>OY292325.1:7944736-9224236 GCA_958496145.1 Heliothis peltigera
TATGAATTTGTCAAGCTATATTTCCAATTTTATCCACAGTACTCGAGAAGTACGCCGATCAACTGATCAGCGAGGGAGTCGTCACCGCTGAAGAAGTGAAAGACGTTAAAGACAAATACGAGAAGATCTGCGAAGACGCGTACACCCAAGCTAAGCAGGAGACTCACATCAAATTCAAGGACTGGCTCGACTCGCCCTGGTCTGGCTTCTTCGAGGGCAAGGACCCGCTTAAGGTAAGGAGGAGGCTAGTTGCGATAATTTTTCTACAGTTAATTTTCGTTCTTTTATTAGAAGGCTGTCATTTTAAGGTTTTTGACAGTATAGGTTACCCTAATTCAGTTAATTTTTGCTGCCTTGAGACATTTATTGACTACAAGAGTAATGCCATTTTAAGTGCCGGTCCATAGATCTAACTGTCCTTACGTTGCATAAAAATATCAGCATTGTTCTGAAACGAGTATTTCGAATTATTAATATAAACATTGACGTTCCCAGATGTCTCCAACTGGCGTGGTCGAAGAGACTCTGGTGCACATCGGCAAACGTTTCTCATCGCCGCCCCCCAACGCGGCCGAGTTCGAGATCCACAAGGGGCTGCTGCGTATCCTGAAGGCGCGCATGGCGATGGTTGAGAACCGTCAGGTGGACTGGGCGCTGGGCGAGGCCATGGCCTTCGGCTCGCTGCTCAAGGAGGGCATCCACGTGCGACTCTCCGGCGAGGACGTCGAGCGAGGCACCTTCTCACACAGGTACTTACTTATCTGAGTTCTATTGGTGAAACTGAAGGCGCTAAATTATAAGAAGGCAGTTGACTCTATAATCGACTGATTTATGTTTATGTATGTCTATCGACCTGTTTGTCACTTATCTGTAATTTTTCTCTATTTACGGCAAAGATAGAAATTGCTATAATTAATCCCACTACAATTCCAGTATTTACCCTAAAAATGCATGTTGTTGCTGTTGTAATGTTGTTGTTGCAATAAAATTTCATTTGTTTCACATTATTTTTTTTCCAAATCAGTACAATAATGCAAACATTCTATTGTCAGACATCACGTGCTGCACCACCAGAAGGTGGACAAGGCGACGTACTGCTCGCTGTGCCACCTGTACCCCGACCAGGCGCCCTACACTGTCTGCAACAGCTCGCTGTCTGAATATGGTGAGTACTACTGGAAAATAGTGGTGTAATGATTTAATCAAAGTCAAAACATTTTTTCATAATGTGTGGTATACAAACTCTGAGTATTTTACTCAGCTTAGCAATTCAGTTGAGTAATAGTATTAAAATAATTGATAGGTCCTCACACTTTCGGGTATCTTGGATAATCTAATGCAAATGCTGCTGTTGCGAGTCCCTCAGATTCTTAATAAATCCGAAACGAATACTAAACTACTGTCTGTAATCCAGGTGTCCTCGGGTTCGAAGTAGGATACTCGGTAACAAACCCGAACGCTCTGGTGCTGTGGGAGGCGCAGTTCGGCGACTTCAACAACTGCGCGCAGTGCATCATCGACCAGTTCATCTCCAGCGGACAGTCCAAGTGGGTGCGACAGTCCGGCCTCGTGCTGCTGCTGCCGCACGGCATGGAGGGCATGGTGAGGACATAGCACTTGACGACAACTGCTTTTCAAAAGCCATATATAAAAAGCCACTTTGGTTTTAAAGTGTTGCAAGAGTGTCTTAAGAAAATCATTTTTATCATCGAATTGTTCTTTTCATAATCTACCTATTTCTCAGGGTCCCGAGCACTCTTCGGCCCGCCCTGAGAGGTTCTTGCAGATGTGCGCTGACGACCCCGACTACATGCCGCCTGAAAGCCCCGACTACGAAGGTCAGTTAGTTGCTCATTTCTGGACACTTGCTCTGCTTGTCCTTTTAAGTTGTGGACACATAGTATTGGAAAAAGAGCGATGGTTGGTTTCTTGTGTTTGTGTCGATGTCTCAAGACTTATTTTAACTTGCAGTCCGTCAACTGCACGACTGCAACTGGATCGTGGCCAACTGTTCGACGCCCGCGTCCTACTTCCACATCCTGCGGCGACAGATCGCGCTGCCCTTCCGCAAGCCGCTCATCCTCATGACGCCCAAGTCGCTGCTGCGTCACCCCGAGGCTAAGTCCTCGTTCGACGAGATGAAGGATGGCTCTAGCTTCAGAAGGTAGAAAAATATGCTTATTTGGTAAAAAAATACTGTATAACAAAAAAAATAGTTTGACTCATTGAAAAATTTATAGAAAGTACATATAGCTGAAGTCCACGCGGCCAGACTTAGAAGAAGGTACAGACGCCAGCAGGTCAACGTACCCGAAACTGACAAATTTGACCAATCGAATATTAACCTTCCAGTACGGTGCTAAGGTTAAAAAAGAAATTTGTCAGATTGTAGTACCTTGATATGCTGGCGTCTGTACGACTAAGCGTTGTGCAACTTTATATTTGTAAGAAGTCAACAGATACAGTTCTGAAATAAAGGCTTTGGTATTATTTTTTTAATTAGTCAGGCATCATTTAATTATCAACCGGCTACTGTCAGGAAAACCATTAATGAAATCATTTTATGTATTGTTTCATTTAGAGTGATTCCCGAGGACGGAGCTGCCGCCCAGAACCCTCAGGGTGTTCGCAAGCTGTCGTTCTGTTCCGGTCGTGTCTACTACGACCTGCTCAAGCACAGGCGCGAGAAGGGACTCGAGAAGGATATTGCTATTGTCAGGTAATAATATTGAACCCTTGAAAATGATTTTTTTTTTAATAAAGAAAAGAAAAAAAAAAGATTTCTATTCCTCATTCGTTTTTTGAAGACACTATATTATTTAGAGACAGTTTCACGATGTCTAAATAGCCACTGTTTACCGAATAAATTAAAAAATGGAACAGAATTTATATGAAATTATCTACCAAATAAAGTAACTGAAACTTAACCGGAGGTGATGAAACAGGCTCCATAAGAGAATTTCTCAAATAGATGGAGCATGCGTTAATAACTCAATAATATTATCTATCGTCACAATTATATTATGAAAAGTTACAAAAATCTTAAAAATAAATTTAATCCTTCTTTTGCGTAGAGTTGAGCAAATCTCGCCGTTCCCGTATGACCTAATCAAGGCTGAGATCGAGAAGTACCCGAACGCGAACATCGTGTGGAGCCAGGAGGAGCACAAGAACTCTGGCTACTGGCAGTACGTCGAGCCCAGGTTCCGCACTCTATTGCAGAACCAGAAGACCGTCACGTATGTACACTATTTTAATATGAAGAATCAAATTTAATTTTGTAAATAGGCTTCAGCACCAAGTTATATTATATTAATATTTAATTTGTTAAGAGATTACTCTAGCTCTGTGTTCCGATTGCAAATATGCTTGTAAAGATAATGTTCTAAGTAGGCTTTGGTTTTATATAATGTAATTTGGGACAATGGAACGAAGATAAGTTCATGGTTGCACGCACAATGTTAATTCAAGCTTAGTCGAGAAGAAATGCAAGTTTGTCGTTGACATGGCAAGAGACTGTTCCCTATGAAATTCCTTCCTTCTCTAGCACCAATAAAGAAGAAACTAGAACGATGTTGGATACAATGTGTTCCTAAACGATGGCCAAAATGCAGCTTGAGTTTCGGTTCAAAAATTTTCGACTTGCATGGTTTAAAAATTTGCATGTGTGGTGTTCACAGTTCCCTTTAGTGTTCATGACCGCGTAATCCATTATACGTAATATTTCCTTAACACGGTGCACTAAGAGTTACGCCATAATATATCTGGCTATTGGTTGCAGTGCTAAGCCTGAAACGCGTAACTGGTTTAGCCAGCTTTTCGGGCGGGAAGAGAAGCCTGTCTCGGTTGACGATGAACCTGTGCCGCGCACCATTAGGTGAGCTCACGGCAAATGGCGTCCCTTCCCGATACGCATAGATGTTCCACATTCACGCTACCACGCTAAATTCCTACCTGCAATGTCTTATTTGGAAGCCAAATTGAGGTTATAACTAAAAAAAACAAAACTAAATAATAACTTATGACGTCACATGGCATGCCTTCATGAATTTCAACATTAAGAGCATCCAACAATATTCCGTAACATTTTTTTTATTAATCAATGAACATTTAAAATTAATCACCTTGTTGGCTTCACAATAAGAAAAAACTAAACTTAAATCAGAAAAGTGTGAGCGTATTTATTACCTACCTTGTTCTTTATTTCTATGATAAAATAAATACTGATTTGAGTTCGGTTCGAATTATGAAATTCGACAAATCTTCTAAAGGCATGAAATTCCTACGATTGCAACCTTCAAAACATCAAAAACTATGTTGTTGTAATACTTGGTATTTTGTATTTTTTTATATCCAATTGCTTTACACTGGCTTGGCTACATGCAGCACCCCACTCATTAACTGTTTCATTCATATGCTCATCCTAAGGTTTATGGACTTACTGAGTAATCTATTCATCAGAACTGCTAGATTTGATGTTGCCATTTTAAGACTGACCAAGAAAAAGGGGAGTTATAATTTAAGGGACTGTCTTTCAGATGAGCTTTCAATGCTGAATTTATACATAAAGCCCCCTTTTTATCTGTGTTCAAAAGTCTAGCTGTAATGAACTAAATTAAAAAAAAAATACCATTTATCACTAATACAATTGCATTTTCTTGGTCTTAATTAATTAAATTTTGTTATTACAACGGAACTCAAGCTGCAGGGATAAAAGCGCGAAACAACATAGTATTTACGTTTTTATAATGTTTTATATGCAATATACGTTATTATTAATGGCAATCAAAGTTACTAACAAAAAAATTTCAACTTAATATTTTTAAAATTGTATGTATTGAAGGAATCAGGACTTATATAGGTAATAATGTGTTGACTTTATTGTAAAACAGGGTACTTAATGAGCTATAGTTGTGTGTTTTATTTATGTATGTTATTGCTTTATTTTTACATGAATTTTTTTCTTTTTTTTAATGAAAATGTTTGTCAACAAACCTATGTTAATAGTCTTTGATCTGAGTCTGTGCTATCTATTTATGTGTAATAAAAATAGCCTGAGTAATCTTCAAACATTTTCTATTCTTTGCAGTTACCACGGCCGCGCGACCGCCGCCGCCCCCGCCACTGGATCCAAGGCAGCCCACAACAAGGAGCTTAGGAACCTTCTCGAAGAGTTCTGCGTGCTATAAATGAATAACACACTGTCAAACACGAACACAAGCGATGGCCAGACCGAATGGCTAGCTTTCATGCTCCGCAAACATGGTAATAGTATCAGTCAACTATCTAGTAAGCCAGTAACGGACCATCGCTATCAACAAACACAATGTAAACCTATATACTGTTCAAATAAAGTAGACGCAACAAGATTTATGCCATATTAAAACACATTAAATAACTACGTAATTTATCTCGAAAAGTAATGTATCTTTGACATGATCATTTATTTTTGTCGAACGAAATTTATTTTTGTATAATATTGAAAAATATTATTTTACTTCTTACTCTCAGTATTTTGTTGTAATTCTCTTCATGTTTAGGTAGATTAGTTAGATAAATTATTATTTATTTATTTAATGTAGCATACGTGATCTGTAGACCTACATAATTTATTTTTATTGTAAAAGCAATAACGTAGTCTCACATAGTCTCCACTTTAAGACGACGCGTACTAGATAAATAATTACTTCAGAAACGAAATGGTACATTCATTACAAAATAGCGCTAATACGCTGGTTGTATTATTTTCATGTACATAAATTAATGGTTTATTTTTTTATTACTCGTATTCGATATTTTTATCTTAGTTTTGAAGTTGAAGCGTTCCTTTTGCTAGTCCGAGGGATACGTACGTATAGACATTGGTAATCTTATAAAGAAGCGCTGAAATCGCACTGCGAGCGACACGGGAACCTTAATAGACATGGTTATGATTATTTTATTGGTTGCTCATTGTTTTTTGTTTTGTAAAAATATATACAACAGTATCCTAAAAATAATGTCCTTATGTTGTCGTGGTTCTGTTGTACACGGTTCGCTTGCAAGTGCGGTTGTTACCATTACAATAGATTCGCTTAACGATATGTACATGAGATATTATTAGTTAGTGAGTTAATGTCTAGTAACTAGGCACCAGTTTTAAAATAAATTGCACCTTAGTACATAAAATGTATGTAATGAGTAGTGGTACATGGTCAGGTCGTTTTGGTTTGCAACCTTCCGGCCCCTGCGCATAGGTTTAGTTCGCTCATAGTTACCGCCGTTCTGAACGGCACATTGTAAGGAATAACACCAACATCCAACGCTTTGTATAAACCGACGCATACTATAATTATCTTGTCTGTAGTCAATCTTCGAATGTATCTATGTCGTTACCTAATATGTACGTAGAATTTAATAAAAATCGTAATTATCTCACTATTGTGACAGGTAGACACGTGTAAACTTAAGCTTTATTCAAAATCCTAGTATTATATGACATTCAACCTGAACATTTACTGCGGTTTAGCTTTCTAACACTATTCGCATGTGTAGATGCATTGTTTTATTGTTAAAATTAACATATTTTGATGTTCACGTATTTTCGATATACCTATTATAGGCTCAGGACGCCGCTGAAGAATATCAAAGAATTTAATGATAGCCATTCTTTTAGCAAGTACTACCTGAGTCATTTTATTGCTAAATGTTAGTTTGATTTAGTTATTTACAATAAATATACTTTTAATTGAATAATACTGCCTTTAATTTCTACACGCTATAAACCTCCACAGTATTATGCAAATTGATTGCTCAGAAACATCTAACCTTTTGACTGCAAAATAGTTCAGGGTTACTATGTGATATTACCCTAACTGATAATAATGTAAACAAAAGACATACGCCTAAATACACAAATAGAAGTGTGTCGTAATGAAAAGCGCAATAGATTGTGCCCTTGACGTGCGCGGCTCACCGCGGTCTTGGAGCACTTTCAAGATTGTTATCGCTCGCTAGTCTCATTTCAGCTCACAAAGCGGTCTCTGCTCCCTATTTATAAACTGCTTGGCTAGCCCCGGACCACACCAAAAGGTGCGAAGATTAAAGATGGTATCAGTTACGAGTGCGTTTTGCACGTCACGTCACCACTTCAAAGACGCGCTCGTTTGAATAAACGCTGCGTATTGTGAGACATCCTTTTTTTCCACGATGCGGGCCGCGATAATGTCGGGCTATGCGGGCTACATTCAAGAAATTTAAAATTAAAGAAGGTTTTACATGTTTATTCTCGATGTTTTTAATTGTGCTGTGTATTAGATATATTGTATTGGTACTTTTCAGGGTTGGCAAAATTGCTAAACTTAATGGCAATAATATAGGTACCAAGCTTATACCTATGTACTGCCATCAAGAAGCGGGTGAACCTACATCGGAAGTTAACATTATGATAAATTTGATTAGGTGGCAGGCACCAGCACGCCAAGCTGCTTCAAATTGCTTTAATGATTTTCAACTTTGTCTCTGAAGCAGATGGCTCAAAGTTGATTGTATAAATTAGACAATTTTGGGTAGCTTGATGTGCTGGCGGCTGTCTTTTGGGGACGGAGGTTGGTTACTTTTCATTAATACATCACTTTATGGTAGTTATCCAATGCCAGACGCACAGGGTTAAGGCCCCTACAATTCGGAAACGAGGGCCACTTATAACAGTATGGAAATGCTGGAGCGAACCAGCGAGTTCTTGTCTCGTGTTTAGGTAATATTTTCTGCATACATAATTTTTAGAACTATGTCCCATATTAAAAAGGTACGCAAACCAGGAAAAATAGCCTACACCTTTTTAATTGCTAAACAACTGTTTGAACTAGGGATAGTGTCCAGACCTATATCCGTTAAGAGTTTCATCGCAATTGTTTTAGCCTTTCCTATACCTAGATACTTTGAGAGCGTAAAAAGAAAACAAACGCAGTGTCGCATTTACTCAAGAAATTAAAAAAAGATTTTCCTATTCTGAAAGTTTTATATTCAAAATGATCAAGATTATAATTATCGAAGGTAAGGGTGCTAAAAAACAAAAAAAAACATTCGTGATTAGCCAATATGATTCTTTATACAAAACCACTTTTTTAAAATAGAACTAGCGTAGCACGTAAAAAAAAACGCGATTTTACACCCCCATTAGTATATTGATATTAGATATTTAGTTAATAAAACGAGTCAGTTGGTATATATCACGGTTTAAATAATTTTAAGGACGGATAATAATTACTGCAAAGATACAAAAAGAATAATCTAAACTATTTTATTTTTAAGAAAATAGTGCTGTGTCAAGGTCATACAATACCGAGTAATACACCATAAAGAACACATTTTTTGCGGTACACAGGACTCCAATAAGGTAAAGACGACTCTAATTTTACCTTTGTAGGATTACGTGTTTCCGTAAGGCAGTCGATATTTATCTGGTGCATTGTAAACGCGTGCTTTACAGACGGATATACTTAAACGTTTCCCCGCAAAGAGATTTCTCTCTAAACTAAAATGTCATCCGTGAAGACTACAATCCGCAGAAGTATCACAGCACTTTGTTGTTTCTCCCGGGGCTTAGTCCTTTGTTTTCTAAAACCTCCCCGAGCTCCTTTAATACTTTGTAATGGCGGGACAAATTCTGTGTGTCTTGCTCGCTGTTTGCAATGACTGAGTTGAGATGAGCTCTTGTGCCCAAGTGGGTACGTACGCTAGATACTTAGGACATGCATTTTATAGAAAGACTGCAACCTTTCCGGAAAATACTTTTTCAATTACAGAAATGACAAATTGTTTGAAATACGTATAGCTTAGCTGAAGGGTTTGTTTGGTAGGTCTACGGTGAATGGAAAGAGTTAGGTGTCATATTACGTAGGTATCTGTGAATATATTAGAATGTTGAAAGTAAAATTATCGAATATTAATTATTTGTCATAGTAGTCTACATATGCATCCCCTTAGTGCATGATAAGAAAAATATTTAGTACGAATAATAATACGTAATTATGCGCAGTCTTACTCCAGACCGCGTAGCGCGTAGCCACGGCACTGCTGCGCGTAGTCGATAGCGATTTGATTTAGGTTGGCACGTCAATACAAAATATTGGTCGGTACGAAGATTTGTGATCTCAGAAATGACAGATTTATGGAGATAGAAATTAGCCCAATTTTAAAATGATTGTGGTCTAAAGACACAATATCAGGTTTGAATAGCGTGGGTTGTTGCCTCTAGATAAAATTTTGCGAGATACTTAGTATAGGGAAAAAACTGAAAAAAATAAGATAGTAGCCAAACATAAGTAAGACGTGTAAAAATAATACGAATACAAATAATTATTTAGGCAATAGAGCCAAAAAAAAATTCAATTACTCTCAAGTATTTTTAGTTTAATTTTTCCAAGTTAAAAATAAAGAAAGCCGTCTGAATCTGAATATTTAGCGCAGTTTTCCTCAAACACGATCTTAACATCTTTTTTAATATATAAAATCAATCTTTATTTTGCACAGCGTCTAACTGTAAAGCCCTATTAGCCTAACAATTAAAGATCACGTAGTATTCAACAGTTTTTGGTGATAAAACTGCATTTTTTTAAGTAAAAAGGTAAATAACCGACCGTTAGTTCGCATCCGTCCGGATTAGCTAACCATCTGGATAGATGGTAGCTCTAATCCCACTATCATCGGGGATTTGTGGTGTTACCCGTTCTATTTAAAGAGATACAGCTGTGCACAACCTTTTGTAGATTCTGGAAGTAGGTAACAAATGACTAACGAGTCACGGTATTCATATTTTCTATAAGTTTAATAATCAGTTCGATGTTTATTTTTAAACTACCCCATTTAATTGGCAGGATTAATGTATTCATAGAATATGGTATGGATAGAAACGAAGTAATTGTATGTGTACAAGCTTACCTACACGCCTGCAACAAAGGCCCGGATAATAGATATCTGTCTGATTCTAACCGCTGAAAGACCTAATAAGATTTATAGGACACGGCAGACAGGTAGTTAGGCAGTATCTCATCCTTTGTATCCGTCGACAAAAAGTACAGGCGACGCGGCGCTAGTCGTGGTCGCGTGCGTGCGCCGCCGGGGTTCTCGCGATACCATCTTTAATCTTCACTGTTCACACTGTTTGTTGAAAAAGGTTTTTTAAACAAGAAAAGATGAAAAAAAGCGATGAAAATGACGAAAACTAACTCACTTCAATAGCTCCGTAAGTAGAAGCAAGTTGATATCCTATGTTTAGTTCAGAAAACTTGAAATTGATGAGTTCTAGGATCATTAAGTGTTTTTGGGCCTGAAAATATGACATGAGTATTACGCCTTTGTTGATTATGACATATTAGCAGACAGGTACTTATAACTGTGTGTTGCTGTGTGCTTAGCGGTGTAGAATGTATCAAAGATTTTTTTATAGCTGGTCGTAGATGCAGCAACAACAGACTAGCGGCATGAAAGTTTTATAAAAAGACTACGTACAACGTACGCCTTTGTGAACGCATTGACCCATACAGATTAATAGCTTTTATGTAGAAAAATACTGCGGACATCAGGTAGAACATGTATGTAATGTATACGTTGATGTGCCTCCGGGGATGCGCGCTATAAGATTAATTATGCAGAAAAATACGCTATTTATAGGTAACATAATAAATAAAAATTCTTGATTGAAAAGCCATTGTAGGTGCTTCCTAGTGGCCACTTATAAATACAAACATGCGATCAATAGCAAAGACCAATTTTGGCGCTTTAGCTCCTTTTCGTGGCGTCACAACTCCTGCCTATTCTTGCGACGGCACCGCTGCATCGGCCTACCTAAACCCTTCTGCACATATATTGCAGATTTAATAAGGGAACAGATCATTTATCCAGACACCCAGAAGAGATAAACTGCTTTTATAGATGTGAAACAAAATCCAGAGTCGTCATGACGCGTCTACACATGCACAGATATAGCGACCTCATAAAAGACCCAAATTGTTCTTTTTGCGTTCCGAATGAGGCATGGAATCGAATGCCAAACAGCTTGTTTTGTTGACTTGCAAAAACAACGCGCCGTGAGTATCTCGCGAACAGGGAATGGATTTTGTTACTTTTGCATACGTACACGTTTATTACCAGTATTTTTGGTCGTTTTGTAACGTCATCACTATAACATAACTTATCGACCCTACAGTGAAGTGGAATCAATCCTGAGATAATATTTCAGTTAAGGTTTTATTGTGAAATATTTTTTTCCTACATCTACGAGTACTTCCATACAATTGTTTAATTTACTTCGCGATTTACTGAAGGATTTTATTCTATTATTGGTTAGGTTGAAGACTGGAACTGTTTAATGGCACTGAGTCTCAGAACAAATTGACTCATTGAGTTGATAAGACACATAAATTTGTACATGGAAAGGTAAAAAGGTACCTATAGCAACGAAAAAGCAAATAAGAATAGACATGTACGCAATAGATACGCGAACTAAGGTTCTATCTACTTATGCCTACTACTAGGTACATAGTAGCAATCTCGTTGGAAAGTATTTCCCTTACCTAGCAATAAATTATTATTCTTCCATTACAATATGACAACAGGCATCATGACTTATCTTGTTTCAAAGTTCCGCGTGAAATGTAACAGTAATCCTTTCTACAATAACATTACTGGTGGAACATACTCGTGACATGATATGGATACGTTCGCCCGAGGCTCGGGGCTGGAGTGCGGGGTGAAGGCATGCCAGTGACATTTATCCCTATAGTTTAACAACAAAGGAGTCAGATTTGTTGCGTTATAATGTCGCGGCTCAAAGGGCCACCTTTGTTCCAGCGGTTGTTACGATGTGACACGTATGGGGGTGAAACGCTTTGATATTGTTTTTTATTATTGTTTGTTCAGTTAATTTTCCGATTAAATCCCAGATGCAGCCGTAGACGGTGCAACAGATATTTCCCATGGCAGCACTGTGATCATAATAAGAGTTCTAAAATATTTTCCGTATCTAATTGCATTGCGAAGAGTTGGGTCGTTGTTTTTAACGTTCAGCGTCAATATTTAATACAATGCCGCAATTTTCCTGTTTACAGAAAGGAATCTTTTTTAAATAACGAAAAGCTTAAGATTTTGGAAATTGTGAGTCACTTGAAGGAATGGAATTTATTCCAATAGCTCCGGAGTCCCGCTGGCGACTTTAAAATTCACATATCCAAACAGGACGATGCGATACGATGTGCCGAGGCCATTTAGTGTGATCGAATTTATTGGTACACGGAAGACCTATTTCAACGGCAAGCTAGCGCAATCGAAGCGCGACTGAACAAACATTTGACAAAATTAAAAAGAACTCTACCCCTTTACGAAAAACCAGATTCCAATGTATCGTTTTAGTTTCGGTTAAATCACCGTTTCACGTACCGTTTGTGCCAATAAAAATGTGAGTTTACTGATTAATAAATATAGTTCGCAAATATATAAAAGAAAAAAAAAATTGAATTACCTCGAGTTGGTAAATCCGTGTGTTTCATGAAATTTTCAGGTATTTGTATAAAGATTTGGGGAGCTCGTCAATCGTAAAAGAGTTTTTAACAACTCGGTAATTTCGTGTTCGTTATCTCTTAGAGAAGACTGACAATCTCAAAACTTTTTACTGGGGTTCAGTCAAGGCAGTATTGTGTGTAGGAATTTAAAATTTGAGGGAAGTGTATTAGAGACATTCAATGGCTATGTCGCATTACCATAAATAATTCTCTTTGGATACTGTATCCTGAAGATCCTCGTCGATAATTCAAGTTTTGAATAATTCAGCAGTCGTTTTAGGATAATTCCCAAATTGAAGGTTTCACGGTTACGCGTCGGCTTTAATGAAGTTTAGTTTTTCCTTCCCTTCTTTCTCTTATTCCGGAACCTTCGCCTCGGGTATTTCGTTTTTGTACAGGCGTTCTATCTTGTCCAATTGAAAGCGAATGTCGGGGACGTACGGATACAACGGACTCTCGGCTAAAAGGATTGTCAACTTTTAAACGTACTCTTATTTTTCGAATGAATTGAAAATGCTCATATGTGATATACGAGGACTGCTTATAAATATAAATGGCGCAACAGTAACAAATTCTTCTCTAGAAGAAATGTTAACCATTACTTGGACAGACATCGTTAATATCAGATTCTATAAAAATAATTACTTTAGAGGAAAACTCACATCAGTATCGATTTTCGATTTCGTAAACGAGGACGAGGTGAACGAGTTTCGATTGAAAAGATTTAAATTAAATGTAAAGGAAAAATTATGTCGTCGACTAGAGATCTAATTAAAAGCGTAAAAGGTTTTGTGTTCCTCTGAAAAAAGGAGACAAAAAGACTACAAAGGTTGACGTCAATAGCGATTTGATAAAAGTATTAAATTTCAGTTACTTTTTATCTTTCCCTTTCGATCTTGATTTAACGTCCTTTGAGGTCATTACTGAGGCTCACCGGAATGGCTTCGCTTAATGAAGTCGTGAAAGAAAATTGAGTTTAGTTAAAGGGGCGAATTTAATTCGATTTCAAACTTTTTGAATGAATGTCGCAGTTTAAGAACGCCGGCATCATGAAACCCGCAAAATAAGATGGAAGCGAAAAATGGAACTCTAACTTTCGTGGTTAATTAAAATAAATTATTCACTGGCCCCTTAAATAGATTGCTTGGCGTCTCCATTACAAATCGTTTCAAGTTAATTTGTGATTCCCGAGAACACAACTAACGATGCTGATTAAGTCATCATTATAACGATTACTTAAGCAAACAGATTTAATAAAAATCATTATAAATTTAATAAATACAAAAAAAATGCCTGTTATCGCGTCTACAGTACTTCAACATCTTAATATTTCTTCGTTTTGATTACTAGGCTGTTAAAATTGTGTATACCTAATATTTCATTTGTGATCTGCATAAACTTTTTTCTATCTATTAAGGTTGAAATCCAGCCTAAGTCACCATCATTGGATCTATGTTCTTTTTCGTTGCTTTGAACATGGCGAAGACATCTATCCTTTACCACCAAGCTTTTGGTAAAAATTATAATAACACGAAGTTATTAGTACTTAGGTGCAGTATTAAAAATATGTACACAACCTCGTTTTAAAGAGGGTAAGCTCGCATGGAGTTTCCCTCGAACAAGTCATTTACAAATGCGTCTTAACGAGTGAGCAGCACGTCCGAAGTTGCCAGTGGCACGCGAACTTCCGACATTTTAACTAGCACAAAGCTGTTAAGCCTGCATTGATTTTATAAGCGGGAAGTCCGTGCCGTGTACTCGAAGCCTTCAACTTAACCCGATAGCTCACCTTCGTAGAATGCCGAAGCTTCACAAAACTTAGATAGCCTAACGAAAGTAGTTCGCAACAAGCACTTTCTTTTAGCGTTACTATCAGCACATTTCAACTTTGTTTACTGCCCGCCTGATTGTACTTCCCGCTTTGTTTAGAAAAAGTCTTGAAGACTTTCAGTTTATCAATCGACTTTTATTCCGTATATAGGTAACGTGCGTCAAGAGTTAACAAGCAAAATCCTTTGGAAACTTTTCTACGAAATTAAATAAGCTGAAGGAAGTTTGTGTTTGCAAAACTCATTGAATTTACCAAAAACTTTGCTTTTATACCGCGTCCGTCTAACGTTATTTTTCAGCTTTAAGGTTTCTTAGAAATTTTATTCATTTATATTTTTTTTGAAATTGCGCTTTATGGTCATGTACTTGACGCCTTTCGCAAAAATGGCGTATTGAATCAGATATTCAATACGCCATTTTTGCAATAAAATTCGTATCTATTAAAATTATAATTTACTCACGTAATGACACATTTGGAATTAATAATTCAAAGTTCTAAGCATAGAACGCAGATTAAATTATTTTAAATTCATACAGTTATTATTTGCATATTACGAGCTACAATTTCTTTTTAAGCATTTTAATATAATAAACCTATTAGACTTGTGTCTACAGTTTATAATATCTCAGAGGGCCATACTTCAAAATAAAGAATTAAATTTCATATTAATATTATCATTAACATTATAAAAAAGGCCGTATGGCCTTTGTTATAAAAAATAAGATTTTAAAACAAAGCCAAGCCAAGTATAATAAAATATATGATTTTAAAACGTCGACATCAGGTAACATCGACTTTACAACAGGACTTTAAAATTGTTAAGCCTTTCTGCTGATTAAGAATTTTCATTTGAAAGACTAGGCTGCTAGTTTAACATGTAGATAGTTCATCTACAACAATGAGCTTTCATAATTTATCAGTGCATCGTTAAATGTTTTTAAACTTACTTCAGAAGGCTTTATTTACTCTAAAAGGATAAACTTGACTAAATGGTTGCCAGTAATTTAAAAGATCATAAAATTAAACAACTTTACTTTTAGACTTTTTAATGTTTTGTTGGTATTATTTTAGGACAAAGTTAGTATAAAACAAGGGTGATAAATTTATATCGCTGACTCGACATACAATAGGTAAACGTTTATTTGTGTTTGGTTTCCAAGTTCTGAAGGTTCCATCGGTCGTTAAACCAATTACTATGTGGGTGTATTGAAAGGGATGTTGCCTTTTCAATGCCATGAAACTGTGGCACGTGGTGGTGTTTTGTCTCTCTATCACACTTTTTGATCAGTTTAGAAATGGATCAGAAACGTTTGATTTGGGATTCTTTGGTTAAAGTGTGTTATGTTTTTTATGGTATAATGTAGTAAAATGGGAACGCGTACCATGTTGAATAAGTAACATAAAAAATAGGTTGAAGAAACAAAGTAATACAAACCAGTATGCAAATGCTGCAAATACGCTAATCAATACAAAACAAACGAGCGCTCTGAAAGCGTATCGATGTAATACGTTTAATAACTAATGATCAGTTTGAATAAAGAGTAGGCGCTGTGGGTGATATTGCTTAAAAGCTTACACACTCCCGGGCCGGTTGCACTACGAAACAGGTGGCTGCGGTGTTCTTGTGAGCTATAAACTGTGTTCTATGCGCTTCTGCAATGGACACATTTTACTCTCTTTATCGTCTGATAAAGTCCGACAGTCCTTTGTTCTCTTGGCTGTTCTTGAAAATTTAAAAGCGGTCCTTGCAGTAAATTCGCGTTCAACGCGCAGCCTCGGACCGAGATACCGGCCGATGAATAAATTATTTTCACACACATGTATAAGTAAATACACATGCGGACACCGTAAGCATGCATACATTAGCTGGCATTAAATAAAATACTCATGCTATGTTCATTTAGGAATAGTAAGCAGGCCCAATCTCTTTTATTTAGTTACAGTTTACTGCCGGATGATACGCTCAACAGTTTTTTTGAAGATGTTTTAAAACACGAATGAATTTGTCTTGTTTCACTGTTGTTGTTATGGACAAAGTATGAAATGAGTTATAAAGAAACTTAAGGGCCGGCTTTGGAGTCGTGCCTATGTTAAGTTCTCATGGCAACCTTGCAGCTGCAGCATCAGCTCTACTCCATGTCATAGTAATATTGGATTGTTGTCATGTAAAAAATGTGCATTCAAAATTTCAGCTCCATCAAAAACCGGTAAGTGGGTTGTAAGATTTGATCACAAACATCAGACAGCTAAAAGTTAATAAAAGCTTGTACTAAAAAAATGTATCAAAACTAATTATTACAGAAGATTGTAACGAGAACAATGAACACTGATTTTTTGTAAGTACATGGTTTGATTGCGATCTGTCAATGCGGCGCACAGCGAACGTGCTGTCGGTTCGGAATATATGTATATCTTAAGAAATAAAACTTCCAAGAACTTATTTATAGTTTCATCTTTATTATTTGATAAAATTCATTTAATATTTCTTGATAATTATGACTCAGTTGTTACTTTAGGTACAGGAGTTGCGATTAATAATCCATAATTCTACTACATTTCGGACCCTCGATTGTCAAAGACTATCTTTAACAGCATGATTTGCTTTCTTAATTCTTCAAATATGCAGAGGTTGCCGTTTTGCTATGAAATCTAATTTGACGTGTTATTATTTATAAGAAAAGTGCACTAGTATTTTACGCACCAACGTGCAATAGACGTCTAGTATTTTCATTTTCATACAACTTCACTCCCATCAGCCTTAGAGTCCAACATTCACAAAGAAAATCAGTCATGCGAGTGATGACATCTTGTATGTAAGGATTTTCAGGGTATCCAAGAGCCAATCAGCTAAGACCTACATACATTAGACACACGAGAGCTTAACATACTCCCCGAAGTTTAGAGGATTTAGGTCCCTCATCCAAATGTCTGTCGGACTAATCGTGGCTTAGCCGCATGGTCGTGAATTCGAATAATCGCACCAATCGAATGTTCCGCATATTCATAGGTAAATCGGTTCGAGCAAAAATGTTTGCATATGGAACGGCAAACGTATTTGTACGTCAGAGGTTTTATGTCAGTTTAATCCCAGTAAAAAAGCTCGGTGAGAGATCTCCGAAGCTCCCAGTGTCGGAGTCTGTCCAATGGAAAGGATGATAAGGACCAATACTCTCTACGGGCTAGTCTGTTTGTATTCTATTTAGCTTATGTTAGGTCACGCTCGATATTCATACGCTCCAGCTTTTTAGCGTCTTTGTCAATATTAAAGTACGCTATTCTATTTTAGAATTGTGAACAAACTTTGGTTAAAAGCGGTGCTATAAAATATGAAATTACTAATAATTCAACGGGCTTTTAGAAGTCTTTCTCAATTTCATGTTTTATAATAATTTTAAGGTCTAGTTAGTGATATTTGGAAAATATTCCAAGGACTTAGTTGACCGTCTCGTCCATACATTGTGCTGTCCGGCTAGATGCCGTAGCATAAACTAAATATGTTTCCGCCTTAAACCCATAATACAAGTCGTATTTACCTGCGGCCATCTTTATTTCTTCACTTGGAAGAATATTTACGTTGGCTGCGGCCGGCTTTCTCAGTTATTTATAGTTAGAGCGATATTATAGAGCTGTTTACACAGTAACGGAGGAACTTCAGAAACATAATAATAAAACAATATTTTTGTTGTTTGTATGTAAATAGAAAACTTGAATGGATTTACATATGTATATATAGTTAAGAATGTTTTTGCAATGGTATCTATAAATACTTCAAAGAGCTTTAGGGAAGTTCTCGTATAGTTTCCAAGTAATTGGACTTGTGTACATTTTACGTGATATATGTAAGAAATAACGTTTTCGGTTTTCAAAAAATATTCTCAAATTGAATAAGCCAAGTCTTGCCTGCCAGTTCACACTAGGTCACATCCATACTTTGTAACTAATACTGTCAGCATATTTTAGTGAAATTTGAAATGAGTACGATTAGTTCAGCTCATAATCGGAAATGTATGCACTTGTCATACATATCTAAACCAGATCTGCATAATAATGCCGTTGACATTAAAATGTAGAGCAGCGTAACTGCGTTGATAATTCAAATTTAATCAATGTGATTTAGTTAATCAGCTGGAACTAGTTTATGGATTGTAGCATAATATTACTAAATTGGACCACAAAGCGTTGTCCCTAAACCTCAAAATATGTTCGCTTACATGTAATATTATTATAGACACGATAGCTCGAAATATCTTGCTGCTGGCCAGGAAATGGAGTACTTTAGAGGATAATATTTCCACAATCAATAAGCAATAATATCGAGGCTAGTGTTGTGCCCAGCGCCTTGGCCCGTTCAACCCGTCTTGCACTATAAAGAGGGATTAAAATTGCAGCGATGCAGCTGGCCCGGCCGTCAGCTTAGCTCAGGGCTGCTTCAAACACAAGGATTACAGCGGGAAAGAGTGTTACCCATACGTGTTGTCTCGGCTAAGTTGGAAACTAAATTGTAGAATATGTAAACAAACAAACTGAATTATAGAATAAATGTTAATGAGAGAATGAGTTTATGAAATATGAATGAAAAGTTTTCTAAAACAAAGGAGAATAATAGAAGATAGCGGATGAAAAATAGGCAATTAATGGTGTTTGATGTAGCAAAACGATTATATTTACACATTTATAAATTCTTACATTGCACACAAAGTTTAATTAGGTATGAACTTTATATAAATGATAATAAAGCTTATAAGTTCAGTAATATTCTTAACAACCCTAAGTTAGTGCCCATTCACACAGATCGCGAATTACGGCCTCGACGTAACAGCGAAAAACAACTACAAAACCTCAAATAAGCGAGTTTTAAAAACTATACTAAGTATTTAACGTTTTAAAGTGAAAAATATGGCCGCGATTTAAATAAAAAGTACCCGTGAGGATACAATATTGAAATTATGTTGTTAACAAACTTTTGGAAAGTTGGCTTATTAACTTTGTGTACTTTTCGGTAAAATATTTCTATTAGGGCATTGACTTTTACTCGAAGAGTATTTCATAATATCATTAGTGTTTTCTGTGACGTTTGCTTACTGTGTTATGTATTTGTCATGTTTTGTATGTATGCTACATGAAATAAAACCTTCATGTTGTTTCCATCTAGCATTATTATGATTTGCAAATTGTGAATGAATATCTTGAATATTTTTGTAGATTGTTTTGA
The DNA here is from genome assembly GCA_958496145.1 of Heliothis peltigera. Taxonomy (NCBI): domain Eukaryota; kingdom Metazoa; phylum Arthropoda; class Insecta; order Lepidoptera; family Noctuidae; genus Heliothis; species Heliothis peltigera. The sequence continues at coordinate 7,964,319 of OY292325.1, forward strand.
TTGAATGTTTGTTTGTAGATTGAATTTAACATATTTGGCAGTAGGTAGGTATTGTGGTATACGACTGCAAAGCCATAGTTCTCATTTTGAGCAAAATTCATATTCATTTCATTGTTAGCAGAACTGTTTCTTGTACTGGCATGTTGACTTAATTGATTCCGGCAGTACACGTGCAAGCGAAATTCGACTCTATTGCGACGAACATTTTCATTTCGTCACTGTACTAAAAATCTGATATTAAAACAGTCTAAATGAACTTTCGACGACTCTTCTTCTTCTTCTTCAACCTTTAGTCACCCAATGCTGAGTGTAGGTCTCTTCCAAATCTTTCCACTTCTGGCGGTTTTGTGTTATGGCTATCCAGTGTCTTCCGGCCACTTTAACAAGATCGTCTGTCCACCTAGTCGGCTGTCTCCCTACATTTCTCTTTCCCGCTCGTGGCCTCCACTCCAACACTTTCCTGCCCCATCGCCCATCCAGCCTTCGGCATATATGGCCCGCCCACTTCCATTTTCTTTTTGATATCCTTGACGACTCATATTCTAATAAATAATTTTGATACATTTTATGTACGTCGCATCACGTGGTCTTATGAGTTGAATACAGCTGGAGTCCATCTCCTACACAATATTTTATCGTTTACGAGCAGGTGTTAAGCGCACCGTTATACGGGATGAAGAAAGCCCGTTGACAAATGATTCTGATACATAATGCGGCGGGCGATATGTTGTGAGCAATTTAAAAATAATCATGCGCTGGCTTTGTTGTCAGCGCGCTATATTTTTGCTCCATAGGTATGCGAGCATGCGCATGGCAGATCTTTTGTTGTTGTTGAAATTGCGGTGTATTGAAAGACGTTTATTAATATCTAGTCTAGGCTTTCATAATATATGTCTGGGTTGAATTAAGGTATTCGTTGATATAATTAACAAAGGTTTATAGGCTTTAATGATTTTTAAGTCGTATCACAAGTCGTGCTAAACCCCGTTGCGCTTGAATTTGACGAGTAATGATGGTGCTATAAAAGTATTAGACATACATATACCTACATAATATCGTACTTGAAGCACTATTTATTATTTTATTGTCCATCAATATTTAAAGTTCCTTAAACTGTTCAAAACAATTTGATTAGGTTATATCATAATTAGTTTGACGTAAATCCCAACATCGGCATTACTGTGAACCTTTTGAAAGTCATCGTGTATTTATGTTTAGGGGTGCATGGGGCCGGAAGTCGACTGCACTGCAGTCGGGGCCTTGGCAGAATTTATGGCCTGGCCTGCTAGTAGGGGACACAGAGTGATCGCGGCGACTTGCTCGATCCCCAATAAATAACTGCAGCCAACTTTCACATCGTACAAACAGGCACATTGCTAGTTTTTTCGCGGGGAAACTGTATGAACTGACAGTCAATTGATTTAAAATCTTGATTAGCGGAATACCTCACCGGAATACGATAGTACAGTATGGTAATGCCATATTCAATATAAGCTAGCTATAAACGTAGGGTTTCATATGTATTTGGATCCTTTATAACACGATAATGGAGTCGTTCCCTCTGTATTTACGAAAATGTAAGGAAATTGTGCCTGCTTCTTTGTTGATATTGTTTTTTTTTCGTTTACAAAACTATTATTGTAAGCGCTTCTGATAACATTGGAGGTTATTGTGTATCCTATCGCCTTTACTGGTGTCTCCCTGGTGCCTTATTTTTTTAGGTCGTGTTGTGAAAATAAACAGCGGAACTCACGTGTAAACCTGGGTAGGACCAAAGAGAATAAACTCCAAAGATAACAAGATAATCGCGTCCGAAGTTTCCTATTGTAAGTTTAAGTGGACTAAGAGACACGAGTCGGGTGAGACAATTTAATCTTGTCGGCTTCATGGTCCCTTGGACCGGGTATAGTTTTTAAACGGTTAGAGTTTCTTTGTCATCTATCTAGCGCAAGTCTAATTCGTTTTTTAAAACTTCTTAACTACATCGTAGACGGTTAATTAGAAGTATTACGGGGAGCTTAAATTCTCTCTATTAATATTTATTTATGTATATTGTTCGAGTCTATCGACAATAATTGCCAATACTATGCCAAGTAATAAACAAATATAGGAATGACAAAAAAAATGAATTAAACATAAAAAAATAAGTTTATTCTCTGAAAAATGTTATAGTGTTGTAGCAAACTGTATCATAAAATAAAATAGCTACAGGGATATCTTTAAAACTATAAAAGCAAAATACCTTTATTTAGTGTGTATTTTGCTACCTATCATACTATTTTATGCGTTCTAAATCCCAGATGCATATCCCACAAGGTTTTGAATATCATGTTGCTTATTAATCCGTTTGCATATGCATATTCACTTCTCGTGCGAGAGATTTCAATTGCATCTGAGTTGGCTACATATCTCTACCTATAGACTATATTTATTTTAAATATATTTACAAAAAAAAAAAAATCTTTAAAATAATACTACCAATTTTGATTTGAGTTCTTGATATTTACTTTTAAAGAGAACGTGTAGTAGGTGCAACTAAAATGCGGTACAAGGTACTCATTTAGATTAAAAGTCAGCAACATTTTCCATTTTGCAGGATAATTCTATATTGAAAATCTAACTCCTTATAGGTACAGTACCTATCTAACCTTAGTGGGATCTAAAACAATATATTAATACGATAGATTGTATTGTACAAAAAATAAACGGTGTCAAGATAAGAATTTCAGAGAAGGTTAAGACTTATATGATTACAAAATAAGAGTATTAATGAATCCGGTGAGTAAGTACCGGGTTTCTGTTACGCGGGTAGATTAGTAAGAGTGAGGCCCCCTGAACAGAATGTAGCGGAAAAGAATCCATCAGGAAACTCTATTAAGTTACCAGGAGACGCTTAGCTGGAAATTAAATTTAGATTGAAACTATCCGCTAAAGTGGCCGCCTGTTTAACTTTACTTTCATGTTTTGAACTTTATTAAAATTAATTTCACGTAGCCTTAAGATCTGGTGTATTGGTACAATGCCTTGCTTTTTTAATTGGAGTACTTTTTTTCCGTGTAATGTCATCAAATTCTCCCGCTAAGAGCAGCAGCTGGAGGGAGTGTCAGACTCTTACGGAGTAAAACCTACTATGTTACTTTGGGAGGTAATAATATCTAACTGGAGTACCTACTTAATTTCGGAATAATGTTCAAAGTAAATTTTTGTGAGGTGCAATACGTGTACTTGAGTCAAAGAAGCCATCCGCAATCCTTAAGGAAGTTCTATGACTTCCTTGAATTTTGTTGCCTTTACTAATTGGCATAATTGAGTTGGGTTCATTCGATGAAATTATAGGACTCATTTTCCTAAGCGAGCTTAGTACAATTAAGTAGCAAAGCAAGTTTCTAAATAAACGTATTCCGAAAAATTTTTTCAATCACTCTTATTTTAATTATCGTTCCAAGTTATCATTTACTTTTTTTTAATAATACAGTCACAAAAGTACAAATATTTCTAATTATTGAAAAGTGGGCCACGGGGCACCGCGCCAAATGAAATAGGTTGGTACAATATTATTGGTTTTCGTTGTTCAAACGATTTGACGTAAAGCTAGGATGAATAAATATTATAAGCTGGCCGTAAAATAAATAGGCTTGTGTAATGAACATAGTTAAGGCAGGTCGTCTCAGGTGCATGGCCCACCGCCGCGAGGGAGACTGATTAATTAGACCCTACGCACAAACCCTTTGAATTATTCGCATATAAACGTAGCAAAGCTTCTTAACGTTGTGCTCCTCAAGATTCTCCGTACACTCGCCTTTGGTTTATTCTCCAATTAATTAGGGAGTAACTCGCTGTAAAGCGCGCTTAAATGCCAAAGATTTTTCAAGAACAATATACTTTTATGCTGTAATTTGTAACGTAATAATTAATTTGTTAATTAATTTTAACATTTTGTTAACATCAATTTAAACTTTATTATTTTAGCATTGTTATGGCTTTCATTTTGAAAATTGTTTAAGCTGCAGTGTAGCACGGTTCACTGACTTACTTTTTAAATTCATTGTTTAAATAATGGTAAATAAATAAACTGTGAACTTCTCTTTAATCTATTGTGAAATTAAATTCTTGCTGTTATACGATAATTATCATAATTAGTCTTCAACAAAGAATTACTGTGTCTGTCTTAATTGCAATGCTAGTGGATAAATGTTTACTATTTTCATTAAATAAAATATAAGCACGTCACGTGGTTTTGTAAAATAATTCTGTAAAATTGAGGCAATATAACATTGTGGGGGTGGCGTGCTGGTCTCCGCTGATATTCAACTTGTAGCTTTGCGTCAAAGAGTCAGCGGTTTGTTTGAAGTCACGTGCAACCAGTACTCTGTTGCGGCCCATGCTCTGCCCTTTCTTGTAAGAATTTACGCTTATTTAACTTTTGATAAATAAATATAAGATTTTATTTTATTAACATGCTTTATAAATATTAATTGTGTTGTATAATACAAATACTTTATTTATAGCATCATGTTGTGAAGAAGGTCTTGAACATGAATGTGGATAGATATAAGGGAAGGGGACTACCAAAGAAACGATGGATGAATGTAACTTGTGAGGTGACGCCAGATAGAAGAGCGTGAAAGACAAAAACATGCTGCGCCGACCCCAAATAAAACTTGGGATAAGGGCAGGAGGATGATGATATAAATTTTTCACAAAGGATTTCTTCTGAAACGTACGTAATGTAGATAAATGAGACATTCCTCAAATGAATGATACTAGTAATCGATTTAAATATTGATGAATTAGTCGTCGCCGAATAAGAACTCTAGGACCTATTTATGAATACGATATGATTTTAAGAGTGTCATTTACAGAATAGTTAATAAGGCGCGTTTACAAAATTACATAGTGCTACTTTCTGGACTAAGGATGTTCGTTTTAATAAAAAGTGACGGGAATAAAATTACGTAGGTAGATATAATTAATTATATATGTACTAGGAGGTTGAGTACGCTACAATATAGCGGATGCACTTGTACCGTCAGTGCAACCGGCAATTAAGGACGCAAAAGCTTTAACAACCTTTGTTGAACCTAAACCTACGACCAAAAAAACCATTAGGGGCGCATTCATTAATGTATTTTCCAGTAAAATGATTTAGAATAAAGACGCGCCTGATCGTCCTCGTAATTTGAAAGCAATCAGATGAATTGGTATCGTAATAAAAACGTTAGTTCATTATCGACAGTAGGTTTCGCTCTCAATCCGGCTCGTTACCAAGACATAGCTTCATGAATAATGTACCGCGAATAATGTTACTCCGCGAAATATCTACTTGCATGTTTTTAAAAGCCGGGAATTTCTTCTTTTGATATTCGTCTGAAAGGAGAACGATTTGAATATCATACGAGTAGGCGATGACTATTTTATTTGAACTTCTACTTTGTTATATGTGATCTGCTGACATTGGAGCAAATGAATGTGTGTTTTTAATTTTGGATTAGAATAACTGTACGAGTATATAATAAATAACTCGTATATAATAAATATACGAGTTGGCAGGTATACACGAAAATGCCTTTACAAAAATGTTTACTTTAATAGGCGCACATTTAACATCAAAAATCTACGTGTCAGGTAAATATATCGTAGGTACTCGTATATTTTATTTTTCTTTTATAAAAATTTAATGTAACCTAGTTATGATACGAACGACATTATTTTAATATGATGTACAAAATACTTTGTAACCGATTTAAAAGAAAAATACGATGGCCGGCCAAGTTAAATGGGGTTGTAGAAGTTGAACTTTGAAACTGAAACAAAACCTGTTGTTTGTGGTTGCAGGAATAAAGTCCGTCTCCCGGTCGGATTTACCGGTATTTCATAGGCGAATAAATAGTTTATGATTTGAGTTTCCTCCGGGTTTGTTATGGTCACACTTCCGCCGTGTGACCGGCTCCCCCGGGTCTCGTAAAGTGTGATCAAAAGAAGATGGGTTGCTTGCTACAATGCCTTTAAGTTTTTGGAATATTCGTTTATTGGCATGTTTTTGTGTATTGTAGTATTAGGATTGCCATGAGATAATAGTAATCTCAGTCTCAAACCTCCTTTGACATTGTTAAAATTGAAGAAATACCCTAGCATAAAAAGACATACCTAAATTAATTTCGAACCCACCCATCGCTCACTTTCCATTCGAGTATAACAATGCAATCCATGTATATTGGGTGTGTTGAGTAAATATGAATGATTATAGGCCCGGTGTCGAGGTGGGGTTACATCGGAGAGACACCACACGCCTGGGGAGGTCACAAGTCGTTTATTTCAATAAGACAAGCTTACCTGCCACCACGCTCGACCCTTTCCCGCGTGACTTACGAGCTTTATTTATATTAATTAACGAGAAATTTATTAGCGAAGCAGCATGTTGCTAATCTCAATGTAATGGGTACAAGATTTTGCATGATTCAATTATTTAGTTAGCTGAGGTGAGTTGGTTATTTGAAGTGTAAAAAAAAATATTTTGGTGGGGGTTATATCTTTGTATTGTTGTTCTCTAACTAAATATTGGTTCATAGATAATCCGTAAGACTTTTTTTTATGGGATAAGTATCTTCAGATGATCCTTCCCGCTCTGGGTGCAGCTGGAGGGCGTGTCAGACTCATACTGACTAAAACCTCTAGAAGGAACATTGAGGATGTTCCTTCTGGAGGTCTCTGTGTGACAGAGTCACGGTAACTCTTGCGTACAACCGGCTGCTCCTAGGCCTCGGCCCGACGGAGCCCCTCCGATGTTGCCGACTTGTCTTCGAGGAAATCCATAAGACCTTACAAATTATTTAAAACATCTGAATACAAGCAATTATTTGGAACAACGTTGAACTCAGTTCGTATTGATTTTCAGTTAAGACGGGGGAACGAGATCTATTGGCGTGCGCTAAATGCAAACAGATTGGCATTACACTGTTTAACTACAAGCAGTCATTTGTCGCAGTGTAAACAGATCGAAACTTGTTAAACTTTTTTAAATGTGTTGATGGACGAGCAGACTAATGGAAAGATCCTGCGAGAGTTCGTCGACACGTCAAACGAGGTCAAGCTCTTGTTTTTAAAGCAATTTCGCGATCAAAGTCCTCACCTCCATAAAAGGAACTGCAAACATTCGAGCAATAATCGATTTAATGAAAGGGGAATCGAAGGGTCCCGTAGGTTTGCGTTTCGAAATTTACGACTACATCTAGCATTTAATTGGAAATTCGTGCCGCAGTAAAAACGACTTGATGACCTAAAGATTAAAATGGGTACTCTTTAAAATGAAACTGAATGCTAAACGGCTTATAGCTCTCGAACTCACGTTTACAAATGGTACTTTTACTTGAGACCCGTTCGAGTACATAGATCGGTCGAGACTTATTTGAATAAAATGGAAATAACTAGAATTTGTCTGAATTTTCGTTTGGTCTGCTATCTTATTTTGATAGGTATCAGATGGTTTCTGAGACACGAGACGAATTGGTATTTACGTACTTTATTTAAGACGATGCAAAATAAAGTACATAGATAACTATTTTATGAAATGAGAAATTGCTAATTTTGTTTTTTTTTTTTGGGCAAATACAAAAGGAAATCGTGTTAGGTGCACTACTTATGAACATGGACAGCTCATAAACAGCTGAACCGATTAAGTAGAAAACATATGTGCCTTAATAGGTTTTCCCAGACATTGGGTTGCTTTTGTGAAAGTTTTTTAAATCTCACAAAGCAATTTCTAGCAAAAACAATTTTGTCCAACCCGGGAAATGAATCCGAGACCCCGTGCTCAGTATGCCCGTGCAAGCCATGTGACTACTGGCCCGGCGAGGGTTTACTATATAATATTGAAATGTCGGTTTCATGTCGAAACTAATATTTATGAAGAGTGCAGCTTGCAGCTGCCAATTCATACAATTTTTTTATACTGTCAATTTCATGAGCAAGCAAGCTTGAAAAAAATTGCCTTATAGACATAAAATTGTACACACAACTTTTATAGCATTGGCAATAACCTTAATATAAAGAAAGAACTTAACCACTATCTGTGCAGCAGAAATGTTTTGTGAAACTATTTCTAGTATTCTTGCACTTTACAATAAGACTGCTCGTGACATATAAATTTTGTCTATAAAAGAATTTCCCGTACGTCTGGCCAGCGATAGTAAGGAAACTAGGAACGGAACTAATTTTTTTAAAGAAATGAAATGAACATTCACCACAAAGAGCCGGATAATAAAATAAAGGTTCTTTCCCTCTCTCGTAAATCTTTCTAACCAACGAATAGAATAGGGAACGAAAATGGTACAATCTTTAACTTTCTGACAGTTTAATAAGATAATAAAAATATAACCAGCAGAACAGAATTAATATCTCCGCACTTTTTCCAGTTTACTTAGATTTGAGTTTTGAAATTCAACAAAAACAATGTTCCAATCTTTTCAAGAAGAAATTAAGCTAGAATTTTAGGCCTTTTTCGTACCTGTATAATCAAAATTTGAGTTGTGATGCGCCGCAAAAATAGTGTCGAATGTTTTACTAAGAAGCATGTTGCAGGCAGCTTTTACTGTAAATGCTTGGGGCATTAGCTACCGCACACTTTCGTCATGACTTAAGATTCCATTGAATTTCCAAGACATTCCGCAAAAACCAGATTTGAGAAGAAACTCCGTCTTTCTTGACCTTGTTGACTGACGTTCGCTAATTCGCTTTTTTGCATGTGCAAGCAATGTGCCAATTTAACAGTAACTCTAAAAAGTTAAGTATTTTCGTGCTGTTCTCGTACGACGTACTCATAATTGTCACCAAACCTTGGAAATATTCCATAATCTCATACAAAGCAACTCGTGTCCAAGTGAGATAACAATGCATTAAACGCAATTGCTCAAAACGATCAAAGCGGGCCACATAAAAATAGATGCCAGAGTACACAAACAGCTTCCAATTGGAACGTTAGTGTCCGCACACATCCGCTGGTGTGTGCTTTGGGCGCGGCTCAGTCGGAAGTGTGTAGTTATGTGAACAAACTGACGCGATCTAACGGCTGTGAACTACACACACTACCAACATATTCGTTAGATACATCTAAGTGCTTTTTTCAGGATAGAAAATAACTTTTTTAGCTTTACAGTCAAGCTGGTTATTAAATATCTTAAACATTATAAATTAGTGGGTACGTATATACGCCACCATTCACCCAAGCCAAAAGTATTATTTGGCTGTCTGATAGTAAATAAGCTCTTCGTTATAAAAGATGCAGTAAAATGACTGAATTGAGAAAGGAAGCGAAAAAATTTCTTGGGCTCTCTTTTTACAGTCATAATTCAAATATACCTAGGCTACGTAACAGGTATTTTGCTTTACCCGTGCCGTGGTAATAAGACTGTTTACAAAAATACACTTGAATGGATCGTATTTCAATTATAAGATTAGGCTTAATATCATCCTAGCAATTCTATTCCACACAAGCCTACAAACTTAGCTTCTTCTAATTCTCCAACAGAAACAGGCAATCATCGCATTCGCCCGTGCTCTTCCGACACTGCCGAACAAACGCGTCAGATTACGTTCGTATAATTTCCGTTAAATTAACCTTATGGTGTGACATATTACTTGTGCGTCGATGGGGAATCGCGAGGGCTCGTGACTACGGGATTATAACCGTTCTCTGTTACAAATACCATCATCGTCACCATTATAGGCTTTTCCCTTGTGTTTTGACGTCAGCTTCTAGTTTAATCAGATACAGTTAACGTTATTAGCGTGGTTACGTTTGAGAGGCAAACGGCGGAAAACTGTCTCTGTATGTTCAATTTGATTTACTTGTATAATAGAGGTATATTTGTAATCGTGTTATGATTTGGCTTGAGCATATTATGAAATCCCAAAACTGGTTCTAGTTTTATTTAAAAATAATTTTCGGTACAAAAATTAAAAAAACTAACGTTCCATAAAACTGACACGGGACAAGCAGTACAGGCAAAGAAGTCAAGTACTATTGCGTTGCATGCTATAAAATGGTAATCCAGGTTATGATTGGCACTAGTAAAATTTTCACAGCTCCCGTGTCGGTCGGCTGGCTGGCGCACCGCGATAGGTCAGTTTAATCGGATTCTTTATTCATGAGACCACCACTGCACCGACGCTGTATTCAAAATTACACTTCGCATATTAACCGGAATTAACACCAGTTTATTATATTGGAACGACTGCTAATTTTATGCGCACAATTTGTCGAAGCTATTATCTGATACTAGCCAATGTGTAAATGTCTATATTCACCCGATAAAAAATCAACATTTGCCTAGCCTTTTCCACAGCATGTTGAGGTCGACTTCCAGGCAAAATAAATGCAGTTGAGTATTATTGTTTTACATGGATCGACTGCCTATATGTCCTCGTCAATCCAGTTACTTGGGCAACCCTAAGCTCCTTGGTAAGGCTGGTTGTCAGACATTCTGGCTTCTGACTACCCGAAAAGACCGGTAAAGATATATAAATGACATATAGTTCCAAAATACGGAGGAACAAGACGGTCGTCTTGTCATAAGGACAACCCATCCAAGGACCGACCGCGCTAAGCGTTGCTTAAACTTATGATGTCGACCCGTGTGGTTGTTACTTAGCCACGACCTCCTCGCCCGATAAAAAGTATGTGTATAAACATTTTCATTTGCCTATTCTTCTTTAAAGGAAGAACCCGATATAAGACAATCGTCAATTCAAGGCAATGCATTCGAGATTAGACGCGGAACGTGCGCTGTGTGCATTATCGGCGTCGAGCGTGAGAGCTAATTTGAACTCTCAGTTACCCTTTGTACTAGGCTACAAGCACCTCTGACTTAAGATCAGCTACAATTTGCTCTTCATAAATTTCTTTTAGTTTGTTAAATAAACATTTCGTTTATGTTCCATGATTCCTGTTCTGTATGTCTACTCGTACTTATTTGTCAGTATAGAATTCAGATTGCAGACAAACGCATCAATAATGTCATTTATCTGCAGACACATACATAATGTAGGCTCGGGCAGCGAATAGACGTGGTCCGATTTACTTCAATTTGAGCCCATGTCGTGTGGCGATGCGGCGGGGGTTGAAAATTTAATGCCACGGGCCTCTCGTTACTCTGTGTCAATGTTCGGCACCCCGTACATATGAAGGTATATTTATATTGCTTCCTCAGCCTTCACGGATAGCTCGGCAGTGGGAGAACGTATTGCATTTTCTATGTAGTGGATTAATAGTCAATGTGTGGTATGGAAGTTTGCGTTGTAAGCTCTGTGTGGCTTTGTTTGAGAAGTACTTATAGGTACTCGTACGTGACGGTTTGCGCTAGCGTGGCCGTCCATCATATTTTATGCACGGTTGTTTTTAATAATACCTTGTTGGTGTATTCGCACGATGTATAAATAACGTGTATCAAACTATCCGTTACACCGAAAAACGATCCTATCTAAATACACAGCGAGTAAATAATTTTGAGTGGGTAGCTAACGTCAATCGATATTTCACTATCAATTTACTAAACTGAATTTGTAGATAAAGTTATAATGAAATTTTCAAACTTCAAATTGAAATGTTTGATATTTAATTAGGCTTCAAATTAGCTAGTCACTCACAAGTTTAAATAGCTTTCACACTAGCAGTTTTTACGTCGAATTTTTTTGTTTGTTTGATCGGATAGTTGTTGATTATGTGTTCGATTATATCGGCAAAGGCTCCTACGATACAACCTCGTTGCAACGAAGAAACACTGAGCGGTAGATCTTCTAGTGTGAAAGCACTGTTATCGTGATGATCCTGAGATTAAACAACTGACTACTGAACTTGACGATGTTTTAGGCTCGCGCGTATACGCGTGACAACACCCTTAAGAACCAAGCGTTGCTGCGAGGAAAAACCAAGTGGAAAATCAGCCAGTGTGAAAACTCTCTAATCGCAAATGGATTATTGTAACCAATGCATTCGCTATATGTTCTGTATAACAAAAATATTTCCAATTTACCTGTCTCTGTCATTGATTCAATCAGTAAAATACAAAATATTTATGAAATCCATCGTATTACGATTGTACAGGGACTATTACGAGTTTGACAATATTATTGTTATATTTTAATCGGAAGCAGACTAACTGATTTGTAGACAACTTTTTTTCACAAATAATTATTGTGCATACCTATGATAAGATACCATACATACTGTCGATGTCCTTTTGTCACGAAGTAATCAATGAAGCCTTCAAAACAGCAATTTTCAAATGGGAGAATGAGGCACGGAAAAAGGCTATTTTGCCCATCCAGCCGCTGAAGCAATGTTCATCGATGTTTGCAACGTCTTTTTTGTTTCTGCCTTCCTGGTACCTACGAGTATAGATTTCTGCTGTCGTCACTCGTCCATTCGTTTCGCTTGTCTAGCGATGCTCAACACATAACGTTCATATAGGACATACCCTACGTGCTTGTACGTTTTTGTTAGTTTATTTCGTTTCACTTGTAAAACGTTTTCAGATCTGTTTACTTAGTTCTTAAAGATTATTGCTTATTTTATTATGTTCATCCGCATATTTTATCACTAAAATTGTCTCAATAACAGCACGTGCTTTAAAAAAATATATAAATGGATTAGGATCCTGGACTGGGGTTATTTGCCAACTTTTAATCCCTAGAATATCTAGAGTTTGTTTTTAACTTTTTTTTAATACCTACATAGAAAAATCATATTCGTAGCCGCTATCTACCAGATACATTCAAAAATGGAACAGAATTTGTATGAAATTATCTGCCAGATTAACTATCTGCAACTTATCAGCAACCTGTGAAACTGGCCCTAAATCTATGGTCTTTATAGTTTATTTAATAAAGGAGTCTATACTCGTACTGAAATATATAAAACTCCTTTGTTTATTTTGTATAATTACTCTCTCGTACTCAGTAAATATGTCTTCGAACCTAGAAACAATTTCGTGAGCTTTCAGATCTAAGTAAAACTGCGCACGTTTACCGAGTTGAGAGTAAGGCAAGAGGTGCGCGGAACCCAACACTCGCTTTTGTCTCTTTGGCACTTACTTTACGGGCTAATTGATTCTCTTTCATGCAGCGCCGAACAAGCAAACGCTGTTAAGATTTCTGTGCATTGTTCGTTAATTGAACTTGTTCCTGGTGCATTGCTATCGTTTCGTAAACCGCAGCGGTTTGCTGAATGTTTCATCAAATGAAGTATTTTTAGCAAGATTGCATAGCAAGTTGTGTCACTCCCTCGTTGTTATTCCTACCTCCCTGAATATATCAATACTTAATATCATAAATCTGATGATTTTCTTTACTTGATTGAACGCGCTAATCTCAAGAACTACTGGTACATAAAATTCTTACCCTATTTATCAAGGAAGGTTATATTTTTTATCCAGGTGCGCGAAGTAGTAACACAAAAAACTAGGTAGCCAATCATCTTTTGTTTTGTATTATCACATAGCCAAATAAGTTACAATATTAAATTGACAATGGCTTAACAACGCTATTTTAATATTATTAGTCAGTAGGCTGAAAGGGGCGAGCGGTAAATCATGACGTCGCTCAATATAAACAATAGGTACGGCCATAAAGATAACAAGGGTGGAAGGTGGCCCACATTAGTCTTCCTGTGGTGTAACGTTTGTTCGTCTGACACTATTCATTAAGGCACAAAAGCGTTGTCTATCAGGTAGTTTCCGCGACGGTCGCGCGCCTTAACAAATTGGTGGAGTAATGTGCGCGTTGCTCGGACAATGGAAGTCCTCCTCAACGGAACTACGAAGGCCACTATTTTCTTGTCTTACCAGTCATGGAGCGGTCATGTTCAATTTACTGCGTAATAGCGAACAATGCGTTGTCTATGTTTGACGTACATGATACGGTAACTACAGAAATGGGCTCGTAAAATAATAGGCGTGTTAGCAATTTGGCAATCATCTCATTCACGATTTATTTGGAAATTATTTTAGTTTTTTTTTTCACTCTAAACCAAGAAACAAAAAACTGCAGAGGGTGGGCCCTCCAACACAATGTTTCAGATGCAGTTTTCAAAACAAAGCCAATCAAAAGTCTATGGAAATTATGTATCTAGGGCCCGCTCCATTTAAAAGAATTATTATGGAAAACATTACAATTTTCTCCAAAACCATAATTTAAGAGAAGGATAATATAGGCGTAAGATGTCTGGTGTTTTTATAGTTTAAAATTATCTCCTATAATTTTTTGTATGTAATGAAATAAAACGAAAAAATCGATTAGTACACAATATAATTTACTGATTTCAAGTATTGACTGATGCTTGATTTCAACCCAGTCTGCGCAACTATTCGTATTTGTTAAAAAATCTGAAATATAAAATGGGCATTATTTACTGTGTCAATTAATTTAAAATATTAAACAAACAGTTTAAAAAAATCTGATTTACAAGTAGGCACAAGTAGAAACTTTTAGTTCAATAAAGTATTGATCTGACTAACTACTCTATAGTTACAACATGCATCGTATTTAGTATGTCTAGCATGCATGTTTTAGAGTTCGTATTGTTTTTGGGTGTGTTTAAACCAAAAGAAAAAATAAGTAAAAGTGGAGCTAAAGCAGTCATTACAGCATTTTAGCCATCTTTTACTATTAAATTATTTTTACGCAAGTGGACACAGAGCACGCTTTCGTTGTAATAATATTATTGATTGTTGCATAGATAACGAGCGTTCGCTCGTGTGGCTTAAACGCACCCTAAGGCGTAATTATTCAAAAATCAGATGTTAATGGAATGGTTTGTTTGCTATTATTGTGTTTTGTAAAGTATAAAAAAATGAAATTTTATTTACACAAGACACATCTGAGAATGGAAAATCACCCCTTGTTAATAGTAATAAGTATTCCTCCACCTCCAAAATATTTGGAACAGTTCCCAAGCTGCAAGATTTTTTTGTTGAAAATTGCTTATATGCGTATTCGAAGACTTTGGACATAAGTGAAGACGCCAGCAGGTCAACCTACCTGAATCTGTCAAATTTTACCAATTGACCTTTCGCTATTGATCGATTAAAGAAATTTGACAGATTGAGGTAGGTTGATGTACTGGCGTCTGCTACTAAACTTGCAGCAAAGTAACATTTTGCTTAAGCTCAGGCTTTGCCTGATTTGTAGTGATTATACCCAGCAATACATACTATATGTGTTATCTCACAAATATTCCAGTGAAAATATTTAATGTTCTGTTTAGTTCTTTATTATTACAAAGCACCATAAAAGCAAATGGATGGTCCACAAGGAATTCAATTGTTGATCTAAATGCTGCCCTGTCATCAAGGCTTACATCTGAAATGTGTGTGGAAATTAATTCAAAGGATATGAGATCAGATATTTCATTCAAATATTGTGTTCTGAAAACGGTAAAATGAGTATCTAATCAAAAAACGACTCTTAACAACCGAGCTCGCTGTCTGTTAAATGAAGAGTGATGTAGACTATTATTTCATGTTCCACGTTTGCAGATCTGTTAATCTTTGTTTCAATACTGCGCGTTTCAGTTTTCAGCTGTGAAATTGACATGTACATTTTCTTCGTGAAATTTTGTGGATACGGTATGTATATGTTAGAATCAATTAGGCTTTGTTATAGTCGAGACAAATTGTTCAGTTTATTCATGACATACCAGATAGAAAGAAGGTGGATTATAGGCAAAGCTTATGTAAATAAATAATATACGATCATGCTCTATGCACAATTAAGGCACAGGTACCTAAGATTGGATTACTCCATTAAACAGAATGTTATTTCCTTCCATTAAGAAGAACACGAACGGATGGTCTGCCTTGAATGTGCGATCTTCCGAAATAATAGCACTCAAATATGCGATACCGAATTCTGTAATGATAACGATGGAAATGATGCGTAAGTAAACAAAGGTATTTGTTTAACACGGTTTTCATATAATAGGTATTTGTGGAAAATACCGCAAAATGTGCTTGACATATTACTAATTAAGTACTTTGGCACAAATTTGTATGATTAACAAAAAAAAAACTTATTAATTATGGTACAATATAATGAACAGACAATAAATTATTATCTAATGTTTATTAAATCGTTGCTTTAAATACAACTTATACAAACATACGAATATGCGGAAAATATAACACAGAGTAATTAGAAAGTAGTGGATTTATTTAACAAATATGTTGTTATAACAAATAAGCCTGAAACGATTTCCTCAGAGATAGATGCGACGATGTATGGAGTGGGAAACTTCATGCTGAGGACGTGATTTTTGCTGAGTGATAAACGGTTCAAGCAACACAGTGAAGTGAAAAGACACATTTGCGGTGGTGGGTTACGTTAAATGATATCACAAAAAGTAGTTAAAACAAAAGCTAGTTTTCATATGGAACATCATTTTATATTTAACAGATAGACGAAGGCAATTGATAAATTAATAAACATTGATTGATGCATGATAGAAAATCTGGGAATGAGAACACGGACGAGTAAAAATAGGGTACCTATTCAAAAAATAGTCCATTGAAGGCGACTTTATCGGCAACTTTAAGGGCATAGTAAAATGGTCGGTCAGCTGTGAAAGTTTTTGGTGGATTAGGGTTGTAGGAGCTTCCAGTGAGACCGAATTCTGAAATGGTACACAAAAATTACAGTTTCGAAGTAGACGAAGTCAACTGTAACGCGGATGCGAAAAAGTAAATTAATTATGTAAGGTCAAGCACTTGAATATTGCTTGTATGGTGTATATAACTCAAACACAGTAGCGTTTATAAGAAAAATTCATAGATCCTACGATTGATATCGAAATCCAGTCAGGCTGTAGTGTTATAAAGGCAATTTTAAGTGCGAAGTAAAATGGTCGGTCGACAGACTTTGGTTGATTCAGATCTGAAACTGAATCGGTTTAGAAAACATGATAATGTGAAAGAAATTGAGCAATTAGTTAAACGAGTTGTAAAACACGAGTACATAAAAAAATATAAAGTTATATGTTGTAATTGAAGATGTTATAAAGTACCTAAGGTTTATTTTGTTACCTTATGGTTTTTTATACCTTCATCTTTTTGTTTCCTTTGTAACTTATGTTCATTTTTTTAAAAGGTAACAATGAGAGAGTTTCTCTCCAACCGTGTTGTCCGTAGAAACATATTTCTGAATATAACAACTATTAATACCAACTAATAATACGTCCTGAAGGACTATGCCTTTTGGTTTTACACGATAAAATTGATAAAGTATTGTAACTGGCTAACATGTATGGATTACAAAACCGGGGATTGTTCTTGAGTATACAAGGATAATTTGGTCGGTTATGTGTCACCATTTCATTAAAGTTGTCTCAAAAGGAAGTTGTCTCCTTTAGCGTGTTGAAGTCGAATATCCTTGACTCTAGAGTCATGTGGTCTAAAAATATTTGTAGATTAAAATAAATGATTAGTCAAATTTTATCAATTTCAGTAGTTGCAATCATAGCCCATTTGAGTATGATATGAGCATGATGAGTACAACAGTGATTAAATTAAATACCTACAAATATATTAATGGCTTTGTTTTTAGGACTAAAGAATGGGTTATCTACGTGATATTTTTAGGATCTAATTTTATAAAAATGTTGTGCAAATCGATGATCGATAAACGGAATCTAGAACTTTACAAGATGAGAAGGAGACGTTACAAGATGAAAAAATATATATTATGACACAAAAGTAATGAAAAATAAACTTTTGATGGATAGTGAAATTTGATTTTAGGTAATAATCTTTTATCTGTTTCATTGAAAACGTTATTTTAGGGCCAGTTTCACCGGTTGTTGGTAAGTTCCAGATAGTCTATCTGGTAGATAATTTCATAAAAAATCTGTTCCATTTTTAAATTTATCTGGTAGATAGTGGCTATCCGTAATCTGTGAAACTGGCCCTTAGTATCGTAGTTATACTCACCGTTAGCAGCGGCTGCCTCGGCTCCCTCCTCATTGACATCGATATAAGCTTTTTGTGTAGCTTCACTTACGTACAGATCTGACACGCCTTTTAACAAATTATTTAGTCGAGCTTCTCCGGGGGTGAACAATTTTTTAATATTCATCTGAAAATTTATAGGAAAATTAACGCGTTAAGTCTCAATAACACCCTAGTCAAAGGTTCCATGTACTCACCTTTTTGAGAACATCTCCAAGATCAGTTGTAGTTTCGATTTTAAACTTGGGCAGTGAAGTGATAACCTGTGTGTTGTACATACTGTCAACGGCCTTTCTCAAAGCTGCTGGGTTCTTCAATTTTTCCACCAAAGAGTCGAGTCCATCAATTTCATTAGGTAGGACAATTAGGAATGATGATTGATCTCCTTCATATGGCATTTCCAAAAGCTAGAATTTAGAAGAGTTGCACCCATGTTATCGATAAAATAAAATCGAATGAAGTAGTACAACATATCTATAAATAAGATAAATATTTACCTTAGCGTCAAGTTCTTTACTCTCACCATAGTTAAAGTTAGCAGTTTGTTGCATTGTAGGTAATTTAATAGTCTTGTCTTTGGTGACGTGGAAGTCACGGTCTGCGGTATTTTCCTTGATGAACTGGTTTCTCCATTTGCCCTAAATTAAGATAAAGGGTGTTGTTGATTTTCATTTAGGCTATCTCCATGTAGGCAATACTGCTATTTTTAAGTTCGATTTTTATTACTTGCTTAATGCTTAAAAAAAAGACACTTTAAGAATTTGAAACAATAGTTGAAACAGACCTTGAAGTAAATGGCGTTAACGAGAACAGCAGCAGTGGATTCATCAAACGAGTCTGCTGATACTAAGTCTTTGATGCGGTTGTTTGTGGCTTCCTCTACCTGAAAATGTAATTGATCCCTTTTGTAAAGACATCTATCTATCTGTATATTCAAAATTATTTATCCATATTCAATTAACGGAAGGACAAACTCATTAACCTTCGGTGTTGAACAAAGACAGTACGATCAAAATATGGCGTCATATTATCAAGAAGTTCATTAACTCGACAGTTCGAAGAATCACATAAAAAACATGAGCCTACCCATTTATTAATTTCATTTGCGGCCTCCGTTTTCTTTCCGAAGTCAATGCTTTTAACATCTGAATTAAAGACATCCTTTGATACTACAGCGTATTCAGCATTCAATTCGCCTCCTTGTCGAACGTACACTCTGTTGGCCAAATTTAACTCAACACTACTCAATGATCGTAGTTGTTTATTCGCGTCAAGAAACACTGCTTTTGTCTGGAATGAAGCAAATTATTATATAAGCCAACACGTCCACTGCCATCAATACTGTTGTTGTCATTATCATCATCATCATCATTATCATATAAAACCAAACTAACAGCGCTTTCAAATTAGCGGATTTTTGCCACACGTAGCAAAACCCTGCGTATCCATGCGACTCATTCTGAGCGTAAAAAATCTCTTGTACGGTTTTTGCTGTCATCGTTTGAACTGGTAGTTGTCAATTGTTTGTTGTCACACGCGGCAACGCCTGTATGAACCGAGTTATTGCTCGGCAAAACCGACCGAAAGTCTGCTAGTCTGAAAGCGTTGGGCTACTGGTGGACTATTTAAGTATATTTAATTATTATTAGTTCTAAACTTTTACGTACCACGTTATCGTTAGGCAGACCAATAGCTTTTAGGATTTCATCATGAGATTCTCCTTCTGAAGCCAAGGCCAGTTGAGCTAAAGGCGACAACACTGAGAACGCTGATATCACCACATTTTTACCTGGGTTCTGTTTTACCACTTTCTGAAAAATAAAGTTCATTTCTTTCCATTAGTCTTGTAGATTTAATCCTTACTACTATTATGAAAGAAACTCTGTCTGTCTGGTACGCTTGCACGCCAAAATTACTGAACCGACTTAACTAAAATTTGGGAGACATATAGTCTAAGAGTCTGAGAAAGGACATAAGCTACTTTTTATCCAAGTGCGGGAAGTTGTTCCTTCGGGCGGCAGGTAGAACCGCGGGGAACACTTAATTTATAATATTTCATGGGTTAAAAATTCTTGATTTTAATAATTTTTTTAAGTGACACAATTAGTTTGCTACGAAAATTTATTGTCGTAACTCGTAGAGAAATCATTATATAATACATTTTTAGCACCTAATAAGCAAAATAGGGAATTCCCATGTAAAACATTTTTTCATTCTATTGTATGCAGCCGTGTCTAAAAAGTGTGTTTAGATTATTTTGCATTGAATTCAAAATATATAATCATGTTTTTTTCTGTTGTTGGTATAGGTTACGTGAAATGTTAGGAATATTAATAACTGTAAACTGTTGTCATTTGTTTGTCTATTTATTGAATAAATAAAGATATGTGAGGGAAGCATTAACTTCCTCGAATACTCTTTAAACTACTTTGATTAAGGAGGATATTTTTACCCCATACTAAAATTAAGAAGAGGTTAAGAAATACACATGACAAATAAAGATTGATGCGATAGCTTATCCTGATTTTAATTGCATTTCCGTGGCACTTTGTTTATTCTAAGATTGAAATTACACAGTTCAAATAAAGGCATATGAAATTTATGTCCAATAAAGGAAAACATAAATGTGAATTGCTTATGCTACGATTGCGTCACGGTCATTGTTTCCGTATGCCGATGTATTCTCGCTCAAGGACTGCTTTACAATCATGATAAAATGATTGGCAATACTACATATAGACCTATATGTAGTATTGCCAATATAGGAAAACCCATCGTCTTAGATGTTTTATATCGCGTCTAGCCTAATAGCATTATTTGTTTGGTAATTAATACTTTTAATTATGTCTAAAACAATAACTTTAGTCAACCATTTAAACACGATTACGTATTTAAAGATAGTGTAAAATAAGTCATAACTTCATAAACGTTTAAGTATTTAATAAAGGTTTAGCATTAATTGGTTGTTGGTAATTATAAATTATACCTACATATATCTCTACAGGGTGTAAGGGACAGCCCTCCACAGACTGATGGGGTGAGTTCAGTATACCATACCAAGAAAACTGGTTCATGAAATTGTATCAAGAACGTTATGGAAATCCAATAAAACTGATTTGTTTTAAAACCTCAACAAATTTAACAGCTGATTTCATGTGTCGTTTGTCACGATTATTTCAAAATCCATTGCTGGATTTTTTATTTAAGCGCTATTATTGGAAAAAATAAGTTCTAACTTATTTTTTTGCATTGAAAGAAAGAAAAAAAGAGGGAATAATCGAAAAAAATCCAGTGGAATATGATTCAAAATAATAATAATATGTAGAAAACCTGAAAATTCTCCAAATTAATGAATGTTATCGAGTAGGATGGAGGATCTCTGACGAAGTTGACATTCCTGTTTATTTGATGAATCAAATAATCAAAGTGATAATGTTTCCGAGATAATGGTATTATTTGTTTATTGTTTTTGTTTTGATAGTGGCACTGACATTTTGATAATGGCTTAGAGGTTAAGGTTATTTTAAACGAATGTGTGACTAAGTAATGTTTACTTTCAAGTCTTTGTTGACACTAATGTACAGACGTTAGCACATCAAATTTCAACATTACCGCCGAAGCATATGGTTGAAAGTTAATTGGGGAAATTAGATATTTCGGGTAGCTTGATGAGCTGGCGTCTGTCCTACATAGGTATATCGTATTGTCTCACATGTGGCCAATTTGCCTTGAGTATGCGAGGTAATGAATTCTCATGCTTTTTCTCATGGTTAACTAATAACAATGACGTTAGTTATAAAATGTAATTTATTTTTTCTTACTTGGAACATTTTGGCGGTGAATTGATCGTTACTCTGTTTGAGAAGGTCATCGTTTGAATCTGATGACATTGTTGATGCCACGAGGGCTAAAACTGAAACACAAGTAAATTGAACATGTTAATATAAGATGTATTTAATCACAACAACGTAAGATATTCAGGAATTAGGAAGTCATGGTGCCCTTAAGGTTAATGCACCAGCCTC
Organism: Heliothis peltigera; assembly: GCA_958496145.1. Lineage (NCBI taxonomy): Eukaryota > Metazoa > Arthropoda > Insecta > Lepidoptera > Noctuidae > Heliothis > Heliothis peltigera. The sequence continues at coordinate 7,986,334 of OY292325.1, forward strand.
TCAAGTTCAGGCAAGTAACAATTTAACTTTTCTAAGCTATTTATATTTTTAAAGGTGAAGGAAAATGGACCTAAAACCTGGACTATAAAGTCTGAAATCACCAACCCGCATTGAGCAAGCGTGGTGATTAACGCTCAATCCTTTTAAGGCATTGGGACGATAAAAGGCTGATGATGATGATGATGAATATAAAGTATTCATTAATATGAGCGAAAGATATATAATTTAGTGGATAGTCTAATTCATTTCAATATAATCAAGTAATGCAGTATAAGTCAATAAAGTTTTTGTATTGCAAAAATGTGCATAAAAAAACTAAACAAAATAGGTGTTAATGCAAAAATAAAGTAACACTAAATTACTAATATCCTGTTATTCAAAATTATGTTTACTTCATGTCTTACTCAAGGAAGTAAAAAATATCTTTTAAAAATAAACATTGCCTATGAAGTCCAGAACATCGTTATTTTTTTGTCTTATACGTTTTGCCAATATATAGTGTACACTTTTTTACACGGGACTAGTACAACAAGTTTCTACTAACTTATTTTTTACTCCGTAACTTAAGAAACAAGACTCTTGACTTATCGGCAAGTCTTTCGCAAGTGATCACACTTATGCCGAATATTTGTGATACTGTATCACAAATGTTTAATACTCGTTACATAATAATATAAACATTGTTTGTGTCCACTTAGGTTAGCAACAGGTTATTACTAACACACTGTCAAAAAAATTATGTGTGTCTGCTAGTATGATTTAAATGTGTATAACGAACTATAAGGAAAACCGGTTAAATATGTAGACTCTGCTACTTGAATGTCAGGGAATCCCAGTCTGCCTTTACTATACAAGTGATCAAGTTCGCCGATAATGTTATAGGACTGCAAAACATTTAGTTATTTTAGCTCCCAAAGGTGAAACATTACATTTTGAGATTTCTAAAATATTACTGGCCACTGAATTGAAGGCCATAAAACATAGTTGCACTTTGGGGGTTCGATAAGTTTGAATTTAGTTATAAAATAAAAGAAATTAATAAAGTAAAAATCTCGATTGTATTAATTTTGGCTTTTTGTTGACTTTTCACCAGAATATTGAGAAAATTATGTCGTTTTATTACTAACATAAATAAAATTCTATCAAAACTGAACAGACAATATAAGAGTGCTCCGAATTTACTAACGTAAATAAGACGTGGTAATGAGGGCAAAGACGGAACATTTCAAGATAAATGTATGTATGTAATCGTCTTGATTTATTTGAAAACAAATACAACCACAGACTGACAAAAAAATACAACACGATGGCATTGTACGTAATACTTGTATGGAAAACCGGTCAGCTAAATATGATCACTTTGAGATAGAACAAAACTATTCATAGTTTTATTTAGGTATAAAAGTATTCGTACAAAATTACCATTCACTGTTGTTTAATTGTTATCTTTTCTGTGACGTGCTAATGTGTTGAGTAAACAATGTAATATTTAAAATATGAATTAAAACTCACGGCATATAAACAGCTTCATGGCTGCGGCGTCTCAGTCCGAAGGTGGATGAACACTAACCGGTTAACAACGCGATGCTCTTTTAAATAAAACAATTTGTTGACTGAACTCGCTGTGATCGCGAATGCCACCTAGCAATACAAACACAACACTGATTAATATTGGGAATTCACAAAAAACTTTACCAACTTTCCGATGAATTATGTACATATGAACACTTATATTTGCTATCGTCGTTAGTAGGTAGTACACAAGATTTTATTCCTTGATCGATTTTCCTTACGTCAAGTGAGCTTGTGGTATAAGGAAAATAATAAATTGCATTTCGATTCATATTTTTTTATATTCACTCACGTGCAGTGATTAAGTGAGTAGTGTGATGACCTATTAATACCTAACATACATAATTTATGCTGGAATAGTTAGGGCTGACCGGAGTGAGGAGGAGTGAGTGAGACCTCTGTGGATTTGAATTAAAATTATCCTGCATTTTTATCTTGGTTTACGAATGGAAGATATTTAAACAAACTTCATAAAATTGACTTTACCTTAAGTCATTGTCAGATCGATATGCATTAAACATTATATCCTATTAGTAAATAGGAAATTAATATTTTATCATTTCAAATAATTTACCTAACATCATTAGAACGTAAGATGTAACATGTAGTCGAAAATGTAAAATGTGTGTAGGTTAAGGATTTTTGTACAAAAGAAGACACCCTTAATATTAATTAAGCATCATTTAGGAATAGTTTAAAGATTTTTTCATATAATTTATTATGTTTTTTGGTAGAGTCAGCGACATCTTGAAGGAACTATTTAATGCTAGCTTTCGCCGTAGTGTAAAAGAGTTCCAATTATATAGACGCGCATACATACATATATGCTTCTGCACAAACATTTCCATGTTAAATATTTATTGATGATGATTCCGGAATAAAACCTAGGTATATCGCTACTTTGTGCTCAAATTATCCGAATGTTTTATATATATATTTCCTATTTATAATAAAAATTAAGTGCTTTGTGAAATTATATAGAAAATATTTTTTTAACTATGCATTAAATAATTAATATCGCGCGATCCATTCAATTTCATTAAGCAAAATTTAATTAGCAATTATGTTAAAATTAAAATCGGGTTAGCGTAAAGAATTGAGAATCGGTTCCGCAAATAGTAAATACATATATTAAAATTAATCGTTGAATTAAGTAAAGCTGTTAAATATTAAACCTGGGCCTAAGTATTTTTTCATTATTTATAGGTTTTATGTATTTATTATACTTTATTAATTTTGACTGCCTCGTTGGTCTAGTAGTCGCAACGCACGACTGCTGTGCATGGGGTCTCGGGTTCGAATCCCGGGTCGGGCCGAAATTACTTTGTGTATCTATCATAAAGCAGCCTGGAGTATGGAAGTTGGTGATTGATTCAACCGTGCATCGGAGAGCACGTAAATGTCGGTCCTGCGCCTGATCTCTCTCCGGTCGTGTCGGATTGCCGTCCCATCCGACTATGAAATCAGGGAATAGAGAGTGCAACTGTGTCTGCGCGAATGCCTGTGCACTATAATATGTAGGTATGTCCTGCGCAGCTGGCTGTTTTTTATAAAAGAGAACAGCCGCCGTAGTCGAAAATCAGCCTGGATGCCATCATCATCATCATACTTTGGGTAAATTATATAATATATAATTAATAAAGAATAAGATTATTACACGTACTTAGCTCGTTAATATGCAAGTTTCGTCGTCCTTATCGAATTGGATAAGTTTGTTTGTTTTTTTAATTCAGTACATACCTTATCTCTTCGCGTTTATAATGAACTATTAAATGACTACTCATTTAATTATCAATTGCAAGTGTTTTGATTATAAAAAAAATCTATCAACACGGATAATACATATGCAATATCGCTACTTTGTATGTCATGGTTATCATGTGGTTCTTGTTCTTACGGTTTATCTATTTAATTAATTTTTGTTGGCATATTTTGGTTCTTTTTTTTTCTTTGATCTTTGATATCTTTGGTATTTGTATTTGCCTGAATGTTCAATAATTAGAGGAAACACAAATGCTGTACTTGGCTGGAGCAAGTTTTAATAGAATAATGGTATATAAAAAAAGTTGTTTAAATAGAGGCGGCTATGTTTGATTATAGAGAACCGATTTATAAAACCATATCCACTCATTATAATTAATAAGCTAGGATATGTCTGAGTGCACATAGGTGACGCTATGAGTAAATATTAGTGGTTTTAGTTTATTATTCCATATACTATAAAAAAAAAGAACAGTGTACCACGAAGTTTGTTTGCGTAAAATCGATGTGAATTAATCTATAATACGTATATGTAAAAAATCTAGGTACTTTCAAAGCAATCTTTAAACACAATAGTTACAAACTGAAACGAATACAGCAAAATTTTGCTTATACAATATAATAAAATACAATAATATTATTTTGGCTATAAGGTAATCTAATAATATGTTCCTAGCACATCGTCATATTAGTCCCAAACTATGCAGAGCTTGTACTATGTTTACTAAACAACTGATAAACGTACTTGGATTTTTTGGTAAATTCAAATACTATACTCGTACATAGGAACACCTATATTAAGTCAAACACCCATGTTTATGCTTACACATGTTCATTATCCCAATAGGGAATCGAACCCGGTACCTCCGGAAGGCAGATAAACTAACTAGATACTACGTCATCTGGTCGTAGTTAGATGCTAAGGCGTGTATTACTTATATTATTTTATTTATCAAGATCAAGTTCATTAAAAATGCACTTCATGTCCATATAATTACACTTGTCTATATGGAATATTTTATGAAACCGACTGAATTAAAATCTAACCAGCTGATTCAAGTCACGAATTCATTTCAATTCGTAGTCATACCAACGTGAAGAGAGACACGCCTTAAACCATAGAGACACGTCTAATCCGACCGAAGCGTGAGACCACAGGTCCCTAACCTGCATTAACTTACAAAATCAAGATGATCACTTATTTGCAAAATGGTCAAAGTTCCAAAGTTTACCACATTGCGGTGAACGAATGAAAGTTCTAAGCAATTAGAGAGAGATAATGCTATTTAAAGTTTTATCTCATTGATAGTTTTAGCAGTTAATTGTGAATTTATTTGCAACAACCAAGAGTAATTTTATATCTGATTAAAATAATGTTAACTCATATTTTGACAATATATACTAACTAAATAATGGAAGCCGACCCCAACATAGTTGGGAAAAGGCTCGGGAGATGATGATGATACTAACTAATAGGTAACTAATAAAGTTAAAGATTTTGTTTATTTGTTTAAACGTCCGACTTAAGAAATGAGTTTAATTACCCATTTATTGAGCACAGCAGCAGAGCACTACTGGGCACAGGCCTCCTCCCACGCAGAGAGGGATTGAGCGTTAATCACCACGCTTGCTCAATGCGGGTTGGGCAGCAATACGTACTATTTCTAAACCAATATATGTGGTATCCAAAGTGGATATAGATTAATATATTATAATCATTAAATGTGTATAGCATATTGTGCATATTAGGGTTTGTTTCATTACAACTAATAGGTATTCTTCAAAAACGTTCCCAAAGCAAAACGACGGCCGTTTACATCAAAACGTCTCATCAGGCTTCCGTTTCTCACCAAGCACGTTAATATGATCTAAGTGTATAACTAAATATACATATGTGTATGTTAGTAAGGCATCAAAATTTTCTTTTTATATCCCAAAATGGGTTGGTGTGTTTTCTAGTTAGTATTCAGCACGAGTTACGCGTTTAGCCTCGTCTTTATATTTCCAACGTGGTGTCATGCCGTTCCACTATCCAACAAACCTCGGATTCATCTTCGAATTTCTGTGAAAACTATTCATAGGTTTCCTCAACGACCATTTCCTTTAGCTGAGTAATTAAGAGTTGAGGTAATTAAAATGACGTCATTTTGTATTATAATAAAAATAAGAATTCTGTGGTGTTTAGGAATCTAGGAAATAAATAATTTTTGTCCGTTAGTAGTAGGTACTTGTAATTAGTAGACAAGTAGCCATTTAAAAGCATTTTCTTTTTCAATAAGAAAATATGTTAAAAAAAACATCTTGTATATCTTCACCTTGCTTTATGTTCTTAAGATCTCGACATATTGATCAAAATTTTCTTAAGGTTGGTTCATTAGGTTTCGATTCCAGGGAAGGCAGATTGCATAAATTGGCCCCAAGCGTATTGTTAAAAGCCGGTGTAAGTACACATGTTTTACAGCCAGCTTATACATTCTTGATGGAATTTAACGCAAGACATCGGAAAAACAAGTGATGAGAAAGTGCTTACCGAGGTCTGAAATTGGAAACGCGTTCGTCAGGGTCCGGAAATTGTTGGTTCGTCGGCGGCGACGGCTGTAGCTGACGGGTCACGTGAGCTCATTATCCTGTCACGTGGCAAGCTCCAATTGCTCCGCGCAAGATGTCTCGCCACGCCACTGACGCTGTGTCGCTTTCTACAATGAAATGATATGGTACGGACGTGTCACATGAAAACAGCTGACGCATGAAAGGACTATATTAATCTTTATCTGTAAGACGACCGATGGCGTAGTAGTAAGTGATTCTGCCTGCCACGCCAGAGGGCGAGAGTTCGATTCCCGCTTAATTCAAAACTAGTGTAGGTACATGGATATGGGTGTTTGACTTAGTCTGGGTGTTCCTTTGGGTATATTACAAAATAAAAGTATATTAGCACGTTTTTCACTTATCTAGTACACACACTACAAGCTCTGCTTACTTTGGGACTAAACGACGGTGTGTGACAAATATTATTATACATATTAAGATTTAATTCCTTATGGAGCAGTTTAGAAATGTGACCACAGTCATTATGTTATTTAGTCTACAAGAGGTAAAAATATAATAGCCCTAGTAGGTGCATAAGAGTAGGAACCTAACTATATTGTAAGAATATTAAACAAGGTTTTTCCAGATTGGAAGTCAATTTGGAAACTCCATTGAATTCTAATTAAGTGGAGAGTTTCAAAGTTCACGAGAGTTATATTCAGAATCAAATTAAGGGGAATTGCTCCTTTCACTTGTTTTAGGATAATTATTAAAATGACTGGTTAACTGATAAACAAGGTTCAGTTTGACAAACTCGTTACAACTTTATTTACTCTGGCAACTTTTAGCATCGATTACTTTTCTGTCAACTATTTATAGCAATACTTACTGGAAAGCTACCCTCATGGCAACACGACGATTAGCATCGAATTTATCAACTGACTTCATATTTGTAGTTTGTTTAACACATTGGTGAGAATATTTGCTTCACGGATTTTGTAGGAGATAAATCTTTGAACAAACGTTGGAAGTTCTCCCTCGGCTAGCCTAAAACAAGCAAATAATTAAAAGGAGCCATTAATTTGTGTTTAGGTATAAACATGATACGATATAACAAAGGGTCTTGGCAGAGATCAAAGAATGTTTCGTAAAAGACTAATTGAAAGGGATTTTGGTTGCAATTTGATCTTAGAGAAGAAAAGTAAGGTAGTTAAAGAAAATCTTACAAAATGCGTACTTAATTATAAAGACGAATCTAAACAATAGCTAACACAATCAATAGATTAATTATAAAAGAAGCGATATGGGTGTAAACAGGTCAATGAAATAAATTAAGTAGGTAGGTACCGACGACTGCATACAGTAATGTTTACTCAGAGCAAGTATTCCTAAACTGGATTCTGCGGCATCTAGGGGTGTCATAGGACAGTCATCATAGTCATTGTCTATTATTAGCTATTGAATGAAACAGTTACAAATAACATCTATCAAAACTTTTAGTTTTTATCTATAATATTTCACCGGCAGCCGCGTCAGCCGCGTCCCGTGGGAACTAATCCTGCATCTGGATAAAAAGTAGGCTATATCCTTGCTCGACAAATGGGATAACATGGCAATATTTTTTCGAATCTGACACCTTCAAGCAAAGAAACAAAAAATCTCTTCAGTCTTATAATATTACAGATTTCTAAAAAAACATTAAAAGTGGTTATAGTGCTTCCACTATATTAAAAGTTTAGGAACCCCTGATTCAGAGAACAGGAAAATGGTAACAGAATATAATTAAAAAAATAAAGAGCATTTTATCGAAAATGGCTGTTCATCGATTATTAAGTCGTATCTGCTTAATTAACGGAGTTTGAAATTTAATTAAACCTTTTGTTTTACAAATAAGATAAGCTGAAGAAGTTTTGTAAGACTGACCTTTGGCAGGCAGTTTGCTGTTGTAAATAGGTATTTACATTAAAACCCTTGGGATAACAATAAAATCTTTCACTCGAAAAATGAATATTTCTTGACGGACAATGATATAAATAAGAAAAAAAAACATAGCAAAAGGCGTGAAGACATATAGTGGGTTGTTCGGAAGAGTAACTGGCCATGGCATACAGGGACCCCAGAAGGAACTAAGTAGGTTTTAGTCAGTAAGACTCTGACACTCCCTCTATCTGTGCCCCCAGCGGGAGGGGTAATTTGATAATTTCCCACGAAAAAAAGGTGAAAAACATGTACTTATGTAGGTACTAATCTTCTAGTATCATAGACTTTAACACAATTGGCGAAACGAGTTGTTAAAACAGCCTTAAAATTCTACACCTCGTTAATTTACAAACGGCAGACATCACTTAACATTCCATGAAATCAAGCAGTGCGGGATTCTGCGCCAGACATCTTCGCTTGCCAAACTACCAAGTCGAAAACAGTACCGCCCGCATATATCTAAGTCGCAATTAATCTATCACTGTGAATGTTGAGTGAGAACTGGCTGAATAGTTCTGTCGCTACCATCAGTTGGGAGCACTCAGATGGGCAACGCAGCGGGCAATAACATGGCACCGTCACTTGCATGTGCCCTCGTAACCGTCATAGATTTAATATGGCACAGATTTGAAAATAGGTATTAAAAACGTAGCATAAAAACTGTGACAACAATAGCTAAATTCTATTTCATTCATATTTGAAGCCAATAAATTGTTGTACGGACGTCAGCGCATCAAGCTACCCGAAACTGTCAAGTTGTCCCAATTTTTTGACCTTTGACCATATGGTTCTGCGATAAAGTTGAAAATCTATTAAAGAAATGAGACATATCGTAGCTTTATGTGCTAGCGTCTGTACGATCTGTTTGGGAAACAAAGTAGTGACTAATACGAAACGATTGACGTTAATTAATATAATATTGTAGGTACGCTGTTCTATCAGTTCTTGGTAAAGTAATTAACACAACATCGCACTGAGTATTGTTAACATTTCACGGGTCTTTCACGTTTGTTTTATTGTAACTCTGACCAACAATAAGACACTTCGTATTATTATTTCATTTTCCTCTATTCGACCAATAGCCGAGAAACATCGTCTTGTTGCCCTTTTGTTTTGTTATTAAGGAATATTTCTCACTATTCATGCTTGGGAAAGTATTTTGTAAATCGTTCAGTATAGGCATGGGTCTAAAAATTATAGTGCAATATTGCATGTATTATCAATTACAATCTTCTTCTTCGCTCGCGTCCCGTAGAAACTGACGACCCACTTGCCCAGATTTAGCTTATTCTAGTTGCAAAATGTTTTTAGAAGTCCAGCGTCAGCTAGTAAATGTAAAGAATACGCAAACATTGACCCATGCGTAATTTTCCAACTGAACTTGTTACAACGTTTAGATAGCATCGAAATTCCTGAAGATTATAACATTTGGCATCCGACCCATAGAGGACGGAAATCATTTTGTTCTCCACAATCCGACCCATCGATATCAAATTAAGAAGTTCCTACTCACGTATTAAAAACCTTCCGCCATATTTATTTTCAATATTGTAAAGTTCGTGTCTAATATTTTTTAATATTCTGACGTAGTGGCAAGTCTAATTTAAGGAATGTACAGACGCCAGCACATCAGGCTACCCGAAACTGTCAAATTTTCCCAATCAACTTTGAACCATATGCTTTAGCGATAGAGTTGAAAATCTATTAAGGAAAGACAGATTATAATAGTAGTCTGATGTGCTAGCGTCTGTACTCAAACGTAATATCAAACAATAAACATTTTTTAACATGCTCACACTCCCGTCCTTACATGGCGACACTGCCATTTGAGGTCCGATGTCGGTGTCCGAACAATCTTAATCATTTTGTCTGCATGCATTTTGTAGTCTGTGCCCGAATAAATGTAACTAACTGGTATCGCGCTGACGGACCCGACAGACGACGTTGATATACAAGTTATCTGCAGTTTATTACTACTGCCATTCTGTTAATTACAATAACTATTTAGGACAATTTAACAAAATGTCTGCCTTTAAATAATATTGTCTGGGTACTTACCATCTAGCTTCAAGAACAGCAAAAAATATATTGTTATAAAAAATGTATCACAACCACAATTAATAAATGTAAATTACATTAACAATCAAACAAATAATTTAAAAATTTACTAAAAATAATTTACGCTTCATTTTATATCAAATAATCGCGCGTTTTTTTCATTTGTTTGTTAAATTTCGTTTAATTAAGGTTTTTAATTTTACAGTAGGAAGGTAAAGGTTGATAAAGGTATTCAGCCTAGTAGTAAAATATTTCGATTTTGTTAAAAAAATATTAAATACTGCGTGAAGATGTGCTAAGCTAAAGACATTGTTTCTCATGAATAAAATTTATTTACAGTAACAAATTGACATGTTTGATTGCTATGATTGTTTAAAATTAATAAACGCCAATTGTTACTGTATGGAGCCAAAAGTAATAGATTTTTTCTTTTTAGGAACCGATAATGTCACGTAAAATTGATGATCAGTATTTAAAATTTACTTTGAATCATTTAAAAATGTTAATATTTGTAGCTGATGTTTTGTGTCATTGTGAAAGAGATTGCAAGCAACTCTTTATAAACAGGTCTGTTCAATTCATCACCGTCAAAGTCTTTTGTTTGAAACAGTATCCAAAGCAGGCTTTGATAAACTAATTGATCCATTTGCATTGGTTCCTTGATACATTTTCGAGTGGCGAGTACTAGGATGCACTTGCGGTACCACTCGGGTCCCAGCAACGTCGGTCTCAGTATAAACGAGATAGAACACGATCTAGTCGTCAAGTGACCCTTGACATCTTCACAACGGAGCATTGTACTCCGTGTTTTCTTTTTAATTGTACGAACACGAATGCGATACGGTTACGTTTTGTGATGATGATGGTATGCTATGGCTTTGATTTTTTTTCGGAGACTGGCTGGCATTCCTTTTGTTTCTTTGATGTTGGAAGACAACAATACGGGAAAGGAAAGTTTTTTTTTGAGCTGTGACACAACGGGACTCCGAAATTTTAATGACGTCAATACATTTTATGTACCTATTAACTGGAAAAATCTTCTATACAGTCACGTGTCCAGGAATGGTAAATTATGCTCTCTAAGAGAATTTTAACGCGAGTATTACGTGGAATAGGTAGGTTTCCCTGCATTGTGTAGCGACGTCACAAGCACAAAATTACCTTTCCGAATCTTGATGAGATGGCGCGGCGTCGCGGTCGGGCGTACATCCGCCGCAAACTACACAGACTGCTTAGCTCATGGTGAGAAGCGTGAATTCATAAACAATGTGTTCTATAATCATAGGTGTTTTTTTGAATTGAATTAAAATATATGATAGTTATCGTCTTTTTCCTTCATTTGACAATAAAAACTATTTTTTTATTGTTAAATAAAATTATTCCTTATTCCAAATTCAAACTTTTAAAATAATTATTATAATTCTGCGATTTAGTTTTCGGAAACCATAGTGCGTTCCATTTTCAAAATATTTTGTATCTATAAATATATATAATTTAAAATACCAAATTCGATATTTAACTAGGTTAGAAATAAAATCTATTACCATACTTATTTGGTAAATGATTTTAAATTAGTTAAATTTTAATTAACCGTTTAGATGGAGCAACTGTTTTCATTTATTCTTAATTATTATACAACCGAAATAAGTATGCAGTTTGACTTGAAAATCGGTGACGTCATAGCTCTTTTGATAGTTCAATAATTTTTTTGACTGGTTGTCAACAAACGCATTCAGGGTCGTTCGTATTTCAAAGTAAAACTAAGCTATTCAAGGCATTTTATTATATGTATATTAGCGATTTTGTTGCATTTGTTTAGTTTCTGCTCCCTCTAAAATTCAACTTATTGAAAGTTATCTTTACACTACTTATCTATTAAAACTCAATTCATCTAAAGCTTAAAGAGAAATATTTAGCCAATTTCCTTTAATCCAACGTCGTGGCAGGCGGCCTTAATCCGCTGCAACAAGAGGGACAAAGAACTAAACTAGATTAGAGAAACGTTCCAGAACGTGGTTACATGCTTTACAAATGAAATAATGTTACTTTCTACGTTCGTCGAGTGAGTTTGCAGTTGTACTCTCTGAGAAATGATTTGGTTTAAACTTTTGGGTGACATTTTGTAGTTACTATTTTAATGCAGCATGTTTTATTAAATATATTAAGCTTGTGAATATTTATGACTTTTATTGCTTACAATCCTTAGTAATATTATGTATACATGTGAAAGTAACTCTTTCCGTCTGCCTGTCTGTCACGGTTTCACGTTAAAACTATTGAATTGGTAGACATAAATAGTCTACCTGGAATCGAACAAGCGCCCTCATACTCGAAAGGTTGTTGCTTTAACCACTAGGCCACCACGACTTTCCAGGTCAGGCAAGTACCAATGTAACTTTTCATAGTTATACATACTTTCTAAGTTTATCTTGGACACCCCTGACTAATTAAAGGTGAAGGAAAACATCTCGAGGAACCTTGGACTATAAAGTCTGAAATCACCAACCCGCATTGAGCAAGCGTGGTGATTAATGCTCAATCCTCTCTGTGTGAGAGGAAGCCTGTGCCTAGCAGTGGCACGATCAAAAGGCTGATGATGATAAATATATGGGCTACTTTGTACCTGGATGCTTTAAGAAGTTCTATCAAGCAGCAGGTGGAACCGCGGAGAACAGCTAGTAATATTACATATTTTAGTCTATAATTAGTGAATTTAAAAGTTATTAAAATCCAACTCAAGGACAGTGAATTGTGTTACTCGAGAAAAAAAGTAAGAATTTGTATCAGGAATCAATTACTTTCCCATTGCGAAATACTGCCACCTTAAAATAGCGCCACGATGTTTAGAAAGTACAAGTAAATCTATTTTAAGAACTAAATTTTACACGTCAAAAACACAAAGCTATGATTGTCCTAAACTTAACACACTCAAAGTACACAAAACATTGTTTATTTATACACTTTTGATGTCGTAATGTCAAGACAAGCGTTTATACTGAGCCTTGTTCCGTTATGCCACCACAGCGCCCATAATACATGGTATTCTACTTCGCTACTGCTTAGGGTTATGTTAACGTTTATTATTAGAGCTCTCGCGCCAGTACTAGATTTTTTTGTTTTATTCTCTCAAAGTTAGATCGAGATAAAACGTATTTAGAAGCAACGGGGCGTTGGGGCGTTTCTAGGAAAAATACTTTATATCAACTTACCCCTTTCTAGGAATTGTAATATAAGTTAGTAAGCGAGAATAAATAAAATTGCATCAAAGGGGGCCAATACTACGCAGGAGCTCTTATAGCTTAAAATGAATTCTTCCAATTAGATAGGTACAGACGCCTGTATGTAAGCTACCCGAAACTCTGAAATCTTAATAGATTTTCAACTTTATCCCTGTGGCATATGGTTCTAATTAGTACCAGAAAATGTCAAGCACTGGTGTGCGAACATTGTTACATAGCGTTTAAGAAGTTTTCGATATATCTAATGCAATAAAAGAATATTCCCTTTGGTAAGAGAAAACTTATAAGCAAATTGAAGCACAATGCGAAATACGCGATAGAAACGGCTTTGACACACTTACTGTAAAAATGAAAACACAAATCGTAAAACAACATCGTCATCATGAAAGATTAGACAGAAAGACAAATGGCAGTACCTACGGGCATAACACATTGTACACACTGTATTGTTCTCAAAGAGCCGAGAATGTTCTTTTTTTCTCTGTGTGTTTTTTTTCCTTTTTTATCGCTCCATTTGCGCCAAGCTTGGCTTGTCTCTGCATCCCAGCGCTCCCTATGTGGCGTAATTAGGGTAGACCACACGACTAATTGAATAAAAACATTGCATAATTAACGAAGGGAGCAATGCCGCTGCCTCCAACGGTACACCTTGGGTTCAAAGGGTGTTCAAACTTTGTCTTTCCTTTAACACCTTCAATTTAATAAATGACGGAATGTTGTTTGTGTAGCCAGTGAAGTTCCTTGCGTCATCTTTTGAAGTTAGTAGCTCAGTGAAATTATCTACGAGAAAATAAGTGTAGGTATTTCGCCTCGCTTTTCATTTTGTAAACAGCCAAGTATTTTCCCAGTATGGATTGTTGTAATTTAATGTAGTGAAAACTACAATATTTATTATAACGTTGTTTTAAACAAAGGTATTCACTGTTTGCTATCTGCCATTTCCAGGTATTTAATACTGTAACAAGTTAAATTAATTATTTGCAAAAGACTACACCGTAATGGTTCATCGGAACAGGGTAACAATAAGTTTGGTGCTATAAAGCACCGAACCACAGTTTATGAAGTAATAAAATCCAGCGCCGTGGTTTAAAATTCACGGAGGCGGTCGTAATGAATTAAAATACTTTGGGCACAGGTCGTTTACGGAAAGTTGATGTGCTTATACAAATGCCCTGCCCAAAACAGGACCCCCTGTAATCATACATTTAATGGTTTCCATAATGACCTCGTAAAGTAGTAACTGCCACAAGCCGTTTCATAAATACTGAACTTGGAGCCTGAAACTTTTAATTTTTCTCACAAATTCAGATTTATTACGCACTTATTTGACGCGTACATGCACGGGGAAGGGTTCGCGGAATTCAATTGAATTACCAAATAATATAACATCCTCGAATACTGTCGGTAATAGGTACGTATCAAATATGAGGTAAAATTAGCCTACGCCAGTAGAGTAGTTAAGAACATTTTACGTAATGCTATTCATTGGTGTCACATGTCTGAATTGGAAATTGAAGCAAATGTTTTGATGTGTAGACAGTGATTTTCATCAATATGTTTAATACTACTATTTCCCGGTAGATGTGCGCCAACTTGCAGTTTTTTGTTGTTTTCTTACAAGAAGTATGGAATAGGCATTCTATCATTCAAGCGCTAAATTGCTATTAATGTTATCGTTAATTATTTTACTTTAGTTAGATAATAGTTATATCAGTTTGTAGAAAATGCTAGCTTCTTCCAGCCTATTCAACCGCGTCCCATGCGAACTATTTAAGTGCTAATGTTTTAACGAGGAGTAAATACTTAATAACATCACCACTAGATGGACCCACTAATCAGGTCATCAAGAGGTGCCGGGAGGGTCAGCCATTCTACCCTTTCTAATATTAATGAAAGATAAAAAAAAAACACTTCTATCGAAAAATGCCAACAGATACAATACAGTACAGCGTGGTCACGCTTTGACAGGATTGGTGACAGTTAACACAATTCGTACATTACCACATTTCAGCCTCTGCTATTTTGTTTAATATCCTGACAGAATCAGTACGAAGCGACCCTTTAATCCATTTATCTTGTAAAGTCACTTATTGTTCACGTTTCCCGTTTTAAATCTATACACCGATAAGATTTTTTTTGGGCTACAACAACAGTCGAAAGGATTTTTGTTTTTAAAAAAGGAATATGTCAATTACACGAATTAAGAATACGTGACATGTAGGCGAAATGGGCTTTGAAACAATGGATTGATAAATGAGTCGTATTTGCGTAGGAACAATACCTACTGTATCTTTCGTTTGTAAATAAAATCAATTTTGTATTTGTATAGTTTAAACTGACTGTTTAATTGTTATGTTTGTATTCGCGCCGTGATGGTAGTAATTTAAGGATTTATCAATCCATTGGCCGTCTGGCTAAATACGGCTAGAAGTGAGCGAAATAGAATGAGGTCAACACAAGGTGTGAACATGAGCACAAATTATAAGTAGTGCTTTTAAACGATCATGATGTCCGGTATATTATTAGATTATGACTACCGTTTCGATGCATTGATAAGACTTAAGAAAAAATATTAAACTCAAGTATACGTACTATAATGTTATGAGGCAGGTATTAATACTGAATGCTGAAATTACATCCGTTGTTTCCTATGGACTTTCATTAAGTTTATTAACTGAAATAATATAAATACCTACTGATTGGGTGAGGATTAAATTATTTACAGTAGAGTAAATAATTGAACATTATTGTAAGAAATAGCATTGCATTCCCACTTCATTGTATTTACACATAAAATAAAATGAATACCTAGGTACACATAAAATATTTTAAATATATAGCGCAACAAAACCGCTGTTGATGATAAAAATAATGCAGAGGTATAAAATCGTAATAATTTCATACGTATCTAAAACTGTGTAATCAGCAAGCCATTATTGAGCGCATTATGTCCCTAAATGGGTTGGTAACGGACATAACGTAAGCCTTTCCACGCGCTGGGTCCCGCATGCTACGCACCATAATAACAAAGATTTCAATGATACCATTTTGTTCATTCCACCTCTACAGGAAGGTAAAATAAACAAGGAAAACTGGCTTGGCAATAATTTTTAGCTTGTTAATTTATAGTCTTAAAGACGGGGCTTTCACAGAATAAAGGTGTTTTATGTGGAAAATATCTTCTTGCCCCTTATTTGTGGTTATTCTTAAGCTTCGTGTGCAGGCTTACAGATTGTATTTACTCATTTGTTATGTGTTTTTTGTTATCGGAATAAGTTATTGCCGGTCCGTGGAAGCTTACTTACTTGGGCTTGAACTAAAGCTATATATGTACATTATAATATGAGAAAATGAGAATCAGCTCGATGATTTAACAATAAACTTTAATTTTAAAAAGGCGCACTTAATGTAGGTTTTGTTAGTTTTAAATTTGACAGTTCAAGAGGAATATTTGAATACTTTAATAATAAACAAATAGTAGTTTCGACTGCTCTTCAAATACAAAAAGTTTATGTCACCATAAAAATAATAAACCACTCTATATCATCAAAACTTTTTAAAGAAAACTTGGACAAAATCAAAAAGTTTTAGAGCAGAGTCTGTCTTAAAACAGGTCGTTATACTGAAATCTATCCGTGCTCCTAACCTACCTATTTATAAACGGGTATTTGAAGCAGAATATATTATGTAAGGCCGAAAAATCCAAGTTTAACATTGAAAAAAAAAAATGAACTGAGATGACTATAGATAAAACTTCTTTCATGATTTGTTAAATAGGATTATGTTTCACTGACAGTTAAATCCTTTTCCTGTCACGCTTAATGCTTTAGTAAAAAAACTGGCTAAATAAATAAAATTATTTCCTCTTCATTAATCATCAAGTTATTTTGTAGCGAATAAGTAAGTAAATCAACTAATTTTTATTATGGAAAATAAATAAACAATTAATTAAAATGAAATCTAAAATGAATGTCAAAGCCATGGAAGGGAACCTGCGTTAATAGAGATTGATGCTACTAAAACAATTAAAATCGGTGTGCGGCACTCTTAAAGTCGTTAAACCAATTCCATTTTCTTTGCCACCTGAATCGATATTACAAAACAATCTATTATATTCCGTTAGTTTAACTATCAGTTTCAATAATCATCTGTCAGAGAAATCATATTATCACAAAAGTGGTATAGCAGAAAATATGATTATTTTCATGATGAGCATGTGGTATCAAGATTGTACTAATCGGAAATTCAACAAAATTTTCTATGGAATTCGTATGAATTAAAAGTCCAGTAATAATAAAGAGTCTAAAAGCAGCTGCCATAATACTTATGTAATGATAGAAGCTTAAGTTTTGCTTAAAGAGCACAGTGTTTAGTGACTACTGCTGAATGCTAGTTTTCTTAAAAACCCAATAATAATTTAAAAAAATCAAATTATTATGCAAAGGGAATAAATATTGTAACCACTTTATTTACTATTTTGCAAATCAGTTATTTAAAATGTTTGTAGTCTCCAGTCAAACAAATACATGGCGCGTGCCAACCTAAACTCACTCCGCATAT
This sequence comes from Heliothis peltigera, assembly GCA_958496145.1. NCBI lineage: Eukaryota > Metazoa > Arthropoda > Insecta > Lepidoptera > Noctuidae > Heliothis > Heliothis peltigera. The sequence goes on from OY292325.1 coordinate 8,004,033, forward strand.
AGTAAACATTACAGAGCAAAGCTTCAACGTTGGCACGGCCTACACAAATTCAGTAAGGATAAGACAACTAATACAATAACTTCTCCTTTTACAGTTGGACGATCTTGCCGTGATTCCAGAAAGTTTCAGTATAAACGTTCTCGATTCATTGACTTAGAAATCTGTTTTCCGTTAGTGGACCACGCTTGTATTCACTGCTTTGTTTACTCTGATGGGGGAATGTTTCGACGGTGTTCTGGGCTCTGGCGTTATTAAATTACACGCAATGATGTCAGGCGGAAAAGTTGACGGTCAGTGATGGCGTCACACTTCGGATTATATTCGGCTGAGGGGATTTTTGTTTTGTAAACTAATTAAGCATTTCTTGTTAAATGTTGCAGTTAATTTGGTTACAGAAAAGTCATTTCATGGTGCTATCCATTTTATGTATTTCGCCGAATAAATGTATACATATCGACGCTGGAAAGCAATTTTGTCGTATCTCGAAAAATGGGATTTTTTTTTTATTGCATTTTTGAATTCAGAAAAAAATACTGCGTCGGGCGGTCCAATCAATGTTTTTCTAAGAGGTTTTTTTTTTATGATACGACGTTGACTTTTTCCTAACTTCTGTAAAAAAACATACTGCAAAATGCTGTATATGCCATAAAATATACTATTTTAAATGACAAATAGATACAACAAAAATATTGTAAGTATTTTTTTCCGATGTCGAAGATACACGGTCGTCATTTATTTACTACGTAATACTTACAGCATTATGTATAAGTCACAAAAAATAATTTATTGAGATACAGCAATTTCGCCGCCTCATTATTTTATTCCCGCTAGAGATAATACAATTCTATGCCTCGAGTTTTGAATGTGCATCAAACTTACTACGTTTCATTCTACACATTTTGTAATAAATATTATCCATAAGTCATTAATGATAGAGTTGAAATGTGTGTTTTCCCTTGGATACGCCGTTTACCGATTGTATAGCAGCCGATGTGCGAGCGCATGAGCTAGAACGCGATTACGTAGTCTGCGAAATTCGGGTGTATTTACGTGCACGATTAAAGTGAAAGCTAGGTAAGTCATGTTATTTAGTCATTTTACTTAGGTACTTTATCTATCTAATGCTTATAATAATTATGTTCGGCTGTATTTTATTTTTATTATTATTGTTCACCGATTTCTCAGTCAATTGTGGACCGACTGCGAAAAATGTTTTTTTGATTGTTATTTTATACTCCTAGGTCCCATTGAAATTTGGTCGTGATCTGATGATGAACTTCAATGATATGGAACGAAACTCCTCATAGCATCATAGCAAAACTGTCGTAACAATTGTACCTAATTGGTTTGTATATACGGGTAGACGATCACTGACTGAAAAAAGAGGGGGTAGGGTTTTTTTAGAGGTGGGAAATCATCAAATGATTTCGCCCACTCTTGTGTAGCGGGAGGGCGTGTCACACTTTTATTGACTAAAATCACGTAACCGTATGTGAACAACATTTGCCCTTTGTGTTCTAAGACCTGGGACATCGTTTCTGAACTACCTCACGCGTCAGCCCATTACTGAACTCCTACGGTTTACAATATCCCTGCGCGTACACAGCGCCACCGTCTACTACTCGGCGAACGCGAGCTACTCATTGCTCATCGTTCGCAAGCCCTTGTCTACGGTGGCTGGAGATCGCTCGGCGATCCCCGACGCCCATGGCGTCTTATGTCGAGGTGGCTAGGGCGTGGCGTTGTATGTAGGTACGTTCCCTCACTCGTGCGGTCTCCTCCATTGCTAGCATTACATTACAAGGACGCGACCGCATCCCATTCCTTCTCGCCCCAGACCATGGCCTCAACTAGGTCCCGGCGCGAGAGGTCACTACCACCGTTCGCCTGCACAAAGACATGGCGGTGGTCTGCCCAAGCGGGGCACACTTGTACCGTGTGTTTTACCGTGTCCTCCAGGCGGTTCGTGCAATGGTGTCACCCGGGTGATTCTTCCACCTTTATCCGGCACAAAAACCTCCCGAACTTACCTTGTCCGGTGAGAACCTGTTTCATGCGGAAGGTGAGGATGCCGTGGCGCCTCTTCAGCCACTCCTCAACGAACTTACCACTGCAAATGCGGCGTGCCCAGCGCTAGGCTGCGACAGTCGCTGTTTCTCTTGTCGCGGCAGCGGACTTTTGCCATGGCGTTCCACCTCTATGCGCTGGTCGTGCATGTGTGCAAGGACTGTCAATTGCCTCCAGATCCCATGGCGGCAGGCCAGCAAGAAGGCTAGCCGCTTCGCGGGTGATCTTCCGGTACCCCCGCATTATACGGATAGTCATCACCCTCTAGGATGCATTAAACTTGGCCACCAGTCGCCTCTTCAGCAACGGCGCCCACTCTGGTGCCCCGTAAAGGGCGGATCCCCGCGTAGAGACTCCGGCAGGAGGCGTGTGGACCTCCAAGATTGGGAAGGAGATTGAGGGCAGGCCAGGGCGGCTCTCAAGCGGCTCAAAAAAGCCGGAAAGTGCTCGTCGAAATTCCACCGGCTTTTTAGGACTACCACAAAATCGGTGAATCGAAGTCGGTGTTAAATAACAAAGAGACAAAACATATAATTATTTTTGAAATCATAAGTGATGTTGCCTATAAATACGGAAAACCAGTCCAATCAAAATTATGTTTTTGTTTTTCAACAAATTTTGTGTTATATTTTGTCCAAAATATCGCTTATTATATTTTTTACAGTCGAGAATGTCGCCGTCAGTAAACTTCATTGCTTCCTAATTTTGCGATTGATTATTTTTTATTTTAATTCATAATAATTATTAGTATAGTAAACATTATTTTCTAAATAAAATTGTTTAAATAAACATACAGCATTTAATTAAACATAATAATTTGTTTTATTTATATTTAATACAAAATTCAAGATGTCCTTCTAAAAAGAGTGTGAAGTACAACGTAATGCGAGGACTTACAAATTTGATTCATATTACATACATCATAATTGTTTTCTAAAATTTTAAAGCTATTTCGTTGTGCCTTTGTTACAACTACCGAGATACAGCAATATTGATGATTCAAATTGAAATATCAATTGCTGTAACTCATATAAAACTCATGTTATACTAACTTTAGAATACTATCTTTATTGCCATCTGATAAATATAATTATAAGAAATACGTGTTCCAAAAATGACCTCTCGGATTCAGCTAGTTTACGAGTTATAATTTTTTCGAATAGTTTTTTGGCTCTGGTGTAAAGTTCCACTTTTCGAGATACGACAAGATTGCTTTCTTACGTCGATATGTTGGATATATAACAAAGTTAGGCATATCACTTGAAATAAGATCTGTAACAAAGGTCTTCCATGAATAATATTCGAGTTACCTTAATTGATAAGCGAAGTCGACTCAAATTACCCCTTAACGTGTAATGGTCGTCTAATAGGGGATTGCTTTGACGGACGCGGCATGAAACACTTCAAGCTAGGCTTGACTAGCACTTGTTTTTTTTTAATCCTTTTAAACTGCCATCATTTTCGTGCATAGCAGTCTTTACATAGAGTGGAAAACTTTAAGTAAAACAGTTTATGGTAAAATAAGCCAACCGATTTCGATATTAGGTATTTTGGAGCGAAAGAGTTTAAAGTCAGTTGGAGAATGTTTTGCTTCGTATCTCGTTGATTACTTCCGAGCTAGCGATAGAACGGGCTAACTCGGGAAACGTATCCCGCTAAGTTTCGCCGTGTTACATCGGCTCCGAGCATGTAAGAGTAGTTCTTGAAGTCCTTTCAACATATGGCTTAACGCGATGAATACTATAAGCTGCATGAAATGTCAGCTATCCGAGTCGAAATTCTTAATGAAACTTGAATGTTCAGAAGCATAGTTTCGTAAAACTATTACCAATAAATTCGTGATCAGAAGTACGACTTAGAGCCTTTGTTCGTGGTCACGCAGAACCCGTGGGAAATTAGGATGTGATGGAAATAGATTGTGGATGGGTCAAAATACGGTGGTGCACGCAGTTTTTGGTACACCGTTAACTGTATTAAAATACGGTTGACCCGCCGGGTTTAGATCTGACACTGATGTCGAAATACTGACGCCATCACCTTGTTATCACGTAAAGGTGCGAATCCAAGGTGACAGAACAATGTAAACAGTAATGTTATACAAACTCAATGTATTGGAACAGGAAAGTTGCTTGTGATAGGTAAAGGAAACAAAATAACATCACACCCCTATTTCCCGAAGGCCCAAATTTCGCCAGTTATATTATTACTCCCATGTAATGTAAATAGAACAGTTGGAAATGTTTTTTTTCTCTGGATTCTTAATAAGTTTTAACAATGATATGGTGTGACCCTATGTTTACGCCAGCAAAGTATACTAGCTTAAACCAAAAATAATAATATTTTTGAAGTAGACTGATTTGATTCAACATTTTCACATATATGTTAGAAATACATTACATAAACGAAAAACAATACTGTTTTTACCTTTTTAAATATCCATCCTTCGGAACAATGAACCGTTATCTTTTACACAAAGATAACTTTTTGTCTCGAATCAAGAATCAAGTGAATCGGAACACTGGTTGCCGTGTTAAGTTTGTGAAACAAAAATAAAATATGATTTCCATGAGCTCCAGTGGTCACGCACAGCTTTGGGCGTTTATTTTTATTACTCAAGAAAATTCCTGTTTCTTTTATGTTAACTGGTGCTTTATCGTGTTGCATGCCACTGAACTACCCTGTGGGGCTTTAATAACAGCGTTTTGAAACTTCCGTGCTTATAGTAATGTGGCGTACAGAACTGTTATTGGGACCCAAAGTAAAATTGAATTAATTGTGATGACTAAATGTATGGCAATATTATTATAATGGTGCATTTAGTGCTTCAGTGCATTTTTTTTGCTATTAAATATTAAGTTGTTAAGTTCTTAAAAATGCACTTAATTGCTACTATACTTATTATAGACTTAATATAATGAAATAGAGCTTTTTTTCATGGGAAATTATCAAATGACCCACACGCTAAGGGTGCAGCTGGAGGGAGTGTCAGACTCTTACTGACTAAAACCCACTATGTTCCTTCTAGAGGTCTCTGCGTGCCAAGGCCACAGTAACTCTTTGGAACAACCTTCAACCCCAGCAGATTATGAAATAGAGCTTAGGTATACTTAAAAACTTATTTACATGTCATCATCTCCCGAGCCTTTTCCCAACTATGTAGGGGTTGGCTTCCAGTCTAACCAGATTCAGCTGAGTACCAGTATTTTACAAGGAGCGACTGCCTATCTGACCTCCTCAACCCAGTTACCTGGGCAGCCCAATACTCCTTGGTTAGACTGGCGTGAGACTTACTGGCTTCTGACTACCCGTAACGACTGCCAAGGATGTTCAAGAACAGCCGGGACCTACAGTTTAACGTGCCATCCGAAACACAGTGCCATCCGAAAACATACTTATATGTATTATGAAAGATTTTCAGTTTAATTCTCTCCTTATTTGTTTAACTAATCACTTTAATTTAACTGTACCAAAACAATTCTAATATCATTTATTTATTAAATACTGTGAGCTGTAACTTTTTGTGTAGTTGCACGCGATGTTCATATTAAACTCCCAGTTAATTCGTTAAGTATTTGTCTTTGATTTCAATTTGTTTTGTTATTTAACTTTTGTTATTTAGTAGCTCCTGTCCCGTGGTTTCAGTGCTAATGTGGCTATTTATGGGTATTTGTAACTTTGATACCGTTGAAGGTTAGTTGTTTTATTTTTTAGGATAATTAATATATTTTTAGCATTAATATACATAATTAGATAAATTAATTTTAAAATATAGCAACAAAAAATTCCTCCTCATCGCTGCACACTGGTAGCGTACCCAAGAGGCTGGCAACAATAGCCACGTTGGATGGCAATGCTTAGCTTTTGACCAAAATAAAAACAAGCCTTTGGGTCACTTGACACGTCAAGGAGCCGTTTTGTCAGATCGTAGACACCATATTTATTAATTATATTATACTCGTTATAGATATTAAGTTAACTAAATTTTTATTCACTTAATAAACTGCTTTTAGCATTTATTGTGCCTATAATGTTTCAAATGAAAACTCTTAACATTCTTTTAAATATTTTTTTCGTACGTAAATACAAAGTTATAATAGGTAAGGGAAAGTAGACTTTAAATGTTTGTAATAAGGAGAACATTTCATTGTGTATTGTTAAATATAAAACTGTTTTCAAACTGATAAATGTTTAGTCTGCCATCTAAGGGCCCCACGATTACAATTACTCTCGTCGGGAAGGGCGGTACATATTTATTTGTCAGCAAAATCGCGCTTGCCCATTAGGGCTTTAGAAGTCGTAAGCACGCGATAAGGACTTTTTGGAAGTTCCCGCCATACCGTAGAGTGCTCTACACTTAATGTATATTTCATATCATGAATACCTTTGAAAGAATTTTACATGGACCAATAACTTTTTTGGGTTTTTAATATTTTTTTTCGAAACGTGGGTCATCGTGCATGCTTTACGCACATTGTTGTGCACAACCTGCGAGTATACATATTATTTATTACAAAATGAACGGTTAATGTATTCTAATCTCATGATTTTTATAAACCATCTTTTTGAAAATATGGATCGGAGGATACAGGTTGATGCCGTGTACACGGATTTTAAGAAGGCATTCGACAAAGTGGAACAGTGAACATAATTTACTGATGGAAAAAATTGCTACTTAGTTTCAGGATTTTAATTTTATTCCTCTTTTGTATAAATTTTATTTGAGTATTTACATGTGTAATATAATAAGGTATAAGAACATAAATAGGTTAATATTATATAATTTAATGAAAACGTACTGCCATTTTTGTTGAATCTTTTGTGTACCTCAAGATTGCTCGCAACTATTAAATTACAAAAGAAGGCAGATACGTCGATGCAAGCAAAATGGCCGAGGTCGCAATTCTATTCCTTTTATAAATTTCACTTCCCCGACCTCTTTTTTCCAGGCCGTATATTAAGCGCAGAACTGGTACACTAACAACCTCAGTACGACAATAGAGCCTTTCATAATGTTGTCATAATAACGTATCGAAATACTTTAGAAGTGGAGTACAATATGGGTAACAATAAAATAGTTTCTTTATTGTGGCGGCAGGTGATCCTCGGGGGAAATTAACGATAGATTGCAACGTCAAAAACTTGATCACATATTGTACTCGATTTCCTTCAAGTATTGCTCGATGTTGGGTCGACGCACGTATTATATTACTTTCACTACCTATGATCATGATTCCTATGAACATACGTTAAGTTCCGCGCACACAAAAGCGTCTAACAAAGGCTGATCCGTATTTGTACGACACGAAATACGTGCGTTAGGTGTTAACGTTGTAAACGTCAAAAAATCGACACCATCCAAATAGTGGCAAACTGTTAGTCCCTTTATTCTAAGGGCTGAATGACAATGTTTCACAAAATATGTAGCTCTCAATTTTTGTTCGGGACACACAAATTGTTCACACGAACGAACAAAGTCGTCACGTCTCGTGCAACATAATAGTCTAACGTGATCGTGTGTAGCCACCCTTTCTGTAACATCTCCGAACGTTTCGAGCATCCGCCTGATTTGCGGGGGAATCAACTTTATTTATGGGCAGACCTTATTTACTGATAATCTTGGTTTTATTACGAGGGTAACTGTGCCTACTCATGAATACTACTAAAAGTTACGGTTTGCAAACAAAGCACTAGTTGAGGCAGAAAAATAGGACGATTCTTTTATATGAGCAATAGATTTTATTTCTATCTACTGCAGGGTAATGTGTCTTGATTTTCATTGGATAGGGTCTCTTCTGCCTGTATCAGTTTATGACGGGGCTTTTGGATGGGTTACCAATTTACCTTATTTCGACATGTCATGATATAAATACTGAGGTCTAGGAAAATAATGGTTGTACTAACTCTATATTAGCGAGTTCCACGCAATGAACCCATCTCTCGTTTTGTCTGATGAAATAGGTAGGTTAAATTTACGACTTAGGCAACTCGTAATAAAAAAAGACCATTGCGAAAATATTTTGTTAAAACTTCTGTGTTACGTTGGTAGGTACTTTTCTGAAGTTTTCCACATCTGGAGTTCTGCTATACGTATTTTTATATCATAGGTACTTGGCTTTAAATTTAGCTTTTAATGAACTGGTTCGTGATGAGCCATGGCAATTGAATTATCATCAACCACTTTTCTGTACTAATATTATAAACAGGAAATATTTGATTGTTGGTTTGTTTGTATTGAATAGACTTCGACACTACTTGACCGATTTGAATATTTGTTCCGCTGTTGAGAAGTTACACTATCTCCAGTAAACCTAGGCTATGTTTTATCCGGGTAGGGTAAATAGTTCCTCGGGGTCGCGGGAGAAGCCGCCAAAAAAACTGCTAGTCTTCTAAAACTCTATTGCTACTCATAAAACGTACCTACAACCAGTAAGTTACAACATGAAACTATTGTTCATTCACACAGTACAAACTTAGCTCAACCAGTGGCTTTAATCAAAAGGAACTCCTCCGATATAGCTAGAATAAGGACCAAGTCTTCACTTTTAAAGAAGTTTTCTTTATCTATTGATAGTTCTTAGTCTTCGTGAACATCCAATGCATTCTTATATAATACCATTGACACTAATGTATGTAAAATACGTTCAGTAAGAAACATGTGAGTTTGTAGTGTAAGAGCCGTTAGTTCTCTCACTTATGTACAGCTTTTAAGGGAACGAGGAAAAGCAATTATCTTCACACTGGGTAATTACAATTACGACAGTGTTCGCGTCATGCTAGTTAGTTTGCATGCTGTCTCACCGTACGATGCACTGATCCTGCAGCGTTGTTTAGCGTCTAGCTCATTGGTTTACTCACTCACTTGAACAAGTTTTCATGATTTATTCACTTTGTAAAGTTTTCTGTTGCATTTCGTTGAAACTACTTTGAATGTCGCAATAATTATGTGAATAACGTTAGTTTTACAGACGTATAGTTGGATGAATTTTGTATTTGTTAAAATATTATTACCGCAAACGTGTAGTAGAGGCAGAGGTACCCTTGATATATATTTCATGCTTCGATAGAAAATCTGGCTTCGGTAGGATTCCCTATAGATGCAGATATCTCTGTTGACAGCTTCGACTAAACCGGCATCCCTGTATGAATAAAAAGTGAACGCTTGCACTATCAATTTTCACATAACTTTCCTAGAAAGTAAAACGAAAAATAATAGAACTAGAAAAGTGGAAAATAGAATAAAATCACTGCAGGAAACCTAATGAATTCTCCATAACCCTTCGCGAAACTGTATTTGTTATATCTGCCGTAAATACTGGTTGTGTAGTATAAAAATAAAATAAATTCATCGGTTTGTTCCCGTAAAGTGTAATGGCAGCATAAAAATGCGGTTGACTTGTAATTGGGTTATGATCGGGCTGTGGTCAGGGCAAGCTCAAGGGACAGTCCTTTATAACCCTGGATATATTTTCGGCCCGTTACAGACGTGGACCCGTCGAGTATTTTGTGAGAATGTGCCTTAACGTACCTTCTTTCGGCTTAGGGCTGGCCCAGGCCTAGCGAATCACGGGGCAATTATTTTCAACTTTATGTCAACGTACGTAATATATAGCAGGTCTATTTTTTATGATAAATGAATGTTGGTGTCTTGAGGATAAATAAACTAGAACTTATCTCTGTGTTCAAAAGCCGCATTAACGTTTTATTCTTCAATTGGGTAAATAGCTTGATAGATCATTATATTAAGAACTAAGAGCCTATTAGGAAAATGCCAGGGTTAGATATCTATTAATAAGCTTTATCATTGAATCAGTTCAATCTTATTCGAAAGGTTTGGAACACTCTATAAAATCATAGAGAGAATTCCAAAGATTTTCCTGATAAGGAACTTAATTTAGCTTCAGCTGAGTTAGCGTTACCTACAAAACCCGTTATTATCATCACGTTCCATAATCCGTCAAATGCATACGGCGTTCCGCAACTATTAATAACGGTTTTAATAATACCCATTACAAAACGGTTACGTTACAATACTCGAATGTACCAAGCTCGGACGTGTATTTTTTATCGATTTCTCATGTTGCGTTAAAAGGGCTCATTTGGTTTTATTGTATGAAATGGATGGAAGTATAATTTGCATTGAGCCTGTGGTCACGCACGCCGGGGGGCGTTTCCTTTTTTTATTGTTCGGGTTCTTAGGCTTTCGTAGTAGCTTTAATGTGGTGGGTGGTCCAACCCACCTGGATAGAGTCGCGAACGGTTAAAAGCTGTCAACTATGTATTGCTACTTTGTTTCAGTGAAGGGTAGGTATTATTTTTAATTGCTTCATTTTGGAACCACTCTATTTTTGGAGTGGTTCGCTGAAAACAGTTGATCGGTCAATTTCACATTTTTTTCTGTGAATAAAAATGATACTGCTTTGTATACATGAATATAAGAAATATTATTCGCGCTTCATTAGAGGTAATCTCTTTGTCTATTGATGTGGGAGTACGGAACAGGAAAATATTTCTCTAATATCTGTTAATTCAGGCAAGTGCTGGCGATTCTATTATTGTTCATTATGTTGATTATAATACTTATACCTGTACTTAGATAATTTTCACCACATAACAATAATTATATTATTGACAGAAATATTTCCAGGTTTCCAGTAAGAATATATTTATATTCTTTATAAAAAATAATCTAATACCTACAATATTTCTTGGTGCATACGAGAGCTTTTCAAAAACAAATTCAGCGTATGAAACGAAACCGCAGTACCCACTCTGCGTTGAAGCCAATTGCTCACCCACTGTAAAACGTACGCTCATACCGTCAGTAAATGTTTCAAATAACTCGGAAAAACCTTACCATACAAAAATAAAATATCTAGCTTACAATACACTACGCCTCATTACTAAGAATACTCGACCAACAATCATCGTCTGCCTAGCCTTTTCCCAAGCTGTGTTCGTGTCGGCTTCCAGTATTAACCGGATTCAGCTGAGTACCAGTTTTGAACGTGAAGCGACTGCCTATCTGACCTCCTCAACCCAGTTATCTGGGCAACCCGATACCCCTTGCTGAAACTATTTGTCGGAGTTTGTGGTTGCTGACTATCCGCAACGCCTGCCAAAGATGTACAAATGACACCAATTTAACATGCCTTCCGAGACATGGAAGAACTGCTCATGACCAGATGGTCACCCATCCATAGAACTCCCGCGCCAAGCGTTACATAACCTTATGATCGATCGACCCATTTGGCTGTTACTAAGCCACGAGCTCCTCACTCGACCAACAATAGAACATTATAATAAAGATTAGTGAATCCATAATCAACTGTAAGTATATCTATATTCTATATATTTAATAAAAGCAATAATAGATAATAAGGGAGCATTAGCTACTTATTATCGAGGGCGAGCTTACTAACATGGACATCACGACTCGGAGGAAAAACTTGGAAAAGAAGTCTCATTAGACGGTGGATGAGGAAAAAATATTCGTGAGAGGAAATGTCGTTATTACACTCTCAAAGATTGCACCTAATTTATATATATAAAAGTATTATCTTCTGTCTGACGTATTTTGGGTTGAAATTAAGTTGACATAATGGACAATTGAGAAATTGTAGGAAGGTATGCTTAGTAGAGCGAACGGCAGAAGGCTTGCAACTCTTCATATTGATTTATATTTTATACTAGCAATTTTTAGCGGTTTCTCCCGCAGGCAGGCAGGCACATACATACAACACAGCCTATATTCACCGGGGATAGTGTAGCTCCCCAAAAAAAGAAAGAATTTTACAAATTGGTCAAGTATTTTCGGAGTCTATTCAATTCAAACAAACAATCAAATCTTTCTAATATTATTAGTATCAGATGAACTCTATCAGAAGACAAATTGTAAAAAAGACTTTCCTGATCGTATTTCCCCGTATCTTTTTGATTTTTAATATTGATCATTAGTGCAATACAAATGAAACTAGGTTGCATCCTAACTCTGTCCAAAAATGAAGGTAAAAAAACCGTAGTTGGTCCAAACAGAATTTTTACTTTTAAATTCATAAATCCCGCTTATTGGTCCTCCTTTTTTGAAATAGGTAACTATGTATCTTAACTAGTGTACCTTATTTGTTTTGACACATTCCTTATAAAGCCACTTGACTGATTAAGATGAAGATTGACCTCGGAGGCAGGTAGGTAAATACTATGATATAATTAATTTGCTAATGAACTTCTCATGAACCTTGGCTATTTGAAATACATAATTATTAGTATCGTGTTTGACTTCTACACTTGCTGTCACTGTCTTGTCACTGAAAATTCATATAGTAACACGTCATAAGTAGAAGATAAGTTGCCGGGATATTTTCACTTAAAGTAGGCACACATATACGTTCAACTTCAATTATTTATCAGTGGTACTAATGTGCGACCCTTTTTGGCAGCAGTCCCAAAATTCATGGCAGGCGCCGCAGTCACCCCGCGTGAAAAATTTCCTTTAAAATCTCACATTTTCACAACATATACAGTACATTTCTCACGTGAAATATGTAGACTGTTATAGTTGTTTTATCGTCCTTTAATAAAATACAGACAAACCAACCAAGGATTTTCCTTAAAGATTTTCCGAGTGTTAATCCTCGAGTTTATACAGTTATCCTCTTGTTATTTATCAAACGCGCATTATATAAAAAATCCTTAATAATTACATTATTTAAATGTATGAAAGAGTTTGAAAATGCCTACATTTCGTTCGTATAATTAATAAACAAAGCATGAAAATCATGACTCAACCTTAATGAACTTGTACTTTCTTATCCGTTAACAAAATTATGAACTGAAAATATATTTAGACGTCATTACCTACAAAGCAAAGCCGTGTTAAGCTGATTACTGCTCGCTGACCTTTTAAATACAAGCTTAACAATGAAATCTGACCTGACCGAAAATTAATAAGGCAGATAATTATTACTTGCCATGACAAAATCACTAGGCAAAGGAAAAAATGACAAATTACTTAAAATACCCGAACGTTCAAAGATTTTTTAAATAATAAATAGCCCCTTAAACGAGCCTTTTAATAGCCCGAGTAAATTGTTAGTTACTTAATGAAAGTAAAAATTGCTTTAAGAAAAGAATTAGCACTCGTTGGTAGATTTTAAAAGGTATTTTTTTGTACAGTTCTAAGTAGGCTTTGAACTAGAGTCTTTTCTATAAGTTAGGTATAAGCTTACAGTCGAATGTAGCGTTTCGTTCGGGTGCTTATAAGGATAACTTAGAACGGTTTATAACATTATTAATTTATAAAAAAAAAGGTTTTCCCATTAATGGATGCTTGAATATGCGATCAATTTGATAGAAGCAATTTACCATAAGGGCACTCCCACGCACATATAATTCAATTTTACAGTTCCCATTTTAACAGCAATCGGAGCGCAAAACAAACACAGTAAAAGTCATTATGATGATATCGCATCGCGGATTTTTGTGCCGGCAACACAGTTGGCAGAAGCTTGCTTTATTATATAACGAGACAAAACCCCGATTGTTTCGCTCACAGGAATTATACGAATGTTTTAAATATCTCTCACGGTGCTCGTGTACGTTATGTTCGTGTTGAAACGCGTCAAGGCACCAGGGGAGCATTATTTCAAAGAGTTTGTGAACAGGGTTGTAAACCACTAACGACTGCCCGACCGCGATAATGAATTCACTCTACACTCCAAACGCCACCGCACATTTGAATCTAACGAGGAGCTCAAAATATTTACGAAAATATGTAGGCGTGTTGTACTAGAAAACTACGGGCCGAGCAGTATCTACCCTACGAATTAGTTAGTAAACATCACACGTGACACGACACACACGGTTTACATTTGTACTGATATTATTGTGTGGACATGTTGTATGTGTTCAGAAATATGTACATATATTATATACTTATTTTTATCCATACTATGAGCCTTTTTATCGTTCAACTGCTGGGCACAGGCCTCCTCGCACGCAGAGACTTTTTAGTCCAGGTTACCTCGAGATTTTTTCGTTCACCTTTAATCAGTCATGGGAGTCCAAGGTATACTCAGAAAATTCATATAGTTTAGTAAAGACACATTGGTACTGCCTGCACTGGAATCGAACCTGCACACTTATAACCACTAGGCCACGATCTATGGTATCTTTGTTCTATACTTATAAACAATATTCGTCTTTTAATAAACAAAAAGGGCATAGCTTTAAAAACGATTCTACGAAATCTGCATGAGAATAGGTTCAGTTCAGAAAAAACCCATACATCTGTCGTAGTGTCATTTATTTGTTCTGTGAACTGGAATGTATCATTGCACCTCCTGCTGAGCTCATATATCAGGATAGCTATTACGCGACGTGAAACTTTTTTTCCTTTTTCAGCAGTACATACCTTTATATCATATCTTTTTAGGGATTTTGGGAGGTTAAGGGACGGAATATTGATGAAAGGAATTGAAAAACAATTTGACAATAACGATAGTGCAAACTCCTACAAGTTTAGGGGGTATGTCTATACTTCAAGGTAAAAATAGGTCTTTGTGAGTGCAACACTTGGTTCTATAATGATTATCATATTTAGATAACATATTTTAAAGCGATATTTTTATCACGATCACTTATATGTCGAAACTTTATTTACAGAATATCTCTCTGAATACCTCTGATAGTTGTTGTTGCCTACAAGGTTTTGTTGTAATGCTGTCAGCATATAGCTTGCGAAATGATCATTAATTATTTTGTCATATTATTTTCAAGTATCTTCTTTATTTTATTGGCAATTACAAAATAATTATTATAATACAGTATTATATTCTCCAAATATATCTTGGGCACCAATACCTAATTAAAGGTGAAGGAAAACTTCTTGAGGAAACCTGGACTTTAAAGTCTGAAATCGTCCGTCCACTTTGAGCGAGCGTGGTAATTAGCACTCATTTCTTCTATGTATGGGAACGAGGTCTATGCCCTGCGGATAAACCATGGGATGAACAATAAGAAGTCTGATAATGATAATGAAACAACGTAGAAGAAACAAGCAGTAGTCGACCATCTAACATCTTACATGAAAAAATAAATGATTTCCTAAAAAAAATGCCTGCAAAAATAGTGTTTCCTGGAACACGTTAAAATAAGATTGATAGTAAGACCGGTAACCAGATAACGTCTTTCGACGAAGAGTAGGCGTATCAAGTGAATCTAAGAATATATACGTAAGTACCTTTACCTACGGTACCTACTTAACCAGCGAGACGACAGGGCTAGAAAATAGTGATTCTAATAACTCCACCTTTTAGATTACCATTTATATATTTATCAAATATTCAATTATTTTAATAAAAAATGGTAAAATACTATGATATAACGCAATAGATAGGGAGTGGGGCCTTGTGACGTCACGTTTAAGTAAAGTTAGCGACTAAAAGTGACTTAACGTGACATTTAAACTTTTTGTAATCCTCGTCATAAAAAGACGGATTTATTCCTTTTTTTTTAAGTCACACTCCCGAACCTGAATGTAATTTTTTTTCTTTAATGTTTTATTAAAACAAAAAAAAGGCTGGAATATGTTTTGTTAATCTGAAAGACACATTAGAATAACTATGAGTATTTAGAATAATTATTTTGTATTCTAGTTGTCACGCCTATTATAATTGTCTAATTATATTTCTTACCTAAAAAAAAACGAAGAAATGACAGCTTATTATCCATATAAATATTATACAACCGTATTGCCTATACTATACACGTTCGAACGTTTAGTGTTTGTTGTTTTTTGCTGTATAAAGTAAAAACGAACAACTGGGAATGGTGTTAACGCGGTAGGTCACGTCCCGACTTACGTGTGAACTGGGGAAAAAACCTACCAACTACATGTTGCTTGATGTAAACCTGAAATAAACATCTACAGTAAAAATATTAACAAAAATCATACGTACGTACTCCTAATAATAATTGAAATGTGTTTGGATGTCAGATATGACGCTTTAGCTGCTGAAATGTGGCTCACATATAGATTTCGATCTAACTTACTACAGTGTTTTTACACTTTTTATCCAAGTGACATATCCAAGCGGGATTTAGTGAATAAATAATGCATTTACCAGTAATAACTGAGTAATTCTAACTGTCAATGCATTATTTTACTAACAGGGAATTATTTTACCACTCTACGAGCTTATTTCATCTGACCTACTAATTAGAAAAAAAAATTGTTAAGTTATAAAATCGCTTATTTCATTTGATCTACAAATTGGAGTAAAAAAATAACAAAATATTAAAATAACACTTGTTACCGATGAAACTCGTTAAAAAAAAAAATCTAATCAAATTACTAAACGTAACACCAATGCTTACAAAGTAAATGATCAATTAATAGTAATAATTTTCACTGTAAGAATTTTAAATTTAATGCATTAAAGATTCCTAAAAACGAACACAGCTTTTTGCAAGCAGGTAGCCTTCGCCCAAAGGGGTGACTTGGTCGGACCCACCCTTTGGGTCAAGTTACGGCTCGTTGATTTTTTAACGGCCAAAAGCCATTATCATTTCATCTTATCATTGCTAATTCAAAAAATTGTTACAAAAGATGTAGGTATACGTTTTTGTAAAGGGCTGAGTTTATTTTCTTTTATTAAAAGAAATTTTATTACGAGGACGCATAATGAATGTCCTGGTCATTCTTTTGTTTCGTTCGCAAATTCAACGTTATTGTTTCAAGATTCGCTTCATATTATGAAGTTGGATTCATATAACGATGTTCCAAGAATTAAAAAGGTGATATTGTCAGATAAATACAGAGCCGAATTACTATTTTTTGTATTATATTTTATTTAGAGCTTTATTAATGCGTATAATGATGGTACTTCACGTACGCTCTAATTATCTGCGCATGTAAAGGTACCATTTCATTTAAAATACCTGGTGCAAAAATAAAAATTTCCGTAAGCTGAATGTTTTGCGAAAAACTGCGTTCTACGCGTCAGAAAAAAATAGAACCCGTTATGCAATTAAACCTCGCAGATAAACTTGTTACATTTTAAGGGGTATTAAAATTCCTGACGACTTGTGAACGACGTGACGCGGTATTTTCCCGGTCCTCTTTAAAAATAACCGGAAAATTTCAACGTAAATGTGATAATGAGCGTCGGTCAATTAATTAGTCTAAAACCGTACATTTTAACGTATATGTCGTGATTTTTAAGCTAATTAAATTGACGTCGCCCTGCGTTGTATTAACATCGTATGTAGGCAGGTATGGTAACGCAAGCACGTGAAAATTTACATGAGGCATTTTGTAGCTTTATGGCGTCGCTCACGGCATCTGTAATGACTAAGGTGGCGTTATGCGACGCCTTCGCCACTGTAATTAGAGACTCACGAATAAAAACGGCATAAAAGCTTTTAAAATTCAGTCAAGTAAGTACTAGCTCACCCTTCATTCTTTGTGAGGGAGAAAAACTAGTGGTACTCATTCGAAGGAAAGGCTTTTTTACTTCTAGTTCTGAAATGACACATCATTAGTTCAATGGTTTGTGTCCGAGTTCATGTAGCTGTTTTTTTGTCGATTTTTTAAGTTGAAGTAAAACATATTCGCGCCAGACCACAATGCAAATAAGCATAGCAGGCATACTACTGCATGAAACCAACTTATTTGACATTCCAATGTACAGACGCCAGCACGTCAAGCTACCCGAAATTGACAAATTTTCCCTATCAACTTTGAACCATATGGTTCAGCGATGAGGTTGAAAATCTATTAGGGATATTTTACAGATTGTAGTAGCTTGATGGTAGCGTTTTGTACTTTACATCATCATCATCAGCCTTTCGTAGTCCTACTGCTGGGCATAGACGTCTTCTTACACGGAGAAGGATTGAGCGTTTATCACCACGCTTGCTCAATGCGGGTTGGTAATTTTTACTTTAGACGTCTTGCCAAAAATCTAGTTGAACTTAAATTAATATATTTCATACTGCGAACTTTTATAACAGATAGGGCAAACAAAACAAAGGAATGCATTGCCTATTCTTGCGAAAACTGATATCCATAATACTATACACAAAACATTTTAGGACAAACATTAAACCACGACCAAAGGTGACTGGGAAACTAAATGGTGCATAGAGAAGGCCTGGAACTATGTACAAGTCTGACCTATTTACACTATCCTGGCAGTTCAGGTCGAAATGGTGCGGCCATTTGGTCGATATAGTGCATTGTTATTATAGTTCTGTAAGTTAAGCTGAAGTGGATGTGCTGTACAGGAAATATTCAAGACAAGGATGTTATAGCTGTGAATATATTATGTTTCTGCGTTAAACTATGTAGTGTTTACTTGTAACATTGTATAATCTGTTTAAGTAAATAATGTAAGAGATGTGAGTTTATCGTCACTACTTAAAGACTATTTTTGTTCTATGTTATACAAGAATTGGTTTGTATAGAAATTACCTTATATTGTGCTAATTAACTCATGATACGTGTTAATTTCATCTGCGTTTTCCGATATTATAGTCATTTAATAATTTTGGACTGAAATAAAAAAAACTTATCTATTCGCCATTTACTTCTGGACGCCCCAACAAAGGAAACTAATTTGTAACTACTAAGCATCCTACGGATTTATTTCTAGGAAACTGATTGCTTTGTTTGATTTTGTAATATAATATACATTTTCCTTAACGGAAACTCTAAGCAAAAGAGACTAAAATCTTCATCGAAATAATTATAATAAGCCTATCATAGAGGCCCTTTATCCTTTATTAAACTTTATAATAAAACAATTATATCAGGAGATCAATAGCAAAAAGACTTTGCTTCTTGAAACAAAATAATACAATGAGGTTCATACACAAAGCTGCTACAATCTGTAAAATTTCCTTAATAGATTTTCAACTTTATCGTTAAAGCATTATGGTTCAAAGTTGAAGGAGAAAATTTGATATTAGATTGACGTGCTGTATATCTGTACATTTAGCAGTAGTTGTGAATTAGAAAAAAGGTAACGAACATTGTTACGTAGCGCTTTTGAAGTTTTCGATATATCTAATGTTATAAAAGAATATTCCCTTTGGTAAGAGAAAAATTATAAGCAAATTGAAGCACACGGGTAGCCTGTTGTCCTGGCGTCTGTACTTTATACGTAGGTCCCTCAGGTATATTGTTTCTGTAGTTAACTTGATAGGCAAGTATTAGCAAAATATCCGGCTCGGTGGACGTTTATGACGAAGATTCTTTTCCGGGTTATTTCAAACGAGATTTTTATCTTTTCGACAAAAGATTTGCATGCAACAGTTCGTCATAAAGTTAAAAGGGCTGTACAGATGTTGGTTGCGATTCTGTCTTTTTGTTTTCACAAGTTATTTCATTCAATACAATGTGCAAAACAGAATCAGAATGCGGATAGCATATTTTTTGGGTGATTGGGCAAATACTGTAAGTTATGTTGGTTGTGTAGAATTACTCATAATATTTTATTAATAATTAGTTCTGTCTGTTTGTAGCTTTGAAGGATTTAAGGGAATATTGAGTTGTTAAAGGCACATTCAGACCGCTCAACCTTTTAACTGATGTCGCGTTAATTAGCTTTAATTCAGATATTGAATGTTTCCAAATTGCAAGTAATCTTTATATTCAGAAGGGGTAAAATTTCACGGTTGTACTTTGACATTCAAACACCATTGTTGGCCCAATAATCCACACTAGCCGGGGGCTATTCGGGGCTATTGGCTACACATACCTATATTCACGTGGGCTCCACAAAGGTCAGGGTTCACGTTTCGACCCACTCCACGTATATTCTTAAAACATACACACATCTCTAGTACTCGACATTTCTTTGACAATGATATAACGTTTCCCAGCACACGCAATATGGGCTGTTGTACTAAATTACTTCAGAAGACTGAGTTGACTTCGAAAAACGAGAGTACACTGAGGTAAGGATCATAAATATCGGTCTATTGTTTTACCCACAAAGCGAACACTTCTTTTTATTATTTGACCCTTTTGTGGGTTAGTAATAAAATGCGGTCGAAAGTGGTAAATAATAATCTGGTTTGCGTCGCTTCGTTGAGCTCAAACCCGCGGGACCAATAAATTGTTGTAAGAGAACAATATGTACTCATTTTGATATTTCGTATTGATTAAAATAAAAGCATTTCAGGATGTCGAGGTTGGTTTCAAACCTCTCGTGGCCAGGCGGTAATTAGAACAAATGTGTATCATAATGAACCGAACAAAATTCATAACAAAACACACATATAACACTCTGGGAAGGCTAATGCGTATGTAAAAATGGACTCATGAGACAGTAGAATATAAAATAATGTCCTCCGGTTATTACATAGGGAGAAGGTAATACTTTCAAATGGCCTGATATATATTTTATTATCGTCTGCCAATAAAACGAGAATGGACGTGTGGGTTACTTTCAATTATTTCAGGATTTATCGGGTATAAAAGTTGCGAATAGGCCTAACTTGGAAGCGTTATGGTATCTTTTCCTATATCAACGACTGACAAAGCATTTCATTCAATATTAGGCTTCGGGACTTGCACTATTGCAAATTACAGAAACTCCCTGAATATACTTTAACAACGGGTAACAGAAAATGGTTTCTTAGAACTTCCACTTACAAGCTTAATACTCTTATTAAATTGACGAACAATTGGTTATTTAAACGTAGCAAATTGTCAGAGTTCGGGATTATATTTTGGACAAAACAGAATAATGGTTCGAGAGGACTAACGACAACGTGACCCCAATTATTTTTATAACAATGGCTGTTTTGTAAACTGGATTCCACGGCCCTCCAGAAATTTGCATGACATTGCCTAACACCGAACGCGATTTGTTTTTCTGAATGATCAAGTGAATTTAAGCGTTATGACTCTGGTAATGTTTATGTATGGATATTTTCTGCTCACTGAACTTCTATCCTGACCTTACGTCGCACGTGTTGTAACTTTTCGTTGCTGACGACTGAATGCGTATTACATAACAAGGATTTGTAATCTATACTATGATATTATAAAGAGAAACGATTTAATTGTTTATTTGGTTGAATTGAATAGGTTGCAAAACTACTTGATCGATTTGAAGAATTCTTTCACTGTTGGGAAGCTACATTACCTCCGGTGAACATAGGTTATGTTTTATCCTGGTACAGCAAGAAGTTCCCGGAAATACGGGAGATACCGCAAAAAACTATTGTGCTACTGTGTTTGTAAATCAAGTCGTGTAAACGTACTATGTCTGTGATGCTATCCACAAAAAACTGTTCTAGTGAAATGCCGACGAAGCAAGGAGCTATTTGTTGGAAGGAAAATAAAAAAGGCAAGTTTTAGTTTAAGAGATTTATACATCGTTTGTAACTTTATCTATTGCGCTAGTAAGTTATTGCGCCTAAGGTCAAACTAATGTCGATTTTTTCCCCATTTAAATAGCGAATAATGTTCAGTAACCGTGAAGCGGAGTAGAGCGGCCGTATCTGTGCTCACTACATAAATCAAATATAAATAAAGGACCTCATAAGCTGTCAACGTAATGCCATTCAAGCCAGGCCTGGGTGCGTAATATCGTCGAATAAATCATGTTCAGCTAAAATATGCCTCAATACCCACTGTTGAATATGAAATCACTTCCAACCATTTAGTTTGGAAATAACTAATTCACAAAAATGAAAGCGCAATGTAAGTAAATATGGAATATTCTAGACCCTTATCCCTTTTAGTATTACGTGGCACTCATAGTTCAGTGTGGACTATTACTTAATGTCATTTGAATATTTGAAACCTGTCTGACCAAGTGAAATGACAGCCAGTAAATTTGGTATGCACCCATCATCCAACCAATATCTGAAATGTTTAAACTTTGTTTTTCCGATGAAACAACTATTATCGAAGTTAAACAGTAAAACAAACACATCAAAACTTCTGCTTAAACTTTCAGATAAAGTTTGCTCTGTTTTATTACGAAATAATATCCTAAGTAAAGAAACTCGATGAGCTTAATATTGATTAGATGTTCTTAAAAAACAGTACTTCAGACAGATGTAGTAATTCAAATTCTACGTATACGGTTTTAAATTTATCTTGCAGTTAACGTTAAAGGAAAACACAGCACGTCGAAGGATAAATAAAAATGATAAATTCTGTGCGCGTGTTATGACCCCTACAAGCCGTATATAGGGGTCTGTCTGTCACGACAAGAATATGGATAAAGTGCCGAGACGAGCGCTTCGGCATAAATCTGTGCTTGCCTTAAAATGGATGTAATTGTGTTTGTAATATTACGATGTTCGTATATTTTAAATATTTAGGACGGTTCGTTTTTAGACTTTAGATTATGAGATTATAGGAATTCATTTCTGTGATTATATACATACAATCTGCTTTTGTAACGCAGAGTCAACGACGCACAGATATACCATAGTGCATATAGAACAAAATGTACAGACGCCAGCACATAAAGCTACTACAATCTATCAAATTTCCTTAACAGATGTTCAACTTTATCGCTGAAGCATATGGTTTGAAATTGATTAGGGTAGCTTGATTTGCTGGCATCTGTAATTATAGAACTTTCTATTCTAGAAATAGACACGATCTTACACGCTTCAATATTAAATTTACCTTAAGAATGTAACCGTATAGGTATACTTTTATAAATCTAAAATAATATTCAGCCAGGTTTTCTTTGAGACTAGAAATTTTGACGATATTTTTTTGCAAAGAGAACTTACCTATTAGTGGAAAAGTTATTTCTTAGAAAAGGAAAATGTTTTAGACAGAACTATTATCGGAGCTTATTTCGCCTGAAACATACCTAAATGTGCATATACCACTATTAAGGGGTGGTCAGATTGCGTAGAGTACGTCGGCATTCTCTCGCTGCACGTAAGTTACCGGCTGCTATAGTCTACGGCTTAACTAACTAGCGTTAGTGTTGACATGGAGTATGAAATAATGGAGTACTCATTTGCGATTGTTAAGAGAAGGTAATACTTAATACTTATTATAAGCTTAGTAATTATTATATTCAAACTCGTTTTTTTTTCTACAATAAATGTGTAAAAATGAGATTTATGAACTATTTACATTTATTCTCTTAACTACATAGTTGATACGACAGAGGGGCTGTCCTTTTAACTGCCTTTAGTAGGTACCATTTTCAAGTTCTGTACCAAAAATCAATTAAATAGGAGCAGTAGTTTAGTCGCAAATTAAATATTTTTTTAATAGTTTTTGTCCTGTTTGTCTTTGTCCTTTTCTAATAGCTGATTATGTCTAAACGCATAGGCTTAGGTCGTGCGACGTTGCCGCTTTATTACCTACCTAGGTATCTAATATATCAACTCTGTATAAAATTTAAATAATTACCTTCAAATTGAGTCACCTTTTTTCTGATTTTTGCAAATTTCTTTTTCCAGAAAATAGTAACTTCTATCAAATCAGTCAGTGCTTTTGTCATTATCTCCTTAACTTGTGTTTCTATAGTACCTAACTACAAATAATATTTTATATTAATTTTCTTATTAGCATTCCATTGTTGTTTCATCTATGTCCAACAAGTTTCGATCTTCATACGTTCAAGTGTTAGTATGCAGCTGTACCTTCAATAGGTGTAGAGTTGCACGTTTAGAGGTAGTTATGATTTCAGTAGTAAATTACATGTTAGTTGTTTGTCTCGATTTAGTTCAAATTAGTTATATACTATACTAACACTAGCTGGTTCGCACGGTCCCACATTTTCTGTTTCCGGATAAAAAGTAGCCTTTCTTAGGCTCTAGACTATCTGTATACCAAATTTCATTTAAATAGGATTTTATAGTTAATTTTTTCTAAGTTTGTCGTTCTAAGTTTTGGCGTGAAAGCACAATAAATAGATCTTTGTTCCTTCTGGAGCCTTTTTTTGTGTCGGGAATGGTTCTCTTTCCGGCAGGGTTCGGCCCCACAGATTTTTTTATCCTCTTAGTGTAATATTACATTCTTGAAACTTCATCATCTCCCGAGCCTTTTCCCAACTATGTTGGGGTCGGCTTCCAGTCTAACCGGTTTCGGCTGGGTACCAGTGTTTTACAAGGAGCGACTGCCTATCTGACCTCCTCAACCCAGTTACCTGGGCAACCCAATACCCCTTGGTTAGACTGGCGTCAGACTTACTGGCTTCTGACTAACCCGTAACGACTGCCAAGGATGTTCAATGACAGCCGGGACCTACAGTTTAACGTGCCATCCGAAACACAGTCATTGATGTCCAAGATATACTTAGAAAGTACATACAAACTTAGAAAAGTTGCATTGGTACTTGCCCGACCTGGAATCGAACCTACGCCCTCACACTTGAGAGGTTGGCTCTTTAACCACTAGGCCACCACGACTTTACATTCTTGAAACTTTATGCATTTAAAATAATAACAAACAAAGTATTCTCGTCTTCAATGAAAGTTTTAAATAGTCCTGTTGACTTCATGTTATTTCCCTATTTTTTCAGTCTAAAATCAATATCAAACACTTATTACAGTTATTGAGGGCCATAGAATTATAGTGGTCTGCGTGCCTTCACGCATGTCGTAAAAGTGGGTGCATAAGTAAGTTGCTCATTCGTTTAATGTGGCTAACAATTTGTCTATGTGTGCGTGCGATCATTAGCATGAATAAAAAATCATCCTTTGTTTAAGTGAAGGGGCGGTTTCGTTCAATATAGGCAAAAATAGGCATTCATATCTACTTAAAAGTACGCAATTTTATATAATTACATCGCTTTAATGTGGTAGTCCATGATTCTAAAATTCTTGATTCAGCATTTGCTGAGGACTGTCAATTAAAAATAATGGTTCAGTGACTGCTTCCAGTACTGACGGGCGAAAATTCTAATTTGATGCTGCACTCGGTAATGTGACCTCATTATTAGGCGGTTTTGTGTGCCAATCATATGCTTCGCTTTTACGAGATTATTCACAAGGATTTTTTTTTATTATAAAAAGGTAGGTAATTAATAATCGCTCAATAATACACCTTTGTTAGTTTAAGTTTTTCTCTCTTAGATACAGAGAAGGAATAATGAAAATAAGAAAAGTGAACCTGATATTGTAAGCGCTATCATAGTTCGTAACAACTTAAGCTCGGCTAAGCTTAATCATCCTATGAATGGGCGCGTGTAGTATTTAACCCTATTTACAAAAAATACAAAAAAAAATATTTAAAGCTATAACATAATAGTAAATTAAAACATAAATGGCGCTAAAATGTGTTTAAAAAAACCCTATACGAAAAATATGATTGTGAAAAGTGTCAAACATCTGTATATATTTTTTAATTTTCAATTCAATATCTGTATTGTGGATCCTACGTAGGTATACATAATACAGCTCTTAAATAAATAAAATGTGGTCAGCTATGCTATGCTAATTTCTATACAAAAAATTACAAAAGACCAAAATATTTATTACATTTTAAACCCGTCAAGTGATCTTTTACCAACTGTCCCATTCTTTTAGGTGCGGAATATGGTAAAGGGTGAAATTCACAGTTTTTCAATTTACGCAGTGGTTGTTTCATATGTATCGCGGCGCCACAGGCAGCGGTCTACCAACCACTGACTTGAATTGAGAGTGTGACTAGATTAAAACCTATATTCACCAAAAACCCGAGGACTAAAACATTTTTTAATTGAAATGTTTTTAGGAACACAAAGGATAGGCGAGCTGTATTTTTGACATCTCAAATACGAAATAGTTTTTTGTGAGAATTTGGTTTTCGTTTTGTTATAAGACATGTATAGCAACTATGCTTATTTTTTATAATCAAGCCAACATAGTAAAATTGTAGCTGCTTGAGTAAGTAATACTTATTTTTAATAGGTATGTGTAGAAAGATGTGTGTTAGCCAACATGGTTAAATGTTATCCATTCATGTATATATTATTACTTTGTTTTGTATAAAACCGGTTCTTCAAACCATACAGACAGAATTGTGTTGCTGGGGAGTTTGTTCCACCATTTCTTCTTCCCAGTGAAAACACATTTGAAGTGGTGAATGGCGAGCGTTTCCGAATGAAACCCATAGATTTCGATAGTATAACACAAAAATCCGGCACAAAATCTCAGCAAAAACAAAAATTCAAGTGTCGAAATCATTCGAGCACAATACGCAAGGCCAAAAAATCTCATTTACCTGGGACACGTTGATAAAAAGGTTGAACATTAATTACATTACCATCACCGACGCCCCAGGTGCGTCCACAGGCGAAACACCCTGTTTTATTAGCCCTCGTGCTATATACAACTCGTTTGTCAACGTAATTAATGTGGTACATATGTTAATACGTATTGTTTATAATAATTTTTCGGAAGAAAATTCGCCAGAGCTTCTGTTTTTGCAAGAATTTTATATTCAAATGATAATTTACGTAAGCACTGTTTGTAACACTGTGCTGTTTATATATAACTTTGATTTGGTAGAGAGAAAAATTGACAATGTTGGGTTGGAAATTATAATATTTTAAGGTTTAGTCATATTTATTTTCAAATAATGTGATATGTTTCATAGCTCATGGATTTCTAACGTAAAATAAGTTGCTCTATTGATTTTGACATGGCGGGATTCTGAGCGCAATCGCCTATTGATAAGGTTGTAAAAAAAGGAAATATTTTACAGGTTGAGGGAATAATAATATGATGGTCTACTGAAACTCTTGGTGTATTCTTGCAAGAGTTGGCTTAGACTATTCATAACCCAAAACAACACACACTGTATTTAAAGTGAAAGTGGGTTTATGTAATCCTAATTTACACAGCTGTACTTATCTAGAGCTGTAGCTTTACCTTCACAGGTAATTAATACTAGAGCACCTATATTCGTTACCTTCACGTGGGTGTACATTATTAACAAGTCAGACACCCAGTATCCGTAATATTCTGTACGTGATAAGTACTCGTTCAGTACATTGAGGCCACAGACACGTTCCTTAACTTGTCAGACAGTGCCTTGCCAACACAATAATCTCATTGTATAGACAATCTAACTACCGATGTACTTAAGCCTACTGTTAAGGAAACAACACTAGATTACCTCAATATATGTACAAATAGAGAATCATTACCAAAATTTTAGTAAAATAAAATGTAAGATTTATTGAACAAATCTGAATAAAATATTGGCCTCAATAGCAATGATGATCAAATGAAACCTCAAAAAATACAATAATTCATTTCGCGTGTGTGTTAACGCATACGCAGATATATTGTTGAAGTATGCTCAATACTATTTACTCTGCGATATTCTCCCTTGTGAAAATCTCTTAGATGCGATCATAAATCGCTTCGGTTGACATAATAGCGTAAAGGGAGCGGCCTGGATTTATGCATGTTTGATTTAGAGGGAGGTGAATGTTGTCATTTTACCGACGTTTCCACAAAAAATATGGTGTGCTTATTTTTCTGAATATCATTCTCAAAGGCATACATACGTACACCCGTTTTTGCAGTGTTTAAATAAGTAGGTCCATGAATTTTCATGAACATTTTGGAATGGCGTATATGTAAATGAGGTGCTTTATAAAAAGCAAAGAGCATAATTCGTGTATTTGGCAATGAACTCTCCACTCGAAATCGAATGTACAGACGCCAGCACATCAAGCTGTCAAATTTTGCCAATCAACTTTGAACCATATTATTATGCTTCAGCGATAAAGTTGATAATCTATTAACGAAATTTGACAGATTGAAGTAGCTTGTTGTGCTGGCGTCTGTACCAAAATTAGTCTTCAAACTATTTGTAAATTTTCCTTAGCATGCTTACCTCGGACTCAGATATCGTAAACTTTCGTTTCTTATGCACGTTTTCGTTTTATTGTTAGGGCTCATTTTGATTATTCAATAGATAATAAAAACTGCGCAGTCGATACCAACTTTACATCTGACTTTCATTTTACCACTAGAATTTTAATAAGATTTATAATAAAAGAAAATATTTTTTCACGATAACAGATTTTGTAGATAAAATTCTACTTTTATTTACAATTTATCAGATGGCATTACAGTGGGAATTTATTTAACCTGACGACTGCAAAGAAGGCTGACTATTAAATTTATTTGAGAGCCGGTCTTCGTTTATTGCGACTCGGATTGGAATTGGAATATCGAGACAGAACAGATTAACAATTTTCGAATTCTAAGGACAGCCTGTGTTCTAAATTCAAGACACGATTCAAATTAAGTGATAAAGCGTTGGGAGTACGCCGCCTGTGCCCGGTTGTCACCCGGTAATACCCAAAGAAGCGACGTGCCCCTTGCCCCATTACGAGAAGCTGCATTGCAACAATTTCGTAGAGGAAATTTTCAAAGTGTATCAACAAATGAAGTGGTAATTATCTCCAAATCAACTCCTAAATATACACTGGCGGTGTATTAAAGTGTTCGTTGTAATGTTTGAATAGGAGCTCTGGATCCGTGACCGTGAATCTTGTGCGGAGAGCAATTAGTGGGTTTTACTCTGGAGTTATGACGGACTGTAATACAAAATTCGAGGAATTGTAAAATAAAATATGCGAATCATTTTCTGTAGTGTATGTACAAATGATGAATAATTAAAACGCACCTGGAAATTAGTTCTCGATGTATTATTCCATATTTTTTGTATTTTAATGCGTACCCCTTTCATAAGTAAAACTCGTAATACAAACACAATAGTTCGGTAATCAAAGCGAATTCCTGTGTTCACTAAACACGCATAGATAGCATAAAAAAGCAAGGCAATATCAACCCGCATGCAGTCCAATTCTCCACATTGAATAAACTCGGAACACCGCCAAGAACGTCTTGATACATCGAACTGTTTAATAACAAGGCGTAATCGAATAAACAGATCACGTATTGAACACCAAATTCATAATCGCCGATCGAACGGAACCCCAAGGAATTTGTAAGGGATAACGCGAAAACTGAAGGTGTTTATGATTTTATGATGCTGCTTCATTCTCGAATATGGTCGTACAATAACGATAAAGTGTTACGACCTATCAGACGTGGAGGAAAAAAATGTCATACAACTCTCGTTTGAGAGCCTAATGATATTTTACTTTAATAACGACACGTGGGCACGACTACGCTTTAATATGGGAAAATAAGCCATTGTCCGGAAATGAAGGGGAAAATTTCTTCGAAGAAATTATATTTTTAAATGAACGAGCGAGATAAAATGGTAATACGTTTCGACTTTCTGCTTCCATGTGAAAGCTTACTGATAACTGATTTTATACCTAGGTATTTTTTGTGTATCAAAGTATTTCCTCTGTGTGAGGAGAGGCCTCTGTCTTGCAGTAGGACAAACAATATTTACTTTATTCCGATAGCAATATGAGCTTTTAAAGTAAGTAGTAGACACAATATTTTGTGAATATGTCACGAGTCTACCTGTTGCCGTTTTATAGCAGTTGTATGGGCGTCCCTAAAATATTTATTTTGTAATATTGTTTTGACATTTTTTGGTTATAGTAGCAAGAGAAATGATGGCATCCAGGCCGATTGTCAGCTACGGCAGCCGTTCTCTTTTAAGGAGATCAGCCAGCTGCGCAGGACATATTATAGTGCACAAGTATTCGCGCAGACACAGGATCACTCTCTATTACCTCGCTCTCACAGTCCGATGGGTCGACAATCCGACACGACCGGAGAGGCCAATAGATGGTCAGACGCTCAGACGGAAAGATGTACAGCGAAGTCTTAATATTAGGGCGCCGTTTTACCTTTTGGGTACGGAACCCTAAAAATGCTGATGATGACGGAAATATTTTCTTCATTCAATATAATAGACGGAAGCTAAGTCATTGTTTTCTATAAATACGGAAAGTAATTTTATTTAGCTATGGTAAAGAAGTGCTGACTCATCATGGTGTTGAAAAACCATCAAAATAACATGCAAACACCTCACTATAACCAACCAACATAACATAAAAACAACAACGATATATAAAAGAAAATGTAATCAACACAAATTACAGACTAGCAAATGATAATTGAATAGGTCTTTATGAATAATTCAATTTATACACGCAATAGGCATAAGAAAATAGATTTTTATCTTGAATATATAATTATAAATCGTATATATTTAAGAATAAAAATATGTGGGCTGTGAAGTACATTGTTTCTAAATTCAGAACTGGTCAAGGTGATCTACTTAAAATATTTTTCATGCATGAAAAAGTGAGTTGTCATTTCTAATAAGTAATCAATATCCTTTTTTCAATTGCTTCCTTAAAGTATTTTATAAAATATGAACAATTCATCGCACATAAGATATGAAAAGTTTTGAGAGCTACAGGCGGTCAGATTTAAAACTTAGCGAACTTTTGATGTCTCCTCATTATAGACCTGAATGTCGTCACCTGTCACCTCGACAAAAACATCTAATAATATGTTATCGAGTCACCAAATCTAGAACTGATATTTATTAGTAAAAGCGATTATCGACTTGCCCCATAAGGTCACGAAAATTGTAAGCGGTGACCCCAGATGGGCGAGGGGCGAGTAAACGCGAACGCCACCGAACAAACGAAGAGGGAACTCTCTCCAGTCGTGTGTCAGCCGCCGATGACGTCGGTCGTCCGCGCCGCGCTCGCTCGCTAAAATATTACGTGAGCTTCATTATACTCGACTCAACTCTCCGATTGAAATGTTAATTAAAACCGTGTGTGAGTAAAGTGCTTACGGCAATATACGAAGGGATAAAGCTCTGTGATATGTGATGGAACTGTTTGTTTAAAAACTTAATGAGGATGTATGTCTTATTGGCAGTACTCAGTTTACTGATAAAAGGTAATATCCACAGTGTGAGTGGAGTCTGTGAATTTATTCATGTTTGTAAACAGCACCTTTAATTTAAAAGTGTTTGGTATCCAAAAGTCTACGATTAAATCTGCATTAAGTAATGAATGCGAAACAATTAAGTACCGCACAGGGGACAACAAGCGGTAGTGACAGCAAAGATATTTCAATGCAGCACCATTTTCAATTTAAGAATAAAATTGCATAAAGATATTATTCATGAAGACCGAGGAAGCCTTTATAATAAAAAGCCATTCATCTTAGAGTGACATCATAAGAAAACGTATTCTTCCTTTAGTAGGTTATCAAGAAATAGATATTTATTCTCAAAGATAATAAATCATTTATGAAAAGTCCTGAAACTTACTTCTGAGTGAGATTAGGATTGACATTTTAAATAGAAGATGTACAACTTTCCTTTCGCTCTTTGTGGGTAAAGAGTTTAATGGACAAAATTGAGTGTCAAATGGAAAGTTTTATAAAGTGTCCTTTTATGACGAGTGGAAAACAAACCTTCAATTAAATCGTCAGTAAATCTTTTATCTAGAGGGGCTCTCGGTTAGATTTATTCAGGCCTGCCCCTGAACCGAGCCGTTAAAAGCAAATTAAGCCTTAAAAATACAATCTGCATCTCTTTTAATTTTTTTTTATGGAAATTACTAAGAAGCCTGCCATAATCGATATTCAATTCAATGTTGGAAGCTAGTTCCGAACTGTTTTGATACTTTGTGTTCCTGGTTAGAGCTGTTTATCAAGGATTATAACTAAAACTAAGACACCTTATTCTGAGCTGTACCTATATCTGCGGTAATATTTGATATTATAAAGCTGAAAACTTTTGTTTGTTTCTTAGAACGCGTAAAGCTCAGTAACTACTGACTTAATATAATTATTGCAGTGTTTGATAGACTAGATAGTCTATTTTTTATCAACATGAAGTAGTTTCCACGAGACGCTGGTAAATCAATTTCAAAAAGGGGAGGTCACATGGCACACCGAAAATTTAGCCCATCTTAAAAAATATGCAACATTAATACTAATAAATAGCCTGCTCCCAGTTGGGAATACGGAATTGCTCAATTTTTTAACCATTACAGGCAATGTTGTGTCCGCTCCACCCAATCCCATCCATGCCTATCTTATATCCATTCAATCTTGAGGTAGACGGTGGATAATGGACTAAGTATAATATAATAAATGGATTTTTCGAGCTACTTTTACACATCGCCTTTTTATGGTACTTTAATATATTATTCCTCCATCCTTATTAGCTGGTCCCCGCTGTTCTACTCGCCGCCTGAAAGAACTACTACCCGCACACGGATTAAAAGTACCCTATGTCCTTTCAGAGGCTCTAGACTATGTGTCTACCAAATTTTATTTGAATCGGTCCAGCCGTTTTTGCGTGAGAGTAACAAACATACATACATACTTACAAACTTTAATATTTATGATATGAGTAGGATTGATGCCTCAAAGACATTTATTGATGTTCATCACAGTTTCACGCGGGTGCTACCACACTTTTCGTTTATCCTTTTAGTCACTTTTACGTCTCCCTTGAGAAGTGAGGGAGTAGTCTATTTGTGGACCCGACACGGAAAAGTTAAAACAGCAGTATATGAGTTGTGACAGGTCGATATGCAACCTCGTAGTACCAGCTTGCTACTTGGTTGACTTCATAAATTTTTGTGGGAACTTTTTGTGTAGGTAAACCTGGTTATTTATTTTTCCTGTAACGCTTTTTATAAGAAATAACAACGTGTTTTCAGATCATGGCACGTTTTGATGCATAGGATATACCTGCCGTTGAATTTATTATTCTTGTTTGTATATGAAATTTGTTGGTTGTTTCCAATATATGATTAAAGAGTTGGATCCTGGTTAGAATTATGAGCATGAAGTTCTGTATACGATTCTTGGAACAGGCAGTTATTAAGTGTAAGGCAATTAAGTTTTCTTGAATGCGCTAATGTCAGTAACTACTGACACTGGTGCGCGGATTAGTTACCACGGAAACAGGGAAAAAGAAACGTCTGGTAGAAGCAATTTTTTAATTTACTATATCTACAACAATATACATATACATATATATTTTTCATAACAACCGAATAAACCACTACCTCCTTATTATAAAACGTGGTTTTAGAGAACACCGGGTTTACTCCTAGGTTTAAGCCATAAACTTTGCTCAAAATGGTGGCTTAAACCTAGTACTAAAGCTGGTATTTTTTTAAGACTACGTCTTATAATAAGGTGGTTAAGGTTTAAACTCGTGCTATCTATTGCAAAATTGAAGTTATATATTACTAGCGACCCGCCCCGACTTCGCACGGGTGCAATGCTGATACTAAATACACTACAAAAAAACTCAAACTCAAAAATAACAGTACTTCTCCACTATTTAATGGATGTTATTATACATATAAACCTTCCTCTTGAATCACTCTATCTATTAAAAAAAACCGCATCAAAATCCGTTGCGTAGTTTCAAAGATTTAAGCATACAAAGGGACATAGGGACAGAGAAAGCGACTTTGTTTTATACTATGTAGTGATTTATATGTAGATCCATGTGCCTACAATGTGTGCGTATTCTCTATAATAGATACAGATTTGGGATAAAAACATGAGTTATGTACACGTTTACGTTTATGTGACCTGATATAATATTATGTTAGTATTTTGTTTAGGTACATATACAAACTGTACCTAGACACACATATAAAATAAATATATTTACAGCACCCACGCATTCATCCCACAGCATTTTGAGCTTATATTATCAGAATTTACACATATACTTATGTAATGTTTGCTTGCAACGTGGGCGAAAGATTTGCTTAGTGATCCAATTACGATGGAGAAAGACCAATTTTTGCCCTAAAATACATTTCTGTTGATACATTCAGTAGGTAATAACACCTTTATATAAGTGTGGTTTGACATAAAAACTATAAATAAATATTGAAAATATTTATCCACTATTTATACTCAAGAAAGTATGTATATATTTGTGAAATTGTAAAAAGTTTGAGATTAGACTATTTCAGGCCAGTGTCACGTGTTCTCAATTTGAAACCTTACGATGTAGGTAGACTTTGCCTTATTACAAATGAAATAGAAACAAAACATTAGACATAAAATTAATATGGACGCCAGCACATTAAGCTACTAAAATATGCCTTAATGGATTTTCAATTTTATCATTGAAGTTAATGGTTCAAACTTGATTGGGAAGACAGTTTCATGTAGCTTGATGTGCTGACGAATGTACCAGTAGAATTTAAATGCATTCATAGTTTACGTGTGCCCGGTAGAATACAAGCTATTAACTTTGTTTCGCAAATGGCTGATATTCAATACTCAGCTATATCAATAGCTTTTAAAATGTAAGGTAATAAAAAAAATATAATACCAAATTTCAGTTGCCATGCCAATATCAAACTGAACTCTTCAAAGTTTTCAACCCTTAGACAGCTCTTAAAAATATAAAAGGAGAAACATGATAATTATTCGGACAAAAAAATGAAGTACCTAAAACAATATAATGAAATTGAACACTCTAAAAGTTAAACAAAAAACAAGATCAAAGACTTGGAAAAATTAATCTAGTATCCTCTAAGTTATTCCGGCAAATGGATAATACTTTATTTATTCTTAGAAAAAATAGGTTTGTAGTAAAACCACTTTGTAAGTCATGCGGAACATTTTGAATATTCTTTGAAAAATACAGCCGTGCTTTAAGCGGTAACATAACATTTCATGTTGATTATTCTTACACCTTTGTACACACTGTTATGGACAGAAGAAAGCTAGGTACATTTTAGGAATAACAAATTGATATTCTGAAGGCTTTTGAAAGTTTTCATGCTTAGATAAATAGACGAAAAATGTGTTGTAATTAGCTACATACAAAATCTATACTTATATTTAAAGCTAAAGTTTATTGATTAGTTTGTGTTTGTTTGCTTGATTGGCATAAACTCAGGAACTAATTCAACGACATGAAAATATTATTCAATAAAAGTTATATGTAAACATAGATTATATATATAGATATAGAAGAATGAATCAGGGAACATAAATAGCAAAATAAATAAAAAAACTTGAAAAATAATTCAGTTTTATCAAGCCCATTTACTGCAGGCTTAGCATGACAACCGTAGAAACAAGTTTTGTTTACCGGAGAATGGATATAATGACAGAAAAGTGACAGGTTGACGTAAAATTTCTTTTGACATTTTTTGAAGAAATTTTTCTTTTCTTCGATCGACATAAGTTTACAAGTGATTATTTGCGAGTTGACAGGTCGCGCCATGCTCGGGCAGAAGACATGTTGACATTGACAGAAAGAGCTTTGTCTTTTCTTGACAGAATAGATATAGAATCGCCATGCTAAGCCTGCTGAAGAAAGTAATAGAATACTTTTTTTCTGGGTGCACGGGCGTGTGAAACCACTGGCGGAAGGTAGTATTCTTATGTAGATCAAACAATCCGAAGGCTGAACTGACTAAATCTAGAATAACCATACATCTGCAGTTAACGTTTCTAAATATGTAATAAAACCTCTATTCAAGCGTTTTATAGCAACCCAACCGTAATTAAAATGACCTTTAACCTAGATATTAATTATTTCAGTCTGAAGTGTCTGGTAGCTGGATTTAGATTTTTCAGTTCGGACTCTCGATATACATATATCTACCTCACGTGAGAGCTAAATTAAGAGGGATTGATACATTAGTGAAGAAAATAACCCTGGAAACCTTTTATCCTTCGCAAAATACTTAATCCGGAGTAGTCGTTCAAGGTTCAATGTACCATGTTAAGTTGGTATTTTCTGGTAAAGAAGCAGTAAATAAAACAAGCTTTCTTGGGTAACGAATAATTGGAAATCAGGGACTCGGAATTAGGAGTGATTTTCCATCACAATAGTGGCGCACTATGCATGGTTAATAATCGAATCAAGTCAAATAATAATCTTTTAAATTTAATAAGCTGAGACAGCTAGAAACTTTTATGATTTCATGATACAAAGTCAAATTCTAAATAACTCGCTATTTTACACAAAATAGGTCCTCATTGAAAAATAACACGTATTCGCAAGCTCCAGACAAAGAAACAACGATAAAGCAATAAAAGTGTTACGTTAGTACTATAATTAATTAAGAATCATTTGGATTCTCAGCCATCGCCACCGCCGCAATCTTACTACTGAGCGGCCGAGGAGTCAGGGTATACAGCCATAAACCACCAAAACTTATGACCCTCGGGTGTCCCATGAAAAGTTAAGATACCCCACAACCGTAACATGGGAAAATACTTTCTGTTTCAACACGAAAGAGTTCAAATTCGATCAACCACTTTAATTTATTAAGGCACTAAATTAGGTCAGTATGATGAACCTAACTTTACTTTGCTCATGCAGCGTGCAGCATTAGGAAAGAATAATTACCATTTCCAAGCCACTGGTATCCATAAAATCGTTGCAATCGTGCTGCACTGCAGTTGTGCTTAAACGCCGTTGCAAGTGTGAAGAAAACTAGCGAATGAGCGGGACAACTGGTACCTTCCACTAATTAACTGACTTTAAACAATAAAGTTACCTTAGTGACGTCTTGGTATCACCAACTTGAAGGCGAGACTTTCAAAGATTAAACAGTACAAGTTTGTTACGGTTTAACAAGGTCTCGCTTCTGCTAGTCCCCAATGATTGTTGTAAAGTCCAGTTTGCTTACCTCTAGGGAAATAAACTGAAACGGATATATTTGCAAAACGGATCTCTCTTTCGTCTCATACAAAATTATAATATTTTATTAAAGCCCCGGGATCGTTATTGGGTTCTGGAATTAATATTTCAGACGTCTAACTTTTAGAGTTTCCATACATCTTGCTTACGTAAGTTGGACGTTTTCTATCTCGTTCGCCTTGTTAACTACTTTTTTATTTTACGTCGCAATCCTGTTCAGTAATAAGTTTAAAAATACGAAACTATGGGGAAAACAGGCTTTATAAACTTTTTGCCCTAATTAAATCAGCTTGTTGTCGATTTTGAAGTTTTGTAACTTCGGAAATGTAGACCGAAAATTATGCATACCTAGGTTTAAGTTATGAGTAACACTATAAATATTTTAAAATTGGAATCCACTTATTTATCCATTGTATTAGATAAGTAGATAATTATGGCAGTGCCAATTTGTTTTTATTTTACTCACAGATACACTTGCTATTGAAGGATAACCTTTCAAATTATTAAAATACATATGTAATATATCAGATATTTGGATGCATATTTATTTAAAATGAGCTTCAAGTCTATACACAGTAATAATTAAGTAATTCCTTTTTTTAATAAATACCCTACCTACCATGTGCTAAAAACGTGCTAAAACCACGTGCTTTTTCTCACCAGCTTAAATACTAATTTTGCATTCCTAAAATTTCTGAAATCCCGTAATTTATATTTTAAAATGAATGTTGTAAAAAGTCACTTTAATTTTTTTTTGTCAAATATAAACTAAAGGTCCTTAAGGTAATGCCTGCGATTATCTGATCACTAGCCATAAAACAATCTTTTGTATACTTAATAATTATCTTTTACGAAACACCAACTCTATAAAGATGTTAATTAATAATAGCTTCAAAATGTAGCGTCAAGTGCCAACTATTCAAAGTGATGACAACTGTAAACTATTAAACGGACATAAATTCTGAATTATCAACGAAGATAACAAATCAAATTGTTTGCAATTTAACGCGTAGACGACAGTTAATTTATAAATCAACGGTGGGAGTGAGACAGTTGGCGCTTGATAGCAAACTTTGCTAAGTAACTCTGATAGAGGAAGTGGGAGTCGTGCGTGTCCCTACAACTTCAGCTGTTGTTGTCAACGATTTATATTTATTTAGAGACGGTCTTTGTGAGGAGTTCGCTTGCTTTGGAAAAATGTACTGAGAAGAATAAAGAGTTACTAGCAATTTGAACCTAGTAACTTGTTGTGGTGGCCTATTCGTTAAAAGAGCAAACCTCTCAAGTAAGCAGTATACCAGTGCAACTTTTATAAGTTTGTATGTACTTTCTTGTATATCTTGAACACCAATGACTGTGTTTCGCATGGCACGTTAAATTGTAGGTCTCGACTGTCATTGAACATCCTTGGCTTTCACTTCGCCGTTTGATTAAACTTAGTTACCTTGTTAGAAAAAAAAACAAGTAAGGCCGATGAAGATGCATTTCGTTGAAAAGCTTCTTAATAAAATATGTGTGTTTAAAAAACAATACTAGGTAAACACCAAAATAGTCGGACTTATTGTATAGACGCCAGCACATAAGGCTACTACAATCTGTCAATTTCCTTAATGGGTTTTCAACTTCATCGCTGAAGCATAAAGTTCAAAGTTGATTGTGAAAATTTGACAGTTTCGGGTAGCCTGATGTGCTGGCGTCTGTATAATGTTTGCTAGAAGGCGAGGTATTCTTAAAAAAAGTTAGAAGTTAAGCGTAGATCGCATCGGCACAGAATAATAATTTGTCATTGAATTATTGATGACAGTAACCACGTAGTGTAAATGACCTAGAATTATGCCTGGTGATGTACATTGCCTAAAGTGTAAGTGACCTTAAATCGACCTTGATTGTGCTCAGGGCTATATTTCGTCAAATAGCGAGCAAAATGACAGATTGGATTCAAAGAAAATATTTACAAACTTACATTTATTTAAAAGGCTTGACTGCCCGAAGGCTGGACCTATTTTTATTCTATTCAAAACCGTCTTCAATAATATTTATACAAAAGAAATATCGATAGTATTACATGAACTGTCTTCTATTGGATTTACGATATCAGCGGTTTTTCGATTCCATTTATGTTCATACGACAATATGTATTCGTTGTTTGATTTAATATGACATACAATTGAACTGTTTTATTTGCATGTAAATATGTTTACTGCTCCCAAATGTATTTTTTTGTCATGCTTAACCTGTTTTGCGAGATTGTACGCTAGTGAGTTTTTTGTCTACACTGGAAATATTTCCGATTCATCATTGAATTGATATATGAGATCTCACCTGCGTTTTTCATAATTAATTTACTTTGAAATGTAACGGACATAAGCGCAATGAATAGATATAATTTTTATTCTAGACCACTTCTTTGGATATCATTATTGAAAAGTTTTGTATTATTTAAGATCGACGCGCACGTAGCAAGCAGCAATCACGTAGCCACGTAGCTGGTAGCTTAGTTACTACGCGCGTAGTCCGCTACGCCGTGTAGTGTGATGCATTTAACAGTATTACGAGTATACTAGTACTTTACCATTTATTTAATAACTAGTATCAGCCCACAGTTTCACTTGCGTCCTTAGGGAATTATTTGATGTTTAAGTTTTTGAGTGAAAGAGTTACTATGTACATAAATACATCCTTATAAACTTTCGCATTTATGATGGTAGCGGAAAGTATGATGTAAGTAGCAGTAATCACACCAAGCTTAGTAAAATTTTATTAATAATTTTTGTGTTATTTTGTCACTGATTTTTAGCAACGGAAACCTTATCTCCAAAATTATCACCATGCATCCGTTTGGTCATATTCGTATTGAATAATCTAATGATTAATAATTTGTTATCTTAATTGGTACCAAAAATATGTTGTATACGGATTTTATTTAAATACATAATATAAAACTAGACTCTAGAAAATATATTGATTTAGTCAGTTTATCTAAAACAAATATTACTTGCGTCAAATTCTAGACAAATTATTATTCAAACATATCAAGGTCATATCTGACCCACAATAATTTATAACGACGATATTCTACGAAAATAGTTCGGGCACATTTTGTTCTCGAACAAAATATGTTTACGCGTCGATGAGAGTCCTCACCTAGCGTGAGTTTGCGTACAATGGTTGCAGAGATTTTAAAAATGTTCGCACGCAATTTGTCACTGTTTGCTAGAGCGGGTAGACCAGAAGAAATATTTGGGTGCATCACAGTGCCGGTGGAATCTTGCCTTAAGAATTTCATATCATCTCAGACTCTTTAGAATTTTGTAAATGTTCAACCTTTAAATGCTTGAAAGTTTTTGCAGCTCTAGTCAAGAATTCCGAAATTATTATGATACTATTACTACATAATATGAGCTTTAGTTGTGATAAATATTTTATAATAAATTTAATAATTTCAAGCTTATAAGAAATAAATCACAATACTGTACCTACTTCATAAAAATAAAATGCTTTTTAAAACGTAAAAATAAAATTAAAGACTAAAATATATCATGCGTAAAATGTTGCTTAAAACCTCTAAATAAGTATAAAATTAAAACATATTATATAAAGGATTAGTAAGGTGGGCAATGTAGATGACACCTAAATAATTTTGTTATATATATCTGCAGACTATTATACTTACTGTGTTTTGATCTTCAAGAGTTATCCATCTTAACTGTATATCATCGTTGTCAGATAAACCGCTAACGGCTACTGTATCTTATAAAACAACCGAGTAATCATTCTAGGTCAGCGCTGTCGGCTTTGATTTGATGTTGCCATTTTAAGAAATTAACCAAGATAAATGGGAGTTAAAAATCAAAGGATTGTTTTTCAAGTAGTAACGTATTCGCAGATCTTTTACTGTTAGTGAAGTAAAACGGTGATGTGAGGTGATTATGTGATTTGATTAAAAGATTTTGAATCTTGAAATATGGAGAAATCTCTTTTAATTTGGAGCAATTAAATTTTCTTTAGTTCTCTCCAAACATAATGGCGGTCTGCGATTAAATTCTGATCGAAAGTAGGCGCCCCCTCCCGCTCTCTGTCATCCATTGATACATAAGAATGGTTCCTAGGTATCGTTTCAGCGTTTTTCCTGATGACAAAAAGTTTTGTAGTATCTAATGTTGTGTCAAAATTAAGTTCTGATTTTGGTGAATTGATTAGTTGGCTTGGTAGGTCCATATTATGTCTAAAGTCTTTTAGAACACACCTGCAGGCTTAGCATGGCGATTTTATATCTGTTCTGTCAAGAAAAGACAAAGCTCTTTCTGTCAATGTCAACATGTCTTCTTCCCAAGCATGGCGCGACCTGTCAACTCGCATATAATCACCTGTAGCCTTATATGTCAATCTAAGAAACGAAAATGTACTTCAAAAAATTTCAAAAGAAATCTTACATCAATCTGTCACTTTTCTGTCATTATATCCAATCTCTGGTAAACAAAACTTGTTTCTAAGGTTGCCATGCTAAGCCTGCAGGGCAAAGCGTTGTCCCTCCCACCTGTATGTATTTCGGACTGACTGGTTTATATGAAAAAAAAAGTACATTTTATGGATTTCAATTCGGTTTGAAGAAATTTATTTTCTTATAAAAACTGTACAGTTTATTTAAAATAAGATATGCATGACAAATCCAATTAAAATATAGTATAGTATCTTTAAATGTAAAAAAATATATACATACATATAATAATTTCGGAATTAACTTCACTGTTAATTGAAAGTCTGATGATTCAAAACTAGAGATTTAAAAGGGTTTGCTTCCCGTTGATGTTACTTAAAAAAAAAGCTCGGAATAAATGACAATATCCTTAAAGTCATTCTTGGAATAGCCAGGAATTTGTTTGCATTGCCGCCAAATATCTCTATCTTTACGAAGTGTTACATTAGAACTGGTAACTAATTAGTTTTTCTTCAATGACATGACTAATAAATAACACATTTTATAAGGTAAATTTCTTTGTTCTGTAAAAATTCTGGTAGTAACCATGGTGGGCATAAAAAAATGTTAATGTTGAGAAAATTATTTTTTTTATATCTAATTCTTTATACTTAAGCGTTCTTCAAGTTTTCATTTTCAAGTGTGTTAATTTGTGGTTTTGACCTTCAAGTGACGATGTCGATCCAATCGTACTTTTATAGGTATTCAATTACTACTTAGACTTATTTAACAAATTGTTGCACAAAGACTTATCTAATTAATTATCTTAACTAATCACTACATAGTATAAAACAAAGTCGCTTTCATTGTCCCTATGTCCCTTTGTATGCTTAAATCTTTGAAACTACGCAACGGATTTTGATGCGGTTTTTTTTAATAGATAGAGTGATTCAAGAGGAAGGTTTATATGTATAATTGTATCAGCATTGCACCCGTGCGAAGCCGGGGCGGGTCGCTAGTTATTTAATAGAAAAGTATAAAAAAATGTTGCTGCTTTACATGTAGGTTTTGACAAAATAAATACATTTTAATCCCACAGAAATGTAAAAATAATCAAAGTAAAAAGAAACCTTATACATAACATACCTATCTATCATCCGTATCATTCCATCCCTGATCTATCTCATCAGCATTCGTAATAGCAAATATAAAAGTTTCTAGACCAGAAATAATCGCGACCAGAGGCTTCTAGTTTCGAAAATAATCGGAACTGCCCGGTCTTTGGAAATAAAACTTACAAGTCGTCATAAAAGGCAGTGGTGCTTCGCCTTGCAATAAAATATTAACTCGTTTTATCCTGCTTTTGAAAATAGGTCATACAACAACATATACTTCGTGGAAATACATACACATGTAACATTGAAATACACATATTATTATGCATAAGAATAATTTTGATGTTGTTTCTTACATTTGGGGTACGGTTTGATCTATTATAAATAAAAGCTTCATTTAAAATTTTCACAAGAATTTTACTAAAAGAGCGTTGAAAACAATTGACCTTTTATTACTTAAATAATATATTTTTAACCATTTTCAATCGGAGTAATTTTCGTATTTTTTTTTATCTTTAGAACAACGTAAACATCTGATAAATTCGTTTCTTGACACATAGAACATGTTAAAGCAGTAAAACATTTTGAGGCTGTCTTTTGTAAAATTTATTATGGAATGGAACAAGAAGAAGTGATCATTTTTATTCAACGTCCCACCGCTGGGCACAGGCCTCCTCTCCAACGGAGGAGTTAGCGTTAATCACCACGCTTGCTCAATGCGGGTTGGTGATTTCAGACTTTATAGTCCAGGTTTCCTCGAGGTTTTTTCTTTTACCTTTAATCAGTCATTGATGTCCAAGATAA
Organism: Heliothis peltigera; assembly: GCA_958496145.1. NCBI lineage: Eukaryota > Metazoa > Arthropoda > Insecta > Lepidoptera > Noctuidae > Heliothis > Heliothis peltigera. Next base: position 8,047,036 of record OY292325.1, read on the forward strand.
AATTAGAAAGTACGTATACCTTAGAAAAGTTACATTGGTACTTACCTTACCTGCAGGCTTAGCATGGCAACCGTAGAAATAAGTTTTGTTTACCGGATATTGGATTTAATGACAGAAAAGTGACAGATTGACGTAAGATTTCTTCTGATATTTTTTGAAGTAATCTTTCCTCAGATTAATGTTCTTTTCTTCGATCGACCTAAGTCTACAAGTGATTATATGCGAGTTGACAGATCGCGCCATGCTCGGGCAGAAGACATGTTGACATTGACAGAAAGAGCTTTGTCTTTTCTTGACATAATAGAAATAAAATCGTCATGTTAAGCCTGCTGGAATCGAACCTGCACCCTCATATTCGCAAGACTCGACTTATTATATCGTTTTTATTAAATTTATATAATCTCCTTGTTTCAGAGTCGTTGCTGCTAAAAATCGTTCGTGTATCAGTTCCCACATACCGGGTAAGGGGCCAGCCGGCCCAGTTCGAGTGCGATTACGAACTCGGCGAGGACAACCTGTATTCCGTAAAGTGGTACCGGGATAATGAAGAGTTCTACCGGTATATGCCGAAGTTTGATCCACCGAAGCACGCCTACAAATTGGAAGGGATTAAAGTTGATGTGAGTTGTTTAAGTTTTAAGTAATAATAAGTGTTATGTGGGCCAGCATTTGTTAGTTTTGTATGAGTCTGTTTCTATAGTAACCAAAGGAACATAGAAATAAAGCTATAACTAGAGTATTCCGTCGCAGCATTTAAGCATTCATTGCATCATTTTCTTTTTCAAAACGCATAGATTTATTCGGTGTTCTTTCTGAAAGAATTTGATAAATTGATAGAGAAGGAGCATTGGCTTGTTTGGTTTAAACAAACCTTATTTAATTTCATATGCAGTTATAATGGTGTTTTGTAACTAAGAAGTCGTAATTTTTCTCGATGCTTGAAGATACGCGCTGACACATACTCGTATAACCATAATATGTGTATGTATGTTTCTTACTTCTATGTCCCTAAATGGATTTTGAAGAAACGTACCAGTTTATACATTAGAGTAATACTATAGCCTTCTTTTGGTCCCGCTGCAGGAAATAGTTTCCTTAGGAATCGGGTGAAACCACTAGATGTAGCTAGTGTAAGATATAGTTAACTTTCACTTGTAATTTCATACGTTTCGTTAAAAATATATGTAGGCTAGGAGTGATATCGCCTACGCATACCAGATGTAATCAAAAGTATTTTCATTTAATTAAATTCTTTTTAAGTGCCTAGGGTTAAAACAATTGACTGCTTCAAAAATAAACTTAATTCAGATTATTTATTGCTCACCTCCAAAAATAGACAATCCCAATTTTATTTCATTCTATTTTTAAAAACTTTTATAAAGTGTTGCCCTATATTCAATTTTACGAGTAATAGCTATCATCAATGACGCATTTTTTTTCCTTTTCAGTTTGTGTCTGTTCCGTCTTATTGCATTATCTTTTTTTAAGAAACCTTATAAGGCCTATACTTTACTTTTTTGAGGCATTAGTGCGGTAAAACACCAGTAATAGTTATTAAATTATTGCTGAGGCATTAGTCACAGACACGTACCACCGGCTGACTAATTTTATTTATAAAAAGAACAACAAATCGATCATCAGCCGACCCGCGAAGTATGACTCCTCGCAGCTGTCGCGTTTGCGGCCGCGTACAAACAAGGCATACTATTTATATACATAACGTTCAAGTGCTCAAACCCTTCATAATAAGATAAAATGTCTGTAAATTATGTCTTCTAATTTTGTAGTAGCTAACCACATTTTCTGTGTCACAATATCTTATGAATTCCCTTTGTAAATACGAACGCCACCAAAACCCAGACTAACTTTAGTCATCGTAACTTATCGTACATTCGAGAAGCTATTCCAAATTCAGGCTTCTTTTATTCAGCAAATGAAATAAACATAACGTATACGTAAAAATAAAATTACATTATGAAACGTCGTTGACAATAACAATAAGAACATCAATTTTAGAGGAAAACGCTTGAAGGTTATATTTGTGTTCTGTGCTTAGGTTTATGTGATACATCGCTACAGGGCAAATTATCGTGTAATTTGAAAGGTTTTCTTGGAATCTCATTCTTTAAAGAGGTTTTATAGGGCGGTTATCTATTGGGGGCGTACAATAGAGGACGCCGAACACTGACAAAAGATGTGGATAGAAATGAGCTGAAGCCACACAATCCTTACGAGACTATTGAGGAATACTATCAGCTAAGCTGGTGGAAACTTTCGCAATGGAATTATTTGCAGCAGGCGTTTTAGTCAAAAAATATTTTTCCTCGTTCACCATAATATTGGGTATTTATTTTGACTAAGCAAGTTGGTTGAAGTTGTTTTGTATACTATTATATATATTATATTAGTATTATAGTATTATATTAGTACACCGCGTATCTATATACGCGGTGTACTAAGTAATTTGAGGTCGCAGATAAATTTATGTTGGTACATTGTTTGGGACGGTAAAATACCGGAGTATAGGTACATAAATTTAACTTATGCTCAACGAATACCCGCATGCTTTTGTTATTTAAAAGTAAACTTATGGAAGGTGGTGAAAATGTTGAAATGATTAATTGAAAATAATCTACGAGCTCATAAGCAGCGTATTGGTCTTCTTGCAAGTAGCTCATTACACTGCTTTATAATAAAAAATATTATTTGTTTCATTCCTGGGTAACATGAAACTCAAATGAAGTATATTTTATTACCCATCTAATTAAATTTTGAATTGTTTACTTGTATTTGTATTTTTTAATCATCATTTATTTCCTCCTTATTATTTTCACCGTATAAAGCTTAAGTACTTTTTGTCTAGATTTTAAGCTATAAGAATAATTTACTGTGAAATGTTAAATCCTGCACCTTTCTGCCCATACAGTTACAAAAGTCAGACGACCGCAGAGTCATCCTACATCAGGTGACGCTCAAATCAAGTGGGTTGTACAGATGCGAAGTATCAGCTGAAGCGCCAAGCTTCGCATCAGCCGCTGGAGAGGGCAGGATGGAAGTCATATGTAAGTAGTTTCTCTTTCCTTCGGTTTTAACCAAAATCTGAAGAAAATACTTTGAATAAAAGGAGATAGAGCACCACATGTCCTTTCTTGATGTTTGAGGTATCACCATTATCGTCCTCCTACCTTTATCGCAAATTTTATTTGGTTTCGGCGCAGTATGTTTTTGTCGTCCACGCTTTTCTATCTGCCGTCATCTCACAAGTTACATTCTTCCTAGTCATACCTATCAACTTTCACACAATCTATCTATTGTTTCTTTAGTCTTTCCCTTTCTCTATATCCATTGACATTCATGCTCAAACCTTATTCCTCCTCATTACATGCCCATACCATGATAGCCGGTTCCCACATAGGTTTCGGTGTCACTTTTAAACTTCCTCTTATATACTCATTGAAGGTTTGAGGTATCTTCCTACGAATATTCATCTACATAAATAGGTTTAACCATTTTACCGTAAATTTGACAGAGAAAGTTATTTTGAGTTATATCACCATCCGTACGATAAAATTTTCCACGAAAGCAAGCCTTTATAGAAGAAAACCAATAATGCCAGGCTTCTAATTTGGAACATTTCAGCTACATGACAGTTGTAGGAATTTTGACTGTGAAGGTTTAGAGGTTTAATAAATGTTTTTAGACAACTTTGATCAGAAGTTTATTATTACTGACGCATATCATTGCGTGAAATATTATAATGTCTCCCAGAAATAATTCCAGCGAACCTAATAGGTATGATACCTCGTATTACATACATAGACACATTGTGAAGTTTGTTTATCAGTCTCTGTAGAGCTTTCAAATCGATAGTAATTTTCTTTTTTTAAACAGGAAAATAATTACGGTAAATACGAAATAATAAATGAGTAGACACATTTATAAATTTGAATATTTCCGTCTGTTTTCTTGGTATTTCTATAATTTATGTGTTTATTTTCCCCATAAACTCAAATTTAATTTACTTTGACGAGAAGCATGCGTCGGAAGAAAGCCAATATTTCAATTTGGAGTCCGTATTACAACCGCAACGTTAAGTACCTAACATAGCTTCGGGGCCTAAACAGTCGACATTCACCGTCTTTTGTCATTTAACGTGACACGGTTCTCGAATATCGTACATGTTGTTCTTACTCATCATCTCATCTCCCGAGCATTTTCCCAACTATGTTTGGGTCGGCTTCCAGTCTAACCGCATTTAGCTGAGTAACAGTGTTTTACAAGGAGCGACTGCCTATCTGACCACGCCAACCCGCGTTACTCGGGCAACCCCTTGGTAAGACTGGCGTCAGACTAACTGGCTTCTGACTAACGTTACGTAACGTAATGACTGCCAAAGATGTTCAATGACAGCCGGGACCTACAGTTTAACGTGCCATCCGAAACACAGTCACTGGTGTCCAAGATATACTTAGAGAGTGCATGCAAACTTATAAAAGTTGCATTGGTACTTGCCTGACCTAGAATCGAACTCACACACTTTAAGGTTGGCTATTTAATCACTTGGCCACCACGACTTCTACACGTTGTTCATACTATTTTAACTAAGTCAAAGGTTTTATGCCAAGTGACCGTGTCGGTGTTTATTTCTCTCTTTTGGATCCTTACCAAGAAACGAATGTTTATTGTTTGCACTTAAGCAAAGTACGCGAGTCAGACTAATTTTTTTCTTCGCAGACTTACCGAGGGAAGGGCCAAGAATAACTGGCAACGAACAAGAGAATAGAAGAGGGGACTCCTTGTTCCTAAATTGTACGTCGGGACGGTCGTACCCCGCGGCGGTACTGAGTTGGGACATCGATGGAGAAAAGGTACTAATAAATATTTTCAACGAAAAATATTGACATTTACGAGACAAGCAATATTTGGCCGATCTCGGTTTTGATAGAGGTAAAATATTGACTTTTATTTGACCCAGATAAACCAGACGTGATTTACTCAACATTGGATCAGAGACTAATTTGTCTAGTTTTGATATAGTTTTGTAATTGAAAATGTTCAACAATGGTACGGTATTAGGGTATTTCAGAGTGCAAAATATCAACAATATGTTTAACGAGACGTGGCGGTTTTACTAGCAAGCATTTTAATTATAACTTCATTTGCTTTACTTATGTATGTATAGCCTGAAACACAAGCCCAGCAAACTACTTTTATTATAGATGCGAAAGTTTATGTGTGTTTATGCGTATGTGTGTATGTTTCTATAACTAACAACTTTGCTACTGAGTGGATTTTGAAGAAACTTAACAGTAATATAGCTTGTACAGATTTGTACAGATTGCCAGCACATTAAGCTATCACAGAAGCTGACAAATTTTCCCAATCGACTTTGAACCATATGCTACCGCGATAAAGTTGAAAATCTTTTTAGAAAATTCGACATATTGTAATAGCTTGATGTGCTGGCGTCTGTACGTATATTAGAATTAAATATAGGCTTAAACATTTCGACTTTTTATGTAGGAAGTAGGGTCAGGAAGCGGGTGAAACCGCTGGCGGAAGCCAAATATATAATTTATCATAATAATAAAGGTCGCGGGTTCGATTCCCGGTTGAGTCAAATATTTGTTTTCATGTTTATTTGATGTAGTCTGGTTATTTTTTATGTATACTATTATGTATAAATATGTTATCAGTTATCTGTACCCAATGGTACCGATACAAACTGTGCTTATTTTTGGACTAGGATGCCGATGTGTGACTGTGTCAGGAATTTTGTTTCTAGATACATCAATGTGTTTTATAATTTATCTACATCCAAAACGTCCTATCTTCACTATCAAAAAGGTGATATTAACCTACCAAAGAAGTAGGTAAAGATGACCATTACCGGTGCTTTGGTCACTCGATCTATCGCAGAGCATCGTGAGCGAACATAATGCATTATGCGTCCATTACCAGCCGTGCGAGCAACTAATCCTCGCGTTAGGACCAACTGCTAACATCAATCAATCTTCTAGACTTACTTGCACTTATTCATTCACACTTTATCTGCTCTTGTTGATTTTCTTGGAGCGGAAAATTTTGCTATTTACGTAGTGTGTAATATACTTATTTATTTACAACTTCATCTATCATTGGGTATAGGTTTACAATCCTAATGCAATAGCTAAGTCAGTATTATTAAATTATGAACTATTTTAAATAAAATTATTACTATACATTTATAAATAACTACAGAATAACTTAGCACAGAATTAAACGATAACTTAAACACAAAACACTTATGTAAAACTATAATTCATACATATTATAATTGATGAAAGTTTAACTAAATCATATATTAGATAAAATGGTTTTCTAAGAATGAGATTTGGCAGTATTTTATTAGTACAAACATTCAAATGGCGTAAATGTAGAGTACAGACGCCAACAGCAAGTCCACCTACACAGAGCTGGCAAATTTTACCAATCGAACATTAACCTTCAGCTATTATGATAAGGTTGAAAATTCCTAAACAAATTGAGGTAGGTTCCTATACGGCTGCAAGTGACTTAATTCTCGTAATTCTAGGTATTTTTATTAAACTTATGTACTAAAGCAATTTTATAAATTTTCAGCAAATAAGCCAATATGCCATTAAATAGCGCAAGCCGACTGTGAGCCGTTACTATTTTATTGCAAAATTATACCTGCTATTCTAGATCTTAAAGGAATAAAATTTTAACGAATCCTTCGTGTAACCCTATAAACGTTCGTTGACGGTATAAAATACACTTTTATATGCTCAAAATACATAGAAACTGGCATACGAGTTATTTTACAGTAAACTATGCACTTGTGTATAAAATAAAGTAATTAATGTGCATTAATTAATTGTAAGTTAATTAAGTTGTTTTAATTTTAATCAGCCGGTAATACAGTGTTACAGGTACCAAGTAGATGTAATTTCAGGCCAACGATCCTTATTAATATAATTGTTCGCCTCGATATTTGACCCTTTTCAACGAGTTTCTGTAATTCGAGTCTTTCGTCCAATAAGGTTTTTTCAAATTTAAACTTTCCCGAAATCCTTACTGGGCTTATTGAAGTGCGGGGTCGTATTTATCTTTTATTTCTGATTTGGACCGAGTTGGTTTTTGTTTCGAACAACACAGCCGAACTCGTCACATTCTTTTTTATTCGGGTCGAACTTGTAGCAATATACAAAGATATAGTAGCTAAATGTTATGGTACAATACTACGTATTTTTGTGGAGTTCGTAAATTGTTTTTATCAAGCCCTGTCCACGCCAGGAATATTGCAATATTTTTGTTTTACCTGTTACTTGCTATCGCATCGTAATAACAACATGTCCCCGTATTACTTAATGGAGTTCTAACGTCGAATGGCCAGGAGATCTGTTAAATCAATATCAGTCTGTATTGAAAAGGACGCCGATGTCATTACAGGGGATTAAACTGTTCACAGTATTCGTCTGTTAACTGCGAATATTTGGTAGAATAGATCTATTAACAAGATCTTTGTTTACAATCGTTATAGTTCCCATGAAATTTATGATCAATTATCGCGTCTAATGTTCCGAATCGAAGGGTATTGTTGCCAGGATGTCTTCTCGGCATTACTGTGGAACTCTATTTGCGGCCGTCCCAAATGGCAAATTGAAAGCTAGGCTAATTACTGATGTATATTATGGATTATAAGGACGACTCGGATTCTGTTCAGTCATAATATGCTAAGATCACGTAACGTTGTATGAATATAATTAATAGAGGTTGAATGAGTTTAATTAATTGATAAAAACTACTCAAATACGGCGCTTCAAATAAAGCTTGGCTATTCTTAAAAGAGACATAATAAGTCAAGATAATTAGTCCATAAAACGCTATAAAAATATTCGAAAAATTAGTTAACAAAAGTAACACGTGCTTAATCCGTTATATTAACTTCAATATGTGTTAGAATATGTTACTCTTTGATTCTCCCTTATGCTCGTATTATCCTATGTACAACCATCTTTCCTATCCTAATTGACATCTCACAGTTGTACAAATTGACAGATCTTCTTTTGTTCTCCTTCATCTGTTTCTGAAGACTAATTAAAACACGTTCAGCTCAGATTACGGTCATTGGGAATTACAGCATTTATAAAGAATTAATTGACGCGGATTTTTATGTCAAATATCTCAAGTAATATTGTCAATACATATTAGCACACAATATAGTAAGTTCATATTCGAAAGTTGTCTATGTTTATCATGAACTAGCTGTTATCCGCGGTTTCGTCCGCCACCTGAAGGAACTCATTCCCGCACCTGGTTAAAAAGTAGCCTATGTCCTTTATCTGGCTCTAGATTATGTGTCTAACAAATTGTACTTAAAACGATCCAGCCGTTTACGCGTGATGGCCTGACCAAGGGAAAATAGGTATCCATTTTTTTATTTACACATATAGATAAATTATGAGACAATTTTTGCCTCTGTTAATTACCTATAACGTAAGAATTAACAATGTAACAGAAAGTTGTTAAAAAAATAGCTTTTGATACATTTTATGGTTATGGAGACTCAAAAAGTAATTAAAGTTGCACTGACCTACAAGTTGCAATAGCGGAAATATTCCAAATATCCGTTGCTGGAATTCGAGCTCACAGATTTAGTTGCAGCTTCACGTACTATGTCTCGGTTACTGGAACCGAATACATGTGGGAAGTATGTGGGCATACATTCTTTTTCAGAATACCTCACAATTTGTTGTTAGTAGGTACCTAATATTTTTTATCGATCAATTAATAAGTAGCTTTATGGACATAATTATACCGTCACAGTTTTTACAAGTATCAAATAGTTGTCAGCAATTCACATAATTTGATATCGGACTTGTTTTTGTATAAATCTTTGACAGAATGTGTTCATGGGGTTTGAAGTTTGTTGCACTTCTTCTTCCCCGTAAAAAATATAGGTTGTACGTTGGTAATATAGGGTGGGCGTTTTGGGGCTGTCCATTTTTAAGGCGTAATGATTTGGAGTTTATCTACTACTACGATATTAATCCCATTATGTTCTACTATAGTACCATAGAACAAATAGTTTATGTTGTTCCTCCTATGGGCTAAGTAGTTAAAACTGGTTAAGTTAAACGGGTAACTACACCCCTAAAATATTTTATGTTTAATGTCGTCATTATGTTTGCTAAACTTCCTACTAGCAGCCGAAATGAGGTCCTACATACTTTATGTCTTGTTTGTTAATTACATTACTCCTGTCTACGTAGGTACTAACGACTACATACAATCCAAGTTTACTCAAATACTCATTTTACTAATCCTGCCTATCTTTGCCAGGTCATGGATCCTCAACTCCTCGTAGAGTACCCGCCAACGCAGCACGCGCATGGTCTGCTATCCACAGCGTTAGGACTTCGAGTCCCCGTCGGTAGGACCATGCAAGTCCGATGTACGGCCCGAGTAGCTCCCGCTTGGCGGGAGGGCAGCGAGGCAGTCGTTGGAAACAGCCAGCTTGCAGACAGCAAAGAGGCTATGCTATTAGGTAATTTGAATTTAGAATATTCATTTTAAATCAGATTCTTTGAAATAATTCGTTGATTAAAAAGGTTCTGTGTCGGTGGCTTCGCGCAAATAGCGAATTGCCAAAAAAAGGTCTGTGATATATGAGACATAGCTACCATGAGCTACCTACTGATTGGTGAAGTGACCTTTTCACGCATATTCAGAATTATTTTCTTTTTAATTAACATACGTTGCCATGGTAACAATTCTCATTTCCACGATAGATACCTACTTGTAAAAGGTGAAGATATTTTAAAACATCGTGGCTGAACTATTAATAGAAAAGGGTCCCCAACTCCGTATAATATGACATATTGACCTATTTAATCGACGGATTATACGTGCCTTTTGGGGCCATTCTACGACGAAAATGTTTGATATTTGCTTAAAGTGTCTCGTTATTATTGGCTAGAAGAATATTGTAATTGTCTGCTATAAAAATGTTTGTTGAAATTTTCGTAGAATGACCCTAGTCTTTGTTCAAGGTATCGGAGAGGACAGCATTCTTTGTAAGTAGAATTGTGACGTATTCTTTTGCTTTTGTAAAAAGATTTTTCCTTATATTTTTTTAAATGTCGATAAGTATGGTAGAAAGCTACCATGTTTTTAAGAGCACATTTGACGACATATTAATTATATCAGAGCACTTGTTGTTCCTAGAAATTTTCCACATTATGCCAAAGACAACGTACACGTTATGTATTCACTTTTTAGGGTTCCGTACCCAAATGGTAAAACGGGACCTTATTAGACAAGACTTCTGTATCCATCTGCCTGTTTGTCCTTCTGTCACTAAGCTATGAATATCATGAACCGTGACAGCTGACAGTTAAAATTACGCAGATAATGTATTTCTGTTGGCGCTACAATATCAACATTAAATAAATATATCTGTAAAAGGTAGACGCTTGAAATAATTCCAAAATATTTAGGATAATGAAAATAGGAGGCTTCTATACAGAGTTGATATGACAGAGGGGCATTAAATTACACTACGTATATTATAGGTGTTTAGTATTAATTCACAAAATAAATGAGTTTTTTTTCAAACTAAATAGCGTACTATGAGAGTAAAACGCAACCACCATCAGCTGTTAGAAAAGATACATCGTGTTCATGCGACTAAACTACTGCTCATATTTAATTGATTTTTGGTACTAAGCTTGAAAATTGTACTTAGTATAGGCAGTTAAAAGGAAAGCCCCTCTGTCGTATCAATTTTGTATAACAAGCATTATTTTCGGCTGTTTTAAAGATCGCGAGTCCGACTCGCCCTTGGCCGGTATTTTAATTGTTACTTTTGAGAAATACTTAGATATGTATGCGTAAATAGAATCAATTAGACGTGTTTAGTTATAATGTAACAAAGACTTTTTTCCTGGGAAATTATTCCAGCAGTAGGTTGTTCAATTAGGTACCAAGAAAACTCGACTTATCTTGGAAATATAATAGCAACTACATAGTAGTCCATCTTCAGACTTCGCACAAACACTTTACATATAATATTCGCATTTTTTTTTTCAAACTAACTCTGCCTTACGGAGAAAAATAAGGTTGATAATACTAAATTATTTCTTATCATACAAATAATCCATGGATGTTTCCCTTTTTCACACTAGATCTTGGAATTGTTATTAAATTCTTTTTAAAAACAAATAATATTAGATCTTATTTTTAGACTTTAAGATAATCTGTATTTGTTGAATGCACATAAACATATGTGATCGATTAAATCAGCATTAATTAATATATGGGTATTGTATATGGGAGTCAGAAGTCATATATGACGTCACAACATCTTGCTTGCAACCCTAAACCTCAACATTCGCTTACGTTATTGCTGTTGGCGTCTACTAGACTTCAAGTCAATTTAATGCAGTTCAATATTCTATTTCAACATGTTCACCAAATCGTTGTGAACTATATTAACAGGGTGGGTAATTATTTTGCGCTTGGCGTTCAGTTACGTGGCAGTTTATGACCTATTTTCCAGGTGCGGTAGTTTTCATAATTAGAAGTAATCGGAATAATAATGCTGTATTTCTTCTATTGATCAGTCGAGTTTAATCAAAGTCTGCTCAACTTTTCTTAATTCGAAGTGCGAAAGTCTATGTTACAAACACATAAAAGAAAAATGTGAATGAATTTAAAACACACACATTATTATCATTGTTTCAATTAACAAGAATCTTCGCGATCAGACAAAAGAAACCATGACTGTCTGAATATGATTCTTCTTCGCAAATGTAGCCGTAACTTTTAATTTCCATTTATTAGCATCGCAAATGAACGATGCAAGTACGGTGCAACAATATGGATAGTGGGGGGCTGGTGCACTAATTACACCATGCAAACGAACTGAACATACGTATCCGTTTAATTAGGAAGGCCCTGGTTGTACCGTAAGTTCGTATATTTCGGTGAATGTGAAATGAATTCCTTCTATTCTTGGCGGGTTTTAATTGAATGAACTGATATGCTCTGGAAGTTTGTGCATCCCGTTTCAGTCATTTTGATTTACACATGCATACTATTATTGGTACCTTTGGTTTTTATTTATTTATTCAACGTATAATTTAAAATTTTAAATATAAATAATAAAAAAAAAAAAAAAAAAAATACATTTAGGACCAGTTTCACCGGTTGTTGATAAGTTCCAGATAGTTTATCTGGGTGATAATTTCATACAAATTCTGTTCCATTTTTGAATTTATCTGGTAGATAGTGGCTATCCATAACCGGTGAAACTGGTCCTAAAAATATAAAAAATATAATGGCTACTTTTTGTTATTATGTATTGTTATTTTTTTGTCCGATTGTGTTTCAAATGAAAGAATTTCAAATAACTACTTATAGATGTACTTATAAAATAAAATATATACACATAATAATAGGATAGGGTTCGCAGAATTTATGTAGACTTTCTACAGAATTTTATAATGCTCTATTGCGAGAAACCATTGGGTAATTTTCAAAAATGGTTATTATAAAAATAGTTCTCATGTTAAAATAGGTGGAATATAAAAATCCATGATTATTTCGTACAAGCCCTTAGCCGTGCCACATGAATAGCGAACAAACCATCAAAACGAGATCGATAATCGAAAGAAACGCTCATTGAACGAATTTTCAATCGAGACTATTCTGTAGACATAAACGATTTTCGGTCGCTGATCTATTTTGAGAATATATTGAAAGCGGCGTTGTCATTGTTGTTATGTTAACAATATAGGTATATCTTGTACTGGGACATTGTTAATGCTGTGTTAATTATTAAGGTCGATGTTAGAATTAGTCGAAAATTTTCAATTCAAATTCAAAAATTTTTGTCGAAATTGCGAAAGCAAAATAATTATGCCTATGCGGAAGTTGAAAACTAGTCAAATTACACAGTCAAAAATGGTTACTTACCATGGAAAGTGAGAACTATGGTTTCACAATTTTTTCACATCAATATATGTAGTACACAAATGATCAATTATTTTTTTTTCCTCAAAATGATGAATGACCAAATTAATATCATGGAGATTTTTTTTTGGACCGAATTAACTACACAATTTAGCACATATGTATTTACGGAATATAAAACTTAAGGTTTATGTACGGGCGCCATCAAGCTACTACAATCTGTCAAATTTCCTTATTAGATTTTCAACTTTATCACTGAAGCATACGGTCCAAAGAAGATTGGGAAAATTTGACAGTTTCGGCTCAGATCCAACTTGATGTGCTGGCGTTTTTAATTACGAAAGAAATTAAACTGCTTGAATTGTTAATGAGATACGATCTCTACAAAACATTACCAGTACAACATTGGAGTCGTAGTTTGAAACGTCATATCCAAAATACAATTTCACTCACTATTGCAAAATATCCACTTGTAACAGTTTAATTCCCAGAACTTTCTTCCATAACAATACTAACACAGATGTCACCAGTCAATCGCAATACAGCTTTATCGTTGTAACAGGCCTATTCAAGTGAACTCGTATTATATCCAATGTATCGATACTATCTAAATCGATTTGTGATTACAAACGTTGCGATTAATTAATTATTAAATTGATGTAACTCCGTACGTGGTATTTGATTGAGCAGAACGCTTGACATTACAAATTATTTAGCGAGGGCTCACGGTTTGTACAATTAGTAAGTATGTTTTGATAAATAATGACGACCCCGTTGGCGCAATGGTTACCCTGCCGGTCTGCCGAGCTGAGGGTCCCGGGTTCGATTCCCGGCACAATCAACAATTTTGTGATGAGCGTGTTATTTGACTGTGGTTTGAGTATTTCTAATGACGTATTTCTAAATATATATGTATGTGTAAAGTATAGGTATATCAGTTGCGTTGGCACCCATAATACAAGCTAATCAACAGCTTACTTTGGGGCTAACCCACCGTGTGTTAAAAAGGTGTCCCGATATTTATTTATTAAAAAAATGGAATCACAACAAATATTTGCTCTTTGTCCTAAAACAATGATTGGGATTTGGCTATTTTTATATTATTTCTTTAAATAACGTCCAAAGTGGGTGTTAAGGAAAGATACACCAGGAAACATCGTCAGAAAATTAAAGAACTTGAAAGATCTTATGTTATTTTAGCAATATTTCTCATAAATATTTTATTGAATATATTTTATTGGATAGGACAAAGTCAAGTTAGCTTTTTAAATATAACATGCTTTGACGTTGAAGAATTGGTGGAAGGGTGAATAAAAAAATAGAGTTTTGAATATGATCACTATTTATTAAACATAGATATAATATTATAATTATCTTCACGAGCTATGGCAGGTTTCACAATATTGACATAAGCTAACAAGATTATATAATTTACCATAGATTACAACATTTATAAAGAGAACAACCATAGTATCCGTTTCAGTAAAGATTTGTGTAGCTTTCAAATCGTTTTTATTCCCCGATACACAAGTTATGCTCATTATAATTAATCTGAACGAGACTCCAATATTTTTATATCGGGCTTAAAAAAATAATGATTGAAATAAGTATTTCTGTAATTAAAATCGTAACATTGTGTAATTCGTTAACTTGGAGCTTTGGTTTAGCATCAGTTTGGAATTAAATATTTCTTACTGAGATTTTTAAATGCATACAACAATATATATTGTTTGAAATGCGACTATTTGTAGATGTGGCATAACTGCTCCGACTTTGTTGTAGACATTACGCTATTAGTAATAATCTCTTCATAGTAATTTGGTTCTCATATCTGATTACGTAGACATTTATCAAATACTTTGAAAAGGTCAATTAAAAAAATACAAAGACATTATTTGCAGCCAGTAATGTGATATTAAATTTGAAATTAGAATCGAATTAATTTTGCGAGGATTAGCAGTGGTATTTGAGTGGCATTTGCGGAGCTGAACTGTCGGCACGCGATGTTAAGGATTATTCGTCGGCTAATAATGAGCTGTGCAGCAATAAGCCTGGAACACGCCAGGCCGCCAAGCTTATTGATCTAATGACTTCTTTGGACTTCAAATAACCTCTGATTATTTAATTTTGGAGTTATTGACAGTTGCAACTATTAATATATTTATTAATTCCAGCCGTAATTTTATAACTTGTATCTGTCTGCGAGTATGCTATTGTGACGATTGCATCTTCTTTTATATTTACAACCCATAAAATGTAACCCGCACATCTATATTTACCACCCACTGCCTATTTAGTTTTGTGGTCTCCCTAGGGGTAATCTAGGTCTAAGCGTTCGTATAAGGTATATAATTTATTAATATGACAAAAATTCTATGGTATGGAGATCACGGTGTGCAAACTAATAAAATATTTATATTAAACCATGTTGGTAAAAAATAAGGTTTGTTAGCTTCAGCTCGTTTCCTCTTACTATAGAATTAATTAAAAAGAAAAACACTAGTCAACAAGGTGCAAGTGGTTCTCTACTTTAGCGCTACAACGAGTAAGCGTCGGTACATTATTTTGATGTCCAAGTTTTTACTAGCTCCCTGGGGGAGTCTCATCATTTAACTCGAATAACAAAGCTTGTTTGTTTCAGTGAGGAGTTCAAGCGAGGCGTCTGCGCTAAGTGTAATACTGTTAACACTTTCCCTCGCCCTCTTCTTCAGATCCCTAATGCAATCAGAAACGTGATAAATTATCTCAACTCTTTTATTAACAAAACGTGATTTAGACTCAGGCAAGGCTACGGTGTGTTCCGACGGAGGAATACTCCCAACAAACTCTTAGATATATGTAATTAAACATTATTACTTTGACTTTTGTAACATTGTAATTTGTTCTTATATGATATTGTTTACATGATAATGTACAATTCAGGTAGCTAGTAAATACTAAAATGTTTTATAGTAAAATATTGAATTAAGTCTACGATACATATCTCGGTCTTTATTGCTAGTGTAAATTTTGTTGGTACTTTCTCAAAAGTGAAGTGTTATCGTTAGGTACAAAATTTATATTTTTGCAGCAAAAGCTATTTGTATTTAAGTTTTTATTTGAAAACCTATCTTTAGAATTCAAAATTATATTGTAAATAAAAGTTTAGAATCGCCTTCTTAGATCTACTGATGTATATAAAGTTATAATACTAGTCGATCTTTTTTGTAAGAATATTATAAAAAATCGAGAACTTAACTACGTACTGGGAATGTTGACGATTTGTATAAAACAATGAGGGATTATAATTAAATAAATTTAAAACTAGGAATGTAAATTGCTTTTAAGAACCTTCATTTTTTGTAACCAAGTTTTCTAAGTACTTTTCTGTAAGAAAATCTTCAACAAAAACACTGCTGTATTATAAAAATAATTTTTGGTTGAAAATATTATACGCCGATGAAAATTTTATAAAAATATTTGTCAGTACATATCCTGAATTGCTGAATATCACGATACCAGTTGTATATATCGGACTAGTAACACATATGCTTTCGTTGTTAACGTGTACTGTAATTAGTATTATACTGGCATGATTTTTGTTGAAATAAAGAATGATTTGTTACATAAGGTTTTTTATTTTCTTACCTTATAAATACCAAAATATGCTTCAGTAAACATTCATATTTTTGCCACAACACATTTAAGATATTACGTAAATATAAAAAAACACACTTAAAATCTAAGTGGAATCAATAATTCATGTATCAAAATGATATAAACATGGCTTTTTTTTTACTTTCAAATCAACAACCAGTTATGAAATTATAAAATAAATAAATCATGAGAACTTAACTAATCTTTTTATTTTGCTGTTTATGTTCTATACTATAAATATGTATATAGATTTAATTGGTGCCCTATCAAAATACTTATTTTAAAACAAATAATTATATTGGAAAGGTGATTTCACATAGCCACAATAAAAAAAAAACTAGTCCCTCTAACGATTGCAAAAGGAGCATTTTATCCAGACTATCGTGCAATCGTCTGAACTTCCAAACTCTTTTGTCAGCTTTCTTCTACACTTGTCTATGAGCACTATACTTTATTATGCGAATTCTTTTTCCACTCAAATAAATATTATAATCGTTTAGATTGCAATAATATGGAAAAACTAATAAAAATAGTTTGATAAATCAGTAATCCTTTTGAGTAAGTATTTTGTTGAACTATGAACAAAAATGTGATGCAAGGTAAGTAATAATATAAATATGTGTGCAATGAAGATCTCGACTTAGCGCACGAGGTTGTCGCCATGTGGAATGTTAATTCGGCTATCATCACGCCAATTATCGTGACGGCCAATGGTCTAATGGTCAAGAGCGTCGATCAACATCTTAAGAGGCTCTCGTTAGGCCGCTGGGTCAAGGGACTGTTTCAGAAGGTTGTAGGTACTCCTTCATACGGCGCGTATTGTGAGGAGGTTTTTGTCTTTGGAGCTCTAACTACTCTGGTAGTTTGGATCCCGTTCCTGATGACGGTGGTTACCCATTTTGTTATTTCTTTTTTATAATAATACGTAGAAAACTATATGAAGCATATATGTTGTGCTGAATCCTTATAGTAATAAAACTGTCAACTGAATTCTTAAGCTCGTTCACTTGCCGACAAAGAATTTCAATTTTTTAACAAACTCCACGAACTGCTATAGGTTTTTGTCGAAAAGGAATTCTCTAAAACTTTAATCAGTGCACTAGTAACAATAAAGTGCTAGGTTAACTCGGCACTTAGTATAAAAAAGATATAAAGATAGTGAGTGACCACGAAAACAACATGTTTTTAGAGCAATTGTTTCTAAAACTGTCTGCATAAATTAAGGGTTGCGTGCTCGAAAGTATTAGAAACCCAGTGGTGCTAACCCAGACTTAGGCTTGATAACATTGCTATGTACAAAGACTTGCTTAAAGCAAGTCTTAAAAACAATAGAAATAGCATTGTTTCTTTCATGCAAGAATGTACTATTTTTTCCGAAACCGTCAAATAAATCAAATAGTAATCGAAAGTCCATCTATTAGTTCTCTAATTACTGAAGTGGTTATTATGATTATCTTCGCGTTGTTTTGTGTTGAGAACCTTATGATTTACAGAAA
The DNA here is from genome assembly GCA_958496145.1 of Heliothis peltigera. NCBI lineage: Eukaryota > Metazoa > Arthropoda > Insecta > Lepidoptera > Noctuidae > Heliothis > Heliothis peltigera. The sequence goes on from OY292325.1 coordinate 8,065,146, forward strand.
TGCTTTTGATTGATCCTGAACGAACTATAATCGAAGAAATACAGATATGTAATAAAATTCATGAAACAAGGCTTTAAAATAATAACAAAAACAACATTTATTACAGACAACTAATAGTACGAGATCCCACTGCAAAATCGTGCACCGATCGAGTTTTGGAATAAAACCATTTTATTACACATCTTTACGATTAGGAGAATATATACGTACCGGGTTGCCTATAAAAATTTGGCCGCAACTATGTTTAATTAAGTAATCATTAATTGATATTGGTACAAATTTTCCCCCCACTTGTTTTTTCAATAAAATTTCGTCCACTACACGGCAACATCTATAAGGACCCCGAAAAATCAGGGTTGCCACCGCGCACTTGGCCGCAACTCTGCGCAGCCGGGCTAACACGGGTACGACTGTGTACATTTAAATACACCCATAACGTACACTTATAAATTATATATCAAATAAAAGCTATTTTTTTTTCTGTTTATTGTGATATAGGGTTGCCTAATAAAATCTGGCCGCAAATAAGGGTTGCCAGCTGTTAAAGATAGTAAATATTCAGATTAGAGTGAAAGAGAGCTAGCGCGCATCATTACCACTCAAATGAGGATATCGATTGCCAGCTATAGGAAAGTAAAAAATACAGTAAAAATAATACTTTAAACACGTTTTTATAGTAAACTTTACTGTACGGTGCTCAATGTACGAGAAATGTGGAACAAAACAAAGCACCCCACAGTTTGTTCACAATAATTCAAACAAATACTTTCTGTTCATTTTTTTTTTTCACTGTTTAGTTTAATTTACTATAAAAACGTGTTTTATAGTTTTTTTAAACATAATTTTTACTTACATGTACATAAAATAAAAAAAAACCTCGATGAGGTTGCAGCTGTGTTGTACTGACACCAACTTCTTGAGCGATGTACTTAAAAGTATTTATTTTTTTGCTTTATCATCATCATCATCGGCTTTTTTATCGTCTATCTCAAACATACGGCAGCTGCCACAAAACCATTAAAAAGTTCCCTGAAGTTGGAGACAAAGTAGTACCTACTATGTCTCCATCGCCTAACCCACAATGACAATCAAAACTTATCCCGGTGTAAAGATCTCATCAATAAGAATGAAATAAACCTAAACACGAGGTAGTTGGCACATATCGTTGAGGAGTTCCCTCGACTCTCTTTTGTCTCCATCATCAGGCATTCAGGTGTATGCAAAACAGTAAAGGCTAAACCTTTACTGTTTTGTTGTTAAGTTTTTACCCCAAGCAAACATACAATTCTCAAGAGACCCTCGATTTAAAACGTTTCCTTCAGATCCTGAAGTGGTGGCAATGGTGGTCCCATTGCCAGCACGGGAGCATACCCTTTCATATAAAAAAAGAATTATCAAATTCGGTACATAAAAGACGAAGATATTGGCTAACAAACTTAAAGAATATACATATGATTTCATATAACCGGTCGAATTGGGTAAATCTTTCTTTGTGGGAAGTCGGTTGATAAAAGTAAGATAAAAACCTGACTGTTTTGGAATTCGTAATATAAAAAAAAAAAAATTGCAGTTGATATCTTTAGTATATTAATAAGAAGAAATCAAATAATATTATAACACTCGTTGATTTTTATCCATAGATAAATAAATAAATAAAAATAATAAATAAATATATATAACAATGCAAATAAATTTAAATACTTATGTACCACACGCGGGCTAATACTCAACCTTAACACCTACATACCTTTACAACCCAAGCATTAAATATATTTTATAATAATGTGCAATAAATAAAACTTAAACTAATCAAAACTTCAGCCTCCAATTATATGATGCTAATAGGAGATAAGGAAGTGCCCACCTACATGTGCTAGTCTGTTGTAACGATAACGTACAACATAAGCCGTCAATATAGCAAATTAGGGCCACAGTATAGAAAAAACAACAACAATTAAATATTGTATATAGTCAATGAGATACTAAGATAACACTAGCATCCCACGCATGCGCAAAGGCTTCAAACTGTCCTACTTTTTTACTATCTTTAACAGCTGGCAACCCTTATTTGCGGCCAGATTTTATTAGGCAACCCTATATCACAATAAACAGAAAAAAATAGCTTTTATTTGATATATAATTTATAAGTGTACGTTATGGGTGTATTTAAATGTACCCAGTCGTACCCGTGTTAGCCCGGCTGCGCAGAGTTGCGGCCAAGTGCGCGGTGGCAACCCTGATTTTTCGGGGTCCTTATAGATGTTGCCGTGTAGTGGACGAAATTTTATTGAAAAAACAAGTGGGGGGAAAATTTGTACCAATATCAATTAATGATTACTTAATTAAACATAGTTGCGGCCAAATTTTTATAGGCAACCCGGTACGTATATATTCTCCTAATCGTAAAGATGTGTAATAAAATGGTTTTATTCCAAAACTCGATCGGTGCACGATTTTGCAGTGGGATCTTAGACTATAAATAGACACTAACCGACAACAATAAATGTTATTGTCCTTTCATCATCGGAAAGTTATAACGAGTCGGTGACACTTAGACTTCAAAACCTGTCCGACCTCGTTTTAACGTCAGAGACACAGCCAGGATGGAATTAAACAACAATGGCTTATGATTTCCCGCCAACTAGATAGACGACAACACTTTAATGAAAACGTCACAGTTACTGAGACGACGACGAATTTTCTCTCATCAAGGAAAGTACGATGTGACAGCGGAAATCCATTTTGTACGTAAAATGGATAAAAACTTTCGTGGGCCAAAATAAAAAAACTTCGCAAAACATATTAAAGAAAGTTGTTGAGCGATATTGTTTCACCTCTCTTTACGTTGTACTGTGAAGGCTATGAACAGTTTTTATGTAATCATTTTACAAGTTTCGTACATTTGGGAAATTGTAGCGATCGTGGTATTCCATACGTCCTGATTTTTTTGCATCGACGAAACCTGTTCTACACAAACTATAATAATATAAGAATTACTAAAAATTTACTCGTGGAAGACCCTTCCAGCCCATCGAGTAAGATCAACAAAATATTAGGGGACATATTTTTTTATCTTGTCCCGATTATTTTTATTCGTTCCACTATCCTATTTTTGGTCTGCTGATGCGTAAAAAGTGCCTACTCGCTTGGCACGAGGTCTTGATAAAATCGGGAGGCGATTAGGGTGTCCTAACACTACAGTTTTTTATTCGTACTTTATTCAAATTGACACGAGGGAACCGACGGGGTGTAAGGGCCGATAGGCTACGGTTTAGTGCCAAGTGTCGGCTGATGGCTGACCAGCGGCCGTCAACGTCCGAAGCTACATCTGATTACTGTGCACTCGTATTTTGTCACGCAATATATCGCTCACGGATAAGTTTAAAGTGAGCTGTTAACCGTCTACTGCGGTATCCACTTGACTAGTTGACTTTACGTATCAAAAGGTCCCTATTCAAGACTCAACGAAATTACCACTTTCTACAACAATTATTATTTCAATATAAATTATTAATGTGTGTATTATTGGAAGTGTTGTTAAAAAGATAATTATAGGTAGAATATTAGAACTTATACACGCTAATGATGTTCATATTTTGTTGCGTGCTTTGTAAATATGTGTGCTTTGGTTTATTGTCACCGTAAGCGGTGGCTCGTGGCTAAGTAAAGGCCGCACGTGTAGATCGATTAAATGGATAGTCGATGGATGAGTGTCTTTGTCATTCAGAGATCCTTCTGGTTTTGGATGGCACGTAATTGATGAATTCCAGCCGCATTTGAACATCTTTGGTAGTCGTTATGTGTCACTGTGGTCAGAAGACAGAAAGTCTGTTACCCTTTACGTAACCAAAGAGTAAGCGATCACGTCATCAGAAAATTTTCCTATTCCTACCAAAACCTCCCCCAAAAATCCTCGCATTCAGCTCCGATTCATCCCCAAAAATGGGGGTAAACATTCGTTTATTCCCCTCTAGTTACGTACAGAAACCGATTTTCGCACATTCTAAAAAGATATTTGCTCTGCGCTCGAAACACAATGCGAGCCCAGCATGGTATCCACAAAGAACGCAATTCGTCGCAGCTGGCGGGCGCCACAAAGAAGTGAATATTATCGGCGAGTAGCCGTGTGGCCGACGAGATTACAATATGTGACAGAGTGTTACATCTTCACTTATGTTACGCTAATACTCGAAATATTACGATATTAAATACTTAATAGTGTAATGAAGCTGCAGAATTTATATGTATGTTTGTTTGCTTGTATTTTCTCGAGGAAAACTATTACCTTTTATGCGACTGCATGAAGTTCTTACGAGTCGTGGAACTCTGGCGGAAGCTAGTACCATACAGAGGTAACGCTCTTTGAAAGAACTGTGATTTTTTCTTCTAGAGGTTCTTACGTCGATAATTATTTAGCTTGTCATGCCTCTCTTTATTATTTAAAAAAAAAATCGAAGAGTTTATTCTCAACCGACTTGAAACTTTATTAATAAAATTATTTATTGACAATAGATATTCCTTAAAATTGTAGGTGTTTATGCTGCGATGTATTTTATTTTCAGCGATTTCATTAATTATCATTGAGCATATCTAAGGTTTGAACAGCTTAAAACTATTTCTTCATATTTGGTGGAAGCAAAATTTTAAGTAAATCTGAAAGTTTAAGGCGAATTTCGCTTTATAATTTGAATTTCTTTTTATCAATACTTGAATTCTATATTTTACAGTGTAATTAAAAATTACCTCAGCTATTATCTGTATTACATTCTGGTCACATTTCCTTTTTAGACAACATTTTGTCTTCAAGCTTTAGCTGTAACACCAGAGAACTCTTGATTCCGTTTTAGTATATAACATGATATACCTTCAATACGCATATATCTTCAATGGACACTAGTATTTAGGCTTTGACTTGGATGTAGAAACTGACATGCTTCACGTCATGTCTCCGTCGCTCTATCTGAAATGAAATTTACACTTCAGTGCATAACCTACGACCATATAGAGGTACTGCACAACTATTTGTGTTAAGTCAACTAAATAAATAATATACATGTATGGCTTTACAGTCAAGACGTAGGTACTTTAAGATACTATCATTTCATTTATCAATCAATATTGTAAGGCCCTATTCCCAAACCGTAAATCAAAATTATACCAAAAAATAAGCACATCAAGCATCAAGTTACTACAATCTGTCATATTTCATTAATAGGTTCTCAGTTGTACTGTGGGAGCATATGGCTCAAAGATGATTGGGATTTTTTTTCAGTTTCGGGTAGCTTGCTGTGCTGGCATCTGAACAATATTTGCTACGTAAATTTAAAGTTTAAAAACTTAGCCGGAGAGCAGTTCCTGTAACTGTAGATCTATTTCTAGAATAATCCGTCAGTTCACCAATTCAGTCTGAACTAGAAGAATGGATAAATCAAATATAGAACGATTTATTTTCCATGAGTGTGTAGATACTAATAGTTTCAATTTTCACGCGGATAACATTTTAAAAACCTTTTTTATTGCTGGGTTTGCATGTCCATCATATTTCGGGGCGGATTGTTTTCCTAACATTGATATTCGTGAAACAAATGAAAAACTTCGAAGATTGAAAAATGGGCCTCTGTGGACATTAAAACCGTTATAAGATTGATTGTCACATTGTTTTTAATTACCTACGCAATAAATGGTACAAAATATCAAATTCTATAATATTCGAACTATTACTCTATACTAACTTCTGTGTTCTTTTACCAGAATTTGGAGTAAAAACTTGGTTGGGAATGTAGGGAAATTCAACAAATAATATTGTGTAGACCAATCTATTACAAATATGTTTGGGAACCTGATCGGATGAGGTTAATTTGTCTGAAAATCAGCTCGCGAGCCGTTAGAATAATTTATAAGCATCCAAATCCAACCAATGAATTCAATTACGGCCGCCATTTTACTATTTTCGTCAAAATTGAAGCTTTGAATCTGCGACTGAATAAGAAATGAGATACATCATTTAAAAATCTTTCATACTCTGCGAAAGGTGCTTAGTAATCGAATATACTTCATTTCAATTTTATAACAGAACTGTATCTGATAAGCTTGATACTCGTAAAATATTAAGGTTTTAATTTACAATGTAACTAGAGGAATACTACGAAAACAAATTTAATGAAGTTGTGTCTTCACTTTGAAGTCAATTTCAAGATTTTTCGGCAAGAATTAGCACTTATATCTCCCGAATTGTAAAAATTGTTTTGAATAAAAGTGACCATGTTGGAAAAGAGGGCAGATAGACGCACATGAAAAGTGCCTAAAGTCGCGTAAACCGTTAACTTATTTCAAGGTGGGTGTTTCGTGTGAAAAAAATGTCCTTCGTGTCGTATTTCTTAAGACCAGTGATCAATGGGCAGTGGTCACGCAGCGGGCGGCACGCGAAGCTCGTCCGAGTCATACCTCAAGCCGCCTTCTGACACCTCGTTTTCTAGATTACAAACATAAAAATACCGCCGTGCCTCTTCATTACCGACCACTTAATTTAATAGAACGTACCTTTTCACTCCGCTGGTGGATCGTGTGTAATTGAATGCCTCATTTGTATGTATTTCCAGGTTGTTATAAAAGACTTAAGGTTCGTATGCAGTGCGGAGCGCCGGGTAAATATGCGTTTTTATATTTTTTTTTGGTATAAGATAAGTATTTTAAATGCTGAGCCCTTTTTTTAAATGTAGCACAGGTATTAATAAAATGATAAAATATTTTGCTGAAAGTACTTTATGCGTATTTTTTATAGGTAGTCGTGTTTTACAATTTTTTAAGGGGTACGGAGAAAATATTCCGTGTAAGTGTATGTCGTGAAATAAGTGAGTAATTTACGCTTAAATGGGTTCCATATGTAGGCAGTTCATAAAGCATAAAAATAAATTTTATATGTTGAACGAATTTTATTTGGATTCCTTTGAGTGTTTTTTTTAAATATATTTTCTATATAGTATTTGTAAGCGTGTCCACAGTATACCGGTACTGTGCAGCCTGGATTTTGTGGAAAATAATGCGTCATGTTTTCTGTATATTCCAACGTACATTTTGAAACTTTTCAAAAGAAGTAGAATTCCGAGTCAACGTGGACTTATCGCTCCATCTCTGACAAACATACTTTAAATTATGGCATACCTACAGCATACAAAACAGTCATATATATTTAATTTGATACACGACGTTACATTATGATATATTGAAAAGATAACAGTTTGATCATTGCTACATTGATATTGAACGTTTAACGGACATTTATTTACTTAAGCTTTCAACATTTGGGTCAAGTTCAAGTACGGATCCATTCATCAAATGTAATCTTTAAATGTGTCTGTGATAACTTCGATTAATACGTTGGGTACAATGGAATTTATCAGTTTATTTTATTGACCGATTGGACGTTTTCAATTTAATAATAAATCACTGTATTTTCTATTACTGAAATTTCAATATGAACTATTATTCACAAAAGTGTTTTCAAAAATATCCTTATCTCATTCAATGAATAGAGCGAAACTCCCTCCATCGCAGACTTTATTATCAAAACAAAATCTTCATAGTACGAGCTCGACGGGGTACCACCGTGCCACCGTGCACCGGGTAGGTACAAAGCGTACCTCCCTCTTCTCATTAAAAACGTCAACAGAGCAAGCTCCGTCTCCCATACAAATGCATAGTGTCATGTGAAGTCATTAGCCAGTAATCACGTGACGAGATCGCTGCAGTCTTTTGTTTGCTCCTCAACCGAATACACGATAAACTTTTGTATTCTCTACCGTTGCATATTAACGGGACATGTGAATCTTTTGTTTCTGTTGTTCATTTATATTATTACTCGCGTCATGGCGATATGTACAGGCAGGTATGTAGTACGTGTGCCCGGTGTTTCAGTGGCCTAGAAAAAGTAATTGAATTTGTAGTTTGGCTAGCCGAGCGATTTGTAACACACGGCGGATTTCTATTGATGTCGAATGACGCAACGGTAATGAATCACTATTTCATTTCTTCATAACATTTCTGTTCTGATTGAAATGAGTAAATGGTGTCAAAACCCTTAATTGAGTACAATAGGACCAATGTCCTTAAAATAGTTTTTCAACCCTTTCAAAGTTGATTAACTATTAATTGGGACACAATCACTAATTTCCTCTTGAACAAATAACTAAGTTAGCTCAACAAACAATTCCGCTAGCGTTTCGTGATACAATTTTAATAATGCCTTTAAGATTTTCAATGATAATAAAAACGAGGCAAACGCGACAAGTTTTATAGTCACGATGATAGTAAAAATAGTAATAACTAGGCGTTATAAAAGTTTGGCTTTATAATGAAGGACATAATGAGTTTATTGACTCGGTAAATTAAAATCAATAGTAGGTGCGTTTGCGTGGCGCTAGTAGCAGGGGTTTAAGACGCCTAGTTAATTCCGTCGACTCCGCAAATCTCCTGCGAATACGGATCACATGATCATTAAGATATCTAAGACGGGTCCTCGAGACAGTGCTTACAGTGCGGGGCTTTTGTGATCTGCCGTAATTAATAGGCTTAATATTTCATACACTTCCTGAGGATTTTCGCTAATTTTCTCCGTCGACGATACGTTTAGGTAGATTACCTTGTGCTAAGCGGAGGCACCATCACTCACCATGACAAGATTAAGAAGAACTGGAAATAACTGCCGCTCTTTAAAAGCGTTTCCTTGTTCCGTCCGCTCATTAAGGTAACTTCGTTAACATAATAAAAGTCATCTCAAATGTTATTACGTTTTAGTTAGACAAACGTGTTACTTGATTGGTCGGCTATTTAGGGAGGCTTGTTTACTTAATTTCTGTTCCAAAGCTTATAGACTACAGATCCGTTTAAAAATTATGAATCATTTGAACCATCAGAAGACCTATGTCGAATGATAGAAAGTCATAAAATAATACGATTCAGCACTACGAGTATATATTTTTTTTACACGGGCCTGTAGTCAATTATGATAAGATAATCAAGTAATTCAAATAACTTAGGTAATTTATATTATCATTCACAGTAGCACATTACAGTATAAACATATTCTTCAGAAATAGCTATCAAAATGTGAATTTTCGATCGATGTGAAAAATCTTACAACACAAATCTAATTTTGGGACCAACTTTGTGTTTCGGAAGTGTAACTCTCACCCATTCTATTACGTCACAATACGTACATGTCAGCACATTAATTAATTTTAATCAAACACTACTGCTATTAGCTTGAAATACCAGAGTGGCGTACCTAATTAATTTGTAAAACAGGTATGAAAGCACCGTGACACGTTAATTGACTGTTATTGTTAAAATAACGAGCGGGAATTAATTAAGCGTTTATCTGTTAGACTGGGATTTTAGAAATAGATAACGTGAACTAGATCATAACTGCGTTATGTTGATTTTTAATTAATTTCTCTTTGTTTTCAATTTGAATGCGAGAGTTTTATTTCAGCTATGGATGGACCAAGGTATCGGTTTTAAGTGGAACATTTTATAAGCATAGTGCATATTAGTCATCATCAGAGCCTTTTTTTTATCGTCCCACTGCTGGGCACAGGCCTCCTCTCCTACTGTCCAGGTTTCCTCGAGATGTTTTCCTTCACCTTTAATCAGTTATTGGTGTCCAAGATAAACTTAGAAAGTTCGTATAACTTAGAAAAGTTACATTGGTACTTGCCTGACCTGGAATAGAACCCGCACCCTCATAATCAAAAGACTGATGCTTTAACTACTAGAACACGACGACTTATTAGTATTGGTAAGTAATATTTTTTTATATTAAATCTGCTCACAAAATCTTCAAGAAAACTATCATCTGTTGAATCTCTGTCATTACATACATATTATCTGTCAAATTTCCTTAATAGATTTTCAACTTTATCACTGAAACATTATGGTTCAAAGGTGATTGGGAAAATTTGACAGTTCGGGTAGCTATATTTTGTCCTGTCTGTAGGTACTTCTGAGATACTAAGTTCCTTCGTAATAAAAAAAAATCGTCTGTATTGGGAAAACCTAACACACTTAAGACTCACAAACACCAATATTAATGGGCGCTCCCAAAAACATTTCACCCAAATACCTACTTATTTTTCTTTCAGTTTTATCGGTTCGTAACGCACGCAGTCTATTTCACCATATAATGTTCACTTTCCTTTCCCAAATCGGCTCAAGTGTCCGGCCCTTGAATTTATCTCAATAACAGAAAACTAAACGGGCACCGTATCGCGTCCGGCGTCAATACGACACGCGATGTCACGGAACACCGTGATAAGAGATAACGTGCGGAATTAAAACCGGGATATACTAGTTTGACATGAAAGGGTAGCAGGCCCAAGGTCCGTTGACACTTGAAGGGGTTTTTTTATGTTTACTTAGTGGCTGAGTCTTTGTTTCTACGATTTTTTATCCATAATGATGTACAGACGCCAGTTCATCAAGCTACTAAAATCTGTTAAATTTCCTTAATAGAACTAATTACCAAAATCTATCACCATGTCTGTATACATACATTATGCAAATACCTAAATGATTTCTGATTCTGATAGATTTTCAACTTTATCGCTAAAGTAAATTATGGTTCAAACTTGATAGGAAAAATTTTACAGTTTCGGGTAGCTTGATATGCTGGCGTCTGTACCTATGTGAGTGATTTAAAAATATATTATCTGTCTTAGGAGAGCTTAATAGAAAAATGGAATTAAATACTTTCAACTTTTTGTTAAAAATAATTTTATTTAGATTTTTTTGTGTGGAAAGTAAATGTAAGTTATTTCAATATAACAAACCCACATGGTTGTAGTTACTGTTTATATGTAGCTCACAAGTACTTCTGAGAATACTCAAACAAGGTTAAGTTTTTAAACTAAATTACTTACTCGGTCGCAACCCATTTTCACATTAGTTAGTTAACATGTAAATTAGACTACGTAGAATTTTCTTTTCTTGCTAAGCTTTACCTTTCTGCACTGAAAGCATACTTTATTTTTTATTCGCATTTTTAGGGTGACAGTCGGGGTTTTCGTTTGCCCTATGGAGAGCGTAGCTAGGCTTTCAGCTCTTGATATAGTCATATCCGAGATTAGAAGCTCATAAATCATCTGCCTAGCTTTTTCCCAAGCTTATTAGATTCGGTGTCCAGTCGAACATGATGCAGCTGAGAGAACCAGTATTTCACATGGAGCGACTGCCTATCTGACCTCCTCCAACAGTTACCTCGGCAACCCGCCCTTGGTAAGGCTGGTTGTAGGACTTTCTGGTTTCTGACTGCCAAAGAAATACAAATGAAATACATATTCGTCATGACAAGAGTCAAGATGGCCACTCATATTATACGGATGGACTGTGCCAGGCTTTGCTTAACTTTATGATCGATCGAACAATGACAAAAAACATAAATACCTTCATTAAAAAAATCATCATCATCTAAGCTACATCTAAGGTAACTTAACTTACAACTCCCAACCAATCAGTATGTTGAGTTTTTCAGACCCTTTCATGGTAAGTATTGATCGTATCGCTAGACTGGAGGGTACCCCTCTTTTTAAATAACTTCGGTACAAATGACTTACGAGCTCGTCCAAATATCAAATGACTAGAATGACTGAGGAAACTATAATATCTACGTTATAAGCCTCACTTTGTGCATCAAATCAAAAATATAAACCAGCCCAATATGTAGGTACTGGAAGCGTATGTAAACTACATTTACAAGGCTTGAGTTTCTGTGGTAAAGGTTCAAACATCATACCTAGACGGCTCCTAGCTTCATACATTATTTAGGCATAGGCAGTCACGTATTTTTCGAGTAGTTCCAGTCCGCTTTTGCTTATGAATAAATGAAGGAAAAAATGTCGGTGGCAATAGCCTAGAGATTCAGCGGCGAGTGAATTTTCTTTAAATTTCTCTGCTTTAAAGAAGGATTAGGTATGTACGTGTATTTTTTTGCACTGCAGTTTTATTACACATGGGTAAATACTTGCAATATTACTTTGAAGTCATAGGTTTTCAGAGGGTACTTTAACTACAGGTAAATATTTGTGAGTCGTTGATTCAAATGCATCGTAAAGTAAAAGGACAAACGGAATTTCTAAAACTACTGATTTTTCTTTGATACTTCGTGAACCACTCTGGTTGTTCTTAGTTTTATTACAAAGCACAAAATTCTGTCATAAACTATAACAAGCTAAGTACACAAAAATAACTACATAAAATAAATTAAAATTCATAGCAACCAGCCAGCCAACTTCACGGTTATTAAGTTAATACTATCTTACAACAAACATGCATACATTTCGTACGCAACGAGAATAGAGCACTTCAACATTTTACTCCGTCCTAATAAAATCAAAATATGTAAATATCCTTGCTTATTCACTGAAGTATACCTAAATATTTTCCAGTATTAAAGCAGTACAAAATGCAAGGCTACATTGAAACAAATCTTCCTTTTTATTAGAGCCATGAACGTGGAGATGTATTTTATTGCAGCTTTGAAATATGCCCGCCCGTTTCGGTCGAAGTTTCGAGAAACTAAATTCTCTTCTTAGTTGAAAGATCAAAACGGGATCTCGTTGTTATCCTCTTTCATGTTTTTACAGCGTAATTTTTATACAATTGGATACATTTTCTTGAATGCTGTTTTCTCCAAGTAACGAACGCGGCGCAAGAACCATCCCAGAGCGTTTAGTTTTTTGCACACAGCTGTGATTATAAATCCGTTTAACTTGGTAATGGCTATGTCTTGATCGTTTTAAAGCTATGTTTGTGAACCAAAGCGAAGTATGAAAACTGATTTACACAGAATGGAGCAAAAATTTCTGTGATTCATAGTGAAGGCTATCTTAGCATCAAAAGCCATAAAAGACTGAATTAGCCCTGTACGCCAGCTAGGTACGTTTGTTCGGAAATGCACCCGAGCAGTAACTAATGTTGTCTAATTTGACAAGCTTGGGTTCGCAGCAGAAAAACCCGGGACAGGGGTCGTAAATTGGGACGACAACATAGCCAGGGGTGTCCCACCAACGTTCTTACAAATTTTTGCAGCTGTAAACGTATTTTAACTTTACTCTAGCGTAACATTTACTTTGTTCTCCCGCAAAGCGACGATAATGAGAGGATGTGAATTTTAGCTGTGTCTACGTTGTTCGTTAGATTGTGTAGAGTTGCTGAAATTAAGAACGAAATTAAACAAGACGTTTTTCTTTGATTAATATGAACTGGGTATATTTTTGAGATTCATTATTTCTATCGCTGCAGTCATCAATCAAAATGATTAACTCAAGTTGAACTCAACAACTAACAACCCTGTTTCTGATCTATATATGTCAGTACCGCATCAGATGTCAAATCATTTCTCCATTTCGTAGTTACAAAAACACGTCTTCTCCACTAGAGCCGTCAGCAACGCATACGGTACAGCATTTGGTACTATAAACAAAAAGGTACATCAATCATTCTTATACCCTCGAGGCATCGGTAGCGGTTGTAGTTGCTAGGTAATAACAATCGGAAGCGGGTAGTCTGTTGAATTACAGGGGCGGGCCTCCCTCTATTGCCTTCCAAGCAAACAAAGTTGCAATAAACCCGACCAAGACGACTGTAACGTTCCTACTATCTTAATAGCGCTTTTATCCATCGGGCTGGGTTACACATGTCGCTTTGTGAACGGCTACAGACTTTGTCTACTTCACTGCATTTTATTTTCAGCTTATCTGTTTCAGATATTGGCGATAAGGCTCCAAGTTTCCGAGTATTGGGTGTTTTATTTGAGTCCTATTCTTTTCTAACAGATGAATCGCCAGCATCAGGATCGAGAGATCGTATTTCGATACAGGACATAAATGATAGCTTAGAATTGTATCTCTTACTGTGCCTCTTTCATAAAATACTGCGGCGTACTCTTAAAAGAAAAATTCTTTGAAGTTGCCAAGTGAACACTACAAAGATAACAGCAGATAATTTGATTACTATGTGCTTTATTGTGATATATAACAAGTTATTTTTGTGAAATAAATTTATATATTTTTAGAAATATTATTCCACTCAATTGCCTAAAACAAAAAAAAATATTACCCGATGCATGTTATGTATATTATACCGCTTAAAAATCTGTTTAATATATTGTTTTTATTTTGTTATTAAGATTAATTGGTTTTGAAATAATACGTGGCGATTCAAAATAATGGAATTCGACTTTAGCCTACAAACTCATTTGCGTAGTTCCTGCTGAAATACCCATACCTATACAATTTTTGTTTTTTATTAAAGCGGATCTTTCGATGGATTTTCGCATACCACTGTGTGAAATGGCTAAATTTAATTTATATTCTATCCGATTTCAGAATAACCAAAATATGTTTTTCTGACAAACGAAAATACAATATCGTAAATATTTAATAAATAAAGAACACTGTATATACTGAAACTTCGCGAATCCTTGACTTAAAGTTAAATCTTTGTTTGATGGTTCGTGACGATGCATAACATGTGCTACTAATGTAAGAACAGTATCAAAGACAGTTCATACATTTATTTTACTTTAATACTTTACTACCATGGCAACACACAGATTGATTCGCCCACTCTCATCGAAAAACATTAAATAAATTACGTAACTGTTCGATAAATTCCATCAAATCATTCTATGTCGAAACTAATAACATTATACCAACACAAACCTACCAATGTAAGCAAATAAAATACCTACGTTACTCTTTGTATAGCCGCCGCACTTCATAATGTAATTACTTCCACTGTAGGTCTTACAATATCGTGTCCAAGACGGAAAAAAGGAAACCCGAGGCGGAAAATTTACTCTCCTTAGCCAGTGATTTTTATTTGCTTCAGATCCGTTCCCCTGGCAGCGTGTACTTGATAGAAAGAACTACTAAACTTTCTCCCCGCAAGCAATTATTTTAAACTTTACATTTCGATACAAATTGTGCGGGCGTTGCTTTTGTTTTGCCCTGAACTTTTAAATGTGTGTTTGATTTTGTTTGCCTTGCTTTTGTTTTAGTTAGGGCAATGTGGTCGTGAGAACTAGGTTAACATGTTTTAAAGGAGGTTAGTGTTAGGTAAAAATGTTGGCTTGTACAGAAGAAATAAGAACGCGGGTGAACTTAACGATGTGTGAAGCGATCGTGCCCTTTGGCGCTGTGTTATTGAAGCCACAGAGAAAATCTGATTCATAGATTTTAGAGCTCGAGCTGGATTTTAGGTTACATTCAATATTTATAAAGTTGTAAACTGTATTTATTTTACACAAAAAAGTGTTGACATAAAGTAATACTAGGTAGAACACACTTCCAAGTAGAAATAGTAGCACAATATATTATTGGCTGAAGTTGACTCAGACACCAGTGTCAAGTCACTTTAATGACCAGCCGTCGAATAACAACAGCAACTAACAGTCAGCCGTCCATGTAACAACGCTATCTTATAATTTATATAGGACTATTTGTATCAAATAAATTACTGTAAGCAAACGTCCGTCAAGTGTTTGGCGGGACAGTTTTTCTTAGCGTATATTAATGAAGCCGGCTAGACAATCTCAGACGATATCTAAATAATTTATTGCTACAGCAGGTGTCGCGCTGAAGACGAATTTACATACCGTACAGCGGAGAATACAGTGAAATTTATCGCTACGTGTATTTTGTTCACAAGAAACGATGAGATCCCGATAATAAGGTCAAACTTTGTTGCGAGACTGTACTTGCGAATTTGCGACGCAAATTAGATATTGTCTGATGTATTGTGCGTAGAACAGATGGTAACATCAGATGTTCATATTGGAAGCTCTCCAATAAATTAGAAAGAAGTACAAAATGAAGTTAAAATTGTGACCTATAAAGTATATACGCAGTCGAATTGAGAACCTCTTTCTTTTATTTAAGTCGGTTGAAAATGTATACGTGTACCTATATAAAATCATGTGGTCAACAACTTCTTTTCTTCTTCCATGCCTTATTCTATTTATGTGAAATGAAAGGTTGAGATCCGATAGTAACGACTCTAAAAATACTCTTACTAATGTTAAATGTTATGTTTTATTTGAACACAACGTTTGCGAGAAGACCAAATTTTGTTTCCACAAAAAAGTTATACTTATTATCTAGTGTGACTGGCCGGTTTTTCCACTCATAGAAGTGTTTTAGTACTATAGTTTTGGATAATACACCATGCATGGTGCACATGCTCAACAGGGCTAGCAATACTGTCCCTACTGGTATTAACCCTAGAGTACTAATCATCGCCTGAGAGGCCGCCCGCGGTCGGTTTTTTCTGGTTATTTTGAAATTGCGGGGACGTGTCGCGCCGTGCTTTCGCGCCAACTCAGCGTAGCCCACGACGCGGTGGGGAGAGCTTTCACGCTCGGCGGGGATACAGCATTCCCGAGATATTGCCTATGTGATCGCCTGGGAGGCGATCATTAGTATTAAAGTTAGGGTTTTTACTACTGACTTAATTTACATTTTTGAGTTTTTTCTTTGTTTACGCACTATTATAAGATATAAAATACATGTTTTATTTCAAAGATGAACTAAGCGATGAATTGTGTCGACTGTGGTGTGCAGAACGAGCTGAAGAAAGACCAAAACTGAGGAAACGAGTTAGAGATGCTATACATGAGGTGATAAACACTGAAACTACAGAAAATAATGAAGAACCAAGGATAAAAAAAGGCAAGCGCAGTTATTGCCCCGCTAAAAAAAGACGCATAAGTGTTTATTACTGTGCTAAATGTAAAAAAATATATTATTGTTTGGAACATCGATCTCCTAACTGCTATTCGTGTGATAAAAAATAGAAGTCTGAGTTCGACTTAGTCTGCAGTAAGCTATGTGATGATTAGACTAGTTTTTTGTTATGTTTTTCATACTTTATATATTATTATGTAGTTTTTATTCCAAAACAGTGGTCTAATGTCAACATTTTTTTTTTAAATCCTTTAATCCCTTAAGGCTATGTTAGAAAGTTAAGTATTATGTGTAAGGCTGATTTTAAGACAAATAAGAGTTTCTCAGATTTATATTTTTTTGCATTTCATAAAGGCAGAGGTATGCCTGTTATTTGTTATAAATTTTGTTTCATTTTAATAAAAGTTTAGTACTAAAATTTTGCTTTATTTATGAAGTAGCCTCCCAGGCGATAATTAGTATTAAGCAGTAATAAATTTATATTAGTACTCTAGGGTTAATAATATAAAAAATACTAACTTTCACCGCACAGCCCTTTCACTCGCACATCTTCCTTTATAAATGGGCTATATAACACTGAAAGAATTTTACAAATCGGATCAGTAGCCCATGAGGTGAGCACGTTCAAGCAAACAAACAAACTCTTCAGCTTTATAATATAAGTAAAACTTATATTAGAAAACTTATATTTTTTATGTACATCGTAATACGAGCACAACTGCAGCAAAACTAGGTAAAAATAATTATGTCATTGCGTTCAGAATATCGGACTTCTTTTAGATCATTTATCTATATCGACTGTCGCTTGCATTGAATGAAAACCGGAGCGGAGGAGGCTTGTAGGCGGCAATCGGATTTTTTGTGTAATATTCGAATTTGTATGGGTTCTACCAGACAAAAGATTATACAGAAATTTTGCTGTATTCCCGCCCTCGATACGCCTTCTATTTTATGTTAGTACTAAAATTCAATTTATTTGGTTTATTAGAGAAACAGCACATCAAAGGGGTGCCTACAATAATGCTTGGTGCGTGAAAGGTTAGTGGAAATACTTGAAATTTTGAAAGGAGCAATGTGACGAACTAACACGCGATAAGATGATTTCTTATTTTTAGCTCAGGGGAGCTGCATGGGCCGATCGATCATAACGTTAAGCAAAGCTTGGCGCGGTCGGTTCATGGATGAGTGACCACCTTTTCATGACAAGTTCCTCTATTAAAATTGGTAGGTCCCGGCTGTCATTTGTACATCTTTAGTAATCTTTACGGGTAGTCAGAAAAGCCCGAAAGTCAGACAAACAGAGTTTTTTTCCTCAATCTGTCAAATTTCTTGAATAGATTTTCAACGTTATCACAATACTGGAAGGTTAAAATTCGATTAGCGGCAATTGTTATGGGTAGTCAGAATACAGAAAATCTGACAACCAGTCTTACTCAGGGGAATCAGATAGGCAGTCGCTTCGTGTAAAACTCGGTACTCGGATGCATTCGGTTAGACTGAAAGACGACTTCTTCGCGACGACTTGGGAAAAGGCTAGGGAGATGAGATACTCGTAACTCTACACTTAAATAAAATAAATAATACCTCAACTTTATTAAGAAAACAAAACGCTTTCAAACGTGTTTTATTGGACATTATCCGTGCCAACAAACTCCCCTAATTTTGGGAAATGTACGCCCAAAGCAGGTGGTCTGGCAACATCCTTAATGATTTACCTGGAACATCAACACTTGTAACCGAAAGGTAAATAAATAATGGTATGTATACGTAATCAGAGTTAAATCAACAAGCCACAAATAGAATATGTGAGACAGTTTGTAAACTAAATAATTTAGCAGTGTTTTGTGCTCACTTCTCTAGCTTTATTGTAACTTGTTAATGTGCTCCCGGAGGACCTTAGAACCTTGTCTGTGAAATATGGCTATGTTCACACTTTATTGTGTTTAAGTAAAGCTAGTTTTCATTTTGGGACTGTGATCTTATCTTTTAAATCTTCGGATTCTTTACTTATTGGGTGACTTTAAAAAAAAGACAACAGGTTCTTTTAATCAGGAATAGGATGCTTTTTATTCATATCTACGTGGAGTCTTGAAAAGTTTAAATAATTTTCTTTAGTCATGGTAAATATATCTCTTTCATTTCAGTATCTTGAGGTAGACTGTTTGCTTTACTTGGTCATATTACTTTCATATTTTGCAGTTGATAACCTTAAATATTTATTCACTACTAGCTGTTTCCCACGGTTCTACCCGCCGTCTGAACGTACCGCTGAACGTTCCCGCGCCTGGATAAAAAGTAGACTCTGTCCTTTTCCTGAATTTAGAAGTCTAGACTATGTCATCCTCATTACCCGAGCCTTTTCCCAACTATGTTGGAGTCGGCTTCCAGTCCAACCGGATTTAGCTGAGTACCAGTGTTTTACTAGGAGCGACTGCCTATCTGACCTCCTCAACCCAGTTACCCGGGCAACCCAATACCCCTTGATTAGACTGGCGTCAGACTTACTGACTTCTGACTACACGTTACAACTGCCAAGTATGTTCGAAATAGCCATCCCAAACACAGTAAGTCTAGTCTATGCGTTTACGAAAATAAAATGAAAGTCAAATTTGGAACCATTTTTTTATACATACGAGTAGATTAATCAGTTCACCGTTGACTGACTTGAATCATACTTAGATCGAAAATTAAATTAAGAAACATTTGAAATTGAAGCACTAATAAGAAGTAATAGGACTCAGAATAAAATATCTAAGGTCTCCTATTCATGCAAGACTGCAGAAATATTAGTTCCGTCGAACTATGCGAAACTTGTTTGAAGTCAAAACTTTTTTTATTCTGAACCAATTTAAAACTTACAGTTGTACTGGCATCTTTAGTAGTGTTACTTTATTTATTAAATTCGTTTTGTCCATTACGAAAATGTTACTCCGACAAAGAAAACGCAGCGAGAAATGAAAAGTTTTAAACTCACCCAACTTTATTTGGATTTAGTAGCAACTTTGCATTGTCTATAATAGTTTTGTTTTTGAAACTCTATAGGTAGTTGTTCTGACAATTTTGTGAAAAGTATTTTGTTTCTTTGGTTATATTTTTATACTAGATTCCGTTAACGATTTCACCGCACCTGGATAAAAGTAGCCTACATGCTATTCTGATGTCATGCACATCAATCTCCTTTATCTCACACTGTCAAATTTCTTTAATCGATTTTCAACCTTATCACAATACTGTAATGATAATAATCGATTGGTAAAATTTGACAGGTACGTTAACCTGCTGGCGTCCGTGAAAGCTATTTTACTGTCAAGTTCCATCTACATCCATTCAGTACTTTTTTACGTGAAAGTTAAAATCTATCTATACTTGGTACAAACTTTTCCTTTTATAAAATGAAAACAATGTTTTTTTCTTAATTTAAGTACCAAGGCATAAGCATTTTAAATTAAGAACATAAGATTTTTTTTGCTATTTAAGCGAATTAATGAAATGTATGCTCCTTTATCTCTATTGTGTCCGTAAAAAAATATGCCATAAAATACCAACATAAGATAAAAAAATATCCAAACATAAATTAAACGAATCAAACAGTCGAATTTTCTAGATAATACTCAGGTTTTAACAAAATGGTATAACAAAATAATTTCTGCTTTAATAATTCGTTTATGTTAATTTAGGATATTTTATACAAAAGTACCTATTGATAAAAGGTATAAACATTAATTGCTTGTATCTCGTGAACCGTAAATCTGTTGAATTGGATGTGACACAAAAGAGCGTGTAAATCAGTTGTTTGACGTTTTGTGTTATTTGGAAAATGATAAGGGTAAAAATACGTGAAGAAAAAATTATTGTACGGCAGTCAGTATAGCGGAGTTATGGGTGAGGGGCGTATCTGTGGGCATTGTTTCAATAAGTTTAAATATAAATGTTGTTATAGGTAGCTACATACCTATAATCTACAAGGCCATTTGTGACTGTGCTGGCTGAAACCATGTCGCACCAATAGCTATTTTATTGTACACACGCCAGTAGGTCAACTTACTTGAATCTGTCAAATTTTAATCTTCCCGTATTGTGATAAAGTTGAAAATCTAAATCTAAAGAAACTGGAAACAAAAACTGTTTGTCTGACTTTGTGGCTTCTCTGACTATCCGTAACGACTACTAAAGATGTACAAATGACAACCGAGACCAACCTATTCAGCGACGCTTCCGAAACACGGAGGAACTCGTCACGACTAGATGGTCACCTATCCACAAAACAACCAGGCTAAGCGTTCCTTATGATCCTTAACCTTATGATCAATCGACCCGGGCGGCTTTTACTTAGCGAAGAACTCCTACTTATAAAGACAATTTATAAAACATCAGCCTTTTTTATTCTATTAGTGGCTTACCTAATAATCACACATACATACTTATTAAAAAAAGTACAAGTATGTTATCTTAAAATTCTAAACTCCAAAACAAAACTTGGCAAGGTCACTTCATATATTAGTCTCGTATATAAAATGCCAACAAGACTCGGAACTGTCTGAACCCTTACGCCGGAGAACTGCTCGAGAGCCACTCTGGCCGACGCAAGGGCCATTTTGTTCAGCTCAGACTCGCGACAAATGTTTTCCGCATATTTCTCTCGCTTATTTTACAATATAGTGGAACTGACTGCAATGGTACTGTTTTAAGTTTAAAATTGATATTTTTTATAAATATTTTTTTTTTATTAATTTAATTATATTTTTTGTGGTCTAGTGGCTAAAGCACCAGCCTCTCAAGTATGAGGGTGCGGGTTTGATTCCAGGCAAGTACCAATGCAAATTTTACTAAGTTATACGTACTTACTAAGTTTATCTCGGACACCAATGACTGTTTAAAGATGAAGGAAAACATCTCGAGGAAACCTGGACTATAAAGTCTGAAATCACCAACCCACATTGAGCAAGCGTTCCTCTCTCTGTGAGAGGAGGCCTGTGGGACGATAAATAGGCTGATGATGATGATGATTACATTAATATATGTAGACCCAAATAAATAACGATAAGATATTAGTGATAAGATGAAAGATCACTTTAAGGAAGATGAGTACATAACATTCTATAATTGACTATCCACCTTTGCGCTAGGTAAATGATGTAGTGATTAATTTAGTAGTTGACTAATCAGAGGACGCTTTTGGCCAGCAAGTGGGATCCAAAAAAGCTGATGATGATGATGAGGTAATAAATAATATTACATGCAAACATTAGCAACCGGGTGATAATAACATAAACGTCAAAACGTATGCACTTCCACTGTAATAGGTTGTAATAGTGTTTGCATAGGTATAATCAAAGCTATCGAGTGCTTGTTCGATCACAGCAACCGCTTTGATTTACTAATGAATTACTGCAAAATTTGAACAAGCACTGAAAAATAAGGCTTCATTCATTAATATGATAAAATAAATCCACGGATTTTCCCTAGCTTTGTGCACTAGTGAGATAATAGCCAAACCATGTTTTCAAATTTAATTTATACACATCTATAATCCTACTTCCGTCCGTTTGTATAATATTTTCCTATTTGTTTCAGTGTTAATCTCTTAAACGGATTAGTACCATTTCAATAATTGAAAACAGGTAGGGGTAGGGTATTATCGAATTGAATTACAATAGTGAAATAATGTGGGATTACATTACCATTAGATTGTATCTGCCTCGTGGGTCGCATCGCACGGGGTCTCGGGTTCGATTCCTGGGTAGAGCCGAAATTGCTTTGTGGGGTTTAAAAGACTTTCATAAAGCAGTCCGGAGTCCAGAACTTGGTGATTGATACACCCATGCATCGGAGAGCACGTAAATGTCGGTACCGGCGCCTGATCTCTCTCCGGTCGTGTCGCATTCCCGTCCCATCGGACTTATGAGAGTAAGAGAAAAGAGGGTGCACCTGCATCTTCGCAAATGCTTGCTCAGTTGGCTGATCTTCTTTTAAAGAACGGACGCCGATGCAGACAATCATTCTGGATACCATTATTATTTATTATTAACCAGTAATTCGTTAATCTAATAAAAATATAACACAGATTTAGTTTTTACTTTAATTTAACTGAGATTAATTGATTGTTAATAAAATAAAACCATCAAATATAGCGATCGGCCATGTTAAATGAAACACCAGTCACGGGGCAATGACGTCACGTCTCAGACAGCCTGTGTAAACAAAATGAACTTCATCCAAATCCTCTCTCGCAGACCTCTTCACGTTTCAATTTGGTTTTTAGAACTTTTTATTTGTTTTCCGCGTTTTAATTACTGCTGATAAATAATTAGTTATCCACCAGGATTTTTCAGGGCAATCTCTCCTCTATTTTGCATATAGTTGATGATCTAGTTTTGAAAGAGTATCTAGATTATTATTTGATACAGGTATACAACCTGTATCATGTTACAATCAATTAAGCTCGCCATCGTAGGATAATTATTTCGTGCAAAAACCGTCGTACCTAAATTATATAAACTAAAACATTTCGCTTTATAAGAATTTGGATATCCTACTACTATTATAAAGGCGAAAGTTTGTAAGTATGGATGTATGGATGTTTGTTGATGGATTTGAATGAAACTTTACCACAATATAGCTTATACATCAGAATAACACATAGACTACTTTTTGTCGCGAAAACCGACATCCACGCGGGCGGAGCCGCGGGCGACCGCTAGTGAAACATAAAGAAAGTATTTTAAAGGAGATTCAAAAAAAGAATTTCTCACAGAAACAAATTTTTATTTAAATTTTTGAATCATACGGCAAAAAGGCTATAACACGCTCTACGTTTTATTTAAATAAGAATGTCAAAGAAATGACGTCATAAGCAAATACCATGACACAGACAAGCATTTTGGGAATTAATTCGAAATATAAAAAAGTATTTTTTCTGTAAATCTGATTGAGAAATATATTTTTTTGGAACTCAGGAAGACATTCCAAACAATCCAAACATTGCAGCACTATTTTTATAAAAAAAGGGAAAATGCTTACCTGTACATGTACAGACGTCAGCACATCAAGCTACCCATAACTGACCAATTTTCCCAATTAACTTTTAACCATACACTTCAGCGATAAAGTTAATAATCTATTAAGAAAATTTGTCAAATTATAGTAGCTTGATGTGCTGTCGTCTGTACCTACTATACGTCAAAAAAATATTTCTATTATTCTATATTTCTACTGTAATTTTATAGTACATATTCAGTATATTTATTTCAAAATTTCAATTTATTCCCCGAAATAATTTCAATATTGATATAAAAAGCATTTTTAATCCCCAATTAGTGGAGGCACCGCAGTCAGTCTGTTTGCTTGTCGGTGCAATAACCAGTTGCTTGAAGCGGAACGTCAATATTTCACAATTTGCTTTGTAAATAGTCGAAGGAACAAACAACCAGTGAAAGAAGATCCGAGAACTTCGAGACTTGTATTTATTTTATAGTTAAAATCATTATTCTTTGATAAACCTGTTTAGTTATGAAAACCACGCTCAAGTTACACTATAGGTTCTTTCTGTAAAAAGTAACTAACTTTTTTAAATATGATTAGGGTCAGAGCCAAATGACATAGTACGTGTGCTAGAGTTGCATTGTTTTTTTTTTTTATTTCAAAATTAGAAATTAGGAACCATATTTTTGAATTTTAATTTGTGAATGTTACAATGCTTAATGAATAGTGTATCATGATAATTAATGACCATAAAACATTTTAATAATGTTTTTTAAAAAAAGGAACGCCTATTTACTCAAAACCGAATAATCTAAATACGTCAAAAAGCACAACAGAGTTCGTAATTCATTTTTTTAGTGTTATAAATGAATCGTGAAATAAATAATGGCGCAGGGTGTGAACTTAATTAATGTAATGCAACTTCATGAATATATTTTATGGCGGTAATGAAAATTTTACTTTAATTTTACCGAAAAATCAATAAAAATATTTTATAGGGTGGAATGACCCTGTGTTTACAGCTTACTAGACAGCATCATTATTTCAAAATTAAAGTTTTGAGAGATTTCCATTATTAATGAGCCAACCCTAGGTAACCTTCAGTTGACGCAACTAGGCAGGTAGGTACTAATATTTTTCTGGATTTTTATGACTGAGTAAACTTACTTAGTATATTGTAATCTGATTTTCAGTTTCACCAGACTTTTGCTAAGCTGTCATTATTATATTGTTTTTAGAATAACGGGTTTTCACAATGTTTTCTTTTTAACAAAAATGAATACATTGTTTGTGATTTAGCACACAATATTCTTGATAAGTTAAAATATACTTATATCAAAACTCATTACATACCAACATAATGAAATAAATCCAAGATCATTAATTAAATCACGATTTCAAAGAATGTTGTTTGCAGGATGGAGTTAAATATGTAATTGTAACAAGCTTTAATATTTACATTCACAAAATTTAATAACAAATTAAACCAACGAACATGTTTCCGTATCATTATTTATCAAGACGGTACTTACGTACATAATTTGAATATACATCTGTAGAAAATGGCAGAAGGGATTTGTTTTAAAGAAATAAAAAACATTTATTTCTACATACATTTTATTTAAGGTTGAAGCTTCGACTGAAGACGGTTTAAATTTTGAAATAGCTTTTTATTTTATTTTTTCTATTTTTAACTCCGAGTTTCTTTTTCTTTTCTCGGTACTTTATTATATTTGCCATTAAAAAGTTTATCGGAAAAACATTTAAATTGAAAAAACTTACCGAGGTAAACAAATACATTAAAAAAAAAATACTTTGAGGTATACCTACAAGTAATCTGAGAGAGAATGATAAGATCACGCCTCATATCTGATGTCAACTTATTTACAACTTCAAAAATCATTTTTTATTTAAATTTTCCGCCACCAATCGTCGCATTCACCCAAGTAAGTTCTCAGTAGTTAGACCTGGTTTCTCTAACGTCAGACTATAAGGTACCATTAAAGTTTACTAAAAGTTCATGGAGTATCATAGTAGTTTGGTTAACTCGAAGAAAACTACGTACAGGAGAAATTTCTAGAGCATCAAAAAACAGGTCAATATTTTGTGTAATAAATATACCTTATATTCCTCAGCCCACTGTGATCTCAAATCAAAATAATCTGTTTAAAAAGGTTTTCGAACTCACTAGGCATCTGCCTATTGTAATATATGTATGTATACATGCGATTTGTTGACATAAGAAAACCCATTACCGGAGCGGCACCTCAGATTTACGACTGTTTGCTACTGGGGGACTCACTAAACTTATATGTTTTTCCTTTATACGAACGTGAATTGAGGTTTTTAATTAAGGATTGCCGTCGCGTTTATGTACACACTTGGGACTCGTAATACACTTCATTTACGAGTTGCTAGCGTTTTTTTTCGTGCGTACGTATTTGTCACATTTGAAATCTGTTTTAGGAATTCGTAATTATGATTACAATGGGTTTTTAGGCGAAGAATCACGCAATCCAAGTCACACAATAAGGTAAAATGTCCCAATGACATTGCTTGATTTTTTTTACGTTTTTAATTTAAACCTAGTCTAAAATCACCAACCCGCATTGAGCAAGCGTGGTGATTAACGCTCTATCCTTCTCCGAGTGAGAGGAGGCCTGTGCCCAGCAGTGGGACGATAAAAAAAGGCTGATGATAATTTCTTACGAAATCTGATCATAGTATCCAGTGTTGAATATGCACATTGTTTAATGTTATATTGATAACGAAATAAAGTTCTTTAGTGCACGTCCTTTCAATATAGCTTTACGCTCGTCTTGTTATTTGAGTCACGAGCAAAACGAATACGAACGAACCACGTGATTAAGAGACGGATAAATAAATACAATTTGAAATATTCCCGATTTTAAATCTGAGGATAAGTTGGGACATACGAAATGATAAAATGGGAAAAAATACAAAATGTTGTACCAAGTAAAGCCCGTTAATTGGTATTTCTGTTCGTGGTTTTCAATTTGCCTTTTTAAAGCCTTCTCAATGTTGTAATGGTTTTCTTAAAACTTATTTGATATTATCAGTTAAATTGTTTTTTGAATTGAAAGTATGATATAAAGTCAAATTGATTTGAGGGAATGTTCAATTACATTTTCTCTAAAGTTTTGTCGTTGTAGAATTCCATTAGATAAATTTAAATAATTTCTAAATTAATTTCAAAAACTTTAAGTCTTCTTCGAAAACTAAACAAATATGTCTTACTTGCACCATATAAGAGAACTAAGTACAGACGCCAGCACATCAAGCTACTACAATCTGTCAAAATTCCTTAATAGATTTTCAACTTTATCCCGAAAGCATATGATTCAAAGTTGATTGGTAAAATTTTATATTTTCGAGTAGCTTGATATGCTGGCGTGTGTACATAAAATCGAACATTGCGTGTTACCATAATATAAACTGTAACACCTGAGACATTTATTTTAGTTAGCAACACTTCTTATTAGCCAAGATAGAAGGTAGACACGCCAACTAATAAAATGTTAATAGGGAAATGTGCTTTCTTGGTAAATAAACGGAACTTAGTTTATTATCAGTGATAAATATTGTTTACATTTTGTTTGCCACACCTGAATCAGATTAATTTTCATCATGTTTCGTTAGGTTTATGAATTGATCAATAATATACATTGGTCATGCTACTTTGAATAGCACGCGGAAGAAGTCTCGTGAAAAGCGCTGTTAATAATATTGGGACACCTTTTTTACACACGGTCGGTTAGCCCCATGGTTAGCTATTGATTACATTATGTTACGCGTACATAACTGATAAACTACATATACTTTACAAATATTTTTAACTTCCAGGCCACGGCCAACAATCATGCTCATCACACAAAATTCCGACCGTGCCGGGAATCGAACCCAGGACCTTCAACTCGGCACCATTGCGCCATTGGAGTCGTCAATTATTTGTGTGTGCGAAAATAAATCAGACTATTACACTAAAGTGGATTATTTATTGTCTATTGTGTTTGTAGATTATATTTTAACTTGTACTGGCTAGCTAAGGCCCGTGTGAAGCTGGGGCTGTGGAAAAAATACTATTTTTTTAAGAAATAATCAGGTTGTTCTATAAATTAAAATATAGGTACCTACTATTGAAACAAATATAATTTCGTGAAAAATTGGCCATGACAAAAACACAAACAGCGTGAAATTAATGGAAATACAAAAACTTATTTAAGTAACCTGTTACAGACAGGTATAAAATTACTGTTACATTATTTTATTATAGTACTATTTTGCAGTTCTATAAAATTTTCAGGTTGAAATGAGTAGAGTATAACATAATTTTATTTTAAATTTCCATTTTAAAATATTTTGGTAGTCAAAAGCTAATTTTTTTAATTTTCAAAAATTTGATAATCGAATTCATGTTATATTCTTCAATCACAAACCTTGCATGTCTGTCTATTAATCAGACTCCAATATCTACCATTAAAATCATGTAGTAGGCATCCATTGTTCTCAATTAGGCATGCATATCGTGTGTGGTTAAGTGTTTGGTTCCTTGCACGAGAACGCGATCCAAATTCCAATTATCTGCGTTTGGATCCTCTCGAAGAGAAATCGATCTTCCGTTTGTTAGGGCTTCGGTCTTCGGCCAAATTACGCCCATTACCGGCCGATACTCTATTTGATTATATCTCGGTATCTGACGTAGGTGTGCTATTTCAGCATTAAGTAGCCTTCCGGACGTTCTGATTGGATTTAGATTTGTTTTATTTTTTATTATTAGAACTTATTTTCAGGATCAGGTCATGTACAGTCTTGCACTGTGGTGTGTAAGAATTTGTTTGAAGAATTTATTGATGAAGTTGTTATTAAAAATTCTGCAATTTTGAGAAGACACAAAGCCTTTGAAACTTTTAGGCATTTATAAACTATAATGTAGCATCTTTTTTATGAATTCCAATATTTGAATTCATGGAATATGTACTTGTGAGCGTTTGTACAATATTCATTTACATCGGAGCTGACCGGTCTTAAATCTTTTACCAAGAAATAAAAATATTTTATTTATAACAATTTTCTTTACAGTCAATGTTATT
Source organism: Heliothis peltigera (assembly GCA_958496145.1). Lineage (NCBI taxonomy): Eukaryota > Metazoa > Arthropoda > Insecta > Lepidoptera > Noctuidae > Heliothis > Heliothis peltigera. The sequence continues at coordinate 8,093,977 of OY292325.1, forward strand.
TAAAAAAAAAGTCTTTTAAGCAAAAAGCGTATAAAATACTTTTTTCCTCGAAGCGTCCGAAGCACATATTTTATCTACCTACTCAACTTTCACTTATATTATTGTTCACGACAGACGAACAAAAAGCAACGATCATCGTTTTGTGTACACTTGGCAAATAAATCAGTGGTACAGGAGCCAAATTTCAAAAGTTTATGATTTATCATAATCCGGATTTCCATTTGGCGAACGCCTGGTCCATTATTCTATGTCACAGACACGACAAGGGTGCGTGCTTGGCGAAAAAATAAACGCATTTATCGCATCCAGCTATACTTGTAAACATCGGAAAAAAAACTATTCCGATATGTTTCATAGAAAAAGCAAAACATGAACAATTGATATCAAACAGTTCCAAGAAAAACTGTTTTTGTGTGTTTCTGCGAAGCTTATGAACAACGTAGTTTTATTTATTCACGAAAATACTGATCAGATGATGAGATTATGAACATAATATAATGTTCAAAAAGAATAAAAACGATATTCAAAAGGAATAAAGCCTTAAACCTAAAACCAATTAATTCAACAACGCAATTGTGTCAAAGCAATCAAATTAATAAACATTCAGGTCCTAATATAAATTTTAAATCGCTTAAACAATCCAACGAAGACGTGGTTTTCACAAATGCAAATCAGTGTAACAAAATAAGCAATGGCGATATCGAAGTGAGATATCACGTTCAAGACATAGACGTCATAATAAAAGTGGAGCCACTTAAATTACAAACCGTATAAAATATGCGTTACCTCCGGGAAATCTTCTCTGTGCCAGAATGTAGTCGCCTCGTAAAACCATCTAGTAACGAACGCCCCATGAGAGAACACGCTGTATTTTATTCTCGTCAAAAAAGGACATCTACATATCGGGTAGGTACAACTGTTTCTACGAATTTAGTGGCTGCGTTATTTGAGATTTTATCTTTTTCTTTACTGTACTCGTATACTGCTGACTACTGCCTTGCGAGAATAGTTATCTAAACTACATGGGTAAATCTGTCTACGGCTACGGATTTGAAGCAACGTCGGCAGATCTCGGCTACGTCAAGTTAACGTGGTATAGGATAATCTTTTATTGGTTTCACAAAATGAAATATTGATGCACTGGCTTCGTTGTTGTTCTAACTGATATTGTTGATCGTTAAGCAGGCGTACTTATTTCTTGTTTAAATGTATATTATTATATGAGCTCAAATATTTCCTTAACAAAACATCAATATGGAATGCAAATTTTAAACCATCGGGATTTTAAATATGCCGATGAATAGAGCGAGACATTTCAAATCCAGCGATATATTATAGCAGTTAATATATAATTTTCAAAAAAATGCCCTTACATTATTTCATATTTCCATAATCGACACCAATAAATGCACTCAAACAGCACAATTTCCTAAACTGTATTCGTGCTCATAAAACCCTATCTCCCGCTATTAAAACATTTATAAAGCAAAAACTTAATTGAATGCGCGTACTTTAAAAGTGCAGGCAATATCTCAAACTGTCAGCCAAACAATAAGAGAATTCTTAATCAACTAATTATAAAAGGTGGAGCAGTTAAAACAAACTTAACAAACGTCATGAATAATATCACCAGCTGTTTATTGCAGAAATTTATCGTCCAACTTTGTGCCTCAAAAACTCTTAACAGAAAGCGTAAACAAGGGATTATAGCAGAAATAAAATAATTAATTTCCCTTCAGAATTTAAGTTTGAGAGCGAAACTGTAACAATTAGGTTGATTTAATGAAATAGGTCGTTACAATTATGTTTTGATAATTAGATTTAGATGTAAGTTTCCCGAAGTGAAAAGTAGATATTTTATAGGCATAGGTGCACTCGTATTTTCGCTGTGCCCATTATTGTATCATACGAGTAGATATGCTAGCCATGAAAAAAATCTTGTATTTTTTTGTAAAGCATACACACAGCCTGAATTTCAACCTCGTCTGATTAAAAAAATAAAGGTTCGACTACATTGCGAGATTTATCTGAATATTTGGTGACTGAAAGTCATTGATTCTGAAGCATTGAATTGACTGTAATAGTAGGTATAGAAACGAACGATACCCCGCAGTTTTATCCCCATCCTGAAATAAATTAATCACCAGTCTTTATATTATCCCACTGCAGCAAGAATTGAGCATTAATGAACAAAATAAAAAAACAATTTTGTTACCTTGAATTTTCTCTTAACATAATTATTAAAAATATGCAAGAATAAAAACAGCCGAGAAAGCAACTAGACTTTCTGGAACAGCATTTTAATTTTGTTCACCTCAGCCGAATTCTAAAAAGCGGAACTACAGTGAAACAGTACCTGCCTGTAATTAACTACCTCCTGAATAAGTGCAGATGAAATATTATGTTGTAAGATTTTGTCATATTCCGAATATGATAAAAAAAAACATAAAATCTGTAACTATTGTAATTACATATTCTTTAAGTAGACTGTAATCGTACAATGACTCATACTTATACATAATCAATTAAGTCTGTTTTTATCCCTGTCTACTTTATAATAATCTCTGGTAGGTGGCAGAGAGATCAGCCAGCTGTGCAGGACATATTACATTATGTAGTGCATACATAAGCATTTGCGCAGACTCATGTGCACTCTCTATTCCCTCATTCTCATAGTCCGATGGGACGGCAATCCCATACGATCGGAGAGCGATCAGGCACAGGACCGATATATAAGTGCATCACCGACTTCCAGACCCCGCGCTTCTTTATGAAAGTCTCTTAAAACCCACAAAGGGTTTTCGGCCCGACACAGCAGTCCCGCTATGCGACTACTAGACCAACGAGGTAATTATTTACCTAAATAAACACGTAGCTATATTTTTTCCATCGTCACCATGGCAAGTGACAGCTTCTAAAAAAACAACATTAATCGATATTCTATTGAAGCTTTGCGGTTAAGGTCAAGACGGTATCAAGGACCCTTTTTATTTAGCCACAAGTTTAGTAAAAACATTCAAAGGTCAGGGGTAGATTAAGACAGGGTATAACAAATTGGATTTTAGTGTAAGAGAGAGAGATAGGGAAAGATATGAATAGTACACTTATATCTATTTTATTGTAACTTGAAGTCTCTGCAAGGTTCTCTTGAATTCTTGATAGAAAGATACCTAGCGACTCCAAGACCTCCTATATATTATAAAGGTTGACAATACAGTGGGTATCAACTTTCGTTCAGCAGGCTTAGCATGACAACCGTAGAAACAAGTTTTGTTTACCGGAGATTGGATATAATGACAGAAAAGTGACAGATTTATGTAAGATTTCTTTTGACATTTTTTGAAGATTTTTTTCTTTTCTTTAATTGACATAAGGCTACAAGTGATTATAACTGTCAACATGTCTTCTGCCCGAGCATGGCGCGACCTGCCAACTCGCATTATATGTAATCACTTGTAAGCTTGTGTCGATCGAAGAAAATAAAAATTTCTTCAAAAAATGTCAAAAGCAATCTTACGTCAATCTGTCACTTTTCTGTCATTATATCCATTCTCAGGTCGACAAAACTTGTTTCTTCGGCTGTCATGCTAAGCCTGTAGGTGTGAAAATGATCTTGGATAGGCAGTAGCTCTGAGTAAAACTCAGCTGTATCAGATTGATTTAAGTTAATAACAGTTTATAAATACTTGAAGGAAATCTAGAAAAGTATTTTTAAGTTACGCAAACTTATTAAAGTTTTCTTTTCGTATATGTGAAAGAAGATGTAGTTCTTCGATGCTACCAATGGCTCACCGATGTAGTACCTTGTAGCTAAATCTATCTAAGTTATCATTATGCTAATCCATTTATTTTCCGAGCGGTCACAATACCTCTGCAGTAGGCGGCTTCCGCCTATACTCCATTCTATTTCCGTTTCCGTAAATGGCCGGAAATGTATTCAAAACACCCTACAGCAGCATCCGATCCCTTGCAAGATCTCCATTCACTGGCAACCTTGAGCTATCTATTTTGTACCTCAAGTAATGGAGTCTTTGGTCGAATGTACAGGTAACTTCGATAAGCAAAAGACGTGCCTATGTAAAAATCTTGTCCTATTTTAATCCGTTTTACGAAACTTCAGTAAGTATCTAATTATTTTAGTAAGTATCTAGTTATTTTATTGTATAATTATGAATTTTGAATGGCGGAAAATGTACATTTGTAGTTTTCCTCTAAAATGTATTTTTTGTTGCTATTTATCTTCACCATCATATTTGCGCGAATTGGCGGTTGATAACTTAAACCGGTCATCGACTACAAAATTGACACTTTGAGAGCTTGATTAATTAACGCAATTAAAAACAACACGCTCCTAAAAAAAAGTCCACCTCAAAAAGTTAATAAAAAACAAAACACTATCACGTAGTCAAGTCGAGATTCTCCAGCCGGACACGCGTATCCGAATGAGATAAATTTGACGTCAGACGGACTGTATCCGCGGATATTTCGGGCACTGCTATTTTTGATGTCATAGTCGCTTCGCCACTTGAAGTGGTCACATCCGAATAACGGGATGCAACGAAACTTGTGGTAGTAAGAGAAGGGTAAAACTGTCACGAGCGCTAATTTGTATCTACATAATATATTTAGACACTTATTCTTTATTTCTCGATATTACTTTATCATATTATTGATTCATAAAATGTAATAAAAACTCTAAAAAAAAAACAATCTGTATTATGCTTTCCAAACTCTGGAACTATTTTGAATGCATCTTGCTCAAGCGCATCAAACTAAACCGTGAGTGAAGGAAAGACGACCTCTTTATTAAAAAAAAAACAATGTTTAAGAAATTAATTTAATGATAAAAACTTAAATATATAGTCCAGAGCAGCTAAACCAGTCAAATATAAAACACGTATACGAGTATATACCAAATACGTCAAACACCAAATATTCCACAACACCTATAAGCCGCGAAGCGCTACTTCCTACTTTATACTTGATCATCTTAGCTGAGTAGCGAACATTCGGAACTTGCAAGTCTTTAGCAACGTTTAAGTTGGTGCGGACAAAGCCGTCGCTAATCTAGGCTTACTCGGCCAAACTTTGGTTTTCTATTAGACAAAATCGATTTCTGTCCTCGCATTTAATCTGTCAATTCGTCACTCGAGCCTCGCCAGCTTTAGATAAACGCGATTTCTTGACTGCTTTATAAAAAGGCGTACGAAACTTTTGATAGATTCGTGATTCAATGTTGTCGATCTAAAAAAAGTTTGCTTTGACGCAGCCTTTTTCGTTTCACGTATCAAGTCTTTATCTTAAAACACGGAGATGGAGGAATACATTATATTTTTGGAATATTTAAGTAAAAATAAAGTAAGCTCTTTTTGTGACTTAACGGCCTGTAAAAATGACAATGAGCAGAACAAATCCTAACGAAACTAGAACTGAAAATAAAGACCAGTTTATAAATATTTTAAACGCATTTGTGCATAAACCTTTCTCAAGTTAAAGAGAAACAAGATACGTAGTGGAGTCATTTGCTCGTTTACTCGAACTTTTTTATCAGAGAGCTTTATGACATTAAAGTTTTTATTACGAAGCCGGCTCGAGAAGGTAATCCATGCAATTTGTTTTACTGTTCCACAGATACAGCATGCCCTTAATAATACGTGATGTTATTATCTCAGGATTACCAAGAAGGCGGCGATGTACAGGCTCCACTCTGCTCTTAATTTGTGTTGATTTTCTGCCTAGTTACTTTTGTTGTTTATGATTTTAGAATAAGCTTCATCTGTATTTATAAACTCGTATTAAGTTTTTGATAGAACACGTTTAAGATGTAAATCGAAGGTATATGTAATGTTAGCTGAAATAATATACGAGTAAAAATGAGTTTTTTGGACTTTCAAAGTATACACAAAGTGAGGCTACATTACATGCTACGTCCAGATCAGGCATTCCCACTACGTGTAGTTAAGAGTATACAGCGAACGATAGTCCATGTATAGAATTGAAGCATTCGTGCCGAAAATGTGCGTGTGGATTACCGACTGCGTGAACGTTGGAACGCCAAGTCTACCCGTAACTTTAGCCACGATAGAACCTCTATCTATTTCAAGATTGTGCGACAGTTGCTGCCAACTAAGTTGTGCGTAGGACTTGCGGCACATACCGTTTTGTCGACTCGGTAACTTCTTTGTGAGTTCCCTACAATTTCGTATAAGTAACAGTGTAACTTTTGTTAATTCATCCACCGAGGATCCCAGTTAGCAGCCTACCACATCTCCGCCCTGAATAATACAACACATTTTTATATTTTTTAAGATATAAAATGTAGTATCTTGTTACACTGAAGATTCATTTATTATTTATTAAACCTAGATAATATTTTCTTCAGTCTAGAAAAACCGACTTACTGAACGTAATGTAAATTTTAAATTGTCGTAAAATAAAGTGTGTGAGCATTGAACGTGAACGTGTTGTGAGCACACTCTAAAAGCCGGATTGAAATGCAAATAAAAACGATTCAGCTCACGGAATTGCATATTCAAATTGTTAACTAAGTTCGTCAATAACTTTATTCCGTGTAACATCTCAGCGAAATTGACTGTTAATGTTCCCATCTTGTTAAAAACATAGACGGCGACAATTTACATTTTGAAAAATAAGCCAAAATGCACACCCTTTAAAAAAGGGAAAATTAAAATCAATTTCGATCGGCATCAATATTCCATTTTCCGTTCGTTACGATGGCATTCCGACAAAGAGATTTTATTGAATAAATTACCTTTCATTAAAATATGTTTAACGGAAATTCTGTTTGAAGCGCTGCGTAGTCTAAGCGGAAAATTGTTGTGAGGTAATCTTCTGCTTAGCGTTGTGCCAGCGTCGCTTCCTTAGCCCGCTTTATATAAACAAGCGCCGATCGGGCTAATAATGCAAACAAGAATTGCTCGCATTGGGTAATGATCAGCTCTAACGTGCTTTTGCTAGCGAGACTCTAATTAAAAATTAAAGTAATTGAACACAAGCTTCTCTGCTACAGCAAATGGTAAAATAAAGTTAACATGCAATGAAAGCAGCACTATTTAAAAAATTAAAAGTAAAATTATTGAAATGCTCGTGTTTCCAAAACAAACCGGTCGCAAAGAACGTTCCCTGAATAAACTGGTATACTTGCGTTCGTTGTGAATGCAACTATTGGTTTTGCCTCTCGTCTCAAGAAATTTATTCGCGGAATCACACATTATTTCGGAATATCGTCGTCGACGTCGGTCGCGGAGACCGTACGTGAGGGTAATGTAAACAGTGGCTGGTATGCCGCGAGACATGTTTCGTCACTTTAGCTGAAAAGGCGAAACATCGAGGGTTGAGACGCCCCGTTTCGCCAACAAATCTCTCGGATAACCTTCCCCATTCATACACGTAAATTGTTTGGCAACGCCACTGACAGCGGAGTGAATCGCTTCGCCAGCAATATTATGTTTGATTATATCTTCAGAAGTAGCGTAAGGTTTTAGTGTTAGAATAAGAATTGGACTTAATTGTACACTGACCAGTTGTGGAAAAAAATATCGTTAGTAATTTGGTGGTCCTCCAACGAATTGACGAAGTTATTCGTAATGTAATAAAAAGTTTTATTTCAAAGTGAAGTGCGCCAGATGGTTTTTCATATTTATTCATTCTTCAATTGTGTTAGTTATATTTTTAGCAACAAAGCCAAAGTCACGGAGAAAAAGCAGATGTAAATTTTATTCATATAAAGAGGTCTCGCGCCCGACCATATTCGCTAATGAAAATTACAGAGAAAGATTGTCTAAAATCTCCTTGTGTACTCGAAATTAAAATTATGTAGCAACTTTATTTTAATTAAAATCAATTTATCTCGAACTTCTGACTGTAATTATCTGCATATTTCCAAAATTATTTGTAGCACACATCTGTTTTTGGGTATATTAATTTCATACAAGGATAATTTAATGGATTTTGTAAGTAGTTAGTGTGATAAACTTTAACAGTAATATTCACTGAGAATTTAATATGAGCCAATAATAAATTTCACCTGAATTGTATTATTTGTGCAATCGAGAAAAATAACATATTATAGTAAGCTATATTGGCATCGTGATAACCCGGAGGTTAAGCTGATTTTTCCCTAGAGGGGATAACAGGCCCGTAAGAAAAGCAATTTGAACTTTATATTTTGCAGTGCTCTGCAACAGAAGGCCAATTCTTTTTTTCTGCTGAGTGGTTCCAAATTCAATATTTAATCGACGAGACACCACGCTCGATTTTTTTCTTCTACTACACGCATATCATGAAGGAGTTAACTGCTGAACCCGGTTATCTATACTATATAATATTATAAAGCTGAAGAGTTTGTTTGTTTGTTTGTTTGAACGCGCTAATCTCGGAAACTACTGGTTCGATTTGAAAAATTATTTCAGTGTTAGATAGCCAATTTATCGAGGAAGGCTATAGGCTATATACCATCACGCTAAAACACACGGGAGCGCAGCAGTAACCAAGAATCATATAAAGATTAATCACCCAAGTTACTCTTCTGCTTATAAGTTGGCCACTAAGTACATAGTATCCGGTATAAATGAACGCGCGGAGAGTAAGTGAGTTCATATATGTAAGCGACGCGATCTTGACACAGCAAACACATTCGCTCCGTGAAACGTCTCGATGTGTCGAGATATGCGAGAATAAGTGCTCAGTAAAATAGTTCTGGCGCAATTACACTTATCAGGCTACGTTTGTGGAAGTATTTGAAGAAAACTGCTGCTTCTCTGTGAATATTTTGTTAAAAAGGAAAGGAGTCACTAAAATATGTAGATACTTTTAGAAAGCTTATCATGTTGGCGTATCTGGATAGTGGTTCGAAATTTAAGATTCTTTGGATATGGGGCTATTAAATAATCGATACTGGCTGCATTTCGTTCCGCAATACCCCATAGTATGTATGTAATTTACAACCATATGTATACATTTTCTACCACGCCTTTCGCTCCTTTCCTATAAGAAAATATTAGTATGCGAATATAAATATTAGGTATATAACCTACGATCTGCAGTTATATCAAGCTTAGATCCTTAGTTAAAACAGATATGGCACAGCCAACAAAATGCATATGCAATATGTTTATTTCAAAGAAATTGTATATTGTATTTATATCATCCTTTATTTAAGTTTAAATAAGCTAATCGTAAAATAATAGTTTTAAGTATAGTCGAATATAGCTAACGCTAGTGCCGCCCGGAACCGACCATATACGGCTCCATATCGCTGCAGTTCAATATTCTATAGAGAATTTATACATTTGGTTTTAGGTACGGATCTGTATTAGGTATAATAGCAATGAAAATAACTTCACGCAAATTATTCACATACACCTTTCACTTAGGTAACGGAGGTAGCGGAGATTACTACAAAACATATTTGGTCACAAAATCTCCGCTAGGAAAAAGCTTATCCAAATACCTACTTAACATTTGCATTCGATGTCCCTAAATATCAATATTCTTAAAGCGTCTCACTACGAATTAGTAGTGGTATTAGTAGTAGTATTTGGTATTCAGAGTCAGAAGACACTACAGACGATTTTCGAGCGGCTAGAGAGATTAATTTGCATTCACGACCAAAACGGATCGTGAGGCTATTTCGTCGGCATCTCCCCATTTCCCGTGTACATGTATAATGTACTTGTATAGAGGTGGAACGAAACAGTTTCAGCCGTTAGCACCGCCTATGCCGACATAAACTTTCATCATGAACGTTTGCTATGTTTAGAAATGATATTTACGTAAATTTCGCTCTAGCAAATGTAACATAATAGAAAGAGTTTCGACATCAATATTTTTATAAATTGAAAACACAAATTACGTTATAGCCATAGGTTAGACTGGTGGAATAAATATTCAAATATCTAACAAATTGATACACCTTTATAAAACGATTTTCAGTGCACAAAAAAATAGCTACAAAACCCAGTCACTCGCATACCAGACAATTTTTTTTAACGAACGGCATTCATAGTCCGTTAATAAAACATGTTTGTATTGCATAAATGAAATATATAAACATTTACGTGAATACCTTCCGATACACGAATGACAGGAATTGATACAACAAAGTTGTCACAACAATATTTATATGGCCGTCAGAAAACGAAATGCAGCGAAAAAGTTATTACGATACTCGTACCGACAAATGAAACTGCTATAAATTACAATTGAGTTTTCAATCACATTTATAATTAATGCGTTCTCTATAGACGTTGGTCATACGATAACCGGCCTTTATAAAATGCACGTAGTACATGATCCGACCAATATTTTTTGTGGCACGCTCCGACGTTATACGCACACAGTGTAAATTGGAAACAAATCAAATATGCATCGTTCGTCCAACCGTGAGATGGAAAGCTCGCATTAGCGATATATTCGAATATCAGATCTATTCCGAATCCGCTAGCAGATAGAATCGACAAGTTATAGGCACCATTTTTTCTGTGAAATTTGATTTTTTCCTCAGATTTGCTGTGACAACCTTATTTCTGAAATCGAATCTAAGTCTAGTCAGGCTGTGATTTATAAAATTTTACCTCGATATTATTATTAAAAAAGCAATAAAAATATTTATTTTATATAGGAAATGGTAAGCAATTTATTATTTTATGAGGTATCATTATTTACTCACACTGCAACCACATTTATATGAATAACCATAAAATATTTTTATGACAAATAGAGTTGAACCACAGCAATCCCAAAATAAAGAATTTTATGAATTGTCTGAATCATCCAGAGCCGGCGCTTTACTACTACCGTATGGATGAAGAAGTATGAATGAATGATACACATACATTTGCTATATGACGTTCGCAATCTGGAAAGAAAGGGTAGAGGTATTTCAACAGGAAAATCTTAGGAGCATTTAGAAGACATCTACAGACATAAGCGACCGCATAGCCTTAAAAGTGCACTTACTGTGATTGTATTTTATTTGTCGTTTCTTATTTTTGTGGGTCACAACCTCGATAGATGTCGAAGAAACGGCATTTGTGAAGAATGCGACGTTATTTAGAGGGAGTAAATGAAAATGTCTGGTGGTATAACCGGGGCCATATCTATACGATGCGAAGAAAATGCGATCGTCTATTGTATCCCGCTGTTGTCTCGCGCGGATTTATGTTTTACAACGTACTTACCGTTTGCATCTTCAATGCAATTTTGAAGGATTTTCTTGGATTTGCAAATGGGTACTAGATATTGCATGTGAAGTTTTTTAAAGCATAAATATTTTATGGATCAAATATGTTGTCTCGTACTTTGTAGGTTTTGTTATGGATATACTTTTTTATTATTTTATAAAAAAGAACGTCATTGCGTTTAAGAACTGAAATTCTAATTCTTAATGATGCAACATTTACTGGAGAATTTGCCGAGATAAATTAAATTCAACTTTGAACTTGTCAGTAGCAGACGTCAAACGCATTAAGCTAGAGGCGAGCACTGAGAGCCCCATCGTTACATTACACAGTTTAGAGGTACAACCGTTCTGCAAATTTTCAACCTAAGCTTGTATCACAGACTAAGCATTTGTTTGGCTCGTAAAGTGGTGTCACTATATTTAACCTTAATTTCCATAACCGTACACTAAACCTAATGAAAACCTGTCATAGTTAATTAAGTTTGTACAGAGCCGACGGGATATTGTAAGAGCAAACACGATTCGTTGCTATAATACACGTAATATTGGTATCGATCATCGTCGCACCTGTTATGCAGCTAAGACCGTCCGATTCCCGGCCGAATAGAATACACAATTCAGCCGGGCTTTATAACCGATCAGTGTGCTTTTACAATGTGAAGCTGATTAATGAACGAATTTTAGTTAAGCTGGTGTGCGTGCAGTGAAATTGTTGGAGAGCAAATGGTGTGGCAAGCGGACGGACAGCCGGCTTTCGGGCTGAGTGGTCGAATGCGCTAATTTGCAATGCGACTACGGTACTTTTCATCGTCCCTTGTCGTGCATTGTGCAAGCGGCTGCTTTCGACAGCTAAAGCGGTAACATTTTCGCTTGTTTGTTTATTTTCGCAGTCCTTTGTGAGTTGTGTTCGTTTGTGATGACTTTACAGGACGTGGAACTAAAGCCTTGAGGCACGGTGTAATTGGATTATAGTGGTTGTTCGAGAACGTTTTCAAGTGCGCTAGTACATAGAACAGTTGGATCTAACTGAGTTTTGTGGAAGTTGTCATCCTTATTTTAAATGTTCGGAGTTTTTAGCATAAGGAAATATTAATTTCAAATTAGAGTATTGTTATCACCTAAGTTACTGAACTTATAATTAGTACTTCGATAGATTTGACCTAATTTTATAAACTTCCTCAAAAACAAAGAATGTTCCCTTTATAACTACTAACTACTAATTACCTACAGTATCAATGCCTCGGCAAATCTAGATGATAATCAAGAGGATTCAGAACCAAACTAGACTAGGTACGCTTCGTCACTGCGGGATTAAGGCTGTCAATCACACAAATCTAATTTAGGCAGTCCGCATTCGTAGAGCCAGGCGTTAATAAATCACAGAATATAAGTTTGTCGCCTTTTCGCGTCCACGATTATCCATTTTGTTAATTGAAGCGTCGGGGGTCACGCGAGGGCCCGATTACGGCATAACTAATGCTACCAGATGTCCTTGAAATGAGGGGACAGTCCTTCCCAGTCATTCCAATGTACCCAAACTAGAAAGAGCAAAATGTTTCTCTAGTTACGTCGGCTTTACCCTCATAAGGCCCGGTGAAGAAGGTAAGCTTGCGTAATACTGAAATAATTTGGAGATTTTGTTTTCAGTAGTGGTTGCAATCGTGATGGAAGCGCTTAAAATATGGAGTAAGGGGTAAATTTATTCATTGTGTTAAAAATATTGCTCACTATTAATTTGTAGCAGCTTAAAACGCGTTCCACACGATCCTAACCGACTGCCGACAGAGGTAAACTTGATCAGGTTTCCCATTGGCCGACAGCGTTCCACACAGTTGGGGCCGACCACGAACGCAGCCTGTCGCGATGGATGCGCTCCCGACCAAGGTCTTCCAAAGTCGTTTGACTCTGCCCATATCTGGACGGCCGATCAACACAGTAGGCTTTCACAGCAACTGGACCAAGGTGAGTATTGTGTGACTGTCGGCAGTTAATACGGATTGTGTAGAAGGCCTTTAACAGCGCGCCGTAAATTCGTAGGTAAATATAGCGTATTGTAACGTTTCGTAATGTCCACAAATAAACTGAACGTTGAGCCATTCTTCATTATTTATTTATTAAAATCATCAGCAAATAGAATCGTATCTGCGTATCCGTCCGACGATTAATTTTGTTTGTTATAATAACAAAAATGAAATTGGTTTTCTCTCTTAGTATTGTAGAAACTGTTAGTAAAACTATTATCGCGTGTCCCACTGAACTTAAAACACTTGGTCACGTGAATCGTAACAGTGTAACAGCCCTAATTTGAGGGGTGCCGCTCACGAATTCATAATGATGGACGTCGATGGCCCAATCTGGGAGTGGTGAATTAAAATTAGTTGATATACTGTTAATTGGTGTTCAAGTTGTGGTGGCCTAGTGGTTAAAGAGCCAACCTCTCAAGTTTGAGGGCGTGGGTTCGATTCCAGGTCAGGCAAGTACCAATGCAACTTTTCTAAGTTTGTATGTACTTTCTAAGTATATCTTGGACACCAATGACTGTGTTTCGGATGGCACGTTAAACTGTAGGTCCCGGCTGTCATTGAACATCCTTGGCAGTCGTTACGGGTAGTCAGAAGCCAGTAAATCTGACGCCAGTCTAACCAAGGGGTATTGGGTTACCCAGGTAACTGGGTTGAGGAGGTCAGATAGGCAGTCGCTCCTTGTAAAACACCGGTACTCAGCCGAAACCGGTTAGACTGGAAGTCGACCCCAACATAGTTGGGAAAAGGCTCGGGAGATGATGACTGTTAATTGGTGTTAAATAGGTTCATTTGCACTGAAATGAAACGAACCTTATTCTTTAATGGTTTTATTTGACATTGTGAATGTGCCTTTAAATAAATTATTTATACAGGGTGTTGTTAACCGCAAATTCTAGATTCTTCATAACTAGGGGCACACTAAGATAGCCATTAATTACATAAAAATTGCCTCAATCTTGGGTGTTATTTGGCATCGGAAAATCCATATATTAGTTCATTAGTCTACAATAATTGTTCTTTAGTCTGAGCTTTCCATTAATTCTGAATAATTTCAGTAGGATTGTCAAAGCTTCAAATAGAAGTCTGACCTAAAAGGTTCGCTTCCTTATCGTAATGTTAAAAAATAATGAAACAGTTCACCTTATGACCGACTTGGTAATATTCGAAATTATGGCTCTAAATACTTGAATATTTAATCTTTATATTAAAGCAAAAACAACTTAAGTTTAAAACGTTAATATTAGTTTTACTTGAGATAAAAGTTTTCTTGTATTCATTAAAATAAACTTAATATTATCAATACGAAAGCGAGAGCATAATAAGACACCTAATAATCCAAAACATTAGTCGAGGTTGCGGGATCAGTCTTAAATAACAAGACATACAAGAAATCACAGTACAAGAACAAATTAAAGCATATTATCTTCATGTCTTGAGATTCCCAGTTCAAGTGAATAAAAAGTTTTCGTATAGCTAAGCCTAGCAGGCTTTTACTTTTATATCTCCATACCAATTTAATTCTATTCAGTATTTTTGTCTTGAAAGTTTTATTCAAACGCATATTCGCATTTTATAATATAAGTTACGATACTATTTTACGTGCACCGACTAAAAGAATACAATTTTATAGAAAAAGAAAATGGCCAAGATTGTTTGTCTTTCATTTTATTCTGTGAAAAGTTAATACTTTTCAACAACATTTAAATTAATATTCGAATATCGAATTCTCTAATTATGACAGGATAAAATCATAATGTAAAAATCACACATATTTAGGGCCATTTTCACGATGTCCGAATAGTCACTATCTACCTAATAAATTTAAAAATGGAACATAATTTGTATGTATGAAATTATCTACCAAAAAATGTAACTGCAATATATTCGTAGGTGGTGAAACAGGCCCTATCTCTGCTAATAACGACTATAAAGTTGTTAAGTGTTGCAATGATCCCCCAACATAATCAAAAACTATTCTATGCAGTGATCTCCAGTTTGTTATATTAGGTGATAAAGTTGACTGCGATGCCAATGGTTCCGTGTCGACAGTAACCCTCGTCTTTATGACCCTTATAATGCGGAGCGTTAATGCAACATCTTTTTATCACCTCTCCGTTGTTGGTGAGGGTTGAAACACAACGATTAGTAAAATCAAGTTTTCATAGGTTTGCTGTGAAAGTGTCACTTTTTTTTTTCGTTTCGAAAATTGTGATTTTCTTTTGTTTGCTGTTTTTAATCTCCGCAGCGATAAAGGGGGATATTTTAAGTTTGAAACACTATTTGTATGTGAGTGTCTAAGTATGTGCTCTTAAATGGATGAACCGATTTGGATTTAAACGTTTTATATTTTTTTAATATTAGTATACCTGACGATGTCGTTTACATAAGGCATTTCTGATAAATAAAACCAATATTCCTAATTAATTCGACTGCACAGGTTTATACACATGCTGTCTTTTAAGTGTAATACTAAAATCAAAGTGAAATACAGGCACATACACTGAGAAAATCACTAGCTCTCACAGCAAGGTCTATTATAATTCAGTCACTCGTGCGAATAGGTTAATCTCTGAGTTTCACGCACCATTGAGATAATCCTTCAATTTCCACGTGCCTGATTGAGTACTTAGTTATATTATCCCACCTAGAACTTGGTAGCTGCTATGTTGCTAAGACGGAATATACAGCTAAAGGTTTTTTAGGGATCAGTGTGCCAATCAGAGGAGAAGTTCACTAGGAACATTTCTTCTCTTTGTTTTTCATTTGATAAGTAAAAATATTTATTTGAGATTCCAATTGCGTCAAAGCTTCCTTTCTTTAAATTAAAATTTTGTTTTTTTGATGACTCAGATGACGAGCTGTGGGTCCTTAGTTCGATACCCGGTGCAGTTGACGTTTATTTGATGAGCATGCTTGTTGGCTGTGGGTGTTATAGTATGACATATCTTTGACACCGTTTAGCTTGGTTGCAATTTGTAACCTTGATGAATTTAATCTTAGTTTTGTAAATAGGTACAGGTTACTATCTATTTTTTTTAATTATAAAATATTATATATGTGTAAAGTATATGTAGTTTATCATTTGTGTTAGCACCTATAACATAAGTTATCAATAGCTTAACTTGGGGCAACCGACCGTAAGTTAAAGGGTGTTCCGATATACTATGTATATTATACTAATATATTATACCTACAATGTAAGCTATATGTGGCATCAACGTTTTCTTTTATGTTGAGAAATTATTTTTGTTAGAGTTTTTAAAGTTCGTATAGGAATAATAATAAATTAGGGAGAGGAAATGAAACTTTCAGTTTTACTCGGATGTTTTCTGTGGAAACAGCAAAATGAATATCTTAATACAAATGTTATTTCATGATGATATTTTCAGTTCTACGTAACTTTACGTAAGAAGTTAATTTATGTTTTGAGCTAGGTGTGATGAAAATCATACAGCAATTTAAAAGTTTAATAATGGTTTTGAAACATGGTCTTGAAGATATATTTTTTTTTAATCATTATTCTGTACGCTTACGTTACTTCTCTAAAAATCATGTAGGCATCGGCATCGCGCACATCCGCGGTATGTTATGCGAATTATAAGAGTTCGTGTTGCATTATTCTCTATGAAATCTGCTTAAAATCACAGGAACATCGCCCGATCGCGCGGTTGAGCGGTTTGCTTTTGTTGGCTACTATACGATCACCCTCCGCGGTGCACGTTGTCATGTGATATATAATAAATTTATCTGTATTACTACTATTAAGGTGATGATAAAAGACAGATCGTATAAAAAAATAAAACTAAAAAAACAACGTTGTTAAAGCAGCAAAGCAATTTAAAACTGAATGAGTATAAATTTGCGATCTCTGTAACCCACACGAACGATACGGGACCCCTTATTAATAAACCACCTGCCTCCACTCTTCATTCAATTTACGGGAATCACACTTAGTCCCAAATCTGTTTAGGGTATCAAACGTTTTTGATCCACTCGCGCACGCCGTGGTACGCTACATAAGCAGATTAACAAAAGCATGTTTGTGCTGGACGAAATCCAGCAACTTACACACATATCGTAACAGAAAACGACCTCTTTAATCACCATGCTACATCCTTTTCATCCCCTTTACGTAGGAGTGAGACGGGCGATAATCCATCGTCGGTTAGGAGCATGGTAGCCCATTGCCGGGCGTGCGGCATGGACTCAACGGACCGCAAATTTGTCGGAACTACCAATGAAATCGGATTACTTATAGAGTTCGTGGCAAGGGAGAGCTAACGAGCGAGAACACCATTACCAGCCGTCAGTGACGTCTTCAGACGCGAATTAGATTTGCCGTCAAACTCCGAAATATTGGTTGCGATCTTTGATAAATATTGACACCGCTAGTTGAGGCGCCGGCGAAACGGAGCCCCGAACGACTTTATAATGTACATGCTAAGTTTGAATTGAGTTTTAACTTGCATTATTTACTGTTTACGGATTTATGGTGAAAACTATTTTTATTTCTGTGGTTTTTTGTGAAAAAAGTATCCAATTGTATTTTTTAATCTGCTCAGAGCTTAAGCTAAAAATATCTGTGCTACAGTTGGCTTCTTTAACACTTAGAACCAAAAACAAAACACAAACAATAATAAGTGAAATAAGTAAATTATCAACTTCTAGACACCAAGTTCTAGAGCAAGGTACTACTATTATATTACTTCTCAGTATTTTTGAATCATCACGGCAAGTTCACTGTTCAAAGACTATGTTACGAGGGTCAACTTGTGCGTTTATGTGTTAGTTGGTCAAATAATTATCACGAACATTTATCATTTTCATATTGTTTTATGTCAGTTTGGATCATTTATCATGCCCCGAGTGGGCAACGGTGGGTCAAACACCGGACCGAGTTTCTGGGGTGGATAGAATACTGCTATAATACTTTATTCTAGCTAATTGACGGTTCTGGACGGACGTACCATATTTAATCTTAGTTTGACCTTTATGATAAATCAATTGAAGAAAAAAAATCTTTTTCTTCCAGGCCATGGCCATGGGCCACTTATCCCATAATTAAAAAAAAAAGTACGATTGATACATTGTGAATTGTAAAATTAATTTAATTTAAATATATATGTATTTGCCTCGAACTAGGTCCTCGGGCACACACATGTGCGCTTGAATCCAGAGCCCTTCGAAGGTAAGTAATAAATTCATAAAAAGCTTTGTATGCTTAAATAAACCACGTAATACTCGTAGTACGTAAGAGCTCTCAGTTTGATATTCAATAAGAACAGTCGCATTTCATCCCCATATACCCATTACTGCGTTTCAATGAAGACTTTAAACTCCTTTATTCTCGTATATTTCAGAACTATTTTATTTCTTGTTACTTTACGATTGTGCAGGGAATCCCATTATTTTTGCCGTTGCACTTGCAATCTTATGTCAACGATATAAATAGTATGATTCTAAGTGAAAATACTGCTTCATTGTATAATGTTCGTTGGATGTATTTTGTTTTAAGTTAGCTATTTGAGTTTCTTACCAAGTATTAACCTCGTTAAATGTATGCTATTAAATGTAAACTTATAGGAATTCTAGGGTTCTACATTGTAAAAACATATTGGCTGGTACTTATACATTAAATATCATCATTTTGATAAGCCTGCTTTTTCATAGTAATATGAAAAGAAACATAGAACATTTATAAGGTATAAAATATCTGGAAAACTCTTTTCGACTTTATAGAACATATCGACAAAATGAAACACAATACAAAACTTTTTAAAGTGATTCACCAACAAACGTGCTAAAACTCCACAAAGATTAACACAAGAAGACTAATAACAAATTATTCAAAGCATGCACAAATTTCATTAACGGGGGCCCGATTCATATTTTATTCATGTCACACACTTAATTAATAAGCGGGTAGTAAGTGGATACATGATAGGATTTGTCGCGAGAAAAACCTTATAAAAGGTAGAATATACCATTAATAATGAAGCTACTCTCGACCTATTCTTTCCTGATTAATTATGTCGCTCACAAAGTCTATTTATTTCTTTCTAATTTTCTTTAGTGGAGACTTGACGCTTCATTTATGGCTGATTAGTCAACTATCCGATTGCATGGTTGGCTACACCTCTGAAGGTTTAGCTGATAATTGCTTCCATGTGATTGGACAACGTGTATTAACCTATTAACACGTCTCCTGGGATTAGGATTGAATTAAGGAAACCTCATTTGTATGTAGAATAAAACCTACCTTATGTTCGTTTTTAATGGTGTGTTGATTTCCAAATTTAATTTCCTGATTGTAATCATATTATTTACGTAGAATTTATTATGAATGTTATAAATAGTGTAGAGATATGGTTCCTCTTTGAAGGATAAGCAACATGGCACCAACATCTTAGGCCGGAGATGGGCAACGTCGCAAGATATTTGCGGTCACCAACCGGAGATTTGGGAGGAGGTGAGTCTGATGGCATATCCATAGGAAATGTTCAGGACCTAACAGTCATCCAGAACTTGATACATCTCTTTTATTTATGTTATTATTTTTATTACTGGTGATGCTTTATCAGTTAAATGTTTCAGTGCTTAATTAAACAAGCACAGAGCTAAATATGGTGAAAAAAAATATCATACAATTTTATTTTATTTATCTTTCTATTCTGAGACCTTGAGAATGTCTGTTGAAGCAGATTATGTAAAATATATACAGACTTAGATTTACTAAAAGCTTATAATAGGTAGGTATAATATATACGTATCACAATTAGATTTGTTATCTTTATACCCAAGGTATACTGTAAAGTATGTGTTCGATTGTGTCACTAATAGGGTTTTCTCAAGTTTACGTATCAGGGTTTTGTATAACCTTTGTGACGTCAGTCAGTCTAGCCTTTCTACGCAAACTGTAAGTCTGTCAAATACAGATAATTCTATTAGTTGGGTGTATCGTTTGTGGTTTCTACGTCATTATTACGCAAGATGTTTTTCACCAGGTTTTTTACTTGGATTAGTCGAAGGGAATAACGGAGATGAGGAAATCTATCATAATTTCAAAACAAATTCGATTAATATTAAGAACAATTAATTAAGCTTAATTTTTGGGCCATTTTTGTCCAAGCACAATTAATTAGATTTGACTGATAGCCATCCAAAATACAAAATGGTTTCAAATTAATTTTGCTGTACAAAGGTATTTTAAAACTCAAACAAATCGAGTTATAATTGTATACAAGTGCCTGTTTGTGACACAGCACTACAAACATTTAATAACAGAACCAGAAATATAATTCGATATTACGAACGTAAATAGCAGCGTTTCCTTTGTTTTCGTTTGAAATTCTGAGCAGTTTTATTCATAATAATTCTGGAACTAGTTTGAATTCAAAACATTGAAGACTTCGTTACCATGTGAGAAATTATGGAGATAAACTTGGATACAAACAGGGTAACTTATGTGAAGTTTCATGGAGTTTGTTACCATAATTTGAATTAAAGGTCTTCTACGGGGTAAATTTGGAAGATCTCGCTATTGTCAGTTTTAAACGGGTCGTCAGTTTTGGCAAGTGGTGGAATTATTAGCGGTCTCAAATCGCAAAACGAGCCAGTAGTAATCAAAAATGTGTGGACTCTCTTTGATAACTTGTCAAGTGTCAAAGTGTGTAGATGCCCATTAATTTTTAAGTCAGTTTTTAACATCAAAAAGGAACAAAGAAAAATAAAAAATCTTGGAGTTATTGAAGTTTCTGATGACCAACTCGGAGCATGAATATGACTTGTTGTTTTAACTGTTTTCTTTCACATGAATACTATTGTATGCCGTGGGTCCTGACAGAAGACATGTTCAAAACTAACTGTAAATATTAGTCAATTTCCCTGTTGATTACCTATTCTACCTACCTATTCATAAGGTTGTCAACTAGTATCAGTTTTGGCACTGTTTGTTTTTAATAACACACTTATGCTAATTGACTTTCAAAACTCCTCTCTCCATAAACATAAGTCATGAACAATAATAATTCCTACGGTGAAACATTATTATACAATTTCAAACAAAATACACCCATCCTTTTCATTTGTTAAATATTTGCTACAAAGTGCAATAATAAACGTTCATATTGCAACAGACAATTGCATAACAAACAGATTTTAGTTCCGTCCCCTTTGTTAATGTTTACCGCGATCTCAACCGCGGTGCGGTCAAACTCTCATAAATAACATACCTTTGTAATATCATAAAATTAAGGCCGTTCTAACAGTAAGGGTTAGTAACATAGTCAAATGATTAGTACCACAATTTATGAACAGCCTTATAGTACGGAGGAAGCGAGAACTATTTGTTATATGAAACTGTATTAATTATATGATCGGTGAGACCTAGTATTATGTGTGATTTATGTTTTGATGTAATCAGTTCTTGGTGTTTCGGCGATTTATGCTGTTGCGAGAGGTTGTTTGAGGGTTGAATTGAATCAAAATTACAACGTCATATACATAGGTTGTTACACTTCTGCCAGAGCTGCGGGTTGTTTGTAAGAGTTGGCTCCACGGCGCTGGCTCTCGAAGACACTCCCTCTAGCTGCACCCTCAAACTCAAACTCAAACTCAAACTCAAACTCATTTATTCAAACTTGGCTGTAAAACAGCACTTTTTGACGTCAAATATTACAAAAGACAGCCCCCAAAACGCCCACCCGTCACCACTTCCTATGTGTTTTTGCTGGGAAGAAGAAGTGGCGCAACAAACTCCCCAGCAACACATATCTGTCTGTTGGTTTGAAGAACCTTTAAAGTTTAAACAATATTTTTGTCATACACAATTTGTATGATGTAAGTAATTAAATATATATATAACAATATAAAGAAATTTAAATACTTATTAACACACGCGGGCTAACACTCAACCTTACACCTACGTACCTTTATGTAACTCAAGCATTAAATATTTTTTATAAAATAAAACCAAAACTAAACAAAACCATAGCCTCTAATTATATGATCCTAATAGGAGATAAGGGAGTGCCCACCTACATGTGCTAGTCTGTTGTAACCGTAATGTACAACATAAGCCGCCAATATAGCAAATTAGGAGCACAGTATAGAAAAAAAAAAAAACAAATAAAAATAACAACAATACTACTCTGTATATAGTCAGTGAGACGACCTGGCACCACAAGCAGCACCCGTTCACGGGCATAACGCGAGGATCAGCCATCGCCCCCCTCGCACATTTTTGAGGGAGGGAGGCAACCCGACCGCCGACGCTACCGCAAGCAATACCGTCTAAGGGAGCATGACGTTCTCACTGCCGAACAACTCAACAACATCCAGTTACACTTAATCAGTACTCACCAACTAGTGGACCTTATTTACTATATTGCAAAGCAGAAAAGTAAAGAACAAAATACATATAAATACAATGTATGTATCTTGTCAATAATGGTGAATTCATGTCTCATTAATTATTGTTACAATGATAACCGTGAGCCGTCTTGCGTTCAACTTAACGACCAACTATTTCTATCATTTAAATAATCATTAATGCTGTAATAAGCCTTCTTTGAAAGAATAGACTTAACTTGTAATTTAAATGCATTAAATGGTAATTCTAGTAAAGGCAGAGGTAGTTTATTATAAAAGCGGATACCGAGCCCCAAAAATGATCCATGAACCTTATGAAGTCTATGAATGGGTACACACAGTTTGTGCTTGTTTCTGGTATTTATACTGTGAACGTCGCTTTTTTTGGTGTACAAGTGTATATTTTGCCTAATGTATATTATGTTGGCAAAAATAAATTGCGATGCTACAGTAAGAATACCTGTTTCCTTAAAGAGCTCTCTTAGCGAATGTCTGCTACCTAACCGGTATATCGCACGAACAGCTCGTTTTTGTAATATAAATATATTTTGAATATCAGCAGCTTTGCCCCACAAAAGAAGACCGTAGGACATAACGCTGTGAAAATAGCTAAAATAGACTAATCGAGCTGTTTCTATGTCAGTGAATTGTCTTACTTTTCTGACAGCGTAAGCAGCTGAGCTAAGTTTTCCCGCGAGGCCAGATATATGTGAGCCCCACTGAAGCCTGCTATCAACTGTTATACCAAGAAATACCGTGGATTCTGCCGTTTCCAGAACCTCATTATTTAAGATAATGTTGGGTCCTACATTTTTTACGTTCGGCAGAGTAAATTTTAAGCATTTAGTTTTCTTGGCATTAAGGACTAAGTTATTCGCACTAAACCAGTGTGTAACCATTGAAAGTGCACTGTTCACATCGTCAAATTGATCCCTTTTTCTGTCAACTTTAAAAATAAGTGAAGTATCATCTGCAAACAGTACAACGTCACAGATATTCTTCAGATGGTATGGTAAATCATTTATGTATACCAGGAATAAGAAAGGACCTAGTATTGAGCCTTGTGGCACGCCTAATTGTACAGGAAGACCTAAAGATTTGGCGCCATTGACATCTACGCATTGAAACCTGTTATTTAAATATGAGTCTATTACGCTAAGAGCTACATTTTGGACTCCATAATAGCTTAATTTACGTAAAAGTGTATCATGGTCCACGCAATCAAAAGCCTTGGAGAGATCACAAAAGACTCCAATGGCATTTTGAGAGTTTTCCCATGCATTAAAAATGTGCTTCAAAAGAGCCACACCAGCATCTGTTGTTGAACGACCTTTAGTAAAACCATATTGTTCACTGTGGAGGAGGCTATTTACATTAAAATATCTTAGTAACTGCTTGAGAATTAACTTTTCGAAAATCTTACTAAAGGCGGGTAAGATGGAGATGGGCCTAAAATTACTTACATCTCTCTTATTGCCAGATTTAAATAAGGGTATGATTTTACTTTGTTTCATGAGGTCAGGAAAAACTCCGACATCAATACATTTATTAAATGTTATAGCAAGATACGGGGCAACTATGTCAATTATATTGTTCAATAGTTTAACGGAAATGCCCCAATAATCACCGGTATTTTTTAAATTCAGCGATTTAAACATGTTAATAACATCACTTGGTGAAATATGCTCGAAACTAAAAAGAGAGTTACATTTAGGAACACTATGGTGCAAAAGATTTTCAGCGTCTGTAGCAGAAGAATTTAAGGAGCGAGTTGTAGTCGTAGGTATGCTAGCAAAGAACTCGTTAAAGGCCATGGCTACGTCAGCCGCATTGCTAATACATTTATTGTCAATTAATATTTCTAATTTATTTTCATGATTGACTGATTTACCTGTTTCCTGATTAATTATTTTCCACGTAGTCTTAACTTTATTAGTCGATTTTTTTATAGAATTACTTATAAATTTGGCTTTAGCAATTTTGCAAACTTCTTTAAATAATTTTGAGTATTTTCTGACGTAATTTAAAAACGGGGTATCAAACCTATAACTTTTCATACCGTATAACTCGTAAAGTCTCGCTCGACTTTTGTAAATACCTTCAGTAGCCCATTGATTAAAGTTGGCAGAAGTAGCGTTAACAGTCATGGTTTTAGTTTTAAATGTTGAGTTGAACTCTTTTTGTACAACATCAAAAAGTGATCCATACATGACATTAGGATCCTCATTTACAAGAATAGAAGGGTTAATTTTTTTGTTTATATTACTTTTAAATCTACTACAACGACTAGCTGTAACTGGCCTGCATTCAATTTTAAATGACTTCTTGTGGATTATCATGGGAAAACAAGCGCTTTGTCCACAATGGTCAGATGTCAGGTTATTAAACACCATACTGTTTGAGGCTTCACAATTACAAAAAATGTTATCAATGCAAGTTGAAGACGAGGCAGTGATTCTAGTAGGTTCAGAAAATAAGTTTATTAGATTATATGATTTAAATAAGTTTATAAGTCTAACGCTTAACGGTGAAACCTCTAATATGTTTACGTTAAAATCGCCACATATTATTGCACTTTTATTATTAGATTTTAATTTATTAAGTGAATCTTCCATGACTGATTCAAATATATTGAAATCACCCTGCGGGGGGCGGTATACGCAAATTATAACATATCGCTCAAGTTCCACACAAGACAACTCGATAGTGCGCTCGATAGAAAGATTAACCAAGTCTTGACGTTGTTTACATTTCAAATTGTTTGAAACTAATATCAAAGATCCACCCCGAATGGCATTCTTTCTTACAAACGCACTTTGTACAGTATAATTGTTATCATTTAGAAATAATATTTCAGGTTCTTTTAACCAGTGTTCTGTCAAACATAAGACATGAACATTATAACCTTCCAAAAATAAGCTTAATTCTAATTCCTTGCCAGATAAGCCCTGCATGTTTTGATGTACAAGGTTCAAAACATTCGGCTCACCTTTTGTCGCGCTTAATAGTTTAAACTACTAGGCGTATCAATAGTTATGTTAGTATTATTACTAACAGTATCCTTAGATACATTACAAGTATCCGTGTCAGTCTGTATATTATATGCTAAAAGATTAGCAATGTGTCTCCTACACCTAGCTGGCAAATACATGGAGTATTCTGTTAACTTAAAATCACTTATAAATTCATTAATGTCAAAATATGAAACTGCATTAACAAGTTTACAAGTCCTATTGTAAAGGAGCATGTTTAAATTAAATATGTGCCTATTTTGTTCAACTGTTAATGTATATGAATATGGACACCCATAAAGGGAGAGGAATTTTGATGATTTCTTACTAAAAAAATAGGTGTAGACAAGGTTGCATATACCTATATATAGTTCATCGACTGTCCTCCACGGTGCGAGACGCCGCTATTTTAAGAAAGACATACGTAATGGGAAAAATCGCAGGTCCGCAGTTTTCAATCTATCTTTTTTGCCTTTCGTAGAATTGGTTTAAATTTTCGCAATGGAATCTTTAAATCACACTGTTTATATAGGCTACATTGTTAGTCAATAAGATAATTTATTGCTTACTAGTGTTACCTACTTGTATAACTGGCTCTAGTATAAAATGCTTCGACCGCAGTGATTCCCGCGAGGTCGCTGCGATATTGAGCGGTCAATCTGGTGCATGGACAGTTTTGGCCAATGCAGACTGTTATGTTTTATTGCCAAGAGTTTTTCGTACTTAATCCGTATCATATGTTTCATTATTAGCAAATACGTAGGAGTATCACAGTAAACCAATTTCTTTTTTTGTTTGTACAGACGCCAGCAGGTCAACCTAACCGCATCTGTAAAATTTTACCAATCGAATATCAACCTTCCAGTATTGCGATAAGACTGAGAATTTATTAAAAAAAAAATGACAGATTGAGGTAGGTTGATGTGCTAAGAAAAACTTTCTACAATTTTTCTTATTACTCGGAATAAAGATGAGACAAAATTTAATTGCAAATTAATCTTGTAAAACAATTGAAATCGAGGCTGTGCGAGAAAATAATCTTGATATAATCTAATTGTATCTCCAACAAACCGCATCCGAATCTTATCAACATATCAAAGGGAACAGATATCTCGTACACGCAATCTCTTATTTAAATGTCCTAAGAACTTAATGAGTCCAATAAGTAATGGTTGCTGTCGACGCTAAGCTTTTCGGCATTTGCAAACGTTAACATCTTAATCTAGACGTAAACGTGGGAGTTTAAGTTATATTTAACAACAAACTTGTGACCGATGAAGCCGCTTACTACCTTTATTATCTAATTATTTTTAGTAAATTTAATTAAATATTTGAATGTTAATTTTAGAACATTTATGAAATATGATTACGATTACCTTTGGTTAGGGACTATGATTGTTTCTGTTCTTTAGGAAAATCTTTTGAAAATTTCATGTATTTGGCAAATCTTTTTTATCTTCATATGTTTCATGAGATTTAAATGTATGTCAATGAAGATTAGAAATCAGCTAATCAGTGATAGCTAAGAGAGAAAAGTCTAAGAGTTTAATGAAACAATTTCCCATTAGCATCGCTTCAATTCCTTTCATTACTCATAAATCAATGTACAGCCCATATTTCGACATTTGACTTGGTTTATTTTTAAGCACGATAAACGAGCACAACCGTATTTGGGTGACGGGCGACGCGGCGTAACACCGGTTAAATTTCCCAGTGGGCGCGACCGCAAGCGACCGTCTCTGACGCCACACAACATCTATTGGCTTTTCCCTAAACAATTGCACTTTTAATTCAGAGTTTCTTCAGGAAAACTGACTTGTTGATTTTCGATAAGACTTATTTTAAAGCAACCCAAATCGAGGAGTCAGCAGCTAAGGTCTTGCCCATTATACTATTCATTGCTGCATTTGTCACGCTTAATAAAACTACGATGCATCGGGAAGAAGCAATGTTCTGGACAGGACCTAAGTAGTGCACAATGTAAGCGTTGGTGAACTATACCTTCCCACTGGCATAATCAGAAGAGATTGCCCATCTCAGTTGGGGAGATATTACACGCTTGACCAGATTCCCTGTGACTGGCTAAAAAATGATTGTTTGTAAAACATTTAAGACTTTGTAATAATGTATAATTGCTCTGTTTGTTTTTGTTTTTAAGAAACATATTTCATCCTCTTATGCAACAAGAAAAAAGGGAGTGTTTTCCTTAATATGAGTTAAATGACTATAATTTAACATTTAATACGATAAAGTTATTAGAACAAATAAATTAGAACAAAAATTATAGGTAGGTTATTTGTATTTTACAGTAGCTTCTATCAGAATAATTCTAATTTATTCTTCTATGCCAACTCGATACCAATATTAATTTTAAAATGTGATCAAATAGTCTAAATCAGAAGGAACTTTTACAATCGTGACATTTATTATTCCTATAGATATGTTTCTCTAATATAGTTAGATACAAGTTATGTCACTGTCAAGCTATTCTGAACCCCAATGTAATTAATCTACCAGCCAATAGTTACGGTATCAACTTCTCAGAATTTCCCAAAGCTCTTCGCTCTCATAATTGGTTTTTCTCTAGAACTAGCACCACCGAAATAAATAACCATCAATTTGGGTTATGAGGTTTTGAATACCAGTAATTCAAAAGGCTAACTGCAAAGCTGTGATTATTGAATGAAATTTCACAGGGTTTATTTCATGAATTGTATGAAATTATTATTAGTTATTATATCTATAAAGTATCAAGAAGTTAAACCTACAATTAATAGATAACTAAAAATAGAGCGTTCAAAAATTGTATCCAAGATAGTGGCAACATCGCCACATTGGTACAAATCTTAGCAGGCCAACCTATTCGAACCCTACTGTAAAATTTTGCCAAAAGAATGTTAACCTTCCGGCATTGTGATAAGATTGAATATCTATTAAACAAATTTTATTGAGATTGAGACACAGATTTCGGTAGGTTGATATTCTGACGTCTGTACCTACTTCAACCTAAGATCTCCAGAAGGAATAAAAGTCGGTTTTAGTCGGTAAAAGTCTGACACACACACATACATACAGTTGCACCCACGGCGGGGTAAATAAATGGTTAAAATGCAAGTTTGTTATCATATCTCTGTTTTTACCACTAGGTGTGATATCCACCAGTGTAAAAAGCGCCCTTGGTCCAATAAAAACTACCAAACTTAAAATCAATGCATCCATGTATGGATACAGTGACAAGTGGCCAGGGATCATCGATTCTAATGCAGATGCTGCACATCACAGCCAGTTAATCATAATTTAACTACCCCGCACGTATCAGGATATTCTAGTACAAATTCAAGTTTATTTCCCTTGTGGGGTAGTATGTGCCTGATATGCTCTGAGATATTGCACTTGCAATCAAAAGTATGTAACGTCGGAATAAGATCAAAAATCTATAGTACATGATACATAAATCGGGAAAGTGATTTAATTTCACATATATAAGGTATGTACAGACGCCTGTACATCAAGCTACTACAATCTGTCAAATTTCTTTAATAGATTTACAGCTTGTAACTGAAGCATAAGGTTCAAAGTTGATTGGATTTTTTTTTCGTGGGAAATCATCAAATGACCCCTCCCGTTGAGAGTGCAGCTGGAGGGAGTGTCTAAAACCCACTTTTGTTGCTTCTGGAGGTCCCTGCGTGCCAGTGCCACGGTAACTCTTGCGAATAACCCGCAGCCCCGGCAGAGAAGAAGTACTCCTGAGAATTAGATTATATTTTTTTCTGCAGATTCACCGATGGACCTGACCAAGCCGTATAACGGAACCTATTTTTTAAGTACAATTACGTAGAATAGCTTACCTCAATGAAAAAAGAAAAACTCCACACCCTAAGCATTTGTACTCATTCTCTATCAACTTCACAGCTTAATTGCGCACCTGGTTAACGAGCCATAAAAGTAATTAATGAACGTATGATTATATCGGTCACCATGTTCGAACACACGCAATGCACTAATGAACTAATTAATATGAACCTTACAGGTTTCCTGCAATAAAATGACGCTGTGATTGTTCGTGGAAGTGATAAAACATGTGCTTTGAATACCCCCCCCTTGTAAGCTGTTAAGTTGTAGGGGAAATTAACTAACTGACCTTTTTTTGTTTACTTTTTGTTGAATCTGAAGGTTTGGGTCGTTTTTCAGGTCGGAATATTAGGACGCTAAATGACAAAGTAATTGTTATGCATTAAAGGGTGAGTGAGTATTTATGTTTTAAACTTCCGTACGGAAAGCTAATTAGTATTTTTATTAATTATTAAGTGGAGATATTTAAAAAATCTACTAATTAACTATATCAGAGAGTAGTAAAGAGTATTTTTTTTAAGTCGGTTCTGTAGTTCCAAAATCATTAGAGTACAAACATTTTATATTTTCATCATCGGAAAGAGTAAAAAGAAAATAACTTAATTTTCTTTATTTATGATTATTGCAGCACTAAAGCACCAGCCTTTTGAGTATGACGGTGCGGGTTCGATTCCAGGACAGGCAAGTACCAATGTAACTTTTCTAAGTTATACGTACTTTCTAAGTTTATCTTGGACACCAATGACTGATCAAAGGTGAAGGAAAACATCTCGAGGAAACCTGGACTATAAAGTCTGAAATCACCAACCCGCATTGAGCAAGCGTGCTGATTGACGCTCAATCCTTCTCCGTGGGAGAGGAAGCCTGTGCCCAGCAGTTCGACGATAAAAAGGCTGTGATGATGATGATGATTTTTATTGTTTACGTTATAAAAATACTTACAGGTACTTGAAAACTAAATATCATTTTTTGATGGTTATGTATACTAAAACTTAAATAAAGCAACTAATAATATCAGGAGTAATGAACTGTGAAACTATTAATAACAAACTCATGTAGTTACATAGACACCGAACATGAAATAGCTTTTATTTAGTTATTATCTCTTTTACTATGAAGTAAGAAGCAACTTTATTAATTCCCATGGGGACCATAGCTATAAGGCATATGACAAAGTAATTTTCATATCTTTTGGAGACTATATTTATAACTTATTAAAAAAAAATGATCTATCCACTACGTGTGTTGTTGTAAAATGTAATATCTTTATTGTTTTTAAAGCTTTTATTTAACTTGTTTTAATATATAATATTGTCGATGACCACGATACACGGGCAACTCTAATGAGATTATGACTTGCACCATATAATATATTTTACGAGTTAAACTTTCTAAAAATAATTAAATAAAAAAACTAATATACGGTATAAGAATACGAGATAAGAAATAATTAACAAAAAGTTTAGGTTTAATTAGATTAACGCTCAATCCTTCTGTGTGCGAGGAGAGGCCTGTGCCCAGCAGTGGGACGATAAAAATGCTGATGATGATGATGATGAGTTTAGGTTTGAACTGTGTATCAACCATGTATCAATGGTATGTATCAATAGTACTCATACACCTCGTTAATAAACGGATTAAGCAAATATGCAATGTCTAAAACAAAATTTATTAAGTACAGTCACGGCAAAAAGACCGTGAGCAGTTGAATACAGTACAAAAAAAAACAAAAAAGACCTATAAAATTAGCACACAATAATTCAAACACTTTAAAAATCGAACACAGCCCAAGTAACATACAGCCAGGAAAATTAGTAGCAGGCATCGAATCAGTGTCGTCCCCACGACACATAAATTACCGTATCTATCAAGTAAACACAGCAATGGATTCCCACCGTGTAATACTGACTGTAATTGGCCGCCGCTCTTTGATTGTTGTGATACCGACTACAAAATGACAGTGGTTTTCACACATTTCGACCCGTTCGTTGAAGCGACGGAATGAAGGCTTAGGGTTTCGTTTGTTGGGACCGCTTTGGGTACTTAGTTAGAATTGAATTGATAGTTGACTTAAGTAAGTTAGTAGGAACATGGTATTATTCTATTTATTTAGAGTCTGCTATTATTGTCCGTATAACAGAATAATTTCCTTTCTTATAGAAGTATGAATAAGAATTTGAAGTAAACTGTACCTGCGCAATATTGCTTACAACTTTATTTGAAAAATATAATATTCATAGATATCTTTACAGGTACCTTTTAAAATTACTCGAACAATAATTCGATAATTTTAAAATATGTACATCTATGCCTTAAATTTTTAGTGGCTGACAAAAATATTATATTTGTGTCTACTTCTTTTGAAATTGCGAGTTTTTTTAATTGACAAAAGCGCCAATAAAGGTATCGTAAACTAATTTCATTTGAATTATTTTTCAATAGAAAATTCTTTGATGATATGATTTTTTTCAGTGAAATCGTTTCAGCAAGCACTTACATGGATGGGGGATTAAAACATTCATGTGGAGGGGTAACTGGAAATCTGTGGGTGAAGCTACTCTTCATTAAATTCGACTTAAATGCGAGCGCAGCTGTAGGAGCAGCTGGTTTAGAACCTCCTTGTGTTTGAACTTTTTGTTCATATTCCGATATCCAGAAAATTCATAATTTTTTTTTCATGTGCTTATTTTGTATTAAAAAAAATCTAATAATCCCATTCTATCCCGTAAATCTACAGCTTATTTAATTATTTAAAAAGACTCGCTTTTCACACTGTATCACAAATTCTTACTAATATTATGAAGGTCTATCTGTTCGTCTGTCTGTACCACTTCCATGTCAAAAGTGCTATAGACGATTTTAACTATTGGTAAAAATTGGTCCACATTATAATAGAAATAGTTTAGAGCCTAAGAAAGGATCTAACCTACTGTTTATCCAGCTGCGGGAGGTAGATCCCTCGGAGCCGCGTGGGACCGCTGGTATTTTATAATTCAGTATTTTATAATTCAGTGTGAAACAAACATACAACAGTCTAACTGACACAATAAACAATACACTACGTAAATAAAACACAGTTCACTTAGTTCATTAAAAATATTGCTGAGGACTCATTTTTGAAGTAATTTCCATGACACCATGAAGCTTTCCCATAATAAAGCCACGCTAACGCCTCACTTAAATATTATTACCAATTTTAATAATTACCACGGAATGGCTAGCATTTGACGTCTACAAATTGATACTATATGTTCTATAGTACACATCTACATGGGTAGTAACCGCATGTAATCAGTAATCACAAAGGGAGCTCTGCCAGCTAAATGTACCACGTTCCATCTAGCTTAATAGGTTGCAATATAAATCAGAATAGTATGACACAATTGTGTAAATACTTACTGGTATTCGCTGTCAAAGCCGTGAAATGCGTATCTTCAAAACTTCACGGTTTTTTAATGGGAAATCACTAAATGACAGGGATAATTTAGTGATTTTTTATTGATATAGACCCTCCTTCTATCAATACCCATAGCCGGAGTGTAAGACTTTTACTGACTAAAACTCACTTTTGCTTTTTCTGGAGCCTTTTTTATGCCAAAACCGCGGTAACGTTTGCAAAAAATCTAACAGCCCCGGTAGGCCTCAGCCCAATGGGTTCCAGAAAAATTTGCTGACAACTCTTACTTGGTTATAGTCTTAGCTGATACTAGATTTCGTTCTGAGTTTTGTCATGAGATTTGGTGCTCACACACAAGCCATTACTAGATTTAGGATTGGAAATTTGAATTTGAAAAACATAATGTTAATTTTCATTTTACTCATCAATCAGCATAAAATGTTAGAACATCATCTCCGTACCT
This sequence comes from Heliothis peltigera, assembly GCA_958496145.1. Lineage (NCBI taxonomy): Eukaryota > Metazoa > Arthropoda > Insecta > Lepidoptera > Noctuidae > Heliothis > Heliothis peltigera. Next base: position 8,127,296 of record OY292325.1, read on the forward strand.
GGCAGTCTCTCAACAAATGTCCTTATGTCATGAATATACAATTATATGGTAAGTAAGGAAATAAAAAGGTTACGCCGAGTAGGCTCTTCACGTAACTTAAAAGGTTTTCTAATAATAAATACGATTTCCAAAGGTTTTGCGTAACAGTCTTTATCAAAAGAAAAATACCAACTTACTTCATTTTTTGCGTCATTAAACTTCAAGTATAAAGTAAATAAAAAACATTACAAATATTTCAATCATCTTGAAAAACTAGCTTTTGCCTGTGGTCTCACTCATGTTTATTAAAATATATAAATGACAGATTGACGTAAGATTTCTTTTGGCATTTTTTGAAGTAATTTTTCTTTTCTTCGATTGACATAAGGCTACAAGTGATTATATGCGAGTTGACAGGTCGCGCCATGCTCGGACAGAAGACATGTTGACATTGACACAAAGAGCTTTGTCTTTTCTTGACAGAATAGATATAAAATCGCCATGCTAAGCCTGCTGACGGAACATGCGTTGCGTATTATCGGTCGCGTAACGCCAGAACTGACAAATGTATGGTAAAACACTTGACCGTTCACACTCAACCGATTATACGTTAGTGCGACGGATGATACGCTCGGCGTATTTTACGTCAGATATGAACCTTCCCTAATTAAGGCTCTTAAAAATGTTGTTGTAGACTTTATTTTATAGACCTTTTGCAATCAGTTATTTCAGATGTTAACCAGCACATTAATTTTGATTATTGGAGAAAAAAAAGAATCTAAAATCTTCGAATGCTTTATATCTGATCATATTATTTTAAGACATCATGAAAGTTTCTTTTCAAAAATTCAGTCATGCACACCACCTAACACGAGAGTCATGCTAGAGCAGTGAACCTGACCTACGACGCTGTGTCGATAATTCACGAAAACCGATATTTTGAACTATAGTAGTTTTTGGTATTCGGTTCACTTTGTTACTTCACCTCTAAACTAATATTGTAGTTTCAAAATACTCAGTTATAAACCATTATATATATATTATTTTACGAAATTAATAACACCGTGGCTTTAAGAAATAAATAATAAATATATTTTTTTTATTTTACAAACATTTGGAACTACACTAGAACATAGTTTTTACAATATAATGATTCATCGCTGCATTAAGTACTATGTTGATGTGAACTCTGGCACCCATGGTACCAGCGCTCTCATAATAAGTTTACCCTTAAATTATTTCATTACAGTAGTAAATGTATAAATGGGGATAATAAATCGACCACTGTAAAATGTCTAAATGAATTTTAATTATAACCGTACGTAAAGCAATTAAATAAGTACGTCCTCAAACAAGCGACAATCACCATGTACTTCCACCAACACAAAAGTAACACAATTAAAATATTCGATAAATTCAAATTTGTTTCATACGATATGCCAGTCTCCTTTATTCTGCAGAACCACAATTTCCTTGCATTGTTTAGCATGTGGTGTGTAACCGAGATCTCCGCGAATCTCGGTAGTTATATGAAGCCGAGATTAATACGGAGATATTATAGTCATAGGTGTAAAGCTGGGAGGTATCGCGACTCCATGATTGTTGTAAGTAGCGCCGTCGCACTGCATTTCCTCTAGGGATGGGACGTTTTCACTTTATATTGTCGATAAAAAATGAATGAGTAAAGTTTATATTTTTAATGTTATTTTACTAAAGGTTATTAGCCTATTTTATATTAATATTTTTATGTTTTTATAAGTACATGTATAAAATCGCAAGTTTCAAATAAAATGATTCAATCTTGCCTTTTTATCATTTTTTTAAGGTTGTGAAATAACAAAAATACGGCATTATAATCAAACAAAAAATCTACTTGACTACTGGTGGATTCTATTGAAATTTCTTGTATTAAGTAATTAGGGCACAATTCACCTTGAAATATCAGTTGCAAAACACCTTCACACCTTCTCATTAGTATAGATTATTAATCCTAGCATTGATTTACTAGACTATCTGAATGCCGACTAGTAGACATTAATATAAAGCCACACCTAAAATGTAGATCAAAACGCCTGATATTACCTTCACAGCTCTAAATTAGATCGTGACAATACCAGTCCAAAAAAGCCGCAGCAAGACCTAAGTTATTCACTGTAAAAGATTTATTTGAAACGAGTTCAGCGACAACTAATAATATATTACATTACGTTATTTAATGTATAAGCTTTCTTAAAATACTGGCACACCTCTACGTAAAGAAAGAAATATTATAGAAGCGACTAGAAGCTGGCAACTCAGGGCAGAAAGTTCAAGGTTATTCAAAGGAACATTTCAGCTACGAGATAACGTCCACTTTGTCCTCTTGGTGAGATAAATACTTAGTATTTAGTTGCCAACTTAGCAATGAGGAACAAACTTTTGGTGACAGCTGTGTACCCATATAGGTACCTACTTGCGAGTTGTGCCGAGATATTGCCTGAAACTTGAAATATTCAACTTTGAGTTTAAGGTATTCACCTACTTAAGTATTAATAAAGACATCTAAATAATAGTACTACCTGCCAATCTAGTCCCATTCAAGAAATAGGCTCCATTATCAACAAAAGGGAATTTTATTCCGGCACAAAATAATAATTGGGCAATGTTAGCACAATTCGAATGTGATTCAATACTCGTATATCGACTTCACAGATAATCCCTTTTTGGTGGTCCGAATACTACTCTATTTCGGAACACTAAAACATTGAACGTGTTTAGTGCAATTTCATCGTCCTACCACTAAGAATAGAGTGGCGCATTATGACTATGATACTTAACAAAACATGGTGAAACAATACATGCTCAAAGTCGCTCCCCTCTAAGCATACTCAGTGAGCACTCAGAGGTTAAGTACACAGTTAAATTACTCCCTACTCTATCTTTGAGACATTTTTCCTTGTTACGGAGGCAGGAGCAAGATATTATTTAAGCCTGCTCCTCGGAATTTACCGGTATAGTTGCCGGAAATATTATTATAGTGCCTTCTAAACTTATTGTTTGTTGAAATTAAGTGATACTATATTTTCTTCTGAAAATACAATAACATCATTTATATGCAATAAACTTATAGGTACTGAAATGATTTCTTAGTAGGATCTAAAGCTACAAGTCAAAAATAACTTTCTCGCCGAATTTCCATTTTCAAACATTAGAACGTCGAGAGTTTTGAGACTGGCCGAATATGGCTTCTTCTTTTACTTTCTTAGGAATACTTTTAAGAGGTAACTTTTCAAATAAATCAGTAGGCGTTGCAGCAAGACCTCGCGGCTGCGTACTTACTCTTTGTTATCTGTGAACTGCCGGAGAAACTTTCGGTGACTTATTTAAAATTGCATGTGTTTTAAAAACCTTTTCTGTGTTAAAATTACGATCGTGCCAGCTGTTGCACGTGACTACTTTGACGTTTATTTTCGAGTAGTACTGCTATTGGGAACTATTCGGTCTTGTGAGGCTTTTTATCGTACTTATTAGATTGAAATGGATATTTCTATGTATTCTATTCAAAATGCTTAATCACACTTTGTTTTTTAGATGATTCTATAAATTCCAAACGTCAAAACAATCATAATAAAAACTGCTGCAGTTGAGAAAGTTCTTCGAACAGTAAGATTATCTTCAAAAATCTCATATCAGTAAAATCTACATAACAGTCTATATGTATTCCTAACTATTCAGCAACAATTGACGGGATCTAAACGAAAGCAAACTCCAATTTCATACAGAAAACGGGCGCAGATCCTCAGAAGCTTTTATTGAATAAATTAACTTTTATTAAAATCCTGTTTGTGACCCCGACGGACGCCCCTGGCTTCGGCTTACCAACTTATTTGGGAAATCAGATTACGCTTTGGTAAATAAAAACTGGCACCCGGACAAAATTATGGATCCAACGAAATTATAGACGAGGAGACAATTAGGGTTGTTCCTATTATGGACAAAGAGCGAAGGAAAGGTGTTTGATAGTCGATATGAGAACTTTTCTTTTTAAACAACGTAATTCATGTTTTTTTGTGTATCCAAATACAATCAAAAAAGTTTTAAATAAAAATGTTTAGAACTCCAGTCAGGTAGGTACCACAGGGAAGTCAGCGGAGCCCTTTGGCTTAAAAATAAACTTAATAACCCAAACCGATCGTAACCAAATCGGGGAGCCCTAAGCCAGCGCCGCCATCTTATGAAATCTACATGAAAACAGCGCTTGCACCATCTCTCCTAGATATAATTGTATTTATCTTTTGATATAAGCAAACAATCTTAAATACTTCATGAACTAGCCGTGCATTATTGTCTTATTATCATTAATCTACCCCTAATGTCTGCCAAAGATGTTCCAACAATTTAACATGTCATCAGAAACACGGAGGAAAGATGGTCACCTATCTACGGACCGACCACGTCAAACGCGACTTAATGATATGATCGATCGATTCGTAAGGCTGTCATTGTAACACAATTAAAAACTTCCCCATCGGTCGTAATAACATTTTTCGGAAACATTTTTTCCAGTTACATCAATAATTATGATTTATGACGTAAACAATAACAAAAAATAAAACTTAAAAGGTCATTGTTTGAATCCGGTTAACACTAATTGATATCACTTTTCTATAAAAGCTGATAAAAGCTTTCATCATCATCATCTCCCGAGCCTTCTCCCAACTATATTGGTTTCGGCTTCCAGTCTAACTGGAATCAGCTGAGTACCAATGTTTTACAAGGAGCGACTGCCTATCTGACCTTCTCAACCCAGTTACTCGGGCAACCCAGTACCCCTTGGTTAGACTGGAGCTGATATAAGCTTTCATTGCCATTAAAAATAAAGTAAGAGAAAAAATATAATTTTATTCATTAACAGATAATAAGAAAACAATATTTTCTACATATTATCATACTACATAAGATAAAGAAAATTAATAAATATCATAAAAATTATGACGTCAATTATTATGTGAGAATTTAATCTTAATGAAATAAAATAAACAGAATATTAAGTCACTAATTTATTTAATTCAGCGACATAAATAAGACTCTTACTGTCTTTAACACAAGTATTTTTTCAAATAATACATCAAAAACATTTGTTTAAATTAAAAGAAAATAAATTGAGAATTTGATAATGTTATGAAAATGTTTTATTAAGTAATGAATAAGTTCTTTCGACTCAATTTAACACGAATCTTTAGTAAACGTAAAAAAGACTGCTAATCATTATAATTAATTACGAGTTACTTGAAATTACAAGACCTTATTGTTAGATATAGAATAAGACCTTATTGTTTGCTACTGCATATTTACCTTTTAGAAGGTGACTCAATACTATGTAACAAGGTATCCTGTAATCCTATAGGCAGTACGTACTTCATCACAGCCTTTTTTTATCGTCCTTGAGCGAGAAACCTTGAGCGTTAATCACCACGCTTGCTCAATGCAGGTTGATGGTTTCAGACTTTACAGTCCAGGTTTCCTCGAGATATTTTCCTTCACCTTTATTCAGTCATTGGTGTCCAAGATAAACTTAGAAAGCACGTATAACTTAGAAAAGTTAGATTGGTACTTGCCTGACCTGCAGGCTTAGCATGGCGATTCTATATCTATTCTGTCAACAAAAGACAAAGCTCTTTCTGTCAATGTCAATATGTCTTCTGCCCGAGCATGGTGCGAACTGTCAACTCGCATATAATCACTTCTAGACTTATGTCGATCCAAGAAAAGAAAAATTTCTTTAAAAAATGTCAAAAGAAATCTTACGTCAATCTGTTACTTTTCTGACAGTATGTCCCTTCTCCGGTAGACAAAACTTGTTTCTACGGTTGCAATGCAACGCCCCATGCTAATACTCGAAAGGCTGTTGCTTTAACCATTAGGCCACCATGACTTACGTACTAAGTCGATTGTATTGGGAAGAATATACATGCGTAGACGTACTTACTTACCGCCTGAAAGACCGCATTATGGCGACAATATTCAATTCAAATCGCCAATCCGAACAATAAAGCTTCATTTTTCCGCTGTGCCACTCAAACAAAAGGGCACTGCACTATGATTATGAGTTTCGGTTGCACCGCAATACGGATCCACTAGTTGTGCAGATAAAATTTAATTGAACATGTGCCCGTTCCCACAGGGCTGCCACCACCCAGATTAGAGAGCTGTGATCGCTTCTCAGCTTCACAGGAAACCCGACGACTACTAAATGAATTTTAATGAAGTAGTTAAGTGCGGGGCTAGATGGAAAACTTATAAGAACTTTGAGTTAGCCCTGCTCGATATAGACGCGGGCAAAAATGAAAACCAGATAGTACTAAGTGGGTATTCTCATTGAATATAATATATATTATAGAATATTCCTCACACAATCACACAACGTCATCTAGTCCAAAATTAAGCAGAGCTTCTACTATGGGTACTAGATAAATAATATACTTTTCTTTTATACATACATAATTATTTAAATTGTTATTTAAATTGGTGTTCATAATAAAGAGTCTATCTATCTATCTAATATACATAGAAACACCCAGACTAAATCAAACACCTATGTCCATGCACACAAATGTTTGACATATGCAGGAATCGAACCCGCGACCTCTAGCGTGGCAGGCGGATTCACTACCCACGACGCCATTTGGTCGTCTATCGAATCCGGGACCAATATCGGTATTCTATCATAATCATATTCGTTCTATCGAACAAATCAAATGAATCCTAAGTACTTCCAAGTAAAAGATTTAATTAAATATAAACTTGTTGAAGCACTTGAATTGTAGATATTGCGAATTTAAATAGAACTTCAATCGGTAATAGTAGGTCGATTCTGTAAGCATCACTTCGCTTCGCTCAGAAATTCGATTCTGAATCCGCGCTGATTTCTACACTAGCGCAACTCGATCGAGCGTGTTTGCGAGTTGAACTAATGAACTTCGAGATTTTGACAGCAAAATGTATGAGATGACGTAAAAGTGGTATTCTGTAAGCATCACTTCACTTCACTCAGAAATTCGATTCTGAATCCGCGCTGATTTCGACACTAGCGCTACTCGTGCGAGCGTGTTTGCGAGTTGAACTAATGATCACTTCGACGTTCACCTCACCCAGATGGTAGAGGAGCCCTAGAAGGGATTTTGGGAGTAACTCTAGGAGCGCACCATATTAACATATGGGAGAATGTTTGCATCCCGTTGAGTACCTAAACCATAATATGAGCTTTTTATACAATTGCTCGGGTTTAGGGTAGTCCATTAGATAAGTGAAAAGCTGGAAAGTGTCAGATTAAGGGTCAGATGGATTAATGACGAGCTTAAGTATGTGTATATGTACTTAAAACATTCTTAGGCCCCAACTAACATTTAGTACCCCCACCCCACTTATAGTAGAAAGGCAGATTTATATGATATTTGATGTCAGTATATCACATTTTTTTTTTTTTAAGTTTATCCAAGTAGATGTCCGTTAAAAAAAATGAGGTCTGTTGAAGCTTTGTCCATCGCTGAAGAGGAAACATTGTCTAACATTTAATTCTTATTTTTAATTAATCTCCGTTAGGTCGCCATGACGCTTGAGTTCCTACCGATTCAGCATCCTCTCCTCCCCTACTAAGACATTCGATTAAAAATGTCATGAAAATGTCAAATTATATATAAATTATATATATGAAAGGAGTGAATATAGACGAAATCACAGTTTAATAGTGTTTACATAACGTTTTTAAAGGTTTAAAGCGAACAAAGGTGACCATCTGGCCGAATAAGTACCTAACTATTCAAGCGATGGCAATAATGTTTTTGTGCAATTCTTTATTAGAAGAAGCTGATGCTTTAGACAAAATAGAAAAGCGTAGACAATCTAACAAAATACGAAGTTTATCTTTATTTACCCGGGATGACGACTATGTGAGTATATAGATTTTCAAAGTATAGATGCTTTGATTGACCAACTAGGGTATGAGTTACTGCTTCTGATAAAGTCCACAAAACGTCGAGGCAAAGGAATTTCAACTCGTGTAACAGTAAGTGCTTCATTTTACTAAATTAAGTATAAAGTTCATTTTGTAAGTATTCACATAGTTTATAGCTGAATGTTCAATTGGTATGCAAAATGGATTTCAATGCTGTAATCGATTATCATTAGATATTCAGTTAGTATTTTTTAATATACATATAATGTTGTCAGATTTCAGATGCAGATCTAAATATTTAAAATGTGGATCCCACACATTGTGGAGCTACTCATGACAGCTTCATTTTTAATTATAGTATAATACAATCCCACTTAGAGGAATTAGCAGATGCTGGTGAAGAAGTTGTTTTGCTCCGTTAGTTAATACCACCCTGCTCTTACTTCGGAACATTACATCACAACACAAAGTAATAAGTATTACAACTACATAATTATTTGTTATTTTTTTTCAGGTGAATCAGGATATGTTCAGCGTATAAACACATAGAAAGAGCTGAAGGGTGGAATTTTTTGGGAGCTTATTGTTTTGACGTTCGAAAAGTGCTGATTTATCAATCAGCCTAATTTGAATAAATGATTTTGATTTTTGAATGGCCTTTCAATGAAACTGCACTAGTATTCGTTTAAAGTGTTTAATTTGATTAAAAAAGAAATACATAAAAATACACTTTGATAGCTATGCTATTTGATAGCATCATTTATGACCTCTGCCAATACTTGCAACCATTTTCTGACTGCAGCCACAGCTTGACCTAAAAAGGTATCCCTTTCTGCACTCCTTTCCGGAAAGGACTGCAAGATCGATCGATCGATCTGGTGGTCTGTAATTATGAGTATGTTCTAGACTATCCTCACGCAGATTTGGATCCTGAAAATTAAATTGGATTAAATGTAACTCCATACCTTCCTTGTGGGAAAACATTTTGACTGCAAATAGTACCCTACAGATAAATTTTAAATTTCTTACCGTTAATGGCTGTAAGCCTAAATGTGTACCACCTGAAGAAAAGCTTTCACCACCACGTAAAGCCACAAATCTTTTGAGTTTCAACCTGAGCCGACGATGGGTGAGAGGAACGTGTCTCATTTGGACTGTACCATTATTGTTGGAATAGAAAACAAAATAAACACTTCTGTATCATTTTTGAACCACATTTCACAATTATTATCGTCGATAAAAACACAACAAAAAATGCAAAGTACGATGATAATATTGTCCACAGATTAGTATTGACATTGCCTGTCAGTTTTTTTTCGTAAAGCAAGCATATAATTATTATTATACATACTATGTATTTACGGCATGAGTATTTTTAATACATTTGCATATAGTGTTTTCGATTTTTTTTTTACTAATAACTGCCTTAAATTACTTAATTCCTTAAAATAAGAAATTTTAATTTTATAATCATAATATGTAGCTAAATTCTGTGTCAAAAACTGGCAACATTGTGTTGAGTATGGTAATCACTAGTACTGTATTGTAGTAGGGGAGCCCTAGAAAGGATTTGGGAGTAACTCAAACACGTCAGATAAACATATGGGAGAATGGTTGCATTATGAGCTTTTTATTATACAAGTCGCTAGTTTAGGATAGTCCGCTAGGTAAGTAAAAGGCTGAAAAGTGTCAGATGGATTACTTACGAGCTAAAGAAAGCTGTACTTAAAACAGTTTTAGGCTCCAACTAACAGTTCCTCTGAATTTCTGACTTACTGCGCTTGAATAAAACGGCTTTGTCTATTTTGTTATCATGGACGGACGTAACCCCACTACTATAAAGGAAGATTAATATGGTATTTGATGTCCGAATCGTACTTACAACATCAATATTAGATTTTCATTAGTTTATACAAAAAGCTGATCATTAAAAAAATGGAAAGTGTGTTGAAGCTTTCCCCGTCGTTGAAGGTGAAAAAATCTCTTACATTTTAGAATTATTTTTAATCAAGTTACAAACTCCAATAGGTCCCCATGACGCCCGAATTTCTACCGATTTAGCATCCTCGCCTCCTCAACCATAATTCGCAACTCACTTCACTTCGCCAGTGGCCTAGGTGATGCTTACAGAATACCATTTTGACAGCTGAGGCGAAGTGAGGGCGAAGTGAAGTGAGTTTTATAGAATCGACGTGCAGCTCAGTTGAAACCATACAATATAATACCTTTAAAAATTAATAGACTTTTTAAACGAATTAAAATTTTAAGTTACGTTAAATTGGTGAGTCCCGGCTGACATTTGTACATCTTTGGCAGTCGTTACGGGTAGTCAGAAGCTAGAAAGTCTGACAACCAGTCTTACCAAGGTATCTCGGGTTGCCTAGGTTAGACAGGAAGTCGTTCCACGTAAAACACTGCTACTCAGCTACATCCGGTTAAGACTGGAAGCCGACCCCAACATAGCTAGAGAAAAGGCTAGGAAGATGATTTAATGAAAGTACTGCGTATAGAATATCAGTTACAGCTCATTCTTACCTCTTCATATATCTTTTGAACAAAACAATAGAAGCAATGTTCAGCAATTGCCATTGAAACGATCAGTAAAGATACGCAACAGTTTGTTGTTAAACGTTCGCTGGGAGCCCGATAGTCGTTACATACGTGTTCATGAAACAACTCGCCGAACAGAACCCCGGTAACTCCCGCCACTTTTACAAAGAAGCTACTCCGCAAAGTTTCACTTGACGTGGATTCCGAACGAATGTCGCCAGAGAGTCGTTTGAATAAAGTTAGGCCACTGATTTATGTGAAAACTTTTAGTAGTACCGCGTCCCCAGAATATGTGGCCCAGTGTATTGTATATACTTATCTTTCGGTGTTTATTCTGTAGTTCTGTTATTGCTTAATTCCCAGCGGCAGGGATGTCGGCGTGCCCGCTTGTATTGTAAATAATGTTGCCAACTTACTTACCACGGAAACCCGAACAAGTTTGGCCGATTTTTTTGTATTCCCGATCGATATTTACTATTGGCAAAACTTTAATCACAACTCACGTAACAAAAAACATACATAACACGAATATAATACAATTTATTCTTTTGTAATATAATTATTACTTTTACACAGTTTATTTCCGTAAATTATACCACTTATACGCTATGAAAACCTCACGTGTCGTCGCACGCACCTCAATAAAGAACAACTTGGACATCGCTACTCACGTTGGAAATCCACAAATAGGGATTGGGCCAAGGGTCTTTGCTAAATCGAAATAAACAGGGGCATCATCGAATTCCCATTCCGTCCTTTACATTTGATTTATCTGCTGAGTGGGATCAACTTGAGGCGTAATTTATTGCAACCGAGCGCGGAGGCCTCTTCCGCCGTTAATTCTGGGGACGGCTAGATAACGCTCTTGACACCTTTGTTTAGGATACACACGGGCTGGCCGAGATGCGAAAATCTTTCAATACAGTTTACGGGATTTGTGGAACATCTCGATGACTGTTGTGGGTTTGTATCAGTTTAACATTATAAGGACCAGAGCCTTTCTTAATTAAGAAGTATCTCCCCCTTTTTAATAAAGATTGTTCACACAATCAACTAATCGGATAATCAAATTATCATGGGTTGTATTGATTATTTATGAAGAAAATAAACACGTATTTCATAATTCCAAAACAAATATACTTAAGCAAAAACTTATAGTGAAATGTGACACATGATCTACTAGAGATGTCCAAATTATACGTTAGGCCAATTAACCAATTAATGGGCCAATTGAAAGCCGATTACACCGTCAATTGAGTGTAACTGGCGAAGCGACGCGTGATGTGTTGCGTGTCATGCACATACCGGCTTGTTCTTAATTATTAAGCTTATTAATTACACTGATACTATTACAAAAAATATAATAATAAATAATAGAATTGAATTATAAGGGAGTACACAAACATAACAAATAAATTAAGAAAACATAGGAGACATATTGAAATAACTACCATAATTTTTTTTTGTCATCGCTGTTGACTGGTTGATAGAATCTACTACAAAATATGAGCTGTACGAGTATTATTACAATGATGAAAATATACAGGGTTTCTTCGCACTATTGTCAATATCGATTATCGATAACATTCATGATATAAATGTATATATAATACACACGTTGATATAAATGTTATTTTTCCAAATCAGTTTTAGGCTTTATACCTTTCTCATCCTTAAGTTTACCCAATATCAACATATAAAGTCTCCTAACAAGTTCCTTCTCGTACCTTACCCGGTTCCGATACACGGATCATCGTTACTCGTATCGAAATCCGCGAATCGCGATGCGATACTAAAAAGACTATAAAAATACGCATCACTCGCGTCATTTGATACCTATTGCAAATAAACTAGAAGTCGTAGTTTATATTGATGAGTGTCACTGTTATATAAAATTTTATTGGATAATATTTTTTAAAAGTTCTTGCATAGGTCTGGTTGTTTTTGTTTGAGATAGAAAAAAGTGTTTTTCTTTGCTAATCCTAGTTAAGATCATCGTTTTTTCATCAGCCTTTTCATTGTTCCGTTACCGGGTTTCCTCACACCAAGAAGGTATGAGTGTTAGGGAAGGTTCATATCTGACGTAAAATACGCCGAGCGTATCATCAGTCGCATTAACGTATCATCGGTTGAGTGTGAACACACTTGACTGTGTTTTTCTTTATTACATTTGTCTGTTCTGGCGTCACGCGACCGATACTACGCAACGCATGTTCCGTCAGATATGAACCTTCTCTTAATCATGACGTTTTCTAAAATTGCACTTCAACATTGAAAGTGCTTTCGCATAATGTTGTACCAAAATAAGATTTCAAAAACCATTTTGACCTTATTATATCAGTGTCACATATAAAGGCAATATATATATAAAAGAACACTAGCGAACAACTTTTATAGCTATTGTCTTTTTTGTGGTGTGTAAATTTTATTTCTTTGATTTATACAGCCTAGAGAAGGTAAAAATATCTACTATTCAAATTCTTGTACGTATTACTAGCGTATACTTAAAATTCCTTCAGCGATTCAATTATTTAAAGGAACAAAAGAAACATTCTGTCGCGTAACACAGGAGCATAAAATTGAAATTGGTCGTAAAATCAGTGTTGCCAACTAGAGTTTAACGGCTACTTTTCACTTTGAAGCGCAACTCTTTAAGTCTGATTTTTTACTATTTCTTTTTTAAGTTACTGTGTTACTCAGAGAAACAGTACCAGGTCATATTACAAGTTCTGATTAAAAAAGTCTTGTTATATAAACATCTTAGAAAGGCCTTAGACTTTTTTAAAGCATATTTTACTATGTTCCGCCAGCGGTTTCACCTGCTTTCTAAGGGAACTACTTCTTGAATAATTATAAAAAGTTTATGTGTTATTCTATTGTATAGTCTCTATGACTGCCAAGTTTCATCAAAATCCGTCCAGCAGATTTTGCGTGAAAGAGTAACAAACACACATCCCTACATCCATTCTCACAAACTTTCACATTTTTAATGTTAGAAGGATTCAAACCAAAAAAAAACATATCTTAAGAAACTGATTTTGATAGATTACCAAAAGTTAATACAGCATATCATCCACCATATTATGTACATATGTATGTACCAATTGAGAAGTAAAATCCCTCAAAAGTCTTAAAATACCCCTCTTAAACCGAACTATAGAAAGCAGTCGCTAAAATCTTAACACCATTCAATACAATAAAGTTGAAGGTAATTGTGAGGAAAGCGCCACAATAGCATAATTAGTTGGTTTCTCTTATACTCAAGATGTTAAATAAAGCAGTAAGTTTGAGGGACAATTTACGACAGAGCCGGGTACTATCGCCGCTTAATTCCGCACCAAGAAGCCGGATAACCGTCTCGTTGTGTAGCTCTCGATTTATTACTTTAATCAAACCTTGTATGTATGCTGACAAAAACTACGCACTTAATACCTTATTTAGTAGGGAAGAGATTAAATGCTGCCCGATTCGGGTGTTTTTTTCGTAAGGTTCAGCGTTTTTATGCGGGCAATCTAGAATAATTCAGCGCTGTGTGTGGACGAAATCTTGTTTAGCGAGTAGTGACAGACAATCGGGTTAAGTTGTCCATACTGGCATGGCGTGGCATCCGAATCGGTCACCGTTCTCTTTTATGGAGATCAGCCAGATGCGCAGAACATATTATAGTGCACAAGAATTCGCACAGATACAGGTGCACTCTCTATTCCCTCACGCACTCTCATAGTCCGATGGGACGGCAATCCGACACGACCGTGGAGATATCAGGCGCAAAGTACATTAATTAACTTGGAACGGACTCTATACTATGTCATGCGAGCTATTTAACCACGTGCTACCTTGACACAAGTTGTTGTTGGATAACCACAAAAAGATTTATAATAAGTGAGTCGAAACCGATCGTCGGCCATGGTGGATGTTCTCTATAAGGAAATTAGACAGTCAGGACGCCATTATTACATTGACTGCCTCGTTGCTCTAGTGTCTAGAGAGTGCACCTGAATTTGCGCGAATGCTTGTGCACTAGATATAATATGTCCTGCGCAGCTGGCTGATCTCCATAAAAGAGACAATCGGCCTGGATGCAATCATCATGATTACAATAAAAAAAAAATTAGTACCTATCAAATTCTCATACTTGAATTCAATATATCAAAAACCTCAAAAGCCTTTTCATAAGCCTCCTTTAAATCAATTATTTCTAAAAGATCAAATCAATAAGGCTCTGTATTGTTTGATCTCTCATTTAGCAACTTATTAATTGACAATCGGGAGGTCCTTTGCTGTATCCAAATTGAAACCTAATTAGCGATCAGATTAATACAAGCGGTTTATGTACCAGATAACGTTTATCGGTAGGGACTCATGAGACCTTTGTATGGACTTCAATTAGTACCAGTAATTGTTGCATTATTAGCTAAATGGCTAAAGTGACATAGTTATGGCTTCGTTATTTGGTTACTGCATTGTGTAATATTTTGGTAAGTCTGTGCTAGTAATCTCGTGTTTGGTTTTATAACCATAAAAAAATGAATATTAATCGAATATTCAGATACAGCATAAAAAGGATAAATTAAGGAAGTTTCAAAACCTTACTATTTAATTTAGTTGTTAAGTTTGTAAATAAATACCTACATGTAAATATTTTTATAAAGAATAAAAGATGTGAAAAATAATATCAAACAACATATAAAAAATATATAAACAGCATTAAAAGGAAAATAAATATGGTATGCGTCTGTTGGTCTTCGGCTGTAAAACAAACTTTTAAAACAAAATGATTTAAGGTCTATTTTACTAATGTATTAATTAAAATTGTTGTTGTTGTAATTTAAACCTATACTTTTCATAAAAGAACGTCATTTATTCCGACCTTTTTATACACAGCACATATCAACATAATACTATGAAAAAAAAACCTTGTACAAATCCAAAAATAAAGTAAAAATATTAATACCGAACAGTATTCAGCAGCAGATGTTACCCAAAAACATTCATAATTAGGTACTTATATTATTAAATATTACAATTCGGTCATACAACTAATATTATGCACCTGCAATAAATATTAAGGTGAACCGCGGGATAAATTGTTACCGCAAATAACCAAATAGAATGGAAAACACAAAACTGATTACTCATACTGTTGTTAGCATTGACATAATGATGTGCAGCTAAATAAATTTATTATACGCTGCGATTTCGCTTCTGCACAAAAACTATTGCTTCGCGTGGATTCTGTAAAATTCTAACAAGAACTCGCATTCACTTCACTATTCACTCTCACTTCACATAAGGTTTGACACTTTTAGTCACATGCGCAGTGAACGTAGATGTGACAGAATACCACTTTTTACGTCATCTCATAATTTATCCGTCAAAATCTTGAAATAAATTTAGTTCAACTCGCAAACACGCTCGCAAGAGTAGCGCTAATGTAGATTCGAATTTTGAACCGAGTTATGTAATGCCAACCAAGAAACTCACAGCGGATTCAGATTCGAATTTTAGAATTAATGAAATCTTACGGTATCATGTCTGTTTTCAGAATGTACTCGTCACTATTGCCACTTATTTATTCGTATTTAAATTGATAGCATATTAAAGATATCATATCCCAATCAGAGTCATGCTTTGTTACCTTTAAGATTTGTTTTTATTTAACTCCAAAATTTGGCCAAATTACTGTCACGATTCTCCAACTCGTAAAGTCCTATAATAAAGTAATCTCAGTCAGTGAGAAGGTAATAAAAGAATAATAAGCCCGCGGATTATAACGTCACAGCTTTTAGTAGCGACAAATGTATTATATTGGCACCTCGAGTGGAAATTTCCACAACTAACACCATGGACTTTTCCACATAATCATTAATAGGTCAAAAGTCATAAGGTGAACGAGGGCAAACAAATAATCCTCCCTACCTGTTCAAATTCCGAGAACACGTTACGGAAAAATAACCGTAGCATAAAAGATGTCTAATAGAATGAAAAAAGCGCTTGAGCTTTCGTGATGTCTCACTTACTTTGTTATGGTTAGACACCATCTGCCTCGCCTTTTTCCAAAGTATATCAGGGGTCAGCTTCCAGTCTTGACCGGATGCAGCTGAGTACCATAGTTTTACATGGAGCGACTGCCTGTCTGACATCCTCAACCCTGAGCAATCCGATACACCTTGGTCAGACTGGTAGTATAACCTTTTGGCTTTTTTGACTACCCGTAACAACTGCTAAAAATGTACAAATGACAGCCGGGACCCACTAATTTAACGTGCCTTCCGAAGCACCTATCTACCGACCGACCGCGCCAAGCGTTGCTTAACCTTAGCGATCGAACCGTGTGGGTTTTATTTAGCCACGAGTTATGCTTAGACCACCAATTTATTAAAAACTACCAAAAGCAACGCCAATCTTTATTCTAAATATCATTGGTGCAGTTATTTCGGCATCGCCCGAAGTCAATTAACTGAGCTAAATGCGCGTCTTTATAATCGTCGCTGACAGAATTGAACAACGGACGGACGCCGCTGATTCATCAATACGGTTTCATTCAGTTTTTATTCGAACGCTGTTAGGGCGATTATTTCCACACTGCCTTGATTTGTCACGAAAAAGCTGAATCAACGAATCCTGTTTAGAATTATTGTTGATTTTATTTTTGGTTTGGTCTGCTTATTACGTAAGTAGGAACGTAAAGCAGGGAATTTATTTACATACTGGCATAAATTTATCTCTCTCTCACTCTTTACTTTTTGAGTAAAAGAAAGTCTAATCCGAATAAGGCTTTAATTAGGTATAGTCCATTTATTGGCTGAGGTGATGAAGATGATGAAATTCCCTGACCATATTTCTATCACCGATAAATCAAAGTCCCATAATTAGTATCATACTAAATTGCCGCTTTTGTACTAGAATTTTTAGATGACATAGGAAGCAACGAATATACGTTTTAACATAGTTACCTATGTCTCTCTAACCAACACAATACGCCTGGGTCCCTATTGCATCACAATTGCATTAGATTTACATTACATTCGGGCGCCAACCCACCCGCGCTGCGGTCAAACGCGGCCGTATTGCCGATTAGACTTACAAACGGCACACGTAATCCGATATGGAATATGTAACGTCAGCAGGTCCATTGCACTCATTGTGCTCGATTTGGTTACAGCGCATTATTGAAAACGCATTATTTTGCTTTAGCGAAGCTAGAAGCTGCCTAGCTTTATTGTTTAGTAGACGCAAGCTTGAAAGCTACAAAAGAGCTTAATTATAAGAATAGGTAAGTGTTTATTTACTTTCAGACTAAAAGATAAAGATACAAGATAAAAGTCATTTATTCAAAGTAGGCTCAAAATCAGCACTTTTTGAAGGTCAATTTTACAAAAGACAGCCCCCAAAATGCCCGCCCTTCACCACTTGCTATGTGTTATCGCTGGGAAGAAGAAATTGTGGAACAAACTCCCAGGCAACACTATTTCCTTGATAAATCTTGAAACTTATTTTAATTACTTCCAGCGTAGGTACCTACTTTGTTTAATCAATTTAAAGGCTTTTAATCATCATTCTTTGAATGGGAATTTTAATCACCTTCAATGTTCGGTAATGATTAAAACATTTCCTTTTGGGTTATGAACAAATTCAAAACCGCCAACATTTGAACACTCAAGACACGTTAATTAAATATAATTTTCCGGCTTCATTATAAAAACAAACAGTAAATAATATGGAACCGCACTATATTAACTCCTGCAAGCAAAGTTTTGCATCATTAGTGTGGATTCAAGCGGGGGCTACTGTTTGGCTCACTGGCTTTTGAAAAGTGTTTCCACTGAATGTCGGTTCGTACATTTAAAATACTATGCAGAAGCGGTACTTATTAAATGTCAAATGCAAAGAAGAGTACATAGTTTTACTCAAAGTCTGTTTCCGGGTTGTTTTTGTCAACAATGCGTACTTAGCGGTACCTCAACTTCTCTCTCATTGTTCATACCTGGTGCATTCGTTTGTGTCTTTAGTAAAACAAGCAAACAAAATAAGGCATGAATTTCCATACTTTTATTAACTTTACATTAAGTCTTGATACTTATATTGTTTTATAAATAATTTTATTTAAATTGAAGCTAAATATTTTCGCGACTGGTACACGTCATCATCATCATCACAGCCTTTTTTTCGTCCCACTGCTGGGCACAGGCCTCCTCTCCCACAGAGAAGGATTGAGCGTTAATCACCACGCTTGCTCAATGCGGGTTGGTGATTTCAGAGTTTATAGTCCAGGTTCCCTTGAGATGTTTTCCTTCATCTTTGATCAGTCATTGGTGTCCAAGATAAACTTAGAAAGTACGTATAACTTAGAAAAGTTACATTGGTACTTGCCTTTCCTGGAATCGAACCCGCACCCTCGTACTCGAAAGGCTGGTGCTTTAATGACTAGGCCACCACGACTTGTACATATAATAATAATAATTATTATATACAATACAAGGGTTTTACTCGGGATGAAATTTTGATAAGAAATTGAAGCTGTTCTCGTGTTATGTAGACATCTAGTTACTGTGGTTACATACTGTGAGCTGTTGAAGTAAAAACGCGTGGCATGTTACATCTATTGTCGCAGGTGCTAGGACCCACCGCAGACTGGCTTTTGTAAAGTTAAGCCTCGCATTCATTATGGTAGATACCAGTAAGAACTTTCTATGAGAGTAATACCATTTTGTATTTCTGTGTATATTTTAGTTTTATTTTTTTAAGAACTTAATTTAAAATATTTTGGTCCCTATGTAGTTATTTTTTTCTTCTTCTTCTTCATAAATTGTGAATTTGTTGATTCATCGATTCAGGCCATTTTTTGCTACACATTAGGTACCTACATAGAGGGAAAAACATACATACATATAAATTTTTATGTAAATATTTTAATTGACATTTATTGTAAACATATTAATATTTACAAACTTAAAAAAAATTATAGGTATACAAAGGAAATTAAAAAGGACAAATTAAAATAATGCATAAAAAAATTAATCCGCATTAATTGTAAATATGTATGAGAATTATATTTTTGCAAAAATATTTCTAATACCAATTTCAAATTATCTTAACTTAAATTAATTAGAAAATCAGTTATAAACAACTCCATTTTACTTAGAATAACAAACGAATAAAACCAAACTATAATAATTGGGTGTGCAATGTCTAGACAAAAGTTCGTATACAGATAAAGGTTAAATAAACTAGTTACGTGTCAATTACAAGTAATCCAATCCCATGCTTTTTCATTGCGAACTAAATTAAATAGAGATTGTTAATCGAGTGTCAATCGTAGTGATCGATGCCTGATTCGATACATTTGCATCGAGCCAATCGTGCTCGATTGAAAGCTTGAACTGTTGTTCAGGCAAATTTATACCTTACTTATGGACAATTTGTGCAGTGTTGTTGTTTGTTTGTTCAGCTATTTGAACGTACTATTAGATAATGCATACTCTCGGAGTGGCTATTAATTTATCGTAATGTAAATTTAGTATGATATGGAATAATCTGGAAGTTTTCATATGGATATTGATCAGTATAAAGGTCCAGTTTTAGAATGATACACGATATATTCGTATTAAGGAAATAGTCATAGACAGTAATGACATCTAATAGGTTAAAAATAAGGTCCAATTAGCGAAAATTATGGCTTTAAAATGCTTGAATATTCCACCACAGCAACCACCCGTATTTAGAAACTACCAAACGCTCCAACAAAACAGGTACAAAAACACGGTCATACCATCAAAATGGTAGAAAATTCAACAGAACACCTCCCTTTCAGTGAACCGGTAGCAAAATAATTGTAGGTATATTTAAAGTTTAGTTGAAAAACTTCTCGTTGAATGGTGTAACATCAGTTCATTAGGGCGCATTCACTACGCGTCAGCGGTCCAACTGACGCTGTGAGCTGCCGCAATTCGTTTTACGTTTGACCTAAATTCTGCCTATAGATAATATTAATGTGAATAGGACAAAAAAGGGGTAATTGCGAGTATAATCTCTAGACAATGAATTACACCCTAGTTTTTCATTTTAATAGAAACCTCCTTCATTATAACCTTTTTTTTTCACCCGCATCCTAAAAGAACTACTTATACATATATATTATAACTTATATATATTATAGCTATATTACCACCAAGATTCATAAAAGGCCATTCAGGATTCACGTTCTTGCGAAATTTTACAATTTAAAATTTCGCGTTTACAAAGTACGATTAGTTAAAACAAACACCAAAAAGGCGACTGAAAGATGGGAAAATATAAATAATTATGTAAATTCTCAAAGCGTAGTTAGTGTTTTGTGTATAAATAAAGTCCTTTAATGGGGGGAGTATCTCCAAAGGACTTCAAAGGGAAACACGTGAGACGCACTTTTGCTTCCTTCATTTATTCACGGGGCTCTGCGGTGAATGCTTCAAAGCCTTAGATAAACATAGATTACACTAGAGATATAAGCAACGCCACATTATGAGCAGATTCCCTTTGCTGGCCTTCCACGGGACCTTTCAAATGTCTTTATAAATCACAGGCTAATCTCCTTATTTAAATTTAAATACAAAACCTACTGTCTCTACCTTCAACTAGTGACAAATATATACATACCGTACCGCACAATATTATTTTTACGATTCCTGACTCTCAAAAGCTTGATATTCTGATTCGATTTGATTAAATGCAATATCGATATAATATATTATCTTAATATATATGAATTACGTATCAAGTTGTTTGTTACTTACTTACTTAATCGATTTAATCACACAGATCAGTGCAGTTCGATCCAACTTGAACGATATGATAGTTTCCTAATTTACAGTCGCAATATTATTTTATTGCAAAATTATTTGTCTATTATTATAACATCATAGCAACAATCTTAGTCACAGCAATGCGTCGCCGGTCAGCTATAAGAATAATATATCACGTTAAGTATCATAATGACTAAGTACATATATATTTGCCCCTGATTGGAGGCCTGAATTGCCCCTGGCAGGAGGCCTTAAATTCTAGGCATCCACAGGGAATATGTCCGGTTAAGCAGTAAACAGCCTCCTAGACTGAACAGCGAGATGCCATTAAAAAAAAGTACATATATATCCGCAATGTACTGAAATAATACACACTAGGATCGAGTCGGAACACATTCAGTCACCTACATAATCGAATCCCATTGTACTCGATACAATAACGAGCTCCTTACAAACAAATGAACGATAATATTCGATATTCGTTTTCAATAGCATCGCCAGTTTATTAGCAGTACAACAACAATAAAAAGTAACTTTATATTGACTCAGATCCGTTTTGATCCTTCTGATACGTGATCTAATCAAGAAAGGGACCCCCGAATGTAGTTAATTAGGCAAATAGAAAGTTTTCAGCATTCTCCAACTCGTTCCTGTTCGCTGCAAAATTGTTTGTTTTCAAACACTCCCTCGGTTGTTGGATTTATTGTCTACCCTCGAAGTAATTTAGTTACGAATTTAGAAGCTGGATACTGGTGACATGCATTCATTGCATGCCTCGTGTACTGGAGTTCTGTAATTAGGTATCTCGATTGGTTTCTCAGTTGTAACAAAGAGACGAACACAGTTCTTGTTTGAACACAGTTTTTAATGAAATTTCAGATGTTCCGAATACGGATTCAGTATTCGTTTAAGTATATCCACGATGTATCATTAAGTATAAGAAATTGCCAATCGATATGATCGGTAGCACATACAGATGCCCGTTCATAGGTTACCCAAAAATGTCAAATTTTCTCAATCAACTTTGAACCATATGCTGCAGCCATAAAGTTGAAAATCTATTAAGGAAATTTGTCAGATATTATTAACTTGATGTGCTGGTGTCTGTACATAAGTTTTGAGTTATCGGTCATTTATTCCAGTAATATCCATCATTGATCATCCAATAAAGTTATGATCGAAGCCTCCTTCCACTCTAAACTGTTCATATAGACAAAAGAAATATCATTTCGATCCTTTAATATTTCAAAACTGCAAATATTTACGCAAGAAAAACCTTCAAAGTTTATTTATTTATTCACGAATTAAACGTCTGTATTTTTCTTAAAGAAAACTGTTACTTGTATTGTTAACGTTTGTAACGACTGTGAATAATTAAGGGTTGAAAGTTAACTGTATAATTACTATACTAATAACGTTTTAATTAAACTATACCTCTCTTGTCTTCAAAGCTTTTATTTTCACACACAATAATATAAGAGTTTCACATTATTTTTATAAAGCCCTAAAATAAACTTATGAATTACAAAATGTCTAGCTATATCGTTTTATTTGTAGCCCTTCAATAGCCTTTTATCTGTGAAACCTAAATAAACCTTGGTATTAGAAGAGCTTTTAATGATATACTGCTTCAGAAAGAGCAGACAGAAAAATTGTCTATAAGACCTTTATGTAAGATTCACAGAATATTTTAAAGAAAATTTATAAAGCGTTTCAATGGAACAAAGATAGTATGTTAACAATAAATTCATCATTTATTGACATAAGTAATTAGAAGTACAACAATAAATTCCCTGAAAATTTAATGGCTTACCCTGAATAAAGTGACAGTACTGTATTTCGGGTAAAATTAATTCAACAACATTAATAACTCGACAATGATCACAGTTATCTTGCTTTTTTTATTTCTATCTTCTTTTTTATTCCCATCCTACATTTCTCGTTTCCACACTACTTGCTTTCTCTTCACTTCTGACATTGGCAAAATTGTCAACTTTGACTTCATCGACATAGTTTCCAAACAAAAAAAAACATTAATAACAAATAACACAATATTATAAAAAAAACGACTTTTTTAAAACCAAGTGTATAAGATGCTAAATCAAGTTACTCTAAGAAATGACTGCAAGCTCCAACTTTCAACTTACACCCAAAACAATTCTCTCAACACTAATTATGACAAAATCATCGCAAACAAGAAACTGACGGAATCTAGTTAGCTTTTAAAATAAATTCATAGTGCAGACAGATATCTGGCTTTGTCTGGAACGGTCTCATGATACGTGACAGAAATTTTGAATATTGACATAGAATATTCAATTGCAGAATATCCACTCTATTCCTTCCTTTGTATTATTCACTCGGAAATAAATTACGTGAAATGAAGCACAATATATTTAAGACTATTCAAACAGTAAATTTAATTACCGAAAACCTAAAACCCTAGCTTTGTCCACATCGATGATAGAAGGGGGTAGAAACAGGCCCGAATCGCTTCCAGAAAAGATGGTACAGCCGAGCAAGCTTTGCTTGAGACTTGGCTCGAGCACTACCATGCCCTCAGATGGGAGGTACGAAATTTAAATGCACCTTCATCATTAGTTTCTTCTTATGTGGTTTTGTTAATGAGCCTTCTGCGCTTATACCATGTGATGCTATTACGTCACCGCCCTTTCCCCAGTCGCGCGAGTAAGGGTGCCTGCATATACGCGGTTGTCGCGACACAGGGCGACTGTAATAGGAAGCAATTTAAATAATGTCAGCACCGTGTTCGACAACAAACTACCAAGCAGTGTGTGACGTCATTAGAAATATGTGGTTTAAACACACGTGCATGCACATCAGAAAATATGATAGCACAAATGAAACACACAACCCGTGTAATTAAACCTGGAATTATAATCTCCAGAATAACCCCATTTGTTTCAACAGAGAAAGCTAAAATAGTGCCTCACCGCGTTCCAGTTGCCACACCGCAACTGGAACAAACACGTTACGAGTACTATGAATAAGCATAAAATTCCAAAACAATTCCAAAACAGTGCAATTACACGTACCTTAATAAAGAGTTCATGTCCACACAAGCTTATGTAACACGGATATGTAGGTACATCACGCCGCATCGCGCGGCAATTTGTAGCGCGCCTGTGTGCGGCCAGCCTAACTGTCACGACTCGAGCGCTTTCATCAGTAATGTGCATTTCGGTGCTGCATACAAAAACAACCTTAACTAATGGTAATTGGTTGAACTCGCGCTGAAACCCTTAAAATAATAGCTTTTTAGATTTATTCGTGAATATAATACTATATTTGACACATGATTACTCATATTATTCATTAAAA
This sequence comes from Heliothis peltigera, assembly GCA_958496145.1. Lineage (NCBI taxonomy): Eukaryota > Metazoa > Arthropoda > Insecta > Lepidoptera > Noctuidae > Heliothis > Heliothis peltigera. The sequence goes on from OY292325.1 coordinate 8,151,884, forward strand.
CATCTGATTCTAAATGAATCCGATTATTTATTTATTTAATCTTATTGTTCATGGCGTATTTCTTAGACTAGAAGAGCCACAATACTCATTATGATGATATATATAAATTTAGATCAGAGCATAACTTGTTCGAAAAATTTGTGGTTGAAATGTAGCAGGCATTAATTTTAGCTAGTATTTAAGGATGAAAGAAGAAAAATCCTTATTGATATTGCGTATTGTCAAAGTATAAATAGTTTTCTTACTTGCTTTGAACTACTTATCCGAGTTCTAAAAACTTCAGTCTTCACGCGTTATTTCAATTAAAATACCAAGGTGTTGGGGCCCTTATGCCATTTTTTGAAAAACATAATTGAGCCCACATGTTATTATGTCGGTAACAGCTTTTCATCACGAACCTAATTACCGTAACTAAGTCAAACGCTAAAGTGCATTGTACTATAACCCGGATAATTTTGTATTTGAAATAAGTTTGTGAAAGATTAATATTTTTTGATATGTTGATTGGTGAACAGCAATATTTTTTAATCACAAAGCGACTGAGAGCCACGCATTTGGTAGCAAAAGATTTTGAGGATCCCGGTTGTTGCCTTGATAGCATTCGAAACAATTCAAGGGGGTTTGGTAACCGTAGGGCCAAGGTCTGCTGGGGCTGTGGGTTGTTTGCAAGACTTACCGTAGCCCACACAAAGACTTCCAGAAGGAACATAGTGGGTTTTAGTCAGTAAGAGTCTAAGGGCCGGTTTCGCAGGTTACGGCTAGCCACTATCTACCAAATTTTAATTAATTTAAAAAATGTAACAGAAATTGTATTAAATTATCTGTCGAATAAACTATCTGGAACTTATCAGCAACCTGTGAAACTAGCCCTAACACTCTTGCTGCACCTTTAGCAAGAGGGGTCATTTAATGATTTCTCACAAAAAAGGGGGGGTGTTTGTTGAAAGCTGTGACTGAGCCTTGTTAGTTCGGTAAAGAATAGAAAAATAATAAACTAAATAGTTTTTGCATTAAATAACTATATGATTTAAAACAGTTTTATAATATTTTTTTTATAATTTATTATAAGAAGGTGATGTTGATATTAAATAATTTATCAAACTCTAAAATGACTTAGGTACTTTGTGACGCGATACTAATGGAGTTCTCGCCACTCGGCGCAAAGCCGCAGATTTTGTTGATATCAAGCCAGCATATTGTGTTCCTCTGTGGAATATGAAAACCGAATGAAATAGTAAACCAGCACTATACACAAATATAGGTCTATCTTGTTACGAAACTCACATAGTGTAGTATCTACAAAAAAATTGATAAATAAATATACCTAGGTACTATATAAAAAAATTGTTTAGAAAATGAAATTTCTCTATAAGGATACTCTTGTCTTGCTAGAATTTTTGAATATTCTACACAAGGAGTGTAAGAAAGATATCGACAATTTTTATACAGGACTAGAGGCTGCCAGTGGTTTCACGCCCGTCCCGCTTAAACTACTCCGCGCATCCAGATAAAAAGTAGCCTTGATAAATAGTTATCTACCACTGAAGTAATTTTTCAAATCGCTTCAGTACTTCCTAAGTTTGTATGTACTTTCTAAGTATATTTTGGAAACCAATGACTGTGTTTCGGATGGCACGTTAAACTGTAGGTCCCGGCTGTCATTGAAAATCCTTGGCAGTCGTTACAGGTAGCCAGAAGCCATTAAGTCTGACGCCAGTCTAACCAAGGGGTATTGGGTTGCCCAGGTAACTGGGTTGAGGAGGTCAGATAGGCAGTCGCTCCTTGTAAAACACTGGTACTCAGCCGAAACCGGTTAGACTGGAAGCCGACCCCAACATAGTTGGGAAAAGGCTCGGGAGATGATGCTTCAGTACTTCCTAAGATAAACGCATTCAAGCATACAAACAAACTCCTCAGCTTCATAATATAAAGTATAGATATACAAGGACAAAACGTTTAAAATCCAAATCTAAAAAAGGATATCTTCTAGCAAAATTATATTCGATGAAAACACCTTATTTCTGCGGGTTTTATAGAGTACAAGCTATCGTTTGGTAGGTACTACGTAACGTTGTGTAATGAGCCTTGCATCCCAAGATCATTGACTTGCAACGGGTTACCGCGCAGCGCAAATATAGCCTTGCCACTGAACAGCTAAATTCAGTAGTACTATGGCCAAAGATATGTTTTAAGCTTTTCTGTAAAGTTGATTTCAGATCGCATCTGAATCTGTCGGAGCTGTGGGTTGTTCACAAGAGTTTCCGCGGCCCTGGCACACAAAGACCTCCAGAAGGTACATAGTGGGTTTTAGTCAGTAAGAGTCTGACTTTCTCTCCAGCTGCACCCTCAACAGGAGGGGTCTTTTGAAGATTATCCACGAAAAACAAGGCCTCATCTAAATACAAATTTAATCTATATATGTAGGTATAATGATCCAATTCTAACCATTACGGTTAATATCGAGTGCCCGAGATCAACAAAATATTACAATCACAATTCCGTATATAACCACTAGCAAGAATGTCAAACGAACTGATTTTAGTCTAACCATACTAATGTAAATTAAATAATCACAGAATTAACGTTACCTATATCTTTTACATTAAGACATCTTACAGGTTTACCTTCAAAAGGCTATTTTCTATAGGTATAGCCACGATCGAACGGGTATCCGTGAAAATTATCTTAGACCTTAATTGAGTTTTATTTTTATTTGCCACGTATCGTTTCATGATTTCTTTTATTTTGTAGAATCAACAGTACCTACTACTTCTTGTCCATGACGCTGGTTGATAGCTTTAGGCTGTCCAGCATACAGTACCATGCTTTGTTGTCCTCGGGGCATTATAATTATACTCACAGAGTAATTGCTATACAATTGTGTCATCATCTACTGTTGTGATGTCAATTATTCGAGTTACTGGAAATATCTCTAATTGATACCTAAGTTGTTACAGGAAACAATTTTGTTAACTGCAGAATTTAATACTCGTAGAATATATGTAGCATAAAGCATTTGGCTACGCAATTTTTTTGGTTATATTTATTTTATATTATAAGGGTTTTTACTTAAAAGCGCTCATGTCCTATTCATGCCGGTTTTGTGGAGATTAAGTTCATCAGGTTTATACTGAAAAACTCCATAATGTAACCTAAGTATTTCGGAATAATTAGATACGCAAACCAGACTGTTGCTTACGAGCCTATGAGCCGGTAATAAGTAATCATAGCATTTTTAATTATTACAATAACTATATCTATACTCGCGTCTTTCCGCCAGTGGCTCCATCCACGTCCCACGGGAACGACCGGATAAAAAGAAGCCTTCCTCGATAAATAGGCTATGTCACGCTAAAAGATTTTTTCGAACCTGTCCACTTGTGCTTGAGATTATAACTTTCAAGCAAACAAAGAAACTGTTCAGTTTTATAATATTACTAGCTTCTGCCAGCGGTTTCACCCGCTTCCTGAGGGAATTACCTCCCGCATCCAGATAAAAAGTAGCCTATATGTTATTTTGATGTATACGCTATATTACTATCAAGTTTCATCAAAATCCGTTCAGCCGTTTGGGATTGAAGAGGTAACTAACATACACACACACACTCACAATTTCGCATTTATATATTAGAAGGATAGGATAGGATATACGTATAGTATATCGCAGGAAAATAAGATATCGGGGATTTCATGAAATCCTGGAAAATGTCGGATATTCTTGTCAATTACGTCTTTTTACTAAAAGTACATGACTTCGCGGAATTCCTACAATCTTCACTGTCTTGCGACATACATATGTATATAACGTATTGCCTCATGCCACGGTTACAAATATGACTTCTGTGTACACTTTCTTACAATATGTTCATGCTCACTTATGCAACACGATCCTTGGAAAGCTACACTAACAGTTTAAAACTACGTAATCTCAAACAAGTTATATGGGCTCCTAATTTCATAACAGTTTCATTAACCTTACTCGTTTATGAATAATAAAGAAATCTGTTATATTTAATAAGGGTTAAGCCCACGATTAAACATTTTAGAATATTATTTTCTTCAAGAAAAAACTTAATCTTTATCATATTGGTATGGGCGTATACCATTTATTTCAAAATGGTGGCCAAGCCTGGGAGTCCATTAATTTGAGACTTATCTGCCAATCCTATTTCATACAGGGGCAACCCTGTTATTGCGAATCAAGATGATGAGGAGTTGGCCTTGTCATCAACATATACTCTCGATAAAAAATACGAATTTGCTTTTTGAAAAACGAATAACCATTATATTATTGTATGGCAAAGACTTTATTATGCAGGTACACAAAATACTGTCAGTCGAGAGCATCGAATCTATGAATGAAAAATTGAATATCAAAAATTTCCTTCGTTTAATATCAATGGCTCTGAATAACTTACATATTTAAAGTGGTTCGTATTTAATCAAGCGAACAAAGATTCTCGTATTATAGTATTTTGAAGCTTTATTGGTTTTCGTATAGAATTGACCACGAATTGATTAAAATCTGTCTGATACCCATAGAATAGGATTTTAAATATGTTTATTAGTCCATCTGGCTAGCCTTCTCCAGAGCTGTATTGGGGTCACCCTCCAGTCTTGGCTGGATTTGATCGGATGCAAGTGAGTACCAGTGTTTTACGTGGCGCGCCTGTCTATCTGAACTCCTCAATCCAGTTGTTGCCATGGGCAACCCGATACCCCTTGCTAAGACTGGTTATCACTCTTTCTGGCTTCTGACGACCCGTAACGACTCCCAAAGATGTACAAATGACAGCCGGGACCCACCAATTTAACGTGCCTTGTGAAAACATAGCAATTATTATGTATATTAGTAACTGATGGATTTGTGGGTTAATGAATACGTCGTATAAACTACGCCAAAGCATAATAAAATAATCGTTCTTATTGAATAAAAAAGGTGGTCAGAGCAGTACCAAGAAACACCATTTATTCTAAAAATAATTGACACTTTGATAATATTCTCGCACGGGTCCCACAGCTATTAGGTACGTGTGAAAAGTCAACTGCCAAGAGATCAAACTACTTCTAAACTGCAAACTTGCTTAATGAATTGATTGTATCGCAATATCAGAAAATTGGTAACTGACATGTTTGACAGGCATGGGGGCGGTTAATAGGTGCTTAGACACGTCACTTAACCCTTCAATGCCGTATCATCGACGACAGAAAACATACCGTAGTACCCAAACAAAAACCTGCCGGTTGATTGCTTAACTTTAAAGCAAAGAAGTTAATTTAAATTGCTGTATGTGGAAACTAATGCAACATAAAGGCCTTCCCCAACGGGTCGCCACCTTGCGCGATCTTGAACAACCTGCATCCATTGCTTAGTGGGTGGCCTAGCCACGCTGTATCCGAGTCGTGGTCTCAAGAACTTTTCTCTACTTAAGATAAGATACTAAATAAGATATTACCCATAATCTACCAAGGAGTTTTTTCGAACTAGGTATCGATTACTGGAAATCCTTATGGATACCCTTTGGGATGGATTTAATCTGCATTTTGCTGCTTTATGTACTGGGTTAATGATCAATAGTAAAAAGTACAAGTTATTATTTATTTGGGAAAGGAAACTCTTCGGTCCTAAAAATGTTTCATCCGGGGAAGAATATCTATTTAGAGCTCCAAAAATAATATTTATTAATTTTGGTTTATGTTCTCTTGTGAATATAGTACTATAATGTACCAGCTGCATTAAGTAGGTCTCTCTAACTATGCAATATTGCATAACTAGCGGGCCGTTAGCTGTTAGCATATGAACCGTAGCTATATGAGAGTGTCATTATATGCCTAATTAAGGTTTAATGTCACTAGTGGAGCAACACAGTGTCTCTTTATTTTAAATGTTTCAATTACAGTGATATGAATAATTTAGTTGTTCATATATTTTGCATTTTAAGATCGTCTCTCGGACTTTCGACTTTATGTACCCGTTAATATACTTTACCTATTTTTTCTTTATATACAGGGTGTAACAAAAATACCAGTATAGCCGAAAATAGATTTCCCCTAGGCAATTAATAATATTTTTGAATTACAATCCTACTTATTTATGACTTACAGTGGATTTTAAAAATTGAAGAAGATATTATAGATATAAAAAAATCGGAACCAGTAACTGAGTAAAGATGAGATCTATGCTGGGGTTGTCGATGTATTTGTCTATGCCGTTTTTAAAATAATGTAGTCCAATTATAAGTGTTTTTTTAGATAATAATCTATACAGATACTATTGAAATGAATAAGCAAGATTAAATGTTTAAATAAATCAAGCAGGCTTATATCATACATGGTCATACGTTATAAATGATATTCCTAGTCTAAATGGCATTTAAGATAAATATCACGGTTGAGTACTTACTCATTCATGATATTTACTTATACTTATCCTTTATTGTACTTAGCGGGTAATTACTTAACTACCCGCTAAGTACACACACGTGTAGTTAAATACTCATACATATGTAGTTAGATTACAAGGCCTAAATACGTAATTATAAAACACAAAATTCGTTAAAGATAATTAAACTTATAGCTTAAATACTAGGTACGCAAAATATAATTTCTAAAGTAATACTCGTTGGTACTCATGGTACCTATTAATATACATTACGAACATCATGTCTACCGTTTTTCCTAGAAGGATGAAGGCAAACCTTTGTACTCAAAATTTTCTTATGAAGGAACTCGTAGGCTTTTACAGACTTCTCAGCGAGTGATTGAAGGTAATGTAAGAAACATTGTTTCAGTCAATTATCTAAGCACTGAACAGTAATTGGCGCAATGGTGATCATGACAACCGAAAAGAGGGTCTCGGGTTCGATTCCCGGTTCGGTCAATTTGTGTGGTGAACATGCTAGTCGGCTGTGGTCTGGTTTTTGGTTATTTGGTTCATTGACAAGTATACTGCGCACCAAGAAAAACAGCACTGTGTATGTACCTACATAATGGTGTTTCTTAGAAAATTTAACAGGAGACAACTACATAATGGACACAACACGATATGTTTCCTACTAGAAGATGAGGGTTTCCTCCTGTCCGCACTTTTTTTCTGATTTATATTGAGTTGGTAAGATCACTTAATAAAGTGGCAATGTGTCACCTTTTGGGCAGTTGTAAATACTTTGTAAGGTAGGTAAATCATCTCCCGAGCCTTTTACCAACTATGTTGGGGTCGCTACCAGTGTTTTACGAGCAGCAACTGCCTATCTGACCTCCTCAACCCAGTTACTTGGGCAACCCAATACCCCTTGGTTAGACTGGCGTCAGACTTACTGGCTTCTGACTAACCGTAACGATTGCCAAGGATGTTCAATGACAGCCGGGACCTACAGTTTAACGTGCCATCCGAAACACAGTCATTTGTGTCCAAGATATACTTAGAAAGTACATACAAACTTAGAAAAGTTGCATAGGTACTTGCCCGACAGGGAATTGAACCCACGCTCTCATATTTGAGAGGTTGGCTCTTTAACCACTAGGCCACCATGACTTTTTTTGTAAGGTAGGTAACTATTTGTGTATATTCCCACATCACTGGCATTTACGAATACATTTTAAAATTATTATAATGACACAGGCATCATGTAACGCTACGTCCTGGATTAAAGCCGCAACCCTCAGTTGCCTTTGTTGTGCAAAGGAGGGTGGAAAAAAATACCGCTCCACAATTTGTAAGAGTAAAAGCAAATTGCCGCTAGAATTTCCAACGAGAATTAATAGTACATACAAATAAATAAAACATCTCCTGGACTTGTAGGTTATTATTGGCACGGTGATTTTAATATATAAAAATAAACTTCTGTTATTTTGTGTTCTTGTTCAAATGCCTTTGTCTTTTTTAAATACAGATAAGCTCTGTTTTAAAATCTGCTGACGTATTTAGCTCTCACGTATGCAAAAATAATCAGCGGGGTTAGCCAAGATTGCTTTCACTTCACGCTTTACGGTAGATGACAACTAGTCAAATTCATTATTTTTATTGAACTGTTAAAAACGGTTACTTTCTATGCAATTTTTACGAAAATAATAAGTTTTGACGTCACCGAATTTTCACATTAAGCCGTATACTTATTTCGGTTATATTATCAATAAAAAATTCAAAAACATTTTTCGGTTCCAAACAATAAATTAAACTGACATTATTTTAAGATTCTTTACAAAATTAATATGATAAAGTATTTTATTTTTGACCTAGTCATCATCCCTATTGTGTGCGCTAGTAGACACGAATCACGTGGTCATAGATTGATTTGAAATGTCATTTCCATACGTCATGTACTTGGTTTCTACTAACGTTTACGAGAAAGACACCTTGGCTAACCCTGCTGGCTTATTGTAGAGTTAGCTTAGCTAATATTAAGTATTTCCGTATTGGCATCATAGCCATTATCTAAAGCCACACTTCTCTAAAATTCTCTGATTATTATTCTGGGAAATTACTACAGCTGTTAATTTTGAGTTCCCGTGCTGTGTTACGAAATTATAATGTTGATAGAATAAGTCTCTCTTCAACACAATGTATTGAACTCCAAAAAAAATACAGGCACTATAAAATCTTCCACTTTAATAACCAACCTTCGACAAACATCATCTGCCTAGTCTTTTCCCAAACTCGTCATGATGCCAAGCGTTGCTTAACCTTATGATCGATCGACTCGTGTGGCTTAATAAATAAATAAATAAATCATTTATTAACAATACCTACTTAGATTTTAGGCAAGATGGTCACATCCACACTTATTATAACCGGGTCGAGTTATGCCGCAATCTCGATGCAATAAACATTCTGCTAGCGGCACGTGCCAACGACGACTCGCCTTTCTGCTAATACGGTGGATATAGAGCAGATAAATGAGACAGATATGATATTTAGACTCGAGGACCATAGAATCATAATAAGTTTAATTTGTTACCTGTGAACTACAATTCATTCATCATTTATTTATTAAATTGACTTGATAGTTACTGTTTGTTTATATAATTTCTTATTAGATTGACTATCTTTCAAATATGAATAAAACACAATACCTAGAGATTCTCTTTATTTTGGAAATATTTTGTTCATGAAGTTTTTAAATAAACGAGTAAACACTGACCAAAATTCAACAAAAAAAAAACACTCTAAAAATTGTTTGTAGTTCACATTGTATTTGAAAAAAGTTCACAGTGCAATTGTGGTCAGGCACCGCTTATTTACTGAAATTGGTGTAAAAGTTAGGGATATGTGTGCAAAATATGCTAACCATACATTGCAAATTGAAGCATATTTGTATTTGGAGTTCAGTAAAAAATCACTTTCATTTATTTCCAGTGTCTCTATTTTTTTAAATAATCTAAACTCAAACTATTTATTCAAACTTGGCTGTAAAACAGCACTTTTTGAACGTCAAATATTACAAAAAACAGCCCCCAAAACGCTCACCCGTCACCATTTCCTATGAGTTTTTGCTGGGAAGAAGTGGCGCAACAAACACCCCAGCAACAAAAGTCTGTCTGTTGGTTTGAAGAACCTTTGAACAATATTTTTATATTAATGCACTGATGACTGGCTGGCCAAACCTTAGCCTAGACTTATCTTATATCTGCGAACATTTCCAAGAATCGAACGTTCAGAAATCGAACACCAAGCATCATGTATCCTCTAACAGTTGACTGTCATGGTGTTACACAAAAGCCATTTCCAGTAAAACAATGTTCCTAACTGTGTGTCGGAGGCTTCCATTCTATGTGTATGCCTTAGCGGTAACACGAGCGGGCCGTGACGTATTATGTGAGGTCCACCCAACACTCAACACAATATGCAACAAATTTGCAATATATTCCTCACGGGAGAACATTGCAACTGCTGCAGCAACATGTTTGCGGTGCAACGAGACCGTACCGTAGAAATGGCTAACTACTGAGATTGATTAAATTTTCGCCACTTAACCTTAACTCTATTATGCGAAATAATGTAGGTACAGCTGTATCGATAACTCAATTTAATGATTGTGGTCATTTGAAACTGAAATAAGCTTCATTGTTCAACAAGTTGTAGGTATCGAACGGGCTAAAAGTGTTGGATATGATTTTGATAGCTTCATTTAACTTAACAGAAAGTTAAAAGCATGTTGTATGTACTTATTAATCCCTTTTTTGGTTATTATTATTGTAGTTTTTCTGTATTAAAATGTTCCGTATTTGAATAGGTCAAAGAAAGAAAAAGGTCCTGGAAAATCTCACAAAATGTCCATATGGCTAAATTTAATTCATATCGAAATCTTTTGAGATAAATCCGTTGCACCTGCCACGGTAAGAAAGTGCAGTATTAAAAGGTTTTATAAGTATTATTTGAAAACCTCTCCGGTAGCTGTCGGACCAACGTCGGCGTACGTTCCCCTCCTAGTCTAAAGCTGTGTGCACATATTGCTACGTACCTATGTATGTTTTGAAAGATATTCTCCAACTTCTAATACTCTATATTTTGACTTAAAGTTTTACACTCCAAGAGTAGAATGTCAAGTAAATAGTATATTGCATTTTACAAAAAATATTTAATAATGAGTTTTGATTTCGTGTATTATCTATACTTATAATAAATCTGTAGAGAGGTCAATTCTGTACATTGAATATATTTTCAAAATAACTATCAGGGGGTGATCAGTGATCGATACTGATGCTAAAAATGCAATCAGTAAAATTTTTGTCTGTCTGTCTGTCTGTCTGTCCGTCTGTCTGTCTGTCTGTCTGTCTGTCTGTCTGTATGTTATTAATAGGAACAAAAACTACTGGACGGATTTTAATGAAACTTGGTACAATTATTCTTCATACTCCTGGGCAGGTTATAGGATACTTTTCATCACGCTACAATCAATAGGAGCAGAGCAGTGAAGGAAATTGTTGGGAAAACGGGAGAAGTTACACCATTTTTCAAGCTTTCGTCGCGTGTGTAGCCTTTATGGTTAAAGCTACATAGAAATCATGTATGACGGAAATATTCTACATAAAATTATCTAAAAAAAAATCCACGACAGCATATGTCTATCTCTAATGGTTGACTCACAATAACACGTATAACTCCCGATAGTTTAGCAGTTCGGAGCTTTCTGATTATTTGTTATTGATTTGTGTACTCTTATGTTTATAATATTCTCACTCATGCCTAATTAACAAAAGAGAACATTATTCTATAAAAAAAGAATCATAGAAATCGGTATAGAAATACCAAACTTATACATAAAATACGATAATCAGCAGGTCGGTAGGTATAATAAGGCGGGAGGTCCGAGCGCGAGCTTCTCATCCCGACAAAAGTTAGGCATTGGTAGCGGTAATCGACATCCACACTGGCGTAGCCGCAGGGGTCCTCTATAGGTTATACATCAGAACAACATATAGACTACTTTTTGTCGCGAAAACCGACATCCACGCGGGCGGAGCCGCTGGCGACCGCTAGTAATAAAATATATATAATAATAATAAAGTGTAAGTAGTTCATCTGGTAAATGTAGGTTGTTTTTTAATGTCAGAGATATATTATTTGGTTTTTTCGAAAGGATAACATTTCACATCATACGCTGTAGTTCTTGAATTTAGTCCCCAAATTACAAGTAGTTTAAAAGCAACAGCAAAATAGGCTCATCTTGTATGTGGCCTAGAATCTCTAATATTTGAAATGTAATCCTAGACCTATATAGAAGGTCTCCCGAGGATGTGATCTTAGCGTTGTATGATTTCTGAAAATATTTGTGTCTTTTTTTCAGAAAATCATTTACTTTAAGCGAACGCTGCTCTTAACAATGACAAGGTTAATTCTAAGAACATAAAATGCAATGCAGTTAAATGAAATTGCATTAAAGTTTTGAAATAGATACTCTATTAAAATAAATTTCAAGGCAAAATACTTACTACTCTTACTATATTTATATAGTTTTTTTATAGCTTTTATAGCCAGTTATTGCAATGTAATTATCTCACATGCCTGAATAACTTTTATTCCCGGAATTCATCAGTTATGTAGCAAAGTATATTATTTTTCTAACAATTTCTGTAGGTCCAGCTCTAAGTTTAGTATAATAATTTAGTTAAAAGAAAATAATTTCAAAATTCAGCAACGAAGAATTCAATGCCAGACTTACTAATTTTGTACTATGAGTTAGCAAAGCCCACATTATAATCTCACTTGTAATAGTATATATTTAAAAAACTATAGGTACTGTTGTATTGTGTCATCGCGCCCAAAAATATGGCAATATTTCCATGGTTTAAATAACGAAACCAAATTATCTGAAAATTACATTCGTTGTACAAAATTTACTGGGAACAAAATAATGAAAATGATCGTAAAACGATTAAATTAATTACGATTAAAAAGCATAATTCAGATATTTTGACAGTATATTTAAAAAAATAAGCTAAGCCATATACAGAGAAAACCAGTAGAAGAGCGTAGAAACTTCGAGAAACCTGACACATATTCACTCAGTTATCGTATGAATGCCGCCTTACAATCCCATCCGACATAAAAAGCATTGTCAATGCGTTGTCAAAGTGTCAATTTTGCATTGAATTATGTCACTTTGTTGGGAAGCGTGGAGTTACAACGTAAGTATGGATTCACCGTGACTTGACGTTCGGAAAAATAGTGAGAATAAGTTGTAGGGGAATTTATTGCGGCAATACCTGGTTTATTTTTGATGCATTGCTCTTTTGTGAATGTAACAAAAATATAGTGACTGTCTTGTTGATATTTCGTTTGCAATCGCGACTTTTAAAACTATAGTAGTAATATTGAGATTTTTCTCGGAAACAATTCCTAGATAAAATTTATTTCAGAACAATTTGAAAGCGTGTATTTTTTGCTCTATATACCAGTTACTAACCATTTGCTAATACTGTTAAAAATAATGAATTATCAACTCAGCTCAGCCATTATAAGTAAGGATTTGACTCATTATATCCAAACAAAACACTGCAGCTAATTATCACTCTCATCATACGTAATAATACGGCTTAAATCCATAACCCTTCACAACATAGTCAATTATTCAGGGCTTTTTCCATTTTCTAAATATAGGCACATAACAAACAAGTGATTTAGTCGGCTCATAATTTTGTTTGTCTATTCAATGAGACTCGTATTACTGGGATTTAGTTTGCTACACTGATATATCGGGAGTTAATCCGTATTTCTATACTAATATCATAAACCTTAAATCTGTTTGCTTGAACGTTCTAATCTCAGGAACTACATACAAAAAAAACTTTCAGTGTTAGCAACTTCAGATTTTAGCCGGAGAGAGATTTGGCGTAGGACCGACATTTACGTAACCTTTGATGCACGGGTGTATCATTTACCAACTTTCAGACTCCGGGCTGCTTTTGTGAATGTTTCCTAATACCCTCATAGCGATTGCGGCCCGACCCTGGAATCAAACACAAGGCCCAGTTTTTACGGGGTTGTTTGCAAGAGTTACCGTGGCCCTGGCACACATGGACCTCCCGAAGGAACATAGTGGGTTTTAGTCAGTAAGAGTCTGACACTCCCTCCAGCTGCACCCTCAGCGGGAGGGGTGATTTGATGATTTCCCACGAAAAAAAAGCCCAGTGCACAGTAATGCACGCTTTGACATTAGTAGGACAACTAGGGAGACAAACTCCTTTAATGTTTTAGTGATACTTAATATATCATTTAATCAAATTTTTTGAGTTCCTCATCCAACCAGTGAAATACATTTAAGGAGTTGCAATCGGTTTTACAATAAAACAGTGCTAAATCACAAGGAAACTTATGTTACCTCAGCCTCTGTCTTCTAAAACAAGTTTTAAAGAAAATACATAAAACATTTTAAACTGGATACTGCAATAAATCTCGTACGTACTCCTTACAATTCCAGTTAGTTCCATCCTGCATTCCGGTCATGAATAGAATGTTTTCTGTATTCCACTGAACATTGTGTTGTACTTATCATTTCACTTGGGATCTTATTAAACTTAATTCGATAGGAAATTGTATACTCGTAGTTCTTTTTATTGAATTGAATTTGATGTTAGGTATGTGTTGTCTGTATCTACAGACACCAGCACATCAAGCTACCCAAAACTGTCAAATTTTAATAATCAAAGGCTACAGCGATAAAATTGAAAGTCCGTTACGGAAATTTGACGAAAAATTTGAAGAGACTTTCATAAAGCAGCATGGACTTTGGAAGTTGGTGTTTGGTACATTCGTACATCGGAGAACACGTGAATGGCGGTCCTGCGCCTAGTTTAGCTCGGGTCGTATCGGATTGCCGTCCCATCGGACTTTGATAGTGAGGAAATAGAGAGTGCACCTGTGTCTGTGCGAATGCTTGTGCACTATAATACCTATGTCCTGCACATATGTATGGCTGATCTCCTTAGAGAGAACGGAAGTGGTGCCCATGCCCATACTGAAGGTAACATACAGCTTAATTAAGTAAAGGGCTGACTATAGAAATTCATACAATGCTACCTGTCGTATGACACTCGATATTTGCAAACGGCAGAGGTGCGAACCGATAAATTGCCGAATTTACCGTAGCTAATGCATCTGTCACCGATTGTTACAAGAGCGAACTGAATACATTTTCATACTTTATATTATTATATTGTGGTACAATTCATAGACTGCTACTAATATTATAATGCTCAAAAGATTGCTTGTTTGTTGGCTTTAATGATCTAATCTCAGGGACTATGGGTATGATTTGAGACAGCAGATCGAAATAGCATCAAGAGGTTCTAACACAGGTATGTATAATTACCTACGTCATCTCCAGTCATATTTATTGTCCCAATGCAGGGCACAGATCAATTCCCATAACCATCACTCTTGCTCAATGTGAAATGGAGAGTTACAGACTTCTTTAGTTAACCTTTTGGCCGCCACAGTCACGTATAGATGACAGACTTTTAAAGTTCCAAATGAATAACCAGTTTCGAATCTCACTACTATATTGTAGGTATTTATGGATGAATTCTTAGTTGAGCGCTGAGGGCACGTTTTAATTTTTTTTTCTGTCAAAAGGTTAAGGACCTCAAATATATTTTTACTTCCACTTGATACAGGCAAGCAGGTGATTTAACCACTACGCAATGATGAGTTAACAATTACGTAAATAAAAAAAGAATCCGCTTGGAGTTCAACCGTCGGGCCGCCTACACTTCCCGAATGGGCTTCACTCCTTAAGCTCCCATAATTGGGAAGCATTCGGATCACGTATTAAAAGCCGTGTCGGTCCCAGACACAGTCCGATAAGGATTCCGTGAGTCGATTCATATTCACGAAAAGAATTCACCTTCTGAAAATTAAATATTAAAATTTGTAAACGTCTGCGATATTTCCTGGAGTGCTTTTAATACGCTTGGAGAAAAATGTATCTCTTTTGTTGAGCTTAATGAAGTAAAAGCGATTTATTATTCGCTGGCAATGCTTGAAGATATTTAATTGAATAGGCCCCCTTATTATACACTGTTTTGATATTCTAAATATAAATTCAGAAATTGAAACGCTTTCGAGTATTGGTTCATCGACAAGCAACTCGATGTTTTATTTATGTTCAATAATTGCAATTATTATTTTAATAAGCTTCCAATTCCAGTTTGTATTATGAAGTAGCGACCGCAATCATGTAGTCTTTTTTTAGAATTTACTAGAATAGAATAGAATTTGAAACTCCATTCTAAATATAAATTGTTTCGTTTCGTTTTTCCTTTACTTTGAATGTAATATGTCACTCGACAAGGATTAACTGAAAAAAGACGAACAATAATTATCTCCGAATCAGCTCCCGATACTTCTCAAAGTAAAGTCGTCGATGTTCTGCGAAGCTATATAAATGTTTATTATCATACATTAAGTAAGAGGACAGGAGTCTTTCATTTATTATATAGTGCCCTGTGGCATTTTGAATTCAGTGTATCGTGAAAATAGGTTCGTACTTTTTATTAAGAACGTAAGTTTCATGTATTTTACCCTTTTGATTTTTTGTTATGTATATCTTTTTTTTTTATTAAATGAAAAGCTCTGCTTGTTTTAAATATACATCATCATCTCCCGAGCCTTTTCCCAACTATGTTGGGGTCGGCTTCCAGTCTAACCGGATTCAGCTGAGTACCAGTGTATTTTATGTATTTTAAATATACATATTTCTATTCAAATTGAATTATTGTATACTGAAACTCTGGATTTGTTAAAAAAATGGACCAGAACTGATATCTCATAATGCGATAATTTCTTAATGAATGGGAATTTTTGACCATGATATTGAAACAAACTAACAGAAGGCATTACGTAAAACTAACAGATTCTAATATTAGTTGTTGATGACATGGATAACATTTTGTCACAACTTGTTCTAATTAGTATTTAGATTCCTTCAACGCGAAGATCGAAGTCTAAGCTTAAGATACGGGATGCATTACCATCTTATCCTATTTACCTACGCCTGATCTTGGAACACAAAAGCACTCTATTGCTATGCATGACGTCACTGTGCCAACACGTACGGCTTCATACTGTTTGGAGATCTTCTAATCTAACGGGATAAAGTACGTAGATATCGTCATGGCGTATTATTTTGGCGACGTAGAAAGAGGCTGGATGAACAGACATAAAGCACATAAAGCTACCCGAAACTGTCAAATTTTCCCAATCAGCTTTAAACCATATGCTTCAGCGATAAAGTTGAAAATCTTTTACGAAAATTTGACAGATTGTAGTAGCTTTATGTGCTTGCTTGGTTGGTACAGACGTACCTATGTATAAGAAGATATAGAATGTAAACTATACTCATCATATTATAAAGAGCAAAGACTTAACTGTTTTTTGGATTGAATATACTCCGAAACTACTTGACCGATTTATAAAACTCTTTCACTGTTGGGAAGTTACACTATCTCCGGTGAACATTGGCTATGTTTCATCTAGGTACGGGAAGAAGTTTCCTGAGAACGCAGGAGAAATCGCAAGAAACTGCTAGTACAACATAAGTAAACAGCAATAGATATTAAATCGAATAAATGGGAAAATAGGACCAGACATGCGTGTTCGGATCGAATTAATCCATAGCTAAGAACATGTTTTATACTCATCAGATATTTTATTACGTAGACGTTTGTAAAATATTACCACTGCAGCTTAGATTAATGACTTAGCACTTATAAGAACTGAGAGAATAATAGAACCGTATAAGCTAGGTTATAGGCTAGCTCATCATCACGTTTGTGAACGCTCACCATGCCCGTCTAGGTCAAAACTCATGATTATGTACCAGGCGGTCGAGGTATATGGTAATCTCGACTTTGATACTTCTGCAGGCTTAGTGCGGCGATTCTATGCCTATTCTATCAAGAAAAGACAAAGCTCTTCCTGTCAATGTCAACATGTCTTATGTCCCGAGCATGGCGCGACCTGTCAACTCGCATATAATCACTTGTAGACCTATGTATGTCGATCGAAGATTAGGAAAATTTCTTCAAAAATGTCAAAAGAAAACTTACGTCAATCTGTCACTTTTCTATCATTATGCCTATTTTCTGGAAGACAAAACTTGTTTCTACGATTGCTATGCTAAGCTTGCTGCAGGCTTAGCATGGCGATTTTGTATCTATTCTGTCAAGAAAAGACAAAGCTCTTTCTGTCAATGTCAACATGTCTTCTGCCCGAGCATGGCGCGACCTGTCAACTCGCATATAATCACTTGTAGCCTTATGTCAATCGAAGAAAAGAAAAATTACTTCAAAAAATGTCAAAAGAAATCTCACGTCAATCCGTCACTTTTCTGTCATTATATCCAATCTCCGGTAGACAAAACTTGTTTCTACGGTTGCCATGCTAAGCCTGCTGGTCAGAATCTTTCTTATCGCTGAACCATCGGTAGTTCGTTGAAATATACTTTTGAACATAATAAGTAGGATTGATGTTCTGTCTTGATTTATTTTAATTGCTCCAACTGAGTTATAGATACAATATGTAACAGACATGCCACAATTGACCAACTCTGATAAACTATACACGTTACCAATTTCTCAATTTTAAGGCGCGCTAGTTACATATATGTATGTAATTATTCTTGTTAGCAGCTCACATCATTTCAGACAATCAAGGCCGTCGTAAATATTCGTGGTTAAAGACGTCCGTTGCCAGAAAGGGAATACATTTATGTAAATAGGTACAGACCGCATCCAGGGTGAGTGGTGCCTCTAGGCCCTGCTTAATCTTGCAAATTTATGCAAGTCGACGACAACACGTCAAACTGTCTTCGCTAGAGGACGTGATCCAAATCCGATTCAGCGCGTCATTTCGGTCGTAAAACGCTTTAGCAGTTGGCGCATTTGTCGCATAATTCTGATCTCCTCGGAGTCCAATAGCTTCTTGTGACGAATCTGATTATTATTCAAAGCTGATCCGTTTGCGTGCGTGGCGGCGGGGTGCGTTGTTCAAATGTTAGTTTGCGCTGGATTTTGCAGACGGCTGCGATATCAGTGTTTCAATGAATGAGTTAGTATTTGATTACGTTTCTAATGTGTCAGCTAGAAAATGTTGTAGAATTATTAGGTTTCATATAGGTAAACGTTTTATTTGACTTAGTTTTTCAGATAATCATTTGAACCGCGCCTTCTCGAGCTGCCTGAATAATAGTAGACTTTACACTTTTAAGATTAACAACGTTTCTTTGATTTGTGTACGTACGTATTTACATAAATTTATAAAAGATACTTTTTTATTCGAATTCTGAATTAATTAAAACAGATCGTGGAAGTTTGTACGTTGGTATCTTATTTTATTTGGTATTCTTATTTCAAGAAACGGATTTAATAAGCCAAAGGTAAATGAGAAAATTTATTTTATTACTACGCCGTAATATAATCAAATTACCTTCGTCCTAGGTTTTAGTATTTTATCACAAAATATTTGGTAATTAACACGTCATCAGAGGGATTTAAGGGTCTCATTAAAAGGCTTTATTGTGTCTGGCTTTCGGCAATTGCCCTACAAATCTTAACATCGTTCTACGGGCACGATTGGCGTACAACATAGTTTTAATAAAAATATATTTTAATAACCACGGAATAATTTCAGCAGCTTTTATTATATCGTGAGTTATGAACTAAATATTTCAGCTTGATGAAATATCTCTAGCATTATTGGTTACGTACGCCAAAAAGGGAGACTAAGAAAAAACGGGCTATATTTTTTGTCTAGCTGGTTACATTTAATAAAATAATAATACATATAACATTCCTCACACAACGTCATTTACTCCTAAACTAAGCAGAGCTTGTACTAAGGGTATTAGACAAGTGATAAACCTGCTTATACATATAATTTTCTTTTCTTTTTAACACCCATACTAAGTCAAACACCCATGTTCATGCACACAATTTTTTTACTCTGGAATCGAACCCGCGACCTTTAGCCTGGCAGGCAGATTCACTTGCTTACGCCATCTGGTCGTACTTTAACCAGCTATAATATTTCCAACGTGATACAGGTACATAGCTGTCGCAAGTAAATAGGGTTCTTTAGCTCGTTAGACATTGTGTTCAGTCTCTTTAGCGAGTTGTCTAGAAAAACGGGAACAATATAAAGTTACCTGCCATAATGGATTTAATGTTTTCTGGCAGAAGGCGTACGCAATTATGTTATAATGAGGACGCAAAATAAGATAGAAGCTATTTTCTTTCATCGTTTTTCTTAAATAAAGTAAGGAAAATGATTTATTATGAGATGCAGGCATTGGAATATTTTATTGATTAATTATTCGAAGTTTTCAGACAGTTTTTGGTATTTGATATTGCCAGATTAAATTGCTATTGAAATCTGTTCAAAGTAAGTTTTATAAGTATATAAATATTTGTACTCCTACCCTTATCTCAAGTTTTATTTGGAGTCGGCGCATCATGTGCTTGTCTTCTACGCTCTTCTATCTGCCGTCATCTCACAAGTTACATTCTTTCTAACCATATCAACTTTCATTCAATCCATCCATAGTTTTTTTGGTCGATCCTTCCTATACATATAACTCCCAGTACCTTACATAAATTATGTCATCATATCTCTGCAAATGATGTTAGCGCGTAGTGAAGATTTCAAAAACCTAAACCATTGCACATACCAATACAGAATTAACAAGTATTCCCCTTAAATCCACATCGATTGCGACCGGACTGAACTGAAGCAACAAAATAAAGCTCCCTACCTAGAAACCCATCCTAGTCTCAGATCTTTTTACGTTTGTTGCTAGAATATCTGGCATTGGGAATTGAACGTACATATTTCAGTACGGGGGTAGTTTAAGCGCAACAATCCGTACTCGGATTTTACGAGGCCTTAGGAAGGTTGAGGATGTTGATATATATTTAAAAGGTTTTTGCACACAGTAGAGGGAAAACGGTAAAGACACTTCGGACGATACCGTGTTTTGAGTAATGATAGCTTTTTTAAAGTGCTTTTTCTGGTTGAACTAATTTCAACTAAGACTCTAAAGTATTTTAGCTTATGTGTCTAACCGCAAACGAATCCTTTTAGGATGAACATAGCCTCCAGCTATGAAATATGACACAATGTCTATCAAAACTTTATTTCTACGGCTCTTGTGCTGAAGCATAAGAACTACGGAAAATATTTAGTTATGCTTGTCTAGCAGTAGTAACAAAAAAGAGTAAGTTGGCCAACATAAATCTATACTAATAAAAAGCTGAAGTGTTTATTTGTCCTCTTGAACGCGTTAATCTCGACCGATTTGGTCGATTTCAACAAAATGTTTTATGCGTATGCGCGGAGTAAATCCACGGGGAATGGGTAAAGCCGCTGGGGGACACTAGTTATTTAGGTAAATGAGATTGGAAACAAAACTATAAAAGCTGCTAGTTAAATAAATAAATTGAACTTCTTATCGAATTATAAACACCGAGACTGTTCAAGATTTGGCCTAAAGAAACGAGTATTCCAATATCACGTACCTAATACCAGCGTAATACTTCTGAACTTAAAGTTTTATTAAAATAAAAACTTATAATAATAAATGAGATCCGATCCCAGATAATTAAATTCTTCAAATTTATAATCCATGAGATTCAAATTAGAGGGTTAGTTTAAAGTTTTAATTATTTTATATTCGATTTGAACTCTGTTCGTTGAATAGATGATTTAATTAGTTTTGAGCTTTATTTGTGTTTTAATTCGGTGTATAATTAATATGTCTACTTTATTATTTTGAGCAATTATTGTCCTTAAAAGTAAATAAGTCCTAGCGTAGATATCTAATAAAAATATTATACGTATTATGCTTTATCGTCTTACTGCCTATAATTTATTGTTCAAATAGGTATACCTGCTGTTATCTGCTAGAATTTTATTTATATTAGCCACTGACTTGGTATGAAAGTAATTTATTTTGGTCAAAACGATAATTTCTTTCATGTTTTCTTGAAATGACTGTAAAATATTTTGTACTGGCTGCAAGTTTTTTTGTTTGAAATTATTTAATTTTTTATACTTTTTTATTTAGCATTTACATTCTTAATGTGACATTATAACGTATATAATTATCCCGGCAGGTACATAACCAATTCTGTGCGTTTTTTAGTAACCATCAGATTAGGCCTACTGCCTATGAAATATTAACATTTATAAACGTGGCTGACACACTATATGATTTTTACGCAAATAGCTAATATATATTTCCGACAGTCACAAAAGTATTGATTTTAAATATGTAAGTACTAAAAATATTTGTCGTTAAAAATGAACATAGGTAATAGGTAGATAGGTATATTCATATGTAATTATAAATAAATTTACCTCAACTACCTATTTCTTATGGAACAGGCGAAGAGGTCATTTGAAGTAAGCTATTGTGCAATGTAGGTACAGTGGCCAGCACATCAAGCTACTACAATCTGTCGAATTTCCTTAATAGATTTTCAACTTTGTCGCTGAAGAATATGAGTCAAAGTTGATTGGGAAAATTTGTCAGTTTTGCTAGTCTGTGCAGTAATATTAACACAAGCAATAATATTAAGCATCCAACTTTCATACTTTTATTATACTTTGTTATTTCCTTTGCTTAAGAGAATTCCTTCATGCCTGAAAACAGATAAAAACTTGTTCAAAGCAACAAATTCGAATTGAAAAACTTGGTGATTATATTTTTCAGCCTTGCCGCGTAAGTTTGTTATGGGCGAATCCCTTGTAAGTCCGCATGTGTTCACGGTCCACACTCCCTAACTTAGACGAACCCAAAGTAATCTAAAACAAATAAAGATGAGTGGGACCCCGCAGACGTTCCGTGCATATCGAATTCCCCTTTATGTTCATATGAATAATAACGAATTTTGTATTCAGCGTTTTGTTTGAGACTTCACCAAGAACTTTTGCAGAAGGAAATTGTTTCCCCGTTTGTCGCCAACTTTGTGTTCCATTATTAAATATGCATTCGGATCATAATATCTAGATATAATTTTGACACTCATAACTTTTACAACAATTTCGGCTTAGCAAACGTTATTAATATTTTAGCTTCTTATGTCACTGCACAAGAAATAGTATAATCGAGTTCTTACTTCGCGTTGCCTTAGAAGTAATCTAAGATCCGTCTGCGAAATTTGTGCCTACGTAGGTATAAATTAGTTGATTAAAATCTTATATTCGAAGAGAGGAAAATTCATTTTTCATAAGGTCCCAATCAAAAATTGCCCGTCAATATTATTTATTAAAATCGTATTAATCGAGTTTTAGAATAAATCAACGAAAAAAAAAATTCAAGGAATATGAAAATGTTCCTACAGTGGTACAGGAGTAAGCCGGCCGTGAAGTTATAATGAAGTTTTTAAATGAACGTACCCGCTTCATAAAGTGGAGGCGGGCTTCCAATGGTCTTCTTTTAATTTATAACGCTGGGCCCCATTTTCCGACAACTCACGCCACGAGAGAAAAGAAAATGTATGACACGTTAAAACCTCATAATCTTATAGTTGGGTGTATTTTATTACAAGTAGTGTCCATATTTCACTCATGTTGTGAGGGAATATTATATATACCCGATGATCCTGCTTCCTAATCAAGTCTCAATCTATGATCATAAGTATGTTATCATAGGTTCAAATTACGATACTTTCGAATTTAAGAATTTGATGGTAAGTGATAGATGATGGCGTCCAGACCGATCGTCGGCTACGGCGGCCTTTCTCGGCCGAGATCAGCCAGCTGCGCAGGACATACATACATATTATAGTGCACGCACATTTGCGCAGACACAGATGCACTCTCTATTCCCTCACTCTCATAGTCTAATGGGACGGCAATCCAACACGATCGGAGAGAGATCAGGCGCGAATATATCGAATTATAATCTTAACTGTTCATGTAATCGCGCGAAATATAGATATCATACAATTAGAAGTTTTTACCATCCAAGTATAATATTTATTCAGTATTTATTGTTCACAGAAAATTAAATAACTGGACACAGAAAAGTTATCCATTGAATTATCAAGGATTTCTTTTGTTGTCCAAACAATTTTTGAATACGCGTGGATGTCCTGAGCTCATACTTAAAACCTATAATTTGCCTTCCTATTACGACGAAAACAATATGAATAAATATTTTATTCTGTCATCGTAAATATTATATACGTAGTAATGAGATATTTTATAGCACTACCAACGTACTAAAAAGGTTGTTTAGGCAGGTTTCTGGAAAATGAGAAGTTTTCACAATATTATGTTTTATATAAATTACGTCTGACGCTTTTCTGTGATAAATATTAATAGGTATACTTTGTATTTTTTTCTTCTGCTAAAGCCGGGAATAAACATAACAATATTTATTTAAGATAGTTTTGCATATAAGGTTAGAAATTAAAAATGATATAGTACTAACCAAAACATGAATTCTTTAAGCGTTTTAGTGCATACATCCTCATTCGTCTAGTTTTTTTTTACATGTTAGTATCATACCTGAAATAAATAAAAAAAAACATTTTTTATTTTAGTATTACGCTCCCACATCAATTTATTCCCTTTGTTACCTAAACTAGCAGCACTTTTTCCAATACGCGGCATAACTACTAAAATATTGGCAAGCAAACTATTCCATTTTTGGAGAGCAATTGTTTTTATTGTATATCAATTAAATATTACAACGATACTCTTTTCATTTATAACCTTTTTTATACGCCATACACATAGTTTTATATAAAGTACATAAAGCTTAAAAGTCGTGGTGGCCTAGTGGTTAAAGCACCAGCCTTTCAAGTATGAGGGTGCGGGTTCAATTCCGGGTCAGGCAAGTACCAATGTAACTTTTCTAAGTTATACGTACTTTCTAAGTATGTATTGGACACGAATGCCTGGTTAAAGGTGAGGGAAAACATCTCGAGGAAACCTGGACTATAAGGTCTGAAAACACCAACCCGTATTGAGCAAGCGTGGTGATTAACGCTCAATCCTTCTCCGTGGGAGAGGAGACCTGTGCCCAGCAGTGGGACGATAAAAAGGCTGTGATGATGATGACTTAAAGCTTTGAAAATAAATCCAGTCAGTGAATATAGCTAATGCTAATTAATTGTGGGTTACTTTTGGCAGTCAGCGTCCTGCATTCAGCTAACCAACGTGACTAATCTTTTACGCCACAAGCCTGCCGCTCGTGCCAACACGGAGTAGACAAGGAACAAAATTATCACTTTACTCGCCTCATAGACTTAGTAGTACTGTAAAACAGAATTACTTAAAAGTCAATAATTACTCGCATGGTGAATGATTTATTGTGATGTGATCCATCTTTTAAGTAATAAACAAAAACTGCTTCTTAAAAAGTATTTCTTACCTACTATCAATTTTATTTCATTGATTTTTCAAGATTTCATCATTAAACGCTAGACCGAAGAAACGCTAGATGTCTTCTTCTTTAACTTAAGAGCCTAGCTCTTGTCGGTGCAGCTCCTTCCATTCCTGCCTATCGTATGCCAACTCTTGAAATTCCTTATACGTCTCAACTTTCGCCTTCTCTTTAATTGACGAAGAAGAAGAATTCAAACAGAAAAGAATTGTTCAAATCAGTTCATACACGGTAAACAAACAAAAAAAAAACAGAAAAGAAGAAGTTCCGCCTTCTTGGGAAGTCGGTAAAAAAGGTACTTTCTCTTCCGTCTAACAAAATCTTTGTCAATTAAGATCCCAATATTTTTCATTTAACAGTTAAATAACAAATAGTTCTTGAAAACAGAGATAAACGTCAAATTGAATACAGCCTGCAATAAAAATCTTAGCTACTCGTAAAATTTTATTTTATTTTGTCTAATTTATCTAGCATATACATACGTACCTCAAATTCCTTATTTAGATCATACCCGTGTGCTTAATTACTGGGTAACTTGTTATCTACCATAAGCGAGACGCTGTGAAATCCGTTGTCATTGAGAAATCCATGTAGGTTTCTGAGGAGGAACAAAGCCGAGAACATTAGATAAGATTTAGTTAGTTTCGGACTTAGCTGCAGACCGGAATATTATTTAACTATTGCAGTGGAGAGTTCTCTAAGATAATGTATATATTGTATCTAGTTTGTTAAATTATATCGTTGCATGTTATATGCGTTTTTTGATTGTTCTGTATTTTTTTTTATTCTTGGTCTTATAGACTTTCTCTTAAATTATACGAATTTGTTTTTTCGAATAATTCATTTAGCGTTTTTGTAATGACGCGATGACACAAAAAATAATTTAGATAGGTAGAGGCAATAATTTTACCGTTCCACGACCTTTTTATTTAATGAGAATCATAGCAACTTGCTTTCAATAATGAACTATTATATTCAAGCTTTCCGTCTATCTCAAAGTGTTTGTTGGAATGTAAACTCGATTTTAATTAAAAGTGTTTTTTTGTCTATGTTAAAGGAGTTTAGTTTTTCTGTTAAAATATTGTTGAAAGGACTAGGATAATGATGATAATTATTGTAGTTTATACGGTAGAATGGTGAGAAGAAATTTTCAGGTCAGTCTTCATAGGTAATAGAATTTTTCTTTTTCATAAGCTTTTATTATCGTCCCACTGATGTGCACGGGATTCATCTCACGTATCCACGAAAACAGACAATTAAGGTTATTTTGAGTGCTTAAATTGAAAACTCGAATAACTAATTCCGCATAATTCATACTTTAATATTTTTAATCGCTTAGTATATATAAATCTATATAAATTAGTAAAAATCTATAAAAATAAAAATTATATAACCGAATATTATGCATTATTATTAAAGAGTTACAAGTATTTTAATGGAATTAAGATTATAAACTGTGAATAAAATATAGCTAATCGGGAATTTCCACGAACTGGAATACAGTATTATTTTATTATTTAAAAAGTTTTATTTAAATTAAAATTGTGTACCTACTTCAATACTGACACGATTTTTTTTTCTATATTAATAACTGCCGAAAGATTTTCCTGATAAAGCACTTTTTTTAAACCTTACTCCGATTCTAGTTTCCCTTTACATTATCACTCCATTTACTCGCTACTTCGTGGCCCAATCCCTACTTTTATAGTTTAATCACCGGACTGCCGGACTTAATTTCGTTTTTTCGTCTTCTCTTTAGTTTCTTAAGACATCGGCACAATCGTTTCACTTAAACTTTTATTAAATTTTCGATTCTAATTTAAAACATTATTTGTAGTAACTGTGTTCTTCTTTACAGACTTTTCTTGGTACAGACGCCAGCACATCATGCTACCCGAAACTGTCAAATTTACCTTTAAGCTTTAGCGATAAAGTTGATATATATATTTATTCAACAAAAACTTACACTATTATTACAGGCTTCGCCTAATGCAATAGGTAGTTATGTTCCAAAAATAGGTATTCCCAAAACAATTCACAATTTTACAAACAAAACAAAATATATAACAATAATAATATGATAATCTATTAAGGAAATTTGATATATTGTAGTAGCTTGATGTGCTGGCGCCTGTACATACACCAGACTACATTCAAGAAACGAATTGAAAACATTGCACCAACATATCTACCTTCAAATATATCTCTCATTACCTTTAATTAAAAACGTAAGCGAAACAGTAAGTATTCCTGAAAATTTAAATTCCTAAATCAAGCAAGATATTTAAACGTCAGTATAAATTAATTTTCAATAGGATTACTCAGTTTTAATAAACCTCACTGATTTCTATTATATTGCTAAGCCGAGACTATAAAAAACGTTGTAGACTTTTTAATTTTGTTTTCATTTTTAATTAAACATAGAGACTTGTTTACTCCAACCCTAAATTTGGCTTAACGTGTCGGCTTATTAAGCTTCTTGCTGATTTTCATTTTAATAATTTAAGACTGTGAACTGTTATTAAGTTTAAAGATAAAATAATATTAATTTGAATTGGTTTCAAAGCTATTTATGTCAAACAGTTATTTATTATCAAATTTTGTTATTAGCACACAATAGTATGACATATTTTGTAGTTGGAGACACCGTGTTTTGTTAATAATAAATAGATTTTTTTATGAAAATTAATTACAGTGCTAAGTTTATGATATTATTTTATTGTTAAGGAGCTTGGGTCGATCAATCATAAGGGTAAGCAACACTTGGTGCCATCGGTTCGTGGACAGGTGACTATGTTGTCATGACGAGTTCCTCTGTCTTTCGGAAGGCACGTTAAATTAGTGGGTCCCATGCTACATCTTTGGCAGTCGTTACATGTAGTTAGAAGACAAAAATTCTGCCAACCAATCTTACCAAAGGGTAACGGGTTGACCAGGTAATTAGATCGAGGAGGCCAGATAGGCATTCGCCCCATGTAAAACACTCTTCTTCACTTCCCTTCATCTGATCAGACTGAAAGCCGACCCTAAAAAGCTTAAAGGAAACGAGGCATGATGTGAAGTTTATGATACTTCAGCCAGTAAAGATCTTATTATAGTAGTATGTGTAAATATTCAATTAACGTAAAATCTATTTATTACCTATACCTACAGCTTTATTGCGTTCTCAGTTTGAATATAAAACATTCTTAAATCACTAATTCCAGTATTGCAAAAATTGAACGTATTCTCAAACGTATTCAGCAAATACAGCTTCAACTACATTATAATAGCCACTAAGTTAATTTCATGCAGCTCACTAGATAATTTTAACATTGAAATGGGATTAGGAAGAAACCACTGGGCGTAGTTAGCATAATTTTCAAATTCTCAACTGTCAAAGGAATTTATTAATGCTCCATGCAAGTTAGCTTGCACGGCCAGAGAGCTGCAAAAACATTGCTAAGAGGGATAAATGTATAAAATCCGACAAAATGTACGATTTGTTCGTATGAAACGGGAAATGGTACGTAATCCATGTACCTACTAAAGTGCGTCGGTAAAGCTTTGTTGGGCTTTTACGCAAACCCTGTTCGAGTTACTGCACTGTTACTTACGAATTGAGTGTTTGAGTTAATCTTGAAAACTTGTTAGGTAGGTCAACTTTGAATTTTGTTGTTTTGCGACGTGTACTGGTCACAAAAGTAGTAAGATTGTTGATTTCATTCTGTGGCTGAATTTAAATAGGAACGCGATTATTCGATTTGTATTGGGTAAAGTATTAAAAAAAAAGATTGAAGAGTATTTTTGACCTATTTATTTTGAAATTCGGATTATTGTTTCATGCCAAAAAGGATCGAATCTTTACACCATGTTAACATTTTTGTAAAACAATTTTTGAGAAAATCGTTAGTTTTCATCATGTAAAAACCTCCATTCTTTTAAAATTCATGATAATTGACCCGTACAATATTGACCACAGTTAATTCCAACATGCGTTAAAGTATTAAACGCTACCAAAATATAACATTACCATATTTTTAGTAAGTAAGAAAGCCTCCAATCGGTACATGCGAGTATTTTTTATAAAAACCCGGGTAGACTATAATACTTATGTATTTTATTCGTATTTTTCTGTAGCAAATGTTGAGGAAGCGAACGGCAGCCGAGTGTTTTCGTTTAATTTCCCAGTAAAATGGTCTACCCTCCTCAACATAATTACAGGCCGCTAACTGAATGTACGTATCGCTTCATCACCGTCTCATCTTTTCACAGAGTGTTTTTGCATTTTAAAAAGGTTCCCTCATTTTATTTTTCAGCTATTCTAGGTTCATTTTTGTTTTTAAAGATCATTAGGGTGATTAGCATTATCCGTTGTTTTTTTTTTTGTGATCGGTTAAGTGTTAGCTCATCGCTTCTCATATTACTGAGTAATTTACTCACTTTTAATAATTTTAATCGTCTAATGTTTCTTACATATAGAGCTCTTTCGCAGTAGCAAATTTTCCGCGCGGTAACGCTCGGGTCGTGAGGGTTATTTCGCACAATGTGTGACTATGTATAAACAAAAGACAACTACCGATACAAACGAAGACACTAGTAGGCTCAGCATGAAAATCGTAGAAACAAGTCATATTACAAGGAATGGATATAATGATAGAAAAGTGACAGATTGGTGTAAGATTTCTTTTGACACGTAGAAAAGATTTTTTTCTTTTCTTTATAGAATAGATATAGTTTTCTTGATAGAAATAGATATAGAATCGCCATGCTAAGCCTGCTGAAACCGTGCGAAAGGTTGCGATAATGTCGCACGTTGTTAAACCGAGCGTACATGCGCGACATAATCTGCTATTGTGAAAACGCTATTATTATATTGCTATTTCATAGATCTTCCTTTGTGGTCGGCAAAGTTGCTAAACTTTATTTTATTATATTAAATTACTAACTTCTTTTTATTATTAATACTTTATTTACAGTTTAGATTAGTAGGTAAGTTCTTAGAAAAAATGTTTTTGGCAGTCCATATCGATGTTTACAAATTTTTATGTAAATAGTAAATTATTGCTTTTCGTAGGAACAGAAAAATCCATATCTAATAGGTATAAGCAAATACGTACGTTCTATTTTAATGACATCGACAATTTGAAAAGTATGAGCGACTTACATCAAGAATGTAAGATTATTAAAATCTTAACACTAGAAAAAATGCGGCCGTCAGCACCTCGAACGGTTCCCACCTACGTTACTGAGGAGGGGTTGCAGCAGGCTTCCATTCCGTTTGAAGATGGGAAAACTTGTCCATTTATATAAAGATGTTGTATCTTGGTGAATATATCACAGATTTTCTGTGCGGTCATATGACTTATATGGCTTCAGAGTTGCCGAAATGCTTTGTGACTGCAAAGCTTCAATTATATGAGGCTATTTATAGTCCATAGAGTTAGGTATAACAGGCTTTTTATCAGTAAAATACTGTATACTTTGCCCTGTTTATCCTACTTTGGATAACACGAGATGCAGTCTAACAAAGTCGCTCAACCATCTAATATAGTAAAATCAAAGCTATTAATATTTAGAAAACTGTAAGGTATTTGTAGTCCCAAAGTTGAATTGTAAAGTAAGGTAAACGTTTATGATATTGTGTCAATTAAAATAATATTCACGGTCCAGTAAAGATTGCTTACAGGTTTATTTATTTACATGGAAATTTTAATTCGTTTGGACATGTCCTTTGTTTAACCAATGATGATTCGTTTTATATGTTAATTGAGAGCGTATGTTCCGTTTATTGCTTTATTTTTTGTATATCTTATTTACTAGTTGAAACTTGTCATCTGTTTTGGGAAGAAAAAGCTGCGAAGTTCGGGCATTATAAGGCAAGTACATATGTATATATGTACATATGAATAAATGAAATACATTATTACATTCTAAATTCCTATATTCTATATTCCATACATTATTTGAATATTAGTTTGCGGAGTCTGTGATTCCTGAATCGGCTGCTGTAACACTGTTATAAGAATCCTAAAGATTCTGCGACGGTGGCGCGCACGTAACTACATAATGTTGTCGGCATAATCTACGCATGCGTTCAAGCAAATCTTTTCATGCTTGCTACCCTGCGAAGGTTACGTTGATATTAAAACAGGGCTCAATTTTTTAAATGTTTCTTAAAAAAGAACATCACGAGACGTCTCGCGGAACTAAAACTAGATATTCTTTGCTAACATTCATTGTAATGGATTTCCGCAAAGTAACGTCTGATTCAATAATTTATCTATTTTTTTACTATATTTTATCGTTTTTGTTTATCAAACCTTTTGTTTTTCTATGTAAGGCTCGGGTAAAGATTTGTTTAACGTCAAACATTAAAAAGAAAACAACAGTACAGTACCCAAACCAAGGCGATAAACATATTAAACGATACCTCCTTTAGTTTCCATTTCATTTCTTGTCTCGATTTAAAAAAAGAAACTCATTTCAACCAACTGGATAAAGACAAAAAAAGAATAATAAACACTAATTCAAATTCATTCACAACTTTCACTCTTTTAATTAGACCGTACCTACGAGCCTGTGTTATTTTCTTAAATGGGGGAAAGCGTCGACGGAACGCCTAATTGAGTTTCCACGACACATTTTCTTAGTAACCGGTAATTGTGATTCAGCCCCAAGTTTAAAAAAAAAACACTGAATAAAATACAAAGTGCCACCAAAGAGTCGGAGCGACTTTTAATAAAGTTTTCTTTCGGTTAACCTCTTTTTAGAACTGAGTGGGAAACTTTACAGTACGTTATAATTATAAAGATGTATATTTTACGCTTATAAGTGTATGTTTTCGAAGGAATATATCAAACATTTTCAGAGGTTTCCTTTATTTATAAGTTTATCAAAATAAATTAGCATGCTGGATTGAGTAGGTGGAGTTTCATAAATTTATTTATATATTCGTTTATTTTTAGACTTGAAAATCACCACGTTACAAAGTATAAATATTTTCTCTTCATTATTAATTTACCACATCTTTTAATAGGACACTCATTCTACGCCTAAAACGAAATTTCTTAATTATACGTCTACATTCTGTATTAATAAACTGACACTTGTATTTTGTATTCTCTCTTTTTTTACTCAGTGAGGAATTGTATTTCAATAAACAATCCAATATTATTCACATGAAATGAACACTAACCTAGCCTTAATAAAACACGTACTTACCTGTTTTTCAAATCAATATTTAAAAAAAAAACATTAATAATTCAAATCATTTCACATATTTCATACCCTATTTTGTGGGAAACGATTACAGAAAAAAAAAACACGATCGTTTAACGTACATCAAACAAATATTACAACGTTTATTCAAAAGCGGCAGTGAAAATACATTTCTTTCATTTCCTCAATGTTATTTTATTTGATAACAACATGCAAATTACACTGCAGCGTATTAACTATAACATTTACGAAAGGTTATTTGCAGTAGCCGTGTGCCAGTTTCACTTATTAAATAAAAAAAAAACTTGTTCACAATTCCTAAAGATCGTTGTAAGGCGTCGAACACGCGAACCGTCGATCAGCCGCCAATAGGTCGCTAGTGGAGTGCCGGAGTCAATCGAATTTATTCAGTAATTTCCTCCAGCGAACGACCTTCACGAATCCCCAACTTGTACAAATGTGTTTCGCCAAACGGAAACTTTGTACACACCGAACGTCGAACACGTCCAAAGCAAAGCCCTCTTTCATGCCTTTCAAGTGAAATAAACCATAGAATTATAATGTATGAATATTTTAGTTTAGCCCACAAATACCCGCGACCGCGTCCTCTAAATGGGTTCGCTAAACGGAAAGTTTTTACACAACGTGAGCTGAAGTAAACCTTTCAAACTTACATGGCCGCACTTTTAAGATTAAAATTATAATAAAGAAATATGTTTTGATAAGGACTCGCAACGACCTCAAAGGAGATCTTTAGAATAAGACGTCGATTTTGCATCATGGCTTGTTGTACTAAATTTTAGACAGATATATTAACTTTATTTGGAGGACAAAGTCTTTAATTTGGTCATTTTATCTTGCTGGTAGTCGACGTCACGATTATATCCTTTCCTTTTTGAGATTATAAAATCCCGCTATGGGTGCAGTGGGGGCAGTGAGTATAAGGTGTGTCGTCACACTTTTACAGACTAAAACTCATCTTTGTTCCTTACATAGCCCTTTGAGTACCAGGGCTGTGGTAACTCCTTCGAAAAATCCCTCAGCATTATGATATTACCCCTTCATTGTACAAAAGTTTCGGCGAGCGAACGTGTTGGCAGAAGTTCAATTCAAAGGTGCGTTTTGCTGCTAGATAGGTATTCTTAGGATTTGCCTCTGTCATCACATTTTGAAGGAATCCATAATATCTCACGGATAAAATTCTCTGTTCGTTCTATGTTCTTGCATATTTTATAACATTTGTTCAATATAGGTGAAATCTATAAACTTGGAAAGGCAGTTTTTTAACTACTGAACTGCTAAAGTCGTTAATTCTAAATTGGTTTAAAGGCTTTTCTTTGGAATCAAAGTAATTTAAAAAAAGAGTAATTTTACTATTTTCCCTTTTTTTTCACTGTTCACATAAAACTTTAAAATATAATTATTTAAATATATAAAAAAATATTTAAATTGTAAGAACATTGGAGTTAAACAGAGACATCAAAAAATACTTCGAGATATATTATAAGCGCGAAGGATCACGCCATATTGTATGACGGTAACTTAAAATATCAAATAACTATTTATATTCGAATTTCCCGCTACCAGTCGTCACATTCACCTTAAACGGTCGATCTTATCGTTGTTCCTTCATAGAAAACCAGCACGTATTTTATCCTGCGTACATAAATACAAAGTGTTACTAATACTCGCGTAGTTATTATCCCTCGTCAGTTGAACAGGGGTTGTGACAGCTGATATCGTATAACAGAATATCTAAAAGCTTATACATATGATGTTGCTTAGTAAACAAAAGGGTGTTTAGCATAACTTTACGCTTTCACAATTAGGGTAAAGGTTTTGCCTGTAACGGATCTCAATTTTTCGACCTTATTTGAATTCAATTTAAAATACATTTGGTTTGTTTAAGGGTGACTTAGTAACACGGGTCAATCGATCACAAGTTTAAGTAAATCTTGTCATGACGAGTTCCCCCTTGTTTCGGAAGGCCCGTTTAATTGGTGGGTCCGTGCTGCCATTTCTACATCTTTGGCAGTCGTTGCGGCTATTAAAATTAATTTAGGAGAGCTAAAATTTCGGGGTTGGTATTGGTATTGGTCAACCCAGGTAACTGGGTTACATACAAATGAGTAGGTAAGATAGACAGTCGCTCCATGTAAAACACTGGTGTCCATCTCAATCCGGTTAGACTGAAAACCACCATAGTCCGGGAAAAGGCTAGTTAGATGAACCATAACTACCTACTCAATCGAAAGCATAAGCAAGAACTTTTCACTCAGGTTTAAAAAAAACTGTCCCCTTTTCACCCTTCTCCAAACAATATGTTAGATAGATGTTAACATACCCGAAACGAGAGAAAAATCCTAACATAGGACACTGAATAACAAATACTGTCCCCAAACCATACAAAAAATCCACCATTTAAACTGTAAGCAAACAATTACAAAGGCTGTGTTTAAGAACAAAAAGTATTTTAATCGTCGAATCGCGTGAGCTCCGTACAGCGTTGTACTTTCCTTGCGTGGTTACTCGATAAGGAGGCGTAGTTAGCCAAACCTGTGGCACTGCTATTTATGTTTTTAATCTACACTAAGAGGCGCGATGGCTGTTCCCAAAGTGCCGATGTCGGTAATACCGGTAATAGAAGCCTTTTCGGGCCTTTTACTTCGCCCTCGTTTCTGCGTGTGTGTTTTCTTTATTTTTATATACCTATACGTACATTTTCGTGTTTTGGAACCAGCTGTATAATTTTACAGATCCTGTAATGTTCAAATATCTGTACCGAGTCATCGTTATTTTGTTGACTGAATTGAGGCACGCATTTATTTGTAAATACATAATAGGTGCAATCCGTTGAAATGAAGCTCTATTTTCAGATTGGGTTTTGTAAACAATTTTGGTATAAACTGGAATTCATAATCAGCTATGTGCAGATAACCAGATAAATTATTGTTGAGATAAATTCAAAGTTAAGCGTTAGGTCATAATTAATTTAGGAATCAGACCTTTAAGTAGCTTTGTGTTTTGTGGCAGTCGATACTTATTTAAAATTAAGTTATCAACTTCGCATCGCATCCGAAAAGTTAAATTGAAAACCATTAAAAGCCAATCATTGGTGAAGTTTTTGGGCTTCCATCAAATTACTTTGAATCCGCGACTATCCATTACTGGGAATAGCGTTTTCAAAAAAACGTCAAGGAGGTGAAACTGAAGCAATATATCAGGCGTTCGTGCTCCGCGACCACGTCCCGGGTGACTGATGTCCCCCACTCATTTATAAATTGACCTCACTTTGGCTTCGAGGCAGTTAAAGATCGATCCCATACGCCGATTTTTTTCCATCTTGCTATCGACATAATAAAGTTATTGCTTCATGTTCAAACACTAAACTCGATCCCATACGATTATAACACGCATAGGTACTCTCGAGTACCCTCTGTTGCTACAAACTAAGAAAACTTTAGTGAACGAGTATTGTGTTAATGCAGGTATAACGTAACATTTCAAACAAAGGAAAAAGGAGGTTCGTTCACTGAAAGAGAAATGTTTTTACATTTTAAATTCTATAGAAACTTTCATTGGAATATGAATCGTTTTATTTATAAAGCATTATTATCGGGTTTATGATCTGTAGCCCACGCCTGACAACCTTTACTCGTGATTCCGTTAAATAATTTCTATTCAATGAGGGCTATGTGAAACGAGTCAACTGTGAAATCATTATCTACACACTGGCAATCAATTTCCCGAGACACACCGGTAATGTTGATTAGATAGCTATTGAAATGTTGATCTCATCCTTTCCTTTTAGAAAATTCGTACCAAATCGCGCGTATCGTTCAGTTATAAATTGCCATTACATCGCAGACGACAAAGCATTGAAATTCTGCCAATAAACTTGACTGAACGGGATCCGCCGCCAAGTCCCCTGTCGATACGCCGATAGATCCCTCGGGAGAGAAAGATGTGTTCCACTTATTTCAGAATTGACTTCGTTTTATTTTGCCCTTCCTTTTATTTGACGTCACTCCAGTGTTTTACACTGCGTGCAGCTATCTAAATAGTCCGAAATTGTCGCTCCCACATAATAAATTTGTTAAATAAAAAATTGAAATTTATTGCTAGCATTTTGTGCCTAAATACAGCAAGCCACACAGTTAATGGTACCATCAATCATAAAATATAGCTTTGTATGTGGTCAACGCCGCGTACGTAGATTGATATTTATAACTACGACAAATCAGTTGGCAAACGTGGATCAAAATAATTCAGAATTATTGTTAGAGAGAGGAAATTATTAAGGTGGCTAATTATTATTATTCGGGTGATGCGATGGTAATTAATTGCTTGCGCTGAAGATTGATCATCTTGTCTAGCAAATTATTTCTATTGTGTTTCCAAATACATTATTGTTCTAGAGGTGCGATTGTTCAGTACTCGGAATTTATTTTGTTTTTATTTCGGCTGTATAGAGGGGCAACGACGTTTTTATTGTTGCTTGCAAACAATTTAATGCAGCTTAATTTAACAAATAGTGTAATAAAATCAATCTTCTTGTTAATTAAGAATCGCCGGCGAAGTGAGAGTCGGACACTCGCAAGATGCGTCCCATAAACATACCTATGTATATAAAATGGACATAAAATCATGTCTGTTGTTTATTAAAGTAAATAGAAATTTATTTTAATAATCACTTACCTTTATTTAAATAACGAAATATTCTGGGAATTTTTAGAACCGTTTAAATTTTCATTACCGAATAAAAATGGTTAAAACAATAATGTTTAAACCCCTAAAAATATTATTTTTTCAGTATTTGATGTTATAGTGGCAATGTGAAAAATAGGTTAATTTATGCAGTACTAGGAATTAATTTATATTCAATTATTTTTGATAATGAACAGGCGTTCTTTGAATTTGTTATATCGCTTTATCTCTAAAATACTAAATAAATACCTATCAGTATCATTACCAAGATCGTTCGAGTGCCTAGTCGTCTCAAAAGACTCTTAAACATCTTTAAAAGGAATAACAAATTGAGAACACTCCTCAAAATATGTCAGTTGATTTATATATTTTAATAAAAGGCCGACTTCAGCAAAATACGTACACATACAAAATAATAAAAGGAAAAGAGCGATCCCATTATTTACAAGTTTTAGCTTTTATTGTTTTAAAAACTGCGGTCCTTAGAGACGAAACAATGTTTGGAACGTCCAAAAGTTTGTTTAGCCACTGAGGAAATTCAGCCAAATACATTTACTGTATACAAGAGTAAATGGAAAGTAAACCACTGAGGAATACTGCATAGCCTATGAACAGATACCTACTTTAATGGGCTAATTCAACTATTAACTATCTGGAATGGACGGTATGGGACTATGCGATGACAACCCTGGTGATTATGGTGATAGATATTCTCAGAGAGGGCATAACTCGATCATTATGGAACTTAGATAGGTGAGTTCAACAGCAATATTTAGCAAATTTACTTTATAAATCCCATAAACTTTAGAGTAAAGCGGTTTATATTTAAGTATACAACTAAGAGTATGGTCGGTAACTGTAGTTTTTTGTGACGGATTTATTTAGAATTTGTTTTAAATGTACGTCTTATTACTGATTTTAATGTTTGCTTCATTTTGATAACGGCAACAGGTGGTCACTTGTCGCTATATTTACAAAATATTGAGTAGGTAGCTACTAGTTGCAGCGTCCTCTAGTTTTTCAAGTCAGTTTGTTAGTTCCTGCGATTAGCAAATAAACGCACAAACAAACTCTTTACTCTTTAGCTTTATAATATAAATATAATTATATACCTAGCATGGACGGTACCTACGGAACCATTTTTTTTGTGGGAAATTATCAAATGACCCCTGCCGCTGAGGGTGCAGCTGGAGGGAGTGTCAGACTCTTACTGACTAAAACCCACTATGTTCCTTCGGGAGGTCCCTGTGTGCCAGGGCCACGGCAACCCTTACGAACAATCCGCAGCCCAGGCAGACCCTGGATGGCACGGAACCCTTTGTGTGCAATTCCAACTCACTCCTGGCCGTTTTTTTGTATTATTTGTATTATACGTCGTGCAGTCAGTAAGTATAAAATATTTTAAGACTAGCTTTTATAAAACAAATTTTGTCGCGAACTACTTCAACTTACCTACTAATGTTTACTTTGTAACGTGTATTACGTGCAAATGACTCAAGTATAAAGTACAAGTACAACTCAACCAAGAAACTTTATATTATGATAAATTTACTGCGACTACAAAAATAAAGGTATGATTTCGAACGCGACAACATGCCGTAGTGCTGCTTCTAAGGTGCTGCTCAGGAGCGCTGCCTGTCGCGCTGATTCCGAGCAAGGCGGCAGTCACTCTGCTCACGTGGTGAGGCGTTATTTTGATAGTTTACTTAGAGTTGACATACCTTGAGAGGAATTGCGGCAGCAGACGCGTCATTGCTGTCCAGACATTGCTGCCTAGCTCGGATTGTAATCTTATATGTAATAACTTATAGAGTACTTAGTACGGGGAGTCCGGAGTGGTGTCGCTTCAACAGTTCTGCGGCATCACTGCGGTGGTTCTGAATCATACCTTTAGGAACACTTTTTTTACAAGTGAACGAAAATTATCTAGAATGGCGTACGTGATAATTACTGGTTATAACTAGTTTAGGGCCTGTGCGGGTATAATAAATATCGATTTAATTGGTATTAGACCCTCACTCGCTGATAATACATTTGATACCCTTACAGTATGTGAAGGGTTTGCTAATGAAAAGGTTACACGAAGGGAGAGATTATCTTAGCCAAATATAGTCCCGACAAGCAATTCAATGACTCACAAAGATTTACCGGGATAAGATATTGTTATATTGATTATTGTTAACAATTTCATTTTCTTTTATTCCGACATAATCTTTTTTATTTTATTCGATGAGTATTATCATAGCTTATAAGTTAAAATACTATTCATATTCTTTATTGCATTCCGTAATGTACATAGGGTGTGTACATAATGTGACACGCAAACACGTAGTTACGTAGTATTTCCTAAAGTTAAGCATATTTTGAAAACGCAACGCTAATGTTAGGATCTTGCCATGAAAAAAAAGATTTTAGGCTCATATTACTATTGCACCTTAAAGCCAAATCGTCCATTTATTCCTTCATAAACCAATCAATTCATACTTAGAACACAAACCCGCAAACTGAGCAAACAATTTTAATACTATGAGCTCAAAGTAACCACGGGCTCACGTGCAATAACTCAGGGTGTAAGACCCCATCGTCGGCCCCATGTCAACAGCTGATCCCCCTTGATTGGATCCATCCACTGATAAATTTATCACCCGCCATCGGCTTGAAGCAGTCACACAGTACCATGTAATTTTGGCGGTCACCACGCAACCATTGGGTGTCAAGTTAAATCGAAGCTGTGTAAATGGATTGTAGAATGCAAATGGGGAATTATTTTGCTCAATATGGACTGTCTTTGTGATTTGTTTTTTAATTTGGTAGGGTGCAAAAGAGACGTCATATCACCGGATAATTATCGCTGCCCGTGACATCAGAGGAACGCAATTGGCCAGCCTTTTGAAAGGAGGTTATTCGAGGCATTGGAACTACTTGTGATAAGGAGAAGATCTTAGTTCTATGCGTTGCTACAGATTGAGTAGGACTCGTGGCTATAGTGTGTAACATAAACATTATTGTTAATATGATTTATTCATCTTTGTAACTTCCATATTCTAGAAATGAGCACGTAAATGTCGGTCCCGCGCCTGATCTCTCTCCGGTCGTGTCGGATTGCCGTCCCATCGGACTATGAGAGTGAGGGAATAGAGAGTGCACCTGTGTCTGCGCGAATACTTGTGCACTATAATATGTCCTGCGCAGCTGGCTGATCTCCATAAATGAGAACGGCCGCCGTAGCCGATAATCGGTCTGGATGCCATCATTCTAGAAATAACCTTAAATTCTACGAAAGATCTTGACGTGAGTTGCTCTATTTTCATCCGGCTTAATGTAAAATTTTCTACACTAGCCAGAGTAGAGAAAATTCCCCACTAATTCATTTAATTATTTCCTCATTAACCTAACTCGTAGGTCCAACGTAATTGGCATAATCTACGGCATGTGTACCTATATCTATGTATCGGGGCACAATCCACATACCACGATAGTGATTAGCGAACAAACAGGACCTACATGACACTGGTATAGTTAGAACATTAGATCCGAAACCTCAACCGTGTCTGGACATAGCAAACCACAGAAACTCATTTCCATTCCATCTGCTTACTAACACCCCGTGTGATGTGGAACAAATACTATACGTGCTAGTACAGACGCCAACACATCAAGCTACTTAAATCTGTTAAATCTTCTTATTACATTTTCAACTTTATCGCTGAAGGATATGGTTCAAAGGTGATTGGGAAAATTTGACGTTTCCGAGTAGCTTGATGTGCTGGCATCTGTATCGTTTCTTTTCACTAGCAATAACTTGGTATCTTAGGATAAATAATTTTTTTAGTTAATTGAAAATTTCGAAATTCAATTACAAGTTTCCCCTATAGAATATTTTTTTCACAATATTGTACTAGTATCAAACCTTCGTCGTTTTTAACCTTTAGCATATAAGAATCGTAAAATATAAAATACTTTTTGATTGTGTTTTGATTTTCTGCCATTGTCACGTCTTGCACGTTTACATTTTAAATCAATAATAATTCCAGTTTATCAATCTTGAACACAATTCGTTACTCAAAAGTTCCATGATTTCAAATACCAACTTATCATTGAATTAATGAAGTTATTGAGTCATATTACTACATATATACAGCTTTTCATATAAAGTGCATGTAAAGTTTTGAAAGACGAACCAACGAACAAACAATGTCAAAACAAATCGTCCAATACGTTTGTGTCAAACTGTGAATGCTCAAACAAGTTTTGCTTCAACAAGTCGTATTACAATGGACTTGCAGTTCAATACATTTACAGAAAACTGAGTTTACAAAGTGTTTTCGTGTTTTGTGTAGATAAGTAGGAATTTTACATAGCCTCAATTTAGTCTTATCAAAACATACGTAAGAGGAGAAAGAAGTTCAGACTTGGTCTATCGTCGGCAACATTATCGTTTACCATCGAATGAGATTTTGACCAAATATCAGGCTATCAACAATAAATTAAAGAATCATTTCATTAGATAATTATTACCTACTGTAAAGAATGTGTGCACTGAACCATGGAAAAGTAGCCTGGTGATCCCAGTTTGCCCTTTTTTTTTTGAGGTGGGTAATTATCAAATAATCCCTCTCGCATAGGGTGCAGCCGGGGGGAGTATCAGACTTTTACTGACTAAAACCACTTTTGTTCCGGCGGTAACTCTATAGAACAATCCCGTAGCCTAGGCTAGAAAGCTGTATGGACTCATAAAAATCAGCAATCGTTGTTTGACTTACAACAATTACACAAGTACTACTTACAGCATGCTATCAAGCCGGCGCAAACAGGTAAAGCGCACAAAAAATGAATTTCCACAACTTTTCTATTCACATGGTTTACGTAATAAGTAAACATGGGGAAATGGAGTTTAAATACCAGCCACATTGAAAACTATGTCTACGTTATGGATGCTTCGAGAACGATTCAAATGTTGTTCGAAAGCTAAAGAGCTGTTTACATACACCGATCAGACTCGATTACGAGATCTACCTTTGTATTGTACAGGCGAAAAATGATACGACATATAACACCCCTGTATGATGATTTTCCATTAAAATAAAAGCCCATACATTAAAGTCACAGTATATTTTTTCTTTGTTATAAGCTGTGTATTTAAATCCTAGCCATAAAATGATGTATTGTCTCCAAAATACCACACATTTTGTACAAATAGACTTCCAATTTTTGGCGAATGGCAATGGCGAAATTGCCACTTCGCCTCGCCCCACTGTTACCGATACGTCCCCTCCACCAGGCTGAACGCACATATTTAGCTAGTTAAAAGATAAAAAAATATGCATTTTCCACTAATTTCTACCATTAATAAAACCATTTATTCGAAATTTCTGCACAAAAAAAAAAGAATAACAAGCAACAACTTTATGTGCAAGCAATTTCGTAACGTTCACTTCGGAGCGCTTTGTCCAACATGAAGCATCAAAGTAATCTAACAATGGAATTGAATGAATGAAGACCAAAGTGATTCCTGTATCGCGGTGCAGTTACTAAATATTTGTATAGCGAGCTGGTCCAGGAGTGGAGTGTTTATACATATGAAAATCGTGGCAGGGAAACCGTTGTGGTGTTATAGTAAAGTTTGCATTGTACGAGTAATTTAATATGATACCATTATTTCAATTAGGTACCATTTCCGTCGTCGAAGTCGTGGTGGCCTAGTGGTTAAAAAGTCAACCTCTCAAGTATGAGTGCGTGGGCTCGATTACAGGTCAGGCAAGTACCAATGCAACTTTTCTAAGTTTGTATGTACTTTCTAAGTATATCTTGGACATCAATGACTGTGTTTCGAATGGCACGTTAAACTGTAGGTCCCGGCTGTCATTGAACATCCTTGGCAGTCGTTGCGGGTAGTCAGAAGCCAGTTAGTTTGAGGCCAGTCTAACCAAGGGGTATTGGGTTGCCCGGGTAACTGGGTTGAGGAGGTCAGATAGGTAGTTGCTCCTTGTAAAACACTGGTACTCAGCTAAATCCGGTTAGACTGGAAGCCGACCCCAACATACATAGTTGGGAAAAGGCTCGGGAGATGACATGTTTTTTTTAAGCTTTCTTCCGCTTTTCTGGTTTTAGATCTACGCACTTTTATAACATTAAACGGCCTATAAATTAATGTTGTTGGAAACGATTCATTTATTTTTTTGATTATATTTAAATTGATGTTTTGGTTCTATTCTTATTTTTGTCCTGAACGCCTTTGATCACGAAAATTCTACTTACAAGATATTTTTATTTAGAGGAAAAGACCTAAATTAGTTTAATGATAAACGGTTCCTAAAAATAGAGATAAAAAGGTTAATGCTAATTATTAAATTAATTTAATTAATATTTCATTCGCACAAGACAAGAAACGAACTTTCATTGTAAGTCTCCATTAAAACGCGCACAACTCACAAATTAACATAAACCAGCCATAAATTATTAAATAACGTTAATTAAAAGCGGTGGATCTCTAAAAATTGTTGGTATTGCGCTGTTCGGGTGCATATTCAGAAGTTGGTAACTCGGCACAATAACGTAGGGAAAGTTTAAAGTGGTGTGTTTTTATAGTGGCCGGGTAGTGCGACTAACACAAACTTTCGCCGGCCACGCGCCGTGCACAATAACATTTGTGCTCCAGCTGGGCTAGCAGCCCCTACCTACTGTATGCGGCTAATAGGGAATTATATTTAAGCCTTGTAACTTCATATTCATAATATTTATTTGCATTCCATAATGTTGAAAAGACTTAAAACTAGATACATGGAGTCTGTTAGGTCACAGCAATAGAAGGCATTACAAAACTTATTCAAAACATAAGTTACGCTTTACTTACAAAAATAAAGAAGAGCTCGTGCCTACGTAATAGCCGCACGGATCAATCGATTGTAAGGTTTAGCTAAGCTTGGTGCGGCAGTGCATTGATGGGTGAACATTTAGTCATGATGAGTTCCTCTGCGTTTTGGAAGGCATGTTAAGGTTATTGGCGGTCATTTGTACAACTTTGGTGGCCGTTACGGGTATTCAGAAGCCAAAGTCTGACAACTAGTCTTACCATGGGTTTCGGGTTGCCCAGGTAACTGGGTTGAGGCGGTCAGATAGGCAGTTGCTCCATGTAAAACACTGGTACTCAGTTGCATCCAGTTACCACTGGAAGTTGACCCCAACAGAGCTTGGGAAAAAGGAAAAAAAAACTAACAAAAACGAAAATAAAATAAAACATAAACTTGTATAGAGATATTTTAATCTCCACCATTAAAACACAAAATGCAACATTAGAGTTATTCCGCCAACAAAATAATTATTCCAGTGTTATTAATCTGTTAATTCACGGTACGTTGCTGTGTGTGAGCTCCAACAAGAGCTATATAAAAACACATTCATGCGAACCAAATTGAAATGCATAAAAATGAGCATCGTTTTGAAACTGTTAGCGCAAAAGAGTAATATTTTCGACAGTTTACAATTGCTTGCAATTTATAGTAGGCATTCATTTGAAATTTTAATAAGATTCCGCGGAAACCGTGTTTTAGAACAAAAGAGTACCTTAAAATGTGATGGAATAAGTCAAACAATTATTTCGAAGAGAAATGTGGTTTGCGCCTTTGTTTTAATAAAATTTAATTAAGCGTAATTATATTTCATCTTTCATGGTTTTAAGACGAGTCTGAGTAATCTGGAGGCAATGGAC
Source organism: Heliothis peltigera (assembly GCA_958496145.1). Classification (NCBI taxonomy): domain Eukaryota; kingdom Metazoa; phylum Arthropoda; class Insecta; order Lepidoptera; family Noctuidae; genus Heliothis; species Heliothis peltigera. The sequence goes on from OY292325.1 coordinate 8,196,389, forward strand.
TCTATGGAATCTTATTTAAGTCTCTCAACATTTGCTTACTCGAGAGTTTATTGATCTGCAAATAATTAAATTAACTCATATCTACTTCTTTATACTAATGGCTCCCAAACCGATTGTCGTCGGCCACAGCATCCGTTCTCTCCCTAATGTGATCAGCTAGCTGCCTAGGTCATAAAAGTGCTCAAGTATTTACGCAGATATCGTAGGTGCACTCTCTATTCCTTCACTCTTTCAACCTGATGAGGCGGCAATCCGACACGACCGGAGAGAGATCATGTACAGGACTGACATTTAAATTTTCTCCGATATAAGGATATATCAATAACTAACCTCCAGACACCGGGCTGCTTTGTAAACGTTTCTTGAAACTATGGCCCGGAAATCAAAGGTGAGGACAACAGATAGCTATGTGACTATTAAAATTGAAGGCTTTATTTTGTGAAATCCACATAGCATAAGTATTGACCCTGTCTATATAAAAGTAGCAAAAATACATTGCAGAAAATACGCTCTAGTTAAGTTTTTCTACTTCATTAACTTTTAAACAGTATGCAAAAAACTAGCCAACTAAAAGGTTAAAATAGAAGACATAGTTTTTCTCGACGAAAAGAACTTCGTGTTCATTTAGATCGAAATACTAGATTAGAAAACCAAATTGGTTGTAAAAAAGTTGGCTGGCATTTCCCTGTTTAGCTACTAAGTAGGTACAATGCTAACTAAATAAAAGATAAATGTAGAAATATAAAGGAGCTCGTGGCTAAGTTATAGTCGCAAGGTTTGATTGAAGGTTAAGCAACGCTCGGTGTGGTGAGTCCGAGGATGGTTGCCCATCTTTTCATGTCGACTTCTTCGGTGTATCGGAAGTCACGTTAAATTGGTATATCTCGGCTGTCATTAGATACCCATCTGGTCTGCTTAACGCGAGCGACTGGAAAGCGACTGTCTAGTCGCTTCATGTACAACACTGGCACTCAGATGCATCCGTTTAGACTGAAATCCGATCCCACATAACTATAAGCAATAAGGCTAATAATATAGGTACCTACTAGTAGTAGGTATAGTACATATAATCAAAATTATCTTAATGCATTTTATTCGACACAATCTGTTCATAAAAAATTCGACGATTTTCAAATCCTTCATCACAATTTTTGAAGACCCCATCTTAATCTTATCAGCAAAGCACATCAACACATACCTACTTATTCGCATCTCCGGTCACCAAATGACCGGACAATTAATCCAGTAACATGCTATGTGTCAGCCGCTTCATTGTGACCAGGTGCTGCCAATGATTAATGATCTGACAAAATTGTGCCACATTAATAAACAATTAGTTGGCATACGAGTGCCGTTTTATTTATGCAAGCCCGTTATAATTATGCGTTAATAAAATTTTAAAACATGATATCAAATTTAATATTAAATTGATGGACCAAATTGGTTTTTACAGTGATTTACGTGTGTACGGTGATGTTATGGCGTAATTAATGTGAGTTAAAGTATTTACCTACTATAGGGGATATTTAATATTGACAATTTGTTAACAGAATAGTTTTACATGGAATAGAGGCATATATGTATAAGATACGCCTAATAACGTATGGGTCGGTCCATATCTAACGGAATATGCGTCGCGTATTATCGGTCGCGTAACGCCAGAACTGACAAATGTATAGAAAAACACTTGACCGTTCACAGTCAACCGATGATACGTTAGTGCGACTGATGATACGCTCGGTGAATTTTATTTCAGACATGAAACGACCCTGTAGGTATATATATATATGTATACAATACCTAATATGTATTGTATATTTTATAAGTAATATTTATTAAGACCACCAACTCGCGTTGAGCAAGCGTGGGGATTAACGCTCAGTCCCTTTCTGTGTGAGAGGAGGCCTGTGCCAAGCAGTGGGACGATAAAAAGGCTGATGATGATGATGATTTATTAAGACCTTTCATAACATTATAGTATACCAATGATATAACAATATAAAATATTATTTTATATTTATGAATTCATATGCTTAAGTCAATGTAATCATTATAGAAGGTAATTAAAATATGTTGTTAAACATACTTCTGTTTCCAAGAGCTGTGTTCATCACCGCATCTTTTTTGCACACAGTGCCACGAAACTGTACAGAGTGGCGTTTTTGAAGTGGCATTTAAAAAAGTTTTTACGAATTAAAAACTTTAATGATGTAAATATTTTATATGTAGTGAGTATTTCATCCTCAACATCATCAGGCTTTTTACATATTCACTGCAGGGCACAGGCCTCTATTTCTACACAGCGAAGGAATGAGCGTCAATCATGACGCTTTCTCAAGGACGGATTGGCGATTTGAGAGTTTAAAGTCCAGGATTCCTAAAGATGTTTTTCTTCACCTTTACTTAAGAATTTGTGTTCAAAATATACTGAGAAAGAACATATTATTACATTACTTATATACACTTCTTATATACTTGAGTTTGGTGCTTGATTTCACACTCGAAAAAAATAGAAGCTCTTTCTTTAACCACTAGGTCACCATTTATACGAATTATTATTTATCTGATCCCAATTATCTCATGGATTAAGCACATTCCAAATCTAAAGCTTTTTATGCCACAAAAGATTAAACTAGTCTAACTCATTATTTAGATAATAGTCACCTTGTTGCTTGAATTGTATTCAAACTATAACCAGGTATTAAAATTGAATTAACTGAGTATAACTGTCTTTAATATTCGTAAGCTCATTGTCTTAAATAGGAGACCGACCTATTTCAAACAATAAATAGGTAATCTTCACGCATTTACCGAAAGCTCACAAAATAATGTCACCTATTATTAAGATCAAGTAGCTTCTTGATCATTTGTCATTATAATAGAATAGGTACAAGTCTTTGAAAAAGGCCTTCCAATCAACTGCACTGCAGTTGCGCATTTATTGTTATGTAACAAAGGTTAAATATTGCAGTGGCAATTTTACGCCCACGCTGCTGTCGTACGAATCTTTGCGGCTAATTTGAAGGCGACCTTATAATTACTAAGTTGGTTTCTATAAAAATATTTCGACATTAAAAGTAAATAATACACTGTGATCACCTGTGCTGAACTTAACATGATGCAAATAAACTTCGCACGCTTATTGGTCATGACAACGTCATAATTAGTCATTAAATTATAGACACAATCAAAATCCCTGAATTGAACGTGCTGATTCTAATAAAATCTTTTATCACACATAACACAATAATAACAACAACATATAATTATTACAGCACCTGAAATATCCACGATTCATTAAAAAATGCATATAATCTCATCTGCGTCTGCTAATAATTTTTCTCTAACTTTCTTCTGGTTTCCACTACATACTTAAGATCTGGTACCAAGAAATAACCGTATAGGTAGACGAGTTTTCCATATAGGTACACTGTCCAAAATCTTAACGTCTCCTACTTTAAGCACAAAGCGAATCGCATTTCCTATATTGATCGAAGTAAGGCCCGCCGTCAAACACACTACTTTATTCTCTAATCGGTCGAAAAACAATGATTTAGAGGCACTAATGAAGCTTACAAGAAGCCAAATTGATTGCCAATTTTGTCCAAATCAGTTGGTAAAGTCAACAAAATAAACAAACACATGTAACGAACTACACCCGTCAATGTTTCTATCCCAAACATTACCCGGTATGCCTTCAAGGCTGTCGAGAAATAAATGTACCCTCAAGTGCTTTACTACCACTCCGGGATAAAAGGATTCGCCGTAAAAAAACATTATACATTACTATAAATATAGCATGTGCATACATGTATTATATGTACAATCTACACTGTCATAGAAGGCTAATGAGTTTATACATATGAATGTTTATATTCTTAAACGCTAAGTGCGTTCAATAGAATTACTTGTCCGATTTGGAAAAAAATTAGTATATTATTTCAGTTTCAGATAGTCCACTCTTAAAGGACCGTATATGTTTCTCTTGTCTCTGCGGGCGCAAAGAAAAAATCCATGGATTGTTATGACACGTCAACAGAATTATCATAACTTAAAAAAAACTATTTTGTTTTCTGTGTGGCGAAATGATCGCCTGCAGACTTGTAAAAACTGCAAAGATTAAATTGTTTGAGTTGATCCGTATCTTGACATTACGTAAACCTAAGAATATTATGCAATTTATCAGCAAAGGTAAGGTACCCAACCCTATTTATAGTATTTTGGCAAAATACACGAACGAATTCGTGGGTGAGTGTGATAGAAGTTATATAATCAAAACTAAACCACAAAATAAATATTCAAACCAAAAATATTCAATTCAACATCAAAGTAAGGAAAATTGCCATTTCTTTGAATTCTAGTAATTTGTAAGGAAATTAAATACCTCTTAGTAAAGGTTTCATTAATCCGAATTATATATTTGAATTGCGTTTATTCTGTTGTCAAGGTGATATTCTCCAAGTAACCGCTCAGCTTTCTTTGGTCGAAATTATTCACTTTGATCCCCTTTGTACAAATATAACTTCACTAAAAAAATCTATAACAGGAATAGCGGTTTCGCCAAAAACAATGTGTTCACAATTCACAATTTCGCTCTGAAAAATTGTGTTAGAACAAAAATATCGAGTGCTGCGATATTGGCAGTATAGTAAAAATTGACGCTAAACTACGTGCTGCATGCGGCAACGTACAGATTTAAATATAAATCATTATGAATAGCTGCACATAGAGTTCAATTAATTTTAATTCTAGCTGTATACTTTTTAATGTTTGTTTTGATGGGCCAAATACTGTAACGCAGTATAGTAACCGTTTTTTACGTGGGAAATCATTAACTGACCTCTCCTGCTGTGGGTGCAGCTGGAGGGAGTGTCAGACTCTTACAGATTTTAATTACCCACTATGTTCCTTCTGGAATTCTTTGTGTGTCAAAGCTATTGGGTACAACCCGCAGCCCCGGCTGGCCTGGGCCCTACAGAGCACCTCTGCTGACTTCTCTTTTCTGTCTTGTTGCTTCTTTAGTGGGTACCAGCTCTGCCGCGATGGCTGGGACGTGCGGTGCGGTCTCTCAGCCTCTAGCATACTAACCCTTGGATTATTTGTCACTTTTACAGACGCCAAATTCCAGAAACTGTCTTTTCCCAATCAACTTTAAACCATTACGCTTCAGTGAAAATGTTGAAAATCTATCAAGGAAATTTGACAGATTGTAGTAGCTTGATGTGCTGTCGTCTGTACAAGAAAATAAAATCGAAACCTTTAACCATATCAAAATTACGATTTGTAAGAGCCTGCGCCATAAAGTAAAGTATACTTAGCTCCTTGCCTAGGTCTAATGACCTAAGCACACAAAATTCGACCTCCTCAACAAAAACGAAGACACAGGCAAAATAAATTATCTCATCATACGTCGCCGTTGTAACTATAACATTATTGAAGGAAGATACTTCAAGCGCACCTTTTTCAAGGAGCATGTTCATTAATTACGACGGCGTATTTTTGTCCCTGTCCATTAGAGATACGTCAGTCTGCCATTAACCTGAGATTAATGACGCAGCTACCTAAATTCTAGCAGAATTTTAAACATTTTGGCCGTTCAAACTGATACAGTTTTTGATCGGATGAAAGTTTAATTTGTAAATCTAGTTAGGCTCTTGGCTCGAGTTCATATGAGCTTAACTTTGTTTAAAACACTGCTTTATTATAACTGTTTTAATGGGTACGATGTTCGGTCTGTTTATTGTGTAGACTTTAAATAATAATTAGGTATTTCTAGGTATTTTGCTCTTGATATCTGAACAAATTTACATAACACTGCATTCAATACCTGTATTGAATTGAGAATTATAATATTATTATACCTGCACTTATATCGTCTTAGCGTCCACTATTCCGCACAACTGGTTAAAAAGTAGCCCTCCTCAATTAAGGGGCTATCTTACACTGAAAAAATAATTCAAATCTGCCCAGATTCCGGTTTTTGAGATAAGAGCGTTCAAACCAACAAAAAAATTTCAATATAAATGTTCTTTACTGAAATACCTCCAAAAATATATCTCTTTCTTCTAGGCCTCCTTAGTTAATGAAGAAACATGATAAAAGTTATTAGAAAAAAAGACACCGCTTCTTCGTACGATATTAATTCTAAACCATACAATCGAAAATCATCCGATATTGAAACACAACTGCTAAGAGAGAAAGAGACAGAGTTTATAGAGAGCCCACTTCAGAACATATCTCGTTAGCCATCCAATTAGTGCCTCGGATCGACAGTTGAATATTTTATACATCACAGTTACATTACCGATAGGATTTTTTTGCTTGTTTGCTTTACATTTGATGCTATAAAACTGTTGTCTTTTGTAATGATAATTGCTAACTACAATTGATTGTATTTTTCTGATCCATCCGTACGATAATAGATGTCCAAAAGTCGTCCGAGATTTATTTGATTTGAATCGTGTGAGCAATAAGCTCTATAGTAGGGTCTAGTGAAGTAAGTATGCATATTGCATAGGAGTATGTAGGTCTTTTAAGGACTTTGTAAACTGGATTTGCACACACCAAAATGCTTGTTCAACATGCCCAAAATTTACTAGCGGATTTCCTTTCAAAAGTTAGCAACAGCTGCCGCCAAAAACACATAAAGTAAACTACAAAACAAAAGCGGGCTGAAAGAATGCAAAATTTGAAAGAAGACAAATAAAACCACCAATTTAGATTCGGCTAATACGTATAATAAAATTCCCCACAAGCCAATGGACTACGCAAATTAAAATTGTATAAACCCAACCGCAACTTTGGGCCGGCGACAACAAAAATGGTCCTTAACATTTTATAGAATCGTAACTCTGCTACGAATGGACTTACATAAATAAAACTATGAAAAATGAATGGCTCAATTCCTTTATCCCTATTTTTTCCTCCATCGGAGTCCAAATAACGTGCTCGTTTGCCATCCAGGGTCATAAATTCGGCGTCTCTCTGGCCCCACGACCCATTTGCAATTGAAAGCGTTCTTTATAACAGGATATGTCCGGTCTCACTTTTACGATCGAGTGTACATGCAAGCTCGGCCGTACTAACATAATACACTTGCCACTTTTCTATCGGCTACATTCGCGGATATTTCCCTTTGTTACCCAGCGGCTAGCTAGCAATTTTTACGGATAAGTTTCTTTTTTAAAATGTTGATAAAAATTACACTGATTGGATGTTTATACCTATATATGTGATGATCATAATTATATACAGTTTTACTAAAAAAACTATTTTAATTTTCGGGTAAATAATTACAGTGTAGAGAAATGCAATGTTTCATTTTCACTAATACTCCCGCTTAAAGATTTAATCTCCACCTTTTTATAGCAAAACCTTAAAACGGGAAAATTGAATCCGAAACGATTGGGCGCTCTAATCATACTAAACCAGATAAACTGCTTAATCTCTCACTTATCTCGCTAAAACCGCCATAAACAATCGTATTCCGCTTGAATATTATAGTATAATTATTTGAAAATCCAATCGCCTAAAACGCTATAAATAAAAGTCCATTGTCGGTCGTTTTGGATTCAGTCATTCATACCGCATGGGTCTACGCAAGGGGGAAGGTCGGTACACAAATACCGTATCAATTGGATTGCATACATCCACTAATTGATTGTTAATCCGTCAGAAAAGCTGATTGGTCAAAGGTTCGTTTGTAGGGTCTAAATTACAGTTTTAACTCATTATAAACGTTATTTTTATGGTTTCAATGTGAATCTGTTTCGACTGATATAGCTCTAATTTAAACTTATTAATAAGTTATTATTAAATCTTAGTGGTGATTATTTCTTTTTTTTTTCTACAGAACGAAACTGTGTGTGAAATTTTCCCTATTCCAAATTTGAACCGTATGCTTCAGCGATAAAGTCTAAAATCTATTAAGGAAATTTGTCAGATTGTAGTAGCTTGATGTGCTGTCTTTACTTGCATGTTCTGCCATGAACAGAAAATTTTCTTTGAACTAACCGACCGAACCTTTTTGGTAGTTTTTAAGTCTTCTGTTTTTTGTAGATTTGTAGACTTATTATAAAAATATCAACGTTAATACTAGTTTTGCCATTAGAAGTACAGTTGGAACCTGTAAATCAATACGGCTCTACAATTTGCTGCCAGTCCTCGCTTTCTATTGAGTAATGTGACACTAAAAGGCAACATCGCTAATGAGAACAGAGCTTAATTGTATAAAACAAAAGATTGTTGTTCTGAACAACTTGACCCTTTCGCTGTTGAAGAACTTTTATTAGGTGGAAGGACTATTATTTTTTTTACAGGCTCCACATTTGGGGAAAACTTAATAATGATTTGCTTTGTTAATTTTTATTATCTTTATTGTTCTAATGGAATATGAAATAATACCTATCATTAATAGCAGCAAGAGATGCGATATTATTTAAAATTAATATACCCTACCCTAACACAAGTGTTTGGAACTGCTTACTGGGGCTGTTTCATTCACATTTGAAAATGTAAACGCTTGAGACACAATAAACCATTTATTTAAACCATGAGCACCATAGAGGTCCGAACACTAGTTTTATAAGTTAAACTTTTTTTTCTTTTTAAATTATTAGTTTTTTAGTTCCGTTTTTGAGTAACGTTTTTATTATTCTTTTTATTTTATTTTGGTTTTGTTTGTGTTCTAAGTGTGTGCTGGCGCAGAATAAATTAATTTTCTTTCTTTTTGTTTTTCATAATTCTAATACTAAATACATAAATACATGAATGTAGTTCTCATTTCGTTCCATACTGTGTCCATCTCAAAAGAGTAAAAGCAAAAATAAAATAGAAAGAAGAAAATCATCTCACACAGTATCGGCGTCCGCAGTGACTTGCGTTACACCCGGACTGTACTGCGGAACTATGATAAAATGCTTAAAAACCACACAAACATACTTAAGCTGGTTTATGTATATTACGAATTTTTCATTTTCACCTAATGTAGAGGTTCTGGAAGGTTCGTTGAGGACAGTTAGAATATTATAGAGGATAGGTATATATATTTTTCTGATAACTTTTATATTTTTTTAATTTATTGCGCTAACCCTTAGATAATCGTCAATTCAAGCAATCTGGTGTTGATTCGTGCACACAGCATTTAGAACAGTAGCTAAATGATCAATTGTTTCCATCACTGCCGCCTGTGACTGTCATCAAATGTCAATGACCTTAAATACTGCATATACATTATATTTGTTTCAATTTCTTATTTTACACGTACCTATATCGTAAATCAGCTTTACTGTTTTTTTATCCTTAAGATTTTTAAATGAATTTTTACTTACTATTGTCTATTAATACTACTTTTACTACTACTTCCCACGCACGTCAAAATTTGAAGACATTTTTTTACCAATTTAGTATAAAACTAGCGACCCGCCCCGGCTTCGCACGGGTGCAATGCTGATACTAAATACACTACAGAAAAATTATGAACGTTGTATATAAAAACAGCGAAAAAATGTAATTATTTACGACATCACATTAGAAACCTCAAAAATAACAGTACTTCTCCACTATTTAATGGATGTTATTATACATATAAACCTTCCTCTTGAATCACTCTATCTACTAAAAATAACCGCATCAAAATCCGTTGCGTAGTTCCAAAGATTTAAGCATACAAAGGGACATAGGGACAGAGAAAGCGACTTTGTTTTATACTATGTAGTGATGATTAGTTGCTTTATCGGGCGTGTTACTCTATTAAGAGTAACACGCCCGATAAATCCACAATGATGGATATAAACATTAAATAATATGCTTTTGGATACCACAGTATTCTGTAACAAAAACGTCACTATTATAATGAGTACCTACCTTTGTTTTATAAACCTATTATGTTATAAACTCTTAATCCAATATTAATTAGATAATAAATGTTATTTAAGCTTTATAAGCATTACATCTAATTGTTTTGAATTAATAACAAATGTGGTCTACTAATTAAAACTAAAGCGATTATTATAAATTTTGATAGTGTTAATATTTGTTTTAATATAAGAGTTGGTCTAAGAACTGTGATGTCCCGCGACAGAGCTGGTACTGCTTGACACTCAGTGTCAAAAGACGAAGACTCCCGGTATCCTTTTTTTTCCTATGAAATCATCAAATGACCCTTCCCGCTGAGGGTGCAGCTGGAGGGAGTGTCAGACTGTTACTGACTAAAACCCTCTATGTTCCTTCTGGAGGTCTCTGTGTGCCAGGGCCTCTTAGGGTAACTCTTGCGAACAACCCGCAGCCCAGGCAGACTCTGGCCCTAAGGGGCCTATGTTACTTAGGCGCGGACCTGTGGGCCGTGACTTTTGGCTGGCTCAGAGTTCGTACGTCCAAAGACGCCAGGCCCAGGCCGTGTCGGTGGGGCTTTCTATTCCACGAGCTCCTCGAAAAGAAGTCATCAACATCGAAGGGGCCCAGCAGGGATAAGACCTAACGATGTTGCAGGTTGTTCGCAAAAGGTAACTTGACCCTGGCACACAAATATCTGAAGAAAGAACAAAGTGGATTTTAAGACTGTAATGTCTCGAAGTAAATAATATGATTATTGGTTACACTGTGCTTAGCAGACTATGGGCCTTTATATGGTCGAAACAAAACATTAACAAAGACAAAGACATTGTTAGATAGCATTCTAAATTGCATCATACTGCTATTAAAAATATAAAACGTTAGACGTATGCATTTTCAGTTCACTGGCTAAACGCTAGCCCGTATACACCGCATTTAGTGTCAACGTAGCGTTTATTTGGCGAACTCGTAATATTCGACCAAAGCACATAGAGCATTTAACCTACGGGATATGCAATTGCCATGCCCTTTATCAAAAATACGAGATCTTGAGTAATACTCATATGCGCCAAGTTTACGCTCATGTTTGTCAATTTTGTCGTGTCTGCGCGTAATGATGATCAAATACATGGAGTGAGCTATCACTATTTATTGCTTTACTTAGATTTCTACTCATAACGGCAATAGTTGTTTATATGTTCTAAGGCAGCGTGGCGTATTTACGTCACACCGATAAGCGTCGTTTTGGTTTCAGAGTAAAATCCGTAAGGTGTGCAGACTTAATGCTGCAGGGTTTGTGCAAAGAGCCTCCAGGCTCGGCTCGTAAATATCCATTAATTATTAGCAGAATGTTCCCAGTTTATCGGGCAAAGGTGGTTATACTCGGCCGAAGCGAGCACTGTAGGACGCCACTGTGCTGTTAGCTACGTGTAAACTGAACGTCGGCAGGACAATGCTATTTGTAGACACCCGAAGGTCTTTATTATCTAATGCGAACGTGCAACTCTATCGAATGGGCGGCAACTGTTTTGGTAGACGTGTAACTAACATGAGACGGAGGTTAGTTTGTTTATAAAATAATAAAATAAAAAAGTATTTTATTCACTTAAATTGTACAAGGTAAAAATACAAAAATTAAGTTAATACTATACAACTAAGTAGGTATGTTTTTAGTTAAGCTCTGGCACCCCATGTATGATTTAACTTGTGTTTATAGTGCGTTTTTACAAGGAAGCTATATAGCCACTAAAATGATAATAAAAGTTCATTATTTTTGTTGCACAAAAAACAAAGATAACCATAATCATTCATTTGTTCACATGCCATGTTTGTAAATTAAATACGACATGCATGCATAATTTTGACATGGTCCTATGTAATATACGTTGTTAAGTAATAATAAAATTCAGCACAACATCCATTACCATTTTAATATCAAAATCATCATAAAATAAAATAATAAACTAGCAGTGATTAAACCTCTCTCATTATATTAAAGTCGTTGACACTAAAGCCCGTTATTACCTTAATACAGAGTTAAATATTGAATAAGAGAGCTCAGAACACTGCAGTCGAGATAAGAACCATAATTAATTAATAACATTAACCCTACGCCAGGTTAACACGGAAAGTTCGCAGTAACTACTGGCAATGAATCTTAATAAGGAACGAACAACGTCGCTTGGTCGGTCCTTCAAGCTATTAGTTACAAGTAATGGGGAATAACTCGAAAACAAAGACATACAGTACCTTTGTTATAAAATTATCTCTGACAATTATATACGAGGTTTTTCTAACAAATAGCTAGCTTGCGATATAATGGGGTTATGTTTTTCATCGCGATGCAACTCCAAGTCAAGCATTGACAAATGAATAGAGCTGGACACTTCTCATGTCTTGTTTTACATTTCAGTGACAATTTCAAATGTTAGACGTTCTTGCCACCATAGAATTGTGACAACAGAACACGCAAACAACCAAAGAAAATGGTATGCATGTAAAGTGTGACATTATTTCGTTACAGAGGTGCCATTTGTACCTGCATTATGGATACGACTTGAAGTTTCTACGATTTGTTAGGTGGATGAAATGATCAATTTGACGTAATGACTACTGTAAACGTGTAGAAGAGGCAATGATGCTAAATCGCTAGAATCTTGAGCGAAGCAGAGACCTATTGAATTTTACAGGTTAATTAAAAGTATGAATAAATTGCTAGACAATGTTTCCCATTCAGCGCACGGAAAAGCGTCCACCATCCGTTTATTTAACAAAGAACAGTTATGGACATACTTGCGTGCATATCAGATATTGATACTGTAGATAGGATACTGATATTGTATATAATATCTATTAATCTGCTGGTAGGGTAATCAAAAGGGGAAAGAAAAATAGGAAAATATATTTTTCCAGCGCGTCAGGAATTCTAGTTGGAGAAGATTCACGGAAATCTGAGTTGGAGCCTAAGAATAGTGTAAATACAGTTTTGATTAGCTCGTAGTGATCCTTCTAACCTGGATTTTAAATTTAAAAGAGTCAGAAGGAATTTCTCCATCAACTTCACTTTACACAAGAATCATACATTCTAGATACTCTACCACTGGCTACCAGTCTCTTTCTAGAATAAGAAAATAAAAATAATTAAGGTTCCATTCAGCGAGAATTGTCTCTGTTTTATAAAGGAAATATGCAAATAAAAGCTTGGAATTGAATTTAGCGCATCGACTCAAATTACATTTAGAGTGAGGTCAGGCGGGGTCAGCTTGTTATCGAGTGAAACACAATCGCTCCAGCCTGCTCTCATTCCATACTGAACAGCTATTTCAATATCCAAATAACTTACGTTAAAAATTCTACGTAATTCACTATTGAGTAAGACTATTGTCTAAATGCCTGAATAAATAAAAGTAAGTTGGAGTCTCATAACAAAATTAAATTGAATTGTTTTAAAAGCAATTCGTTTTGTTCAGTATTTTCTTTACGTATATCGCTAAAATCATGATCTATAAATACATAATTCAGTAAAAGGCTAAGGGCCAGTTTCACCGGTTGCTGATAAGTTCCAGATAGTTTATCTGGCAGATAATTTCATACAAATTGCATGAATTTATGTAGTAGATAGTTGCTATATGTAACCTGTGAAACTGGCCCTAACAGTATTGATTAATGATCATATCGTTTAATACAGTACCAGATACAATATTAATAATATTTTTGACTTCTCATAAGTGCTTGTAAAGGCATAAAATATTTGAAGTCAATAATTGAGATATATATATTTTTTAATTCAACCCTTTGTTTTACAGCTGAATGAAGTTGCAGTCATTCTGAAACACACAATCAAATAAAGACAACGTATACTAAGAAAACATGAAAAATGCTATAATCCTGATTGTGTCAGACAATAACACGAAACCGCGCCGTTTGCGTCCGTGAAACCGCACCTCAGCTCTTAATACTACAATTTCATTAGACGGGATTATTCGAGCATGCTAATAGGGTGTTTTATAATAGTTCGCTCAGACACGGCAGCGTCCGATTGGCGGGTGGCTAATAGGATTACTAATAAAACTTTCACTTTGTATACTTTGCGATGCGGATGCCATTATGTTTGTCTTTGGCGTTAGTAAATTATTTGCATTCAAACGTGTCTTTTCAAAGGCGATTGACCTAAAGACGTTTAGCTATGTTTCACGTTACAGAAAAAGGTAATTATAGAATAAAGCTTTACACAACAGGAATTTTATTTTTGTATTTGTGATTATGATTTAAAGCAAAATAGAAAATTAACGATTGTTAAGTATATTTCCAAATAAAGTCATGATTGACATTTCCTTGTTTTTGTTTTTTTGGATTACGTAAGTGCCTTTAGAACAGCAGGTAAAGATAACAACAGATATTTATTAGCATTATTATTAACATTATATAATAATACAAAGAATAATTTATGGCTGCTAAATATCATGATCCTTTTGATATAAAAGGTAAAGAAATGAGTTTTTGATGGAAAAAAAAGTACGGACGGCAAGCCAGCATAGACTTACCGTTACTTGTGGATTTTACATTTTGTTATAATAATGACAGTTATTCTCTGATACTCCAAAATTTATGGAACAAATCAATTAAATTTAAAAGTAAATTTTATTACCGACTATATTTTATTACCAAGGCTCTATGACAATAATATAATAAATTAAAAAGCTAAAATATTTTATATGGGTTCAGTCAAAATTCAACCTTTTTAACTATATTGTAACATCACTCGAAACCTACGTTTGACGTAATGGTAGACCATTGTGGCGAGACAGTTCAAACCTGATGCGGTCATTGGTTTGATTTAATAATACAACAATGGTTACCTATTACTGTCTGTAGGGCTTAGCGGTTACAAACGTTAGCTGCGTGTGATATCGCTGGCTAAAATATCCTGTCTGACGATGTTGATAGATTTCGCATCGCCAATTTTTGGGTGACCTTATAGCACAGACGCCAGGCACATCTACTAAAAACTGCAAATTTCCTTAAAAGATTTTCAACTTTATTGCTGAAGCTTATGGTTCAAAGTTGATTGGAAAAATTTGACGGTTTCGGGTAGCTTGGTGTGCTGGCATCTGTACGACAGACAAAATTGACTATTTTCAAGGCTATAAAGTTATACATAGATAAGGTGGGCGAAATAGTACCTGCTGGAAGAGTGCAACCGCTGGAGAAAGCTGGTATACCTAAATATATTATAGCCATGTAACTAATAAACAACAAAAATGTTATTTTTTAAGTATTTTAGTATTAAGTTAATGATATTTTTATGTAGGCTTACAAGAAAATCACTTCGTTTTGGTAAGATTACTGTCTATGCGAATAGTATTCAATTAAATCAATGTACCAAAGACCTAAAAAATATGCACTCTGGTTATTGGTGCCAAAATAGCCTGGTTTAATACATAAATACTCGTAAAGCATAGTTATATTATATACAATGCTTTTTTGCTACAGCAGGCTTAGCATGGCAACCGTAGAAACAAGTTTTATTTACCGGAGAATGGACATAATAACAGAAAAGTGACAGAGTGACGTAAAATTACTTATGACATTTTTTTAAGAAATTTTTCTTTTCTTCGATCGACATAATTCTACAAAGTGATTATATGCAAGTTCACAGGTCGCGCCATGCTCGGGCAGAAGACATGTTGAAATTGAGAAGAGCTTTGGATTTTCTTGACAGAATAGATATAGAATCGCCATGCTAAGCCTGCTGTATTGTTCGAAAATCAGAACAAAAGAAAAACAAAACATAAACGTCAATTATTTTCTTAATATCCAATCACACACAACACATGAAATCCTAGATGAATCGGCAACTATTTAAAAAAAAAACACCAAATATAGATTTCTATAGAAAATTTTGTTGTTTCATAACATCAAAAAGCAATATCCGGACGCAGTGCTTCCAATTACCGGAGTTTGCGGCTGTGTTCGCTAGTGTTGCGAGATGGAATTGCTTAAACACAGTACCCATTGCCCAGCGAACACTCTGCTAATACTAATACTAATCCTCTCTAATAATATTGAAGCGAAAATACTTCTGTGTGTTACGCACCTTTAAAAACGATTAAATTTAGCTTCTTTATAGACATAGACTACTTTTTAATTGGTTGGAATTAGTTGCCCGGGAAGCGAACGAAACCTGGGTGGAGACTAGTTGATATTAATCACAGCCTTTTTATCGTCCTACTGCTGGGCACAGGCCTCCTCTCCCACGAGAAGGATTAAGCGTTAATCACCACGCTTGCTCAATGCGGGTTGGTGATTTCAGACTTTATAGTCCAGGTTTCCTCGAGATGTTTTCCTTCACCTTTAATCAGTCATTGGTGTCCAAGATAAACTTAGAAAGTACGTATAACTTAGAAAAGTTACATTGGTACTTGCCTGATCTGGAATCAAACCCGCACCCTCATACTCGAAAGGCTGGTGCTTTAACCACTAGGCCACCACGACTAGTTAATATTGTGTTCCATTAATGGTTAGGTGGATACACTGATGAGTTTGACGTGTGTTGAACGGCTCGCTGATTTCATTTCGTAGTTTTAGGCAATGGAAATAATAGAGATGCAAATGTAGTAATTAGGGTGGTGATGTGGCTTATACAATAAATGTTTAGTTCTATAATTAATAACATTATTGTTTATTTAGGTTATTGTTTAAAGCATGTTTGAGTTGATCTCGATGATATTTGTTATTAAATCAATCATTATGATGTATGGTGTGTGTATTAGGTACTCAATCTCATATTTGTCTGTTGCGCCATGACTATTTATTTATTTATTTATTATTATTAAGGCACATCAACAATGTAAACACACACACATTTAAAAAAGACATTGATTAAAAAGACATGGGCTAGTGTTTGCATCAATTATAGACGTGCACAACATTCACATAAAACATTTACGTTACAAGATATTGTATAATTCTATACTCTAATTAAATATATATAATATAATTCTATATAATTCATGTTATACTATGTTTAATAAACCCAAGCATTAGTGTTCTATCGCTTATTTTATTCATGTACTATAAAAAAAAGCATTTACATCTTTCTTCTAAACACCTATAAAGCAAAGGTGACTGACTGACTGAAGGATCAAAGCCTTATCTCAGAAATCAAACAAAGATCGTAGAGATATAAACGGATTTATTTCCACACAACTGATCTGTACAATCGCTCAAAGTGAAGAGACCATCCATTCAATGTCAAAATGACAGCTAAAACATCTGTCATAGTGTTGCCATAGCTAACTCATATTCGGTATTCAAATATAATCGGATATATTCTACTAATGTCAACTAAAGCTACTTAATCAAATATTTATACTCTATATAAACTTTGCGCAGTATTTTGTGACAATACCCACGTCTTAAGTAATTAACCTTACAGTTCGGCCATCCTGTACAAAGTGAGTCCTCTCACTTGCACCGTTTAGACCATGACAACTTAAGTAATAAGTAACAATAATATAAAACATTGTAAATACTCATTCATTCGAAAACTAAATTAACAACAATTCTATAACTATTCACAATCAAGTAATCAATTCAAAATATCTTGACATCATCTTAACACACTCTGGACTCGCTAATTACAATTCGGCTACCTATTAATAACTGATTATAGCACATGAATCTTACAATCTATTAAAGTATCACAATTCAATTTTTAGTTCAAGTTCTCATCGAAATCTTATTCTATCTTATCTCATATAAATATTGGTTAAATCTTAATCACAATTCAAATGCATTATCTATTCTCTCATTCTCTATTTCTTGCACAATCTGTCAAAATCTATGGTCATCTGTGCGGCACCGTTATCTTGGCACCATTCAATGTCTGCACTGACCGTCACTGACAGATTGCACTCGCATCATCTAATCTTATTTACTATCTTGCAATTATCTGTGCGACTTCGATTCTTCGAAGCCATTCTGTATCTGCACTAATTGCTCATCAGACAACATCCTTAATAATGACACGTCTCTTTTGTTGTTAATTTAAGTTATAATCGACCAAGAACTATCAAATTATTCTGTAAAGAATCTGTTTCAAGATTCACTCTTTATCTACCCCTACATGTGTGTCATCACTCTGTTCACTATCCGTACTTTCACTACTATAACCTTTAAAATTCATCCAGGGGTGAATTTTATCCAACGCAACGACATTTTCGTATCTCTTTTTACCTCTTCTCGTCAAGGGAGTATCTTCGACAAGAAACCTGTCATTAGGTAATAATTTAAGAATTCGATAGGGGCCTTGGAATTTGGGTATGAGTTTTTGCGATTTACCTACATGATTTTTGTCAATCACCGTTCTTTCGATCCTAACCAAGTCACCTACACTATATTTTGTCCGACGTTTCCGATGCTTATCAAACTGATCTTTGGCGTATTCCTGCTGTTTTTCTATCCTTGCCTTAGCATTCGACCTTAATTCCACTAATGCCTCACCGTCTATTCGTTCCGTTGTTTCAGTAATTACGTCCGTCAACATATTTTCGGACGCGTTCATCAATTTACACCCGAACAATAGCTCAGAGGGACTTTTTCCCGTTGTCTTATTAATAGTGGTATTGATACCTAGCTGTATGTCCCCTACGAAATCGTCCCATATATTGTCATTCCCACCATGACATTTAGCACTCAAGGCGTCGGTTATAGTCCGATTAAACCTCTCGACCTGTCCGTTCGCTCTTGGAGTGGCTACCGCATTCAAGATGTGTTTTATTTTTAATTCGTTCATAAAATTCTTAAATTTTGCGCTTGTGAAACAAGAACCGCGATCCGTTATGAGGCGCGAAGGGACTCCAAAGAAACTAAAATGTTCCTTAAACACCTTTATAGCCGTCGTGGTTTTGGTATCTTTGACAGCACGTATATTAATGAATTTAGTAAATGCGTCTATAATAACAAGTAAATACATATTGCCTCTTTTTGAACGAATGAATGGGCCGAGATGGTCTGCATGAAGTGTATGGAATGGCCTGTCTAACTTAGGAATGGGATGGAGCAGCCCTTCCTTGGGACCACCCGGAGCCTTGTGATGCGCACACTCCAAACAAGCTGATACGTACTTTTTAGTGAACCTACGCATTTTGGGAAACCAAAACGCGCTTCTCAGACGATTTAAGGTTTTCTCGAATCCAAAGTGTCCCACATCATCGTGGTTCATGCGCAACAATTGCCACCTACAACCTCGCGGAACTACCCAGCGCAGTCCTTCGTCCAAAATTTTGTACACATAGCTACCCTTTAACTGGTAATTATTTCGTACGTCAGCTACAAATTTCGTCTTATCATCTTCTAAAATATCTCTTATACGTTTTATCTCACTATCGTCGCCTTGTACTGTAGCAATCCAGTCACGAACGTCTATGTGTAACACGTCAATAATATGCTCGGTATCGGTATCAGTAGGTTCACTAACAGGCCCACGACTGAGAGCATCAACGTGAGCCATGCGCGAACCGGGTCTGTACTCAATCTCACAGTTATACTCCTGCAATTGGATCCACCAGCGTGAAATTCGTGGTATAAGGTCTCTCTTAGTTAAGGTAGTACGCAGCGCATTACAGTCGGTGACAATTTTAAACCTTAAGCCTAGTAAATAAACTCTAAAACGATTAAGAGATGCGATGACAGCTAAAGTTTCCAATTCAAAAGAATGAAATTTTTGCTCATCTGATGTTGTCTTCCGACTGTAATATGCTACTGGCCTAAGTAAATCATCTGCGCCCCGTTGCAAGAGGATCCCTGCGATTCCAAATTTTGAGGCATCCGTGTGCACCTCGGTTTCTAAAGTAGGATCGTACAGAGCCAATATGGGGCGCTCAACTAATTTTGCCTTTAATATACTAAACGATTCTGCCTCGACAGAGCTCCATTTCCATTGGAATTTAGACTTTAATAGGTCGGTCAATGGACGAGCGATCAGAGCGAAGTCCTTTACAAACCTCCGAAAAAAACTAGCTAAACCGATAAACCGTCTGACGTCATGAACGTTTTGCGGAGTCGGAAAGTTTTCTATAGCTAACGTCTTACGCGTCCCGGGACGTATACCTTCGCCACTAACGTGAAATCCTAAAAACTCTAACTCGGTATAGAAAAAATTACATTTCTTTAATTTAAGAGTAAGCCCGGAATCTTTGAAGATTTGAAGTACCTCCTCTAACCGGTTCATACCCTGATCTAACGATTGTGAAGGAATAAGAACATCATCCATATAAATAATCGTATAGTTGACCTTCGACAAGATTTTATTCATTGTTCGTTGGAACACAGAAGGAGCGTTTGCTAATCCGAAGGGCATCCGCTTAAATTGGTACTGCCCATCCGGAGTTACAAACGCAGTCTTGTTTTGAGACTTTTCTTCTACAGGTATCTGGTAATAGCCAGACGCGAGGTCCAAGCTTACGAACAGAGAATTACCAGATAACCTGTCAAGTTGATCGTCAATGATAGGTAACGGATAGTGTTCCTTCTTGGTTTTATTATTTAATGCACGATAGTCGACGCATAGTCTGCTTTCACCAGTCTTTTTCTTCACTAGTAAGACAGGACTAGCGTAAGGCGAATTTGACTCACATACAATGCCTGCATCTATCATCTCTTGAACCATAGATTGGACTTGCCTACGCTCCGGATATGAGAGTCTATAAGGACGGTAAACTACTGGTTGCGAGTCATTTAAATCAATCTCCATTTGCACTACATCAGTGTACCCTAAGTCCTTTAGGTTTTCCGAGAAACATGTTTCATATCTTTTGAGTAACTCTTTCAGTCTATCAACTTCATCTTCACTGAGTTGTTTGCCATAATTGAGTGTAAAACTAGGGTCATTTTCGTCAAAATTCAATGAACGTACATTTAAACAGTCGTTTGTACATACAGCTCGCGTAACGAGTGTGCCTTTCTTTAAAGTAACTGAACCATCACAGAAATTTTGAACTAATATTCGACTATTTCCATTTTCTATATCGTATTCACCTGGCATCAAATAATATTCACCTTTTGGCGCACCGCGTAAGGAACCACTAACACGAACTACACCTGAGTAATCTATTGTTGAGGTACACGGTAATGCAACCATTTCCTTAGGTGGAATCACAATATCGACCGTCAAACACAACTGTAATTTAAAAGTTTGATCACGGGCAAATACCAATGAGTTTGTTGTTTTCGTTATAACTATACCCGGTTTCTCGGTAAAACTATGTCCAATCAAAACAGAATATTTTATAACCGTATCGTCAACGATATACGCGTTGACTTCCTCTGCAATATTTTGAATTTCGATATTAACGTTAGAGACGCCTAACGGTATTACTATACTATTACCTATACCTCGCATGCTCGGTAAATTCTTATCAGACCATGTGATTCCTAACCTCATTGCCTCACTATGACGGATCAACGTACATTGGCTACCCAAATCTACGTAACCTTGTATGACTTCTCCATTTAACTTCAAATACATTAAATACTTGCTATCGCCTGAATTGTTCGTCTCAACACGCATGACATCTTTGTCCTTGGGTAAATCATGTTTATTTGTCGAGTCAGAAGGCAACCTGGGACAGTTGATAGACAGATGGCCTAATCTAGTACAAACGTTACATTTTAAAATCTTCTTTGTGCATCGAGAACTAAAGTGTCCAGGTTCATTGCAGTTAAAACATACAATTGGCATATTATTTTGGGGTTTGGGGGTCTTCGTCTCATTGCTATTTGTATTCTGCCTATAGTTATTATTGGATAACGAAAAGTTAGTGACGTTACGTTTATCAAAATTTGTTCTAGGTCGGTCAGGTTCACGAGACTGTTGCTTGATTGATAAAAAGTATTTTAAGACTTGCTCCGGTTCGTTACATTTTGCTGCCTTCGCGCCTAGTCGTAATGACCTATCCTCAATTCCATATAAAAGACAGTCTACGGCTCGTTTACCAGCTATTTCACATCGATTTAATAAATTAATTTTCTCATAATAATAATGTTCTAAAGAATCGTTGAATTTAACACGTTTCGATAACATCTCGGTGAGTAATTCGGCATAATCGTCGCTACTTGGAAATGATTCCTGGAGTTTAGTTTTCCACTCGGACCAAGAGTAAGACATGGATGGGAGGGCCTGATACCAGGTCTTTGCAATCCCTGTTAGTTTTGGTAACGCATAATGTATTATCTGGTCATCACCCCACCCATAAAGCCTAGCACAGTCATCCACTTTGTTAATCCACATAAGTATGGTCTGGTTCTTGTTCATGGGGTCAAAGTCCGGAATCACATTACCCAACATTGGAAATTTATTGCCCTGAGGTCGATTATTCGTTAAGGCTTCTACTAAACTGGCAAAAAACGCTTGCGTGTCATTATTAAGAATATTGGGGATACTCACATGACTCGGCGCTGGAGGTGTATGTCGCTCAACACTGGATTCAACGCGGCTTCGCCTCCTACGTCTCCTACTCTGGCTCCGCCTGGTCCGATGTCGGCGTTTTTCCTCGTAGCTGCTGCTCCGACTTCGATGCTGGTCACGACTGCTACTCCGATGTCTCCGCCTCGAAGATAGTTTAGAAGTACTGCGGGCCACACTGCGCGCACATTTCGCCGAAACATCGTTCGATCGCTGCTTTCTATGTCTCCGCTCACGATTACTACTTGAACGAGATCTTGAGTTTCTGCTCCGGTTACGTTGGCGTTTACGTCTATGGCGCTCGCTAATGCCGCTAGTTTCCTCCATTTTCACTCAAAGTATGCTTGCAATCTCCGTGCACACCAAAAACACGTGGTTGTTTTTTTTTTTTTTTTTTAAGTAATTTCTTCAATATCGTGGGCGTAATAAGCTTATCCCACTTCTGAGATGAAGGATCAAAGCCTTATCTCAGAAATCAAACAAAGATCGTAGAGATATAAACGGATTTATTTCCACACAACTGATCTGTACAATCGCTCAAAGTGAAGAGACCATCCATTCAATGTCAAAATGACAGCTAAAACATCTGTCATAGTGTTGCCATAGCTAACTCATATTCGGTATTCAAATATAATCGGATATATTCTACTAATGTCAACTAAAGCTACTTAATCAAATATTTATACTCTATATAAACTTTGCGCAGTATTTTGTGACAATACCCACGTCTTAAGTAATTAACCTTACATGACTGACATAGGATCTATCACCGCACAGCCGAAACCACGGGGCGAATCGAGCTGACAATTGGCATGCAGGTAGATGTTATGACGTAGGCATCCGCTAAGAAAGGATTTGATCCCATAGGGGATGAAAGTTAAAACTGTTCCTAATTCATACTTCTTAACGCGAACGAATCCGCAGACAAAACCCAGTAAACAAATAAAGGTGCATTAAAATAACATTAATTATCAATTAAACAAACTTGAATTAGGAACAGAACCATCGAGAAATATTCGAACCATATTTATTTGCAAATTAACCTCATCGGTTGCCATTCCAATTTTGGTTAGCGCGACTTGCAAACACTTCTGGCTCACTGATTATTATTATTATTTTACTACGAAGTGAATATTTAAGAGTCACTCCTGTAGATTAAAGGGAATTAAACATTTAGGGGCAGTGAGTGCGATGTCGCCGGCTGTAATATAATATTCGGGCAACATCTAATTCAGTGAATGTGGGTTTTATATTAAAGTAATCTTTGTTAATTCTTTTAATATTAAACATTCAATTAACTATCGTTATGTAAAGGTTGCCGGAAGACGCTGGATGCAGGTCGCTTCCAACAGGTATGTGTGGAGATCTAAAGGGGAGGCCTATGTTCAGCAGTGGACGTCCTATGGCTGAGATGATGATGATGAATTAACTATTCATGCTCTGATGAGAGATGAGGCTATTTCATGCTCCGTGAGCAGATCAATAATCTAACACTAAAATATTTTTTCGAATCGGTTCAGTTGTTCCTGAGATTAATTAATGATCTCAGGAACCGTTCAAAAAAAAAAACAAACAAATTCTTAAGATTAATAAAATTATACTGGCTTAAAGATTCTCAGACCATTTTTCACTTTTTACATTATTAAGTTTTCGAATCGCCTAAGATCATAAAATAGCCTCTCATAAAAGATTAAAAATATGTGTGTCTCTTGAAATACAATAATTAAATTAAGTTTAGTGTTTTGAAAAACAATTTAGATAAAATAATACGAACAAAGAAAGTCCGCGACTAATGTCAAAAAGCTTTGTTCAAGCGATACAAGGCAAACAAAGCGTCGACGATATTTCTTCTATTTGTATTCGTTTCTACTATTAAAATAAAGTCCCGAAACATTTCTTATCTTAACAACTGACAACAGATGTCTAATGGGTCCACAATAAAGAGCCTCGGAGAAATTGGTTGCGTAAATCTTATTGAAATGATCACTAGCAAAATAGACATAGTAAGTTTGATACCGGTACACAGGGAACTTCGACAGGCTTGCAATCGTCCGAGTCGGTACAAAAACTGTAACAGAAGTTTGCTGTGAAAACTTGCAAAGTTGTAAAGGCGGTAAAAACTCGTTACGCCCAATCGGCCACTAAAACTCGCGAAGCGAAAATTCTATCCAACTTCAATTTACTTTTATTGTTTTTACTCTTCCCATTCTACGGAGCAAAAAGTTTTTTTTTACGTATTTAGAGACCCTCTAAACACATTTTTTTACCGATTCCGACAAACAGAGCGTCAAAATTTCACGTTCGAAATTTTCCTTGTTACAGTGTATCAAAGGAAATGGTAGAATCTCATTCTCACTGTAATGTAAATAATCTTTATTTGAATTTCGCTTTTAGCCCACGCAAGTTGGCGGTGTCTTCAGACATGTTATAAAACATTTTACTATTGAATACGACATTTTAAAATACAATACCAAGCATCTTGGAAATGATCTTCCATTTAATCATTTTCTATTTACCTCTATTTTCTGGAATTACATTAACATTTATGTTTGGCAGAAACATGATATTTTTAAACTTACGTAGGTGATATTGAATTGTGAAACAATTTACAGGTACATAACAGGTGTATAAATATATAGCAATAGTAACTGAATAAAAAAATACCACAAAATATATTCAGAAGTAAATACATAACAATTTAATATAAGGATAACTCTTTTAATCCATATCGCAAAGAATAATTCTGTATTCTTTGAAAAGGCACGTTTTCCATTCAGGTTATGGGAATTCCCCTTTGGATCCGCATTTGGGTGATGTATTATTATCCATTTTGCGTACAAATCTGCGCTTCTACGTAATCAATCAGGCTTTTACGAGACATAAATAAACCGGGATGTGTGCTGTTTAGTTGACAAATGGTGCAATGGGTAGCAACAACTAATTCTAGAACCAACAAAAATTTTGAGTTTTACTTTTTTGTAGTAGGCAGGTAACATGTAAGTACAAATACTTACCAAGGTAAAATGGAATCCCGCCGAGCGTATTAAAATAGAAATTAATTTGCAATAACTGTTATTTGCTATAAGTACATAGATATTGTTAAGTTTCATAGTAATAGTATTTTAAACTTTTCTTGAAAGAAAAAATGCTCATAAATATAAATGAAATACTTACGTCTTTTTTTGAGTTAATCTATTTCAGTCCATCGAAAAATATAACAGAAGGGAGGCAACTAATTTAATACAAGTTTTTTTTTAATAAAATTCATATATCACGTGACAATCCAACATTAATCATATCCCATTGATCGTCCATCGATCGAACATGCTTAAGCATGCATTTAATAAGTGGCTAATCGTTCAATCGCGTGTTCTCCTAATAACTGCTCGCCTTAACATTATATTGCGTACTTTGTAACAAAACGTTAAATTATAACCTCGTGTATACGTTTAATCTAGGTGTAACATTTGAATAGGTTAATTACGTTTGTCAAGGACAAATGAAACAATTGTTTTTTTTTTGTATAAAATATAACCAATGTTGGTTTTGCCATCGATCATTCTCGTTATCAATGAAAATCAGAACGTTATTATACAATTGTGAACACAAACACATGAGACCTTTTTAATAATATTTTTTTAGTACTTTCCTGTGGCTGTTTGTACAAATCGTGATCACAAATGACGACGGTTGACCTTTGACTATTGATACTTTTGCACGCCCTGAGCAAGTTAAATAGTCAGTCACAGTGGTCATTTGAATATTTGTGGCAGTTCGGGAAGAATTATAAATACTGAAAATCTGACGACTGACGATTTTAGTTTTTACTTTCAAGTCTTCAGAAGACAACAATTCTGGAAGTCTTTGTACATATGCTTGGGCCACGGTAACTCTTACGGACAATCAACAGTCCCTCCAATTTTGGTGACTGCTCTTCGAGTAGCGCGCGGAACAGAACCGCCGCGCCGACACGGGCATGTCGCCCTAAGACGCGCAACCCAAAACCTCAACGCCCACAGATCTACGCCTACGGTGGCCGGGACCCTCAACACCCGGCTTAGTAGCTAACTTCGAGTTTCCGCACCCAAATGTAAGAGTGTCAAGACCCAATCAATAACAAATAAACCGCGGCGCGTCCTTAAAAGCATCTTTCACAGCATTTTCGTATTCACACACCACAGACTCACTTGACTTTGCATAATAATGCAAACTATATTCACGACGGCACAGATTTATGGTGAAACAGGGTGTTAGGGGACGAATAAATATCTAACAGTGCCTCCCGCTTATATTTACTTATTTACTTTTAGTGAAAAACTGCTGATATCTGTTAGCGCCCGCCGCAGGTCGTTTATCAATTGTTTTTGTGGCGGCATCTGTTTATTAAATAGTTTTTATTTAGTTTTTCATGTTGTATAACTTTGATTATACGAGTATTGTTTATATTTTCATCAATTTGTATTATTATAATCAATCTAATCAAATTAAATATAGTGATTAGTAACACATTCTTAAACAATAACATATTATTTATCAGTTACCAGGAATATTAACCTAAATTATTTCAGTGAAAAAATAAAGGATCACCGAATCTACACGTTCGTACACTATATCTAATTGTATCGATTTTATGAATTGAGTTATTTTGCAATAATATGCTTTTATAATGAAAATGCAAACTGAATAATATTATTTTTCAAATGCATCTCGTATTATTGAGTTGCAATATATGTATGTATCATGTTGCTTGAATTTTTGCTGATTTTTCATTTAATTTAAATTAAAAGTAATATTTTTTTGGTTTATTTTTCCACAAGTACTTACGTAGGCATCTATAGACGCTTTCGAGATTAGCTATATGTTTCTTAATATCTGGAGCTCGAGTAAAACCACTAGCGAAAACTAGTATTTGAAATATAAATGAACGAACATAGATAACATCAGTGTTTTCCCCACACGAAATACCGTGAAGCTTGCAACCAATACTTGCATTTCATTGTAACCGCACTGCCTAGTCTCGAGCACAATGCGGTTTCATTTTAAATTGTTTATGGCCACCCCGTGCTGAATGTCAGCCTAATGTTACTAGGCCAGGTCGAAGAATAAAGAAACTCTAACTAAGAAACATACACGTAAACAAAAACACAAAATTAACAACCCCAGAGCTTAAACTTCCCAGCACTCAATTATACATTAATCATATAAACATGAACACGGCTCGAGTTATCTACTAAAAGAATCTAATTGCCTACTTTGTTTTCAATAGCTGAATTATGTTTATTGCTTGTTTGTTTCGGCCAAAATCACAAAAGGCGAATTCATAAAGCATAGCACTGCGGTTTCACTAATAAATGAGCCTTTATAAAAAAACAAACGAAATGCTGAAGTCGGGACACGAGCAAATTGAGGGCGAAGCAATTTGTATCTCTTGTCATACTTTTTAATTTCATCCCGAGGAAAACAAATTAGTTTCGCCCGAACACTTTGCATATTTACAAATCTTGAACGATGAGAGCGGGTTTTCTTTCCTTTGTTTTATTTTTTTTAATCATTTTTAAGGCTTTATTAAAAATAAGACAATGAACGAAATCGGCTTAAGACTTTGCGAAAATCTAAGATATTTTTCCTCATATTTTCTCTTTGTATTTCAATTTAATTTCAGCCACTTATCCTTCGTACATTATTCAAAACTGGAGATGTCAGTCATGTGCCTTTATTATATTCTTGTTCCTAATAGCTTTATAAATGTACTAGCTTCCGCCAGCGGTTTCACCCGCTTTCTGAGGGAAGTACTTTCCATACCCGGATAAAAAGTAGCCTATATGTTATTCTGATGTATAAGCTATATTGTGGTAAAGTTTCATTCAAATCCATTCAGTAGTTTTTACGTGAAAGAGTAACAAACATCCATACATCCATACATCCATCCATCCATACATACAAACTTTCGCCTTTATAATAGTAGTAGGATATGTACAGATGCCATCACATCAAGTTACCCGAAACTGCCAAATTCATATGCTTCAGCAATTAAAGCAAAGTTAAAAGTCTATTTAGGAAATATAACAGATTGTAGTAGCTTGATGTGCTGCCATTTGTACTAGCAGACTCGGCCACGTGTTGCTCTTTCTAAGATTTTTGTACAAATTTGACTAAAATCGGTTAAGTAGTTTAGAAGTCCACCACAAACAATCAACGTGACACGTCATTTATATACATATATTAAGAAGATTATAACCGTTACAAATTGAGTAAATTTGAAGATATAAAATCTTTGAGTTAAAAATAATCTCAAATCAATAAATAAAGAGCGCACGGTACAAATATAGATGGCGAATGAATCTTGCACTGTCCTTGAAATGAGAAGCGAAACGCGGGCGTACTCGGTCCCGATAGCGTACACATAAATTGTCTGTGACAGGAAAGCTTTAGGCTCATTTAGCTCGCCGAGGATAAATGGCAATAAGTGGAATAAACTTTCATCTAGAAATAGAAAATGCTTGGAAGTCGGATGAGATAAATTGTACGAGACGTTTTAATACCTTTGAACGTAGATTGAAAACAGCGTGCTTAATTGTGAGCTTTTTATTGCTTAACAAAATGTTATAAACTTTAAGAACTTTTTTTTCGTGGGAAATCATCAAATGACCTCTCCCGATGAGGGTACACCTGCAGGCTTAGCATGGGTATTATATATCTATTCTGTCAAGAAAAGGCAAAGCTCTTGTCTGTCAATGTCAACATGTCTTCTGCCCCAGCATGGCGCGACCTGTCAACTCGCATATTCTCGCATACACGAAAAATTGCCTCAAAAAATGTCAAAGGAAATCTTACGTCAATCTGTCACTTATCTGTCATTATGTCCATTCTCCGGTAGACGAAACTTGTTTATACGGTTACCATGCTGAGCCTGCTGGAAGGATTGTCAGACTCTTACTGACTAAAACCCACTATGCTCCTTCTGGACGTCTCTATGTGCCAGGGCTACGGTAACTCCTACCTGATCATTGGCCCTAAGGGAACATAAGAGTACTTAATTTTTAATTAACTAAAATAATGGTATAAATCACTAAGACACTTATAGCAGAGTCAGTGAATTGAGTGAAGGAAGCGACCCACATGGTGTTCCGTTGAACTGCCTAACACATCACACGGTGTGTCAAGACTTACGCGTGCTAAACTGATGTAGGCTTCCTGTCAACACGCCGGCTGTCGTACTTACACATCCGACATCGACAAAAACAATCTCAACTGAATACCAGTATGGATAAAGCCTCATTTACACGTCTTGCCATTTGAATGTATGGTTACTTCCTATACTAACGTATTATAAAGCTGAAGGGTTTGTTTGTTTGTTTGCTTGAACGTGCTAATCTCTGGAACTACTGGACTTTTTTAAAAATAAAACAGTGTTATAGTTATTGAGACTATAAAGTCTGAAATCACCAACCCGCATTGAGCAAGCGTGGTGATTAACGCTCAATCCTTCTCCGTGGGAGAGCAGGGCTGTGCCCAGCAGTGGGACAATAAAAAGGCTATGATGATGATATTTATTGAGGACAGTTGTAGAGTGGCTGTTGGCTACCTAACAACTGGGTAAGGTCTAAAACTAAGTAATTAACAGAACGATAAAAATAAGGTATCGATTGCTTTTGTGAAAGGTAAGTATAGTAAAAACTAAAATATGTAGTAAAGAAACTACTCAACACTTCTCTTAATTATAACTCATAGTCATATTGATTCATGTGATTTTGTATTGTATTGTTTTTGAGTTTTTCTAAGCAATACCAATAGGCATTCATAATTAGCTACTGTCTATGGGAAATGATTATTCAATACTCAGTAGAAAAACTTAAGTTAATCTCTTAAACACTGCAAACGTGTAAACGAGCTTTGTCATATGTTCAGTGAAGCTGAAATAAAGCCATTGGGTTAGCTAGAGGAACATTTCGATGTGGTTTTGTGAAAGCAAACGTTTGTGGTTACTTCTGACTAGTTTTGACACTTAAACCCGGATCCCTTTTGCATGCTGTTAGAGAATTCTACGATGGAATTCATATCCAATCTGGCAGATCTAGTCAAGAGCTTGAACAGACTCTTTTAGGGTTGAATATTTATTTTTTATGGCGTTTTCATAGTATATCGCCATTAAAAATTGATATCTGACTTCATCCTTTTATACGAGACAATCTGTGCTATGAAAGCTATTTCATAAAATGATAATAAATATTTTGATTGATCGTCATCTGCCTAGTCTTTTCCCAAGCTATGTCGGGGTCAGTTTCTTCTCTTAACTGGATGCCGCTGAGTACCAATGCTTTACGTAGAGCGACTGCCTGTCTGACCTCCTCAACTCAGTTACCTGGGCAACCCAATACCCCTTGGTAAGACTGGTTGTCAGACTTTCTGGCTTCTGACTACCCGTGACGACTGCACAAGATTTGCAAATGAGACCAATTTAACGTGCCTTCCGAAACACGGAAAAACTCGTCATGCAAAGATGATCACCCATCAACGGACCGACTGCGCCAAGCGTTGCTTAACCTTATGATCGATCGACCCGTGCTGCTGTTCCTTTGCCATAAGCTTGTATGCATGTATTTCATCAAAATATAAACTGAACAGCCTGAAATTAATTAAACATTCAGTAGAATGATTTACTATCAGAGAACTAGCCATCATTTCTACCCGATATCCGAAGAGTTAAAAGAAATATACCATCAGATGGCCAGCACTCAGCCAGCGGCTCTAAAAATTAACAGTGCATTAGACTTTGAATGGCGGGTCATTCATCTCAGCGTAATAGCAGACTGACATCTTTCTAATGGACCGGGACAAAGAGGGCTCTTGTTAGTAATTATTAATGCATTAATGTCGGCCACTGTAAGTGCAGGGAATCACGTCGATAACTTTGTTTTATATCGTTGTTGTTGCACTTATAAATTTTATTCGGTGAGATATATTTTAATTGTAATGAAATGTATATACGTTTTATGATTTAAAGTACTGTGAAGGACTAAGTATGGATTTTTTTGTATGATGTTGTATCACAATTTACTCTTAATATAAAAGTACAGAGGCCAGCACGTGAAGCTACCTGAAAATTTAAAATGTTCGCAATCAACTTTGAAGTATATGCTTCAGCAAATAAGTTGAAAATCAGTTAAGGAAATTTTACACATTGTAGTAGCTTGATGTGCTGGCGTCTGTATATAAAAGTTTGCAATATTTTATTGCAGTATTTTTTATGATGAATAGCGCTGTCAATAGCTTCTTCAAGATCGTTCTTTGACCCCAAATTAAAATAAAAAGATAGAAGATACACGTGTTATATGCTAACAAAAAGAAAGTTTCAATTCCGATATCCTAAATATCTTCGAAAAAAAAATCAAAAAGCCCTTCAAATGCAAAAAAAAATCCAAACAGTATTATTTCAAAAGATTTTAGTTCCAACAAACTCGTAAAACATGAGTCATAATCGTAAATGCAATCTACTACAGCACTTTGCACTTTGTAAGTGCCAATAAAGCCGTGGTATTCCTTAGCACTGAAGGCGACATCCTTAAAGCGTTACTTCTTGGAATATAAAGAAGTCACGTCGTCTTATTAACAACAGTAATTGCATTTCCTCCTCTTATATGGAAATACTTCGAAATCCTCAAGCTCGCAATAGTGACTACAATTCCCAAAGGAAAAAATTTAAGACTATCGTATTCTAGAACATTCGGTTCTTAAAACAGGAACGTTTTACTAGATTAAGAGCTGTTTTGTGCGATATTGCATTTTGTTTTATATTTTCACTTGCTTTGCCTCGGTCTTCGGAAATCTGATAACGTGACGCTTCAACTCCATCTCGCAGCGTCCTGTGTAACAGAGATACTGTTCGGAACGTTTTTTAAAGAAATGAGAATGTTTTTGAATCTTTCTAGTACTTCCGGCAATGATACAACCATCTATGTATGAGCTGAGCTGAGCTGCTATTCAACGATAGCTCATAATATTAATGCCCTAATGTATAACTACAGGCGCCAGCACATCAAGCTACTACAATCTGTCAAATTTCCTTAATACATTTTAATTTTATTTATAGTAATTGCTGAAGCATATAGTTCAAAATAGATTATATCTAAAACAAATAAAAATGTAGTACGGTCTCATTTAAAGTTAGCTACTGAAGACAACTCGTAGTCTTGCACTGTTAAGATGCTACGAAAGTACTACGATCCTGCTACGCTTTTGCTACGGTGATGGTGTTGGAGACGCAATACTCTGGGGCTATATAGTAGCTTAACTGAAGAGGCTTGTAAGGCTTCTTGTGAATATCTCTTCACTTCTATTTTCCTAGTTTCTTAGTAATCAACCTAATTTAAATATAGGCATAGGACCTGTTGTACTTTTTATTTAATAATTTGATGTTTTGGTTATGTATACTATAAAATTACCCATTGATTAACTCACCAAGGTAATACAATATTTTGCCTTATTAAATGCATTATGTCTATCAAATTACAGTTCATTTATGTAAGTAGCCCGAGGCATCACTGTTATTCATACTTATATCATAACATTTGTTAACTATGCATTTATTTTTACATCATACAGTAACAATGAAAACAGTATTTATTTAAATTAAAACAATGTATCTCACTTGCGTATAAACAAAGGCAAATCGCATGAAATCCAATTACAAATAACGTTCACTAAACTCAGCTTTGTGTTGAAAATATTTTCAGCTAATATGTAGAATATACCAGGAATCGGGAAAATATAAATTTTATTCATATTTCGTTGTGTGGAGCAAATCGGTGGGTGCATATTTTTATGCTTTTTATATGCATTCGTTGGAGGTACGTGTTTGTAATACGGATGTTTGATGATTAGTGGCGTATACGTGGACGTGGGTTCACATTGTCAGCACGATTGACTGGGTCTGTGAAGGCCAGGGATTTAGATATCTATTGAATTGTTTTGAATACTTGCAGTGACTCTAGAATGGAAAGGATGATTTAAAGAATGTACTCGTACATAGATTTTATTCAGTAAGGATCTAACAGCATTGGAGCGAGTATGGGGTCATCGTTATAAAAATCAATAGAATTTGTTCATACATTTCATATCCATTTTTTTTTTCAATTTTATGTAATTAAAACTATAAAAGTAGTGCCCTACCAGCATTGGGAACTTGGGAGTAGCTACCAGCGGTCAGTAGTCCATAGAGAGAAACCTCCTGATGATGCGTCCCGTGTCCTTAAAGTATCATAATACGGTAGATGACAACTAGTCAAATTCAATACTTTTATCGAATCTTCAAAAACCGTTACTTTTCATGCAATTTGTATGAAAACACAAACTATGACATCATAGATTTTTTACATCAAGGCGTATACTCATTTTAATTATATTATCAGTAAATAAATTAAAATAATTTCTGGTTCAAAAGATAAATTTAACGGACATTATTTTAAGATTTATTACAAAATGAATATGATAAAGTCTTTGATTTATCCAATTATTTCATCATCATAAATAGGGAACACAAAAGATCGTGTTAGTTCGACAAAGTCGTATAATTAATGTAAACTCTACGAACATAACTTTATGTGTGTAACGCGCGAATTTTCCTTTCTAAAAGATGCTGTTATCTTACGTTGAACTAACGTAACTTTGTGCGCAGTTCAACTGAAACAATATTTTCAGGAATTCGCTTTACTTTTATAATGTTTCCCCTTTGTACAACAGAATTCTATTTAAAACAAGTCTGCGTTTTGAAGTGTTTCTTGCTTACATGTTTCTGTTTAAGTTTTTATGAACTAAGTAAGTACTGGGTTATTCGCACGATTAAGTTCGCACACTTTATAATACTTAATTCTTGTATATTTATCTAATATAGGCAAAAACTTAATGTCTAATGAACTAATCGAAAATCAAAAAATGGTTATCACCCCAATCGTTATCACCCGGTAGCACACGGCTTGGCTTGCCACTACTGATGAGCGAAATATCTGCCTGACGGTTGTTGTACCCTCTGTCTGTTTAATGATTACTAAGCAAAGCGCTCTATATTTAGTACTTATTTATTATTGTAAATCTCAATTTTAATGAACCATGTTCTTATGAGAAATAAAGTTCTTTAAACCTAAATAAAAGTCAGCCTTTAAGTTATGGGAAGTTTCAACCAGGCGCTCCAATATATCCTTGGCAAGAAGGCGGATGGCGCAAGAATGTCGACGCAGGTCGCGTCCTGCACAAAGGTCCTTTTATGAGACTTAATTTCCGAAATCAATCTGTTGATAGATACCAGCAATTATTGTAAGCTGTATTTTTCTGAATTACACAGATGCCGAGAAAACAGGTCATTACATAATACAAACTCGACAATATTAGTGTCAAAAGTTAGCGTTATTTTTTTCTGTATTGCCTAAAGAGTTCATGCCTTCGATTGTTGTTTTTAAACCTATATTTTAGGTATCTAATAATACGAAGTGATCCTACTAACACTTTTTAATAACATTTCTGTTCTGTACAGCCACTAAATAATACTGAAAGAAAGTCAAAGGATGATAAAATAATACCCAATTTTCAAGTACACTCAAAGCAAAATATTCCCACAAAAAAGTAACACAAAACAAATGCCGTTCTGTACTGCGACTAAATAATGCTTAAAAAAAGTTAAAGGATGACAAAAAAATACCTAATCTTCAAGTACAGTCAAAGCAAAACATTCTCCCAAAAAAAAAACAAACAGCCCAGAACGCCATCCCGCAAAACATGTAACAATCGCATTTTTATCGTTAACTGCAAACCCATCCTAATGATCGCTCTCATTAACCACGTCTTATTTTGCCAATTATTTTTCGACAAATCACGTTCAACGTTACCCCATAATCGATCATCATTACCCTTACCCAAACATATTTATTCACTGTATATTTTTCGATATGATTTATCAGATACCACTTTGACAGCAGCTGTCAAAACATAACGTATTGTAAGCTGGATCTTGTTACGCGGATGTTATAAAAATAACCATTTGTGTTGCTTGATGCTCGTTTTCTATTGTTTGGTTTGTTGGATGTTTATTAGTTTTTAACCAACTTCCCAGAATGGAGGAGGTTCACAATTAGAATGCATATGTACAGATCAACCTATCAGCACATCAACCTACCTCAATCTGTCTCAAATTTCTTTAATATATTTTCAACCTTATGACAAAGCCGGAAGGTTATTATTGGATTGGCTTGTTCGCACCTAACTCCAACGTTTGCCAATTTCATAGATAGCAACAGAATCTTTTTATGTTCAAGATACAAGTAAGGTTACGCATTTGCTGATATTGGGTCAATATCTTCCTACTAGCCTCGGCGAATATTTAAAAGATGAATGATTTTAAATATTCGCCCAGTTTCGTAAGGTTCGGCTTCCAGTCGCTAAGAACTGAGTACCGGTGTTTTATATGGAGCGATGATCCACGTGACGTACACATTTTCACCACTGATACGTATTTCGTCAGAGTGGCTAATCCTCAAGTATATATTTTATTACCCTTACCCATGTATAACTAATATAACTATGTATGTACTGGAAACGCTATCTAAATAATACTTTGATCACGATGTCTTTACCGAACTAATCCAGCTTATCGGACTTAGCGGTCGCTAAGTAGTCACACGAGTCAGAATACACTTATAGCACATTCTTGGAACTTGATGTACCTACTATATTTTATATAAAATACATTATTGAGTTGTTAGGGATGTTAGTAGGTTTCTCATTTATTTTAGCGGAGTTCAGGTCTTTCACAAAAAAGTACGAATAACTCACCTAAATGGGATTTTCTCGTGTGACACATTATATCAATGTATAACAAAGTCCTAATGTACCTACATACATGTCGGTTTAAAAGCCTGTACTCATCTGGAGTCAATGTTTAATTACTGCTACCTAAAATATCTCTCATCGTACCTATTTTGCCACCATATTTTTATCTGATTAAATAATGAATGTGATTATTTGTAAAACCAAAGAATGTAAATGTGTATTTTGTATTGAATAATATTAAGTAGAATATAAGCATCTATGTATAATTAACATGCTAGTATTATTAAATAAAAAAGTAGATATTTAATTATAATATCAGTAAAAATATTTCCTCGTCAACTGAGGCAGAATGTATCTTGAACTCTAGCTTTTGTAAAAACTGGTAGTTACCACTTATGTTCTATGCAAATAAATGATAATTTCTTTCTAGTCCTGTATTTTTTTGACACCGTTGGCGTAATGGTTAACTTACTGCCGATCTGAGGGTCCCGGGTTTGATTCCCGACATGTTCGCCTTTGTTTGATGAGCATGCTTGTTGGTTTGGTCTGGGTTTTATAATAATGTTTTTATGCTTAAATATTATGTAGATTATCAATTGTGTTGGCACCTATCACATAAGCTAAGCCGACCATGTATGAAAAAATTGTCCCGTTTATAAAATTCTGTTTCGAGTCTAAATCCTAGGCTGGTACTGGCTTGAAACTAGTTCAGTGTAGAAAATTGTTGATGAGAATTGAAACGACTGTAAATAACAAAAGCAGCTTTACGATAGCAATGATGGACGTTAAAGTACTTCCAACATGGGCAATTTTACTCAACAGCCATAAAAACATATTTTTAATGGCTCTCTTGGCCACGTTTTTAGTGATCATTAAGTTACTCAAAGTAGCGTACATTGAGTTCACTTTGTGACATTGGTTGAAAAAAAAAAATGTTTTGTTATCGTAATTTTGGGTCAGTTGCACCTTTTTATAGTAATGAATAAAATAATGTTAAAATTAAGAAGTTAAATTAAGAAGAAGAGCTGGTGGCTAAACGATCGGATCGATAATAAGGTAAAGCAACGCTTGACGCGGTCGGTGCGTGGATGGGTGATCATCTTGTCATTACGAGTTCCTCCGTGTTTGGGAAGGTACGCTAAATTGGTGGGTCCCGGCTGTAATTTGTACATCTTTGGCAGTCGTTTCGAGTAGTAAGAAGCCAGAAAGTCTGATAACCAGTCTTACCAACGGGTATCGGGTTGCCCAGGTAACTGGGTTGAGGAGGTCGGACAGGCAGTCACACCACATAAAATTATAACAATGATACTTAGCTGTATCCAGTTAAAACTGGAAGCCGTCCCCAACATAGCTTGGGAAAAGGCTAGATAGATGATGTAAGAAATTAAGGTTGATTCATTATGAAAAACTACGCGGAACTTCCGCGTCTTCCTTAAGTTATAAATATTTAAGTAAACATTAATTATAATCCTGCTTTTTACGAGTATTCGAAAAGTACACCTATTTTTGAAACATTTTTAGCCAACTTTTACATAATTAGAGACCGTTTATATATTTCCGCTACAAATATTTTAATTGCAAGCGTTAACGATGCATAAATTGGCGAAGCGGTTCATTAGCCACTAGTCGAGCGTAACTATCCAAGAGTAAGTTACTGCATCTATTGAAAAGACGTTTTAGACGAACGTAGAAAAATATGTAGATCTACTTCGTAATTTAATTCTAAAATTATGTTTAAATATAAAATGCATAGATTTTTACTATAATTATGATGATCGATACTAGTTTACGTTTATACAAATACTAGCAGACAAGGCCACGCGTTGCTGTCGTGAAGGTTTTTGTTATAATACTTTTCAATAAAATAATATGACGACTATAAATTAAAATAAAAGCTATCCTATCTTTCAAGTTGCATCAAATTGCACACTGTATGAAAATGTCCTTAAGAGCGGTAATTTAGAATAGAAGTAGTTTAGAATTCCATCGCACACAAACAACGTGACAAGTAATTTATATACGTAAGATAAATAAAAACTACTACAAAACTAATAAAGCTCCTCATAAAACTCCTTGTTTTTTGAGGAAGTACTGAAAAGGTTGATCATTGTTTTCGATTAACATTGAACCTTACGCTTCACCTCACATCTCTATATAAATACTACATAATATTGACATGTCCATCCAGTATATTATAAGGTGCATCGTCACAACTAGATGACAAATGTATCCCATCTATTGATGATTTGTGGCTGCACTAATGGCTGAGAGAATGCGATAGTACATACATACATGTGACGTCGTAACTTTAATAATCTGGAACACTAGAGCCGGTCATTAAGATATATTAGCTCGGGGTAATAATTATATGTTACACGTTGTTTTGGATATAGCTATAGTAATGAATGGTTCGCTAATGATTT
Source organism: Heliothis peltigera (assembly GCA_958496145.1). Taxonomy (NCBI): domain Eukaryota; kingdom Metazoa; phylum Arthropoda; class Insecta; order Lepidoptera; family Noctuidae; genus Heliothis; species Heliothis peltigera. The sequence continues at coordinate 8,234,927 of OY292325.1, forward strand.
GTGATAACAATGTCACACACACACTGTTTAGGGTACGGAAAATTTTATACAATTTAAGAATAACAAAAATGGTTTCAATGGATCAGGAAAATGATATTTGTATGATTTACAAAAGACCATGAAAAATAAACATTTTTTTATGTGCAATCTGTAAAATTATTTTTCGATGTCAATTTTACACGAAATTGCATTTCAGAGTATGATAAATGGTGATGAAATAAGAAATATGAGCATACAAACTTTGTTATTTGTTACAAAACATGTCAATACGTAAATAAAATACAACAAGAAACGAATAATATAAATACTATACATATAAAAAGAGTTTGCAACAAATATGTACAGTATCAATTCTTCAAAATATAACAAGACATACAACACAACAATAAATACACATTTACTGACCAAACTGAATGCGACAAAACCCAGCAGAGTTAAGGCATAACAATAAAAATCATTTCTAATCTTGACGTCAATTTTTAACAATTCATCTGAAGTGGAGCGACGGTGAAGTGGCCGGATTTCAAAAGTCATTTTTCAACCGGTATGACGTAATCGCTTATAAACTCTTAGCTTTTTTATTTGGTGAGTGGAGAAATTTTCATATTCAACGTTTTATAAGCTTATCTCAGAGTGGCCCCGTTGATTCCTTTACTTCTTGTAGGTACTTTAAATACATAATATGTACATTTTTTTTTTAATACATTAATTAATTATATGATGAAAAATAATATATATACGCGGTCAAATTGAAAACCTCTTTATTTTCTGGGACACCGTTAAAAAATAAATTATTAGGTATAAGAAACTATATTGTCATAAATTTGACAGATTGTAGTTAGCTTTATGTGCTGGCATCTATACTTTTATCTTGTCTATGTAATTATGATATTTTTTTTTGTTTGTGTCTGTGGTTTTCTATATTCAAATATAATTATATGTTTAATTTTTCTTCAAAACTAGGTATCTTGTACCTATTAACTAAAAAAAAATTTAAAATAGATTTCCAAAAAATATCCATTGGAATTTATTTACCTTTCATTTGATTTTTAAACAAATAGAATAATGTTTATTTTACAAATTTATCTTAGCAATTATTTGTAAAATATTCTAGTATCTAGGTACCTACCTACTGTCATGTCGAAGATATTTTTGGGATTCTAGAAAGCAGAGATGTTCTTTTCGACCTGAACATTAAAAAAAAAAACACTATTTTAGTCATATTTGTAAATACATTTGGTATTCCAAGAACTAGTTTCGACATTTTATTTTGATATTACCATGTACCTTTAATATTTTTTTTTATCTTGTAACATGAATTTATATTTATTTTATTTCTTCTAAACCGCTGTTTCTAAACTTATCTTACGGCTATTCAAACGAAATACAAAACAAGTAATTCATAAGTTCTGTTTTAAAAGGATGTTGTTCGGAATGGATAAAGTTTTAAGTGGGTCACAGGAATATAAGAGAGCTGAATATGAGGTTAATGCTTAGATTAACTGCACGACGTGATTACTTTACTTTTATCCTAGAAGCTATATACTATATCACTACATAGTATAAAACAAAGTCGCTTTCTCTGTCCCTATGTCCCTTTGTACGCTTAAATTTTTGAAACTACGGAACGGATTTTGATGCGGTTTTTTTTAATAGATAGAGTGATTCAAGAGGAAGGTTTATATGTATAATAACATCCATTAAATAGTGGAGAAGTGCGCGACGTAGCGTTTGCGGCGGTACCGGCCGGCCGGTATGTTTTTAATACAACGTTCACAGTTGTTCTGTAGTGTATTTAGTATCAGCATTGCACCCGTGCGAAGCCGGGGCGGGTCGCTAGTATTATATATATTCCTCACACATTCACACAACATCATCTAGTCCCGAACTAAGCAGAGCTTGTACTATGGGTACTAGACAACTGATAAACAACACAACTGATACTTTTCTTTTGTAAATACATTCATATTATACATAGAAACACCCAGACTAAATCAAACACCTATGTTCATGCACACAAATGTTTGACTTATGCGGGAATCGAACCCGCGACCTTCAGCGTCGCAGGCAGATTCACTACCCACTACGCCATCTGGTCGTATCACTATCAAAAGAACAACGTATTTATTATTGCAATACACGCTAATACCGCAATTGTAGAAGATGACTGCAATACATTTTCATTCTAAGCCATAAAGCCTTTTTGCATTCTCACTGGAATGTACAGTGGATGCTATTACAAATACAAATCACATGCATAAACCGGAACAACTTTGAGGATCTCTCGGAACGTATAACGCGATCCTGGTATTTTCCGTGCGAGAGAACTTAAAGACGAATAAATATCTGTCTTTGCATTATCTCGCTATAAATTGAACTTGTTATCGTATTATGAGAGGGATTTTACTATCTAACATTTATATTATATTATAATATACCTACATTTATATCTGGACTCTTTTTTCACACACAGTCGCTTGGCCCTAAGCTACGCTATTGATACATACATATACTTTACACATATAGTTTTAAATACATATTATAACACCCTGACCACATCCATTAAGCATGCTCATCACACAAACGTCGACTGTACCGGTAATCGAACCTGGGATCCTCAGCTCGGCAATCTGGCGTGGTTACCTACCATTGCGCCAACGGGATCGTCTCATAGTCTCTATTAGGTATTATGGTATTATAGTCTTTATGTCCCATGAACTAATATAAGAATGAATAGGTTTCATACCCTATACCTATAAATTCCGGAAAATCGGTAAACGACCTCCTTTTATCTTGTTGAAAAAAGTATCGCCACATTTATTCCTTTGATCTACTATTAGGCTCATTCAGTATCGGCGGAAATATTTTTTTCACTCGATTATATTTCTATAGATCTTTGAGAGTTGGCGAAAATACTCGAGAGTCATCGTTACTAATGAAAATTACAGCGATTCGTATTGAAGGTAAAGTGCAAACGCTACCAAATGAGTCGGAACGGGAGCGGCAAGGTGCCGATAATTCAGGTTGAGTTCTCTCACTGACTCAACGGAATTCATTCTCACGACGCAATCTGATTTAGGTCATAGATATCTACTAGTGTTATTAAATAAAATTTATGCCTTTGAAATGCTTTCTACTTTGGTGTTCCAATTTATGTCTGTCGGCGGTGTTAAAGTGTGTAATTTGGGAAGTATTCCAATTTTATTTTATGGCGATTCGCGCTTCACGAAGGATATATTCAGAACCCAAAATGAAATCCTGTTACGAAGCAAATACAAAGTAAAGATTACCATGTTAAGGTTGCTTATGGTTTTAACAGTATATATACATGCAGTAGGTATGTCTTAAATATTAAAGTACAGACGCCAGCACATCACGCTACCTGTCAAATTATCCCAATCAAATTTAAACCATATGCTTCAGTGATAATGTTGAAAATCTGTTACGGAAATTTGACAGATTGTAATTAGTTTAATGTGCTGGAATCTGTACTTATATCTATGAAAGAATCTTAATAACTTCGTATAGGTAACTTAGCGCTCAAGTGAAATGTGAAGCGTAAAATGGTTCGTAAAATTAAGTTAAGCGATCAGACGGTATTCCTAGTATTTTAGCTACACTGTAACATATTGAGATACCTCCGGGAAAATCACTTCGATGTTATTAAGTAGCTTCGTATAACAGATAAATGTTTAGCTAGGTACGGGTGGATTATATCCATTTGAAATTATGTAAATGAGCTCAATCTAGAGGTACCTACCTCGAAGAAACTTCATGCCTTACATGAGGTAACTCCTAAATATGTTAACGATGTCATATATACATACATGAATGAGAATTTTGGATAACTTGCTGCCACTTTTACTTGTATGAATGATATTTTTCATTTTGATGCGAGTCTCGCGGCGAGAAGGCTTGTGTGTCGCTTAAGTTTAAGTCCGCATGGAAATAATATTTGCTGAGAGAAGTGGTTTTTATGTCATGATTACTTTATTATCATGTATTGCAAAACATATCAACTGAGTATAGAAACTATCTAGAAGATCAAGAATAAATTATCATTAAAGGTACTAAATTGGTGAATAGATATATTTAGAGACACCGACTCTTCATTTGAAAGACGCTGGGTATCAGGAGTTGTTGTTAGTTGAGTAACTGTGAGGGTCAGTTTCACAGGTTGCTAATAAGTTCCAGATAGTTTATCTGGCAAATAATTTCATAAAACTTCTAAACATCTTTGGCAGTCATTAGTCAGGAGCCAAAAAGTCTGATAACCAGTCTTAACTATTCAGTTATTGGTGATACTGGGTTGAGGAGGTCAAAAAGACAGTCGCTCCATGCAGAGAACTGGTACTCAGCTGCATCTGATTAGACCAATAGCCGACTCCAACATAGCTTGGGAAAAGGCTAGACAGATAAACTGACGAAAAAAACATCCACCATTTAGTATTTATTCTTTTGTTTCGATCTAATATTTACATTACATTTTCAGCTTGTTTTGTATACGTCATTATAATTATGTATCATCTGAATACAGAGATGTTCCGCCAAACCAAACCACATCATTGTTAGTATAACGTAGCTACATACATATATACCTATGTAGAACTATTTTGTATATCTATGATCTGTTTAAACCTACTGATTAACATGTGCCCGGATACATTTGCCGCGATACATGTCATGGTGAAGCGAGCCCATAACAAAGGGGGTGCGATCATATGGCTACAATATCAGTTCGGATGTGTAGTGTAATCCCTAATTCACTTGTTTTGCTATCCGTGTAAAATTATGGTGATTTATTCATAGTCCTTTGAGAAAAACATTTGAGTGATAAAGTTGGTTTTTACAACGTTTTTGCTGTTATTTATATTTTGTTATTTATTATTGTATAAAATCAATAATTTCGTTTAATTAAATATTCTAGTACACTTTGTTGCTAATTTGGATTATTACTGATTATATATTAATTACTGCTACATTAAGATGTAATACTTAGATTAAGTCTTTTATAAAATTTTATGTTAATTCCTCAATGAAATCTCCTCAAAGTTCATTCAATTCAATGCTATCAGATTCCAATTGAAACTAATTGACTGTTGTTTCATGGAAATAATCGCAGGTATTGCAAAAATTTATTTATCTTTAAAAAAAAGCGCACATATCATTCACTGTATCAGAGTCCTAGTCAATCTGATCATTGTGACTGCAAGCGGGAGTCACTACATTATTCCCGGAATCCGCTGGAGAGCAATATTTTCACAGATAAGCAAGATGTGTGGAGCAATGCACTTGAGCAAATACGAGATAGATTTAAGATAGTTTTATAGATTCCCACATAAACTGCCCCATACTGAGAGTTACGGGATTTGAAAGGCAAACTTTATGTAAAATGTTTTGGTACTTTTCTGCGTGGGGATTGTGTCGGAAGATTCGAACTAACGGAAAGTTTTAGTGGACAACGGCTTCGATATTCAAATGTTCTTGTAAATGTGAAAGATATTTAGTTTATTCTACACCTACGCAGACAAGAACACTCTCTTCTAAATACAAATACAAATATAAGAAACTAATTGTATAAAATAATAATAATAACATTTTATTTCAGACCATAATCTATACAAAAAAGATACCTACGACTCTCATTCCTATTTATCTCTCCCATTCCTAGAATTTCATACAATTTAACGCGCACAATTTTACCAATAAATGTTTACTAAGAAGATCCGTACTATAATTTATAGCACCTTATAAGTCCCCGATGTGACTAGATATTGCCTACTAGGAAACTACCGAACGCAATAAGCTCATAATAAGAACGAATGCGGTGACATGGTCGAGATTATTCCTTACCACGAACATGCCGCAGTGCGGAGTCCTCGTAATTTCTGCTAAAGTATCAAACATAAATTCAATATAAAACCTTTAAATGGAAGCTTTAGTAGGTAGCTATTATTGCGAACTTCGAGTAGATACCATAATTTTGTATTTTTGCTCACTAATATTATGGTCGTCATAAAAATGTGTTCCGTTGAATTTGCCTTGTGATTACGACATTGACTGGGTTGCCAAAGGGCTGGGATACGCGTACGTAGCGAGGCGGGAATTCGGCTTTATGTAAAATACGTTGCATATGTAAACGAGCCGTCTAACCTTCTGTTTCACATGTTTATGGAATAAGTTCTGGTGACGTCATTCGGTTTTCAGCGACATCAGCCTTTTGATTTCGTCCGAAATTTTTGGTCGAGAAATTGTGGGCTTGTAAAGAAATGTTAATGTCGCGCGTACTTACCCTGACCCGGGTTAAAGTGTAAAACAACCTGCAAACATTTTAAGCTCTAACTTTATATAGCCTATTATAGCGTTTTTTACATCTATAGTTGTATAGAAAGTTCACAAATGACTAGTCATAAGTGCACATTTGAAAAACCAGTATAACTTTTTGCTACCGTTGAATATAAGCCTAAATTCATTGGCATTGTTCCTTACTATATAATAACGTTGACTAAAACTGACCAATAATCTTAAAAACCATCACTATACGAATCGAAAATGCCATCTTCAAAGACATTCTCAAATATCTTTTGTTTGTTATTTGCGAAGAGTTTACAACGAAACCGGGGAAGTAGACCAAACAGTCCTAAACGTCTCGCCTAGTCTATGCTAAGAAGATTCTCTCAGTTCCAATCCTGCTGGTTGTGCCCGCTTATTAGGTAGCAAATTGTCTGTAAGCGAATTTTCAGCGAAGGAACACCGTTTGAAGGTGATTTTTATCGTGAATTTGCGGAATATAGGATCGGAGTGTTTAGTTATGGTACTGCAGTTTTCAATATCCAATATATTTATGGCTTTAAATTTGCTGTAATCATTTGTAACATTCTCCTTATTTTTTAAGAATGTAAGAATGTATGTTTGTATGAATTTTTGGACCTACTTTTAAACCAATGAACGGAATAAGAACGTATTAAAAATGTATCATAAATAAGCAGAAATTGGATAAGTATGAATAAATTAAATTCCTTAATGAATTAAGTACAGACAGAATAAACTTCTTTCATGAATCCATTGAAATTAATATCATGTTCCTCAGTTCATTTCACTGAGCAGAGCATAATTTCATAACGACTTCCACGAGCGGAATTTCAGAAAATATCTATCTTGTAGATACAACTAGCGAATGAAATATACTTATCCAGTCGAATCCTACAAACGATCTCACAATATAACTCTGCTAACAACGACCTTAACAAAAGCATTCTTTGCAACGAATCCCTTTCATTTCCTTTCACTAAACTTCTTGAATCCGGTAACGACAGCAGCAAAAAGAAAAAAAAAGTACAAATAAAAATGACAATACTGAAATATCAGTGGAAACCTTACACAAGTTATTGAAGGAAAATAACGATGTTCGACATGTAATACGCTTGTACAAGTCGCCGGAGTCCGTAAACAAATGGAAGGAATCAAAGTGTCCCGGTTCAAACTATTGTCACGAAGCTTAGCGTCCACATTTCGCTTTGTGAAGGTTTACAATGTTCGTGTATTGTTTATGGCGCGGTATGACGACTTTGCGACGTGTCGGCCTAACACAGTTGTGTTGACTTTTTATGATTTTTTATTAGCGACAGCTTTGAATTGTTTGTTGGCTCTACGCTTAACGGCGCTTTCACACTAGCGGATATTGTCGCGCGTATACGCCCGGCTTTCTACACGCGAAACATTCCGGGAGGCGTATAACTTGTCGCGAGTTTTCAGGTGTCAACGTTTGAACTGGTAGTTGTCATTTGATTTCTGTAGCCCGTATACGCGCGATAACGCCCGCAAAATCCACTAGTGTGAAAGGACTTTACGTCCATGTTTTGTTGTGGAAATGTCGGCTTGTGGAACAAAGTTCCTTAACGCTAGGGATAGCTGGGAACGGTAAATGCATAGCAATTTTTTCTACATTAATATTCGAGAAGAATAGCATTGAATTGCAGTGAAGTTCTTTGGCAAATACAATGTGTGTAATTTAATTTCAATAACTAATTTATACTTGAAAGATTACTTATACCTGATAGAAGTCACGACCAAACATTTTACCTAAGGCCCGCCGCCGACTGCAACTTTTTGTCACTTTTTGGTGACGTGATAATACGGTGACAAATAGTTGCGGCGGCAGGCAACACCGGAGACTGGTGACTTTCTGTCACTCGGCCGGTGATTTTTACTTTCCGTGTATATAGAATGCACCCAGTAGCTTTTTTTCCGATTCATTTTTCTTCTACGTATTTCAAGAGCACAAATCACGACCACCTCGTTGAATTCCATTACAAAAATGAACGCGATTTGTTACCCAAGAACAGATTCAGTGAGCGCATGGTGGGTGACAGCAGGTGACAGTAACAATAAGTCACGGTGACAAAAAATTGCCGTCGGCGGCGGGCCTAAGCAAACTTTCATGCTTAGTCATGAATAAAGAAAAATATGGACTATTTTAGAGAGCCATAAAACATGAGTTCGATTTTCAAACTATCAATAAACTGAGATACGAATAGCTCACTTACTTTAAAACCGAATTTAAAAGATTGTGGTAAGTAAATCTTCGAAAGCTAGCTGTGAGCTCTTGATCTAGACACGATATCTAAATGTTAACGTATTGAGCTATCTCCGACCACATCTAAACGATCTGGTTCACATTTTATAACGTGTCTTACTAAAACATCTTTATATTGTACTAGCTTGCGCCAACAGTTTTGCTAGCGTTCTGAAGGAACTCAGTTCACCGTAATAAAATCCAGGCCGATTGTCGGCTACGGCGGCCGTTCTCTTTTTTTATGGAGATCAGCCAACAGCGCTGTACATTACATTACAGCATTAGTACATTAAAGTGCACAAGCATTCGCGCAGATACAGGTGCACTCTCTATTTCTTCACTCTCATAGTCCGATGGGACGGCAATCCGACACGACCGGAGAGAGATCAGGCGCAGGACCGACATTTACGTGCTTTCCGATGCACATGTGAATCAATCACCAACTTCCATTACTCCAGCTGCTTTATGAAAGTTTCACAAAACCCACAAGGCGATTTCGGCCCGACCCGAGAATCGAACCCGAGACTCTGTGAACAGCAGTCGCGCCTTGCGACTATTAGACCAACGATTAACATAATAATATGTATAGAAGTACCAGTTTGACTTACAAACCATGTAAGGCCCTTCTTACACGGGCCACTTTAACATGACGTCGTAGTTATATTATCCTGAAAAAAAAATACATAATAATACGATGGAGCGTCAGTAACGCGAAGATATCACTTACGCACCATTACCTCAAATGTAAGACGATATTCATACATAAAAGAACGGTGATGGAGACGACTATAATTGTATACTCGAGTAATAAGAGCCTTGTACTCTTGGAGTTCCGTGTGATGATGGTAAACCTTTTTATGTCGCTGTCAGTTTATTTGACGTTATGATAAGCTCGAATGAGTACGTATATTTGTAGTGTGTTGCAAGTTATAAGGAGTCAAATTGAGTATTTTTTATAGGACAATGGGTTGCATAAGACATTAAATAAGAATGCAATTTGTATGTGAAATATTTTGTCGTTTATTAGTTCAAAAAAAAATATTAAATAAAAAGAAAAATATTTGTAACAAAATATTGTTTGTTAAACAATATTATTGGTACACAATTCTAATTCAATACATAATAATAATATAATAATTGGAAAATTGGTTTTGAATACAAAGCGCTATGTATTATGTTAATTGGTAGATTGGAACATAATCACAATTATCGCGTATAACACGCAACCAAGGACTGAATATTTCGCATTCATTTTACCTATTCATCTAATTACCTATTCAAAATGTAATTATTTGTTTATCTTCTGCATTCTGTGAATATTTCTAAATTGCCTAATAACAAATTAGGCTCATTGAAAATGCATAATTAATCAAAACTTATCACATCACACAATTCCACTAATCAGATCACCCTATCATCACACAAATAATTATAAAGGAGAAAGTTTGTGTGTGTATGTTTGTTACCACTTCACGTCTAAACGGCTGAACGGATTTTGATGAAACTTGGCAGGAATACAGCTTATAAATCAGAATAACATATAGGCTAATTTTTATCCAGCTGCGGGGAGTTGTTTCCTTAGGAAGCTGGTGAAACCGCTTGCGGAGGCTAGTTTATAGGTAAACGCACGAAGTCACAGTTATGGCAGCTATTGATAGAATAGGTTACAGTACAAAAATAGTTTCAGATATGTGTCAGTTGTTCCCAAAATGGATTGTCGCGAGCCCACGTGATTGATAGACGGGCCATACGATGACAGACGATTTATCTTGCGAATTTCTACAACAAAACCTGAAGGTACTATCACGTACTACGGTGATTACCTGCATATTTCTTGTTATTGGTTTGTGTAACAGTAGGTTTTGCACCCAACGTTGGTTGCTTTAAATTAATATGATATACTATGTATTATGATGATGATCAGGGTTATTTTTCTGAACTCTCATATTATATTTTTTTTAGGTATACCCCATTTTTATCAAGAACATGAACACCGAATAATTTTATCTGATCAGTTCCGGCTTTTTAATATGTGTGTTCTTTACTGTATTTTTTTTTTCTTTTAGATAATCATTCTGTTGTTTATCTACCATTTAGAAAAACGTTTCATTATACAAGATAATATAGATGCTAAAATGCGTACAGTATTTACATGTTTCATGCAATTTTATTTTCTGCTTCTACACTACGTTTAAGATTAAACTCTCCCTTTTAATATGTCCCTTTTTATAAAACAATCGTCTTTTGTTGAGTTTAATTTTTCTTAAAAAAAATTAAGGCGGCCAAGTATATTCGCGAACATTAGCTCCTTCAATTCTCTTGACTTTGCGGCTAATACTTAATACCATTTTACGTAAGGCCTCATAAATCGGCATTGTTCTTCTTTAAAGTACAAAAGAAAAAGGCAATTTTCATAACAAGAAACTGAAATGGCACTCAGTGCATGGGAAAAGTGAAGTGAGGAAATATACGAATAAATTTCGAGACTCAGAAACGGTAACAGTCAGATTATTCCTCTTGGATCCTTTGAAATATATTATTAATACATCCAGCATTAAACGTTATATTTTATAGTAGCAAAACTTTAATATTAAATTCTATATTATCAGCCTTAATATGAAATATGACAGTCGATGAAGAATGGATTTGAATTGCTCTGAAATCCCTGCAATGCAATCCATCAAAAAGCTTTCGATAATCGGATTGACAAAATCTATCCAAAAATTAAAATAGTAGTTTTACGAGATGTATTCTTCGAAATTTTTCGACGCCAACAATCCTAAAATCAGGTACCTACCTACAAAATTTGGTGCTGTTATCGCGAGGTCAGGTTACCGTTGGTTGCAAGTGGAATAATACAACCGTAAAGTGTCCCCTTACAAACATTCCAAGAATCTCATTTAAAGTTCAGCATACTCCGAAAGTCAGAGTCAAGAGTATTATGTGCACGTTCACATACTAACTTTTGCTCTTCACATAATGCAAACGGCTTTAGTGCTTACATTAAGGCCTTACTGGCTTAGTACTGCACATTATACACTTAGTTGGGGTGCATTAGGCGCTATTGTTAACATCGCTTTTTGTCCAGCTGTTCGATTGTTGGGAATTTGTTATCGATATCCTCTGTCCTATATAGATTAGCATTTTTTTTAATGTAAACTACTTCTTTGATTTTATTCCATCATAGGTCTACCTATTCTATATTTATATGTTACCGGTAAGTACATTTATGCAGGGATATATAAACTTTGTTATTTATTTATTTATCAATTTATGTACACTTTTAAAGAGACATAACTTACTGTTTGCCTTGAATAAAGCTACAGAATGAAATATGTTGATACGTCGCAGGGAAATAAATATATCAGGTATTTCACAAAACCCTGAGGGATACGAAATCCCACTAGATGTCAAATACTCTTGTTTATTACATCTTTTTCCTAAAAGTATTTAGTGACATGGCAAGCCACCAATTTATCGTCAGTGATATGTCTTTGATATATTTGTATACAGCAATATTTTACTACATTATATTCAAAAAAGTATTAATATGTTAGATAATATATTATTTAAAACAAAAACTTAGCCAAATGTGGAGGCGCTCTTTAAATCGACTAAAAAGTCTATTACTATTACAGCACAAAACTTTAAGTACCTATAATCAGTAATTAAATATCAATTTTCATTCTGAATGAATTCTGAAGATATCGTTAATTATCCTTCGATATTAGAAACATTAGGCAGCCTAATTACCTGCTAAATAGATAATGAAGGTGAACGTTTTTTGAACTAAAAATTCATAGAATTAAAGGAAAATAAGGGCTTAGCCTTCTTTACACATTTATCGAACACTATTTGCTATTGTCCTCTCGTTCAACCTTTATGAATTGTTAAAGTAGACTTTGCCTATTTTATTAGACCTAAACCGATTCCAGTCTAGACGGTTTTCTGTCCACACATCAATCCAAATTAGTTCGCCTTACCCATCACTAGGTTTCTTGTCATGAAACAAATCGCATCTTATAACTTGGGTTTTAGAACGACAGGTCGACCAATTTTAAATCCAACGTCAAAAAATTTGGGATACCATTTTATTCGTAAGAAGGTTACTAAAAGTTGCAGTATTAGACAAAAAATATATTAGAACAATTACTATTTTACACATCACAAATTTAACACAACACACGAGTCTTAGTCTCGAAGGAAATTATAAAAAAATATATATTACTAAAAGATCCACGCGAAATCTTGTGTAGTATTAGATAAAGTAAAGTAAAGTAATCTTTATTGCTTTGATTGAGTAAATACAGGTGTTATAATATAATAGGTACAGTACATCAATCAGCCCATTTAGGCATACAATAATCAAGGCCTGTTTAGGCATAGGTTAAAATAAAATTTAAATCTAAAACTAAGTTTATAATAATAAATTTATAATTACAATTACAGTTGCAACATTAGAAAATTACCTACAATATTATTATTTCTGTTCTAAAAACTCTTTAATTGTATAGTAGCATTTTTCTGCTAACCATTGTTTTATTTTTAATTTGAACAGCCTTAGTGGAAGTTCTCTTATTTTTTGGGGTATTTTATTATAGATTTTGATACACATAAACATACAATTTTTGTGATACAGGCTAGTTCTACACATTGGTACAATAATCTTGGTGGGATCTCTTTTACTGAACAGACTATTTTCAGATATTTTCTCAAACAACTGTGGGTGTTTTCTTACAAACAGACCAATTTCAATTATATAAAGGGAAAAAACTGTGAGTATTTTAGTTTTTTTGAATAGGGGTTTGCAAGAATCTAAGGGATCAGCATTACATATTGCTCTTAAACAACGTTTTTGTGCTATAAAGACATCGTTTATTAAGGTTGAATTGCCCCACAACAATAAACCATATCTCAAAACTGATCCAATATAACCGTGGTAAGCTGCAATTGCTGTGGACTCTGTAGCAGTTTTGTTAAGCTGTCTTAATGCGTAAACGAATTTGTTAAGTTTTGTACATACGTAATTAATATGTGACTTCCAATTACAGTAATTGTCTACAGTTATACCTAAGAATTTAATATCTGTAGTTGGATTAATAATTGTATTGTTATATTGCAAAGTTATTTTTTTAGTGATTGTTTTATAGTTAGAAAATTGTATATATTTCGTTTTATCTAAGTTAGCATGTAAGTCGTTGTGTGTAAGCCATTGTATTATATGTTCTAGGGTTTTATTAATCTCTTCTTCGTAGTTTATGTTAACTCGGTCGGTGTTAGGGATAATAATGCATACGTCATCCGCGAATAAAATACATTGATGGTTCGTTATATTGGGAAGGTCGTTTATGTATAATAGGAATAAAAGGGGTCCCATCACACTACCTTGTGGGACTCCTGATTTGTTATGTCGGTAAGTGGATCTGCAAGGTACGGATACTAGATTACTGTTAAGGTGATTAATTTCAACACATTGGGTTTTGTCTGAAAGATAGCTTTGTATCCAATCTAGGGCAGGTCCTCTTATGCCATAACGTTGGCATTTATTTAAAAGTGTTAAATGGTTAACAAAATCAAATGCTTTTGACATATCCAGAAACAGAACTGTGACCGGAATTTTGTTGTCAATATTTTCTGTTATTGTCTTCATTAAACAAAATCCGGCAAGCGTAGTCGATTTATTTTTTTGGAAGCCATTTTGTTCTTCCTTGATAACATTAAATTTATTTAAAAAGATGGTAATACGGTTATATACGGATATGATCAGTATATAGATAGGTATTTGTAGTAGCCGTAGTATATTTTACATCAATAAAAAAAACACAAAAATCACAAATATAGTTCAATAACCGTGAACATATAACATATTATATAGAATCCTATTAAATCTCACAATACATAAATTCACATAAAAATAGACATCGCTAGAAAACAAAATAATAAATAGATTAAAATAATACATTACCTTATCTGAAGGCTGGTTTGTAGGTGCGTAATAGTGTTTATTTATTATATTTGCCATTCTTGTTTTATTTATTTAATTGGAAAGATGACAACGACAGGTGGCAATGATTAATGGAGGTGCATATTGAAAAGAAATGATAAATAAGGTGAAATAATGACGAGACGCCAGATGCGCTGATCTGAGAAACTTAGATAAACTTTAGGTATATTGAAACAAAATGTTTTTATTCCACAACACCTACTCTTTCAAAATTACGTACACTTATTATGTGAGATCTTTCGTTTGCAAAGTAGATCTAAAGTCACTCAAGTTGATGCGGTTTGTTCGCAAGAGTTACCGCGGCCCTGACAGACAGGGACCTCCAGAATCTCCAGAGTCTGTCACTCCCTCCAGCTGCTCTTTCAGTGGGAGAGGTCATTTAATTTTTTTCCTCTAAAAAAGTCACTCAAGTTCTTAAAAAAGAACTTGCCAGTTCAAAATCACCGAGTTTTAGCACCATCATAATATAAAGACATAAAATATTCCTTATCAGTACTAATCGATCTTTGGTCACTAAAGTCAGTGGCAATGAAAATAGCTTGAAGGGCGTTACGACAACGCAGCAAATTTCTAATACAGAACTTGCGTGACCAAAGGACGAAGGAACGTAATATTAATAATAACAAAGCTCACATTTAGGAAACAATGAATTATTATGTACCTACTTTTTGTTTATACAACGAGTTTGTCAAATTACTTCGTAATTATTATGTCCTTGTCCATATTAAGTGTTTGTTAAGTTATAATCAGGAGCACGAGCGAAATTACAAGTAAATTGTTCAATCCGTCATATAAGGGTATAATTTTTTGTTATATTTTATGGTTTTATTATAAACAGGTAGACTTGCCCTCGTTTCGTTTGAAGGGTAATTGAAAAATTGGCAATTAGCAACAGGGCCGATCCATACCGTCAAACTTTTTTATTACCTTAATTAAGACTGAGAGGTAATCTAAAATTACTTCGCAGGCTATTACCGGTAGTAAAACGAAGTTTATATAAAGTTTCTTATGGTTACACGCCGGGCCAAACACGCTTAAATATTCAAGTAGTTTTATTCTTATGCGGCAATACAAAGTTATTTCACAAGAATAGTTTTTACTTTGAATGTAAGTACCTTACCTATACATAATATTATTCCTACTAATATTATAAATACGAATGTTTGTAAGTAATGATGAATGGATGTTTGTTAGTCTTTCACGCTACGGACGAAACTTAGTAATAACTTAGTTTGTGTATCAGAATAACATGCAGGGTTTTTTTTAGGGCGGGATGTAGTTCGGGAAGTAAAATATAAATATTTTTTTTCTTATAATTACCTTTTTTCTTTTCTTTAACAGTTATATCAAGAAAAGTCACATATAGCAAAAAAAAGGTGCCACCATTTTACAAATAATAATCGCTTTAACAGGACTTGGAAATAATATTTCACTCCTGGAATCCATAACGTTATTTTCCACTTGTTACGTGGTTGCCGGTCTTAACCCAATAATGTACAAACACTGTCCCACTGGGCCGTTAAGATAGATTTATGTCCTTAACTTGGAGACAGTATAGTAGGGACAGTCTAGCAGGGCCAGTACGGCGTTCTACTGGGTTATCACGCCGTGTTTATGGCGGTTAAATTACTTATTAATAATGACATAGGCATTGCTGCGTGTGTCGGACAGCATTCGAGTGGAATTGAAATGCAATTTATCTTTCTTGCTAGCCAAGATTGAAATACATAAGCGTTTGTAGTAATCAACAAAAGTTTCTATGAACACCATTAGAATCTAGAACTTTCCATTTATTAAGAAGACGCCTTTCAATCTTTCAAATGATAAGGAACGTTCGGTAAATAGCTATTCAGAGAAGTTAATTGAAATCTCAAAACAAACATGGCAGACGATATTTTCGGACATAACGATGATCTAAATCTAATTAAGAAGTTGCTCAATTCTAAAGTAAATCTATTTATTAACCTCGAGATGAAAGCAACGAACTCCTAAATATTATTAAACATCAAATGAATTATTTAGCACTTTCAAATTATCTGGCGGGGTATAATATCGTGGACAAAAGACGGCATAACGCGAACGAGGTAGCTTAATATAATAAAGGCATTCCGAGTTCTGTGCTAAGCTTTTCTCTCGGTGCCAAATGTTTCCAAGTCGACTTACGAGTTAAATTGCAGGGATTCGTCTTAATTCTTCAGCTATTACGACTCTCATGACGTGTACACGGCAGGTGCTTCTGAGATAATTTTGCAGTTAGTTTAACTCATGATCTCTTGTTGTCAAGTAATTAACTTACTAAAATCTACTCGGGAACTTATCTCATTTTTTAGCGAGCAACACTAAGAGCTCTCTTAATAAGGTAAGTAGGCAAACCTTTTAACGTGTTTATCTATGACACAAGAAAGTTGGATGTTACTTTGTACTTAATATATGAAGCCAGAGTCGTACTTTATGTCTAGTTTATCGCTTTGTAAGCCGACTATTTAAAGCTGTTTAAAGCAATTTCATGTCACCGCTGACGGGTTAATAGGTGAAATTACGGTTATTGCCGCAGTGACTTCTATAAATACACCTACGTTGACATTCATACAGAAACAAATAATTGTTTTAATATCCAAACTAGATTTTACAAAGTATAAAACTTGGACGGAGCAATAAAAGAATTTTTCGTCGTAAAAAACGAAGGGTAAGTACCATCATTAATACAAACTTTGTATTTCCATGATTCGTACCTCTTGCTTTGTTGTATTGTAATTTTTACGGTCGGGGATGGCTGTGCTCGCGTGGCTACACTGCGTAATCGTATTTTATATCAACAATGGCCCTTATCTGTAAAAACGTATTTGAAATTCATGGGTCTGTGTCGTTGAAAAATTGTCTACAGCATTTTTATATTTAAAGCTCTTGCGGTGATGATAAAAAGTCAGGGTTACCTGTTCAGACGCACGGCATCTTGACGTTTCAGAAATTTATATTCGTTATTTATGGTCACTTTTAGGATCTTTATGGTGGTCAAAAATACGTTGTTGTTAATATAAGTCGCGATAGAAATGTTGTGTTTTCGCTTCAGAACTAACAAGGGAGGGTGAAGTTTTAAGCGTTTTCTTTCACGCCTTTTACGATATTGGTTTCGAGTGAAATATCGGCGTCCTTAACTTATTTATCTCTCGCAGGCAGGCCTAAGACGTGCGTGCAATGCAAAGTTTGCGAAATATCCTTTGAATGTAAAATGAGCTAATTTAAAGAATTTCACAGAGCGTTTGCGATGATCAGACATAATTTAATAACTTTGTATAAATTAAATTTATTTTCTGTAATGAAAAGGTCTACTGTGAGCTACCTGATTTTATTTTTGATATTTTAATTAAGATAAAGATTTTCATAATTAGTTTCTGGATAACATTCTCTGCTACCTTGAGATAGATACTGAAAAGATTTCCTTTAAAAATGTCTTGTTTCTCTTGATATCCTTATATACCCTATTTTCTATCATTATATAAACTATCCAGTGTGCCTACTGCAATTGACTGAGTTAATTGATTTACGTCTCGAATTACAGCACTACACTGCATAACATAATTAACTCGAGGGCTCATTAAGTACCTACTAAATAGTACCCACCTATGTATATGTATCCTTTCTATGTAGTACCATGATTAATGGAATCATTTGCCAAGCCTTTTCCTAAGCTGTGTTGGGATCGGATTGCAGTTTAACTGGATACAGCTGAATACCAGTGTACAATATATGGAGCGACTGTCTATATGACTTCCCCAATCTACTTACTAGTGCAATCCGATACCGCTTGTTAAGACTTTTTGTCAGACTTTCTGGCTACTAACCACAAAGATGTAGAAATTACAGCTGGGACCCACCAATTTAGCGTGCCTTCCGAAACAGGTAGGAAGTCGTCATAAAAAAAATGTATACTTATCCACAAACCGACCGCGTCAAGCTTTGCTTAACGATCGACCCGTGCGACCGGCACTTGTTAAAGAACTTCTACATATAATATAGCTTATAAGATTAATGTATTAAGTATAAATTAAACGCGATCAACAAACTTATTTTGTCCGGACTTCGAAAGTGTGGGCGGCATTCCATCTGTTAAACCGTTGACGTCTTTGTGAATAAGAAACGAAGAGTTAGGGCAAGTCATCGAGACCCTTGCTTATTATTATATCAATAAAATTTAAATCCACCTCCATTAAAAGCTGTTTATTTTAAAACGAAAGTCTGTATTGCAGTGGAAAGGTAAATATTACCTTACAGATCCGTCATATTTATACGAAGCACACAAATACCCATACAAATTACCATATCATAAATGTTAATTATTAAAATGAAAGTTCAAGCCCACAAAAATCCGACATGCAAGCGAAACAATATCAAAATGCCCAGTCTCGCCGTATATATTATTAAGTGTTTTTTTCTTCTGAAAAGCGAATTTAACTTCGCGAAGTGAACTACGAATTCAAAAAGGAATTAATTAAGCTGATGTGTTTAAAACTCTGCACACGAGAGTTATAAATTTTAGTGAGTGAGTCACGACTTGGCTTCGTATTTATATATTCACAAGAATTTACTGGGGGCTGCTCAGTCCACACGTGAGCTTCGTATGCTAAATTGACCTTCTTCGAAGTGGTGTTGCGATGAATTTATATTGAAATAGGGTAAGTTTTATGTAACACGTATGTATCTAATCTTACATATAGATATTCTCCAACAATAAAACCAATAGGTTAGTTTGATAACCAGTCAATTTCATTACTTTTATTGAAATGTTAAAAAAGGGTTACTTTCTATGCAATTCATATACTTATGCTACTCAAATTATCAATAAAAAAAATCCAATAGCTTTTCCTTCAAAATAATAAATGAAAGAGACATTATTTTAAGATGCTTTATCAAATTCTTAATATCATATAGGAGTTTGTTTTTGACCTAGTCAACTACAAAATTTCGAAAGATAACGATGAAGAGAGACCAACAAACATTATTTTGTACATTTACAGTGCATTCCTTTTGTCGTTTTCCAATGGTTCAAATAATCTTTAATGTTACGTTACATAATTCTGACAGTAACGCACTGGTGAATTGAAATACATTTTGATAAAACATCGTGCTTTCCCACACAGTTCAAATTAACCTATTTTTGGAATTCAACGGTCGTTTATTGTTAAATCTTTAATATTTATTCAATAAAATGAGTTAAGTACCTTATTTACCATAATTATATACCTACTGAATCGTCGCTGTGGTTTTTTAATTTAAACTTGTTATCGTTGATTATATTTGCGCGGGTAACTGGGTTGAGGAGGTCAGATAAGCAGTCGCTCTTTGTCAAACACTGGTACTCAGCTGAATCCGGTTAGATAGGAAGCTGACCCCAACATATGTAGTTGGGAAAAAGCTCGGGAGATGAAGATGATGATTATTGATTTTATTTTCACCCAGACTTATCGTGTAGGTTAAGATTGACCAATGTAATAAAAGCCTGTAAAAGATATGCCTTGAAACTACTAGAAAAATATTTTAGTTAGTCTACTTGCAAGAAGTCTCCAAACATTTTTTATACCGCTCATCCATCTTATATTTGACCGGACCAAATGCAGCAGAAACACGCATCAAAATCAAATAAACAGCTTTGATATGAATAGAAAACAGATTGACTCTGGCCCACGGATATGTTAATATTTCCAATTGTATTTTTCTAAGCTGTTTTATTTTGAGTCAACCAATTTACTTCAGTTTTGTCACATTTTCTTTCTGTTTATCATACATATTTTTTTATGCTGAACTTAAATATCAGAGACGCCTACCAGCTGCAACCTCAGCGAAAGAGGTCATTATTTGATGATTTCCGACGAAAAAAATACTTGTGAAAAAATAATATCACTTTTGACATGAATTTGCTAAAAGGTTTTAAGACAGCTCCAAAAAAATGAGGTGTTTCAGTTCGCATAGTACCTACGTTCTCTTAATTTACGAAAGTTGTTTTTTTGGAAAGGGTTATGGGTTGGAACATCAGTGAGAGATTATATATTCAAAAATATGACGTGTGTCTTCAATTATTTATGCTTGTCAAGTGTGCCGCCAAGTGTCCAAGAAGGTAATCTTTCTTTATCTTGCTCCTTATCACTTTTGGGTACGTTTTCGTTAAAATATTCCTTATTTGTATAGTCGTTCAATTATGTGCCTATAACAATTATACATGATTTCAGGTGCACGCTAAAGAAACCACTTGAAACCAGATAAAGACAAGATATGTATGTATATATTGTATGTTTCTGCCCAAGCTAAATAATAAATTTTAGGGTATAGGCTTGAGAAAATTTAAGAAGGAAGCGGCACTTTCGATTTTTCAACGGAATAACTTAGTCATTACAGTATAGTTGCACCTTACGAGTGAATGCTGCAAGATAAAATATTAGCGCAGTTTCGAAGCTTTTACGCATATTATTTATTCAAACGAATAGAAACTACGTAGAGTGGCACTTTATTTGAAAATATATTGAGTAAAATGTTGCCTTTTTATTATTCACACTTTTGTTTAGAATGGTGAATAAATTGATTCATGAACAAAGTGTAGGCCGATTTCATTCAGAAAAAAATATATGAATACAATGACACATTATCAATGATATTAATCATCATCATCACAGCCTTTTTATCGTCCCACAGCTGGGCCGAGTTTACTCTTCCACGGAGAAGGATTGAGCGATAATCACCACGTTTGCTCAATACGGGTTGGTCAATGATATTGCTTTTATATTAAAATAGAAAAGAAAGATCAAACACTGGGAAATACTTTGTTATACCTACCCGATTTTATACATAACACATAAACATGCATTTAACATTTGGCCCTAGTTAATTTTAGCACGTAATTGATCCTTTGATTCATCGTTTAGAACAGTTTCAGATATTATGTGGTAATTGCTGGCGTCACCACACGTAATACACAATATGCGCCTTACAACATGGCCCTAGTTAACTTTAAGGAATCCCTTTCCTCGTCCTCTAGAACTGTTTCAAGTATTTTATGATATTTGATGACGTCATCATATCCGAATAAATATTTGCAAAATATATCCCACGATAAAACACCCTTTGTTTGAAATTAAGGATGTATTACAACGGCCAATAGAAATACCACTAACCCCATTAAAGGTAACAATGAAATTAATTTAGGTAATAAAATAAATCAGGTAATTTATACGTGAAGGGTATACTCTATAGTTTCCGTTAGTTTGAAACTATTTTAAAGCATCCCTGAAGCTTTCTCGTAAATATACTGAAGGTGTTTAAGAACAACAGCGAGACCAATGTACTGTACAATTTATGTACATACGTGTTTTAATAAGTAAACACTAGAAATTGTTGTACTTTTATAATGAGCCCTCTATTATGGTTTAAAATGAGCCCTCTATTTATGTTATTCGAATATAATATAATATCCCTCACACATTCACACAACGTCATCTAGTCCCAAACTAAGCAGAGCTTGTACTATGGGTACTAGAATATAAGGCATATGTTTTCTTTAAACAGCGAAGAGTAGAATGATAATCATTTTAATATTAATAGACAGACGCCAGCACATCAAGCCACCCGAAACTGTCAAATTCCAAATAAATTTTAAACTTATGCTTCAGCGATAAAGTTGAAAATATATTAAGAAGATTTGACAGATTCTAGTAGCTTGATATGCTGGCATCTGTATATTTAAAGGGTTTGGAAAGTATTATGCCTAGTGAAAATAATAGAAATATAACTAAAAAGTTTAGTATACTGAATCTTAAAAGTTTAAATCAATTGGTAAACGAGTGCAAAAATCGGGTTAATTCGCTCCCACCGAAATGTTCGATAAATAATTCAAAAAGACAGGAGTACCACGATTTCCAAGAAGGGTCTATAATGAATGGACGACCTTTTAATTAACATTGTTTGATTAGTCCTTTGTACTTCGAGATACATTAGTCCTCAGTACAGTAAATCAATTGTAGATTATCTCTGAAGCAGTTTTAACAAGTCTACTTTTAAATATTTGGTAGAAGAGTGATCAATAGAACTAATTAATTACTTTGATTCTGTTTATGGATTGCTGAAATATCTATATGTAGCTTTGTAACTGAAATTAAACAATAATAATTGATGATTACATAAAAACGAGCTCTTAAACTTACTGCTGCCAGCACATGAAGGTCCTCTAAACTGTAAATTTTCCGCGACAGAGATGAAAATTTATAAAGGAAATTTGACAGATTGTAGTAGCTTGATGTGCTGGTGTTTGTACACCGTGCTTTAATAATAATCCAATTATAAGGCAAATTTAATTAATGTAACTGTGGACAAATAAATATATATATATATATATTATGAATACATAGTCCTTAAAATAAAGAGAAATTTGTAAAACAAAGGCTATAATTAAACCTTAAAACAGGCTATAAAAATAAACTACGGAACTTAGCGAATATTTTAAAAATCAAACATGGTATGAATAAGCTCATTGCATGTGCATTATGTTGGCCTGTTTAGATAAGTCGACGTGGAAAGACTAAGTTAAAAAGGTAAAAAGCAGAATTTGATAATGTTTGTTCGTATATTTTTTTCAAGCGATAAGTTAAATAAAATATGACAAAAGGTCTACGTATTCCTTTGAATGTTTTATGATGATTGGAATTAAGAAAAGGTAGCTTTTCTAAGATTAATTAATCTATCGGCATCATCATAAATAAGATTATTTTGGTCTAGTGTTTGAAGCACCAGTTTCTTAAGTATGTATAAGCGTACTGATTTGATTCCAGGTCATATAAGTATCAGTGCAATTTCCTAAGTCTATCTTGGATACAAATAACTCATCAAAGGTGAAGGAAGACATTTCGATGAAACCTAGACTATAAAGTATTAAGTCTAAATCACCAACCAGCATTGAACAAGCGTAGTGATTAACGCTCAATGCTTTTCCGTGTGAGAGGAGGTCTTTGCTCAGCTGTGGGACGATAAAAAGGCTGATAATGATTCAAAACAAATAAAAACCAAACCAAACGTAAAAAAAATTTTTCAAGGAGTTCAGAATTAAAATATTCAATTGAACGAAACAAGTTGCTACACTGCAAATCTTGGGCACAACGAGAAATCGATTCAGCAACTTATTACAAAGTTGTTGGGCTATATCAAAGGTCGCGAGAAGTTTGTATGCTGGGGCCCCAAACCCGAACGTTTCGACGTCAAGTCCCAAACCATCCTAAACCATTTTCCCTTTCAACAATCCCGAAAATTATTCTGCATAAGAAAATATAAGTTGTACAAAAGCCATTTCTAGAAGAAAATCGGATATAAGCTTGCCCCAGTTGCTTGGGACATATGCCTACCTAATTTTAGCGGGACTATTTATTTCTAGGTTAGGCTTTTATTTGGATTGTATGTGTTTTTGAAGAAAATGATGATAGTGCCCGTAATATTTACTAATCCGATTTTATTTGCATTATTTTCACCATGCACAAATACTTCATAAATATATACATTTTTTTTATTTGGGTGGGAATACAATATAGAACCCATTATAGACGTAGCCCCAGCAGGCATAGTATTTATGGGGACGCTCCAATTTTGCTGACTGTCCCCAGAATTGACGTCCTCACCCTGACCACGCGTAAATTATACATTCCTTTAAAAGAAACAAATCAAAGTAGGTTATAAAATAGGTTGTTTTTCAAATCAAAATTTGTTAAATGTCAAACCTTTACCTTACCTATTGGAGCTGCTAACGAGGGCTTTCATATGCAAATCTAGGGTCGGAGCATTTAATATTTGTAAAGTTCTAATTTGAATATTATTAAATTAGTGTTGAGTGGCATTTATCACACGACCATAGATAATATTTATCTATAGTTAGTTGCCGGCAGCAGGAGACCGATCTTTATTCTTGTCAAATTGATTTCTCTCGTATTGATGATTTGTTGAAAGTCGATCCCAGATTGGGACACCTCTACCTAACCCCTCGGGAAAAAAAGTGATGTCATTACGCTCAAAAGCAAACACTACTTGGTGTGTTACAGATAACTTATTACCATTAGATTATCATTTTCAAATAAGTTACTCTAGCGCAAAATATTGCTCAGCTTTTTGTCGCCCGTCAGTCTTTTACAAAGTTAGGGCATTAAAAGGATTTATGAATGTTAACTTTGAAGCTAGGGTAGACATCGCTCACGACGGTCTTCTCAAGGAGTAATAGCACATTGTGCAGCCAGCAGATGCATGGCCTCCTTGCGACATTGCTTTTTATAAATCGTTCAAGTTCTCGCTTAGCTCACTGGTTTTGAGATCAAGATTTTTGAAGACGCTGGATTTTAAAGGGTTTAATGGCGCGAAATGTGTCTTTTTATGAGTAAGTCATTTATAAACGTGGTCGTACTTGCATTCGTAGTTTTAACAGCATATTCTATTTAAGTAACTAGAGCCAGATCATATTTGTTCTTGCATTAATATTCGTCAGATGGTAACGTATAAGTCAAATACAGATCTATTGATTATCATAATTATAATTTTTACAACAGTAGAGTTGTAATAACTGATATATTTTGTAAGTAAATAAGTGGTATTTATTATTGAAAGTTTAGCGATGTTACTAAAATCAATATAATGAAACCTTATGAAAAAAAATACACAATTTGTTGAATCGAGATTTCCATCCATCTGTCCCTTTTTGTACATTGCAAAGCAAAATGTCCTTTTATCAGTTCCAAAATCGAGATTTGGATTACTGATAAGTGAAAATTTTAAATTATGCCTTAAGATCCTCAATGCTGCATATTTCGAAAAATGTTCCCACGATTCTAAGCAAATCTTGTACCTTGTCAAAAGATATTAAACTTTTCCTAAACACTAGTGAGATTCCACTGTATAACCTCTTTTTATATTTTGTAATAGATAAAAGATTAGGACTAGACTAAGGACATACTGGATAAGCAACCAGCTTTAAAAAAACTAGACTCAAAATCATCCAAAAAGTCCAGCATCTGATATAAAGTCGTTCTAATTTAAACGAAGTAACATGGCCCCTTAACTTCTTCCCGTTTAAATTCCGTCGGCGACGCGCACGTACACCGTAACGTCTCTACTTGCTAAGATTTATACGACACCAGTATTTATTAACGCATCTTCTAATAGCTTGAAACAGTTTACCACGGCCTTCTTGATGTTGCGTGTTATTTAATTAGGCGATTAACAGCTAATTGAGGGAGGTTTATCTTCGTTTTATTGTGAATTGAGGTTGTGTGTTTATTTATTATTATGACTTTGGAGATTGTCGCGGAGATAAAACATAATATATGTACGTTTTTGGAGTCTGCGATGGGATGCGCAAGTCTTCATTCCAAGGTGAGGGTAAATAAAAGAAGTGACATCCCACATACGATTCATCATATCTAGGTACTTTCCACTTCTTGTGAATATTGAAAAGACGGTCAGAAGGGATAGATAGAGATAACATATCAACTCAATTCATTTAGAACAAAACACGCATACCTACGTAGTTTGTCATACATAACATGAATTTGAGAAACCGATTTTTCTATGAGCCATCTTTATTATCTTAGTACTGGTATTTCCATAATTATTTCATAAAACTCGTGACTAATTCTCAAATACTGAATAATATACATACATATGTAGGTCAACTAATTTGTTGCAAATAAATCAAATACCAATCGGCGAATCAGGTTGCATTAGCAAATAATTTAGGTTCAATAACAGCGTATTGAATAATTTAAAACATGCATAGCGCAGGTAATATTAACTTTAATTAATGGAGTGCATTGGTGCGTGCTGATTGCATTTTCTACGACACTGATTGTATAAACAATCAATAAAGTCTTTTATTGTTTCATTCGTCTGTAAAAATATTGCCTATGGCTTAGTACAATGGATATTATTTCCACAGAGTGGAACACAGTTTGGTTCAAATGTTTTTTTCACGTGAGTTGCCACCGTGAATGAATTTGAGGCATCAATATACACAGAACATTTTCATTGATTTTTACAGTGTAAAAAAGTTTTTACGGGAGCTCCGGTCTGCTGTAGTCGTGTAATAAAAACTTTGTTGATTGGCTAGTGTTTTCAATGAAGTTTTACTACTATTTCGGCTTACTCCACATAGTCCAAACCGATTGTCGGCCATGGCGGTTTTTCTCTCTCAAGAAAATCAGAAAGCTGCGCAGGACATAATTATTATGGTACACAAGCCTTTTCGCAGACGCAGGTGCGCTCTCTATTCCCTCACTCTCAATCCGACATCAGGCGCAATTTTATAACAGATATTTACGGGCTCTCCGATGCACGGGTGTATCAAACACCATCTTTTTTTATTAAAGTTTTTTAAAACTCACGGCCCGGTACTCGGTAATAATAATCTCTATCAATCATCATCAGCCTTTTTATCCTCTTCTTGTCGGGCGCAGAGCTCCTCTTACGCAGAAAAAGGCTTGAGCGTTCATCACCGCGAGTTGTTTCCCTTCACCTTAAATCAGTTATTGGTGTCCATAACTAACTTAGAAAGGTTGCATTGATACTAGCCTAGAATTAAACCCTCATAGTCATTCTTGAGAGGTGCTTTACCTACATATTAGGCCGCCATGTATTTTTTTTATCAAATTGGTATATATTAGCTATTATTTCTATTAGTAAGCGTTCATATTTACTTTACTGCTTTCAATTGTAACAAAACGTTCTTTCCTCTAATATATAAAAAAAAATTATGCTCTAGCAATAGTAGCTATCGTGAATTTCTGGCATAGAGACCTTTCAATTTATAACCTGAACAATTACGTATTCAAGGCACTATTTCAAGGTACAATTCCGTGTCCTGTTTGAGCATTAAGTTTAATTTCCAGCTGCCTGCTAACGTGGATCGCAATAGGTACAATGATAGCGGTGATTGTGTGGCAGAAGTAGACACGATGACGTCATTAATCTTTGTGTAATGACCACCGAAAGCGGATGCGGCGGTCATGGCACATTTGCTAAAGTGAGACTACATTGCAGTATGGATAAGATGTAGAGCGATATCACGCAGTGCTCACTAGTGGACTGTTTCTAATGAAATAACTTAAATTCTCACGCAGTTTTAAAGTTATCAAAATGGTTTGTTCGGAAAGATGTTTTGATATGTGTATCCACTAGACTTTCATCTTCATCTGCCTAGCCTTTCCAAACAACGTTGGGGTCAGCTGACCAGATGCATCCGATTACGATATCTGAGTCCCTTGAGATCTTTGTAAAATTGTATCAATTTTAAGCCATTCGACTCTTGCCTTTATTAGGTTTTTCATGGTTTCATTGAGATGGTAAATATGTCGGGCAAAAAATACGGGCAGTCAAACTTTGTTGAGTGTCAACGACATACTTTGACTATCGATCTGTTTAACATTGAGTTCTGCATAACGCAGATTCGACAGATGACCTAATCCAATACCTACCTAGTCCAATCTTCCGTCGTATTGTGGCGATGTTATTTTATTATGAAGATATTTTGATCTTATTACAAAACTATCGGCCCTCCCCACTTTGCTTGGAGTTCACTCTAACTATTGGTAACAACTGTTTATAATATTTGAGTTAATCGTTCACCTTTTACCTACCCACTTGATGAACTTGATTTAAGTGCTTTATTTAATATTACGAAATCTCAATTTTCTGACAGAATACCTCGTCTATTTTATACTCAATGGTATTTTCCTTTCTGCTTGACCATTGTAGGTTATATGTATAACGCAAGCCGGACAACTCTGGTAATTCACTTTGTTAATTACTATTCTAACTCCAGATGGGGACATCTTAGATTGTATTTTTTATAATTTCAATTTAAAACGATCAATATTATCGTAGTGAAAAGAGCTTTTAGGTGAATCTATTATTAAAGGTTTTTTCTGTACCTAATCTCCAATTTTTTATCTTAACATCATAGAATATATTATTATCTAGGCTGAAAGAACACAAAAATACTTTTACATACCTGCAATAAAAATTCTTTAGTGAACAAATATAAATAGAAGCGTTTTATCGAGATAAAAAGGTCCCTTGGTGTTTAAAAGTCAACGAGAATGAAAAATTCCCTTACAATTTTTTTTTCAAGGAATTGTTTAGAAAGTTTGAAATATTTTTGTTACATTTTCGTCTTCAACATTTTTACCCTTTTAAATACGGGTACGATTCTTGTTTGAGGGCCAATTTACAGTGACTTTAGCTCGAATACAGAAAACAGAAACAAAATTGTTCGCTACCGCGCTCATAATACTTACATATAAACAAGGCATAACATTCGCGGTGAAAAAACTTCAACAACTCGCTGATTATCTGTCACGTGTTGTGACTATGATAGATAACATTACGAATAGTCTGGAAATTTACACCCGCAAATGTCAGCCTAGCGTGAATTAAACATAGCTATACTGACTTGCAGCTACTGCCAAATATCATAATATTTTTTAATTAGCTACAATGCTTCTTATCTCGCGAGCTGTGTGATACTAACCGAGCAAGATCACGGGTCAGATTTATTTGAATCTGCGTGTCATTTATGCCATAGCTTTGCAGAATTGTGGCTGGTGATATGATTATCAAGTTTAAAGCGAAAGATGACGATTTGTGACCAAATGTAGTTACCTGAATAGAAGACTAGGGATTTTTAATTGATGTTGCTGGCAATGTCTAAAGCGTCATCAATTTGTGCCTATGATAATTAATCAGTCCTCCATTCATTCAATATTTAAATCGGTAGACTCGATATTTGAAACCTATGCTTAGGGCCAGTTTCACAATGTCCGAATAGCCAGTATCTCCCGAATATATTAAAAGACGGAACAGAATTTATATGAAATTATCTACCAAAAAAAACTTACTGGAACTTATTCGTAGGTGGTAAAACAGGCCCTAAAACTGGTTTGTGAGGATCAGTCGCTTGCAAAGGCTACACAGATGATGTCATTGAAAAAACTGAGACCTTATTCACATCAGTTGTATTTGAGACTACCCAACCCAACCTCGTACAAGCGCTCGACACTGGTACCATGATACTAGTAAATTGAACATGTTCCTTTCAGCACCACAGCAGTTTCAGACGTTGCGACGAAGCTTGTTTACTTAGCGGTCGTATTTACAGCTGCTATGCGCTTCATTTAGCTGACAGATTGAGCTTAACAAATTTAGTTATCTAAATACAAAGTAACATTACATTTTGCTTAGTACAATACAAATTAAAATTATATTTCCAGAAAGATTCAGGCTTAGCTATATATCATCTTTAGCACGAACAAACTAACTTCTCTTTACTGCCAAACTCGTGTTGTACTTTGGGCACATCATACGTTTGTAGTTTTCTCTACTTTTAGCTGTTTTGGTGATATAAATCAACAACAGAGTTGCAAGAACGAGACAAAACACTCATGGGATATGAATATCTAGAGATTTTTGTGAGTTGGCACTTTTTACATGAAACCAGTGACCATTTGGACCAAGGATCCAAACTTCTCGTGGCCTTAGGGCCAGTTTCACAGGTTACTGACAAGTTCCAGATAGTTTATCTGGCAGATAATTTCAAACAAATTCTGTTCCATTTTTTAATTTATCTGGTAGATAGTGGCTATCCGTAACCTGTGAAACTGCCCCTTAATGTTGGTATTTATGATTTAGAACAATAACGTAGATATTTTACTTTCCTAATCCAATAATCTTTTTGTTAATTTCCAAAACGCCATCCTGAAATAGCTAATATTAAAACTAAAGGCCAGGAACAAAATAATATTATTCAAATTTAAACAGATGCAATTACAGTTTTGTAGTGTATTTATGTTTCAAAGCGCCCTTGTCTTAACTCCAACAGTTTGCAAAGTTAATGCGATAACACTTGAGATTCCCCTCCATGCGCTGCGGGTGACACTGTTCAAACCGGGTATTGTTATGCTTAGAGAACTCCCCGTAAAAGCATTGACAACTTGCTAACTTCGCTTCTTGATAGACTTACCCAGTTTATAATCAAATTATGTTTGCAGTTTATTTTTTTAATTAATATGGAGAGAATGATCTTTTTCAATACCGAACTGCAGGTTTAGCATGGCGATTCTATATTTATTCTGTTAAGAAAAGACAAAGCTCTTTCTGTCAATGTGAACATGTCTTCTGCAAGCTTCTGCCCGAGCATGGCGCGATCTGTCAACTCGCATATAATCACTTGTAAACTTATATCGATCGAAGAAAAGAAAAAAATCTTCAAAAAATGTCAAAGAAAATCTTACGTCAATCTGTCACTTTTCTGTCTTGATGTCCATTCTCCGGTAAACAAAACTTGTTTCTACGTGTGCCATGCTAAGCCTGCTGGACAAAACTCTTATACTCCGAAGAGCTACAAGTTTTGATCAAATATAATGGCGTCCAGACTGATTGCTGGCCATGGCGGCCGTGCGCAGCAGTCGTACTATGCGTCCAGACCAAGAAATCAGTTTAATAAAAGTTTTTATGTAAAAATGGTCCAGTCCAATCACTGCCAGCTGTCATTTGCTAAATTATTCAACAAATTAATTACAAAAACGGTTCTTTTTACGTTGATTTTTTTCACACTATAATTTGAAACATAGGCAATGCTACCAGGATATCAGAGATATCAGGATATAGCAGTACCACATACATACCCACTTTGAAGTCACGTTCTAGAATAATGAGACGCGTAACACGTACTAACGTGAACTGGATTTGGGAAAACCCTGTTCTTTATTCTGTCTCAATATGTTGGTAGGTTACCACGTAACAACTTCTAAATAAGTTGTATGTACAGACGCCAGCACATCAAACTACTACAATCTGTCAAATTGAATTAATAGATTTTCAACTTTATCGCTGATGTATATGGTTCAAATTTGATTGGATACATTGTCAGTTTCGGGTAGCTTGATGTGCTGGCTTCTGTATATAGTCATTTTAGGTATTTCATTAAGTAAGCTAACAATAAAAAGTAAGTGATTTTTATATCGAAGAAATATTCAGAAATTGATTCTCTCACATTGCCTCTCGTCTACAGTTTTCATAATTATATCTACAAAAAAAATATATTACATTTATACCTACTTACTTGTGTACGAAGAATATGATGAATGTTTACCGAGGGACTTGCCAAAGTGAATTAGACTAAAAGAAACTAAACAAACCCCGGCGGTACAGCGCCGACTCATAAGTAATGGTACTTGGCGAGTTAATAAGACTTCAGTACATTTACGGAAAAATATTTATCTTTACTTACACGGTGAAAATGCCTACTATATACGATATCAAAGAAGCGTTTTAGTACCTTGTGTAAATAAATAAACGTTATTAGGTATAAAAGAGGAGATTTTTATAAGGTATAGTAGTTCCCCGTAATTCCATCCGCCGTCTGAAGGAACTTCTTCCCGCACCTGGATAAAAAGTAGCATATGTAGTTTTTCTGACCGTAGACCATGTGTCTACCAAATTTTATTTAAATCGGTCCATCCGTTCACGCGTGATGGCATGACCAAGAGAAATAAGGATCATTTTTTTATGTATAGATCAAAGACCTGGACTTACGTACTATGGATCGTAGCTTACAAGATAAAAGGCTCTTTTATTTTAATGGTTTGCCGCTATTCATCTGTATAAAATACTCGATGACGTAGACCCCAGAAAAGAAAATGTGGAAGAAGCTCCCAACTGATCTAACATCATTTAACTTAAAAACTCGGTACGATAATTCTATACTCATATTATTATAAAACAGAAGGGTTTTTTGTTTTTACGCGCGAATCTCAGGAAATACTGGTCCTATTTGAAAAAAAAACTGCCTGTGTTAGACAGCTAATTTATCCAGGCAACTTTTTATCCAGGTGCACGAAATTGTTCTTACGGGACGCGAGTGCAACTGCTGGATTAAGCTAGTTATACTCCTAGCCTTAGTAATAAACTTATCAGTTAGGAGTTAGTCTAGGAATAAGAATAAGGCCAACACGAGTTGTACTTAAAGATATAGCTTCTCACTTGTGCAAGTAGAGCACATTTTTGAAGTGCCGGGAAATTTCCACTAAATTGTTTCTAGAACTAATTGTAATTCAGAACTCATAGCGCATAATCAGACTGCCTTATTCATACTTACACAGAACGTAAACATTTGTCAGTTTCTAACATAGGAGCGACCAAAATGTAAGTTATTCTTATGGTCTGTATAAAATTACAGCTTGGTATATTAATATTGTCTTAGGCAAAGTGGGCTATCAAGTTTATTTGTTCTTAGCTACTAATAGATTCCAGTTTGTAATATCTCGTTATTATTTTATTATTTTCCTTATATGGGAAAAATTTGTAAGACGCAAGTGTTCTGTCGATTATATAAATTAACTAGCGTTTGCCCGCGCGGCTTCGCTCCCGTTCTTCCCTACTCTACCCTATCCTACCCTACTCTACCCTACTCTACCTTTTAAACCTTCTCTAGACCTCCACGAACATTTCAAGACCAAGATAAGATAAATCCGTTCAGCCGTTCTCGAGTTTTAACGAGACTAACGAACAGCAATTCATTTTTATATATATATAGATATCAGTTTATTATATATGAATTCTGTAAATGAGGACTAAGATCATAAGACACTAATACGTTTATAAAGCTCGCCCGACTATTGCCAACATAAACAGCCAATTTCAACAAATTCTCGTAATGTAATTTCTAAACAATACAAATAGTACCCATGAGTACTATTATGGATCATGGAAGAGTGGAATCCATAGAAAGTAGGTAAGAGTAGTAACAAATAAGTACCTTCAAAACTATATCTACCGATAATATCAAAATGAATCGCTGACTATAATATGTTGCTAAGCGCAAATGTAGAAAGCAGCCGAACCGATGTATCACAAATATAAAAAAAAGTTTTCTGCACTACGAGGGTGGTTTATCACCGAGATGAAAATTTAAAAAATTGGCAAAAACGCCTAAAACAACAGTTTTCTATATTCCCATTCAAACGAACCGTAATTAGGTAATTCTTCCTTTTTTTATCTTATTGCTGACCCGGCGCCGAATAGCAGAATCAAGTGTTAAATAATAAAATAGAAAAGCATCTACTGTCAAGCGGTACGAAGTTCTTTGGATCAGCTTATTTAAAGTAAAAATAAATAAAATATGGAAAGGTGATATCAATAAATATTTTTGTCTCTCTTTCTTTCTGATGAGACCCAACAAGGTAACAATTAACATTATTATCCTTACTTTAGTATGTAATTTCTTTTTACGTCTAGACTTTAAAAGAGACTATGACCCTTGAGTTTGTTTCGGCGTTTCTTCTCAAGGTAGTCAGTTAGGAAATGCCGACCTCATCTCGTTTTTTCATAAAAAATGTGTTGACGTGTAAAAGTGTTGATTTCAACCTGTTTGCAAAATAAATATCATTTATCATTATTTCCGAAATTGCAATTTTATTAATCAGGCACAACTAATATATCATAATATATATTGAGATGGACTGATGGACCTGTGGTGCTCCGTAAACATCATTGTAGATGATTGATAAGCGAAGCACACGCGATAAACTGCTTTATATTCTATTTGTCTTAGAAACTTTGGCTAAGAATTCCCGCCTTATGGAAAAAAAGAGCGCCTGGAAGTAACTTAGCCTACAAGAAGTTTATTATAGGTTTTTACTTTTATATACAGCTTTTCATCGTATTCTTTTATGTTTATCTATTTATTCAACACACAGATAATCATTTCTAAAAGTTTATGTAGGTATGAATGATACACATTTTCTACTGAGTGGGAAATCATCCAATGACCATACCCACTGTGGGTGCAGCTGGAGGGAGCG
Organism: Heliothis peltigera; assembly: GCA_958496145.1. Lineage (NCBI taxonomy): Eukaryota > Metazoa > Arthropoda > Insecta > Lepidoptera > Noctuidae > Heliothis > Heliothis peltigera. The sequence goes on from OY292325.1 coordinate 8,269,374, forward strand.
TCAGACTTTTAATGACTAAAACCATTTTTTTTTCTTTTGGAGCCGTTTGTATGTCAGGGCCGCGGTAACTCTTAAGAATAATCCGGCAGCCCTCACAGATATATCTTAAATTGACTCAAAAATACTTAGATCCTTGAAGTAATTTATATTATTCCAAAAAAGTCTATCCAAATAATTTGTCTCCATACTTGTATTCAGAAGTCTAAAGTCTTACTGATTGACTTGCAGAAAACCCAGCGATGACTAATAAGCACCGAAATCGATATTTTTTTTTTCAGTCTTCTGGATAGCAAATAGCTACACAATCTTACTATAAGTACAAAACAGAGCTAATTTCAGAGGCCGCGGATGAAATTTACGGAAACAGGAGCCACGTCGGCTTGTTCCTCAGATTGTGTCTGGCACGTCCAACTTTAAGCATTGTGAGACTGCGTACTGAACTGGCAAAGCTATCAAAGTTTATAACTGTCTAATACAATGCTATATGCAAACGCAGCAGAAGTTTGTCGCGAGATATATTGCGTCTGAATCGTGTGGGGGGAATCTAATGAAGTGCTGATACAGGCTGGCATTGAAGACGCGTTTATTTTTTATTTGTTTTGATATGTTGCTTTGAAATACTCTAAATATAAAATGAGTTTGATGACGTTTTATTTCATTTTCTGGTCCAATCGATCTAATTGCAGCATGGTCAAAGTAAGGTTAGAGCTTTATATTTTTGTTTAAAAACGTTTGAGAATTTTCAGGAACCATCATACATATTTGTGTAAGAAGCCAGTAAATTTTATTTAGGCTTACTGACAGACGGCATATCAAGCTACCCGAAACTGACAAATTTTCCCGATCAACTTTGAACCATGTGCTTCAGCGATAAAGTTGAAAATTTATTAAGAAAATTTGACAGATTGTATTAGGTTGATGTGCTGTCTGTATAATACCAAAGCTAATAGTCATTATGGAATGGTAAAAATTATATACAGCAACTATAGCTTTTTTCAAATGGCAATAAAAGAAAGCATTGTGCATAACCTCTACATTTTGCGAGTACGTGCCTCCGTAGCGCTTCTCCATTTAACTTATCTTGTTCTGTGGCACGTGTTCCATCTACATAAATGTACAGCCTGTCGTCTTGAAAGATTATTCTAAATTATTTTCTGTATCTCACTAAAATATAAAAGTGCATACACTCGAGATAGAACTTCCTTTTAACGGATTTTAAAAAATACAAAAGATTTTTGCAGTGCTTCTTTTTAAATAAATCTTTTTTTAAATATATAGTTTTCGTAAAATGCGATTGAAATCATAGTTCAAATATTGCTAGGTAAATTATAGCTGATTTAAGAAAAATGACAGAAAATATCGAAAATATGCTTCACAAAGATAAAAAGTATTATACATACATACAGATATACGTTGGGGGACAATACTTATCACACAAGTACATATAGGTAAACAAAAACATAATGATTATCATAAACATAGTGTTTCATAGTAATGATGACTTGCAAATTGTGTCAGTGTTGTTGAATCCATATTTTTTGCGAGGTTACATTTTATCTGTCATGTCCAGTGTTGTTATGACGTGTAGTTTAGAGATAAACTATAGACTTCCATGATTCTAGCACAAAAAAAAAGAATATTATTATAATTATAAATCACACTTTTATAATAATAGGGATTATCTGTACCTAGTTCTAGCCGGAATGACATCAGATAGACCTAGTTTTTTAGTTAGTTGTAGCCGGCACGATGAAGGGTAAACCTAGTTTTACCCGAAAAAAATCTGTTAGTACTAGGTTTAACCAAGAGTAAGTGACTACACCTCGTTCTAACCGGCTAAAACTAGGTGCAGCCGCACTTCGGGTTTTGGCCGTAATATAATATGTATATACAATTTTTTATTTAATTAAATTAAATATAATTAACAAATTAAAACTAATATAATAATATAAATCAAAAAACCTATATACAAAACAAAGTATGCGTTGTTAGGCGTCGATGGTGTTAAGCAGTTTTTATTTTGTCAACAAAATATTACCTGGGATGCTACAAGTAGACATACAATTATAAAAAATACGAAAATTATTGATTGGTTTCGCAATATTACGACATACTGTTAGTCAGCATGACAATAGAAAATTATGTAAGTATTTTGTAATCATTATCACTATGGTACAGAATCTTGATAATAGTTCTTTGGTGCAGGCAGGAATAAAATTGTTCTACCACACTGGTAGTATGATAACGACAGATAAAATATACATAACCGTTTACAGATAAATAACTCAGCCATGTAAATAGATCTAGTGAAATAGTGTGCGATGAGACGCGTTATGATACAGTCATAGTTGTGTCATTGTGTTGTGTTGGAATTTACGTAATAATCAATTGTGAGTAATAATATTCAGAGAATTTAACGTTTGATTTGTATGCAACCACATTCATTCTATGGTATATTTATTATATAGCATAGAATAAATATGAGTTCTCGCAACATTTTCTTTGTTTATTTTTTTTTTGTTTTATTTTACATTTATTTTACATTAAAATGTATCAAATCATAATAATACATCATCATTAGCCTTTCTATCGGCCACTGCTGGGGACAGGCCTCCTCTCACACAGAGAAGGATTGAGCGTTAATCACCACACTTGCTCAATGCGGGTTGGTGATTTAATATAGTCCAGGTTTCCTCGAAAGGTTTTTTCCTTCACCTTTAATCAGTCATTGGTGTCTAACATACTTAGAAAGGAATACACGTAATAATGTATACACACATGTATATGAACACATGTATACAAGGGATACATAAATATTAGTACAATCACAATAAATTATCAATAGTTGAGTTTTTAGTTTAATGAAGAAAACAAAACGTGAAGTGTAAAAATAGACTTTTTTGAACATTTTTCAAAAAAGTCTGTTTTTAGGAGGGAAAAAACATATTGTTGTTGTATTAAAACATGATCATGCATAGAATACTTTTGAAAACATTATTGATTTACAGTCTTGCTTATTATTTTCCGTCATGACTATGTAATTTTAATAAATAATTAGTAATTCAAATAAAAAAGATTTTTTTAAATAAAAAAATCATATAAAATATGCAAACTTTCGAAAATTTGGTTTTAGTTAAATCTATTTGTAAAAGTATTTTCATCTTGAAATACGTTCTTATTGTTATAAAATTCTCCTTAAAACTCTTGTTATGTTGTATGTTAATTACCTACATTAAAAAATCCTTATATTTAATTTTCAGATGGGTGTAAAACTATACGCATTCGATGCTAGCCCGCCAGCGCGTGCGGCTATGATGGGTCTTGAAATATTCAATGTACCCTATGAGAAGATAGAAATGAATCTTAGTGAAGGGAAACATTTAACACCGGAATACCTAAAAGTAATTCCCAAATCTATATCTCTATCTATCTCTATAAATTTTGTCACAAAATATAGAAGAAAGTCATTTTAGTTACACTAGGTATAACTCAACAACGGCTAAACTGATTTGGCTGAAAATTGGGGGGATGGTTAAGTCATGGGCAGGTCAACCTATCCGAATCTGTAAAATTTTACCAATCGAATATTAACCTTCCAGTTACTTTATCTATTGTGATAAGGTTGAATATTACTCATATTTATGAAAATTGTAAATTGAATTGCCAATCGAGAGGATTCAATAAATATTTTGTTACAGAAAAATCCGTTACACACCGTACCTTTGCTGGAAGATGGAGACTTAATTATACACGACAGGTTGGTTTCCTTGTACAGAATTGTAAGGTGTATGTAAGACCTTCTTAAAGGACATCCGAGGTACCCCTTAGGACCAAGGTCTGTCGGTGCTGCGAGTTTTTACCGCGTACCCGAAAAAATACCTTACTGTAGGCAATTTTTCTAAAACCATTCTATATTATCCCCTTAACAGATTATGATTAGGTATCATACTAAAGATCTTATTTTAATATTGTAATTTATTTACTTATATTATAATACGTATTATCATACTTTCAGTCACACTATTCTGACGTATTTAGCCGACACCTATGGAAAAGACGACTCATGGTACCCGAAGGATACTAAAAAGAGGGCACTGGTTGACCAAAAATTATTCTTCGATACCGGTATTTTGTTCGCTAGAGGTCGAAACATAACTGTAAGTACCAAACATGTTTTGTCATAGTTTTAGTTATTTATTTGTTCCTGAGATTTCATAATAGGTATTTATTATATCTTTTCGCATCGAAGTCCAACCGAGTTGCTCTAGCACGTATTAAATTGGAGGTATTCAAAAAAATCAAAATAAGTTCGCTACTACAGTCTGTCCAATTTCCTAAATAGATCTCAAGCATAAATATGGTTCCGAGGGTATTTGAATCTTTTTTTTTTTAATTATTCATATCATAAGTAACATTTTATAAAACCAAAAATAGAAATAGTTTTTGGAATCCGTTGAGAAATAAGTAATTTATAAACCTTTCAAAACTCAAACAATTAATTAACAGAAAAAGGATGCACATACAAGCTTGTGACGTTAAAGCTATTTGATCACGCATGTACAAAAGAGATAGTAAGATGTCTCCACTATGATCCCACTCTTCATCATAGGAATATAAGAAATGTTGATTGCTGCTCCATTTATCAACCAATTTTGATGCTGTTTTCAGAAAAATGTTCTTTGTGCGTGTGTTTATTTATTTTGTTAAAAATTTGTACAAAGAGAAACACAGGCAAATACCCAACAATAATATAGGGATAATATTGACCATACCATAGCTAAATGGAAACTCGTAGCGTAGGCTTGTGGCAGGTAGAATAGGTAACTAAAATAAAAGAATGCTCTTTCACCCACAAGGAGGACAAGAAATCAAACACAATCTTATTTTTTTATAGTTTTCAGTCATAATGGAGGGCAAGAGAACAATAGAACAGAAACATTTGGACAGTATTGAGGAAGCTTATGGTTTTATGGAAGAGTTTCTGTCACGCACGGCTTACATTGCCGCAGACCACGTCACGATCGCTGATGTGTCAGCCTTAACCAGCATGTCGTCAATGGTGTTCTTACATAAGTTAGACGAAAAGAAGTAAGTACTTTCCCCCGGCTGGAGGTCAGAAATTCTTTAGGTTTTCACAGGAAAGACCGGTTAAGCAGTACACGGCTAAGGCTGAACTGCATGTAGTCATAACAAAAAAATAGACTTTTTGTTAACGTTAACACTAAAAAATTTTGTATAATTTATAGTTATTTTTTTTGCGATAAGTCATATGAATGACGATTTAAAATTATTGTTAATTGACTTATTTTATGGTGCCATGTAACTCCGTTTTGGCTTTATCTTTATAACACCCTGTGCATAATTAACATTTTTAAATATAAATTATAACGGACAATATATTATAAAATATATTGAACGTATAAGCAGATAGGTATCCAGCAATTGTTATGATAAATTATTCTTTTTGTCTTTCAGATATCCAAAAACTGCTGCGTGGTACAAAAAAATGAAGAGTACCCCATATTGTAAAAAGTACAACGACCCCGGAGAAAGTAATCTTATTGAACTAATGACAAATCTCTTAAAATCGTAATTATACTTCGAGCCTATGTTTCAAGGTGCTACCACACAGCGTTGTATAACGTTACACAACATTATAACACGATGTGTAACACGAATACATTCATAACATTATCGTGTTACACAATGTTGCAAACTAATGTTTATGTCTAAGGAAATGTAATGAAATAAATTGTTAAGCATGTGTGTGTGTGTGTTTTTTTTATTTTATTAAACATAATATTATATTTTTCCCGTCACGTATCTAATAATAATAACGCTAATGTATAAAACTGTTATAGACTGAACATTTACCAAAAGCCATTTTATAACCAGATAAAAAATAACAATGCGATAAATTATCAAGAAATCAGATTTCAATAAGATACATATAGTCAAGTGGACTCCATATAAAGAAACCTATTCAGTCGACATAGATGAAGGTCCTCTCCACCCTGCTTAGAGCTCGCTACTTCAGCAAGGTATCTAAACGCGCGAAAAGGAAACGGCAGTTTTTTAGGAAAGTAAAAAAAAACGCAGGGTGTTTATGCGACCTAATGGTTAGGTAAGATTAGGCTGTTTATAAATAAGTTATGACCTCTTTTAATAAAACTAAACTACATACAACATTAGAAAAAAAAAACTCAGCTGATTTTCAATGTCTTTGAAGTTTAGAGGTTATTATTGTTGTTGTGTACTTAATAACATAAATCGTAGTAAAAAAAGTACTGTTTGCAGTGATAAAAGTTAATACTTCATTAATCGTTAGAATAACAATAACAACTGACTGAAAATACCGATTTCTGATCAAAAAACATATTTAAGGCAAGTATGTTTTGTATTGTAAGGTCTAGAAGTTAATTTTAAATTTCCTGATCCTACCATTAATGAGCAGTTTTTAGCCATCCCTTCTAAAATAATAAAAAAAATCATTGACCCATGTTTTAACCTCAAAAGTCGAAAACCTATACAAACAAGCTCAAGAACATCCCCAGCTTACAAACTAATAAATGTAGTACTAAAGTCGGTAGCCTATTGCGTACAGGAGCCATAACAGTTTGCTGCAGCTAACGGGTCATACTAGCGAGTCAACAAGCGCTTACACCATGTCACTCAACGTAATCCACGACGTAATTGCATAGTAAACTAAGATTAAACAGAACGTAACAGATTTACGAAGTTAGCATATACTTGGGTTAATCTAAGGAAGTGGATTTACAGTACTCTTGATGCACTTTATGTTAATTGGTTTGCAAAATCACATAGATAATATACATATATGGACGAGCCTCACTTGAGTGTATTTTTACTAATATTATTATCTATAAAACTGAAGAGTGAACTACTAGACAGAATTGAATTCCAGTTAAAGATATCGCTATATTTCTTGTAGTATATAAATAAAGTTACCTAGACATAGGCATTAAATTTTAATGAAATAATATAACTATAATGTACTGATCCGGTTAGACTGGAAGCCGACCCCAACATAATTGGGAAAAGGCTCGGGAGATGATGATGATATGTACCTGAGCAATATTTTTAATACTAAATAATTTTTTTTGTATATTTTTGCCGTGCCCTTGTTTTTTTAACTTACTAATACTTACATTTATAATCAAAACACTTTTACGCCTGAAGCACAGATTCTACCTAGTTCAAGCAAATTGTACATCGGAAATTATTTCATATCTAGCAAGTTGTTGAATAGTATGTGTACAAAATGAAGTAATAAACAATTTATTTATTCCATTTATCAAATAAGGCTACTTCATTTATTCGGACACGTAGACTAGTTTCCAGTACAGTTGAAATTGCTACCTAGTCTTATACATGCTGAAACTTGAAACTACATTAAATAATAGATACTATTATGCAGAATCCTTTTTACATTATAAATAATACAATTTAAAAAGCATTTCAGATGGTAGTTAAACTTTATACGACGGAACTAAGCCCGCCTGTTCGCGCCACCATGATGGCTTGTGCCATATTCAATGTGCCTTACGAGAATGTGGAACTTAATCTTATGGAAAAGGAACAGATGCAACCAGAGTTTTCAGATGTAAGTTTGAAGATAGTTGTGGGTAGAATATTCATAAGCATTGAGACAAATACTTTTGTGGTAAAAAAAGTCGTGGTGGCCTAGTGGAAAAAAGTCGTGGTGGCCTAGTGGTTAAAGAGCCAACCTCTCAAGTGTGAGGGCGTGAGTTCGACTCCAGGTCGGGCAAGTACCAATGCAACTTTTCTAAGTTTGTATGTACTTTCTTAGTATATCTTGGACACCAACGACTGTGTTTCGGATGGCACGTTAAACTATAGGTCCCGGCTGTCATTTAACATCGTTGGCAGTCGTTACGGGTAGTCAGAAGCCAAAATATACAGTATGTTGTATGTATTATACAAGTAATATGAGTAACGGTTTTATATATTTGGACTGAAGGTCTGTAACCTCTATTTTAAAGTGTAGCCCGTACCACTACTATTTCTTTACCACGCAAATCACGCCCAGGGCGTTAAGTCCGCCATTGTATAATTATTATTGTGTGTGACAAGTATTAAATAAACCAATAAAAAATATTATGTCGTTCCCACAGAGAATATATCTGTTTCGGAACAATTTTTAAAACTTCCAAGAAGCAGCAATAACAGACTGCCGATCGAATATCTTTTTGGAACAAATCTGATACGTTACTTTCGAGACATCTTAATGCACGAAATTAGTACTGGATGTCTGTTTTTTTAATCTTTATTTATTTACAGGTTTTTTTCTGAATGTCTGTTTAACAAAGGATTTTGTAATTTCATTTCTGATTCCAGAAAAATCCTCTACACACTGTGCCTGTACTCGAAGATGGTGACTTCATATTGCACGATAGGTTTGTAGTAAGTTATTTGAATTTAGGAATATTTTTAAGTACGTATGTTTGGGATTAAAGTGGTACCAGTAATAGCATCATACTTCAACTGTTAAGTAACGATTACCCAAATGTAAAGTCCTTCTGAAAATAACTCCCCTTTGATTTATATCATCAAAACATTTTCTATTTAGGCTCGGTCTAAAAAACAAGCCAAATCCTAAAATCAAACAAACTCGCTTTTCCACGGCTTAACATGTTTTAATTTATTGCTTTACAAATTGATTTATTTGCCCTCCGTGACGGATATTTTGGCTCTAAATCATTTGTCACTTAGTGCTTTTTGTTCCTGCATTGCAGTCAAGCTATATTAATGTACCTCGCTGACACATATGGAACGGACGACTCATGGTATCCCAAAGACACCAAACAAAGGGCATTAGTGAATCAGAAACTATTCTTCAACACCGCTGTTCTGTTTCCTAGATTAAAAAATATAACGGTGAGTCATTTTGATTAGTTACAGCGTTGTATTCTACCTAGTGTTAGCGCTGAGCTTTGTCTTTCTAGGAAATATTTTTCATCACTGTAAGTTAACTTAAAATTTATTAAATACGCGATAGTAAATAACAACGACGAAGATTAATATTTTATAGCTGAACTTGACAGTACACAAATTGAAGATCGTCTAAATTATACTTTATAAGAATATTAATATTTCTCACACATTCACACAACGTCAACTAGTCCCAAACTAAGCAGATCTTGTAATACACATACTTTTCTTTTGTAAATACCTTAAATGACGCCTCCCACCGTGAATGCAGTTGGAGGGAGTGTCAGAATTTCACTGACTAACACCTACCATTTTCCTTTTGGAGTTCATTGTGTCAGGGATGCGATAACTCTAGTAGGTAAGCAAACCATAGCCCAGGCAGCAAATCGAAATACTCACACTAAATCAAACAGGCCCCTAAAATTTGACTTATGCGGGAATCGAACCGAGACCTGTGGCATGACACTTGCTAAACTAACTACACAAATACACTAACTACCAACTACGCCATCTGGTCGTCGGATATTTATGAAGCAATATATTATATCATAATGTTGTAGCTAGGCCTTCGGACCCACCCACTATTAAAAATTCTAAACCACTTAATCTCCAAAGTTAGAACAAACGATACGCCATTAAAAAGCTCAGTAATGCCTCCATAATTAGTTTCACTAACCAGTAAGTATTTATTTACATGGAAAAGCTCTTTTATTTTAAATGACTTTATTTTCTCAGTACGCTCTAGTCACTGAAAGAAAACAAACATTAAAGCAGAAATGGCTGGACAACATTGAAGAAGGCTATGGTTTCGTGGAAAATTTCCTCAGCAAAACTGCGTTTATTGCCACAGATTTCATCACGATAGCCGACCTGTCAACGTACAGTAATATGTCATGTTTAGCTTACGTTGTTCCACTGGACGATCTTAAGTAAGTCAAACAGTCACTTATTTATGTTGCTAAAAATATAAAATAGGTACTTAGCGTGGACGAATGTCTCAAATGTGTCAAACAGTTGCTTATGTATGTTGCTAAAAATAATACTTAATGTGTGTCAGAAATGCTGGTTGCCTGTGGCTTTGGTATATGAGCGTTGATTAGAAAATTGCTACATGATTACTTTTATTTGCTACATTTAATAAATTATTAGCTGAAATGGTTGCTACTCACACTTCGACTGCTTATAATTATTTAGGTGTGTTTAAACCTTCTATCCTCAGCTATCAAATTAGGAGAATATTGTGATTCCGTTCATAAAACGAATTTGGTAGATAAGTAATGCTAAAATTCTGAGTAAACTAGCTCTTCTTTAAATGTACGCTTTTAAAATGTTCAGATAACACAATATACATAGGTACCTACTCATTTAAATAATAATTATATTCTAGATAAAGAGAGAACTTTTTTATTTATAATTTCCCGAAACAAAAAAGAAACATTTATAATTGTTAGTAATCTTTCTGCAAAAGAACTTGGTTTCAGATATTACAAAAAAAGGAAAAACATACATTTATGGAATCAATTAGAGTTTTAGTAGACTACAGCTAATTATGGACTATTTAAAATAAATCCCTTGTTTAATCACGGGTGATTGCATATTCCTGTGCACTGCCAACTACCAACTGCACAAAACATACGGTCAAGCTGTACACGTAATCATAAAACATGGCCAGTGTCAAAAGTTAGCCGCTATGGATTGCACACATTTTTCTGACGTATCATATCCCGTAGTTTTCCATGAACTCATAACACGAACCACTGAAACTTTTGAGCATTTTACCTGATTTATGTTTTTTTTTCTATTTTTATGAGGATCATGTTGTGAGAAAGATTTTGAGCTTAACGTAGATGAATATATAGGAAGGACACGACCAAGGAAACGATAGATGGATTGTGTGAAATTTGATTTGGCTAGAAAGAATGTTAGTTGTGAGATGACGGCAGATAGAAGAGTGTGAAAGAAGAAACGGTGCTGAGTCGACCTCATATAAAAATTGGGATAAGGTCATGGCAGGTGAATGATTATGATGGTATTTTTTCTATTTTGTATTTACGCTAAATGTGATTTTTTCACAGACATGATAGTTTTGAGTTATTTTGATGTTTATAATCTTCTCAGGTATCCAAAAACAATTCAATGGTGTACTGAAATGGAGAATCAGCCTTTCTGCAAACAGCATAACAATCCAGCAGCGGCTATGTTCGGGGACCTACTGAAGGAGTGTCGTAGCTAGTGAATAGTGTAACGTTAGATATACTTATATTACAGAGGATGGTAAAAGATCGCTGTTAAAATTGTAGTTTTTATTTTGTCATTATCTGATGCTGATAAGCTTTGTGTATTTATGCCATCCCAAAATCTTGGCTAAGTGACAGCCGCACGGCTCGATCGATCATAAGATAAGCAACGCTTGGCGCGGTCGGTCCTTGGATGGGTGCCGATCCCAACATAACTTGGGAAATGTATTATTCAAACGATGAAAGATATTTTTGAATCGGTTTAATAGTTTTTGAGTTTATTCCCTTTTTACATTTGAATATTAGAAAAAAATAGAATCATCACAGGAACAATATGCAGGAACCAACGAGCGTCAACAAACATACACGAATGATAACCACGTATAATGGTATATTCGAAACAGTTTCATCGCCGGCGTTGCATCCAACGAGATTGGATTGAAGTGGGCTGCGTGCCAGTACACGTAGATACACACCCTACAGCATGATATTGTGAATAAATCGTAAGCTGTGCCCTGACCATGATATATGTCGGTACAAATTGGATTTATTTCCCGCTTTCCCTTCCCATTGGTACTGAACAGAAACTGTTATTGCACGTATGAACGATGAGGTGTCATGAATAAAATATTCTGTTGCGAACGCGTCACGCAGCCGAAGCTTTCGATCGCGATTTCAATGTGATACACCAATCACACGATACCTCATACAAATGATTTATTGCTCGTGTAAACATAAGTATAACCTGTTTTGGCACGTACTATAGGTAATAGAATTATTGTTCCCAAGTGGTAGGATGTCGAAAAATTCTCTTGGTATTCAATCATAGAGAGATATGTTTTTTTTTTCAATTAATTCTACCTACAAACACACACCACTTACATATTTAAGAAAATATTTACTTGACATATAACTAACAACAAACCAACAGAAATACAGCTACCAATGATATGTTTTTAAATTTTCTAATAGTTGTCCTAAGATATAATTTTTATTGATAATGAAAAAAAAATGGTTTGCAAACCTAGTCGGTTGTACTCAAACTCAAAATCATTTATTCAAACATATCGCTAAAGGAGCACTTTCTATGGCAAATTACAAAAGACAGCCCACATAACGCCCACAAACCTCTTAACCACTTCCTATTTGTTTTTGCTGGGAAGAGGAAGTGGCGCAACAAACACCCTAGCAACACATGTCTGTCTGTTATAAGTTTGTAGAACTTTGTAACAATATTTTCTTAATATACAATCAGTGTAATGCTACGAATAATTATGTAAAATATTAATTGATTTAAAAGTTAATCACAATAAAGAAAATAATATTTTTTTTGCCCCACGCTAGCTAACACGCCTACATTTGCCATTACAATACTACTTACCTACTACTATAATAAATATTATAGTAAAACTGTATTAATATATACAAACAACGACCCCTTATCGTGCAAAATACAGTATATAAAGTAACAAATTAATTATATAGGTCTATAAAATTTTATTATAATGCAAGAACGATGCAAATTAACTCCAATTACAATGTCGGCATTAACAAAACGTCATATAAAATAAAACGAAGCGCGTTTTAAATTACCCCATTGGACTAATTAAGACTGCGGAGTTGCCTACAGTCTCATAAGTCCGTTGAATTATGAGAAAGTTGCGTTTTCACGTCGTTTCATTCGCGTACTGAAACACCAACTTTTCGAACTCGGCTAAATAATATTTCCAATATACGTATCCAGAGATTTTTCATCCATATTAAAAACTTTGATGTCATCAAATTGGTTTACCTACTGTATTATAAATATACATGTAGATTAACGAACCATATGCATCTATTAAGGCGAGATTCCTCTGCTGTGCGTCACAGTGGCGTAAAATATTTCTTCTGTTCTTCTTCTTTCTAACAAATTGTGGGCGAATATTTCTAAAACATCAGCAAAATGTAACCTTTGTGCGCTAACATATACTAGCTGGGCTCGCGCTGACTACGACGGGTACATGTTTCTTGATCGCGAACGAATACGCGCGAACAATGTTTTTGGAATCTCTCCATTACATTGGTGTTAGACTCCTAAAATCTGTAGCGCTACTAAGTTTCTGAGTCACATTCATGTTGTTAACTTGATTACTCATTTCATATTACTGCTTTATAAATTCATATCATTGTTTCTTTGATAAGAATAAACCCGCAATGATCCGTAAAGGTATACCGCAATGAATTGTCTTCGATACTCCTGCATGCAAATGCCATTTGCTAGATTTATGCCTCAATGCAAAACGACTCATTCCTATTTTGCTTTGCGTTTTATTTGAGTATTACCGTAATACCCATTTTTGTTGTTTTTCCATTGTCGACCGAATCACACACACAAATCTATGCCGTGTCACAGCTCTATACGGTTTAATCTTCCTTGCAGGTTCAAATTCCCGCATCGGTGTATTGTCTTTTGGGACATATATTTCAATAACTCTGTTGTGGTATTGCGTATAAATCGTTCTTTTAGACATTTGACAATAATTTACGTCGATAATTTGCATCCGGACAAAATATGCCTTTATTATCGTATAGTTGAGATATATTTTCTACGGGACCTCATTTATTTTTACTTAATGAGTACATTACTCCTTAATGACTTTTCGGGGTAACATTAAATTATTCAGCATTTTTCGTACCCGTTGGTATATTCGGAACAGTGTTCATATTTAGCAATAAAACCACTCTGACCTCTATTGAATAAATGATGTTAGGGTCGATGGATAATGGTATTTTTAAACCTATTTCAAAATGACCTTATTTTTGTGAGAGATGTATGGATGACGTGACGCGAATATTCGGCAACGTCCCAACGTTCCATTAGCACTGAGCTATAGCTGGCGATATTTTGTATAAATAATGCCCACTTTGACGCAACCTACCCTACATTGGGTCCAATAAGCTTGACATGTTCCTGACAGTAGCCGACCTTTTTTGTTAGCACGTACAAACGTTTAAAGGGCGTAACAGCATCCATTGGCAAATAAAATTGTACCCTATGTTTTATACGTTTTCAAAAATAAAACCTCCTTTTAGTATGCTCACTGGTTTGTGAAGATAATTATAATTGTTCACGTTATCTGAATACACATGAGTAGAATGACAGCCCACTTGTTGATAAGCTGCCCCTTCGATCAACTACCAACCAACAAAAATCTCACGAAATAACACGTTACTCAAAGATTTTTTTTCATGACTCTGGTTTTTGAAGTCGTTAAAGAACAATGAACAAAACATTAATATGTAATAAAAAATCCTCAAAGATTAAGTTTTGTGTCATCTATCCCGACTTTAATCTTAACTTATAACTGCGAACGTTAAAGTGGCTTTGACACAGTTTTGCGTATTATGTAAAAATTCTTTCTGGAAATGAGTAAGTCATAAGTTGTGTATGTTTAGTATATATCTAATATGAAGAACTTATTACGTCCATTCTGCACATTCTGTACAAATTGTTCTTATGTAAACTCGAGTTCCATATCAATAAAGTTGAGAAAAATTATATAAAAACTGAACCTTCCTGGTTCCTGGATGATGATTTCTGCCGTAACTGTGGGTCGAAAATCTCCAGAAAGATCGAAAATGGGTTTTAGTCAAAAAAAGTTGGAAATTCCGTGACACTCGGTCCCACAGTAATATGGAACACGGAAGGTAATATGATGATTTCCAAATCATCCGTTCTATCAACCTATCTATCCGTTGTTTTGCTTACTAGCGACTGATTTTTGACATTAGCCCCATATGTAATTTGTGTCAAATTCCTATCTCTAGTAAGCAAATCAACAGATATTTTTGGTTATTAATTTCGGCTGTAAGTGAGTATCGCTGCTGTATCTGCTGTAACAGAACAGATTGAGGAACAGATAGTATCATGACAGCTGTGGAGTAGCAACAGGCAGAAAGGTGTGGAAAAGGAGGTTGATTAAAGCTGAAACGTAACAATACTTCAGTATGTTACAACTTACCTTAACTTAACTTACTTAAAGCCGTATATTCTATATAATTCCATATTAATTGTGGCTTCATGTAATAAACCATTTAAATGTTGGTCTAAAGATAAGCGTTAAACCTTTAAGCTTATCATGAGAGAAATATTTTGCTTACGTCTTTGTTATGACGTCACTGTCAGGACTATTGTGACAAGGGTTCTTGTCATATCACAATCCTCTTAAGTAGTGTAACTAAAAGCATTGCTAAACAGCCCAGTGGCAAGTAATGTTTTTTTATTTTTTATTTCTAAGACCTAGACCACATTATGCTTTAAGTATGTGGCTATTTATCAAACTTGACACTTAATGCTATTATAATAAAGTTATGACAAATATGACCGTCACACTGGTGGCAACAAAAGGTTGAGTAGGGGTGAATAAGTACTCCAAGTATAAAAAAAATAAGAAATCGGTAGAAGTTTTTAAGAAAAAGTTTGAATATGATTCTGATGCTGCTTTAACAATAAACAACGTCATTACTCACGTTGTTTATTGTTAAAGCAGCATAAAATTAGGTACTAATTCCTCCCAAAAACCGAGCAACTGCAGTGCGTGCCAAGATAACAAATGTAATGCTTTCAATTAGTCTTAAATTCATATTGAGTTATGATAACTGCGTTTTTTTTTGTAAAAAAATAGTAGGTACTCCGTTCATATTATATACTACCTCATTCATTTTTATGAAAGTCAATTATAGAACTCTGCTTTGCTCTATTTTTTTAATGTTTTCACGAGTATGTTCAAAAGTGGCTTCGTTGCTGTGTCGCAAAATATTAAAAATAGAACAAAAAATATTTCTATTTCACATTAGGAATGAAAATTCGAATATGGAACAGATAATTATTTTTTTTTCCGAATATTAAAATAAAATAAAGTAAATGAATTTGGAATGTTTTTTTTCAATTGTCTGACGAGTATTGGGTGTCGGAAATAATCTCTTTGCAATATAAAAATATCAACCCACGAATATAAAATAGCGGGAAAGAAGATTAGTGACATAACTACAATTTGATAGTGTGTTCAAATGGATTTAATTTTGGTGAGTTCCCTGCCATAATTATTGTTTTATCACACGTATTTAAATCTAGATTTAGGTACTTCATAAATGAAATATTTTGTAGTACTTACCTATAACATCTCGAATTAGTTAACAGTTTTCCGGGCATAAAATTAATATTTTAAATAGCACCACCTGTAACTAAGTACGGCATGTACTTCCAGCGTGTTGCGGCCTACCTATCAAACTGTGGAACAAAGCCGACTAAGTCTTGTATTATGCAAACAAGCATCATGTAAGGCGAGGATTTATGAGGCAAGTTCGTTGGGAAAATCGCGAGCACCACCCGTGGGAGTAACCGTGCTCACTATGGCTCCATATATTCATATTTAGGGTTAGGCCCTAGGCGACTGCCCTGGGGAACGCGGCACGCATGAATGACAATCATACGTAATTGAATTGATTAATCATTGTATGAGTTCATTCATATTCAATGACTGTAGTGTTATTCGCTGGGTACTTGTGTTTGTGAAATTATTTGCGGAACTTCATTCGGTTGAATTTTAAGTTTTCACGGATACTATTCCTACTGACAGATGCTTTTTGAGCAAAATTTAACTAAATACTCGCCAGCAAAAGCACAAAACAAAATTGTTCGCAATTGTCTTTCGAAAAACCATATCATGGCTAAGCACCACGAATGCTAAACGTGATTTTAAGATACTTACTGTATTTTTTTGGAAAACTTAATTCAATTGGTTTCTGTACGTACATGAACTCGCGACTAAAAGTGGGATGAGAACTTTACTTGGGTTTATGTTTTCGTGTGCTTATGTAATAAATTCTTTGATGTAGTTAAATGGCGCCAACTAATTTAGACTTACCTATGACTAACACTTTTAATTAACACATTGCTAATCCCAACGTTGCCTTATGTAGGTTAACAATAAAAAATAAAACACTCATTGATAAATAAAATAATCTTTGCAGACAACATAAAAGCAGACAGACATATACATATAAATTTCAAATACTCATAATGTGGATTCAATTTCGTAAAAACTTCTCCATCACATATTAAAGACCTGATAAGTTAGACATTCATATAAATATTTCAACTCAATTTCTCTTAGAATATTTAAGTATGAAATTCTAAAATTTGCGTCATTTTGTGTCTATCGTAAGCGGCTATTATATTAGATAGATTTAGATATGGAGGTTGTCTGTAGGTTGTTTATAAACCCATTCTGAAAATCTAGACACAAAAACTTTGTCAAAACTTTATACAAAGCGTGCCCTTTCTGTCTCCATTGTAAATTAAATAGATAGTTTCTACAACATATTAACAGCGATCCATTTTAAACTTTCGCACATGTTTTTCTAATACAATTATTTAGTTGTAACCTAATTAATTGCTCTTTGTTGTACGTACAATTAACGAATTTATCATACAACTATTTGATTCAAGATAGTACAAAGTTATTTATGTGCGCTCATACCTTATAATACACTTGGAAACTTTGAAGTACTTTGAAAGTTACGGTATCTGCAGAGACACGTGGAGCGTATTTTAAAACATCTATGTATTTTGATCTGTAAAATCTAAAATTCCATCATTTTTTTTAAACACTCTTGCTGTGGGTGCATCAGGAGAGAATACCGGATTTTTGATGACTTAACCCCATCTTTATTCCTTTTGGAGTGCTCTGAGTACCTATCAGGGCCGTGGTAATTCCTGCAACTCCGGCAGGCTTGGTTGGGTAGGGTTTTGTAGTACACTAGGATTCAGAGATCTTCATCAATTCTATAGTAACATAAATCAAGAAAATTAGCACTAAAGTATATACATGATCCTTTCTACTGGCAATATAAATTATTTTGTAGTTTAGTGGTAACAGCTATGGACTCTTACGAGGAAACTGCATAATGCATTCTCAAGAAAGCAAGATAAGGATCTTCAGAATAATAATATCATTCAGTTTACAAAAGATTTGCAAATAAAATAACTTAGATCTTAGAAAGATTTACTTTTGTTAAAACTTTTAATAAAGCTTGTCTATTTTTTGTTAGAGCAGACTTCGAAAGTGCATTATAGTGGGTTTTAAAAAAAACATACATACACGTTTATATCTTTAAGAGGTACAGACATAGACACATAGCGGTCAAACTTATAGCACTCTTTTTGCATTCGGGCTTAAAAATCGTAAATACACATTACTCGCAATCGCTCCGTTGGGTCATAAGTAGATAATAATCAAACCTTACCTTTTAAACTTATCTAACTAAACTAAATGTGCACGATAAAATCGGTCAGTATATATTATATAATAATAATAATAAACGTACGTCGTACGAGATGTATTCTCGCAACTATTTTATCTGTCATGTATAACGAAGAACACCGCTTAGGACTCAACCTATGATTTGCACTTTCGAGTAACATTTCAACGGGTATGTTACGACTCTCATAAATTATACACTGCATCACTTTAAAATCTGTTACACAAGCTATATAAAAACAATTAATAAACAAAATAATCTGATATTGCCTTTGTCATTATTGCTCAATCTTCCCTTAACATTTTAACGGTAAGATGTAAAAGAAAGTCTTCCCCGCGGTGAATCATTCAAGCGACGTCGTAAACAGATCTGGAGATCACAAACAAAAGTATTTAAAGGCTTTCCGAATCAGCGGATATTAAAATAAGAAAAGGCGATATAATAGATGGAAGAACCTAATCTTTAGTAAATTGTGTTATATTACACAAAGGGCTGTTTCATATCAATAAGGAAGTAATATATTGTGCAATATTGATATTTTTTCTGCTGATCATTCGGTTTTCTTAGAAAAAAATTGATTCGATCAACCTGAAACAACATTGCCTGATTCTTATTATTATATGGAACGATATAAAGTTATCCTGAGATTTCGTCAGAAGCTGCCGACATATTGGATTTGAAGTGACGTCACGTATTCCAATATGACATGCTTCCGAATAATATGAACCTAACGACTTCTCGTTTACTCAAATCGGTAGAAGCGTTATGCCGCATGCCATTGCCATTTGGTCCCGACCATGTTGTGGACAAATTTGCCGTTCTCAAATACTGACAGAAAAAGAATACTGTAGAAATTTGTACAGGCCCAGCCCATCAACATACCTCAATCTGTCAAATTTCTTTCTCTCTCTCTTTGGTTAATAATTTAATATTCGATTGGTAATATTTGACAGATTTGGGTAGGTTGACGTGCTGGCGTCTGTACTAGGTACATACTGGATAAGTCAACTATACCTACGTAATGCTAGAGCTGTTCTTCTCACTGTTCTTATTGCGGTATTGACATTGCGTCAGTGTCTATGGTATTTGTTAGTGTGTATGGAGCAGCACTAATTAATTCAAGAATTCGAATCGCAGCGCCTGAAGCCAAATTACAACTCAGTAGTCATTTTAATTTGTGCTATGTATAATAAGGCTGTTGAAAAGCCCAGTTTCACAGGTTACGGATAGCCATTATCTACCAGATAAATTAAAAAATTGAACAAAATTTGTATGAAATTATCTGCCTGATAAACTATCTGGAACTTATCAGCAACCGGTGAAACTGGCCCTTACTTATTTGTACGAATCGCCACTAACTAAAACAGAACGGTACTAGGTAAATGCTACTAAAGGCAGTGAACGTAGTGACGTCATGTACATAAGTATACTAAATAAATACCACATCCATTTAATGTTTTTGAATTTTTTCATTAAACATTAGCATTAAAATATAAAAATTACTCGGTTTTTTACCTGTTAACCTGCATTTACACTGGGGGAGATGCGAGCGTGGCCTGCGAGTCTTTAAAAAATTTTAAATAGAGTAATAATGTAATGAAGTATGTAGGTAAAAAGTTGTGCCATTTTTGAGATTAAAAAAATATGACGATATTGTCAGAATATGTAATTTTTAAGTGCAGTAGTAATTATACTGGGATAGTTATTTTTAAAGGTCTTCTTGACTATCGCTAGAATACGAGTATAATAATTATGTCAATGAAGCATACTGCAAACATTTTTATCATAACGAAGTTGGAATACCGAAAGGCGGCTTTCCGTGGTTCGCAACAATCGCGCATGGCGGGTGCGTTAATGGTAAACTTAAAGGAATCTTTAAAAATGATTCTCAGACATTTATTCAGCCGCGAGTGGCTTGCATTTTTATAATATAACAAATGACGCTCGACAGCGGCTATGCAGCATCTCACACATTCAATTGTCGAAAACTTAAGCTATGTAGGTATACTGCCGCCCGTTTCAGATTAGTAAAGACGCCAGCACATAAAGCTACTAAAATCTGGCAATAGATTTTCAACTTTATAGATGTCGCATACGCTTCAAAGTTGATTGGGAAAATTGGACAGTTTCGGGTAGCTTCTCATCTGTACCTTAAGCTTCAATATCCTATAATTTAACTGCCTCTAATTCGTCGATTGAACCTTTTTAAGTACTAATCAAGACGTTTTCTACATAAAAAATCTCAGAAATATAATTTCACTTTGTTTGTTTGTATACTTTTGCAATTCGTTATACTTTAATAGGTTTACACCACCAGTATTTTTTTAAGAAATACATAAATGTCAACTTGTAATTGTTCCCTGTGTTGTTATAAGGCCTGTCAAGTAAAAGTTTCGCAATAATAAAAGTAGGGAGGTACTCGGCAAGTTTTTTCCTGTTTCACAGCGAGACAGGCAACATTTCAGATAACATTCAATTAGCCTTTTGTGTGAAAGTTTTAAACGTTCACAACTTTTATGTTTGTTTAGTGATCAATTATCGCTCCTTGTTATTATAAAAAAATATTTGGTCAAGTTTTTTTATTAGTTTTCCTAAGTTATCTTGCCTACCTTCTAGCATGCTTCTAGCGAGCTGCACGATTGTTCGCAGAAGTTACCGCGGCCCTGGTACATAAGACCGCCAGAGGTCTGGCACTAACTCTAGCTGCACCCTCAAGGGAAGAAAGAAGTAATTTGTTGAATTTGAAAATCCGATGCTAAAATTACTTCTATACCTAACAAAAATAAACGTGAGTATATTAAATCCTACCTTAGTGCAAATCCCCACATGAAGCAATTAATTACCGAATAAATAAGTTTTTAATTATTTTGTCAGTATTCTGTAAAACAAGCAAACATCCTTATAAATGTTAATGTACTACCTACTTTAGTGTAGAGTTCATAAATGCATGCATACTTCATGCCTCAAAACCTCCTTTTACCATGATATCCTCAATATAGTTTTATCTGATAGAACATCGGAATAGGAAATTACAGCTTCTATACTAAAGCGTATAAAAATGCTATGAAGATAAGCGAAAAACATGAAAACTCAACACGGTTTCCTTATAATTTTTCATGCTATTATTCCCAAACAAATTTAGAAAGAATTTTACTAGGTACCTGCAACAGTCATTGCCTAAATGTATATTTATAATTTAGAAAAATAAAATTTACTTTTAAAACATTATCGAATACCTACGTACAAGTAAAAACGTGCTTGAAAACCACGGGAGCAGAAAGGAATTCAGTACGACAACCCTTTCTGAGCTCTTTCGCAGAACATAAACCGTAACAACTCCAAATAACATTCAAAATAGAGTACCCACACCCTCTAATCCGCCCGTAATCTTCTAAGTTTTCCCACAGCCACAATGTAGTCTCGTTAAAATCAAGTAGATTGCGATAGGACAGTGAGGGGACAGGATAAAATTGTTTTGGTACAGAAACGGCTGACAGCTTCGCAGCTGGCCGTTGACAACGGTCGTCCGGAGTGACACTGTAATCTATTACGCGGAACACCCGGCTCGCGTTTGTTCTCACTGTTTAGTTGGACAACTAACCATTGGCTATTTCGGTGTAGTAAAAAAGTCATCGCTGTACGCGCGGACGACAATCGGTGACAAATGATGGATGGATTACCGCCCTACGTTCCGTTCCTGTCAAGGCAAGGGACTTGCCAAAATTATGCGCTTTGGGGAGCCACCAAATAATTGTTCCGGGACTCCCGTGACAATTAAACAATTGCGTCCGAGACCGCGCTATTGGCGTTATATTTTCAGTCATCTGTTTGTATTACGTAATTTGAAGTGACAGTGCTACTCCGTCGACTTCGAATATCATGTTTCTCCGTTTCTTTTACGGCGCACTTAAGATGACAAGCAAATAATACAGTGATGTTTTTCCCGAGTCAGGATGGGACAGCACTCTCATGCATTTTCTGATTAAATATAACTTCTATCGTACGTTGCTTTAGACAGGCGAGAAAATTGATAGTAGCTAGGTACTCTAGAATTCTGATATGCGTTTTGTGGAACATAAACTTTTTGTTCTAAATATCTAGTTGCAGTCAAAGCTAAAAAGTTTGATCAAGACATATTCCTTGCCATTCGTATGTAAATAACGCTTACGTATTGATTCCTCTAAATATGTAGTCCGTCAGAAAAGGTCTTCCGATCTCCATCTAAGTTATAGTCGTTTCCGCCCCATACCCTTGTTATGTCCGCTTTTATGACAAAATTTATTCTTACCCAGTTTTTGTTCCGTGAGCCTGAGTAAAATGTTTCATAACTTAAATGTACATATTTTTATCATTTCATCATTATTTGCGACGGATATAGGGAATGGATAACTCAATAACCCAGGCGCTCGAAGTCAGTGGACTGGCAAAGTTTCTATTACTGAGCCATTGTAGACTCCCACTAGTTTTTTTTTTTTATGCTACGTGCTTAAAGTTTATAGCTCTTATTAGCAGCGAAGAGAGAATTCACTTAAAGATAACAGAATAAGATCTGTAACGTAATAAATTGTTTAATTAAAAAACTGTTCTAACATAAATAGGTACAAAAAAAGGATTTTTTTGAACACCGATAGGATAAACAATCATTATTTTAAGCAACATCGCCTCTTGACTTTAAGTTTCAAGAGTCAAAGATTGATGTATTCGTTACAATTTATCGCACAAGCGTGCCTTTAAAACTAACTAAAGCCAACATCTTATTCCGTCCTCCAAAGACTATTTCACAGATATGACCTTATCCTAGGAGCACGTCGAAGCGAAATGGATTTACTACATTTATTTTTATGTCACCCACTATAGATGACGCTAACAGGCTTATCTTATCGCATCTGATCTGTCGGGAGGATGCTTCGCTCTACAGAATGACGACAAGTAGGAAAACTGCTATTGTTTTGATATGATTAAGGGAAATAATAAAAATATGATATAAGTGGGTAGTTTGTAATCTTACGTAAGTTTTATAGGTAAAGATATTCCAATTATATTTATTGATAGTGTTACCCTTAGATAACTACTAAAAACCACCAGAACTTGCAGGAACACACATTTTGATTTTGGAAAAAAGTTGTAGTTTTATTTTAATTATTTTATATTAAGAATGGTCATTTTATAAATCTTATCATAAAATAAGTAAAATTTTGGAATAAACTTAACTCGCAGTGCATAATTTTTTATCTTAATCACAGAGGAGTTTTCGTTTCAGATTTAAGCGTAAAAAGTTAATGTCTTCATTAAAATTCAATCGTCTCCTGTCTCCAGACTTTTATTTGAAATAATAAATTAGGAATAAACATAATACTATCTAGTATAGCTGCTATAAAATATAAGATCGTAAAAATAATACGTATTGAACAGTCACACTCAGTTTGTACGTCCCGCGAGAATGAATTTGATATCGGCCCATTGTTTTCCTATAATGGATATTTTATGCAATGCCGTGTGGGGAGACTTTTCGCCACCAATGCTAGTTATTCGATGAATTGTTACTCTTCCAATAAAGACAAAAGACTTATATAGTTATTTTTTTTCTTAGAATTTATTATATGACCGTATAGCGTTTGATACTTAGCAATTATGTAATAGAAAAGATTTTATAAAACAAACTGATATTTCAGAAGAAATACACCACAACCTAGGATAAAAAAGTATGAAGTAGAATTTTATCTTAATCTACATATATCAGTAGAAAAATAATTCCATCGCTCTTGGTTGAAATAAAGACGTTACAATAAAATCTAAAATAATATTATAAAGATGTTTTTTTTAAGATGAATTTGTTTGTTTGAACGCGGTAATCGCGGAAGCTAACGGACAGACTTGAAAAAATATTTCAGTGTAAGATAGCCCATTTATCGAGAAGGCCTATACATCTCACGAAACATTATTAGGCTTACAACTTACGAAACGCGGATGAAAACGCTGCTGGAAACTAGTATTTAAATTAATTTAATAAAATGGATGACAAGGTAACAGACAACAGCTAAAAGATTTACCTAAACTGATTATTTCGGTGCCGCTGTGACAAAATTACTGCTAGAGGTCGAACAACAATAAAATTTAATCAAAATGTAATTTATGAAGATTAGTGTAACACGCGTACAAAAGGATCCTATATTGGAAAGAGAACAATGCTCCGACGCCGACTTTTATTCCCGGGAAATAGTTTCATGCCTAGAAAGGCTACAAATCGTTTAAAAGAGGTTTTTTATTGTAATCCGAACTAACTGAAGTACGGGGTGGTAGATAATTGTTGGTTTGGTTTGCAACAGTGAAATTATGAATACGTGTGAATATTGTTTGCCTAAATAAGAATAATCAAAATTAAGAAAAAATTAACATATTTCTTGGTTACTCAACAAAAAACAGAATTTCCTTACATTGACAGGGACAGCTCAAAATCATAATAAAACTAAACTACACTAGCCAGTACCAGTGTGTGATTACCAAAAAGGTTAAACAACAATAATGATAAGTTATTTTTACTGACAGTCAGTTTTGGAACTCCGTCCGAGTGTCCACTGAGTAATAAAATCGGTCTAAAATAGTTGAGAGCTATTAGGGCCCAAAAGCGTGATCGATGATTCCTGAAGTTAGGTACCATTAGCATAATTCTATTGATACTGAAATAGCATAAACAGCAGTCAAACTAAGTCAGCATAAAACCTGAGTACCATTAATATTTCATTATATCATTACACGAGCCTTAAAAGCTGAGGTACTCAAGTGCTTTCACATACATATTTCATGGTAATACCACGCGCTCATGCAGTGACGAAGCACTATTATACAGAACACTACACATCAGCTCTTTGAAAGCAATTTGTATAGAAGTACTTATCTAGATTCTTTACTTCATTGTATCCGACGTTGAATAGGCAAAGTGCGGCCACAAGCCGAATAATAAGAGGTAAATGGTACCAACGTACTGGAGGCACCGATTTTCAAAAATCAATCACTTAATATGTAGCTGGTACTGATTGTACGGGTCGACAAAGCAGTTTGATATGCATAAATAAAATTAGTGGATGAAAGTTGGGCCTTAAATAAGCTAATGATAAGGAATTCAACAAGAGTTTACTGTACCTATTAAAATCACGATTGGTCTATGGTGTCCTTACAAGTTAAAGATAACATAATAATAGCATCCAGACCCATTTTCGGCCACAATAGCTGTTCTCTTTAAAGAAATCAGCCAGCTGCACAGGACATATCGTAGTGCACACGCATTTGCATAGACACAGGCGCACTCTCTATTCTTTCACTCACATAGTGGGATCGAACGAAAAATCCAACAAGACGGGAGGGAGATTAGCCGCAAGATTGACATTCATGTGCTTTCCGAGGCACTTATGATACACCGACGTCCGGACACCGGGCTACTTTGTGCTCGACTCTGGAATCGAACCCAAGGCCCCTAGTGCAGCAGTCACGCTGTACGACTACTAGACTGACAAGGCAGATAGTAGGTACCACATAGTCAGATACCTGCATACAAGTCAAATAATACATATATAACTTATTAATGATTTAATTTTAGTAATTTTAGAACTTATTGAAATTCCATTCCAAGATTAACCTTACCGGGCTTAAAGCTTTTCAGTTGAATAATCAGATAAGTTCCGAGTATTTTACTGCAGTTACGTATTGATTTATTATTAGTTTCCAGATTGTACTGTTTCCAGTCTCGGTGTGCCTTCGAAGCTATATTTAAATTCCCCGATCGGTCACTCTATATTTATCGGTGCTTTTCAGTATCTTCTTTCTTTCTTTCATTCTCTTTATTTCATTTTCAAGGCTTTTTTCCAAGAGTGGTATACTATTAAATCATTCGATTCATGGCAAAACATTTATCGTTGGTTACCTTTTAATAAATCATTCCAATGTTGCATCTTTTACATAAAAATATTTATTAGTCTATATTTCCCCCCAAGGGAACATTGTAAAGTTCTTTTTTTGGAAAAATACTTGAAACCTTAGCTAATATAGGACATGAGGAAGAAGTTCGGTCTGTTTCATCGCGATAATTTATTGAAAATACTCAAGACTGCAACCATGAAGGCATCTGCGAGACATACACTCGCTTGCTTACCAACATCTCTTGCAAATGAGCATAAAATTGACTAGTTCAATTTGTGCACTGAGTTAAAAAGTATTTTTACTGTCCCACTACAAGGCTGCGGCATCATCTCATATAGAGCCTGAAGGGAGAAGGAATGAGGGTTTATCAACACGCGCTCTCAAGATAGATAGGTGGTTGTGATTTTTTAACATCTAGGTTTTTTTGGGATAATTTCTTATACATATACTCATAGGTATTAAGATACAAGTACTTGGAAAGCTCAGGAAAGTTGTATTGGTGCTTACCTGAATTGGAATTGTACTTACTAGGCTGGTTCTTTGACCAATAGGCCACCACGACTTTATTAAAGCTCATTAATTTCCATCGCAGCGTTTATGCTGCGGGTATTTCATGTAATTATTTTTAAACTCTAACGAGCAATTTCAGTAGCAAATCTAATCTGCGCTGTGATAAATTTTAATAATCACGCTATGAACATGCAATATATTTATACACAATTTAATCAATCTAGTGGTATCTGAACCAGTTACTGAATTAGTAAATATTTAAATAGGTACTATAATATTTCAGCTATTTTAATCATTTGAGTGTAGGTATGTGTATTTATAGATTATTTGCGCAATAAATATGATATAATGCAGTGTGTTTTTGCTTCTTCCGGGAATATCGATGGTAAACCACAAATTTAAGCTATTTTAATACACGCATTAGTAGTTAATTATATTTATGAAATCGCTAAAATGATCCTCATGCATACATTTAAAGTACCTACTTACAAATTTGACTGATTGATAGTTTTTGGCAATCAAATTACGCAATTTGAAAGACTACTTAAATATTTATAACTAACCAAATATGCAATGATAGGTTCATTATAAGTCATCAGTATATTTACTTTTTAAAATGTCAGCTTTTAGCAATGAGAGGATTTTATTTTGTTTGTATTTTTTGACTATTTTTGTGACACTACAGAAAGAAACCAAGCCGAAGGTAGTACCTTGATTTTTATAAAGCATGCGGCAAATTACCTTTAGACTTAGTAGCTAAAGTATTAATAGTGTTTTATAAGAATAATAAAGGCAGTATAATAACGGTGCGGGGCCACCGTCATATTGCTTCAACAGCAATTCATCAAACGTGCAGGGCACTATCGATCACGCCAACGCTGTTAATGCACCGACAAATTAATGATTCCTTCAAAACACTGCCATCGTATTATTACCCTAATGAAATTCCACTATCGAAGCACATTATCACGTAGGTAATGTAGCCACGCAATTCTGCTGCAAATTACATTCAAGAAGTTAATTTTCAAAGCAAGCCAAAAAACTAGTCCTTGAAGTTACAATTAAACAATTTCTAACAATAAAAGTTTGGAATGCTAATTACCCTTGTCTGAGGTCTTGTTTTAATTAACTCTAATGCTGGCTTTGAAACCAATTTTCAAGAAAATTTCATACAATGTATGACTGCCGTTTGGTTAGCAGTTTACTTGGAACTAATTTATTTAATTTAATTAGATAGCTGATATAAATATTTTATTATAATAATTTATTCCATTGTTTTAGTTATTTTAATTTGAATTAAGACACAGGTGATTTAATCTCTTTTGAAAATACTGTCCTTAAAATATTTATTACATTTCACGTTGTAATCAAATCCTGTTGAGACAATCATTATAACATTAATATCGAATTAAAACTGAAGAATTTTACTTTAATAATATTTAATCTTGCATTAGATAAGGTTGCTAATAAATCGGGTGATAAAATACAAAATATTCACTCGCCTCAAACTGTAAATAATAGCCTAACTAATGATTTCTTTGTCCAACATTCGAAATATAATTTGATTTATTTTTTCATTTCCGACAGTTCATTTATTTGATGGAAACAAAATTATGTTGTGGGGCAATTGTAGCAAGTTAATGGAAGGCAGCATATGCCTACCGCGCCGGTACGCCCCTCGATTCATTGCCTCGTATCTGATTCAAGCACGCGCTTTTTGAATCAACCGCTGCCTCGGTGCACTCGCCTAATATAAAATCAGGAAAACTTTTTTATGTCGTTTTATGTTTTTATGACACATCACAATATTTTTTAGTTATAAATAGTGTAGCGTATACGTGTTTATGAGGTTCTACTTAACAACAATTTCTGACTAAACAAAAATGAAACGAAACCAAAATTTTCCTAGCGGATCGGTAAGAAATTATTTTTTTGAGAAAATAAAGTAATTCTTTTTTGAGAAAGTTTTCATTAAATCCTAGTATCATTTGTGTAATTGGTGTTTTTAAAATTGTTGATATATTAAATATGTATAATATGTATGTAATTACACAAGAAAAGTATATAAGTATGTTTATCATTTGTCTAGTACCCATAGTATAAGCTCTGCTTAGTTTGGGACTAGATAATGTGTGTGAATGTGTGAGGGATATTTCCGTGAGCTTTCCCTTAAAAATGAAGATACATCTGAAAAACATTCCAACGCTTTTCCAAGATTTCATTTACTTCTAATAAAAAAATATGAATTATTGCATAAAATGTTTCTCGCAATACGCACACCGCACCCTTTAAGTAGGTATCTTTGAAAGCACGCCTGCTCTATTGAGTGCGCATTGTGCCAAAATTATCCAGTGGTCGCCGGTGCTATTCATCCATTCAGTACTATGATATTGCTACCTGAATGCGAAACTGATACAATCAATATTTTAGTAAATTATACTAGGAACAGTTTCCGCTCACTTTAGAAGTCCATAGCTATACATAAAGTTGTCAGTTTTAGAATTTAAAAGAGGTTCTTCGGAGGTTAGTCTTTATAAAAAAATATACATTTGGTCTAGTGGTCACAAGGCGTGACTGCTGTGAACGGGGTCTCGGGTTCTATTCCCGAGTCGAGGCGAAATCACTTTGTGGGTTTTAATAAACTTTCGCAAACCAGCCCAGAATCTAGAAATTAGTGGTTACACACACGTGCCTCGGAGAGCACACAAATATCAGTCCTGCGCCTGATCCCTCTCGGTCGTGTTGGACTGCCGTACCATAGAACTTAGAGAGTGCATCTGTATCTGCGCAAATGCTAATGCACTATAACATGTTCTGCGCAACGGCTGATTTCCTCCGAGAACAGCTGCCGACAACCAGTGCAGATGCCATATACAAAAAATACAATTAGTAGCGGGCGGCGACAAAAAATCATAGTTGACAAATACATATATAATTAATACTCACTAGATATGTCATCGACGATTTTCCATTTATAAATGAACGAAAACTAATTTATAAGCGCATTTCCGCAAATGTGTTACTTTGGCGTAGGTATGCGTGTTTCATATTCGCTCAGCTATATGAGTTCGCTAGGTGCCCACTATTTCCATTAGCTGCGTTCGCGTTGAAGCGATTCTGATTGCCGAAATGATTAGTGGGGCTATACGCATAGATTGTTTGCAAATGAATGAATGGGAGGCGAGCTAAATAGCTAACCTTTCATATTGACACATGAGATGACGATATCTGGGTTTATGGAATATCTACTAAAAAAATATTCCATTTTATTACGTCTTCGTGAGAACGCTATTAAACGTATTTATCTGCAGTTTTCCCGAATTTTTTTCATTCGATCAAAAACCTTCTATCAATAATAACAACGATAAAACTAATAAATTCAAGGCAGTTGATCGAGACTAATATTATAATATTGAAAAGTTTATTATTTTGTTTGCTTGAACGTGCTTACATCAAGACCGATGGAAAAATATTTATAAAAATATTTAGATTTGGTGTATAAGATAGCCCGTTTATCAAGGAAGTCTACCGTTTAACCGGTTGCGCGGAGAAGTTCCCACAGGACGCGAGAGACTCTGCTGGCAAAAGCGAATAAAGATCATCTCCAAAGGCTAGCTTAGATATAGTAGCTGTCACAAGTATTCAAACTTTAATCTAACACAAACATCCGCTTCAAAATCACTCACTTGACGTTAACGGTTCTTTGAACATCAATCAAAGAGCAACTATCTAATAGTTGGATAGACACGGCACTTCACACAGAGCACTAACAAGTCGGCACGAACGTCCCTTCACGTAAAAGACGCCGGAGGAGTCACGTAGCCCACCAGAACCGAGCCCACGATAAATGATTACGTTTCATGGGAAGTATTCAGTAAAACAAAGTGGCGAAGTTTTGGCAGGGCCATTTAGCAACAGTCCAATATTAGAAAACTTTAAAGATAAACGCTCGTACATAAATATGTTTACTTATACAGCTGGCCACCTGTTTTGTTTGAAATTAAATGCGAATTTGGGCATTTCTCATGTAGAAGTAACTGTAATACACAAAACGCCGTAATTTCATTCATGTTTCAGTTTATTTATGACACTTTTTGAATAAAAATAGATAGAAGCATATAAATAAGTGTAGGTACGTTATCTTCTTATTAATAAACCATGTGAATGAAATCGAGATATAAATAACGAAATTTCCATTTTCTATTTTTTTAAAGCATTGAATAGAAAATGGAAATTCTCAAAATGCTGTTATGCTAAATTGCTTCTTTGCCAAAAAACATCACGAATAGAAACGGCTAAATTTAAAAACACGTTACAGGGAACAGGTAACGTTGTTGCCTGTGTCTGATTAAAAATACATTTTATTGCCTCGCATTTTTAATTTAAAACTAGCTTCTAATCGCATACCGCACCTATATAAAGAGGATATCTTTGTAATTAAAAACGGTTAGCCTACGTTTTGTCATTATGTGGATGTCACTAACATTGTTATCCATACTGGCAAATTGTCTATCAATAGTACATGCAGGTATGGAAATTTTCGTCTCCCTTATTGTAGTAAATTGAAAAAGTGTTAATACTAGAGTCGTGCAGTGCTAAGACGACATTGGAAAGGTTTTAGAAATTAGTGTATCATTTTCATTCGATTTATATTTTTATTTCTCTTATACGACGTGATAATTTTGTGTTAATTGGTTCTTAATTACTAAATTACCATAAAAAAAATATTGCTTCAAATAAGTCAGTGATGGTGTCCAGACTAACTGTCGGCCGGAGCTGTTTTCTCTAAAGAGATCAGCCAGCTGCACAAAACATATTATAGTGTGACAATTTACGACAGACTCAGCGCTCACTCTCTTAGTCCGATGGGACGTCAATCCGACCGGAGAGAGATCGTGCCCAAGACCGACTTTTACGTGCTCTCCGATGCACGGGTGCAATAAACAACTTTTAGACTCCGGGCTACTTTTTAGTCATTAGTCACTATGCGATACTAGTAACTAAAATATACTAAAAAAATATTCAATTTCACTTACCTATGCAGATATAGAACAAGTCGCTTTCAATTCAACGAAAAATGTTTTGGCTTCGAGTGACACCACACCTGAAGGCAATGAAGGTAAGGTTTTAATCTATCTTCAATTTAACGGGTACCTAATATACATACATAGTATAGTTAATATTATAATGAAGCTGCACTAATATAGTTCACATCATAAATCACAAAAAACAAACAAAGACATTTTCATATTAGGTACTGCATTTTCACAATACTGTTAAGTTACATAAATATTTAAAAAATGCTGCAGTTTTCTACTACTGTGATTTTTTTTATTTGCTTAATAAAAGCAAATCTATAAATAATGGCAGCAGAGACAATGGATAAGTTCAATGTCTTTATAACAGCTAATTAATTAAGTAGCTCAATAAAAGCAATTAAGGTTTGTCTAGTATAAATTATCAATTAAATTTACATAAGATTATTTTAAACATTTCGTTACCATTTACTTAAATTGTATGTTTACCGTTTTTTGTCAGTTTATTGTATTTTATTACTGAGATGAAATGAACTAAAAGTAGCAAAAATATTTGAGAAATATGCAACAAGTAATAATTTATCTACCTTTGTAATAAAATAAAATATTTTTTGAAAATATAATAAAGGTATTGCTGCCACATATAAATCTTCATAACATCAAAAATGATTGATAAACACTAGCTTCTAAAATATTACGGCGATACATGAAGTGTTAAGTGCAATTACTGAAGTAGATTGTGCACTTACACAAATTGCACATTACGCATTAGTGAGCATTGAACGGGCTATAAACAAACCGCGCTCGCCATCGAAACCGCTTTTACATTTTACAGCTTATTACCCCGTAGCGCGCAAAGGGTTGTGTATTGTCATGTTTTAAATGTTTTAAACTTGATATTTTTGTTGAAAGAGGCTAAGGAAAAAAGGAAAATGATCTTAGAATGTAATATTTGTTTACCATTGTACTGTATATAATTGATTTAACATGAAGTAGATTTTGAATAAGTCCAAAAATATTAATTTGGGAATAGTTACAATGTCTGCCGGAGCTGCAGGTTGTTCATAAGAGTTACTGTAGCCGCCCTGGCGTACAGGGACAGAAGGAAAGTAGTGGGTTTCAGTTAGTAGGAGTTTGACACTCCTTCCAGCTGCTCCCTCAGCGGGAGGCTTCCTTTGTTTATCAATCATATGATGATTCTTAATTAACCTACCTTATCATTTGAAAAAAAAGCACGAAATATCCTTTAATAATAATTAGGTCATCGATGATTTTAATAAGCCTTTATTATTCATACGATGATTTTAATAAGCCTTTATTACTCACATAATAAAAAGCATGTTGTTTGTGCCCCCACTCGAAAACATTATGGTATTAAATTACTGAACTTTGTTTCATCCATATGGAACTTAATTTTGGGACTTACAATTTCTATGAACCACAGCATAGTTTGCTGGCTAATTATAAAGTTTTGAGCTCGAGCACAACTTTTGAATATTACAGCGCATTAAGCGATTTACCTAGAATACTTTTTCTTGCTGCAAAGCGTAAATTAGAATGTTTTACCTGGTGTGGCAGAAGCCTGGGTTTGTAGTTTTATCTGTCGGAGTTTTATTTCCATACAATATTTTGAATGTTTTTGTAACAAAGATTAAAGGGATATTGTTTGTATAAGACATTTAATTACAAGTTTGTATTTGAAACCAAGGGCTCCGGGATGGTTCACAAGAGTTACCGTGGCTTTAGCACACAAAGACCTTCAGAAGTAATAAAACACTATCTGACGCTGCCTCTAGCTGAACCCCACAGCGTGGGGAGACGTTTGAAGAATTTCCACTCGAATAGAGGTGTCACTTTTAACAGGCTCAAAATAAATCTGAGCAGATAAATTAGTCGAAATAAGTTCTGATTATTGGAAAACAATTTTTCCCAGAAATATAAACCAACACGATTTTTTTTAAATAAACTCACTACGTTCCTTTTTCCAAAATCACAGACTGACTTTTCCATCTGATTTGAAGATAAGTTTATTTATTTAAACATCTGTGACCCACTTTGACAACAAGGCTTTCAGGGGAGGCAATTTGACCGAGTAAATTATAGTCCCAGCGTTGATACAAAACGACGGTCAAGTAAGATATTTCTTTCTTAATTCTATTAAATTATTTACCTGAACCTCTATCTGGTTTGGTAGGTTCACAAACCGGATTCTTTATTACCATGCGTGGCTCATAAAACCGTTTACTGCTTATTTGTAAGTCGTATTGTGCTGAGTATTTTTCAGTCAATGCGTAGTTTTGTCCTCCTTGTAAAACACTGGTACTCAGCCGAAACCGGTTAGACTGGAAGCCGAACCCAACATAGTTGGGAAAAGGCTCGGGAGATGATGACGTAGTTTTGTCCGTAGGTACTGAAAACTTAAGCAAAAAATACTCCAACGAATAATTAATTATTGACATTCTCATCACTAGACAGTTAACAGTTCTTCGTAGAAAATATAATCCGGTTTTCACTCCTAAGGCATTTCATTAATATCTTCTTTGTTCCCATGCACTTTATAGTCTCAACTGTAACAATAACAAGCAAATAAAATACGTATTTGGTTTATGAGAATAATTTGTTACGCTCTCTTTGTTTCGCTAATACTGCTGATATTTGCCTTGCCTTTATTCTGAATACAAAAAGCATACTTAATAGTATTTTTCTACTGTAAAGGAAAAAAATGTTAGTTCAGTTTCCGAAAGTATCAATACCGCAAACATTTATTTCAACTGTGTTTTTGTCAAGCCCGATGTTGAATAAAAAAAGGCATAATTTACAAACTCACAACCAGAACGGTAACTTAGTCGGTAGCTATTCGTACTCCAACAAGTTCTACCGGGTAGAATGTAATTTTTCCCGGGTTGCCAGTGGGCTCACTTTACACATTCAACCGACAATTGGGATCTATATTGCTCGATAAAAAACTTTATTGTTCGACGCAGTTGGTATGTTGGGCAGCGCGGGTAGGTAAACGTATAAAGATTTCAATTCGGGAAAACCTTCAAACTCGAATCATTTTGGAATTGAATCCTTATTCACGAATGTTTTAGTATCGATTATTGCTAACAAAATAAGCCACTATACATCAAACATTAATTAATTCAAAATAATTGTGTTTATTTAATTGATCTTATACTTAAGTTTAACTTCTAAAGCATACAAACGAGATAATACCAGGGAAATGTTAATATTTGATGAAGATTAAAATCACCTACATATCGTTTACCTCAAAAGATTAATATCATAAAGTAATACATTTTAAAATCCATTTAACTTCAAGCATGTTCTGAGTTCTCACAGTACCTAATCAAATGATTAATTATTTCGCTGGCAAAATGTCTGCGGAAATAATATTCGGTTAATGTAAACGAACGCTTATAGAGGCTTATTAAATTTTCAGTATTTTTAATTACAATACAAAAGACGCAATTTTCATACCAAAAGTCAATTTTATGAGAAAAGGATTGAATAATTTTACTGACATTTAGATGTTAATACCTATGACACCAATTCAATGAGATGCGAACACCTTTTGTAAATGTTATTATTAGTATATTATTGTTCCAATTAATGCAATTGTCAATAATAAAAATTGATAAAGTGATTTAAATATGGACAAGGTACTGTATGTATGTCAAATAATTCTTCAATAAACGCACATTTGGAATTAGTCCTCTAATATCTAAATTCGCCTTCTTATATTAATTCGCCTCCTTATATCTGAGAACACGGCAGTACCCCAGTGCCAATAGATATTTTTTTAGAATTCATAAACAACCTTTTTTTAATAATGGGTAATTAAATTTCCCAATAATCATAGTATCGCCCTATATGGCTATTCAACTTTAGTTCCTAACCAACTTCGCACTGCACTGTCTATATTAAACGTTGTGTCGTAGTGTAAACCTTCCTTTCTATTATCAGTTTTCCCTACTCATTTTTTTTTCTCTTAGTTTATTAAATAACTTTTCACGAGTGATAAACACAAACAAATAAACCAACCCTCCTGAATCCTGTCGTGGCAGTTTGCAAGGCAATGCCAGGCTACGACGAGAAATGTCGTAAACGTTGTTCGGGGTATGAACCTGTACAATGCAAATGTATTGAGAACGGTCGTGCGTGTAAAGATGGATTTGTATTCGATCCTGCAACGTATAAATATGTATATTGCCAAGCCAGTGCAATCATTCCTCTTTGTGTTTATTACTCTTAAGCTTAAGATTGTTTGTCTTGTTTTAGATAATGCCAAATTTATTTTGACAATAAATAATTTGATTATCGAAAATTTTCCAGATAAGACAACAAACGCTTCAACAGAAAAGTCATTGGTTAATCAAATAACTACAGAACTAAATACAGATCACTTTGTAACGCCGAAAACAAAAACAACTGAAGGTACAGAAGCCTCCACTAATGATGCGAAAATAACAACCGACAAACAGTCTAACACTACTGAATCTATTAAAGATGTCAATTCAACTACGCAACCAGAAAGTACTTCGGAAAATTCTGCATGTGAAACGAATTTTGAATCAAAAACCACAACAGAAGGACCAACAAATCATGCAGAATTAAGTAAAAATGAATCAACGGTGGAGATAGATTCAACTACTAGTACATCGCAAGGGACTAATAATACAGATACTCTTATACATATCTCGTACATATATGCGGGAGAATTTTCTGGATGGATACCATACACACCATACCATACACCACCAAAATCAGAATCGACGGAATCGATTGAAACTAGCACTTCACCAAGTGCAACTATAGGTGGGTATTATGCATTATAATTGTTTGATATTTGTTACAGATTTTGTCATTTTTCTTATATTACATTATAAAATATTCTCCCTGCAGTGGATGACAGTATAATATT
Organism: Heliothis peltigera; assembly: GCA_958496145.1. Lineage (NCBI taxonomy): Eukaryota > Metazoa > Arthropoda > Insecta > Lepidoptera > Noctuidae > Heliothis > Heliothis peltigera. The sequence goes on from OY292325.1 coordinate 8,306,273, forward strand.
TATTTAAACGTTCCTCATTTTAATTTCTGTGCAGTATTTGTATTTATTACTTGTGTCTTCTGACCACTACAAATTGTGGCTAGCTTAACATTCACACCAGCGAATTTTGTCGCACGTACGAGTACCTATACGCGTGGTTTTTCTACGCGAGCTACATTATGCGTGGCAAAAAACCTGTCGCGCAGTTTCAAGTGTCGTCGTATGTACCAGTTTTTCAGCTCGTATACGCGCGAAACTGACGACAAGCGAACATTGCCGCACGGAAAAACGGAAAATCCAATAGGATGGAAGTACCTACTTTTAATACTAAAATCGATTTGAACCTCGATAGATCATGCAAATGTCAAATAGACGATAAATCAAGCTCTTTAATTATTTTATTGGTAAAATTAATATAAAATCAAACATATCACATTAATTTGTTCTGTATATTTTTAAACACAAAAAAATCGATTAACAACAAACAATAACGAATAGCATAAATAGCTTATCTTGCATAAACGTGCTCAAAATTACGGATAGTAAACGTTTTACGATAGCACAAACACCACTTAATAGCAAATATTTATTTACCGCTATAGTCTCGTGTAATTATGTACTTAATAGCAGTAAGAAAATCAGCCATTTATAAAAATACATCGAAATAAAAAAGATATCAATATTGACTGATTAATAATTTCCCAAGTCACGGATAAATGCTTTAAGTGTATCTTGAAAATGATGACTTATTGCGTAGTATAACTGAGAAAAACTTATAGTTACAGCGTGTGTTCAACGAGGATGCGTTAGACACTTTCACCAGACTAGTTTCGGCACATAACTTCTGCTATTCCAAAGTTGACATAATATTTTTATTTAAACTAAATAGCTTTACGTAAAATAGCTTCTGCAGTCAACAGGATTAACTCCTTCACCTTCCATAATCCCTTAAACTGCAGTTCCAAAGTCTTGGTAGAATCGATGCCGTGCCAATCCGGTAGAGGTTGGAACATATCCAACTTTATGTAAGACAACCGCAATACATGCTTGAAAATATAAGCAACAAAACAATTTGATTTAATAGTGTCTCGAGAACGGACTGCTTTTTAAGAACATTCCCCGATGTTCTAAGTGAACAGAAATGTTGGCGGAATTTTCTGATTGTCCGCTACTTAATTGCAACTCGAAGTATTTCCCGTTGTCTAGCAATAGTAACGAAACTTGCTCAGTGCCAACAGAATGCGAGCCCGGAAGATGCATGTGTGAACGTCATAAATGTAGGCACCGAGACAGACAAATGTGTTGCATTGTTGTACTAAATTTTGGATTAGAACAATCTCTAAGTTAGTACACATTTCCCCTCAACTACTACGTATTATCTATTTAGTATACAATATGCTGTCATTTAAATTTACCACTACACTTGAAGAATTGGAAAAATATTCTCCAATAAAAAGTGTCTGTAAAACTTTATATTCTAATTGATTTCAGGTCCGAAAGATTGCAAGGGAAGACGCGAAAGGTACTATCCCTGTGCCCTCTCGTGCCCTCAGAAGTCTTGTGCGGACTTGTTGAACGGAACTGTGTGTACTGGAATCAGTAAAATCTCAGAATGTAAGCCCGAATGTCGATGCCAAAATGGATTCTTCAAAGATAGCGACGGCAATTGTGTGACCGGAGGAGAATGCAGTAAGACTTGTCAATTTATTCAGAATTTGGTGATAGATGGTGATAGAACCTAATAGATATATATGCATAAACATAATAATTATATTATTTTGTGTGAACGTATAAGTTGTAAATATGTACATATGTATACTAACAATATAAATTATAATTATCGATAAAAATATAAAACCTAATAGATTGGATTTCCTTTTAGGAAGAGCTGCAAGGCAGAATAACAAACTGGCGATGCCTTCAACAACTCAAAATCCTAATCAAAGTAATTACCTTATTATTTTTGATAATTTTTGCATTGTTAGCTTGAGCTGGTTAGGAAATTAAATAATAGTAAATTCTGTTTTATTATATCTGCAGAAATATCCAAGACACCAGAGCCAAGCTGTGAAGATATAGGATATGAATTATTTTCAAAAGGAAACCTTGAGTACACTGCCAAAATACTTAACGTAAGTTTAACGAATATAAAAACATAATACTAAAAATAAAAGTAGGAATCAGGAACATTTTTATAGTATCTCAATTAGTTGGCCTTAATTTGTCAAGCGTCATTTGTCCATGGATTCCTTTAGTAGCTGTTCTACGCGGCTCCACTCGTTCTTTGAAGGAAATACTTGCCGCAGAAAAAAGTAACTTATGTGTTTTCTGACTGTAGACTATTTATGTATAATATGTCTATCTATATCTTCATCTATCAATCATTCTATATACGGCATGTCATTATTCCCTTTGGTTTATGTATGTGTAGGCTTTTGGTATAATTTTGTGAAGAAGTAGGTATGTATGTAAATAAATAAATTAAAAAAGCCAGTTCAATAGTTTATGCGTGAAAACGCGACAGTCATTTACCTACAATATTAGTAAGTATTTAGAAGCAACTATTTATTTTTTCAGGACCTTGTTCAAACAAAACCAGGGAACAACGTGCTGTGTGGAGGAGCATCCATTCTGTACCTAATGGCTCAACTGGCGCTGCAAGCTAAGGACACCGCGAAGAAAGAGCTTTTGAAAGTCTTAAACTTTAAGGAAACAGATCAGGTGAGTTTCTTGTTGGTATTGAGAGGGCAAAGTACCTATCAGTATTGTAGTTAAGATTAAATTTTAATGGTGAGTTATTTTTAAATTGATTTTCTTTCTTTTTCATTTGTTATTCATCTTTATTCCAACTACAAACCTATCTATGTATGATGAGTGTCGTATAACACTACCTTATGTTATGTTTATGGATTTTTAGCGCTGATCCACCTTCTCGTTATACCATCTGTGTAATTTTACTACATAAAAATAAAATATCTTCTATCCGTTTATATAATTTTGCTGTACCATAGTGTAAAAAATGTGATGGATTGTTTTCCATAGATGTGCAGATGTCCCGGAAAGCCAGACCTGAATTATTTACTTATGGGTTTGTTCAAGAGTAACATCGTTTTGGAACAGGTATATAAACACCTTTTATTTTATTTGTCAAAGTTTTTCAAAACCGAAAGCTTTTTTCTTTTATGGAAAAATCATCAAATGACCCACCCCCTGCGGATGCAGCTGGAAGTTCCCAAACTATTATTGACTAAAAACCATATCCCCTTATTATAACACGTGGTCTTAAAAAAAGCAACGGCTTTAGTACTAAATTTAGACTATAAAGTTTGTTCAAAAAGAAAAAAGATGGTTTTGAGCCAGCACTTTTTTAGTTTTACAATAAGCGAAACTACATGTTCCATCTAGAGGTATTTGTGTGCCAGGGTCGCAGTAACTCTTGTGATCAACCCGCAGCCAACCGAAATCTTACATCAGTACAGCCGTTATTAATCAGTAAAACTTCCTTTTTTGAACTCCATTTTTTTTCAAAATATTTATTTACAGATTCGATGTGTCCTGCCAAGAATTTCAGCAAACCTAACAGCTTCATACCCAGACATTGAATATGACTTGTTCTGTAAAATATACGCTGATGATACGTGTACCCTCACCGATTATTTCATTCAAAGTACTACGCAGGACTTTGTGATAGGACCTGAAAATATTGATTTCAGTGCGAAGGAATCGGCACGAAAAATCAGTGAAACTGTAAGTTGTTTTTTCTATGTGTTTGTTTGAAAATGTTAATGTATGTATTCAAAAAAATCATACCTACTCCTTTTTTTGAAGTCGGTTAAAAATTATTGTTAATTAAGTTTCCTTTTATAACTACTTTCTTAAGATTATTTTTGTAAGTAAATACAAAATCACGTACCATTATTGTGTGAGGTGAATGTAAACTGTTGCGAAGATTTCTGACAGCAGAATAACATTCTAATTCAGAATCCAAGTCGTTCACAATAAACTAATGTTTTTACTATATGTACTGCGCATTAATATTAAATATCAATACAATTTGTATCACATTCCTTTGAAACAGGTGGCGCAGTATACAAATGACGCTTTTGTAAATTACATAAAGCCAAACACACTGTCGGCATTGAACAGTTTGATATTCGTGGATGCTGAAGCTTTTATGGTAAGTAGGTACACAATATAACAATATTATTCACACAACACACAGGTCTAACTCGCGATGTAATTATAAAGGTATACGATACCTCTTTTCTCCTGACGATTCGGCCGAATTGCACCGACAATGGTCACAGGTGAACTGATGACAGTTAGCCACATCTTCGTTAAGCGCAGGATTTCTTGACTACCCTCACTTCGTCGTCAAAAGTTTCACTTTTTGATTTCGTACTATCATCAACCTTATACATACATGATACTTACTTACTTAATATGTTTACAAGCCGCGAAAGTTTAAATAAATATATCAAAATAGACAGTCAATATAAAATAACTACACATTCGTTTTCAGGGAAAATGGGAGAAACCATTTGATCCAGCATTTACTACGATGCTAAATTTCAATAGAAATGGAAGAAATGACAAAATACCTACTATGAATCAGAGAGCTTCATTTTTGTATGCAGACAGCTCGGTGCTCAATGCTAAGGTAAGCCCAGACATATCTTTATTAATTGATAAAACAAAGCCTATGTATGATTGTATCTATTTACAACTTTAAACCTTTTAAAAAATAGCCTTTACTGTCCCACTGCTGGGCAAAGGCCTCCCCCATGTCTTTCCACTTATCTCTATGGCTAGCTTTATGTGCCCAGTCCTCGAGGAAACGGTCCAAATCGTCTCTACAGTGCTTCCTCGGTCTTCCTCTCGATCATCTGCCGTCATCTGGGTTCCAATGGGTGGTAATCCTAGCCCAGTTATTAGGGTGTATTCTACGGATGTGAAACACGTTACGACCAATAAGGTTAGCCATCAACACCACAGTCTAACAGCACCAGACGTTTGCTTAACTTACTTATGGTCGATTGATTGGTACTTCTTATTAAACCCTTTCTTTTATTTCAGGTTCTCAGAATGAGATACGCACAAAGAGAGTTTTCTTTAACAATATTCCTACCAAATAGGTTAGATGGCTTAAATGATATGCTGAAGAGAATGGAAAATCCTGACACTGTGTTGTCAGTCATTCAAAGTTTAAGACTTGTAAACGTAGAAGTATACATTCCAAAATTCAGTATATCTGTTGCTAATAGATTAAAAAACCCTTCAATAAAGGTAATTAAGCGTATTTGGTAACTTATTAAAACTGTCTTCTTCCAGCAGTTTCAACCGTGTCCTGTAGGAACTACTCCTTGCACGCGGATATAATGTTACCCTACTGTTCTTCGATAAATGGGAATTCTTACACTGTCAAAAATTTTCAAATCCATTTAGTAATTCCTGAGAATGATAGCAATTATAAATCAGTACCGATCAATGTAATGCCCGAGACTACTTACGTTACTTCGCTTCCGTATTCCAAATAACTAAGGACAATAATCTGTATATATCGGCATCACGCGTGAACAGCTGCACCGATTTAAATAAAATTTGGCAGACACATAGTCTAGAGTCAGAGAAAGGACATAGGCTACTTTTTATCCGGGTGCGGGAAAGAAGTTCTCTCAGGCGGCGGGTGGAACCGCGGGGAACAGCTAATTTGAAATAAAACACAGTAGCAGTTTACTTAGTTTCTAAGGCTACAACTCAAACCTTTTTCATTTCCAGGCGAATATAAAAGAAATATTCAATAAAAATAGTACGGGACTCAAAGAAATAGCTATATGTGAGAATCCATTTGTAAGCGATATCCTTCAGAAGGTGACGTTTCAAGTCGATGAAGTTGGGTTGGGAGACTCTAAAGATATAGGTGAGCTATAAATAATTATGTTTTTAACCTCACACATTCACGGAAATCTTCCTTTTTCATTTATTTCATTAATAGTTAAGACCTGAAACTTGAGCTTTTTTATAATATCTGTAATAAGGGGTCATTTTATTTCTTCGTTTATTTAGAAACGAAGAAATACAATAAATGTTATTTGCCATTTTTTATACAAATCAGCTGAAACATTATTTTGTTACTTGCAACTCCTGAAAATAATTTAACCTAGGTACCTACATAATGATATAAAAATAATTTGTTTTTAAAAAAATATTGTGAATTTCGTTTCATTCTTTGTTTTGTGTCATTATTCTTTGTTTCTGGTTGTAGTTTCTAACCAATTTGAACACCAATCATGTTGAACCAAAGAAGACCCTGTAACACCACTAATAAGCATCACACTGTATATTACAAATTTAAAATCAATCAATTTATTCTGTATACCAAAGTATAATATTCTTTCAATAAAATATTTCCTTGTTTCAGATTTCTCAGACCCAGAAGATATTTACCCATCAAGACAGCAAACCCCTCAGCAATTCAAAGCTGATCATCCCTTCGTTTATTACCTGTTCTATAACAGAGTAGCGTTGATTGCTGGCGTGTTCTCGCGCTAGTAGCTACTGATGTGGGTCATAAGCATTACGTCCAAGTGCGTACAAGATTGTGCTTCGTATGTGTTGAAGGAGATACCTACTTGTAAATGTAATAAATATTTTAAGTGTATTTATTAATGAATAAAATTAAACTAAATACGTGATTTTAAAATTTATTTGGAATACCATAAAGTTAAACAGCTAGGAATATATAAAGACAAGTGATGATATAAAGGTTTATAATTCGACATCCCCGTGCAATAATTCGGTAATTTTGCAAAAATATTTTTAATGAAAAAAATATTTAGTGTTTTATGTTGAATAATAAATATCCTATAGGAGTATTGAAATCATCGAAACATGAAATTAAAGCATTTTTTTAACGTTATAGTATTTTAATACCAGCTTTTATATTATACTTCCAATTAACAAAATAAATAAATATATTTTTCCCATTACTGTAGCTTACGGGATTATTTGGTAAAGTTAAGAGAGTTAATACAATATACATTATAACAATAAATCGTAACCAATAATTCTAGTATATTTTTAAAGATTACGACCAGAAGACTTAGTAGTGAATCTGCCTGCCATGCCGGAGGTCCGGGTTCGATTCCCGCATAAGTAAAACATTGTATGCATGAACATGGGTGTTTTACTTAGTCTGGGTGTTCCTATGTATAACATGTATATATTCATAAAAGAAAAAAAGTATATGAAACGATTATCAGTTATCTAGTCAGACTAAATGACGTTGTGTTAATGTGTGAGGAATATATTATATTAATATATATTAAACATATTAGTGAATGATATCAAGAAAATTTTAAATGTTGTTTGAGAATGTACATATATTATCACCAGAACTCCTTACTTGTTCGTACCTATATGCATGAGCTCAAGAAACTTAATAAACCGCTTAACTAATTACATTTTGGTAACATTAGTAAATAATGTCTATAGGTACACCTAGACAGTTTTATTATTCATATCACGAAGTGAGTAATGGATTTAACGTGACCAAAGTAAATTTAATAAAACGTGAATAGAAAATTTCAGTATTCCAAAATGCAATTACAACATAGGTACTGGTGACTTCTTAAAAAATAGGTAGGTAGGTGCTCTCAAATACGAGCATATGAAACACAATAAATATAATTCAATACTTACCTATTCTACGACGCTATTATAACTTTATTTTCTGCAGTCTTTTTTATTACTGACTAGCTTTTGTCCCCGGTTTTACTCGCGTCCCACGGAAACTACTCCGTGCAACCAGACCAAAATGTAGCCTTATAGCCTGCGACCCATAAATGGTCTATCTAACACTAACAGACATTTTTAAATCGGTCGAGTAGTTGCCGAGATTTATGCGTTCACGCAAAGAAACATACAAACAAATATTTCAGCTTTGCAAAAGGTGTAGGTTACTCACAAACTTTAATGTGGGAGACAACTAAACACACTTTAGTTATGGAGGGACAATTATCATTGTTTTTGTTCAGAGTTGTCATTGCTCTTACAGAGATAAGAACCAATCTTATTTCAGATTTTTTGTTTGTAACCCGCGTTAAATCTTTTCAAATAAGCATGCCAGTTACTAGCCCTAGTTGCCCCTTGACTCACCCTTACTAAAACCGCAGTAAAACAAAACATAACAGGCCAAGAAAACGCTAAATTGCCTTTAATTTTATCGCTCATCAGTATTGTTTTTTGAATGTTCACACATTTCGTATCGTGACCCATAAAACGTTGATACTTCGGTTGTTCACGAACTCAAATGAGTTATTGAATCGTTAAGCATTCATTGAACAGCGGCAGGTTTTTACAAAACATTTAAAAAATAATTAAGAACCAAGCGTTTTAAAATAAATATATTTGTGTCTTTTATTTTCTATTGTACTGACGACAGCAGTAAGCTATCCGAAACTCTCACACTTTTGCAATCAACTTTGAGTCATATGCTTCAATGATGAAGTTGAAAATCTATTAAGAAAATTTGACAGTTTGACAGTTTGTCTGCTCCTTTGAATCCTCTTGAGATAAATAAATGAATTATAATGCTTACCTAATATGCTTTATTATTTTATAATTATAATATTTTCATTTGTATAGAACTAAATAAATCAGATAAACTGCTTTTAATCTCAAAAGGCAAATAAATTAGATAAACATGCACTAGAATTTCTTCAACTTCATTATGTCTTCTCTATCCAACAACTTCAATATGACACATACATACATATGTTCACTCCTTACAATTAATCATTCTATTGTTTGCGTATCATGGAAAATAAACACACATGTTTTTAAATAAACAATAAAAAAATACAAAAAGAAAATAAAATATAAGATTCCGTCAGTGATACGGGACTTGAACACTATTGGTTTATACCTTCTATATTGAAACAAGTGCACGAAGTCGTGTGCGCAAGTATATAAGAGGTAAATAGCATTGATAAGCACCCCAGACGGTTAGTGATAATGTGGAAGCCACTCGTGGTCTTAGCCATAGTGGCGAACACTGGGTTGATAACACTTTCTGAAGGTATGATCTATTTTCATGATGCTTAAGTAAACTGCAGTCAATTGTCGTAAAGAATTACAAATTCAAACCAAATATTTATTAAACGCTTATAATAATATTCTGTTATTACACTAGCTCTTTAAAAAGATATTTTGATAGGTTAATAAAAAAACAAAATACAGTAAAATATGCTTTGATTGAGTGAGAATAAGAATGGTATTTCATTGTCTAGGATATAACCCTGGCCCGTATTCGATTGAAGAACACAATAGTCGTAAGTAAAGTTCAAATCACTATTAATTTGAATAGCTTTTTAAAAGACACTAATTCCCAATTTATTTTTATTCATACAAAAATACTTCTAATGCCTACCTATCGATTATGTTTTTATAGCTTTATTTATACACAGGTCATAGGAAATGTAAGGACGAAAATGAAGTGTATGACCTTTGCCCGGCCCCCTGCCCTCCAAGAGAATGTGGAATCGACAAGGCGTTGATTCTTTGTGCCCCTTCGCCCAAACCCGGTTCGGATGAGTGCAAGCCTGCCTGCAGATGTGCTGATGGCTTTCTTAGAAACAGAGCTGGTATTTGCATCCCTGAAGACGAGTGCAGTAAGTGCTTTATAGCTCTCTTAAAATCATCGATCGGTTTTTGTTTTGTGCTTGACTCTAAATGAACCGTCATCTTCAATAGCAGTTTATGATTGAGTTGGACTAGAATCGTCAAAGCTTGTTTTTGGGCAAGCTTCTAGGGCATGTATCCATTAAAAGTACATGTTTTGGTGATCTAGTAGTCGCATGGAGCTACTGCTAAACACGGTGTCTTTGTAGGCATGTTTAAAGAAACTCTCACAAAAGCAACTCAAAATCTGGAAGTTGGTGATTAATACGTCCGTGAATGGGAGAGCACGTAAATGTTAGACCTGCGCCTGATCTCAGTATGGTGGTGTCGAATTGCCTACCCACCGGGCTAAAAGAATGAAATGAATAGAGAGTACACCTATTTCTGTGCAAATTATTGTGCAGTAAAATATGTTCTGCACAACTGGATCTCTTGAGAGCATCAAGAGCATCCCAGCAGCAACAGCCGGCATGGTCGATCTGCATGCCATTATTATTATGATAAAATCGAAAAATATCTTAATGTTAATTATTTATTTTTTTTGTTAATTTATTTAACAAAGTTCCAAATATTTTCTATTTCAGAATATGACTGCGCCAAAAATGAGACACTAGACCCATGTTTATCTGACTGCCCACCTCGGTACTGCGGTGTCAACATAGCCGCAGTGTCGTGTCTGGCTATTGATGAATGTGATTGTCAGCCTGGCTGTCGCTGTAGTGATGGATTCTTAAGGAATGGGGAAGGGAATTGCGTTCTTGAGAAGGATTGCCGTGAGTACAAAAATGTAGTAAATTGATCAATTTTTATTTACCAAATCAAATGGAACCAGATCCCACTAAGAATTCAAGTTATTACGTGTGAGTTAATCTACATTTAAAATTACATCTTAGAATTTCATACTTGTCAATTTGTTACATATTTTAAGAAAGAAGCTTGTATTGTACTCTGAATTCTCGAATATCTGTATGTTTGCTTACCTCATTATTAGTCCCCTATCCAACTGAAATCATTTATTATTGAACAGTTTTCATTTACCACATAATATTTTAAAACAGCTCAATGCACGGGCCTGAACGAAAGATACAACGTATGCCCAGCCCCGTGCCCTCCTCGCCGATGTGGCGTAGACGACACACTGATTGACTGTGCACCATCACCAAACCCTGGTGATCCCGAGTGTGTGCCTGGCTGCGAATGTGAATATGGCTTCGTCCGCAACTATGAAGGAGAATGTGTGACGAGAGATCAATGTCGTAAGTGATTTTCCAAGAATTTCGTGATTCGTTTTTTCATTTTGATGACCCTTTTGGTACAATGGTCACCATGCCGGACTCTCGAACTAAGGGTCCCAGTTTCGTTACCTGGTAAAGTCGATATTTGTGTTATAGCCATAACACAAGCTTATCCGCTTACTTTGGGGCTTATAACATTGTGTGGAAAGTGTCCCGATATTATATAAAACTTTTAACGTTTGTAATTGGACAATGAGACAAGATATTTAATTCATCATCATTATTACAGCCTTTTTATCATCCCACTGCTGGGCACAGGCCTCCTCTCTCACGGAGAAGGATTGAGCGTTAATCACCACGCTTGCTGAATGCGGATTGGATTAAATATTAAATATCTCATTTAATTATTGTTTTGTAACTTTTTAAGGCTCTAAGATGCCTTCGATACTAACATTTTATTATTTTCAAATAGCTTCGTGTGATGGTGCTCACGAAGAATACGACATATGCCCTGCACCTTGTCCCCCTCGCCGGTGCGATGTGGACGAACGTTTGATCAGGTGTGCCAAACCACCAGACCCTGGCGACAAAAGCTGTGAACCAGGTTGTCGATGTGCTGACGGGTTCGTGAGGAATGAAAGGGGAGTTTGTGTGACCAGAGATCAGTGTCGTAAGTGATTTAAATTGTTATTTGTTTTCGAAGGACCTCCTATTCGTACTTGGTCGATTTTATAAGAAATAGTTACTCATTAGTATGAGTGGTAGACTAGGTGCCTCATATCAAAAAAAGTGAGTCTGCTTTTATGAGACAATCTTTTCTCTATTAGTTTTTAAGTTTTAAGTTTTTAAGTTTCTACTAAGTGCCGGCGGCAGTACCGCCGGACAAGCCGCCAACCAAACCGCGCGCCGTACTTCGGCGGCATTCAAAGCCGACGCCGACCGCCACGCAAAAAAGCATAGCCGCTTGGAATAATCCCAGCGGCACTGCCGCCTGCACTGTGTGTAGTAGCTTAGTTAAAACCCTTTATTTCTTGCATAATCTAGAGATCGATTAATGCAGAAACAATATGCAGCCAAACTGCTGTACAAAGAGATGCTTATAAGGTGTTACTATATGTTTAAAAACAACAAAATCATTACCCCTTATTATATTTCATTTCAGCATATAATTGTGGGCCATTCGAAATTTATTCACAATGTCCAGCTAATGAGTGCCGACCTCTAGACTGCAGTCAAGTAGGCTTCCCAGTACCTTGTCCCCAAGACGAAGACGATGATGATGAGTGCCCGGTGCTACCTGGCTGCATCTGCGAATATGGCTACGTTAAAAATGGAAACGGCACATGCATACCGATATCGGAATGTCGTGAGTTGTAAAATATTATTTATGTGAAATTAATAGCATAGATAGTTTAATAGTGTTTATTCTGATTTCTATTTACATTTCACTCTTAGGCAATATTCCTCACATAATCACATAACATCATCAGGTCCCAAACTAAGCAGAGCTTGTATAGTTGTACCTGATCTGGATCTACATAGGACCACCTAGACTAAGTCAAACACAAATGTTTGACTTATGCAGGAATCGAACCCGCTACCTCCTGCGTGGCAAACAGATTCACTTACTATTAGGACATCTGGTCGTCTAATAAATGAAATTTTTTAAAATTATTTGACAGCTTCATGCGGTGGCGATTCACATGCGATAACGGGTTGCGGTGTCAACTGCGGTAAACGCTGTTCCGATCTAAATAACAAGGATCCTGTATCGTGTATCGAAATATGCTATGAAAACGCTTGTGATTGTCGCGAAGGCTACTTTTACGATGACATCACAAAAAAATGCGTCCGGCCTGAAGACTGCAGTAAGTTATTATTTAATCAAGTAACTAAATTTAAGAAATAAAATAAAAAATATTTACTTATTATATTATTTAGTTATTCGACCTCTAGTATTATCAGATTGCTATTACGTAGGTACCATACAACCGTCACGGTAAACAAATTAACTAACCAGCTGTTCCATGAATAAAAAACAAATGAAACATTAAAACAATGACATGTATTTGAAATTATTTATTGGAAAATAAAACAATGATATAATTTCGCAAGCGTTCACGTATATTCAACAAAATAAACAATACGAATCGCAATGGTAATGACATAATATTTCGGTTGTATTAAACAAATATTATTTCAACAGCACCAGTTTGCGGGAGAAATGAAGTTTACTCAAACTGTACCAACGGTGACTGTCAAGCGAAAGATTGCTCGCAATTAGGGTTCCCGATAAAATGTCCGAGAATTAATCCCGTGGATTGTGTCAAAGGATGTATTTGTAAAGAAGGCTATGTACGGTCAAAAAACGGCAATTGTATACGCAAAAAACGATGCCGTAAGTACTTTTGCTTAACATAATACTTAGATTTTTCGTGTGAAAATCAAAAAGATGATGTGAAGTATAAGTTTGAACTTTTAAGAATTCTTTACCACATTATTCAGAGGCCTTCGCCAGACCTTTGTCCAACAGTCCCAAATCCAATATAGGCAAAAGAAAAAAAAAATGATACCGAATTAGGTAGTATTAAAATAAACATGTACCTATAAAATTCTAGACTTTATTTTACCTTTATTTCAGCCTCATGTGGTGGTGATCCAAACGCAGTAACCGGCTGTGGTGTGAACTGCGGTAGACTATGTTCAAACTACAACAAAGGGCCCGTGAGCTGTATAGCTGTATGCTATGAAAATGCTTGCGATTGCAAAAAAGGTTTTGTTCTGGACGACAGCACTGGAAAATGTATCCTTCCGAATCAATGCGGTAAAGAAATTGACATGTCCATTGTGTGTTAAACGAGTTCTTTTCATGTGTTTCGATATTGCAACTTCGATATACAGCTTATTGAATCAGCTAAACGAAAACTGAAAATGTCTTAGTCATCATTATAGTGGTCGCTTAATTTGAGGCACACGGGAGTCCGACCAAAATTGTTCCTTTTACTAATGACTTGTATGAGGTGACAGAACTATTCTCCTTAAAACTAAAAAAAAAAACTCAGAAGAAAAGAAGAAGATGGTTTCAGACTAGCACTAAAGCCGGTACTTTTTAAGACCCCGTTTAATAAGGGGGTTAGAATTTTATCCTTTCTGTAGGATAACATATTTTCCAAAGTAAATGATGTGATTTGTTGTAACCCTTTTGTTTAGTTTCATGCCGTGGAGATTTCCACGCTCAGCCCGGCTGTGACAGAAACTGCACCAAACGATGCCCTGGCCCTAAACCAGCCGAATGCAAATGTTACGAAGATGGATGCGTTTGCAAGGACGGATTCTTATATGACCCTAAAGTCAAGAAGTGTGTTAGACCTGAACAATGCAGTAAGTAACTAAATGTAATTTGAAGCTTACGTTTGAAGCTTACCTATAACGTAGAAAATAATAAGATTTACGTCACTGATCGCCTTCGAGAATAATGTCTTTTTTTGTCATTCCCAATAATTGTCTGCGCAAAACCACACCAAACTGCGACTAATACGTTCTTATTCCGCAAAACCTTAAAATTAATCTCGACCACAAATGCTTCCAGCTCCACCATGTGGCAGCAACGAAGTTCTATCAAACTGCAGCAACGGTGGATGTGGACCTTGGACTTGTGACGATGTCGGGTTCCCTACCGGCTGTGTCAAAATGGACCAGCAGTATTGTACAGTTGGTTGCGTGTGCCAAGAAGGCTATGTGAAACAAAATGGCGTATGTGTTCCTGTTTCTGATTGCCGTAAGTAGTACCTGTATCAAAGATTAGATAAAGACTCTTTCGTAAGTCTTGTAGTTGCAAAGCGCGACTGCCTTGCACGGGGTCTAGGGTTCGATTATTGGGATATGTGGGTTGAAGAAAATTCCATAAAGCATCATGGAATTTGGTGATTACTACAACTGCGCATCGTAGACAACTTAAACGTCGGTCCTGCCCTTGATCTCTCTGCTATCGTGAATGCCGTCCTATCAGACTATTGATAGACCCCTGTCTCTATTCCCTCACTCTCAAGTGACACGCACCTTTGTCTGCGCAGCCGGTTGATCTCCTTAGAGGAAACTCGGTGTGGACACCATTGTTTAAACTCTCTCTTCAACCATATTTATTTTAGCTACGTGTGGAGGAGATCCCAACGCGCGACCAGGTTGCGGTGTGAACTGTGGACGACTGTGCTCGAACTACAACAAAGGCCCTGTAGCCTGTATAGCTGTTTGCTATGACAATGCTTGTGATTGTAAAGAAGACTATGTGCTCGACGAAAATATTGGTCAATGTGTTCGCCCTGAAGACTGCAGTAAGTTTATTTTCTAATTAATCTACACTACTCTTAATAATACAAAGTTAAACAATTTGCTTGTCTGTTTGCTTGTCTATTTGTTTGAACGCACTTATTTGAAGAACTGGTGGTCCGATTGAAAAAGAAATCCTTAACTTCTAAGTAGCCTATTCAATATTTTCATCCTGTTAGGTACGCAAAGTAGTATATGTATACACAAAGCTGACATTTAAATCGTAATATGTTGAATTTTCCATCCATTAAGGTATTGATTAAAACTAGGCGGTACCCCGACGTAAAAGCATAGTACCTCGAATTATTGTTAAGTTTTTAAATGTCAGCTGTTTGTGGTTCGATCGTAATATGCTTTATAAGAAGAGACCATTGGTCTTTCACTTATCGATGACTTTTTTAGCACCAGTATGTGGGAAACACGAAGTATATTCCGAATGTACCAATGGCGGCTGTAGAGCCAGAAATTGCACACAACTAGGAAAGCCAGTGCCATGTGTAAAATTAGATTCCGAATTTTGCATCAAGGGCTGTGTCTGCGAAGAGGGATATTTACGTGCTAAGAACGGCACATGTGTTCCGGAAGAAAAATGCGACCGTAAGTTTTTTTTGGTCCTAAAGTACAAGTATCGAAAAACATTAACTAGTTATAATTAAACATCTCCCAATGGGCTACTCATCACAAACATGTCGAGTTTTCAGTATAGGATTTATCTTTGCGCAAGTTTTACAGTGGTAAATATCACAAAAAAGAGTGTTCTTGACAGATGATAGAAATTTTGGTTTGATTATAATGGCACAGACATCTTTGCAAAATCTGACCTCTGATTATGATTGCAAAATTTAAAGATCATTCATAAAAATTCATAGGCTCTCAAAAATATATCACATATCTACCAACAGATTGCAACAAACCCCATGAACATTACGAAACTTGTCCATCATCATGCCCACCACAAACCTGTGAGAGCATCAAGAGACAGTACAAATGTCCTCCAACGGCAGCCGTCTGTAGAGGATCCTGTCGCTGTGATGAAGGATACCTTCGAAACAAAATTGGAGAATGTATACGCAAAGAAGACTGCTGTAAGTTAAGACAATTTTTATTACAATCTCCCTTTTTTTGGATTCTTTTATATTCCTGTTTTTTTTTTCTATTTCAATGAAAAGATAAGGTTACTTTTGTTCTGGAACATGTTCGAATTTTTTGCCGAATTTTGAATGAAAACATTTTATTCTACATTTTTTAGTAAAATGCCTGGGTCCTAACGAATTCTACTCCTGCGGCGGCGCCTGTGACAATGTTTGTGCAACATTACACACACAGAATCAAACCAACTGTCCGATCATCAATATCAAATGCAATGAAATGTGCTACTGTGAACAAGGATATGCCAGAGACAACAATAACATTTGCATTCCCATCGATAAATGTCCAAGTATGTATTTTTATTTTTGTGCTTTTTAGACTTTTTTTTTTCTATATCATTCCACAATCTAATTAATTGTAAAATCCTCTGTTACTTCTCTAAATGATAGGGTATTATAACAGTTATTTTCCTGTGAATATTTCCAGTCTATTACAATAAGCCATTTGATAAGAATGTACTTCCAATTTCCACTCATTACACAAATAATCATTATTTGTGTAATGAGGTTGTATCGATAGATCCTTTCCTCTTCGAAGAATTCAATCAGTTGGGTCTTTTCTATTTTATTTTCAGAACCAGTGTGTGGGGTATATGAAAGACTGGAACAATGCCCACCTGCCCTATGCACTCCACAGAAATGTACTGAATTAGGCTTCCCTTATCCATGTGTTGATTTACCTCCAACTGGCTGCCCAGAACCACCTGGTTGTGTCTGCATTGACGGTTACGTCAGAGATGCTAAAGGAAAGTGCATACCTAAAAAAAACTGCCGTAAGTAGAACACGTTCTTTATTGCGTTTGAGATCGTCTAAACCAATGGTAGTCTCTTTAACGATGAAGGAATACATATATTTTGAGGTTTGACTTAAATATAAACCATCTCATAACATTATAAATTTAGCATCAGGTATTGGTACATTTAAGGTCCCTAGATTCTGTATGAAAGAAATAGGTGTAAGTACGTCAAGTATTCGCCCCTGAAATGTAGAACCTCAAATAGAACTAGAGGACATCTTTATATTTTTCCTTCACGTTGTACGAGTGATTGTTGATCGAAAACTACAAAAAAAAATTGAACATGTAAAAATTAGGCAATATTTGCAGCTTCATGCGGAGGAGATTCCAAAGCTGTATCTGGTTGTGGACTGAACTGCGGTAGAACTTGCACCGATTACAACAGCACAGATATCGCTTGTCCGACGATCTGTTATTTCAACGCTTGCGACTGCCGAAAGGGATACGTTTACGATGATAATACAAACAAATGTGTGAAGCCTAAAGATTGCAGTATGTACATTTTTATTTTTTATCAAATGCCTTATATAATATGTCTTTTCATATCAGAAAAAAATCCTTTGAAGTACGACATGACTAAGAAGGGAGTGGATATAAATAGAAGCGAAAAAAATATTGCATCGACCTTACGTAACTTGGGTGCAGGGCAGAAATTAGAGGAAAAATTGTCCACTAAAAAGAAAATAATTGTAATTTTAGCCCCCATTTGCGGAAAGTACGAAGTCTACAATTCATGCGCTAACGGTGGATGCGGGAAGAGAAATTGTACGCAACTCGGAGAACCAGATCTCTGTATCGATGTCATCAAATGTATCGGAGGCTGTGTCTGTCAAAAAGGGTACTTACGAGCGAAAAATGGAAGTTGCGTGCCAATTAGTCAGTGTCCAAGTAAGTTGCAACTTAAGCAATATTGTCAATCAATGGGCTACCTAACTCTGAAAGACATTTCAAATCGGACCAGTAATGGCTGAGATTAGTACGTTGAGGCCAACAAATTCTTCAGCTCTATAATATTTGTAATTATATATAATTGATTTTGCAGTTCCAAAATGTGGGATAAACGAAAGATTCGAACTATGTCCAGACTCCCTTTGTGAACCACAAAGATGTTCAGAGCTAGGCTTCCCTAAACCGTGCCTAGCATCATTAGAGGATTCCAACTGCCCAGGGCAACCTGCTTGCATCTGTGATAACGGTTTCGTAAGGAATGATTACGGAATTTGCGTACCTAAGAATCAATGCCGTAAGTGTTTTAGCTTTTAAAATGTAGGGTTTTTTTTAAAGGTAATAAACCATTACATAGTACCAGCAGGCATCTTAACATGTTCTAACCCTTAGTATAATCGCGGATTTTACGGCGCAAACATTTCTAATAACGCAGGAGAAAACTTTTCAGTCGAGGAAGACGAAATATTAATAAATTTTGTTGCTTTTAAAAATAGGGTCGATGGTCAAGGTACTCTATTTTCATAAAACAGCTCGTCATCCTCCTGTTCTTCTGGAAGGATGTCAATTAGCACTTCGACCATGATTTTGACTTCGGTTGACACACATTTAGAGGGAACTGACGATCAACATCTACTAATTCGAAGACCACTACTCTTGGAATTAGTAGATGTTGATATATTTCATAATACTCTAATATCATTTACAGCATCATGCGGTGGTGATCCAAATGCTCAACCAGGCTGTGGTATCAACTGTGGTAGACTTTGTTCCAACTACAATAAGGGACCAGTACCATGTCCTAGGATATGCAAGTTTAATTCTTGCGATTGTAAAGAAGGCTTTGTTTTCGATGACAATATCAAAAAGTGCGTGCGTCCACAAAAATGCAGTAAGTTTTATCTACTTTATACTAAGTATTGTTTTTTTTTTAATTCAATAATAAATAATGGCGTTCAGGCCGATTCTCGGCCATGGTGGCATGATAGATTTAGCTGCACCTATGAATCCGCAGTCCGACACGACTGGAGAGTGGCGCGGGACCAGTATTAACGTGCTTTCCGATGTACGGCAGCACCAATCACCAACTTCCAGTATCCGGGCTTCTGTTTTGTAAAAGTGTCTTAAAACCCACAGCACTGCCCGATTCATTAATCGAACTCGAGACCCCTTGTTCAGCAGTCGCGCAACGCTGCTGGACCAACGAGGCAGTCTTAGTTAATTTAATATACCTATTATTAACCTTTTGACCACCATAGTCACGTATAGATGACAAACCAAAAAGTGCCCAGCACGCCACGGTCACAACTACATTACAAACTTTAAAACTTCAAAATTAACAGTCATTTTTAAAGAACTCACTACTATATTGTATCATTAATCTGAGATATTGTACATAGGTGTATGAATAAATTCTTGGCGCTTGGTCTTTCTTTTTTTGACGTGGCGGTCAAAAGGTTATAAGGAAATGATCTTAAATATATTTATCAGTTTTACATTTGTCATATTTTAATTTTTTAGCTCCGATATGCGGAGAAGATGAAGTGTATTCGCCATGTATTAATGGTGGATGTCAGCCTAAAAATTGCTCTCAATTAGGAGAACAAGTTCCTTGTCTGAAAATAGATTCCAAACGTTGCGTCAAAGGTTGTCTTTGTAAGGAAGGTTATTTGCGGGATAAAAATGGCGTCTGCGTACCGAAGGAACAATGTACCCGTTAGTATGACTCTTTTGAAAAAATATAATTTTCAATCGAATGAACAATAATATTCTTAAGGACTATTGATATACGTCTTTACAGAGAATTGTTTGGAACCACACACAGTTTACGACCCCTGTCCACCAAGTTGTCCGCCACAAACTTGTGAAAGCATTGGCAAAAAATATTCCTGCCCAGCTGTTATACTTGGCAATAAAAAGTGCAATGGCTCCTGTCGTTGTGAGAAAGATTACTACAGAAACAAAATTGGAGAATGTATTTCGAAAACTGATTGTTGTAAGTGACACCAATATTCGCTTGAGTACTTGTAATAGGTATTGGTAGGAATGTGTGTGCTAGTCAACATGGTTAAATTTAATATTTAACTGAATTTGATACTTCATTTGTGTTATTATTATTTTTGGTTTAAACCGGTTATTCAAACTATACAGACAGAATTAGATCCACCATTTCTTCTTTCCAGCGATAACACATAGGAAGTGGTTAAAGTTTTTGGCGGCTATCTTTCGTAAAATTTATTGACCTTCAAAAAATGCTGATTTTCAGCCTACTTTCAATAAATGATGACGGGATGAAATATTTTTTTTTATTAAAAATGAGCTGTATTAGTATAATTTAGTTGTCACAAGTAAAAAATTTTAGGTTACTAAATCAATTCAACATAAGTATTGTTCCAGTAAAATGCACGGGTCCCAATGAGTATTTCTCATGTGGCGGTGCGTGCGACAACGTGTGTGCTACACTTAGTCAACAGAACCAGACCAACTGTCCCATCGTCAATATTAAGTGCAATCCTATGTGCTATTGTGAAGAGGGATACGCTAGAGACGAAAATGGCGTCTGTGTGCCTATAGAACAATGTCCAGGTATGTCAATAGAAATTAGTATACTTCATGAAGTTTTTAGTAAGTGGCTTCCAACGCTGTAGTCTAATAATCGTATATGTACACCATCAACCGATTAGAATCTCTCAAGTTTTACCAATCAACTTTAAACTATATACTTAAGCAATAAAGTTGAAAATCTAATAAGGACTTTTGACAGATTGTAGAAGCTGGATGTGTCTGTACTTTAGTCCCTTGTTTAACAATTCATGCTCTAACTAAGGAAATAGCATTCTACTTAACAGTTCCAATGAATGCTACCATTTCTAAAGCGATATCAATGATCAAAGATTTACAAACAACTTCTTTATAATAATTTATATCGTTCTGCAGTACCCAAATGTGGTGAAAACGAAAGACTGGAAGACTGTCCAGATAAACTATGTACGCCACAATCTTGTTCACAAGTCGGTTTCCCAATAGCTTGTCCTGCATTAACTGACGATTCTAATGTGTCGTGTCCGGGAGAACCAAGGTGTGTCTGTATCGATGACTATGTGAGAGACGATTCTGGAAACTGTATTCCTACTTCTCAATGTCGTAAGTACAATATCAATTTATATAATAACGTCCTGTGAATGTAGATCCAATGGGTAGAATGATTGAGATGTGCTCCTTCAGAATCTCTTTGAGGTTTATTCAATGCAAGCAAATACTGCAAAAAATAAGCGATTCTCTTCTTATATGGTCCTTACGGCCCATGTGCGGTCAGTATCTTGCGCTGCTGTTGAATCCGTAGATTTATATATTTTTATTATAAAAAGATTGAATACGACATATGCGTGTGTGCGTGAGATTCTATTGGCACACATGCTAGGCGTTTATGCTTCCTGTTTCCTGCAATTTCACCCATTCCCTGAGAAAACTTGGTTCATCCAAATTATTTAATCTTATCATATCATTATCGGCTCAGATCCTGGTGAACGTAATCAAACAAGACAAGATTTGGGCAAATGATTAAACAACTGTTAATGTACGCTTTATATTTTCAGCGTCATGTGGAGGGGATCCAAACGCGGTCTCCGGTTGTGGGCAAAATTGTGGTAGACTTTGCTCCAACTACAAGGAAAAAGACGTTGTTTGCATTTTAATTTGTAAACTCAATGGCTGCGATTGCAGAAATGGATACGTCTACGATAGCAATTTAGGGAAATGTGTTCGTCCTGAAGACTGTAGTACGTATTACTGGTTATTTATAATTTTAGAAAGTATTTTTCTAAAAAATAATCAATAACTTCTTTTGTAGCTCCAATTTGCGGCAATGATGAAATGTATGTTGATTGTGCTAACGATAGCAGCCAAAAGCGGAACTGTACGCAATTAGACGAACAAAATGTTTGTGAAAAACCCATTAAATGCAACGGTGGATGTGTTTGCAAAGAAGGATTCTTGCGAAATGAAAATGGTACTTGCGTACCTGAAGACCAATGTCCACGTAAGTTAAAGCTTTCTGTAGTTGTGGTATGCTGTGTCTTGAGTTCAATTCCCGGGTCGGGCCGAAATAGCTTTGTGGTTTTAAGAAACTTCGATAAAACAGCCCGGAGTTCCATAAATGTCGGTCCTGTGCCTGATCTCACTCCGGTCATCCCATCGAGCTATGACAGTGAGGCAATAGAGAGTGCACCTGTGTCTGCGCTAATATTAGTACACTATAATTATGTCCTGCGTAGAAGTCCTTAGGGAGAACAGCCGTCGTGGCCAGAAATCGACCTGAACGCAATTATTTGTTATAAAATACGAATTATGTACAGACGCATCAAGCTACTACAATCTGTCAAATTTCCTTAATAGATTTTCTACTTTATCGCTGAAGCATATGGTTCAAATTTGATTGGGTAAACTTGACAGTTTTGGGTAGCTTGATATGCTGCGTGTCTGTCCTTAAGTTATGTGGTTTTAATACGATTTAATTTCTTATAACATTCGATTTTCAGGAAAATGTTCTGGACCTAATGAACATTATGCCTGCGGCAGTGCATGCGACAACGTTTGTTCGACATTATCTACACAAAATCAAACAAATTGCCCTATTGTTAATAAAAGGTGCAACAGTAATTGTTATTGTAATGAAGGCTATGCTCGAGATGATAATGGTATTTGCATACCCATTGAACAGTGCGGAGGTAACTTTTGCTTTACTTATTAACAATATATGTATACAATAAGCATTATAAAATCATTGCTTGAATTTCAAGCTAGGACATATTCATGTATGTAATGGTCAGATCAGTATGAAATGGTTTGATTAATATCTTTAAAGTGTATTTTGCTGAATATGCTAAGAATTGGATCAAAATTACCTAAACTACCTTATATTTATTTCTAAGAAATTATTTGACAATTAACTTTGGTAATCTTTAAAAGTGGTTCAAAGACATAAGAACATTTATCAACAAAATACTGAGTTAGCGTTTTCTTATAACTTTTAAAATATTATCAGATTTTGAAAAACTAAGTATATGCATATCATCATCTTTACCAGTTTCTTGTCATGGGGATCCAAACGCCACACCTGGTTGCGGAGGCCATTGCGGCAGACGTTGTTCCACGTACAATAAAGGTCTTGTCGCATGTCCCCTTATTTGCCAGTTAGATGGCTGTGACTGCAAAGAAAGCTACGTATATGATGACAATCTAAAGAAATGTGTACAACCTAAGGACTGCAGTAAGTGGACATTTTATGTTATTCAATATACGTAAGACAAAATGTAATTCAAATGTTTAAATAGCGAAAATTCAGTATTAATTGTCGATAACGATACGATAAACGTGGTGTTTTTTTACATGAAGAAAGAAAAGAAAGTGTTCTGAACGAAAATAGGACAAAGAACGCGCTGTATGTTCATAATATGTACATAGACTTATCAATAATAATCCTAGTTCTCCAAACGCACGTTGGCAATGCGCTCGATTGTAAGCGCCCAATGTGTACCATGTCTTAGGGAAACTCGACATCTATTTAAAAAACAAAAGAATGTTCGTCAAGATTTTTAAGTTTGCTTATGAAACTTGTGTACCAGTTAACCAATGCCCTGGTGACTGATAAAGCTCTATAAACTGGCCATATTTTTCTAGAATATATAGCTGCAATATGAACGACTGTAGCGCGGCCAATACGCAACCATTTTGTTGAAGAATATAGTTTGAAAGTGCATGATACGGCAATATTTCTGCAACTGAAGATCCGATGATCTTCTCTACAGTTGGGCACATACTTAAATTCTCGGTTACAATCGTTTTTGTATTTATCGTAAAAGTGGTCTAAGAGTGAACTTCATAGTGTGTATAACATATTCCCTATGAAGCAAAACAACAGCTGGTTATGCAATATTTTCGATAGCTGAGCGCTCCGTTATCCATAAAAAATTGGGGCAATACCAAACGTGTTTACCTTCTCTAAAAACATTGCTTTACTTCACTCTGTATAAATATTGTACACCTATTCTATTAATAACACCATGCATGATGTATTATCTAAAATATGTGTATTTATAATATAAATAAACAAAAAAATATTACCATTACTTTCAGCACCAGTCTGCGGTAAATATGAAGTGTTTGACAATTGTGCAAATGGAGGTTGCAATAGACGAAAGTGTTCAGAACTAGCAGAGCCAATCACCTGTAAAGACACTAAAGACCCCATTGAGTGTATTGGAGACTGCGTTTGCATTGAAGGATATTTGCGTAATGAAGATGGTTTGTGTGTACCCGAAAAGGAATGTAAACGTGAGTTCTAAGTAGTCAATACATAGTAAAGGCACATATATGCCGGCGGCAATGCCGTCGGGTTTATACCGAGCGGCTATTCTCCTTTGTGTGCCGGCTGGAAGGGGCTATGAATACCGCATAGTAGCTTTTCCAGCGGCAATACCACCAGCACTGTGTGTAGGACCCTTAACAGATTAATTCAAAAAGATTTGACTAGTTATTTCTAGCTTATTGTTTTCTCAACGATAATCAAGAGATTACTTTAAGTAACTTCATATCTGGTAGTCAGATTTATACTTGGAAACATCTTAAAACCACGTACCTGCCTCTAAAAGGCGAGTATGCGGGATTGATGCAGGTCAGACGTGTAGTAGTGTCACTTTTCTAAATATAATGTAGTGTATCATAGATAGACACTAAAGACAATGAATAAAAGTAAAGGAAAACGTCTCTAGGAAACTTGGGTCATATGATCTGAAATCGACATTCTTCCTTGAACAAGCGCTCATAATATGTCGTTCCCTGTGTAGCGTTTGTCCACTGCATCGGGACGATAAAAAACCTAATGATATTGACACCATAACATAAAATACTTTTTTCAGCGGAATGCAACAGACCCCACCAGGTCTTTGACTATTGTCCTTCATCGTGCCCACCGCGAACATGTGAGAGTCTTGACAGGGCTTACGTGTGTCCCATTGAATGGGGCCAAGAACCGCCGTGTCAACCTGGCTGTGTCTGCGAAGAAGGATATTACACCAACAAGATAGGAGAATGTATAACTCAAGAGAATTGCTGTGAGTTTAATTCCAAATTTAATAAAGACAAAGCTACTAAATGACTACTGTTAGTAGTAAATGCAAATGCAAAGGGATCCTTATCCACTTAGTCGCACTGATCTAGGAATACGTTCTGGAGACTACTGGTGACTGCATGCATTTGGCCATAAGGGATACGTTCCTTGTTCTTATAATCGCAACTATGATTCAGACATTCCATATTTAAAATGTTAGTAGTTAATGATTACTGGATTATCATAGTTCTTAATGTTTTAGTAAAATGTAAAGGACCGAATGAGTTCTACTCCTGCGGAGGTGCATGCGACAACGTTTGTGCTACTCTGAACGAACAAAACCAGACCAACTGTCCCATTGTCAATATCAAGTGCAATGAAATGTGCTACTGTGAAGACGGATATGCTAGGAATGCTAGTGACATCTGTATACCTATTCAAGATTGTCCTCGTAAGTACTACATAACTTCTTAAAGTTAACTGATCCTTTAAGGGTAACTTTGAAGGCAACAGGATCATAATTAGGAAAAATCTTATGACATTTTAATATAATATAACAATTTATAATCTTAAAATATCCATCGAGATAATAAACTACGCTTGAGACCTAAAAAAAATGTCTGATATAATAATTTAAATGTTTAGCACCCCGATGTGGATCAGACGAGAGGTTCGAAGAAAACCCCTCCCTTGTCTGCGAGCCTCTATACTGTTCTGAAGTTGGACAACAAATAGACTGTCCTCCAGTTGTAGAGGCTAATTGTGATGATCAACCAGCCTGCATCTGCAAGTCGGGACTCGTGAGAAACGACGACGGCGTCTGTGTACCTATTGAAGATTGCCGTGAGTTTGTTTCCTTTTTAGCAATACTTATATTTAGCAATACTCCAACAGCTTGAATAGGTGACACGAATCCAAATTACCATCATTTATTTAATGTTCATAATACGATACCTTGATTGCCCAGCTTCCACGAACACGACGGTGACCTGCACTGATGCAAGAGCTAGACTGAACAAAGGAAGCATTAACTTAGCTGGTGACTTTTTGCACGTAAGTAGTATTGTAGATGAGTTAAAAGGAAGCACAGGCTAATACATTCGTGGACTATAAAATTGTTCATAATAATATATAGCTATCTATTATTAAACTACTGTTTTTCTCCATTAGTATCTAGTGTCTGCAAATCCTGACGAAAACTCAGTAGCGTCCGGAACTTCGCTCCTGATTCCATTGGCACAGATTGCATTATGGGCTACTGGATTGGTGCTAGACGAACTACTCAAAGTTCTTACCCTTAAAAGCAAAGACGAGGCAAGTCGCCCAATTGATACTCTTGATAACAATCATCAGTGAAAAGAGTTGGTTTATTTTCACAAATATTATTCTTCTTACAGATAAAATGTATTTTCCCTGAGTTTACTAAAGAATTAGGGAATCAAAAAAACGTTGAACTGGAAGAGGCAACCAAATATTATGCAAACATTGGATATCCATTGAGTCCAAATTTCATTCGAGAGTCTAAGAAATATTTTGACGCCGAAGGAGAGAATCTTGACTTCAGTCAGAATGATGCAGCGGCTAAAATCATAAATGACTGGGTGAGTACGCTTTGTGAGTGATGCTAATGTGGTTAGACCTTTCACAAATTCAATTTTAAGATTCCAAGACTAACTTCTTTATGGCAATGCTGCCAACCCCAATGAAAAGGAATTTTTGACGTCATATTTTAAGGTAATTTATATCAATGTGTATATACTTCTTTATATTATATTATTTTCAGGTATCAAACCGTACTCGTGGTAAAATTCAAGACCTCGTTAATCCAAATATGTTTAGTGCGGATACACGACTGTGTTTAGTCAACGCCATTTATTTCCTGGTAAGCATTAACAAAAATATATTCTTAAGATTTTCAAAATAACGGAACCATCAATAAGACTGTGAAAGATATGAGCGAATTTTATGAATCTTTGAATGGCCAATATGCTCCAATTAAGGAGATGTGGCTTAGCACGACAAAAAACCAAAGGATTTATTTAATCAGCGATATATTTACAATTCTTCATTCAGGCTCAGCTATGATAATATTTTTCTATTTTATAAACTCAATAAGCACGTATTTTCTTGCAGGGAGATTGGTTATACAAATTCAATCCTAATGACACAACGATTAAAGATTTCTACAAAGCCAATGGAGATACTGTAAAACTAGAAATAATGTACCAACAAGGTACTTTCAACTATGCCGAAAACGATAACTTCCAGGTTTGTCCCATTTTAGAAAATCTATATTCCATATAAGCCCAAGATCATGAAAAAAACGATTTTGATTTGTCTAACATAACGTACTTACACTACCGAGTAAATTTTTTTAATTAGATTTTTCTGTTATTTCAAATATATTTCTTGTAGGCGCTGGAAATGTTTTACAACGGCAAGAATATTAGTTTTCTAGTGGTACTTCCAAGAAATAAAACTGGTTTGCTGGACACCGTTAAAACTTTACGAGATCCTGAAGAGTTTTCTAAACTAACAAAAAGTCTTCGATCAGAAAAAGTAAAAGTTTATCTGCCCAAAATGTTAATCAAGACACAAACTAATATCAAAGAAGTGCTTATAAAGGTACGTATCATAAATAATGTATTATTAAGTCCTATATAGCATTATTGAGACGAACAACCTATCATGAGTTCTCTGCAACCAAATTTTTTTGCTTATATTTCAGGGCAATATTACCGCAATGTTTGATCAAACTAAAAATGGATTTGAAGGTATATTAGAACGTAATGAACCAGTTTATGTATCTGATGCTGTACAGAAAGCTTACATATCAGTTAATGAGAATGGAACCGAAGCATCAGCTGCCACTGGTATGTATAAGATAAATAAAGAAACAATTATTGACACAACAGCACACAAAAAGATAATTACTTCAATTTGTGGGATTGTTGTTCCAAATATATAGATTTACCTAATTCTTACAAGTACATTCATAGAAAATTATAAAAAATAGTACCTACAACATTGAAATGATATCAAAGGAGTTAAGTAGCAATGACAGTATTAACACGATCGTATAAATGAAGATGAGCTAAGTTTTAGAGTTCGCAACACAAATAATATTTTTTGGCAAAAATGTTTCCTTTAACGTGCATGCGTACTTTTGAGTGAATTCTATTCTTTTATGAATCTATCCAGCTAGCTACCAATTTCATCCTTTTACAAAGTACTTGCAAATTAATGAATGAAAGCGTATCCGCCCATCTACAAAAAAAAAATCTTTATTTTAATCACTACTATTTTGTTTGCAGCTATCATTCTTACTAGACGGAGTTTACCTCTCAATACTCCGCCCCCCTACATCTTCAATGCTAACCATCCTTTCCTATTTTACATTAAAACTGTGGAAACGATTCTGTTCTGTGGAATCTTTGTCAGATAAATAATAAAATATATCCCATACATTTATATAGATTATTTTTAAGCAAGCAGTCCCATTGCCATCCCAATTCAACCTATTCCCATATCACCTTATATGGAGTCTACAAATGGTTCCAGATATTTTCTAGCTAAAATAAATACATTTGCCATGCTATTTCCTTTTCCAAGTATCTATATCTTCGACGCTAATCACCCTTATTCTGCATATAACTTAATAAAGTACCGCTGATGTGTGAGACGTTCATAGGCGCTGAGTAAGAGGTGATTCTTTTATATCAAACATAGTGTGATTTCTTGTTTTATAACCTACAATCTTTTCAAAAACTTATTGGTAGCCGGTGATGGAAACATTAAAAAATATCACTGCGATCTTCATAATTTCCTATTCATCTCACTCAATATGCATCTGATGCATCAATAATCTCGAAATTTATATGAATATTTTACAAATATTAATTCTTATGACTATCATCATCAACGTTATTATTATATTCAACTTTATATATTATCGTCGATATATAATCTAGTTTAATATTTTCAGCACTTATTGTTGGAGTGACATCAGTCATGCATCCCCCTCCAAAAGTCTATACATTCGAAGCGACTCACTCTTTCGCTTTCTACATATTATTAAAAAGTCCAGACACAACTGACAAAGTGCCTTTATTTTGCGGGTCATTTGTAGGAGCTAACTAAAAAGGTGATTTATGTGGATTAAAATAAAAAGACTAGTCTAATTATGTGGAGGTATTTTTGGATTCGGTGGTTGGTCTAATGGTGAAAGTTATTAAATGATCACATACCCATAGATTTTTTACTAATATTTTTTTTAAAGAACTCTGAATTTCTAACGTCGATGTTTTCTTGCTTTGCTTGCAATATGTTCCTTGCCTTACTGTTGTTGCTGTGTAATTAAAATGATATATCATTAAAATCTTGATTTAAAAAATAAACAATTGATCTTTTTCAGGTATATCACTGGAGAATATAGTAGTAGTTATGCTTGGAAATAAAATTTGGTCAATTTCAATTCTGAAGTTTCATTTTGTTCCTAACCCACAATCTTTACATTCATATTTTTAGGTGTTTACACATTCGGAAATCGGTTTATCACACTTACATAATATTTGTCCCTTAAACCGTTTAGCGCTAAAACTGTCATCATTTAGTCATTAACAGCAATTAAAACCTTCAACCCGAGCTTTTAGAAAATATTTCACTAAGCAATTTGAATACAAACTAAACAAAGTAATTAGTTTTCAGACAAAAACGACCCAAATCCTCTGAAACAACCCGATGTTTGTAACCAGCTAGAACAAATTATAGTACATTATGACGGATACCAAGGGGTCTGTCCTTCTTGAGGGACTAGTTTCCAATTAACAGGTATTATTGGAACTCCCTCAGGGATGAGAATATCGACAGGATGGGATCAAATGAAATTACGAGTTAGATCTCACTTATCCTGGCGAAATCCTAGATAATCTTCTGAAGGAAACGTTGTTATGGCATACTGTGCTGGTTAAAATTAAGCGCTAGTTTCATTATTATTTAACTCCTTTGATTAATTAGGTTCCAATATATTTTTTATAATTTTTCCTGTAGATTGGAAATAGACTCTAAAGGATTAATGTGCCAAACAATATTTTGAATGACTTGAAACGCTCGTATGTACCTCGCGCTCGTAATAATCAATTCCACCCTGGAGTTAACTAAGGAGCATCAATCACAGCAAAGTTTTTCTTCACCTCGATGCAACACTTACTTATAAGTAAATAAGTCAAATATATCAGAAGATCTGCAAGTAAAGCGAGCAATACATCACGGAAGCACCGACCGTGGTTCCCAAGAGACTCCTATATTGATGATTTAATTAAGCAGTTACCCTCAAACTTGAGTATTGGGATGCTTCAGTTCGCGACCGACGGAGAATCCTGTCCGTTACATCGGAATTTGTAATTAAGAAACAACGTCTCGGAACAAAATCTGTTTACGAAGTCAGCCGAAGTATTTTATCTTGTTCACCGCGGTTTAGCGTAACATCCACATAAGGTATGTGGTAAAGTAAAATAGTTTACGTTCTTGGTCGTTCGCTGGTGAATGATTTCGTATTGAATGAACTTTGCTTTGACGCGTAACTTGGTTGTGAGAAAGGCTGCAGAATATTGAAGTTTTTATACAAAGCTTTCATATGCGAAATATTATATTCGAGAATGTAGTTTATTTTGATTGGATTATAATATGATAGTTTAGTATATACTTAACCCTACTGAAAATTGTTGCCTGATCAATCCAAAACCCATTGGTAAGACATTGTCAGAATCTGCCAACGATGTACAAATACCAACCGAAAACCACCAATTTAATTTGCCATCCGAAACACGAAGAAACTCGTCATGCCAAGATGGTCACCCATCCACGAACCGACCGCGCCTTAAACAAATTATGAAATAAAAATTGTTTGCGTTAGACATTTCAGGCGTTCAGGATTTATACCGGCTACTGTCGTCTGGCCTCTACATTCAACAAGTGTTAGTTAATGTGGATACTACTATCCATTGTTTAATAGGATGTTACTTTCTCTTTCTCTCTCTTAAAGTTCTTGGCTATTATTAAGGAAAGAAGTTTTAGGATTCTTAGTGTACCTAATAAGAACTCTGTTTCATATCGCCGTTGCAAAAGATCAACTTGAATGTTCAACTAACCCACCCTGTTTACAATTTTCGCTCCCATAACTGTACACGTTGTTATGAAGGCACTTAGATATTTCTACAGGTTACACAGCAAACATTTTTGTTGCTTACAAAGAGCCATTCATCATCTTTGAAGAACGTCCGCTTATCTTCATCTTAGAAATAACCAAATTCATACTTTCAACAGGTAAAGGAAACGAGTCGATAAGTAAGACCAGTAAATTAGCTTCGGATAACATCGAAGTTCGTCGTAAATTTAGCTCAACTCCGTCGATTGTAAAGACCGCTGGCTCTCCGGCAAATTGATCTTATCGGGAGGCTACCCGATGTTCATAGTTAGTGGTCCATAGTTCATTGTGAAATTCGCAAGCGGCGCTAAACTCTGACGGTCAACTAATTTACCGGCAGACCAATCTTTACCTTAATAGTTATGGTATAGTTGTAGCACAAATTTTCTTCACTGCACTACGAACGCTAGGTAAACTTACCCGAGTCTCACAGATTTGTATAGAAATAATTAGGTCCTCCGATTCCCTGAACAAGATCTTCACTGGTATTACTTGCGCACTTTCGTCACGATTTTACGTTGCAGTAAAAGTTGTCTCTCTTTGAAAGTATGGCTTATGCCATAAGTAGTAAAAAATACGTTTCTCAACGAGCGACTACAAACTGCGAGGAGGTGCGTTATCAACTTTGTAGTCAACAAGAAGTTGATAAATGTTATTAAGAAACTGAACTACGTCATATAAAATTTTACATTTTGTTAGGTATATACATATATAGGAAAACAAAATGTCACCTCTGATTAGGAATTCTATTAGGTACCTTCTACTCGTAATATAAGAGCTACCTGATCGCTTATAACCCAAGATACCGGTCCTAAGCAGCAAATTGATTGCATTATTAATACCACTTTATTAGCTATCTGGTATCTCACATTAAAATAGTTTGAGCAGAAGTAATAGTTGGACATAGTTGATTGGACTAAAGCATCAAAGACTATGAAATTCCTCACGACCATAAGGACGTTACAGGGATTCAAGAAACTGTTAATTCAATTGAGCATTATTTTGTTCAAAGACTAATATCCCAGTACAGACAGATATGTATATATTTTTTTCACCATTTTTTTTTTGTGAGACTATAAGTGTCATTGTTCGAATAATAATGTCGACATCTATTACTTTGTATGAATTGGGCTTCTGTAGTCTTCGCTTTCGCGCTCAAATCGATGGAGCTGTTTTGATTTGACCTTCTGCATGAAACTGTGTATTGTTGGTCTATCATAGCGCATGTTATAGCATTTCCATTTACATACTAAGAGTACCATTTAACTGTACCACATTCTTATAAAGCCACACTAAGCGTAGCTATTCTGTACTACTTGATAGCGACCACGCCCAGTCTTTTTATTATGATTATTTTACGCATTGAGACGAGTATAGTCCAGAGAAATAATGTAAGGTAAAATAAATATAAGGTAGGTACACTTCAAAATTCAATAGCGAATTTTTCCAATTTTATTATTTAACGTTGTAATTTTTTACTAACTTAGTATTTTGGTAGCCACAAATAAGATTTTAACTCAAAGTATGAACTATTATTTCACGATTTTCTTTTGGATTTTATTTTTTTCTGTGAATACAAATTATTGGATGTGACTTTACATAAAAATATTGTCTTTGAATACGTGAACTATTACTGATACTTTTCTATGCCATATTCAAAATTTTCATAATCCTTGTTCACATAAAATTACTTAGAACACGAGGAACTTTGTTCCAACTTTGCTTAGTACTGGAACACATAGCTCTGTAACTATACGTACACACTAGGCCACATTATACTATTAATACACCTATCTTCATGGTCTATGAGTAAGTAAGGCATCTGGTTAAATTGACTAGCTGTTACACGCGGTTTCACACGTACCTTGGGGAATCTATTTTACAAATGATTGGTAGATTTTAAGTCAATGGTACTTTTTGGGTCCATTTTGAACACCAATGAGTCACTATAAAAATCTTGGAATCCTAAGGAAGTGTAGTGACTGAAAGAAGTCTTCAAAAATTGTGATAGGTAAATAATAACAGAAATACAAGAGGGTGCATAATGTATTGAACTTCTATTGACAAATATTACTCAGTGGTAGGTAGGACAGCCTCATTGGTCTATTAGTCACATGGCGTGACTGCTATGATGTTCTTCGTAGATTGTCGGGTTCGATTCCCGGGTCGAGTCGTAATTCCTATCATGAAAAGAATCAAATATAGATTTGCTTACTGTGTGGATAAGTGTCTCTTTTCTCTAAGTCTTATCTCACTAGGTACATCCTTCATATTTAGGATAGTTTTACGATATTCATAGCTCAAAGGTTGGCTTACAGAAAATTTAATTTTGACTCACGCTTGCCTTTCCTTGAACAATGAATTTCAAAATTAAAAAGTCATATTCTTCATGCTTGCTATAAAGTACCTGTCTTTTATATATACAAGATGTTCTATTTTTAATATAAGATATAAAATTCTCATGTCCATAATGTTCGTTCCTATAGTCCTCCGAAATGGCTAGACCGATTCTTATAATTTTTTTAATGCACATTCAGTAAGTCTGAGAATCGGCTACTACGAAAGATAGATAAACATCATCATCAGCTTTTTAATTGTCCCACTGCTGGGCACAGGCCTCCTCTCATACTGAGAAGGATTGAGCGTTAATCGCCACTCTTGCTCAATGCGAGTTGGTAGTGATAAGAATAGTTACAGAAAAAAATGAAATGAAAGCACAAATCAAGTTCCGGGTCAGATAGTTTCCCTATAGGTGACTGGGAGTTACCTAGTTTGTCTCCTTTTTGATGCTGGCAACTCGCAGTTTAGCCTAGGAGGCTGTTTACTGCTAAACGGGACAGGTATGAAAGAACCTAAACAAGTGCAGTCGATAAATACACAAGTTTTCACAGTACCAGAATCACAGGATCATAATAAACACTCACAGTCATAATTGGTTTTGTTGATTGCACTACGGAATTCAAAAAAGCAGCTAAGGCATTCCATGAATTCCTTTGAAAGTAAATTAACATTTCCGCGTAGCTACAATCGTTTGTTCCAGAGCGCATTTGGCTCACCACATTATTTTGACTCGAGTAAAACAAATTGTTAATCAGAATAAAATTTCCCTGACACGTATTCAGTCCATTCTAGTTTTATGGCTCGTCGCTGAGTTTCGTATGAAATTATTGTGATTTATAGTGACTAGAATGAATAAGTTGAAACTACTTTTTGTTTTATGATAAAACTAGTATTTTGGATGTTTCTTGCTTTGCTGAAAGAATTTCATAAAAATATTATATACTCCTGGATATACATACACATTTCCTTAAACTATTCGGCAATCTAACCTAGATTGTTGGACAGCCAAACGCTCAGTTCCAAGCCAGCCGCTATAATTCCACAGTATTATGATAATAAGATATAGAGAAATATGAGATACAGAATAATTAACTAAATATACAACCTTTTATCCAAGAATCATAGCATATTTTTTGTCCTATGCTATATTCAGTACAAAAAGCAATAGTAGATAAATAAATACATTTTGTAAAATTTCTCAATATACAATAACGAAAATTATCACATTATCGTCCGACATTCAGCGGAAAATCTTTAATTTTCATATTCCTTTGTGGAATAATTTGCCCTGCTCTTGCGTGCAGTCCAATTAACAGACAAATGTGGCTTGGACAATCGCAGCAGAGGACGCATAATGAACTTCATAACTCTTTGCAATAAGCCTAGATCAGAGATATACTACGAATATGAACGCAGATGCTTTTCAATTCTGACACAAAGTGGCACAAATGGCATAAAATGTCTAAATATGATCTACAAACACACACACAATCTTATCTAGAAAAGCCTATGCCAGGCACACAGAATTACCTAGAAAAGCTTAAGAGGTCTTCCCTTTTAATAAAATTACTTCAACCGGTTGTTCATGCCGTTCTAAGGTAGAACTTCGGTGTACCCCTTACCTACTTATATCAAAGCAAGTGCTTCTATGAATGGGAATTTTTGGCAGCTCAAAATTGCAACTGAATATTTTATGACGAAGATACCATCAACAAAGTACTTGCGCTGGAGGCGAGGACTCTTTAGATATCGTTACAATAGCAAAAACGGTGTTTTAAACACTTTAGTACCGTCAGTAACTGTTTGGGAAATCAAACGTTTAAAAAAAAGCCTTAAATTGATTTATTTTTTAATTTAAACATTTTATATTCCATAGATGGCAACACATCTGCTGTTTTATAAATAGGTAACTTTATCTATCATAGGGAAAGCAGAAAGGTTCCTACTATTAAGCCCAAGTGTCTTTCATGAACAACATTGTTTTGTTATAATATAAGAGGAACAAGCTCCTCGAACGGCTAAGTAACAGCCGCACGGGTCAATTGATCATAAGTTTAAGCAACGATTCGGCTATCGGTCCGTAGCTGGGTGACCATCTTGTCAAGACGAGTTCCTCCGTGTCTCAGCAAGCACGGTAAATTGGTGGGTCCCGGTTGTCATTTGTTTATCTTTGGCAGTAGTTACGGGTATTAAGAAGCCAGAAAATCTGAAATCGGTATCGTGTTGTCCAGGTAACTGGGTTGAGGAGGTCAGGAAGGCAGTCTCTCTATGTAAAACACTGGTACTCAGCTGGCTCCGGTGAGAGTGGAAGATGACCCTAATATAGCTTGGGAAAAGGCTAGGCAGTTGTTTCATCATAATAATCATGCGTAACAATGCACGCAGCAACACACCAGTGGCAGTGGTGCACTTCAAAACTAGTTCATTCATAGAGAAGCTAGCAGGAACTAAACAGAATAATTTCGACAATCGGCACGTTCTAGCCTACAGCGAACGATCACATAACAATACACCCCTAACAACATAGCGCAAAATAACTACAAGAACAAGCTGAATAAGTTAAAATTACGTCCGACATATAACCGCAGCTGATCCGACGATAGCTGGCGAATCTTCACGGTTCTAAAGTCACGTAGCACTTGTATAATATCTGGAAATTCAGTGGGACCATCTAAATTGGTACGAGTCGGATAATAAACGGACCGGATACAGCGAAGAGAGACGATTTATGAGACTAGACTTAGTTTTAAAGTTGGCCGTCTGTACGTCGAGAGAGTCGAAAGCTGAAATTATAATGAAAGTAATATTGGAGTTTATAGTTCGAGATGTAGCTATTAGATAACCCCCGTATGTAAGGTTACGTATAATTAGTGTGCCCTAGTCACCGTATTCGCCGTTTATGTAGCGATTTGCACGTTATTACAATGTTATGGCTCATTTGTTTGATGGTACGCTTATTGCGGTAGCTTTGATAATAATATCAGTATCTACAAACGGTTTATTATCGTTTTATCGTAGGGTATTAGTATTATTCCACAGTCGCGTCCTTAAGAAGTGATTATTGTCGCTACATGAATCTAATATTCACAGAAAACTATCGACATTATTTTGGGTATTCATAGTGTCTTGAGATTATTCTCTAAAGTTCAATAACCTCGGCTTACCTTAATTGTAGCATAACAGGAAAAATATCATAAGGCTTTTTGTATTTTTTTTTTCTTTATTCTTATAATTCAGGTTTCTCTGCAGTATTTTCCTTAATTATTGGTCATTGGTATCCAAGATACCTAAACAACAATTTGTATGCCAAATTATTAACTGCCGATCGTACACTCCGAAGACCAGTTCGTGCAATTGAATCTACCTGTCGTGACAGAAGTCGCAGGTTGGATTCCCGTATAAGTCAAACATTTGTGTTTGACTAGGTAAATCTGGGTTTATAAGAACGTTTATCAATTATCAAGCACCCATAGAACAGGCTCTGCTTGGTTTGGGGCTAGATGACGTTGTGTGAATATTACTCGGACAGGTTATAAGTCAAATACAAACAAAATGTAATCTTAAATCATTGACATATTAATTAAAGGTATTGCTTAGTAACTTAGATCTTAATAAAGCTAAATATGTTTGCCGTCTTCGCTACCGCCACTGGGGATTGAAGCCGGATCGTTCCGTATAACACTTCCATTCCGGTTGTCCCTCAGCCAAGCAGTCCGAAATAGCACGCTCTCCAAAAGTGACGGTACCCCCGAGGTTCGCTGAATCGATTACTAGAAGAAACATATGTACATGATTAGCATAAAAATACAAAAAAAGGAAAGGAAAGGAAAAGGAATTCTAAAAACAAAAAATATATACCTAGGTTCATCGCTGTAAAAATCAATGTCTAGAGGATGCAGCTGTGTTTATTGATCTTTTCAGTGGTAAGGTCTAAAATAATGTTTCGTTAGTAGCTCTATTACTGTCATAACTCACATTATAGAAAATTTCAAACACATGGTTGCTGCCACAAACTGATAAAGAGTTCCCTGAACTGTACTTCGTCTCCATTATTGAACCCGCATTGCATTGGGAGTCTAAACCCATTTCTGTGTAAAGTTCTCGTCAATACAAATAGAAAAATCCCAAACACGTGGTAATACGTACTACAAAGAAGATCTCTCCACTTCCTATTGTGTTTAACAGCTCTTAACATTTACTGTTTTGTAGCGTAATCAGATATAACCTGAATATCAAGTTTTACCCCCATATGTGCGTACAATTTTGGAGAGTTGCGGTCTGTGAAGGTTTATATCATACAATCCTAGACCTGATGATAATTGGACCATTTGGGAATTACCCACTGTCAAAGTTTTTTTTTTTGTCATACGAATTAAGAACTTCCTTCTTTTAAAAAGATGGTTAAACTAATAATACAAAAAATATTAGCAACTAAATGACTTTTACCAAAACCAAAACCTTTCGGATATGATAATCGACAAAACATGCATTTTATCATAAATAAACTTGTTTTCTTGCAGTATTAAAATGCTTTAAAACAATAACTTGAAGAGCACACAAGTCCGCTTATTAAATTTTAATTTGTTAATCTTGAATGATGAGATAATTTTTTCCCCTATGAACCTTAAATTACAATTTGCTAAATTACATAATTACAGTAGATATCAAACAAATAAAGGTACAAAGCTTACTGGCACGTAAATTACAGTCATAACAACATTCGAGATAAGAAAAACGTTTAAGATATTCCTCTACATTAATATGTATGCCTGTCTGTCAAGGCGAGTGGGTCTAACGCTTACTTTGTATCACCTAAATGTTTGCTTTAAAATAGTACCCGTTTTCCGTATATATTTATTCAATGTTGTAAAACTTTTAAAAGCTCGTGGCTAAGTAACCATAAGGTTGAGCAATGCTTGGCGCAGTCGGTCCATGGATGGGTGATCATCTTGCCATAATCAGTTAGCAGAACGCCCGTTAAATTGGTGGATCCCGGCTGCAATTTGTATATCTTTATCAGTCGTCACGGGTAGTCAGAAACCAAAAGGTCTGACAAACAGTCTTACCAAGGGGTATCTGGTTTTCCGGGTTGGGGACCGGACTGGGTTAAGGAGATCCAATAGGCAGTCGCTCCGTGTTTTTTTTTTATATTTTTTTCTTTAGTATAGGGCTAGGCAGACAATGTAATAATTCTAAAATATCAAAAGGATAATTTTGTAATCCTCTTCATACAACACGCAATGCCAACAAACGTACCTATTTATGATAAGAAGATACACGATTTCCACACGATTCGAAAATCGAAGACGATTATTCACCAACTCACACACTATATCTCACACATACAAACACGTAGTCACACACAGCTGTAACCTCAAAGTGCCCGAACAAGTGATATCAATCGCGGAAACTCAAAACTTCGAACACCGCCAACAGCAGTCACTAGTTATTTGATTTGATACATTATTAATGTAACATACTCCGTCCACACTCCTTCCTCTTTGGTAAAGTCAACATTTACCCCAAACAAGTTATACGCAAGTTTATTCATAAATGGGAAATTTATTGACTACAGGGAAATAAATTTGCGAGCAAATATTAGACAGTGATTTGGGGCA
Source organism: Heliothis peltigera (assembly GCA_958496145.1). Taxonomy (NCBI): domain Eukaryota; kingdom Metazoa; phylum Arthropoda; class Insecta; order Lepidoptera; family Noctuidae; genus Heliothis; species Heliothis peltigera. The sequence goes on from OY292325.1 coordinate 8,345,655, forward strand.
AAGAGGAATGTGGAATCTGTTCAATCGCAATTGCTGATCTTCGCAACCAATATGTAATGTTTGATTTATACGACTTTTTTCTCACATACATTTTCGTAAACGAGACAGCAATAAGAACTTTCATTTTGGTATATGATGCTATAAAAATGATATTAATATCCCCCACCTTTAAAATTGTTATCAAAATGGTGCATAAATTAGATTCAACGTTGATTTTAGTGCCATAAATAAAAGCGTAATGATTCAGGTCTGATATCAGGCCATTAACATCCAGGGTATAACGTTTCGGCAGCAAAGTGAAATAAAAATGATATATGAATACTTACAATAATCATTGCTTCGTTTAATCTTTCCCTGTAAGTAATTACGTTTCCTGTATTTCATGAAAATTATGTTCACTTAAATATTCTTTGAATTTCGAACGATTATCTCAGCGATTAACTTTTTCATTTAGCCTTCATAAAAATGAAGAAAAAACTTAACTAAGAACACCTAATTTGCATTTTAATCTGTACAAGAAAAAATAAATTGCAACAAAAAGGAAGCTGTTAAGTTCTATTAGAGCTGAGAAAAGTTGAAATGCATTTCTCAAGTTGCAAGAGCAGAGGCAGGTAAAGTGGAGTATTGCATTATTATGATTCAATTCAGACTAACGCCTCCACAAACTACGATGAAACAAAACAAAGGAAGATTTAACATAATTTGACTAACTACTGAATCCAAATACAAAGTACATTACATTTTCTGCAAACTATACAATTCTTATACAAAAGCTACCATTTGGCTCACTTTAAATTAATTACATATAATTCTACGAATCTCAATTTCTATCGGAATATGCGTCACACAAAGCAGAAATCACACTTACTGCACTCACGGAGCCTGCAGCCGCAATAATAAGTAGGACGAGTCGGAATCTCATGTCGATTTGCATCAAACAGCTCCACGAAACAGAGAAACAAACTGTCTTGTCGCGCGTTTAATGTTGCCTCACTTAATAAAGGCTTCCGAGGCAGTGGCAGACGGTTTGCTAACGAGACTACCTTGGGATGCAGTGTGCGGTACAAGCTGAAGCGATAGTAATTATTCAATTATTTATTCAAGAGCTTCACTCGCGTCCCATGGCAAGTACTTACCGCATAGTCATAAAAGAGGCCTTTATGTTATTCCGATTATCATTCTCTTGCCCATGTTTTCATGGGAAATCATCAAATGACCCCTCCCGCTGAGAGTGCAACTGGAGAAGTGACAGACTCTTACTGACTAAAAACCACTATGTTCCTTCTGGAAGTAACCTGTGTGCCTGTGCCCCGGTGAATCTTACTAACAACCCGCAGCCCCAGCGGATCATCTTCTAGGCCACGTTTATGCTCAAAACCTTAATCACAACTTGATCTTACTCCTCTACGTTACATGTCCTGGGGGCTTAGTCAAGATGTCTCTCTACAATCGTAAATGCTATCAGAAACGACAAAAATGTATGGAAATTACTCTCGTTATGACCATACGTGATTTATTGATTTCAAATGTCATGCGTTTACGATTGTATAAAGACATCTTGGCTACAGGCCCAGTTCCCATACCATGATAGCCGGTTTCCACATAGTTTTTCGGCTGTCGGTACTACTTTCAAATTTCTCCATATAATAATCATATCCATTATAATCCTTAATGTCATGCTGAATAGAGTGAAGAGCAAGAGAAACAAACATCCATACATATTTTGTTACAAACTTCAACTCTGTCAAGTCAATATTATAGTGGTTTCCACCTTTTCAGTTCGTTAATTTAGATAATTTATGAAGGCGGTCCTCTTTATTATTTTTTAACTTGTAAAAACTGATGCTTTAGATAAAGTAGCCAGTAGCCTAAAATATAGATTATTATCTATATCTATTAGATTATCTCATACTTAAATTACAATTCAGATGAAACGCTATTTTTATATAACTTGGTCCAACAAACTAAACCTGTTCGTGGTATGATTAGAAACACAGTAGTGTTCGTATTTATTGCAGCCCTGCATAAGACAATTCAACTGCACTCGCTAGTACTGATGGAAACTATATAATAAACGGATTAATTGCTACGAACTTAGATATTTTATAACAGGACGTGACTAGTTTATATTTTGTGCTTATACACGGAAAATTAGAAAAAAGTGTAGATGTCCGTCGGGCTTATTTACAGTTCATTTATCGGATTTATTTTATGTATACTGTAATATCACTTGGTTTATCATGTTACTTATTTGAACAGACCTCATCAAGCTACCAGAATCCGTAAAATTGACTTGATAGATTTTCAACTCTATTGTTGAAGCATATGATTCATAATTGATTGGGAAAATTTTATCGTTTTGGGTAGCTTGATGTGCTGTCGTTTGTACAAGATTCCGAAATGCAGATGCGAAGACCTTGAACCATGTCGCATAATCATTATTAAATTGCGTTTGAAAACTAATACGGAAATAAAACCAAATAAATTGTAGACTAGTAGCAAGGCTGAGAATGTAAATTTAATTAATAATAACATTTATTATTAATATTTATTTATTCATCTAAGGTTAACGGTTTTTTGGCTGTATCGATTTATATATCTTTCTTCTATCTTGCCGCATCTTACGTATAACATCTAATCTAGCAAGCTAAATAAAACTCAATATTATTAGAATGAATAGAGTATTTTTTACTCTTTATTATGACCATCAAAAACATTGTTTATATTGGACACAACGATTACCGCATTATCGCTCTTTAGCTCTCTTGATGCATCCAACTGCAATCAGCCTTCTATCCAGCACCTAAAAAAAAACAATAACTTTAATTAGGTATTATAAGCTCACGTCATCTAGCAATAGTCGGTAACAACACCCTACAGTAGCATATTTGTTAGGTAATTCCCCGGATAGAAAGGATAATGGCAGCTTATTATTGTGTCTTTCATACCCTCATTGCGGATCTCCTAAGAGCCGACCCTACGAGCATAAATATATTATTTTATTGCAATATATTTTGTTAGAAAACATTTATAGAATAAATGCGAATCCAGCCAATGTACCTATATTTTTCAAATTTAATTTGAAACGTTTCAACGAGGTTATATTTTCTATTTCAAATATTATGCGTCTGTGACACACAATACGTTCGCTGAACTGCAAACCGATACTATTCAGAGTTTATGTAACAAATATTTTTAATACCACCCATAAAATAAATATTATTCCATTTTAGAACAATTTCAAAACGTTCCATTTTCGAATCATATTTTATTTATTGAACAAAATACCAAACAGGTTTTATTTTAATCAAAAGGAGTTTGTTGACATTTTTGGGTATAAAAACCTTTTTGTATTGTTATCTTTCTTACCCGTATGAAAAGTTTTAACGACGCAAAACTTATCTTACGAATCGCTTTATAATTATGTAAAAATCGTTTTCTTTGTGTACTTTACCCGAAGGGGAACCACCGAAAAGTTGCTTGTACGATTATAAAAAGTCTTATGCCGTATATTTTTTTTTTGAGTTCGATATCATCAGAAGACCCTTCCCTCTGTGGATGCAGCTGGAGGGAGCGTCAGCTTTTTATTGACTTAAATCCACTTTTATTCCTTCTGAAGGTCTTTGTGTGCCAGGGCCGCGGAAACTTGCGAATAATCTCACAGCACCGGCAGAAAAGTTTTACGCCATATAGGAATATGAAATTTTGCCTAGCTAATTGTGAGATTGTGTAAGTATGAGTGCCAATCTTTAAATATCTTTAATTATCACTTAATTCATTTGGAGAGGCTGGAAAGACGATTTGGACCATTTCCTCGAGGACTGACCACATAAAGCTAGCCATAGAGATAAGTGGCAAGATATGGGGGAGGCCTTTGCCCAGCAGTGGGACAGTACAGGCTAATAAAAAAAAATCATTTGAGTGCGAATGTCACAGTGATTTCTTAATTGGTATCTACATACCTATACTTCCTTTGTTCAGTGTAAAATTATTGACTGAAAATAAAAAAAAATATCATACCTATTTATTGCATTTTACTTAGTTCAAAATAAATAAAATAATGATGAACATTATTCAGTGAGTCACAAAATCACACACAAATTCACTAATTGTTTTCATTCCAAATTATATTTTGTGGTAAAATAACGTGTCCAGTTTTAATGCGTTAAACAGATTAATTGTTATGACATTGTTCACTGACCATATTAACAGAACAACATTTTGAACAAACCAAAAAGCTAATTCGACCTGAACAAATTATTGTTTTAATTTCATGAAAGGCTAAATGGAAAAATGGGGAATACGGGCATTGTAACACAACATTAAAAGGCCTGGGGCCGTAAAACTTATCTAATAACTGTATACGAGATAAGGCTTGGTGTAAAGACATCATTTACAAGGACAAAATAAGGATCATCGCAACGGACCGTCGTTAAACAATTTGTTAGGTCGTATAAACTTATCCAATCTGCCCCGACTCGGTGGACGAGGCATAATACATTATGTGGTACTTCTCTTAAATTTATTGACTGCTTACTAGTTCATTTGTTGTATAGTTAATACGTACTTTATTTACGTACATAGTTCGCGAATGGGAGCTCTAAATTAGTGGTGATATGTTTCTTGTGGCTTGCAATAGTGTTTTATGTTGAACCCGCTTCTGAAGCCGTCGTTATATGGATTATTTTAGAACAATACTTTGATTTTTTCTAGGCACAAAATGCATGCATCTATCATGAGTTTTATACATTTGTTACACTCTGTTTAAAAATATGCTATTGAAAATATAGATTTTTGGATCACGTTTTTTTTACTGTAGCAATTAGTGAAAATTATATAGCATTTGATGTTTATTTCTTTTTCATTAAGAGCCTACATAAAAAGTTAAACAGACATTTGACACGTGTTTAAAGAAATAATTCTATGCAATATTATTTTAAACACGTGTCAAATGTCAAACTTTTTTGTAGTAAGGCCCAAACTGTTTTATGTACCTAGTGGGAAAATAAAGCTGAATTAAGCTTTATAGGACTCCCTGCGTAAAATTTAAGCTCTTTTCGAGACGTCGTCCGCAAAGGTTTCAAGGCTTACCCTTCCTTTCTGACTGTAGTGTTACTCTTTACACAAACTGTTAACAAGTAAGGTATAATAATCAAACAGTTAAATGAAATCAAAGGTAACAAATTACTTTAAGGTAGGTTTTAGTTCGTTTAGCACTCAAAACTTTCATCGTTAATTTAAATAGAACACTTAAGCTTTTAGGCATTCAGTTCAGTTTCATCTATTCTAGTATTTTCTTCGTTTTGATATAACGATCTTATCTAGCTGTTGAACTACTATCTGTAGTATCAATTAAAAACTATTTCAAAGAAGTCTTCATAATTCTGAAGAAGTCTACAATCGAACAATGAATTACTTTGTATAATACAAACATATATATTCGATTATATAAAAAATATAATGATTCACTATTTTGTAAACAATACTCTTGTTTCTCTAAATTACAAGTTTCTCTAAATTATCATTACAAAAGTAACATTAAACCCAGTCTCAATGTTAAAAAGGGCTTAAATAAAATGCCAAAAATATATTGAAAAGCCGACCTAATAATTTCGACAGTCATGTCTAACAAAGGATTCGCGTCAAAGAAACGGCATTAGCATAATTTTTGAGTCTCCTGATTGAGCCTCATTGTTACGTACATTATATAGCATTTGATGTTTATTTCTTTTTCATTAAGAGCCTACATAAAAAGTTAAACAGACATTTGACACGTGTTTAAAGAAATAATTCTATGCAATATTATTTTAAACACGTGTCAAATGTCAAACTTTTTTGTAGTAAGGCCCAAACTGTTTTATGTACCTAGTGGGAAAATAAAGCTGAATTAAGCTTTATAGGACTCCCTGCGTAAAATTTAAGCTCTTTTCGAGACGTCGTCCGCAAAGGTTTCAAGGCTTACCCTTCCTTTCTGACTGTAGTGTTACTCTTTACACAAACTGTTAACAAGTAAGGTATAATAATCAAACAGTTAAATGAAATCAAAGGTAACAAATTACTTTCAGGTAGGTTTTAGTTCGTTTAGCACTCAAAACTTTCATCGTTAATTTAAATAGAACACTTAAGCTTTTAGGCATTCAGTTTAGTTTCATTTATTCTAGTATTTTCTTCATTTTGATATAACGATCTTATCTAGTTGTTGAACTACTCTCTGTAGTATCAATTAAAAACTATATCAAAGAAGTCTTCATAATTCTGAAGAAGTCTACAATCAAACAATGAATTGCTTTGTGTAATATAGACATATTCGATTATTTAAAAAATATAATGATTCACTATTTTGTAAACAATACTCTTGTTTCTCTAAATTACAAGTTTCTCTAAATTATCATTACAAAAGTAACATTAAACCCAGTCTCAATGTTAAAAAGGGCTTAAATGAAATGCCAAAAATATATTGAAAAGCCGACCTAATAATTTCGACAGCCATGTCTAACAAAGGATTCGCGTCAAAGAAACGGCATTAGCATAATTTTTGAGTCTCCTGATTGAGCCTCATTGTTACGTACATTGGCGCAGTCCACGAGCTAATCAAAATATTTTTCATAGACCCCTTTGCAGACATGCTATAGACTCATTACGGTTAGGTATTTACTTTATGAAATGCCAATTTGAGGTGTATTGCTTTGATGACGTCAAATGGAATATTCTTACAATTGTTTTGAACTATAGTTGTTAGGTTACCAACCTGCATTGAGCAAGCATGGTGATTAGCGCTCAGTCCTTCTCTGTGTGAGAGGAGGCCTGTGCCCAGGTGGGACAATATAAGAAAGACCGATGATGATGATGGTGACAGTTGTTAGGAACCAGTATGATTGAAACATGTAGAATTGGAATGATATGACTTGGAACCCATAAACAGAAGATAGTATCAGTTTGAAAAAAAACCTATTATTTTATAACGAGCATCCTCTGAAGATTTACTCCACATACCTAGAAAAAATATCCTATATATTTTTCAAATCGGTCAAGTAGTTCTTGAGATTAATCTTCGCGTTCAAGCAAACAAACCCTTCAGCTTTATAATATTCGTAGAGATTATTCAGATTTAACCATATTACTTTTATAAGACAAACCACAAAGGTCTAAAAAGTAATCTTGAATACGAATGGCATGCTCTTGAAGCTAATGACGTTCATAAATTCATAAATTTAAAATTAAATTTTGATAAAACTCTCATCCTCGTTTGCAAGTAAATGCACTATCGATACTACGTCGATACAGATTCAATTTAAAGTTTCCAAAAAATCTTTAAGCGCGGAGCATATTGAAGAGGGAAGCTCCGCACTGGAAATTGACACTTGAAACTTTGCTCGAAGATGATCAAAAAGCTTAAAATTCAAATACTTAAAAGTTTTCCGGTGATGAGAAAGTTCAATTAGCCGCAAGACTAAGTTAGCACCGCATGGTGTTCTTGAAGAAATGTTATTTTCGTAATAGTCGGCTTGTGGTTGTGTAATTTTGTACAGACACCAGCACATCAAGCTACTACAATCTGTACAATATACTTAAAAGATTTTCAACTTTATCTCTTTAGCGTAAGAATCAAAGTTGATTGGGAAACGGGTCACTTAATGATCTGGCGTCTAAACTTCTCCAAAAAGCTGCTTCTGCTTTCTTCGCGTTATCTACTTGAAATGGGTATCAAACGCCTGTTTTAATATTCTTGTTTACGCGCGCCAGTGTCAAAATTAACAACAAATACCTCACGATCAAGTCTTAATCTGCCATAAGACCAAACTATCACTTGTGGACTGCAGACACTTAGTATCATTAATCATAAGTTCGCGAACTTTCCACGTATAAAGTTGGCGCTCTTAAGCCAAAGGAGGCATTAATGCTGTAGTGCTCTTTGCGTAACAAGTTACCTGCTACCCATAAATATATTAGCACGCCGCTACATAGTACAAGTTTAATGAAAGCGACACGTGCCTAAGTGACGCACGTTAACACAAACTATGACGTAGGACTGATGCACCCGGTTTACTTATATGTTTGGGGAAAGTATTTTTAAGTTGAGGCTTAAATGTAGCTTTTAGTGTTATGAGAATGTTCGTCAGATTCAATTCATTATCTACCTAGCCTTGTCCCAAACTATCTTGCAGGTTGCAGCTGAGTATTTGTGCTTTACATGGAACGACCCCCTATCTTCCTCAGCCCAGTTACCTGGATAACCCGATACTCCTTGGTAAGACCGGTTTTGTGAGTATGGCTTTTGACTATCCATTACCACTGAAAAATATTTTTATATGACAGCCAGTACCAATTTAACGTGCTTTCCGAAACACGCAAGAACTCGTCATATCAAGATGTTTACCCATCCACGGACCAACCTCGCAACACTTTGTTTAACCTCATGATCGATCGACCGGTACAGCTCTTGTTCTGCCACGAGCGTCCACTTTCCTGAAGTACGAATGATTATCGTAACACTAAGCTCAATTGGCAGTCAGTCAGATACTGTCGCATTGACTCCTAAATCAAAACTGATATAATTTTTCAAATTATATTGAAATACCATAATCGCATCTTATATACTGACGTTAATAATATTATCCACCACATACCTACGACATATCTACTCCTCAAACTGGAATTAGCAGCTAACTTAACTAGATGTGGCTAATTATCGAGCCTCAATGCGAATATTCACCCATCCATAGTCTAACCGCAGCCATTCAATCTTAGCCCCTTGACCTCAATCGATTCAGCGCACTATACGGCCATGCCCTCACGTCATAATTTCCCATTACACTACTGGGCACACTTTTGTGTTTATGCATTTAATTTTGCTGAAGAATAATGAATACACGAATACTCTAGTTTTTGTACTAGTTTTCATAAAAAACCAACGCCAAATCCGAAGAAATCTCAGGTTGCAATAAGATATTTGCAACCAATGAAAGGGCTGCTTTATCTATTAAATTTTGTCAATAGGAGAGATTATAACGTTTGATACTTTGTTTAAGTTCAATATGTATCCATAGACTTCCCCGTCTTACCTGCAGGATCAAGGGAAAATTGAAAGGATCAGGGAATATAATTACGTGTACATTGACAAGACGCTGTCTGAACATCATCCGATAATCTGTACCTAAGGGAATTATTAGATTGCCGTTGACATATTTGTTAGAAAAGGTCGAACGTAGGCCGATGTAAATTAGACCGAACAAAGAAACTTAAGCTGTTCTAGTATTTTTGGACAAAGTATAAAAATAAACTGTTTAAAGACTTAATTGTGTAACGTGATCGTTATTACGGAACCAAATCACCCAGCTCGATATTGACGCCCCAAAAAGAAATATTTGTGTTAAACATAAAAGAACTTTCGCGTGTCGCCTGCCTATAAAATTTTGTAATTAATAACCACGACGCCAGTCGTTTATGGTAATACAGGCTATTTTTCTTTACACTAATGCGCGTCTTTGAGTTCAACGTGCTTGAAACAGCACTTTGCAATTTCAGTAGCCCTGAGATGTTATCTCTATCAATTATGGCCCATAAAACGTAATGACTTCATCGTAAATCTTAGCCTACACGACAGAATTTTACTTGGTGTTGAATAAATGAGGCCAAATTGCTCAAAGGTATTAATGAGTCTGTCCCGAACCGCTGGTCGGTGGTGCGTGAGAACTCGAAAGGACACCCCCGCTTTTGTCAAGAAATTATTTTGACCCTTAAATTCATATGAAGCAGTACGCCGCGCACCATCAGATATGACGGAATAAAGCTCACCAATTATAAACAAGGTCTTATCGCTGAACGAAGTTTACAAGCCTGATTCTCAAACAACGAACAGTTTAGAAATTAAACTTACCTACTAAGTGATGTATGGATTTAGGCTAGCAGCTTAATTAACTCGGCTATTTGCCAAGAGACGATGTTTGTACATGGCTGCCAGACATTATCCGACAGGGGACAGGTGAAGATGATCAGTTCGCCTGTCATATTGAAGCCCTTTTCTTGAAGTACTCCCTCAACATAAACTTAGTTTTCGTGTTCCAAGATAATGAACTGTTCCGTGACTTACGCAACTACCCGCTTCGTAATACTTGCCATATTTATGAATCAGAAGAATAAAATTGTAATAAAGACGTCTTTATTAGAATTTTATATTTTCAATTGTAATGTTACCTGAATTTGAGGGTAGTATTTTGAATAAATAGCTCATTGAAACGGTGATAGGACCTACCGCAAATAGTAGGTACCTTATCGGGGAAATGGGAAAAATGACAATTCGTGTTGATAACCAAACCTTAATTTAAAAAGAGTTGGAAATGGAATACTATTTCGCTGTAGACTACGAAAGACTGAAAGAATTTTAATGATAAAATATTACGCTAGTCTAGTCAAATTATGATACTGTTGAAAATTTATTATAAAAATAGTTTGCCATCAAGTTTTTATGAGAAAGCTGTCGCTAGAATTCAATTATGTTTTCTTGACTTAGATAAAGAATTCAATAACTCGACCTTACATCATTTGCATTCCCAGCAGACAGTGTTTTGCTGCAACTTGCTACAGCACGGCTTAATTAGTTAATTAACTGTAAGTATGGTATCTACGATTATAACAGAAAATTATTTTCATTGAAAGGTACCTTAGTCATCATCTGCCTAGCCTTTTCCCAAGCTATATTCGGATCAGCTCACACTCTTAGCCTTCTTAGCCTGATGTAGCTGAGTACCAGTGTTTTACGTGGAGCAACTGCCTGTCTGACCTCCTTAATCCAGTGACCTGGGCAACCCGATATCCCTCGGTAAGACCGATTGTCTGACTTTTTGGCTTCTGACTACCCGTGACAACTGCCAAAGATGTAAAATTGACAGCCGGGACCCACGAATTTAGCGTGCCTTGCGAAACACGGTGGAACTTGTCCTCTACCGCACCAAGCGTTGATCGATTGAGCACACCTTATGATCGATCGACCCGTGCCAGCTTTTACTTAGCCACGAGCTCCTCTCTTCTTTTTCACAAAAATGTAAGTATTTGTCACAAAATATGATATGATAAACAAATGACTACTTCAAGGTCACGCCAGCGTAAGTTACGTACCCGGAACGAACCAAGATTTTTATTTCTAAACACCAAAGTAAAATTAAACACGGTTTCACCATCAGCCAGGCCACTTAAATAAGCACTTAAAATGTCGCCTAGATGAATGGCTCCACTTCAAAGTTGCCTTTAACTTTTGACAGAGGAAAGTCTCTAGAATTTTTATCTAGCACGCTAATGGTATCATCTTCAAAAAGGATTTTCTATTTTAATTAAAATGATAAAATTTTACATATTATTTAGTGTCAGAAATTTTACGAAGAAGACAACAAAGTTTTTGACAATAAATTGGGATGATAATTAGGTCAAAAATAAAAAAAATCTTTATCAATTCATTTTGTAAAGGATCTTAAAATAATGATGAACTTTGTACTTTTATAAAAATAGCATACAAAAATGTTTACAGTTTAATTTAATTTGACCACATCTACATAGTATCACCTAGCTTTCTACTCATTTTACTGTATATTATTTTATGTATTTTTTTTTTCTTAGATACAAAATCCTGAAATACCCTGGTAGGTTGTCGGTGCAATGAAAAGAAGTATCAGACTTTTCTTGACTAAACCCCATTTATGTTCATGGATATTTGCCCTCAGCGTACCGCTAATATAAAAAGTCATGTTAAAAATTATTTTCCATGACTAAGAAAAGGATAATCAAAGAATACTTCTGGAACTGTGTACATATACTACTCTTATTACCTAGTAAGAGCAAAATAGTATGATACCCATAAATTCACTTGAGAAAAGCTCACTTTTCTTCACACCTATTGTTTGCCGACCAAAGGTTTCATATAACAGATGTTGCGATAAAATTAATTACACTAGTAATATTTTGAAAGGATTTCCCACGCCTCTTACGTGCCCTTTGTTTGCATTTGTATTCTGAATGTTAAATGGAATTACGGTTAACATTTGAACTAATATATAATACATATGTTTACATTTATTATGAGCCCTAGAGATGCGTAATACTCTTTAACACTAATAGAACTCAGCATTTTTCGAATAATTAAGCAATCGATGGTTCTGATCAGTAACAATTTAATTTTGGAACGTTTCGATTTTATCCGTCAACGTATGAATAAAAATGCCTAACTTATTTTCCCAGAAGCATTTGAATTCGCTACACGCCAAAATAAAAACAGGTCACTAATTACCCCCTACAACAATTACGAAAATTTACATAAACATGTTAACGCGACCGTAATGCCCAGCGAACATTTTTCAAACTACCCACTCCCGGCGTTTTAACAAAGAATTGAAGAAAATATACTCCAATTGCTTCCGTAGGTAATTACTACGAAAATTGCTTTCAGTGGGCTAACGTCTTTATAAGCTCTTTGATTATATTAGATGACACTTTTATTCGACCTTAAAATGGCCAAATATTTTCAACCTTTTGCTGAGGTGCGTAGGAAGAAAGTCAAAGATAATTACGCATAAGCAAACTTTAGGGAGAACTTGCGATAAAAAAGTCTGTTTCTTAAAACGAAAACTGTTATTGTAATATAATTAAGAGACTCGGTATACTGGGTGACTAAATATGAAGTCGCTAGTATTATTTTTGAGTTATCAGATGGTAACGGCGTGCATGCTTCCAAAAGTACGAAGCGACCCTTCCATAAATGTGAGCGTCAAGTTTATGTTTGTCTTTGTAATTTTGAACACGCTTTCATTAGCTTCACCTGTATGCTCGTTTGTAACTCTCCTTTTAACTAAATTCTTAAATGTGTGTTCACCAATATCTTCGTAGTTTATAAACCGATTTAGTTTTTGCGCGTAACGATGTTATCAAGTATGCATGAGTGAGCCATCAATATTTGTTCCGTTAATTGCCAGACTTTCGCATAGAGAACTTTATTGTGCTCTTAGCCAGGCCGGATGATTAGATACTCTAAGCTTATTGATTTTTTGTGCGTACTTATCCAATAACTATGATAAAAAGTTACGTAAAATACATACAGAATAATTAGATATTTCAATATTAGAACAAATAAAAACTATTTCTACTATAAAACTACATATTTGACAAAACTATGTTCACCCACAAAAGTATCATGGTCTACGGCGCAATAATATCAGCCCAAAATAGGATTCTATATAAGTACTGAGAACACAATCTACACTGAAATAACATGTTTACTGTTTATAATAATAATATCCGAACACCTTTCATAAGGGGTCGCCCTAAAGCTATTGATTAGCTTGTGTTATAGGTTACATAACTGATGAAAACTACATATACTTACATATATTATTACATTTATTAATACATAAAACGTACAGACGACGACAGCCAACAAATATGGTCAGGAAACGAGCCCAAAACCCTCTGTTCGACACCCCCGTATGATGACTATTATGCCAGCTAGCTCCTTACTATTTAATTGATCAAGCTTTTAATACTTTAGTCTAGGCCTATAAATGTTAATAAAATATTAATAATAGCTATTCTAAAAGTTAAAATAATCGTGATAAGCCAATGTAAAATTTTAGTAGGTACTATTATCGACTAAAAACATAAAAAATATAACCAGAAGGAGACGGAAATTAGATAGACCGGCAATTTCCAAAATCATTGCTCAGTTTTCGGTTTGAACATAAAAACATATGAAGACATACTCGATAACTAGTTCAGCAAAACGATATTTTACATAATTAACCTTTTTTCTATGTCGCATAAACACTTGACAATTTTTTTCTGTTAAGTTCATCCCGCGTCCTACGTTTGGAGGCAGGACCCCGTTTAATAGTCATAACACTAATTACTTAGTGGGGTCAGCCACGTTAATTATGACAATATTATGCCTTTAATCACATTTTGTGATAATATATTATGTAATATATGTTTTTATTTATCTGTTTGAGTGTGCGGTAGCCGAGTGTTAAAGTCTGAAATCAAGTCGCATTGAGCAAGCGGGGTGATTACCGCTCAATAAATTCTTCTCTGTGTGGGAAGAGATCTGTGAAATGATGAAAAGGCCATACACTAAATTCGGATTTATCTTATAGTGAGTTTTATTTTATGTTAAGTAAAAGTGCCTCAAATTTTTATATATTTTTATAACCCATTAGTGGATTTCTTTTCTCGTACAGGAAAGTTCAAGCGTTGATCACACCTGCTTAAGATGGATTGGCGGTTTCAGACTTTCCAAGTCTAAATTAACTCAAGATCCTATAACTTTGTGTGAAGTAAAAGAAAATCTGTACAATGAAGAAACCCCAGCTCCTTAGTCAGTACGCATCGTTAAGTTCCATCAAGAATAGGCACTACTGTAGTATTCCTTTACTTAGGCACTGAGGGCCACTTATTACTTAATTTACAAGTTAAAAGGCAACCACCCGCGCACAAAGGAAAAATGGGTTAATAAAAGCACTGCGTACGTATTACGTTTTGAAGGCTTTCAGCCATTACGCCGCCTCCATGTAAAATAATATGTTTATGAGCTAAATTGCACGAGATCGTTTTGGTCTACCTTATTTTTCGCTGAATAAGCATGTTATTTAAACTTCTGTTTTTAAAGCTAGCTTTTAGTGTCTTCTTTGGGATTTATAGGACTCCCCCCACTCTTTTTCCTGGGAAATTATCAAATGACCCTTCCCGCTGAGGGTGCAGCTGGAGGGAGTGTCAGACTATGATCCACCACTATGGTCCTTCGGGAGGTCCCTGTGTGCCAGGGCCACGGTAACTCTTGTCAACGTCGAATGTTTCTTAATCTTATGTCGATCGACCCGTGCGGTTGTTTTTTCTCGCTACGAGCTTTTCATATCTCAAAACATTTTTTTATAAAGTCTGACCTTACAACATGGAGACAAGTACTCGCCAGGTTTATATATTTTTTTCTGAATGTTTACGCAAATACCTACATGACAGCCATACTCTTTTTATCTTGTTCAGTCTTAAAGTTTTAGGCACAGACAGGACCCAAAACTTCTGACGACCTTTCAAATATCTATACCATAACCAAACTTATACAGCTCAGACCCTACCCAAAATAAATTTACCCCAATTTTCGCACTCTAAATATACATACATATCTAGACTATCGTATGTTTCCAATAACCTCTCTTAGGTTTCTAGTTGTTAGGTACTTAGTTCTTAATACTTTACAAAATGAAGACAAAATAACAATTTCATATTCAGTAAGAGTGTTGTGATGGTCTTCAATAAAAATGTTGTCAACACCAACCTGGATTAGATCCCTACTGTATTTTCAAAATACAAACCTGGTCTTTTGCGACCGTTCTAATGTACCTTGTACAACTTCTACCATTGACAAGGAGATGGTCAGTATAGCTTATACCATCAAAAACCATGGCGTCCAGAAATTGTCGGCCATGGCGGCAGTTTTTCCTAAAGTTATCAACAGGATCTATTACAACACTACTCCGTCACTCTCTTAGTCCGATGGGACGACAATACGATCGGAAAAGATCAGCCACAAAATCGACATTTACGAGCTCTCCGACTCACGGCTGTCAACACCAAGTTCTAGAATCCGGACGGCTTTTGTGAAAGTTTTTTAAAACCCACGAAGACCTTATATAAAGTAAACGAACCTTCGGTTAGATAGTTGGAACATCCGTAATAGAATAATGTAAGTACATGATATACCTGTTGCTCCAATATGGCTGACAAAGTTACGCCTTTGAGTTAAAAGCCAAAGCTTATGCAAGTTGTTACATAATACAGCCGGGAACAGGTGTCGCCGAACTGTTGTTAGAAACCAACCGAGCCTGAATTAATTTGAGCTCCTTGTACCCCTAATCTGTTTATTGTAATTTGTAATTTATAACTATCTATGACAGTGTTCAAATTATAGGGTCATATTTTCAAGAAGGTCAGTCGAGAATTATGGGACATACATATTTGGGACAAATACGTAATATTTTTTTTTATTTTTTTTTATTATTATTTATCCATATACATATTTCGGATCATATTATCAAGAAGATAAACAGTCGAGAATCGTGTGGCATATTTGCGAAAATTACGTAAACGAAAAAAAGTCTTTTTTTATCAATTTATTTCAGGCATCAAGGCCCATATAAACATATACAATATACTATATTAGGTACAGACTACATACTGTTATTGTAAAGAGTCATGTAAAAATCTCTTTGTTTTGCTTCGATACCACAATTTAATAATTCACGTACCTATTGAAGATAACGTCACTTGATAGGTAGTCTAGACATCGTGTAGACTTAAATAAAATGTAAATGTAATCGGATATCAAAATTCGGCATAGCAACAGCCACCTACCAAGAACTAACATGACAATCTAAATCTCATTTAAAGACATATAATTGCATTATTTTGGAGTTATTAAATTCAATATTCCTAAGTAATGTCAAAAGATTGTTTCAACACTTGACAATCGATCTGGATTGGTATTTGAAATTTTACGGTGACCTATTCATAATATACAGGAACTGAAGCACCAATTACTTTCAAAATTCATTTGAAATATCCACAAGAGATGCCTTCCGCGGGACTTTGCACGTAACTTCCTCTTCAGCCCCCAGGAATTCCGAAGTACTTAACTATGCATATAAATCCATACACTCGAACTAGTTACAAAGGAAGTTTATCACAATAGTTACAAGGGTCATTCAATTTCCTCCAGTTGACAATGCCCGAACGAAAGGATACAAATAACCCTAAGTAAACCCTGTCTTCTTAACCCTCGTGTACTGATTCTATTTTTAAAAAAGCTTTTTTTTCTCTCGTCGTGTACTTCACGAATGTCTATGGTACCTACAAATAGATTGAAGTCTTATGCCTGTACTTTTAAAGTTTCTTTTTAATTTAGATCTTTCCCAAGATAGTAACTCTTTTCTAAAAATAAACATTAATTTTATTGATATCTTTATTGAAATGATCTTGTTATCGTTTTAATGGTAATAGTTTTATTTTAATGGAGAGCTATTAATTTCATTGCAAATTAGTTATAACATCACTGAATAGAAATTATTTGAAATTCAATATATCTATTTAAATTGTAAGACTCTCTAATTGTAATAAGTTCGATTGTAATGGCCAGTTTCATAGGTAACGGATAGCCACTATCTACCAGATAATTTAAAAAATGGAACATAATTTGTATGAAATTATACGCCAGATAAACTATCTGGAACTTATCAGCAACCTATCAAACTGGCCCTTAGACTTACTAACAAATAAGAAAAAGTAGGTAGGTATAAAAAAATGCTTACCTACGAGTATTACAAAAATATCTCGCATTCATTTCGATATTCAAGAACACAGTGAAAAGGAGTTCTTTCCCACAATGAAGTTCTTTGAAGATTTCCTTAATCACATTAACGGAACGTATTTCAAGAAACAAGTGAGTATTTTTGTTGTTTCCAAAGGAATTGTGACTTAGTACTCGTCGAATTCTGTTTTCTCCATTTTAAATGATCAGTCGTTACCGATGTACTGAATGGTACCTATTATTTAGGGAAACAAAGAAAATATCCTTATTGTTAAAACTAAAGAAATGCGTAAAAAATATAGATTTCAGATCCAATTAAAGAATTTTTTCTCTCTGTGAAGACAAATTATATTATTCAAAAAATATCGGGAAAGTAGTATTTAATGATCATGACGATAATGATAAACCGCATAAATCATTTTGTTTTAACAAAATTTCAAATGCGGTATTCTGATATCATTCAACTCGAATCATAGGAGACACCGGCTTTTTTGTAGCTTATACTACAGCAAATCATCATCATCGTCATCATCGTCAGCCTTTTTATCATCCTACTGTTGAGTTTAGACCTCTTCTCACACTGAGAAGGATTGAGCGTTAATTACCACGCTCGATCAAGGCGCGTTGGCGATTTCAGACTTTATAATTCAGATTTCCTCGAGATATTCTCCTTCACCTTTAGTCAGTCATTGGTGTCCAAGATATACTTAGAAAAGTTGCATTGGTACTTCCCAACAGCAAATATTCGGTACAATACCATTGGATATTATTATTCCAATCAACACAATATGAACGGCTTCCCATCCTAGTTATCAAGTAAGTTAATCTTATCCAAACATAAGTTCCCTATGTAAATCCAACGAGGCAGTCTTTAATATTCCACGCACCCTCCGAATGGTATCCGAAACGGTCGTCGGTACCAAATAATTGGATCAACAACAATTTTATTATCTACTAAATTGTATAACTTGTCGGTAAACACGTTTGGCTAACATTGGTTAAGTGGATTACTGACTATATGTCATGACTATATCGTCCAAACACATACATTGTCAAAATTATCGGGAATCGAAGGTAATTGATTGAAGGTACATTATTTTGCTGACCGATTGATGTATATATTATTCTGTATATACTTACATAAACTTGTAGACAAAGAAAGTGCTTTTTTATTTGCATTCGTCAGGGTTAGGACACAGCATTCGATAGTTTTTAATAAATAGAAAAAATGGCGCACTGAAAAATGAATAACTCAACTTTGACTTGGACACTTTTTTCGTGAGAATCATCGAATGACCTTTCCTTTGCAGCTGGAGGGAGTGTCAGACTCTTACTGATTAAAATCCACTATGTTTGTTCCTTCTGGAAGTCCCTAGGTGCTAGTACTACGGTAACTCTTATGAACAACCCACAGCCTAGGCACTTGACTTAGACACTACGCTCAATGTACGCGTTTGGTACACGTGTAGTTGATGGATATGATATTCTGATTCAGGTTAATATATTTACACTATAATGACTATCATACCTGCAACACAAGCAATATAAATCAAGTCAACCATATGCTAAGACACGGCTTAGCTCTTAATTATTAGCATATTAATGAATTGACTCAGTGCACAATATCACATTAACGAATCAATGTTTGATTGTTGACTATGGTTAGATTACGATGCATCTGTAGGCAATTTATTGCGGCATCGATACTTCTGGGATCTTATGTGTGCCTGGTACATTTTGGTAATATTGATAAACTCAAAAATATGTAACATAGACACAAAATAATTACGATTAAAAAAATTGTAAAAAGAATATTTTCTTCTGCATTCTAATGCAAAAATCAGATTTTTAAACTTTCTGCTCTACAAACTAGTTTACAAACAAAAAATAAACGAAGACAAACATTTAATACACACGCGTACAAAAACTGGGCTACATCCTGAAACACGTGCGAGTGGCGCCATCTGTTGCCGGTCGTAGCAAATTCACACAGATTGAAAAGGCTTTTAAAAAAGTTTCCACGAAAAATATTCTTAAAAAAACCACGAACGTTGACATCTTATTTTTTCGTTGAAAGATTAATGTGTTTTATGTTCGTGAAAGGTTGTACTGGCCTGTACTTGAATCTAGACAATTTAATTGCCTATCCTACCGTCTGGCCGTTGGGCCGGCGAGCCCGGTATCGGCAAACTTTAGTCTTTTACTATCAATCAACATGTCAACTGCCCACGCAGGACTTGTTCAAGCTACGGATTTTCTATTAAAAAAAATTCTTGCGCTACGGCCTTTCAGTGGTTTTACAAATAATAGGGAATCATTAATTTCATGTAAAGTAGCAAGATCATTTTCAAGGGTACCTATATAAATTGTGTGGATGGGAAAGAATAATCGTGATCGTTAGAAAAGCATATTAAAAAATCAGCCTTCGAAGTAGGTACTATAGCTACTCATGAATTATGTCTTATGACTACATAAAACACAGTCCTGCATAGCTATAGGTTTATTATACGAAAACATATCAATTTAGCGAGAAAAATTGTACCTACTAAGAAACGCGATACATAAGTATACTACACTACGTATATAATGCTACAATTCTCATTAAACAAAATACGATCAATATTTGGGTATGAAACCCTAATTAGATACGGCCTTCGAATTGAAAAGGGTTTTATTTCAGTTCTTTAGAGGGATAGAAAAATTTAATGAATCCGATAAAGCGTGTTGTAATGTATTTCCCAATTAATTTGTTTTGCAATACAAAAAATCTTGTAGGTACTGTGTGATGGCATGTTACAGCTTCCTACCGTTCGTTGGGATGCTAATACTAAACTTAGTAATAACATTCAAGTTATATCTGAAACCCACATTCAACTTCACATCGTTAGCAGTTGTTTGCTTGTTAATCGTATGACTAATTAGCATGCGTCTATTAATTAGCAAACTAAAGACCAATTAGTCTGTCATAAACTTCAAACATTTATCTCTAAAAATAATAAACGTTATTTTACAAGGATTAAAACAGAAATTAACTGAAGAACTAAGTTGGTTAGTTCTGAAAACTCCGTTATAAATTGAATTTTAACAAAGAACAAAACAAAAATTTGTTTGAAAGTGTGGGTTGTCTTAAAACAATAGCGAAACAAAGTGCTTATATATGCATCTGTGCCAACAACCGGCAGATCGCAATATTCAATATCAACGTGAATTTCAATAGAGTGCCCTCCACGAGAAAATTGGACGGAAATCTGAATATTCCTCGCCAATTTAGAAAAAAATATGTTAATCTATTCCCCGAGAGATGGTGACTATTTTCATAAATTGATTGCTACGAACCAATATCAAAAGAATTGTAATATTGAATTACCAACTGTAGAGGTTCGTAATGAGTAACAAGACTGCCAGTTTAAATGTCTCCCATTATCAATCTCAATTCAACCGGGGTATTATAAACACAAAAAAAATAGTCTGCCAAACAAGATAAAAAAAAATGAATTGCATACTAAAATTGCATATACATACACAAAAAATCTATAGTCAATCGAACAAAATGAATTTTATTGTCTACTAAAAATGCATTGAAGCATCCGTCTCAAGTCAAGATAGACATCTATACATTCTAACTTAAACTATAAGTTCTTGCTAAAATATTCAACTGACAACAACAATGGCATTAAGAATTCAAACTAAAACCTACAAAAAAAGCCAATCCGAAAGGAATAACACAAGTCATGTCTAGACCCAATCGAATGACAATGTCGACTAGTTCAATTCTAACTTTAAATAAAACACGCATATTTAGTTCTAAGAATCACAAGAATAAGTATACCTAATAAAAAAAAATCCCCAAAAAGCCACGTCAGCACTCGTCAAAACAGAGAAAAATCTTTTTGCAGTGTTATTTCTTCGCCTTGACTTAAGGGTCCATCGTTTGGTATGTCTCCGTCGTTGCGCACAGACCTCGCACTGGATGGCTTTTTATGTCAATTTTCCTGTCCTCATTTCCAAAATCCGCTAAAATATGAATACCTAATTTATAACTTTTTTCTTTGAAGACATCTTACAATGAAATAATTTTTCACGAAACCGAAGACATGCATCAAAAAAACGTATTCATTAAAATGCAACTAACAAACCACATTCCCGTTCATTCCGAAGGCAGCTCTCAAAACAGAACCACAAATGGCAGTCACATTGACGCAATGACCACAGACGCCTTTAAACTACTCTATTTATAACACAAAGGTAAACAAACGTTTACCCTTAGAGCTGCTAAATGAAAACGGACGCTAGAACGGCCGCAAACGCAGGTTGGCCAGCATTTTCATTCGGTGGCCACTGAGCCGGAAGGAGCGAATAGCTTTCGACCACGTTTTCAAAATAGTAAAGGACTTTTCATTTTAGCACGTGTGATTCACGGCCCTTTACTGTTGGGTTAAGCAGTTGGAATGGTCATTTTTTTGCGTAATTTTTAACACGCCTTCTGTGTTGGATTTTTTATTTGTTCACTAGTAATTTTAGCAAACTTATAGATACAGATGCCATCACATCAAGCTACTGAAAGGTACTATCTGTCAAATTTCCTTAATAGACTTTCAACTTTATCGATGGTTCGAAGTTGATTTAATTTTTTTAAAGTTTCGGGTAGCTTGATGTGTTGGTCTGTACCTACTATAATTTTCTTATTAAACATTGATACATTTCGTACAATAATTTCTTCTACCGCTGAAAATGAAACAAGATTTTTAAGGAATAAAAAAAAAACTTAGCTCTTTCATATTTAATTACGTCTGAATCAAATTAACATTTTACCACCTTACTTTAAACGAAAAGAGAAGCTAACATTTAATATTTTCACTAAACGTTCTTTTTTTTAATTGTTTCTTTTTAATAAACGGGCTGTTTTATTAAAAATTCTTGGTTCAATACTGGCAATATTGCAGTTACGGGAGAGAATCCCCGCCAAAATGAAATAAATTAAAATGCTTACGTAATTTCGTTAATTATGAGTGCAATGTACCGAATGGCGGTCGGAAACAATAGTGCGGTATGTTATGGGCTTTGTAATGTTAAACTAAAGTGACAGATATCCGTTTAATAGCTGCGTGTTATTGTTTTAGTGTATAAATTATGTCAGTCATTTCTGCCGTCCGTTTTATCGTTAACATTACAGCGACATTGATAAGTTCGTAAGAAATATTTTATTAAAATTATTATTCGATAGCTTTGCTTGTAAAATTGTGCACATGTACAAAGACTTTAGAGAGATGAAGACACTTCTACCGTTTAGACAGGGAGGTCTTGAAGTCAAATTAGTGCCTATAAGATGGTGGAAAATACTCTCTGCAAGCAAT
Organism: Heliothis peltigera; assembly: GCA_958496145.1. Lineage (NCBI taxonomy): Eukaryota > Metazoa > Arthropoda > Insecta > Lepidoptera > Noctuidae > Heliothis > Heliothis peltigera. The sequence goes on from OY292325.1 coordinate 8,368,347, forward strand.
TGCAAGGAATCGTTTCAAATTTCCCTTGGAAACAAAAATAAATAGCTATTTTTAAACATTTGGTGTAGGTGTGCGTACCCGAATATATCACAGCAAATATGTACACATGACATGACTTCCATCAAAAATTTTGCAACCAAGTCGCGTCTAACCTCCGAGACTCGTCACGTCAAAATTTTATGCACGAATACGAACCATGAAAATCACACACTACGTCAAAAAATGTTTACGACGCTAACTCATCGGACTGTGAAAGAAAACATTTTTCCCCACTTTCCTCCGTTAGTGGCACTCTGTAGAGGAGATTCCTTAAAAGCCGGAAAATTTGTCCAATTTGCTCTTTGGCCTGTCTTTGATATTTTGATTCAAAAGGGATTTTATGTACAATTCGCGACGCGAGCACAAAGCTGATTTGAAGAGACATACCGCCTCCACTGTCTACGTAAATATTATGGAGTGCAATAACACTTCTATTCAAGTATGTCTTTATTTGCATGTTGTGGGACCGAGGTACCTTAATTAAATCATACATATCGTATATGCGTGAGCGTATGCTCGTTTCAAATTCGGGTCTCGCACGGTGACGGTAGTAGTCCAATGAATTTTGCTGTAGGCAAAGTGGAGACGCATCGCCGAAATCCTTCGGGGGTTACTTAGAGACTTTGTCATGTAAATCAGCCACTCCAACCCCTAGGGGAGGCATTGAAACTGAAATATTGTAAATATTTTAGTCGTGAATAGATACGAGTACTTTGATCTCGGAAACGTATTTTCATCTTGAACCTGACAAAAATTCAGACCATTAAAATATTATCAAGATAAATAGAAATTCAATTACTTACAATTTTGATCTGTTTAGCGTTGGGTTTTCCTTGAAACGATAATTATTTACTATATATTTTTTATATAATCACTTTCAGTCTGATATTTACACAATCAAAATGGCTAACATGGTATCGAAAATAAAAGGCATATTTAAAATTGCCTTTTTGACGTCTTGCTCGGAAACTACTTCAGGCTACTAGACATTATTTATGCCGTCACAGAATATTTCAAGATTCTATGACGACAGGCAGTTCCAGGTGAACTAATCGGCTTTAATACTGTGGTGATGAGTTCCAGTCAACAGCCCACTAGTGCTAACCAGGACAATACAACCCGACCGGCCAAATACTCTTGATCATACAAATAAAAAAAATATGAAAATGTTGTATGATTTCTTTGTAACTTATTGATTTTTTGAATGGTGGAATATTCTACTCCTATAAGAATATCACTTCACAGGACGACAGATTTCATCTTTGAGATGCAAATCAGACCGTTGAGGATTCATAGCTCAAATGGGGTGGGTGAAGGTAGCTGAGACACGAACTCATATTTATTTATATACTATTTTGTAGATCCCGCCCTAATGATATTTTTACAAAAATCGCATTTTTCTCGGAGCTCGCACATACATACATGTTGAAAGAAATTCAGTATTGAGCTTTTCGTAACACATGAACCGTACAAAGAAAATACCATCATGATTATTTTCTCTAGAGAAATTCAGTTTCTATTAAATGCATGACTACTAAGAACTTAACAGTGAAAAAATAAGTTACAGATTAAAACAGTTACTAAGGGCTATCAGGTTTCCCGGGTTTAGGAGATCCTAAAAGCAGTCGCTCCATAAACACTGGTATCAACTCCATTAAATTTTACTGGAAGCCAATCCCAACCCAAAATATTTAGTAAAAGAATAGGCAGATGATAAAATAAAGACCAACAATTAAGTGATAAACTTACACTAAAGATCAAATAAACATATTTGTTAGCTAATTATGTTCGAATAGAATAGAGAACGCACCGCGTTCCCACACCGAATAACTCGTGAACTAATGAAATTGGCCACGGAAATGTAAATTACGGAAAAGGCCTTTGTTTATTTAATAATAGGCACCAAACAGTTCCGTTTGTCTAGGTCTATTTGGTGAGGATGCCGACATTTTTGTAAAGAGATTCCGGTCCGTTCGCGCGCACAATTTAATTGGAAACACCTCGAGGAACATAGAATGGAGGATAAACACCGAATTGGATAAAAGAAGTAACTTAACATGTATTGTGTCTCTACCTATTTTTGTCTTACATCTTCGAAACAATAGGGATGCAAACGTAGCCTGAGAACCTCATTGCCGGGGCTGCGGATTGTTCGCAAGAGCTACCGTTGCCCTAGCACGCATGCTTCCAGAAGGAACATAGTGGGTTTTAGTTTTTTTAGTAAGTCTGACACTCCCTCCAGCAGCACCTTCAGCGGGTGCTAAAAAAAATCCTCAATAGCCCAAGCAGACTTTAAAATTCTGCTTGTATACTTATCACCCAATCCGGAATCAATCACGATATATTAATATGAAGGTCCGATACTTTTTTCTTTACCCCATGTTTCGGCCGAATTGAAGCCGCTATGATCACGAATGGTCTCTTCTTGTGTACTCTTTCGCGAATATTCCGTTAATGTAAGTACATACTTACATAAAAAAACCTAATCATGAACATACATATTTGTAAAGGAAAACCTACGTAACTTTGATATCAATTATACTTTCCCGGAACCACTCGTTTCATTAACCGGTTGGTTTTCACAGAAGCCTGTGAACTGGTTTTCATGTAATTCAGAACGAAGTTCATATGTATGTTATCTTAACATTTATTATATTTTTATATATGATGTGATGAGCTTGGCAAATGAAATATTTTGAGCCTAAATAATAGGACTCAAAACATTTGATATATTTTAACATGCCATCCGAAACACAGTCATTGGTGTCAAAGATATACTTAGAAAGTACAAACTTAGAAAAGTTGCATTGGTACTTGCCTGACCTGGAATCGAACTCCTACTTGAGAGGTTGGTTCTTTAAATACTATGCCACCACGACTCTTCTAGTTGATAAAAACAATTTAATAAAAATCCAGGATGGATTTTTTTTAAATAGATTCCTTATTATTTTAGTGGTTCGTGCATAAACCTTAAAACTTGTTAGTAAAACGTACGGGCAATTGAAGTTTTCAATCAATGGTAATTAATCAAGGGAGAGCTACATGCATATGTATATTCATCAACAACTTTAGAGCTTCGGAGCTTGCGTGCTTTGCTTACTAATGAATAAACATAGGTATAGCACCAATAGCTTTGAAATTGATTAGAATTCGCGCCCAAAATGAACGCTCTGCTCTGAAATTTCCCATTGCGGGAATAGTGATTTCCAACCAAGAATTGACCGTATTTACCTGTGGGGGTTAAATTACGCGATAGAGTTTAGATACTAATAGATACCTGTAGCTGCTGCAAGTACCTACAGGTGCAAAAATAGGAGATAAAAATAGAATTTAGTTTTTTTGCCCATTACTTACCTATATAAAGCCTTTGTAGAACTCGATGATTTTAAATTTATAGCGAAATGATAGCGAGTCATATTAGATTATCATAGAGAAACTCGAATTAAGGTTTGGATGCTCCTTGGATTGCTGTGACTTTTAATATAATTTCATTGAAGTCGAATTTATACATTTTACTCTTTTGTGGAATTGATATCAAGAATCAAGATAAGTAATACTACATATTTAAAATATTTTTTTACTAAAGTAAGTATAGGTACGAAAATCTAAAAATATAAACTACAGCAACATTCCCAATCACTATAAACCATTGTATCCATCGCCAATATACACAGAAGCGGCACTCGAATGACATACGAGCCGAAGCGTTTTGCCATCAACAGTTTCAAATATTTGGCGTAACGGTGAGAACATGTAGCCGTCCTAAGCAAACAGGCTCGAAGCCGACCCCCTGCTAAGATCGATGATATCTCTCCAGACATGACACGTCTTTGCATTCTGAATAATAAACACGCTTTGTGTCAATAATATTATATTCAGAAGGTAGGTGCGGGATGGTAGGGAAATACTATCAAAATTATTTTTGTATGATTTGAGTTTTATATTGGGAGTGTATTGCGAACGAATTTTAATTCATAAACGGCTAAGTAACTTCTACAATACCATATCGACCCATGGACCTGGGATAAAATTGATCATTCTTCCAAAATATATTTCAAATATCTGATTAAATCTGATCTAATTAAACTTCTCCTATCTTCTAACTTACTTGCTGTGCCCATCAGGGTCCATAATTGTGACAATAATTTTATAATTTTCCACCTAATATACGTTATGGAATGCAATATTAAAGACTATGACTATTAACAAAACAATACTGAGTTTAATTTTTACGTACGTATATGTTTATCTCAAATAAATCTTGTTATCACAAACTAAAAAACTTAGTCGGTCAAGTAGCCGCGCTTCTGGCATGACCTTGCTACCAACCCCCATGTTTTAGAAATACAATGGATCCGAATAAATAATGCGAGGCACGTTCCAGAAAACTAAAAAAAGTATGAAAACACAGCTCCATTCCAGCCAGATGCGACACTCACGCAATCTTAAAGTTACGTAAGCACTCGATCTTTAACATTCGCTCCTTACTAACACGTCTGATTCCGAACTCTTCAAAACCATAAAAGTTAAATTGAAAGTCAAGAACAAAAAGAGACTTGGAAATGCAAAGTGCAAAGCGCAAAGCAATTTCAAAGAATGGTCTTAGTATTTGAAACAAAAAGTAGGTACTTTACCTACGTAAGCGTTTTGTGCACTAGCAATTTTGGGGTTGCCATTGAACAGTATTGAGCTCCAATTGACAGTCAGTCACGGGGATATTCTCAGTGCGCTATAAATGTAGGGGTTGCCTAGATTTAACCTATTTTTGCCCCGTTAGTGTGTGGCAGACGTTCAGTATTAGATGTTCCAGATTTCTTGAAAGTAAATGTAAGTTGTTCAGGAACTTTTTAAGTGTGATGCTTGTCTTTTTTTGGGTCATCAAGAAAGTTTTATAACAAGGTATAACTTTATACTGTAGAGTGTCGAAAAGGAGAATACCTTATGAAATGATGAATATTATCGTTTTTAAATAAACAGCTTTTTTATTTGGTTACTCATATTTTCACATCTACAGAACTTTATCTCACATCATCATCGGCCTAGCCTTTTCCCAAGCTGGTTGGGGTCAGCTTCCAGTCTTACTCGGATGCAGCTAAGTAAAAGTATTTTGAGCTAAGCGGCTGCCTATCTGACCTCCTCAAACCAGTTACATGGGCAACCCGATATCCCTTAGTAAGTACGACTGGTTGTCAGACTTTCTGACTTCGGATGACCCGTAACGACTGCCAAAGATAGAGGTAGAAATGACCAGGGACCCACCAATTTAACGTGCCATCAACTTTCCCTCACATAATATGAAGAAATAAAAAAAGACTCGCTTTTGCTAGAGGTTTTTCCCGATTTACGATGGAACTATTCTGCGCACCCGGATAACAAGTAGCCCATACTCCTGTACCATGTAACATTATAATGTGAAATAGGACCAATAGTGCCTAAGAAGTAAACATAAATAAGTATACAAAACAAACTCCAGCTTTACAATATTAGTAAAGATAATAAAGAAAACATTAAAGTCCAACATGCCTTCAACTGAGTTGTAAATGAAAAATGAAAACGAGGAAAAATATTTTTTGATGAGCGAAATTGCTCTCGGCAAAGATTATTCTGGTCGGATAAACTCAAGCTTTACGTACGTACCGGACAGGAGAGGAGTACCCACCTACTCATATATTGAACAGCTTCCATCTACACGGCATAAAACATTCAGAAATTGGTACCTACTACTTCCTTTAAAATGTAGATACAGACGCCAGCACATCAAGCAACATACCTACATTCTGTCAAATTACCTTAATAGATTTTCAACTTTGTTGCTGAACCATATTATAGTTCAAAGCCGATTGGAAAAATTTGACAGTTTCGGGTAGCTTGATGCGCTGGCGTCTGGGCAAACTTTTGTGACATCCGTATGTGATGTAAAAATAACTTCTACTGCTTTTTTTTGTTTATTTTTTATTTGTCATATCTACAACAATATACAAAATTATCTATCAAAAACCACATTGGTTTAAACTTGTACTATCAGTAATGTTTTGGAGACTGTTTTCATTATTTACCTATTTATGTAATAGCAAACCTTATTGTGTTCATTTACTACAATATCGGGACACTGTGGAACCATCATAACATACAGCTAACAATGCCAGTACAAAAAGCATTGAATAAGACATGAAAATAATAGACACATTTGCTAAGATAAACCACAAAACAGTTAAGCTAAAAAATAGTCATCTACCAACGTTTATGTAAAGTTACCAAATTAAAAAATTGAGAGAGAAAACCATTTCAGTGAGCCACTAAATGTTAACAAAAATATTACTTACTTCTAAAAAATGCAACGATAATAATGAATTTATCTCCAGTATTTTGTAGTGGGTTTTTCGCAAAGTTAAATATTTATGAGGTATACGTATTTATGCGGTGTGCTTTCAACGCGAGTCCAACGGTCAATTGAATCTCAAAGCGTTGAGCACAATGTGAAATTTTCCTATTATAACATCCGTATTGATAAATTTATGAGCACAAATGCGTTACGGAGAATATTCTTTAGACATAAAATGATTTTGATTTTGTGCCAGATGCGCCAATCCACGTGTCCACACAGCGCTGTTCGTCTATACAGCACGTCTATATTTTGCGAGAGATAAATCGCGATTCTTTTAATTGTCCCTTTTTATTTTAAAGCCAAAAAATAAACAAACAATATCACACGTAATATAATTCATCCTGTCACGTCTGCAACAGATAATGCCGTACTTTTACTAAATTACCCAGACAAGCACAAACATTTCCCCGGAACGGGACGCAACATCGAGCTTACCTAGAAGCTGCAAGCTACAACGACCGAAAACTCGTTTTTATTTTCACACGTTACATTATCGCGCCTCTATAGCCTTCATCGTCCTACGTTTTGATCATAATGCGAAAGGAAAATAATCGTGCAGTCATCCAAACAGACCCGGTGCGGCGCTGACACTCGCAAGCCTTTATTATTTTTGAAGAGAGTGTAGAAGGGCCGGCAAATAGCTCAGCCTGCAAACACGGCGAACAAGCGTTCATTAAACACTTCTGCGCAATTAACGAGAAACGGTGCGGCGTTGAAAACAATGTTCGTTTTATTTAACGCAACCTTCCGACAAACAGCGGACCTCCGCTATCCAAATACGTAACGAAAGCAAAAAGGATTTCGGTCCATGGGCATCGCGTGTAAAACTATTTTTTTTTTGCATTACAGAACTATAAAACCTTTTATGTAGGCAACTTTATCTGTCATTGAAATTAACCTAGTCAATTATTCCCAGTGCAAAAAAAAATAAAAAATGATTGCCAAAAATTGTGAGTGATCAACTTATTTCGTTTGAAGCAACTGAACATCACTCAGATGCTCAGAAGATGCAATACTAGCAGCGGTCAATTCGTGAGTGTTCCAATCTTAAATCCAAGCAAAATAGCGAAATTCCCAGCGGTTGTATTTGCAGCGTAGCACCGGCGCTCGATATTTATTATTCATTCATAAGGAGCACTGCGATATTTACTCTCCCATTACTGTGGCCTCGGAGTCGCGTTTCTTGCATTAAAAATTTAACACGAGTCCGTCTAGAAACAGCACGCGAATAAAATGTTTAATAATTATGTATTTTTAAACGTAGGTACAGGTACTGATCCATTACTGATCCTTGAAATAGATATAAGGTAATATAAAACAGCTTTCAATTTATTGTCCATCCCTAATAGTTTGGATAGTTTTACGAATTGATAAAACTATTTCACAAAACGGACCCAAATATCTCTACCGAAAAAATCCTAATCCAAAATCGAATTCCGCAAGCGTCGGTCCGCTGAACACCGAATAAATAACCACACAATGATAAAAACGGGACAAATGTCTCTCGACAAAGCTCAGTGTGCGCACTCCGCTCAAAAAATGAAAACAATTAGCAGTACAGCGCAGCCTGTGCCGACCGCCCAGCAAAAAACTACCAACCATAGATAATTTACTTTCAATCGCTGCAAGAGCCCGGGAATGCGCCAGATATTACACGTAGCTTTACTCCACAAAATATCGGCGAAAAATCTCAATTTTTGTTAGCGTTCCCAATTCGTGCAGTTGTTAGCAAAATATCGTGACGTATTTTTTTTATTGCTATCAGTTTGGGGACTTGATCCAATTTTAAAATGTTGCCTTTACTCCATGTTCTGGATTAGTGCCGTCGCCCAGTAAATATAAAAATTTCGCCAAGATCTGTTACTATCTGTAACTAAATAAATGTTTATTTTATTCATTAATCTGTTGAAATTACTTTCATAATAGGTAAACAAAAAGTCGAAAGACAACTTCATGAAGACAGATTTCTCTGCTATGAACCAGTTGACCCACGGGGGACTAATAATAGCGAGCACACAATAGACGATCCAAGCAAAACCGGGCGGTTTCGTTAAATCAGCGAAGTGGACGGAATCCTTGAGTTGGATAGCCGCCCGGCGTTCAGTCAGATTATAGCAATTTATCCAGGATTGCGACATCTGAAATAGGACGTGGTGTTAACTCGTAGCTTTCACGGTAATTCTCGATATTACAGAAAGATAAACAAATTTCAAGTCACGTCCTTATTTTCTGCCATATAAAATTACTGGCTTCCTTTCTGAGGAAACTATTTTCCGCAGTCGGATAAAAAGTAGTCTGTATTTTATTCTGATATTACTGCTAAGTTTCATCAAAATCCGTTCAGTCATGACTGTGGTAGTAACGAACATACACACACACTCACAAACTTTTGCCTTTATAGTAATATAACTGCGATATTTATGAAAGAAAATATTTTAAGAAATTTCATGAAATAAATCACATGCTGCACTGAAAAGTATATTTCTAACAAGTTTATTGGATTATTTCTCTGTTCTGCATCAGTTCTAGCCATAAAACAAATCTTTATTTTAAATTTTACTGCTCTTAATATCCCAGTATTGAGAGTTATGATGTCTTGTCTATATCACATTATATATTTTAGTTTTCAAAATCATATTTTCTAGGAAATAAGAATATTTTTCTACCAAATCAAACTAAGCTTCTTTTTACCCGACTGTTAAGAAATAAGGGTTAATTTTATCTCGAGTATCTTGTATGTACTTGTAATACCTTCATAACAGCCGAACAGATTACAATAATAAGTCCTTATTCTGGTTTCAAAATAGTTTATGTATGTATATTCTAAATTTATAATCATTAAATTGATCAACAAGAAAACTAAAACTATTGAAATAAGAACGTATTGTTTAAAAAAAATACCAGCCTGGAAAGTCTCAAACAAAAAGTTGAACAACCGCTAGATAAGGTCAGAAGTCTTGCATGGAACAGTCCCCGAATTGTGATTGTTCAACTTGTTTCTGCGTTTTAAATTCATTAGGTGAGATTTTTCATGCAGGTAAGATATTGTCTAGGTATAAATAATATCTACATTATTATTAACAACTTGTGTTACATAGACCTACTGTTCAGTCAGTTTTAGTTAGTTGACTGCCTCGTTGGTCTAGTGGTCGCAAGGCGCGACTACAGTGTGACGGGGTCTCGGGTTCGAATCCCGGGTTGGGCCGAAATAGCTTTGTGGTTTATGAGAAACTTTCATAAAGCAGCTTGGAGTCTGGAAGTTGGTGATTGATTCACCCGTGCATTGGAGAGCATGTAAATGTCGGTCCTGCACCTGATCTCTCTCCGGTCGTGTCGGATTGCCGTCCCATCGGACTATGAGAGTGAGGGAATAGAGAGTGTACCTGTGTCTGCGCGAATGCTTGTGCACTATAATATGTTCTGCGCAGCTGGCTGATCTCCATAAAAGAGAATGGCCGCCGTAGCCGACAATCGGCCTGGATGCCATCAGTTCAGTCAGCTTAAAATCTAATGACTTCAATATTATTATGTCTAGTTGCCATTCAGTGGACCGATTCATAGCAATTAGCTAATGATCAATGTATGCCACTGAAACATAAAGCTAGCTAATTATGTGCCAACTGGTAATATAATGCCAAACAAACTATACAGTATCGTAGCAACACAGAACATTTCTGATAACACCATTTATAGTTCCGACATCTACACTATTATAAAACGTGTTATAACTAACCATAACTAACTACCTAAGCGTTTCACAATAGATTTTCATTTCACACACTCAACTTTTAGAACAAAACAAAAAAAATTGAAACACAAAACCTCTGCAAGCATAAATAATCAAACTAATCGCCTAAATCACAAACGATTGCCACAATCCCAACATATGAACGAGGCAAATAGATCAAACACTAACAAACTTAGCCAGCGGGATATAAAACCAGTATTATACGGATTTATACCCGGCTAACTAACACATAGATGCGGCTCTGGCGGGCGGCCGGCCACTCTAATGGCCTTCCATTACGATGCTTGCCACCTGCGCTAATGGGTCAGAAATATTTAATTGATGAGAGCTGTACAGATTTCCCGATTCACATTTTTCATCCATTTCGTAGTGTTTCATGTCCGTTTTGTGGGAGGCTCATTACTGCTCGATATGCTTTTCTCTTTCGGCACGAGTTTTCAAAGCAAATGCTTTTATCTTTCATCTGTCTTGTTGTATGCTGGATAATTAGATGATCTTTAACTTGATTCGATTTTTAAACTTAAATTCTAGGTCATTTTCAAATTCAAAATCTGTAATGGCGTTCAGACTAATTGCCGGCCGTTCTATCTGAAGAGATCAGTCAGCTACGCAGGATAGGTACTGCACAGGCATTTGCGGAGACACAGGTGCACTCTCTATTCATTCACTCTCACTTAGTCCGATGGAATAGCAATCCGACACGACCGGAGAGAGATCAGGCGCAGGACCGATATTTACGTTCTCTCCTATGCACGGGTGAATCAATCTCCAACTTCCAGACTCCGAGCTGCTTTATGAGCTGAAAAAAAAATGACCCGGGAATCGAATCCTAGCACAGCAGTCGCGCTATACTACTTCTAGACCGATGACCATGAAGTGTCCTATTTCATGCAGTTGTGTGATTGTTTTTATGTTTACTAATTAAGGCACATCTCAAAAACAGAGTTTAGCATTTTTACCTTACAAACCTGCTAATAACGATGAACTCACCGCAATTGCTAACATGAAAATTCTACACAAACGTTTAATTAAAATCATAATTGTGAAATTGTTCACATACGAATAAAACCAATGTATACCAAAATGCGGTTGAAATCAAATCCAGTATTTACGGGAACAATAAGCTAAAACAAATTCTCGTCGGCCGATGTGTTTGTGTTATCTGCATCTGAAAGCAAAATCTGTAGATACAGCCAAACGTATTCATTTACTTATCATACATTATGGGATTCGACCTAATTGAAGTCCAAACATAGCGTTTTAGTCGTGAAATAGATTAGTGGAAAGACTTCTAGGGCGATGTACCTACAGACGCCAGTACATGACGACAGCTGTCAAATTTTCCCAATGAACTTTGAACAATATGCTTTGGATGATAAAGTTGAAAATCTATTAAGGAAATTCGACAAATTGTACTAGCTTTGCGTGTGTCTTGTATTTTTTTGCTTTCCAGTGTTTTTGGAAGGCTATCTTTTAATATTATCTAAGCTTAAACATAATCAAATTCAAAAATCCGAATAGAAAACTTTCTACTTTTTGGTAAGTCGATTAATAAACTAATAATTTAGTTATGTAGAAACGTATAAGTATCTCCACTAAATAGACAAAAACCCATGTTGATTTTACAACGTTCAACAAGTTAGCTAAACGATGTAGGTATAGACGTGTGATTGAATTGCGTTGTGCAAGAAAAGCCAGTTAGCTGCAATATATGCATAACATCGTAAGTAGGCACGATGCGTTCCAAAACCCAAATAATAGCAACCGTTCTATTGTCAGTATTTGGCATATTATTAGCGGTTAATTATCATCGACCGAGACGCCACTGCCACAATAATTGTGGTGTGCTCCCCGCATTGTATTTGTAGTGGCGGGAAATCATTGGTGGTCGCCATTGCTACTTAAATGTGCAAAACAATTTCATGATTCTGATAAACGACGCTGTTAAATCTTTCTAGTTAATAATGGCCCTGGCATTAAATATAAAGATAGAAAAACTGTAGAGACAGAACTGTACTTTCCAAAAAAAAAACTTGTTGTAAGAAGTCGTCCAAGCCGGCCACAGCGACTGTTTCTGAAGCAGATAAAATAATTTAATGTAGTAGACTAGGACATAATGATAGTGCGCATACATGTTAGGGCAAGAGATCAATTATCTATTCCCCTACTCTTTATAGTCCAATAGGACAGTTATCCGACATGATAAAGGAGAGGTTTGACGTGTTCTCCTGCTGGACTGCTTTATGGCATTTTTTTATGACCCGCCAGCCATTTCTGCCGGAACTGAGAATGAGACCAAACACTCACCTATGGTAAAAAAATGCTGTATTTTAGAGTTATCACCCACAACCAAAATATAATATTTGACTAGGTATAGATATTTATGCTTAAGGTACCTACCTATATTTTACCTATAGCTCTAAGTATATTCTTTTAATTTTCACTGCAACGTTAGATCTTAAATAGCAACTAGAATTTGCATGACATAATTCCACTGAGCCGCCCACTTGCGTATACCTCACTGCTCCCAAAAGCACCATTTCGCATAGTGCATTGTAGTAAACAACCGGCATAATTTAAGATCGCAAAACTAAAACATCGCGCGATTCCCGGATTTAATTCGTAATTTAAAAAAATATTGTTCCTAAAATTCATTTAGTCCTAAAAAATCTAGATTAATCGGCATCATTTACATCATTGTACCATCGTAGCAAGTTTCTTTGGGTTCCTAGCCTAGGACGGCAATTGGGTTATCTAGGTTTAAATTGGTAACACATACAAACGAATTAAAAATCTTTTCTTGGAAGACGGTTAAATAGTTGCCAAGAAGCATAGGTGATTACGGTCTAATTTTAAAGTTTGCGGTCTCCAGCATGGGACCAAGCCCATATAGCCAATGGCAATCGCGCGGCTGATACTATAAAGATGCTCAAATGAGGTATATGATTATAAATCAAAATATTTTTCTATCTAATTAAGAAAACCACAACACCAAGAATTCAACTATTTACCAAATATAAACCACTTTCATTGTCTACATTATTATAAAATAAAAAAATCCATAATTTTTACTTCATAGAATATACGTAGCAAACCGAGCATAAATCGATTACGGTCAATCGAATTGTGTATAATATTGACAGCTGACAGCTGTCTTCAATCTGTCAAACGAACGCTAATGATCGCTGAATATTTACGTGAATGAGGTTTTCTGGTTTTCGTTAATTCATTTCTTTTAACAGTTAGTTTTGTACAGTTATTTTGTGAATCATATTGTTTGTTTACTGAGTGTGAGATTTTAAGGATAACTGTAGCTGTAATATCAAAATGTCTCATCAAACAGGAATTCAAGGTACGATAATAAACAGTTATCTTTCCTATTTCAAAATAAAACACGTAATATGCTAATAATCCCGGCACAAGCATTTTTTTCCACTTTTGTGGTAGTAAGTAGTTATTATGTTACATGTTCGGTATATTTTTAGGGATCATGATGATATTCTGGCTTAGAACCAGATCACCCACGCCTAAATTCCATAAAGATAATGCAATTTAAAAAGTTAGACTGTATTAATACACTTCCGACAAGCACTGTAGGCTAACAAAAACATTAATACATGATTGAGTGCTAGTATGGGTGTATGATACATTATTAAAACATTCTTTGTAGATTTCTTATACTTGGTGTTGAAAAATAATACACTATAGTCATGAACTTTCACAAGAGTCGCAAGTCAACTTCTAGTTGCTCAATGCTGGAGGGTAGCCATCATATTAAGTAATACTACTCCATTTAATAGATTATTAAGTACTACAAAATAGGTCTTCACATTGTTTGCTAATCCACGCTTTGATATTTCTCAGCCGAAATTGTCTCTTCTAATTGGTTTTTTACGTTAACATGTCTGTTGATATCATTATTAATAACTTAGGTATATGTATGATATAATTAGGCTAGTTCTAGACTTATGGATTATAAGCTTGCTCATATTTAAGGCTATTATTTTTTTACTTAGACCAGGATAGTTTATGGAAGGAATTATGTTTAGCAGTGGACAGCAAGATAATAATAATGATCTTATAATATAATACGCTAGAAGATGGGATCTCTATCTTATATAATGACATCATCAAGTTAATCGCACACAACTATCATTTATCAACTGAAGAATAATTCAAAAAGGCATAGATTTCAAAAACATGATTGTCTTGATTTATTTTCAAAACAATATCCTGCTGAGTCACATTAATTATGTGAAATAAATGGTTTTCAATTGAAATCAACTCATTTGGTTTTATTATTTTTATCAATTTAATCATATTCATTAACTGTTATGTATGAAACAAAAATGCACTGTAACGTTTTTATGATATGGTTAAAATTTATTTCAAAGTATCGTCCATCAGCTCTTTCACCTACTTCCTAAGGCAACTACTTTAGGCAAGGCAACTACTTCCTCACCCAGAAAAAACTAGCCAGCCAAAATCCATTCAACATCAGCCTTTTTATTGTCCCACTGCTGGGCACAGGCCTCCTCTCACACTGAGGATTGAGCGTTAATCACCACACTTGCTCAATGGGGGTAAAATCCATTCAGTTTTGATATTTTGTTTTGAAGAATAACAAATAACATTGATGCATTCATCCATAACCATCTCCATAGCTTAAGAAAGTGTGTGGCCAAACTGCTAACTCACTTTAGAAATCACAAATTGTGCATACCAAAATTGCACCATATTTTAAATACTTTTTTAATTATGTAATTAAACTAGTTTTTTTTAATATTCTCACCTTGAGAATATTATAATTTTCTATTTAAGCATGAATAAATGAATCTAGCAAAAATAATTATTATTTTTCAGCCAATGCAGAATTGAAGAAATATTTGGGCAAATGCAGAGATGGAAAAATTCGTGTTTTAAAAATAAGCATAGAGAATGGTAATTATTTCAACAATACAATATTTGAAGAACATTGTTGATGTTCAAGGCTGTAATGCTGTCGGTCCTAAACACAGTACAAAAACTGTTGCTTGTTAAACACTTAGGTGTTGGAGTATCTAATTAAGCCTTATTAAATATGATTCAATTTTTTACATGAAATATCTATAACCATGTAAGATTTAAATGATATTAACACAACTTTTACAATATCCACAATATTTCATTTAAAAAAATGTAGCAAAGAATATTTACAATTAAGCTTACACATCATCCCTTAAAAGTTGAACATTAAACACATAATATTTGTAACATTTCAGAGCAGCTAGTTTTATCAAAGTATTACCCAGTGAAGCACTCATGGGAACAAGACTTTGACAAATATGTACCTTCATTAGTTGTTGAAGACCTGCCATGCTATATTTTATATAGGTAAGCATATTTTCCATTTGTAAACTAGTTTTCCGTTATTGGTACCCATTTACAAGTAGTAAACAATAATTAAAACATTATTTGATGATCCCGTTTGTCGCCATGTCGGCCGTTCTCACTAAAGAGATCAGCCAGTTGCGCAAGAGTTATTGCGCGGACGCAGGTGCACTCTCTATTCCCTCACTCCCATAGACCGAGGGCAATTCGACACGACCGGAGAGAGATCAGGCGCAAGAACGACATTTACGGGCTCTCCGATGCATAGGTATCAATCACCAACTTCCAGACTCGGCCCGACCCGGGGGAATCGAATCCGAGATCTTATGCAGTACCACTACTACCTGCTGCAAAAGAACACCTAATATCCATTTTACTCTGGCATTACAGGTTTGACTCAACTAACTCGGTTGGACATGAGTGGCTGCTCCTTAGCTGGTCTCCGGACAGCGCACCAGTCAGACACAAGATGTTGTACGCCTCAACGAAGGCCACACTCAAACAGGAGTTTGGTTCTGCACATATAAAGGATGAAATGCATGCTACTGTTAAGGTAACACATATTGATAATACAAACTACAAATTATTAAACAAATTAGCTCCATGCATACTCATATCACAGTCTAGACTATAGGCACTCGGCTCTAGACTATCTGTAAACTAAATTTCATTTTCATTCGTTTTGGCATGACAGCGGGACGGACAGAATTACTTTCGTATTAATAATATTAATATTAGAAGATAGTATATAGATGATGAATGTTATCTTAAAACTCTTTCGAAACAGACCTAGAGAGGGACAGAAATCATAATATTTATTTCTCATTTTCTCCTTAGCTTTGTGTATATAGTACCCACCTATAGTTGCAACATATTATATAAAGTCATTGCTTCTTCCAAAGAGAATATTACCCAACAGTATTATTGTTCTAATATTGTCAATGTAGTGATTTTTAACAATGACGATTGTTTGTTCTCTACATTTCTTGGAGAATGGGTGGCAATCATATTCTTTGGAACGGTAAATAAACTATTGATAGTTAATCTTTACTTTGTAACGGTAATAGATAGGGAATCAAATGAGATTGATTGTTAAAACGATAAAAGATAAACTTGAAGTAATCTATTCTTTGATAAAAGTTTGTAATTGCATTAACAATTGCATAAAACCTTACACATTGAAGTCATTAGAATTCCTGATTAAATATTTTAATACAATCTTTTCCCAATAAATTATCTTAAATAAATGAGAAGGAGTCTTTATTTATTTATTGAACTAATTTATACATTATGCTAAAATAAAACTTAACTAAAAACTACTATCTATAATAACAAAAAATTATATTAACATAATTATACATATATACATACACGTCAGAAATCGAAGTATTCCTCCGCGTCGCTGTCATTCGGAAACGTGCCCAGAAGACTGGCTGCATTGCCACGTTGGATGGCAATGCTTATTCTTTGTCCAAAATACAAGCCAGCCCTCTGGTCACGCGAAGCGTCAATCAGCCTTTTGGTGATTTCCTTAATTATTAACTAAATTAACCTTGAAATTGTAACATGTCCAGGAGGAGGTATGCCTGAAGGGCTACAAGGCGCACGTGACGGGGGTGAGTGCGCCGGCGCCGCTGACGGACCGGGAGGAGGCGCTCAGGGAACTGCAGGAGAGCGAACACAACACCAACTATGGCACTGATGCCAGGTGAGCTAGCCTGTAACTTATAGCATCCGCAATGTGTGTCAATGAGTCTGATAGTAGCTGATTATCTGTGCTGTAAATAATTGCACATGAACGAATGATTTGGGTACCTAAACCTTCCTCATAAAACGTTAGTCCTTCAATAAAAATAATATCGAAAAATATTCAAAATAATATGTTAATATAAAAAATTGTGAAATTTGTTATTTAAAATAAGAGGTTTTTAATTAATAGGACTGAGCCTAGCAATGTTTTTTTTTCTTCAGGCAATCAACCATGGGTGGTGTGTCTTTCCCTATAACCGAAGATGCCAAACAAGGAATTAATGATCTCAAAAGAGGTTCCTATAACTATTTGCAGTTTAAGATAGGTGAGTGCTTAAATTACAAGATTAAAATCATGCTGCATCTGCCTAGCCTTTTTCCCTAAAATGGTGGGGTCAGCTTCCAGACTAACCGGGTGCAGAGTACCAGTGTTTTACATGCAGCTACTGCCTATCTGACCTCCTCAACCCAGTTACCTGAGCAAACCATATCCCTTGGTATGACTGGTTATCAGACTTTCTGGCTTCTGTCTACCCGTAACTGCCAAAAATTTACAAATGACAACTAGGACCAACTTAACGTGCCTTCCGAAACAAGGTGAAACTCGTTATGACGATAAGATGGTCACCCATGCAAATTTTGCACACGCTCTGTGTTCTGATTACGATACATGACTAGCTAAGAAACGTCATTACAAATCCAATATGGCGGCATACCCAAGATGGCGGACAGGCTGTTTGAAACTTTTGGTGCGTGCTAAAAAGCGTGTTTTTAAGTTTTTTAAACTATACATTTTTATTTCTTTAATTCAGATTTAGAGGGTGAAAAGATACATTTATCCAAAGCGGCCAACATTGCTCTGACGGATCTACCGCAACAAGTTCCTGGAGACCAAGCTAGATATCACCTTTACATATTTAAACACACGCACGAAAGTGACTATATGGAGAGCGTGGGTAAGTTATAGAAAGAACTAAATAAGAAAGCTTTCTCCTTATTTGTATTTTTTTTTCAGTCGGATTTTATTAAATGACCCCGCTGGTTATTTTTTGCATCATAGCATCCCGCTGTCTGTTGGAGGGAGTGTCAGACTTTTACCGACTAAAACCCACGTTTCTTCCTCCCGGAGGTCTTTGTGTGCCAGAGCGCAGCGGTAACTCTAGCCAACAATCCCGCAGTCCATTCTTAATCATAAATGATTGTATTATTTGGCCTTTTTTGAGGGGGGAAATAATGTTAATGACTCCGCTGGTTATTTTTTGCATCATGAAATGCATCCCGCTGTGATTGGAGGGAGCGCCGGACTTTTACCGACTAAAACCCACTTTTGTTCCCCCTGGAGGTCTTTGTATGCCAGAGCGCAGCGGTAACTCTAGCCAACATTCCCGCAGCCCATTCTTAGTTATACATTATTGTATTATTTGGTCCACATTGTAAATATTTTCACACATTTTGGGCTTGACTTTATAAATTGCTTACTTATCATAGCGTTAGTTAAGGATACAAGAACGGTAAAGCAAATTCATAATGTTTGCTACTCTAATGCCCACGCGGACGACAGCGCGGGTAGCAGCTATACTTAAAATAATACGTACAAAAATGTTTTTCTATGGTTTGGTAGCTCTTGTGTGAACAATTCTAGGAGAAATACCAACCTTAATAAAGAAAGAAAGAAAATACATTTATTGACACAAGACACAACATGATCTATAATATATATAAAAATGAATCCCTATTTCTCTAGGTCACGGCATCACGTCTGAACGGCTGCACCGATTTCGCTAATTCTTTTTTTGTTCTGTTCGTTATTATCAGAAGAAGGTTCTAGGGTAGAGTAGGGTGGAGTGGGGAAGAACGGGAGCGAAGCCGCGCAGGCAAAAGCTAGTATACAATAGTAATAAATATACATATAATACAAATATGGTTGTGCCAAATGGACTATAAATAAAGAAAGCAAATAAAGCTGCATTGAATTTAGTCGAGTTATGATTCCTTGCATATACGTTATATTGTCCCTGATTTATAATATGCATTTCTTTTTTCTCAGTGTTCATATATTCCATGCCTGGTTACAACTGCAGTATAAAAGAGAGAATGATGTACTCCAGTTGCAAGGGACAGTTCTTAGAAATCATCGAGCAACTTGGTGTGGAAATCGTTAAACGGGTAAGATAAAGAACTTATTCTAAATTCTCAAGTCAAGTCTCAAGAGGGCTTCGTGTTGGCTTCTGCCCCACGTTCGGCATTCAAAAGGGGACTCTTATAGTCCCGAGTGCATGGCTCGATGTACATCAAGCTACCCGAAACTGACAAATTTTCACAATCAACTTTGAACCGTACACTTCAGCAATAAAGTTGAAATCTATCAAGGGACAGATTGTAGTAGCCTAATATGCTGGCGTCTGTATATAATTTTATTTTATTGAGTTTGCCTATAACATTATTTTTTTATAGAGTAAGGCCTGAAATAATTTTAATTGAAAAATAATTCGAGTGAAACAAACCTATTATATATTTTATACGCCTATCTTCTAAAAAGGCATAGAAAGAAAGGCCTATATTTTAAAATCTATTCTTCCAATACTTACAGTTAGAAATCGATGACGGCAAAGAGCTGACCGAAGAATTCCTTTACGACGAGATTCATCCTAAGAGGAACCTGCACCGCCCCGCCTTCGCTAAGCCCAAGGGACCTCCCAACAGAGGCGCCAAAAGAATTACCAAGTGCCAGAGTACGCAATAAGTAGGTACCATAGATGTTTCACTAATCACGTGGCTTAAGTCAATGAAAATAGCTATTTAATAATAGTTTTATTGACATAAAACATAGTATAAATGGTATTTTGTTTCCGTAATCATATTTTTACAAACTTAAATTTCAAAAAGAATACTTATTGCATGAAATGGCAAAGTTCTGTTACACTTTGTTTGTGCAGTTGCTCATTTCTTAGTCGTCGTTCCAGCTGATAGACGTCCACTGCTGGACAAAGGCCTCCCCCGAAGGCTCGCCACCTTGCGCGATCTTCAGCTACCCGCATCCATTGCTCCCTTAAAGTATACCAAACTTATTGCGAGAATATAATTCTTTAACTACTGGCGCTTAACACAATTGTCCAAGTACGTACTAGCCGTAAATGGAGTTTAGAACCAGAGAATATAAAAAAAACCTTAACTCCTACGACATACGGTTGAAAACGGCAGTCGCCCGTCTGCTCTTGTAACAGCTTGGAGGCTCACCGCTCGCTGTGCATGCCGTTTTCAACCGTATGTCAAAGGAGTCAAGGTTTATTTTAGATTGATTTATTTTCAGTATCTTCGCCGCGCTTAGCCCAATTATGTAAAGAGAGTATGTTTGTCTTGAATACTTTTTGATTAGTTGACATATTAAAGAAAAATCAAGCCACGTGATTTTAACAGAATTTTAGATGCATGTCGCTGAAGTAACTTGCTTAGTTACCCAAGTAAATAAAAAATATGTCAAAACATTAAAATGTAGAAAATAAATGAAGACTGGTAGGTCAGAGTGCAATAAAACTATACGAAGCTGTAATTCACAATAATTTTATAAACATCGATTGATAATTTAAATTCTAAAATTGAAATCAACTTCTAGACAAAAGTGTTTATTTTTATCTAAAAGTATAAAATGTGTACTCTAAACCTATTTAAAACAATCTAGTGTATATTTATTATACTGAAAATGAAGTATTATATCGTATTACATATAAACGAATTAGTCAGAAATGAAATTATAGGTAAAATATGTGAAACAATAGCTTTGTAGACAGAACTAATGTGATTGTATTTTTTTAATCAAACATGCATTACATTTTATCAATAGAAAGTAGTTATTTATCATCTATAACATACTAGAAAGACACATTGATCGTTTTAAATTTATGAATATTATATAAGGTCTAATAATACTAGTGCATATATCTGCCGTCAATAGCATAGTTGCAGTAAGTACGCTCTAGACACTTTTGAGAAAAACGCGGTTAAAGTTTTGGCTCGAAAATCTTCCATAAATCCTTTGTTTGTAATCAGATCATGATGGTTGATACCTTAAATGAAAGAGGAGCTCAGCCTCTATCTATTACTTATTTAGACACGATTACTGAGTTATTGAAAGACCAAATAAATTAATCATTGTTGTTATACTAAGTATTTCTTAGAGGCTCTCTGATAGGGAACACTTAGCATAAACACAGTAAGTGTGTTATTTACTGTATTTATGCTAAGTAACCATACGAATTTATGCTTAAATATAATATGGTTCAAAAGTTTTATTACATCAGGCTGGTGATAATAAAACAATTAGTTCTTGGTTTAAAAATGTATTTAAAAAAAAAACAAATCTTGTTTCGTTAAGCTAAAGTAGCTTTACATTACAAATTAAATAAAAATCCTTTCTTCGCTATCAAATCAACACTTAATAATTATTATTAATTTAATACAATAGTTCAATTAATAATTAAATTTAATTAATTATTAATTGAACAATTGTATTAAAAGGCCATTTCAGTAGGTTAAATCAACTACTTTCTTAGTTAAGTAGCCCATGTTTATAATAATATAACGAATAACAAAACTACGTTTCTTAATTTTACTTAATTCTATCAGTCTTTCCAGTTACAAAATGGCACATATTCTAATAATTTAGTTTTCTTACATTAATCTCTCAACTCAAGCTATCTTAAAATATGTAAGTATTATTCAGTCTTATTTTAAACAACTATTTTCGAATCACGTTATTATGTTTATATAGGTAAGGGACTAATTTTTAAGAGTAATTTCTTCGGTATGAAATCAACACTTATAGATTAATAGAACAACAGTTATGAATCTTATAGATACTTAACGATCATATAGAAACCAAAATTATAACAATTTAGGAAAAACATAACCCTTTCTTCTTTTACAATGTAATAAAATAAAATATTCAATAAATTAGGAATCGACTCCTACGAAAACAAGCAGGTGAGAACTAATCATCAAATTCTTTGGAAAGATTCAAGGATTCATCGTTAACTGGCAAGTCTAACCAGAATTGCCTTCGACTAGGTAGCATCAAGGGAACGAGATCTTTAACAATTTTTTCTTTGCGGGAAGAAGCGACACCCCTTGGTGAACATCTTTGTTCAGCACAAGGGAATTGTTTGTTTTTTTTTTTTAATTTTGACTTTAGTTATAGAGATTAATGTAAGAAAACTAAATTATTAGAATATGTACCATTTTGTAACTGGAAAGACTGATAGAATTAAGTAAAATTAAGAAACGTAGTTTTGTTATTCGTTATATTATTATAAACATGGGCTACTTAACTAAGAAAGTAGTTGATTTAACCTACTGAAATGGCCTTTTAATACAATTGTTCAATTAATTATAATAATTGATAATCATCAATATCAAGTTCAATTAATTATAATGATTATTAATCAATTAATAATAATTATTAAGTGTTGATTTGATAGCGAAGAAGGGATTTTTATTTAATTTGTAATGTAAAGCTACTTTAGATTAACGAAACAAGATTTGATTTTTTCTAAAATACATTTTTATACCAAGAACTAATTGTTTTATTATCACCAGCCTGATGTAATAAAACTTTTGAACCATATTATATTTAAGCATAAATTCGTATGGTTACTTAGCATAAATACAGTAAATAACACACTTACTGTGTTTATGCTAAGTGTTCCCTATCAGAGAGCCTCTAAGAAATACTTAGTATAACAACAATGATTAATTTATTTGGTCTTTCAATAACTCAGTAATCGTGTCTAAATAAGTAATAGATAGAGGCTGAGCTCCTCTTTCATTTAAGGTATCAACCATCATGATCTGATTACAAACAAAGGATTTATGGAAGATTTTCGAACCAAAACTTTAACCGAGAATGGTGCGGGGTATGCCAACGCCCCCCGCACACTCCCCAGGATGGCTATATGCTCTGTAAATAATGATTAACCTCATGTTAGATCTGATTACGTAACTAAACATGAATTCAATATCGCATCGAACTGTCTTTGTAGTAAGTAATCTGAAACCTACGCTTAGGATCAATACTAAGCATACATGCAGTATCGCGGCATATTGTTTTTAAGACTAGACCACTCATTTAGTAAATATTGGGAAACTGCTTGGGATCAAAACAGTATATCTTCTTAATGTTTATTTGCTAGGCCCAAATTCAATTTTAATAAAGTAAATGACTTAACATATTAGTAGTATAGTAGTCATACTGTACTTATGCTGAGAGACTTTTTTTTTTTTTTTTTTTTTTTCGTGGGAAATCATCAAATGACCCCTCCCGCTGAGGGTGCAGCTGGAGGGAGTGTCAGACTCTTACTGACTAAAACCCACTATGTTCCTTCTGGAGGTCCCTGTGTGCCAGGGCCGCGGTATCTCTTACGAACAACCCGCAGCCCAAGCAGACCCTGGCCCTTTATGGGCCCCTCCTGTGTTGCTGACATCTCTTCGAGGAGCGCGTGGAACAGAACGCGCCGCCGACACGGGTCTGTCGTCCTTAGACGTACGGACGATGAGCTACCCTCACTCACCGCCCACAAACCCGCGCCTACGGTGGTCGGGAGTCATCTCTCGACACCCGGCGCCCGTGGTGTCGACCGGTACCAGCCCTGCCGCGACGGCTGGGATGAGCGGTGCGGTCTCTTAGCCGCTCCGCCGCCTCCTTTGCTAGCATAACTGCTTCACAGAAGGAGGCGACGGCATCCCATTCTCCCTCGCTCCGGACCATGGCCTGGATCAGGGCCGGACGCGAGAGGTCGCCGCCGCCAATTGCCGCTGTGAGGACACGGCGGTGCTCCGCCCAGGCAGAACACTCCTCCACCGTGTGCTCCACCGTGTCCTC
Source organism: Heliothis peltigera (assembly GCA_958496145.1). NCBI lineage: Eukaryota > Metazoa > Arthropoda > Insecta > Lepidoptera > Noctuidae > Heliothis > Heliothis peltigera. Next base: position 8,392,512 of record OY292325.1, read on the forward strand.
TGGCTGGTCCGCGCAGTGGTGACACCCAGGCGTCTCCTCCCGCCCGATGCGATGCAGGTACCTCCCGAAGCATCCATGTCCGGTGAGGACCTGCGTCAGGCGGTAAGAGAGGGTGCCATGACTCCTCCCAATCCACTCCTCGAAGAGGGGCACTATGGCCACTATTGTGGCGTGCCCTGCACGGGGTTGCGTGAGGCGATCTCGCCACTCCACCATGAGATCGCGCCGGAGGACTGCCCGCTGCGCAGCGACTTCCCGCGGCAACGGGGACTCCCCCCGACGCAGTGCCTCCTCGCGCCAGTCGTACAGGCGCGAGAGGACCCTCGCCTCCAGATCCCACGGTGGCAGTCCGGCAAGGAGACCCGCTGCCTCGCGGGAGATAGTGCGGTATCCCCGCACTAGCCTCTGGGCTATGACCCTCTGTGGGACGTTGAGGTGGTGGACGGCTCGCAAGCGCATTGAGCGCGCCCACACCGGCGCCCCGTAGAGGGCCATGGACCGCACCACTCCCGCGTAGAGTCTCCGGCAGGAGGCATTTGGGCCCCCCAGATTGGGCAAGAGCCGCTTGAATGCAGCCCCCGCCCTCTCCAGTTTAGGGCCCACCAGTTTAGGGCCCAATGCTGAGAGACTCAGAACAAGATTTTTTACCGTAAGTGTGCCCACTGTAATAATGCCTTGTGATGTAAAAAAAATGCTCAACTTACTGCAAATTTTAAATTGCTAAATATGAATTAAAAAACGATAGAAATAAATGAGTAAGATATATACGTAGATCTCGTTCTCGTGATCACGCCTGTATATCTAACTCAATTTTGTCAAAAACCCGACTTACTGCAACTATGCTATTGACGGCAGATATATTTTCAGGTAATCTAGAACAAGCTAAGGATCATGTTTACCCCAAAAAAGTCATGAAAACAACAACATAATATTTTATTAAATTTATCGTCGCAGTCGCCAAATTGTACGCATAACGCTGGTCTCTAGGAAGGCGCTCGATCGTTGACCCCTAGGTCATTCGACTTTTTTGTGGTAAACATGATCCTTAGCATGTACTGGATGACCTGTAAAAATAAGGTGTACTAGTATTGTTAGACCCCAAAGTGACCATAAAGAATTTAAAAATTTAGAAGAAATAAATGTATGAACTCAAGAAATAATCCGATAGAGTAAAGACATAAGTATTACTGTCAATCTTAATACTTTAATGTGTGTATTTTTGCATTATAGAATTTTAAAATATTTGATAACTTTTCTTGATATTTTGCAAGGTCTTACCTCCCTTTTTTAAATCGATTTTGTAATATAATATGAACGCATACGTATGTAGCTCAATCTATCTATTTATTAATATTAGATCTTGCCATTTTTGAAGTTTTGTAACTATTATTAAAAGAGTAAGCGTTCTTTATAATCTCGTTTCAATAATTATTATAAGTCTTAGCATTTTTTACCTTTCGTATTTAAAGTTAAGCGAAATTAAATTTGTTTATATTTTTAAATTGATGCACAAATACAATATGAAGTTTGTAAATTAAATACATATTACCTTATATTTTTGTAAATTGGTTTGACCATAACTGTATTGTGCAATGTCTGTAATAATAAAATGCTTTTAATATACTTCGCCTTTCTTTTCAGACATGTCATGACCGATGCTATTATTCCTTTATTCCAGGCAACCAGGGTACCAACACCAAAGAATTAAATAAACCCCGTAAAGCCCGAAAGGGGGTTAAAATAAATCTATAATAATATTATAGGAAATATTTGATTGTTTGTTTGTTTGGATTGAATAGGCTCCGAAACTACTTGACCGATTTGAAAAATAATACAATGTTGAGAAGCTACACTATCGCCGCTGAACATAGGCTATGTTTTATCCGGGTACGAGATGTTCCCCGGGGACGCGGTAGAAACCGTGAGAAACCGCTAGTAAAATTTTTAAATCGTTATTGCACTTGAATGTAGCTCGCACTTAAATATTTCAAGTTAATGTCTTCTCTTTTTAGTTGTTATTTTAGTAGCTAGCATCTCTAAATGTTACTAAATCAAAAATGACCTGTACGTACTTTTAGAGTCAGGCATAACACAACACAAAAATTACATACCTGTTTTTTATTGTACCTACCTAATTCTGAAGTCCACGACAAATCAAAGATAGAAATGAAACAACCCATAAGTATCTAAAAAAAAACATTTATTTTATATTCCTACTTTATGTACATTATTACAATTATTGTTCACTTCTGACTCGGTCATAACTAAGTTAATAAAGACTCAGATGAAATAAATAATCTTGCTTGCTATATCACTTCGATAGAAGACATCAACTTCGTGTTCCAGTATCAATTGACCCATGCAAGATACCTATCTAATATTGGGAAAAGAAACATTTTGAACCAATGTTGGGCCAAACCAAATAATATTCATCAAACTATAGGTATATATGTATATATAAAACTTATTATTCAATGTCCTCTATTTTCTGTTCTCCCTCTTCAGCAATAAGGGCTTTGTGGTGTTCCGTGAGTTCATGGTTTTTAATTTTTGATGATTTTTCCATTGCTTGATTTAATTGATCCTCTCTGTAATGTAAAACATGATGTTATTAACATAAAATTAAAAAAAAAAGAACTCGAGTAGAAACGAAAATTGGAAGGGTCTTTATATTTCGAAAAAAAAATCATGTATTGATTATATTGCAATAGGAACTCATTGTTTTATCATAATAAAATTTATATTATTAAGATTTATCTTCTAAGATGTGAATCATGATTCTGCATGTGAGTTAGTCACTTAACTCCTAAAAGACTTGACCAATTTGATTGAAATTTTGTATTTATATTTCAATGGTTCAAAACACATTGAGACGGCAGGTGGCGCTGCTGTCAATGTTATCTCAGGTGATCCAAACAACTGATCAGTATTTTTTTTTATAATATAATTTTGATAATATATAACTAACCTTGCTTCTTTTAGCTTATATAAGGCTTGTCTGATATCTTCCATAGTGACACCAGCCACTTTCAGTATTGCTAAGATCAGAACACCACCAATGGTACTCAACGCCGCTCCTACAAAGAATAATAATGCTGTAAAGCTTTATACACACTAGGCGTACCAATTTACGCATAGACAGAAACGATAGTACAGTATGGCTGCATGTAACATTTTATTTTATATGTATAACCAACTTCACCACGTCTAATGAATTTGTTCTGTATAATTTTTACCATTAAAGTTTGTAAATCATCATGGTGGCCAAAACAACAGCCTCACTAGTAGTTATGATAGTGTGGGTTCGATTTCAGGTCAGGTTACCAAGGTAACTCTTCTAAGTTATATGTACTTTCTAAGTTTATCTTAGACTCCAAAGGCCGATTAAAGCTAAAGAGCCTTGAGCAAGCGTATTGATTTAACACTTGGCTCTTCTTAGTATGAGAAGAGGCCCATGTCCAGTAGTGGGACAATAAAAAGGTTGATTATGTAAATAAGTGAAGAATATTTACATACCTAAACCGGCTCCAACTGCAATAGCTGGTAGTCCCATGTCAATCTTATATAGTGCACCAGTGAGGGCACCCGCTGACACATATTCAACCAAAGATGTGTTGCCTCGGTATACTGAGATTGTTGTTGCTATTAAACTGGACAAAAGTTTTTTTATGACATGAGGATGAGATCTCTTTGAAGAAAACCTAATTAAATATCACAAAACTAAAGAGTTTTTAGTCTTAGGAGGTACTGATATGATTTGAAAACATCTTTTAAAGGCTCATTTGGATGCTCAAAGTGGTTCCAAAACGCAGGTGGAAATAAATATTTTATTTCTTCTATATATTAGAAGTCGGGTCCATTTACCTATTTCATAGTATGATTATTGAATATTTGAAAAAGAATGATTTAAAAATGAAAAAGCTTCAATGTTTCTTTTTGGTCTCCTGTAAAGTTGTCCTTGCGTAGACAATATTATTTGTTGAATCACTCTTATGTAATAATCTTTGTTTACCTGAATACTCCTGTGAAAAAACACAATCTCCAACCCCATCGGACCGCTCCTTTTGCAAAGGCCACTGTCACATAATCCTGCAGTCTTTTCTGCAATTAAATGTTTATAATAGGTAACGAATGTATCTCAAATATTAAATGATTTTCGGTATTGTAATTTTCTGGAATGCTTGACATGAATACTTATTATAAAGGCTAAACTTATTTAAAACCTGTACCTTTGCTTCTGCAGTCGATTTAAATATAGTTGCTTGATTGTTTTCTATGAAATTCAAATATGCAACTCTTGACGTTGAAAATCCACCCAAACAGGCTCCAATAAAGGCCCCACATAATGATGACTGCAGTACTGTGTTCATCTCTGCAGATATTTCCTCATCTTCACTGGAATCATGTTAATTGTGCATATTGGTTATCCAATAAAATTCATAACTATTTCAAGAGGTTAAATGGTTGTGATTAGTTGAGTTATGACTTAATAGGCACATCTTCTGTTGATAGATGATAAGCGCGAGTGATTTGAGGGAAGAAAAGAGGGAGGGTGAGGGCATAATGGTAATGGTTGGCCAGGTTACATTGAGAAAATTAGAATTTTAATAATATACTTACTTTCCAGTATACATTAATTTGACTCTATCCCAACCAGTTTGTGGTCCTGTAGGATGATCTGGATGGTTTATTAAATCTCTGTCATATTGGCCGGTCATTTTGCCGAATATAGGAATAGAAAAAGACGGTGTCAACCTTATCGCTGTTCGAAACATTGTAAGGAACAGATACTAAATCTAAGATCACTAGCATAGAAAGTTATTGTTTCAATCTGTTTATATGAGTTTAAGTAGGTAAATTTACATAATTCTAGTAAATGAAAATTCTATTTTTCATTTCATCGCCGTTCGTATAACATTCTCTATTTTCCCGGAAATGACGTTAAATTGACAATGACATCATAGCGTTGAAGTTGAATTTGACAACTTTGTCATTTTAATGTTCGTTTAGAAATTAAGAAGTCACTCCTCTTGTAATATCTACAGAGTGATCTGTAATTATTAGAGCATAATATTACTAATTAAGGGTAACCATGTTCCTAGGTTTTTTGCAACATTTTTATATCAATTTTGTAATATATTTTGTATCATTTCAGAATTATAAAAAAATCTCTACAACACTCTGTTCTAAGCACCTCATTAAAAAGCTTGTAAATTTGCCCCACATCACCTTTCTCTTATACAACCGGTTATGCTTTCAGTTGAAGCCTGCCTACCTACTACATAAAAGGTATAGGAAAAGGAGATAAATACCATGTAAATATAAGTACGTTAGTATTGAATAAGTATGTAGATACAAATTAGGATGTAGTCTCCAGTCTTTTCGACAAAATTGTTTAGCTAATTGCACTACTGGTCTAGTGGCTGACTGCCGCACATGGAAATCAGGTTCATACGTCAACCAGACCAGGCAGCCCGAAGTCTGAAAGTTGATGGTGATACACCCGTGGCTGGGAGAGTACGTAAATGTCGGTACTGCGCCTGATAACTCTTAGGAAGTGTTCGATAACCATCCCATGGACTGGGGAGGATAAAAATGCAGTTATGGTTCATCGTCATCATCATCTCAGCCATAGGACGTCCACTGCTGAACATAGGCCTCCAAGTTGATCTCCACATAATATACCGGTTGGAAGAGACATAAAAACTGGTTAAAATGAAATATTTTTTTCCATTTTCAACTATATTTTATTATAAAATCACAAAGAATAAATCTAGAATTCAATAGGGTAGTCACTTAGATATTAATATTGTTGTATATATTTATAATTCATATAACTGTATTACACAATGTAGTTTAGTGAGCGCGCATGTCTCAGGCGAGCTTGGCGCGATTCATAAAATAAATTTTCACAAACAATCACCAAAATATGTTTTATCTTGAAAAATAGCTCGTTAAAGCTTGCCATTTTGATTTTAAACGTGATTTAGGTATTAGAGATAAAACATTAGTTAAGTTGAAAGGAAAAATATTATTATATCCCTGTTATTTTTCCCAACGATTGGTCTTTGGCATATTGAATTAAGACTAATAATTAATATTGACATGTTCAAATTGTTTCAGCAATATTACTAAGATAGTGAACAAAATTAGATGTGCTTCCCAAGAAACTGATGAGATAAACGTTACTCGAACGATTGTTTACATCTATTTAACTATTTTAACTTTACACACAACCCTTTAATTTGCACACCTTTATTTAATTCTTTTAATGAAACAACTAAAACATTTTTAAAACAAGACGAAACCAAGGAAGGTAGTAACAGTAATAATTCCTAAGAAGGGTTTCCGATAAGTTAGGTAGGTATATAATTAACTAGAGCGACTACTGAAATTAAGATAGGATATTTAACTAGTAAATCTTAAAGTAATGATTATGTTAATCTTTACTATAGATCCTATTAATTTAATTTGTAATTATTAACATAGTCGTGTATAATATTTACATTCTCAGATTAATCTAACATGGGTGTACCTGCCACTTTGGCGCACATTGGGCTCTCGGAACAATAAAATCTAAATGTTGACCACGGTGTCACGTGCCTGGTACAACTGGGGTGTCAGGTCGGGCTATCATGTTGTGAAGCTCTCGTATGTAATAAAGTGGCAGGCACACAATAATTTCGCTAATTCAACGTTTCATTACGGAATGGTTCAGTTCTTTCCACACAGTAGGAATAAGGGACGTGGCACGGACACAAAATAACCGCCTCGGGCGATCAAATGCCACTGGCAGCGCTATAATTTTAATTCACATTATACCCTGTGCGAAATACAATATTCCACTTGATAATATTATATAAAACATAATTATCATTGGCAATATTTTAAGTCCCTTACTCCCTTTACAATTCAACTAAACAACGTGTTTTTATTTCGCCTAAATATTTCTTTTTCAAGTCAGATGACTTCGTTGAAAAAAGGTAGAGAATTTATTCACAAGTTATATAAATATACCAAAGCGTAATAGATATACTTTAAAACGTAGTCGAGTGTAGATTTCGCCAGGATAGTAATAATTAAGTTCTATAAGTACGAATATGTCTAGAATACCAATTGTGTACTAATGTACATCATCTCATTATATTGATCCCCTTTAACATTTATAAGTTTTATTTACAAATAGTTTCGTGAAACTTGTTCAGGTGGTCTCAAATAAAGGGATGAAATTAACCACAGACATTGATGAACAACAAACGCAATGAAGGCAGTGTGGGCGAACGAAACGTGTCTGTGACTCCGCACCGCTGTCCTATCGTAGACAATTGGTATGGAAATTGAAATAATAAAAAGGGAATCAGGTAGAAAGGGAAAGGATTGAAAATAAAGAACAAAAAGTATCAATGATAATAATAGTTTAATTATGAAATTAAAAATAAAGAGTGAAATTAACCACACAAAAGGCTTAAAATTAAAATAAGAAATAGACGACGACTTGTCGACTTACGAAAGATAGACAACATCCAAGCAAAGTATCGAGGAGCATGACAGTATTATATATGCGCCTTAGCCAAGTTCTATTTACTGATATGTTGGCCTTTATCCATATCGTTATGAGTTACTAAATACAGCTAATATATGTATGTAGTAGAGATAAATATGAAGCGCAATAAAATATAAGCATATTCAGTTCGATATGCGGAGATATGTATGGAACGCAAGAGATACATACGAAGTACGATAACGGAGGATAGTTCGACGGCGACAGACCACGCCGATTCAACTAGTCACATCGCGACGATGGATATTAATTAACACATTCGAAAACAACTTTCACATCATGTTTCAACGCATAACTTTAACTAACAAATTGAAACAATGTTCACTTACAATGAATAAAATTGCATATATTGCGCTTAATAAAACTCTCAAATATAATTTAACTGTAACATTTTCATCAACTTTTCAATAAATGTTAAGATTACTTCAATTACCTTTTACCTAAAATAATCTGTATTGACTTTAAATTTGGCATCTCATCCTAAACACTGATCTATTTATTATTTTTTTAATAATATTACCATTAAAATCTAGATATTTAAAATACTTCTCTAAACACATAAATTCCTATAATTATCTATTAGTCAATACCAATGTTATTGAGAAAATTTTAGGCCTGAAAACGCTACACACACAGTAATGTTATCCGACCATGTTGAGCACAAGCGACAGTAGCGGAGCTCGCGAAACTAACGGGACCGCGGCGTGTGTGTAGCGTTCTACGCTGAGTACAGTGGATATGTAATCTCCTCTTTGCGATTCTTCTTTAATTTAAATACATAATAATAATAATACAATTATTATTAAAATTACAAATGCGATTACCGCCGCTTTCACGTCACTCGACCACCACTCCTCACCATTTCAAAACACAGGCACAGAATCCTGCGCCGTATAGAAAAACATTTTCAAAAACGTGCAAAATATCACCACACCCTGGTCACCTAACATTATCTAAACCAAATAACTACTTTTACGTTCTTATTATAGGTAGGTACTGATTAATACAATATGATTAAATTTTTCTATTAAACCTTACATCGTAATGACAATCTAATATTTTTTTCAGTTTAATCATCTTACTAAGCTCTATCTTTATTTCTTATGTATGTTACGTGATATATATTATACATTTCATAATAGTGTAAATATGTGATTTTTATAACTTCACAAATGTTTTCTAAAATAAAAGTTTTTTTTTTCATTTATTTTCGCGACTATTTTCTGACAATGGGATATGTTCAAAGTAATGGAATAGTGAAGATCGCCTGACGTGGTACAACAACGCGGTCCGCGCCGGCCGCCGAGCCGACCGGGCTATCTACATGTCGCACGAACCGCAACGTTTATTTATCCTACAATATACATCCCTTTTCTATCCTAATTGAATACCGAGCGTGGCATCGTCGAGATATGTAATGCATTGATTGATATTAGTGACTTACAATATTAATTAACATGCCAGTACAATCGTCTTCAGGTATCTGTTTCACGCATGCTTTGCCTAATCACATAATGTGGACGTGTAACTGAACACTTAAACTGGTCCTAAATGTAGCTCTCGCGGCATCCTTCTACAAATTCGTTACCATATACAATCTTTTTACAAAAGCTTTCCTACCAGACTTTATATATTTGAGACGAATTCATAAGATTTTGATAACGTAATCACTTAATTCACAAACTTAATCTCTTTTGCATTGGACTAGACATATTTTTTTAATTAATTTAAGAAGGCAAAGATGTGTGAAATCCAATCGAGAGCTTAGCGAAGTGCGAGATATTGAAGTCGGAGTGTGTCTATATACAAAACGAAGGATCGAAGGGACAGCTCATTAACTAAAATACTGTTTAATGAAGTTATTGTGACCTAGTGTAAATACTGTTGATTATATATGTCGTAGAGCAAAATCAGATCTGGCTAATACTTTGTAGACCGTCGCCAACAGCACTGTGGCAATATCGTAGCAATAGTGAAAATTATTCTAAAATACATGCGAGCCGGCCAACCGTCCGCCGCTCACAAATAAATAATTATCTAAAATTAACCACTTAGTGAATCGTATGCACGAGCATTTATATGTATGTTGTAGCTACCATTAATATAAATTAACATCAAAATAAATGCATCATGTCACTATTATGTCACTGAACATAACGTTTAAATAGTGATATATAACTAGATGCTTAGCGATAAGAGATGTGATTACTCTAACTAATCGTCAATAACTATGTGAAGTAGAACAGACAATATCTCCTAACAACGGAACTAGACTGGAAGCAAGGGCAGGTTACATCTAAAATATATTATTAAAATTATTTCTATAACTAATATTGCACACACATACACATTTCTAAACATAACATTCCAGTAATCAAATAAGAAAAAAATGTGTATGCGTACAAAAACTATATTTACTTACAAAGAAATGCAATAATAGTAAATTGTGCATATTAAAATAGACAATAATAAAATATATTTATAAAATACAATGTAAGATTAATAACTGCAAATTATATGTGACCAAGAGTTATTCAACAATGTGCTATAATGTGATGAATATATAGTTTGAGGTGGTACGCAGCCGGGCCGAGCTAGCGAGGCAATGTTTGACATTGTGCCCCGACCGGACAACGCGAGTCGCCACTGCACCGCCAACCTAACTAGCGCAATCTAATTGCAACAAATACCATCCAGATAAATTCATTCAAACAAAATCAGTATGTTGTCATCACCGGGAAACATTACGACTTTGTTATAAAAATAAAATAATTGATATACTTATTCAAAATATGGAATGAATATCACACAAAATATAATTCCTCTCTACGTGAATACGTTCCGTTTAGAATCGTATCGAAAATACAGTAGATATAAGCGGCGTTCGACTGTGATGTTAGTATCTTAGATTAGATGTACAGTAACAGTAAACGTACGTATTTTAAGAAAATAGAAATAGCACTTAATATCTAGTGATCCGTGTAAGCGTAATACAGATATATTTTAATTTCAGTCGAGGGAAATTCTCGATTTGTGTGAGAGGTACGATGTAAGCGTCATGCGGCACGCGGCCGCGAGGTGCGCTTGTGTGATATCCCTTGCGGAACTTAGATGCTGGACTTGGAGAAGGACACTCGCAGGTGGTTGGACTCCGACAGCTGGTAGTTGTGCATCTTGATGAGTGCCGCCACCGCGTCGTCGATCGACGGCAGCTGCACCAGCGCCATCTTGCGGTCCTTACTGGAAACACAATGAGCAATCATAAGAATATTGAAAATTAATCACGTTTCCTTCAAAAAATATAGATGTTTAATGATAGAAATATATTTGTGAATAAAAATTGATAAGTTTAAAAGTGGCAACTTACGGGAAGAATTTGAATGCCTTAATCGTGAATCCTCGCTTGGTGAAAGCCTCCTTGATATCGTCTTCAGACACCGTAGCTCTGAAAATAAGTATTAAAATTAATATAAATATTTGTTCTAAAATATTTCACGACGTCGTGATTTGTACTGTCGTATTGCCAATTTGCAGTTAACCCAGAATTATAAGTTAACAATAAAATTATCATACAAGACAAAAGTGTGTAACTGATTACTTACGGAATGTTAGACAGGTGGAGAGTCGCGCTTGGTGGGTAGATGTTCTGGTAGTTTTTGCTGCCAGGCTTCTTAAATCTATGCAGCGGGCTCTGGGAGTAATCCCTGGAAAACACATGACGCCAAAATGTTATACAACATTTTTTCCGCTACCCGTGCTACGCCGCGTAGCACTGCGACTACGCATGTAGCTACGACAATTTTGGACTACGAAAATGTGAGTTTCACAAAGTAAAACGTCCGTGTAGCGATCGTAGCTACTCACTACAGAAACATTGACATATTGGAAAAAGTATTGGGAATAAGAATCGAATTACTGTTATCGGAGAAAATGGCATCTAAATGTCAAGATCTAATTCTGTTGTATATTATGTTGCTTCATCAACAAACAAATGATATTTGCGATTTTGATAAGAAGGATAAGAATAACACAGTGGTAACCTTAATTTTTAAAAAGTGAGAACGTTGAGTTTATTATGTGGTCATGATAAATTTCTTATTACATGCTGAAGCATGATGCTAGCTCCCCTTAGCTTCCAACAAATACTATTAGACAAATGTTGTTTTTTTATTTAAATTAAAAATACGTCAACTTCTTGCACTAGTTTCCATGTGTACCAAAAGCCCGAATGAGATTACACTCTTAACTTTTAGATTCTGCTTTCAACTCCACCTCTTCCCAATCTCTGGGTCCTTAAAAAACTCTTGTCTTTAGATAAAATAAATAGAATAATAGCAATGATGACGTATTTACAATTTAACCAACCATCATGTTACCCTAGTATCTGGCTTTAGAGATCAGATGGACAGTCACTTCTGTAAAAAACTACTGTATCCAGTACCCAGTTGGATTGAGAGACGAACCCAAATATAGTTGGGAGAAGACAATATAGATGATGATGACGTATTTACCTGGTAAGTCCAGCATCGGGTTGTCCCTCTTTAGGCAGCTGCACCGTCTGGTGCTTGCTGAGCATCACGCGCATCGCCTTGCCGAACACGCGCAGCTTATCCATGTGGGTCATCGCTATGTTGAGTAAAAGTAACATTAGAATAATTAGAGTGCTATGTTAAGACCAATAGTATTGACGATCAAAAGATTAATAACTAGATAATCCTGCTATAACCTATTTCGCGCAACCGGATAAATAGTAGTCACATGTCATTCTGATTCATTCAACCGTTTGAGCGTGAACAGGACGGTAACAAACATTCGAACACATATTCACAAACATTCGAACTACTTTGCGCACCAAATATGTAGTAGTTTCTTCCATAAATGGGCTATTTAACACTGAACGATTATTTTTCAAGTTCCTCAGATTGGCGCTTTTAAGCAGAGAAGCAAACTCTTTAACTTTGTAAATATGTGCGTCGTGCTTGTGCCATTTTACGATTCTCAGCGTCTCAACTATTTTTTTAGATGGTTTGTGTACCTAATATTAGTTTTTTTTTTGTTAAGAGGATTATCTTGAAAATGTCTTCTAGTCTACCTAACAGAAAAAAAGGAACAGTGCCAATTTTCAATAAGAATAACTCAAGAAGAAATGATACAAGTTCTTCATAAAAAATGTTAATGAATAACACTATAAGAAGAAAGTAAACAACGGCACTGTTACAAGAAAAACAAACTACAGCTGAGAGCAGAACACATATACAGAGTACGCTCATAATCCTAAATAAATACATCAGCCTTATCCTGAAATTCAACCTTAACATTATAGATATAGGGATTATTATTCTTTACGTACCTAGATGGGCCTGGTGGGGTTCGGCCATCTGAATGAGAGCTGAATCTTTCTTGTTGTAGAGAATCTTCACCCGTTGCACATCGCCGTACACGCCTATACGCAAATAAAAGTCTTACAAACACGCATTGGGATGATTCACTTGTTATAACTATTCATATATCGATATATCCTTATTTGTGTAGAGTGTGTTTTGTATTGTCATGAAATTTTGTCTTGAATTTAATATTGGTGTGAAACACAGTCTAACAAAAATTGGATAATGTTCCTCAATGTTGTCTAAAGTATACCTACAACTAATCTAAGTTACTACATTGAACACGGTTTCTTTGAAATACACAGCATAATTTAGTACAACGGCTTGTAATATATAATGTCGTGAAACGGGACAGTTGGAAAATACAAGAAGAAACAACTCCAAGCTCTAAATTGGTCACGGTTAAGCTTTCGATTAATGCTTTAGCGGTTAACAGCGCCCGCCTTGTACTGGCGCGCTGTGTTAAGCAAATTACTGCAAACAATTATTCACTTCTACTCACTATTTAATTAGCATCGAGTTCTTAATGTCTCGTTTGCTCGCATTTAACGCACCTCTTATTATAAAAAGCTCACAACAGCGATTGCCATGTTTGTGGCTCCACTGTCCGTGTACCGATATTCAGGTGGGTACATACTAAAACTAGCTCAATGATAAACATAAAAATAAAATAAGAATAATGACGACATCGTCTCATAGAGATGCGTGTATCGCTGTACCGTATCTAGTTTGAAACTGACAGCACACAAAGGAAATAAAATAATAAACTGAAATAAAGACAACACTGGGTAAACAATAGACTATCTAACTTAGCTACACTAGGGTGTCTGAAACACAAATTGTCATACGAGTTAATAAAGCGTTTAGAATTTAGTTTCGATAGTGTTATCAAGCAAAGCTTCGACAAGTCGTCGGATGCGGTTATCAGTACAGAAGTCGAGAATGTTAGCTGACAATTTGTCTTTCAGGCGACAGGGCTCAGGAGCAATATTAATGTTTTAATATAAAATACGGAATGTATGTGCACACGTACCGAAAAGGGTAAAGAGAGCGTCAGGCGTGACCATCTAAAACAATAGGAAAGAGAAAAGAGACAGTATTATAAATAGTCGTAAAAGATATCTGACATCATATCTATAAATAAATTAGCAACTTATCTTTAAGGAGTTTAAGTAGAATATATAAATATAACAACCTGTAACGCCGTACGTGTGGTTAATGCATTAGTTTGATTGAATTTAAAGTGAGCCCACAATTACAATGGTGTCTGATACGGCCGTTACTGGCTATTGTGTTAGCGTAATGAATAAATTTGCCAATAAACATTAAACTACTAAGTCGAAACAATGTAGGAATTTTGTCTAAACTGTTTTTAAGTACAAACGGGAGTGGCTGTCGACATTGATCAAAGCAATCATTTAAGTTCTTTTGTATTTGATGGGTAGAAAAGGGCGGTTACGAGAAACAGAAATAATAAATCCGCCTGCCAGTATTGAGGTATGTTATGTTCGGTGCGTGGGGTGTGTACCAACCTCCTCGTTGAGATTAGAGACGAGTAACACGGTGGCCAGCGGCAGGGGCGGCGCGGCCAGGGCGCGGAGAGCGGGCGACGCCGGGGTCAGCGTGAGCGCGCCGAAGGCCGGCAGCCCCACGCCTCCCACGCCGACGCCGTAAGGCGATGCCAACCCTGAGCCCAGGCCCAGGAACTGAGGCGCCAGCACGCCGCCACCTGCGGAGATACCATCTATGTTATTTAGTATACTTCAAAGATCCTAATAATAAAAATATAAGTAAGAAATAAGAAGGAATTATTTAGAAAACCTCTCTAGCAACGTTACATATTTAATAATAAATTATTCAGCACAGAATTGTATCTATTATTTTCTTAGACCTACGTTCAAAGTAACTGAAAAGGGAATATGACTAAATTACAATTGTACTTGACAATGTTACAAACAATACACAGCACAAAATTTAGTCCCCCTATCCTACAAACAAATCAGACAAGGAACGTAATTATAACAAAAGCAGAACATTCGCGATGGCGGAATGATCCACACATATTACTACCCTCTACGGTGCAATACGGATTTATGACGAGTTATTAGTCACTGCGGGAATATTTACCATTGAAATATGAATAATAAACAAGAAAAGAGCTAACGTGGAATAGCAAATGTAATTTGGAAGCGTTATTGAAGATTTATATCGCACTGTAACTTCATGCGTATATTGACGCAACAAAAACATACGCATATAATATTATAGTAAGAATACAAAATCACCGTAATTTGCAACATAAAGAAAGAAAGGCAAAGGCGCCTTTATACAAAAACATCAAAAACAGTGAAAATGAATAAAATATGGGGACCTATCAGGCTACACGGGGAACAAAGCATATTTCTCAGTCATTCAAGATTAATGCTATTACTAGGGACATAGAAAATATTCAGAGAGTTGTAACGTAATGAGCATACCTGAGCTTCAAGATTTAAAATGGAGATAGACGTTTTGAGATAAGAAAACCAGTGAACTACCTAAGTAAAAAAGTGCAAGAGCATTCGAAGTCAAGTCCAATAGCCAAGTGTGAATGGGGCAGACGTAGATACCCTGAACGCGTTTTAGCTGATTAATCAATCATCTGCCCCATTGGGTGGGTATCGTTGGATGCAGGACATAAGAGTCTACGATACATGTGTGGGAGTTGGAGCGCGGTGAGAAAGCTTCCAGGTGCGCGGAGTAGTGAGGACTAACTCATCCTGGATGCGAGGGCCAGCGCGAGGCGTGCCCGCAGTGGCATCAACTCACTGGTCAACAGCTGGTGCGCGTCGCCATCGCCCGACGGCAGCGTCGGGTTCGTGTAGTCCCGAGACTTGTCGTTGTTATACTTCACGTTAAGACACGTCATCTTCGAGTAGTCGATGCGCAGTGTGCAGCAACCGTTGTAAATATTCTGCCCATCTAAAGCCTAAAAATAAATAAAAAAGTTACGATTATTGAAATAACTTTTCTCGTTTGACACGAAAACAGAACAAATTATAAATCTCATCAAAAATATATTACAAGTCGGAAAAGTTTCACTTCTTTTGAGGGTCGTTTATTTGAGTGATAATAGGGATGTGATGATTTTTTAGTAATAAAATGAATCGCATTCAATTTAACTTTTTAATACGATCAGGTTAAAAGGCATTAGGTAACCCGGGTAGCTTGTCTTTTTCTACTTATTTTTTAATTTGCATCGCAAGTATAAGGCCAACAAAGCAAAATTCCTTTTAGCACGAGATAAAAAACTGGATCGATACACTACCCGTAACAAAGAAGAAAAACTCGCATTATGGCCGTGTCAAAATTGTTACGTAGCGAGAGCAACAGCTATTTGTTTGGCCGCGACGCCTGCGGGAGGCTGATAACACCACATCGCGATAGAAAAGAGAATTAATTAAAATGCAACAGCACTCAACCCATTCCTGCGAGCATAAAGCTCGTCGGCGCGGGCGGCGTGTACATCATATTTTTATAATGAAACCAGAATGCAACACATTTTATTTTCACTAATGAAACTAATGCTATAAAAGAACCTCACAGTCATATTTATGATCGCGTACTCAGTGCAATCGTCTGGCATAATTTATTGTTATAAATGGCAAGCAAAATACACTTAGCGTTTTCATTTACTATTTTGTTTTAAAGTTACAAAATTGCGTCGAAAAGGTTTAATCGTTGTTGTGAAAGGTTTTGTAATACCCCTCGACTCCTAAACATTATTTTTCAATTGAAAGAGTAGATTTTGGTCTTCTGGGACCAATGTTTAAATTAAACTTAACAATTTGCCAAATTAATAAACAGTTTTGTAGAATTAAGCGTTTGCAAAGAATCGAGTCGGTTTCCGTAGGGCTTTAAAAGGTTTTGTTGGCATTATGTTGATTATAAAATACGCCTGTCGTGAGACGCCAAATTAGAATTAATTTAAATTAGCAATATCACTTAATTGTATATTCAAAAAAGTGCCAACATTTGGGTGAACTAACTAAAATATGTAAGAAGCCTACAAAGGGAAAGTTTTATCAGAGGATAAAAATTAAAAGCCTGAATTATTTAATTCCTGTGGAGTAAATTGGAGTTCCTTTGTAAACCGTCATCTGTCAAATGAATTATGACATTTTTACGACGGACTCCATTAGCTGAATAAAAATGTTTTGGGCTTTTAATGCCTTAGTTACGTAAATGATTGTGCTAGTAGCCATCATTAATTATTGTCGTGGCCACTGTCTTTCTCTCTCATTTTTGCGACAGAAGGTCAACAATAATAAAAATTATGAAGGGCTGCAGGAGAAATAAATCAAGTAGACAATTTTAATAAGCACTGCTCATAACAACACTTTTACAGTCGAATAAAAGTATCGGAGGAGTCGTCAAAGAAGCAAAAGTTCGATGTCGGAACGTGGGATATTGGCTGTAGATTTAATAAATTTCTGTTCTATATGCAAATGCGACCCCCTGATGTGTAGACGTGAATAGATTGGCTCGTTTAAAGCTCAACTTATATGGAAATGCGAAAGGCACGTAAGAAAGCGTGGAAGAAGATAGCTTCGATACGTAATTAGTTTTGTAGAGCCTCGCGGGCCCGAATTCGATTTTGAATGCCAAATGTACCGCGGTGAGCGTAAGAGAACGTAACGAGTAATTAATTTACAATTCTAATATACATCCATTTAATACATTTTAATACATCGAGATTGTCGAGTGACATTTTAAAAGTCAAATGAGAACATAATCTGTGATTCCAATATTGTTTCATTTTCAGCAATTTGCATTGATTACCAAAAACAATGGAATGATGCCGTAAATAAATAACAGAGATACAGCGCCATCCCAAGTGACATACATATATATTTCGAATTCATGTAATATCATTGTTTGTTTATTTAGAACCCTGGAAGCGATTAGTTTAATTGATAAGAAACCTATTTAATTAAACTCAGCCTTCAGATTTTATTGAAATAAGCAAGCATATCAAATTCGCAGAGGTATAAGTAACAAGTCTAATTATTTATTGTTTTGAGCGTAACTAAGCATTTTCTCCTAATATTTAAACTGGCGAGGTCATATAAGATTTTTGCCTGAATTTACATTACAGGTTAACAGGAATAAAAAATCGCTATGAGTTTTGGTTTAGGTGTGAGAAATATTTACAAACTGAGAATTTTACAAGTGATTACTTTCGGTCATTGTACAAAAAAAAAAAAACGCCAGTTACATAAAATATAATTCCGCGAAACTTCTACTTGAAACATAAAATTGTTTTGAACTAACAGGTTTTATTAGGGGTTTTATTAAACTTGCATTGTTTATAGACTAAATTGAATGATTTTGAACTGTGAATGGGCTGTTGAATTAATAACATAGATACGGTTTGTTTCGAAAGAGTGCCACAATTGCTCTGAAGTCGCAAAGATAAGTAAAAATAAACTGTTATATTCACAATTAGACCATTAATGAAGGTATCTCAGCTGAACGTTTGTCGTGGATTTGCCAAAGAAAAGAATGAGAGGAAAAAGAATAAGAGGGCAAGAAGGATTTTGAATTGCAGATTAATTTCTTACTTTTTATAAGCTTTTTCGGAGGCACTTTTGAATTTAACTCGGTCGTTACTTTAAGAAGTCTTATTTTAATCTAAAAATCTCAATGTTACTTAGAAAAGATTGTGTATATTTTACGAAAGGATCTAAAAAACATAACGTCGTTGAATGTTTTGTTGTATGAATAAGATTTGCCTAATTTTCTTTTATTGTTTCAGCAATAAAGAATCTCAGAATTTGTTAACAGATTCCTCGGCGATTAATTATGTCATCTTTTTCTTGTATTTTTAAGTTTTCCTATCTTGAATAACTTTGGGTGAACTCCCTCCGACGGCCATATTTCATTTAACTTATTAGATCCGCCGGACAAAGTTATTCCGTAACAGCAGCACCTGCCTGTTGTAAAAATCCGGTATTCAAACTATGAAGGAAAATGTGCTTCTCAGTTTATAACACCCCCGATCTACTGCGCTCTCAGTATCAATATTCTCGGGAATTTTATTTTAATCTTCTGAAATGGTTATTTGCGCTCGCGGAGGGAGTCGTAATTGAGGTAAAAAAAATATTAGGAAGAGTGACAAGGTGATAAAACGACAAACGTCACGCCCGATTTTATATTGGAATCTTTTACTGCGTAATAGGGTGAACGAATCTACGTTCAGACGATTTATTGGATCCGACAAACATTGATAATAAATTAGAATTTTTCACTTATATTTTCTGGGCCAGAAAGTTAAGATTGAGCGGGCGGGAAGGCTTCGCGGGTACAGAGTCGGCGTCAACGTAAGACGTAACAAGTGTCCTCCGTATCTCTTAATCACGTCCCCGGTAATTGTTTTATCTTTAGCTCGTTAGAACTCGTTTAAGCAAAGCCTTCTTAGTGAAGGATTAAATGCGGTCCGCCTTAATCCACCCCCCCGTTGCTAATTCTGGCGGTTTTTCCACGGAGACCAGATAAACGTTTTTGTTGGGGTCCCGAGCTCGCCGCGTTTAATATTTATAAGAGCCCACATAGCTCAGAGTGCTTCTGTTGCCGGTGCAAGGATTACGCTAGCGCTGGAATGCATTTGGTTTTTGTACGCAGATGACGTCAGAGAAATTGTAATGAAAACAATTCGGACCCACGTTGTTTATTTTATTAAATGACCGGCTCTGCAGTGTTCAATTTGTGTGTGTTTATTGTGAAGTAAATCAAGTAAAAGTTGAACGTTGTAATTTAGAATAGTTGGGTCGGTTCACTAAACAATGTTGTTTTGGACGGGTAGACATCCGCTCGATTAGCCACGGATAAAGGATCACTTATCAGGACGGGCGGCCCCGACGCTGCACTAAAAACGTACACCAAGAGCAAGCTTTTAACTATTAATAAAAATAAACCAACAAACAAAACGACTGCAAAATTGCTCATTTTAATCACTTCGCTTTTGCTATTGGAAAAGCATTTAAAAATTTAAATCGGCACAAAATGAGATTGCACTGTGACGAATGGCACTTTGAGTAATTTCTTTTTGGTTTGGTGAAATAAAATATTAAATGTTTTAATTTCGTGCCAAAAAGTGCAAACAGTTATAGTTTTGATAACTGAATTCATATGAACATTGTTTCTATTAAAACACGACATTAACGGGAGTACTTTAATGGGAGGCCTACTCGTGGATACATCTAATTCAGGCAAATATTTAGCAAAATTTACTGCGGGAAGCGGGTTCTTGTAAAAGGGCAATAATAAATTAAGTTTTGATAGTGGCTCTAACCTAATTACGGTACGTAGGTACACATTTGGGGACGCGTCACCGAACAAACCGCGTTCGCTCCATTAGACAATGTAATTAATACTCGCGGTTACCCCTAATTGTGGTTGACTGATAGTGACGAACGAAAATCGAGTGACGATAGCTCAACAACCGCGCCCACTTAACACACCGTTCCAGTTTGCTTTGGAAACGAAACTAAATTGGTGCTAAATGTATGTACATTGTGACATCATGAATAATGAACTCTATCACTTTTGCCGCAGGGGTAAGGCAGCAATCGGTTTTGTCCGTGAACAATATATTGTTCATGAAACATAATGGCATTGTTTTACCTATGTTCAGTTAGTATGAGCGTGTAATACAGCCTACGGGCGACTTTATTGTGAAGCCACCGAGTAAATCATGCGAGTGACGAAAGTTGAAAACTTGTCGCGTTCAACGGTTGATTGTCAGCCGCCTCTTGATTACGGTAAGCAAACCTGCCACAGAACACTAACAAAACAACTGCTAAACAATGTTTGACACGTAACTAGGTGATGCAGACTGCAGCTCAAGCGTTGTTGACACAGTCTGTAGGACCCAAACAGGGGTGGGCGATGGCACGTGCAATTTTAAACGGGACTCGGACCTCGGTGCAGGTGAACGACGAACTGTTTGTTAGCCGCCGTGAAATTTCTATGAAGTTTGACCGTCACTAGCACAGTGCGGACGAGACTCTATAGGTAGTTTCCAACTTTGATACAATGTATTTTGTGATGTCAATAGCAATATTTCAAATAAAGCAAAGTTCTGCGAGGCGACGAATGAAATTTCCTTTGATGGCGCATTGATCTCTTTCAGTACATAGTTTTACTGCACTAGATTCGTGGCACTCCAACCGTTCGGCGCAAGTATTACAGACTCGCTCAAGGCGAAGATATAACATTTTTGACGGTTACATTGTTTGAACACGTCCCAGTGTTGACACAAAGACACCGGTTAGACGTTGCCGCAGTGCAAAGTGCAATTTTAAAATGTAAACAAAGCCCGCACCTTCAGTCCATAAACGGTATCTCGGATTTCGCCTTATTGAACCTTGGAGACGGTCTTGTCAAGTTTACCTCGTTTACTTATATGAAAAATATGAACGGCTGTTACTGACACGTATTACTTTTGTATGATAATAGTTCATGCAAATAGACTGCGCTGCGTGAATTTGACAATTATTTATGTTATTGGAAACTGTTCATATTTTATTTATTCACGCTACGCTGCGGGTCAAACGAATCAAAAATACCTATATTCAGAATGTAATAACAAAAAATGCTACAACATGATGTAATCCGGGTATGCATATACATATATCAGGGTGCGTGATGAAAAATTGTGTGCGATATAAACAATAGATGGGGACGCACCTCGGACTGTTAATATGGATTGTCTGTGACAGCGTCGGCTACGTTATGGATGAGGCTGGAGTAGCAGGCCGGAGGGCCGCATGAATCACATTGTTATCAATCATAACTTACTGATGGAGCGGCCAAGGTTCTGATTAACGGCCCACGATACAACCACTACACTAATGACTGTCTCACTAGCGCTCGCACTAATATGACTGCAACTCTGCTTACGACATTTCGCTCAATACTGACCCAGTTATATAGGTCATTAATATTAAAATTTCAAGCATTTTCCACAAAAAAAAAAACAGAATAAATTTTGTGACATTTCCTCGTAGCACAATTTTCACAAACTCAACCCGACGTTTGATAGGTAACCCACGGCGCTGTTCACGGCTATTTATATTTTTACATTTCCATGTAAGTACATGTAGTCGAGCGCATTAAGAGCGTACATTTCGTGTCTGGGCGCATAAGCCGCCTTCTGAAAAGATTTGATGGCGAGGTTAGAGATTTATGTCAAGGATCATAGAGCCGGGATCGGGGGATTTCAGAGCTCCTAACATCCGACTGTACCCTTTGTGGCTGGAGCACTATCCGGCTTCACTTCACTTTGTACCTCTTACTTGTGCTGCCACTTACCTCGCGGGACGTTTTAATTCCATTTCGAGAAAAAACCGAGTCCGAAACGAGTGTCTACATGGAGCCGAGGCCCGGCTAACGTTGGGTTTGCAAAGGCTATGTGTAACAAATTCTGTGTGTAGTGTGTTTGAAGATTACATCACGTTGGCTAAAAACATTAAAGTGAAAAAGTGTCTATACCGTTTATTTAGTTTAATCATTCTACTAGCTATTACCAAAATCGATTTATTATTTATTCTTTTAAAGTATAAATTCGTTGCTTCATTACGAAACAAAATCAAATCAAAAATATCATGCAATAAAACTTTCACAGACAAAACACAAAAAAAAAGAATTATACCCCAATAAAATAAACAATGATTAACAAGAAGATGCCGATTGCATGCAGCATTGCAATAAACAGGAAGGCAATAAAAATAGATGTAGTAGCCGACATTGTATGCTCGTTAGGTCGCATCGGAGTTACGACCTTAGATCCGTTAACGAGAGCAGACTTATTGCCGTCGCGACCACTGTCGGAACTAGAGTACCAACTAAACCAATGTTATTGCACTGACAGTGGGATTAAAGTATGCTATTCTCATTTCAATTACTTGTTAAAATGCTATCCAATTTGGTGAGAATGTTCTTAAGGTTTTATACGAGGTCTCGGGGAATTTAATGTTATTCATTATACTAGCGCCATTAGAAATAAATCAACAACATTTTTTAGAAATAAAAAATAAATAGTAAATTCAATTTGATTCATATTACTTAATAGTAGGAGTAAATCCGCGTTTATTACAGCTAAAAATAAAGCCGCGTTTGATCCGGCTTGCAGCAGTCGGCGCGCCAACGCGATCCTATGCCCGACTCCAATCATGACACAGTTGATGGGACTTAGCGTTGCTAAGTTTTCACCACTCTACTCTGCCGGTGATATCTCAATTTCACGAAGGGTTTCCCCGCTACCCAACATTAATTTGTAACGTTAAGTCACAAGCTTAGCGCGATGTACACTCCGAAATATGTACCTGTGTCGTTTAATTGCAACGAGCTACAAGTTCACAGCTTATACCAATCGTATTAAGCTCCACAGGAATTGGGCGTAAAGAGCGACTAATTAGGACGGATAGTCGACTCGCTATTGTAGAATTCATTAGCGAATTGTACCTACGCCGCGAGGTATTACAGGCAAATTCGACAAATGAATGAAGTAACAAGCACGTTAAAATTATCTTTTGTGCTGTTATTATCCGTACTACGAATTATTCAGTACCGCCTATGAGATAGGTACATCTGAATAAAAGACAATTTTGTACGAATTATTGTGAACGAATGATAAAAATCTCAAAAGCGAAACTCTCAGTCGGCATCGGTCGGAAACAAAGTTACGGTCAGCGATTCATAACCGTATGGCAATGAAAAAAAAACAAAAACTCGATAATTATACTCGTAAAGCGAGTTTGCGGAAGCCGCAAAACGAAATTTAATTTGCCCTGAACGCTGCATCAGAAATAAAGTTAAAACAGTCGCTGCAGTAGGCGGCAGTACGCCCAACTTCTAACGCAAATGAATAGCGAATGGGAAAAGTTGAGCCGAGAAAAATGATGTCCCACTCGGCGAGTCGGGCGCCGACTATTGTCGTGGACTCGCCGCTGCCATGTTGTTTCTCGATATTATTGTTATTAAATGCACATAAACGGTCTGTTGTTGTTAAAGCTTTGTTGTAGGTAAGCTGCCGACGAACGTACTCCGAACTTTAATGTTTTGAACACACTCTAAATGAACTAAATATAGGTACTTGTGGCATATTTTTTCGTTTATTCTAAAAACGTTGGATCGGTCATGTTTTATTATGTATCCTTATTTGTTGTATATTTGAGAAACGCCGACTGATATCATAGTTTTATAGGTGCGCAGTTCACGAGAAGTAAAGACCGAGGAGTCAATTCATTTCGAGATAGTTCGAGAGTCATTAAAGTGAATGAAACGTGCGGCAATAGGAACTTTGTTTTATGGCTTTACTTTACAAACAGTTAAATAAAAACAAAGAAGTGTTTTACTTACTGTTTTTGCCGTTTGCGCCGATACCGTGTCTGGATACTGAATGAGGGCTTGGAATGAATCTGTAAACAAAATAGACTTCGGATTAGGACTAATGAGAACTGGAGTGTTGAAAAAGAAACTGCGGAAAGCTTGTTGATCTTTATTTCAAGAAAAAGAAATAAAGATACGTTCGATGTTTTATACCACTAATTAAAATGTAAGCTGGTAGTACTAGATATTTATTGAAATGCAAAATACTTTTAAGGGTTCCTTATAATAACATATTAACCCTTGGTATCTTAATGAATACTAGATAAGCGGGTGTATAAATAAAATGTCTAAAAAAGCATTTGTCGCAGCTGTCATACAATACACCAAACAATATATCCAAACAAATACCATAAGTAGTCAGTCACATACGAGTTTTACAAAATATAACAATTTTCATAGCCGCAAAACAATTTTCTCTAGAGTACTCGAGTGTTGGATGTCTCACGGAATTCCTGACAGGCAATATCTTGTTCACAAGAACGTTCAAACAAGGTGAAATTGGCGCCCAACGTGGGGCGCCCGCGATCCTCGAACTCGTCCTGAGTTAGTCGCAGGTGCACCTCAGCTATTTTATCATCAACACTTTAGCGAATATTCCACTAAACAAGTTTCGTGCCTATTTGACTTTCGTCATAAACTTCAAAAGTAGGAATTCATTGCGCATGTCGCCTTGTCTTACTCGCTTACTTCGTGAAACTTTGATGTGGTGGAATGTAAAACAGCCTTATTTCGGGACTGCAATAAATAGTAGAGTAACAATATATTTCACCGTATTCTCTGAGGGTAATCAATGATATAAAAGTCGTTAATCACCGAAATAAGTGCGTAAACAACGAAGAAACTGTGGGAGCACATTCAACTGGAATGGTCCCACAAGTAATATAGTTGGTGGAGTATATTTAGTGCGAGGATAAGCGTTAAACCCCCTAATTTAAGGCATGAGCCGGGCGATCATTGCCGTCCGCTGGGCGAGAACATAAATTCACATTTTTAGGAAACATCGTTGGGGTAGGTAGCACCTGCGTTGGCCACATTATGTACCATTAGACGGCGTGACACAGACTCTCGCTCGGTTAAGGCACTGTTGACAATGTTGTATCATTATACTGAGGTTACTGAGCCCCTTATAAAAAATGTTTTTACCTAAGAAAATGTTATGAGGTAAACTTATATTTCTAAAATCTTGCTCTTACTAATACAACATGAACAAAAATGGTTTTCTGTAGTGATTGCACTATTGTAGGTAAATTTTTATTGTATGTTTCGTTAAATCTCTAGACGGCCTTATTGCGTATAAATAAAACAAATATTCAGAAAATGTTAAATTAGAAACAGTAAATATGGAAGAGATTAGATATTATAAAATATGTTAATAGCAATAAAAATATACAAAACTTCCAACAGTTTTATAAGAAGACCTCTCCTGCACCTTAACAATTTGCCTGCATCTATAAAATATAGAATGTAGAACCTCTCAAGGCAGGAAACGTCGGCGTAAATTAAAAGTAACGCGGTGTCTCCTTCATACATAGTTAAATGCTCTTTAAGGACCCATATTTTCTTTGGGCCATTTGGGGCCGTTAAAATGGAATGCATAAAAGGCTTACCGCAAATTGGCGTTTTTATGTAATTACATAGTGAATAAGCAAAAAGTTTTTATAAGGACAATGGAGACGGCCACTTGAATGTAATAGTTACTTCGTATGCACCGGCTTCATGAAAACAAAGGAAAAATGTAGACCAAGTTTATTTGGTATTCTGAAAAATGTTTTCACTTTATATTACTACGAATATTTTAATAATAAGGACTGAGTCGAAAAGCCGATCTTGGCAGAGATTAGGTATGCTATTTCGAGGAGGAAAATGTTTATCGTTGTAGGTTTATAAAACTTTACAAGACACAGGTTGGTCCATTTTGACGCCGTAAAATTATATGAAAAATTATGTGGTTACGTTAGGTTGTGGTAGGCTTTTTTTTAATTTTAGAAAGTATTTACAAACCTATTTTGATATCATCAATAAACTGGTTTATTATTTGAGTAGATTCTAAAAACAAACAGAAGAATGAGGTTGCTCTTTCTCCGAATAATATTTTGATATTATTTTTATTAGCCGCTATCTTATCGTACGTAACACGAGCATGTTACAGTTTTGCCTGCGGGTTCTTACGTGTTATCGACATACTTTGCTTCATTACTATGTCTCTTTCATGATAGAAATATATTTGTTACGTAATTAGGTTTAATTAGAATTTCATACAAAAATTGTCTCGTGAACTGTATTAGAAGAAACAAAATTATAAGTATAAAGACACATAGCTCACAGTAAAGATAGTATAGAAAATAAAACACGTAAATCAGCTGAATCACGTTTTGCTAAGCCGTCTACTCTGCTTAACCGTCATCAGATATTGCTTTCAGAAAATTTTCCATTAGCTGTACGAACAATAAATATTAATTAAATTTTAACCCATTCACAAGCTGTTGTTGACGCAAAAAGTTTTATGCACTTTAGGCAATAATCAAAATGGAAGTTTCCCAAAATAATTGTCCCCTTTGCTCTGTTTTATTTATACAAGCTGAAATATTCAAGCGCTAATTCAATAACGTTGCTTGCGGCTCCGATTGCGCGCAAGAAATTCAAATCTCAATCAATCCGTAGCGTACGCGCCGCTTCATTATGTTTCATTAAAAATTCAACTCGAATGCGCAATTACTTTATGGAATATTTAAACGTCAATGTCTGCGCAAAAACAAAATGGGAGTTGTGGTAAAATTAAAATTTCTTAATCCACATTTCGCTGTGTAGCAAAGAGGTTGCTTCCGCTATGTTAATATTAAGCGGTGGGGCAGGGCGTGCGCCGGCCGACCGATTACAGTATAATTTGATATCTTAAATCTCGACGTCTCCCCCTGAAATGAGCGAGCTCTGTCAAGCCTGAATGCGTCCTCGTTCGCAATTTACGCGCCTTTTCAACTAACCTTCGCCTCTGACACTCGGATACAACTTGCAAATTGCTAAATACTTGCACAGCAACATCGTTAGCATTGGTGCACTTGCGATTCGAGAACACATTTAGGTTACTCCTTAAAATTGCTCAGCAGAATCTTGCGACGCGTTGGCATACACTGAGGTATGTAAATAAGCTCACTCTCTGCGTTTCCGCGAAAACTAAGACGCCGCAAAGATGATATCTGTAGACAAATCAAATCCTTAATTAAGGAAATCTAACGACGACATAGACACGACACCTACCGCAAACAGGGGACGCATAATAATTGTAGCGGTCTGCTACACCTTAATAAAGCCAATCGGGGCGGGTTGCAGGGCAAGGACTCGGGGCGAGGGGAGGTGTAGGATTACGGCGACTCCGCGCGCTCTTCATTGAGATTTGTTTCGGGATTAAGAACGCGTTTGATGGTAACCTCCCGTCAGCCTGTGGTCGACGCGCCAACACAGCGGAACCGCTATTATAAATGTTTTCTCAATGCCGCTTTCAATATTAACGTGATATAAACATAGCGGAATATTCATCAGGCGAACTTCCAAACTCATGAAAGTAACACGCATGAAACAACATGAATCAAAATTCCATAACAAGTTCTATGTGATGAATGTTAAGAAAATTGTGGCTTTACCGAACGAATGTGTAAATAAACTCGTAAATAAATGCGGAATATTAAATTCTCAATGACGGGAAACTCTCGTGTGCTCATGTCGATAAGGGTAGCTAGCAACTCCTTCAATTTTAATCTACTCAAGCGATGACTTATACGAATAATTCAGGATAAGCGATTGAGTATCTTAATAGGAAAAAAAGTTATGTCACACATTATAACTTTGCGGCGTCGGAGGAACTTTTAAACGATTATGTAAGCATTTTATAAAAAGGCACGAATATCGGCATAAATGAGAAGAAAACGTTTTACGTAAATCATGTTACAGGTTAAGTATATACTTGTACATAACTTTAGCCAGCTACTTGACACACAGAAGGTATCGAAAGCGAAAATGAGAGCGATATAGCCATGCGGTTTATTTGCTCCCCCACGAGACAGGATAATTGAAATAAGGATTTATACGTTTCGGATATGCAACCTATTTCAGTTTGTGTCTAGGCATTAGGTACGTATGATGTTTATAGATTGTACGATTCTCATATTTTAAATACATACCTCAAGGAGTGTTTTTATTGTAGGTATGTACAACTGAACTTTACTGACTCTCAAGCCTAACAATTTCTACGAAATCTCAATTTCCTTGAACGCGAAAGGCACCAACGCGATTTACAATATCAAAACAATACATATAAGACATAAACGTCCCCGGTCAGGTGCCGTTATGAATATTCAAAAGCTGAATAGGTGCCGGGAAATTGTCCGGAGACAAAAGCTTTTACAATTGGACAATGATGAATGTGGTAAAAAAGCAAACAGCCTGGGGAAGGTGGACGTTCGGAAATTGGAAACGCTGCATTAGGAGGACTGACGTCATGATACCGACAAGTTATGAGCTCCAACTGCTTATACTAACTGCGATCATGGTACCTACGTGTATTGAGATTTTGAGCGGAACAAAATCGATTAACTCTAACGGTAGATTGCTGTGAGTTTGATATGAATAGCTTTTTAAAGGGATTGTTGTTTACCCTACTACTTATTAAACACGATTTATATTATTATATGTAGATGTTAAAAGGAGCTATCTGACTTGTGTATGCTATTTATTTTTTATATTTAGGAGCCAAAGTTAGTAGTAAAAGAAACTTTTTGAACAAAAATGAGCAGATGCAAAAACATAAGTTAAAGTGAGTTGGATAGAATAAAGCCAATCTGATTTAAAAGTGCAGCTGTATCTACATAAAAGTTGACAAGTCGCTATCTTTGCAACACGGCACTATTAACTTTTTTAGTTTTTCCACTCAGTGAGTTTTAAAAGAAGGGATACTCTATGTATACGCGTACTTTATTCATGTAGCTATATTGAACAGTTTTGTTGTAAAAGGATTATTTTATGTGTATTTTATTTTGAACTTTCAATAGATACATTATTTCGTGGTACGCAACCTTCATCTGTTTTTTTCATAGATCTGACCTATTAAGATTACAAAAGCCGGTAAACTTTACGAGATATTGAAGCTCGTGTTTAAGTACTCGCTTTGAAGTGCGATGTACTCATACTTTCCCTTAGTTCGTTGTCCGCGGTCGTACTCTAACCATAAATAACCAAGCGTCTTGCCTGTCTCTATCTCTACTGAGAATTACAAAATTACCTAGCTTTATAACTATGAATACAGTTCATACAGAACGTCAAAGGAATGCCAATCAAAGAAAATGAAGTAAAAGTTATGCCCTATGTTTATATAATGAAAAAATGGTTTTAATATTAGAAATTAAATGTTAATCATTGACGCTAAAACGGCGTCCGGGTCGACTTAATTAATGGAGGGACCGATAAAAATTAATTACTCAAATTCTTTTTTACGATTTCACTGCGAGTACTATGAGTATTCGTCTATCATTAATTTCTGTAATCGGATCTCTAGAGGTATTTATAAATTGAAGATCATGAAATATAGCCTTCATCAAAGAGATTATTTAAGCCTATGTGTATACAATGGCTTTAATTAGAATTTTCTCTGAGCAAATTTTCAAAATTAATAATTTAGTTGAACCTACTTTTTCTTATAGGCATTTATTATTTAAGAACCAGTGTCTATAAGGACTGGAAAGATCTTTGGATAAGACCAAGTAGTTATAATCAGATTAATTTAAATTATACTCATTAAGCTTAAAAAAATGTGTACAATAGGAAATGTAAAGGGCATTTTATAAAAATTGGCCAATCCGTTTGATTTAAATATTCAAAAGAAAAAAACTTTTTTCAATAAATTTTATCTCATTGCAGCTCTAAAAAGTGATTTATGATAATTTACAAAATTAATAAATGACATTTTTATTTTCAGTTTCGTTTCAACGTAAAATGTATAAAATCTATACAACCGTAGGAAGTGCGTTTTAGAGTAAAAAAAATATAAAAATGACTATTCTGTTTAGTAATAAAAAATAATTATTATTATTCCTATGAATTAAAATTGTGTATATTTAAAACATGTTCTACTATTACTATAGAATACCATTGACAACGAGCGTGGCCTTTACTTGGCTCTTGTTGGTCAGCCTATATGAACAGGCGGCGTAGCACTTCCTTTGCGTAGCCAACGCTACGCTGGTTTGCTACGAACCACTCTAACAAATTACATCTATTAAAAGCTTTGTATAAATACATTTGACAAGTAATATTAGTTACAAAATTCAGAAATTTGAGCTGACCATAAAGAACTCTTAACCAGACTAAGAAAACTTTACGTGACCTAGTTTTTAAGTCTCAACCTAGCTTTAAATTCTTAAATTGCCGAAGAATTCAATTTGAAGTAATTAAACAAAAATGTCCTCAAGATATTAGAGTAAAATAACGTTTTAGCTTGCAATTTTCAAGCGCGGCTAAATAATTCCGCGGGTGTTGCCCAGCGGGGCTTTTAAATAAAGTTGATTTGAGGTTTCTCGACTAGGTACTGTGTAATTAGCCAAGAGTGAACTGTAATGTCGGCACTCGCTACCGCCGCCGCGCCGCTCGCTGCCCGCGGCTCAGGGGAGCTTATCAAATATGTACCTACCTACCTGCCTCCTGTGTGCCGGATTTATTTAGGATATGCATGAGGGTACGATTTAAATTTTAAACGGATTGCGCCCTTGGATTTCAGCCCTGTGTTATGTTTGGTAAATCTATCACTATAACACGTCCGGCCGAAATTAATTTTAAAGCTCGGCTCGTTTCGATTCAATAATAGTTGTTTTAGCAGCTGTAATCCTGGGTTGCGATAGACACAAAGCGATTGTGACAAAAGGCTTATTAAACAATATATTTGAAGCAAATTACAGAGCGGTTGCATAATTAATTAGGTGGATTTTGTGCAAAATTGTGTTAAAACAAACGAAAGCCTCCTGAGGTGTGGTGTGTGAGGTTGGGAGGTATTGTTTGAGGGTGCGTGAGGCGTACAGTAATGTTGCCTCGTGCCTCCCTCCTCTTTTTCCTCGGTGCTCTTCACACGCGGTTGCCATCGTACCTGCCTCATCCATCAAATTGCGTTCGACGCTGAAGATGTAACTGTCTTCGGCAAACATTACGAATATGCATATGCATAATTATGTTCCATAAATTCAACCTTGCGTACGTGTGCCATTTATATCAAAGGATGTGTGCCCTCGTCGTAAGAAAGAGATATTATTGGGTTTGTACTTACTGTTTTTAGTGAATGTGACGATTTTGAGCACCTTGCCGTACCGCTGGAAAATGGAGTAGAGTACGTCGAGCACGATGGGGTATAACATGTGTTCTATGATGACGCGCAGGACTGTGTTGGGACCACCCTGTGCACGAAACTTATGGTTAGTATCATACAATAATTCGAAATATGAAGTTAAAAATAATCGCCACAGACCCCAAAATTACACCGTATAATCAAAGCATTAAACCTTTTACCGAAACAATCATAACCATATCTCGCCCTGATAAGCTAAAATGATGTAATATTAAAACCCGCAAACAACCAACGAAATAAGTACAAGAAACAATTTACAAGTACCTTACCTACTTATTTTCATGGAATGTTTGGTTTAATTAATTAAATAACAAAAGGAAGTACCGCTATCTTTTACGCGGTAATTACGAACAAAGAATATTATAAAGTAGGTACCGGAAAAGTGGTTAAATAACGCTAATTAGTGCTTATGAGAAAAGCTTATCAATAATTAAACTCCCTACAGACACTTTGTGACTGTGGAGCAAATATACATGAAGCACGTAAAGGCAGGTACACATAGACAAGAGACGCGATATTGTCCAATATGTCTTTGTTGTAAACCCGCTGGGTATCTAGTTGTCAGTTAGATATTGTATTAGACTTGAAGATGTTATTTATACACTAGGGGACTTTTGATTTATGTCCCGTGCAGTGAAAATGTTTATTTCTTTAGAAAATAATGATTGATATTTCGACCAAATTATATATAGACAAGATTGAAAAATATATTATGCTTATATGAAAGAGTAAGAAAAAATATCCAACTAATAAAAAAAAATCCATTTTTGCACTATATTGTATAAAATCGCTATCTAGCGCACTGCGTCCTCCCGTCTCGTCTCCGCAGTATATTGACCGATGCAACTGCATGATCCCTGCCTCCCGGGCGACAATCTGTCGACTGCCTTAGAGCCGTCTATCTGCATGCACACCGCACAAGTCTACATCTTAGCCTCAGACCTCCAGAGAATACCCAAACCTAATTTGTGGAGCAAGTTTAATATTAAAAGGTCTTTGTAATCGGCTCTATTTCAACGGCTCATAATTATATTGGAATTTCACTGTATTACTTAGGCTATACAGTTTGTCTCGGGAAAGGTAAGATGATTAATGGATACAGGTGAAATTAATTATGTATAGTTTTAAACACTATTGTTGTTAGGGTACGCTAGGGTATTAGACATGAATAATATGAAAATAGGGTTTACATGAACACTAAGTACTGATAAAGTTATAGTTGTTGTGAAACAGATTTGTAATTACGTAATTACTTTGCAATATTACAATTTGATATAGGTATTTCTCTGCAGGTTGGACACAATTTATCAAGGGCTCGGTGGTACACTAGCAATAAGTCTGATTTAGTTTAGAAAAAGCAATGTTGTCAATTTTTATTGAGCTCAGTAAAATGATGACATCTACGATTTTGTCCCTCCAATAATAGTGCGTACCTTACAAAGACAAAAAGTTTTCTTACCTGTATTTCTGTGCCTCCATTTGCGGGTTGCAGAGCTGCGCCTGCGCCGGCCACGAGGGCGGCGCCCGCGCTATTGGAGATGGCCTGAGCGGCTTGTAACGCCGCTTGCGCCGATGCCGACTGCAAAAATATTACCTATAAATAATAGGTAAATGTACGCCGTAGGCATGTCTTGGTTATTGCTGTAACTATACTAGTGCTTAACTTAGGTATCATACTATAGTTGATAATTTAGAATTTATTCTAAATCTAAAACACAAGGGAAGAACAAAACCTGCATCTAATTTATTTTCATCTTTGGTTAAAAGCTTCCAAAAGCCCATCAAAAAAACCCGAATATCAGGCAACATATTAACAGAAAACGTGTTAATTCTCACAACTCAACGTCCTTCAGTAAGTAAAAACATTCATTGTCACGTAGAAAAAAGTATGTACAAACAACAGCCCTCGGCTCTCATAATTTCGCGAACAATGAAACGTAATAGGGGAATGGAGAGGACAGTTATCTGACGCACGCGTGGGCCACCTTCGAGTGCCCAAGACCAACAGATAACATTGACCACATCAAACAAAGGGAGGGGGTCATAAACTTATTTTGTATCGTCCGTGGACAATTCGGTACTTTGTTGCGTCGTTATATAGGGGCGGGTGGCATTGTGGACGGCGGCACTTGGAGCGCTTAGTGAGTTGATAACATTCATAAATTAATCATATAAATGACCTTGTTTTTTCGAATAACGTAAATAAATGTAGAAAATGGATACCTAAATGAAAGGCAATTGCCCAGTTTTCGCAAAACAGCAGGCGAATCTTACAAAATAAAACAAATCCACGTGCAGAACCTTCAACACGATCTACCCTAGGTTCAAATAAAAAAACGTAATGACACGCGAGTGAAATACAGCGTGTTGTTTACACGTTACGATCGCATGCAAGGGCGCGGCACACTTTGATCCTATATTTTCACATGGCTTTGTGCGACGACGGGCTGACAAGCGGGCAGGCCAGACACAAAAATAAGGCTTTAACCGTGTCATGGTAAGCCTGCCTCCGACGGCAAAGGCTCTGGTACAAATTCACGTTGACTTGTTCCCCCTCACTTCTCCGCTTTTTCTGCGTTATGTATTCTTTGATATGTCTATGTTGGAACTATTAGGCAAAATGTGTATTTTCATAAAAAAAACTGGCTTGTTTTTTGACATACGTGTTACGAAATTTGGGATTATATTTTTATATTAATTTCATCTAAAACAATATTGTGATGACCTTTAGATCTCAAAAGCAAAATATTAAGATGTCATATGAACACGCAACAAAAGAATTTTAGGAATGCGATTCCATCAAAAATATTTTCCGTATCACCGACGCTCGATATGTCGCACTTCGGAGATATTTAAAAGGTCTTATTCGGGAGACGCGCAATCTTTCACAGGCGACCACTGGCAGACATTCGGTCGCCGACGAGACGCGACAAAATAACTCCATCCGCACTACGAGAGTTCTATTCAGCCACCACAAAAACGTTTTGCATCGCATGATTGATCAAAGCTTTGCGTTCAATGCACGTTCTTTAAAATGCAGTCCGTCGACGTCATTCTCTGAAGTCTGGAACGTTCAGGAGACAATTGTGTTAATACGATTAAATTCGGATATTATACTCAGTGATGTAATATCGTATGAAGTGTGTCTTTTCATGTGAATCACAAGAACAAAGCCTAGTCTGTCTATTCGTAACAGCCTCGTTATAAGTTTTAATAGTGTGCTACAAAGAGATGCCGAAATGTGACAAGATAGTGATAAATCTTTATAGTGACATTATCCTTATGTAGTTATGCGTTCAACGCTCAGTGTTAAGACTCCAACTGGTGTTTTGTTAGAAATGTGTAATGGATTATAAAAAGTGAACGATGCACTTGTATTCTAGTTTTATGAACGATAACTTTGATTCTTCTGTATACTAAACTTTATCTCATACATGTTGACTGTGTTCTTACAATGTACAGTTTTATTATGTATTTAGTTAAAAGGGTTTTTTACGGCTCGAATAAAGCCATACAATAAAAATATGTAAAAATGTATAAAGAAGATTAAAATTATGAAACTGAAATCAAATGTAAACTTAGTTGACGAAGTGGGTGAGGTGGAAAATGTCAAATGGGCTGATATGGGCTCAGTCTTCGTTTGTTAAATAATACAAAATGTTTTCGATGAAATAAATGTCATTAACCTACATTATATAAAAAAGCTATCAAATAATTTTCGTCAGATGCATCTGTACTTACAAAGAAAAATCGCAGTATTAAAGGTTCAAAAGGTACATGGAAAATGTGCAGGGAATAAAGTCGTCGGTAATGGTAACGAGTTCTCGACGGAGTCACATCATTATGAGGTATCGAACAGATGACGCTACGTCAAATAATATTCTTGCTTCCTAGGCACCGAAATAAGGGCTTCTTTTTGAACAGAAATTTTAGTGTATTCTTTTGGGATATGGATTTTTTTGTGGTTTGAAGTTGCTTAGTTTGTTTTTTACTCAGATAGTGAGATTTAAAAGCAGTTTTGCAGTAAAACCTTGATATATCTATGTATGTATGTTTACCATACAAGGTTTATATGTTTTAATGTCCCTACTAATCGCGTGTTTGTTAACAAACACTAATTTACCTACTTCAAAACGTTTGATTACCCCTCTAACCATCAAAGACCAAATAACCGCACCTACTTTAACCGAATTTTGTACCCAACGCCTACCTTAATTCGCTTAAGACATTACAGATCAATATTTACACACCACTACAGAGAAACAAGGATTAACGCAAACAGATAATAGACACCTAGATGTATCCGTTTTGAGTTTAATCATCACATTAATTAGCCACGTATTGACACAAACGCCTGTTTGCGATGCCGACAATTAGATCAAACAACCTGCAACTATTTAATAAACAATGTATCGCGAATATTATTTAATGTTACAATAATAATGTGGTGTACATATTTGTGATGAGCAAACTTGTGAATAAATGACTAGTTAGCCAGTATTGGCTAAATGAATAATTTTGCCAGTTACAAGTATTACTTGTATACTTTGGTAGGGTCACGATATTATGTCCTCGTGGGCTATATCACAATGGAAGTACAATAACCTCTTTCATAACACGTCTACCTGTCCGATTTTGGTAAGAATTAGCGACGTCAAACAGGCTTTTACCGCAAAAAGGGTAAATTATATTATTAGTGGCAAATAATTATTGTGTTGTTAGACAATCCGGTTTGTTAATATTCCCCGTGGTCCGACACTAACCCTTGCGCATGTTATCAAGTGCCATCCCCTCAATTATGGGAACACAAATTTAGGCAAGAACAATTTCTCAATATTATCAGCCATCAAAATGGTTGAGGGTTTGTTTTTGATAGGTTTCGTGGATAAACGAAACTAATTAAGCGTTTTAATTAATCCTCCCATTGGGTGTTTTGTTACCGAAAATATTGATTTCCTTTCTCACTGCCGAGGAGCCTCCGGTAAGAAAGGTTTACTCACAAATGTTCGGCATTTATCTCCTTTTTACCTACCGCTACCCCGAAGTCGAGCCTTTATAATGGCGGCTGGTAAGGTTCGGGGAGTACCAAGTGGGGGTTGATTGTTATAATGAGGAATTGCGCCACAGGTACTAACATCCCAGTTTATTATTCACTACAAGTAATACGAAAGTCCCCAACTTATGTCGCGTTTAGGAGCAAACTGGAGGATAGAACTAGCTAACTAACGTTTTGATGTGGTTAACTGAGCAGATTCAGCGACAAAACCTGTCTGTAGACACAAATAAGTTCCTAAAGGGTTAGTTACCAGTTTAACCAAGTAACTTTAGCTTAACATGGGCTATCTATTTCGTGTCTATTTGATTACGACCGCTCATTGAGGCATAATTGTTAGCCGCCCACGTTCGTAGTTATGACTAACTAAAATAAAATAAATGGAATAGAAGGAGCAAGACTCGGCAACATAAAAGGGTTGAGCATATTTTCAAGTGCTCGAAGATGTTAAAGAGAAACGTTAATTATACAGAACCGATGGAGTGACATCTTATTAAAGATGGAGGACCATTTTATCAAGAATATGAATTTTATCTCAAGGATAAGATAGTTCATTATAAGAAAATGTAATGTTAAAATATTAAATGTTTTTGTATTAAAAGAATAGAAAATTGCACTTCACAGTGTATTTTAAAATATTATGTAATTGTCTCAAATATTTTCTAGATGATGGTTTGTCATGTAAGGTCTAACAGAACGTAGGTATGTCTCCCAGAGTATAACACACGGACAATATAATCGCGACAAATCGCACTCATTCGTCCATTTACGAGCGTTTACCACATAAACGGGGCAAGTTTTCGTGAAATTATTCAGCAGTCACGACACGCACGGTATCACGGCACATACTATATAGACAGAATAGTAATAGTTTAGTAACTCAATCAAATCGGGACAACGAAGGCGACTATGTCCCGTCGCGGCATGCGGGTTTATTGAATACCGTTATCTAAATTGTGGGGTCTTGATGCCCCCAACAAAGATTAAATTAACAGGTCGAGTGCAGGCCACAGCCGGGGGATCTGTTTCCCAATTGTAACATCGGCTTTAATGGCCGATCGCATACCGCACGATAATCCCGCTGTTGTGTAATAGGGCTAATTGAACTGTCGTTACGTTATTACGTATTGAGTGCCCGCGTTTTGTACATATCAAGCCTGTGAGCGTAATCCTAATTAGTTACTGTTATATACAATGATTAACTTGTTCTATGTGTGTGGATTTGTTAACCTTTCACATTATGAGAATAGGTGGCGTGTGACCTTTTGAATAATAAACATGTTATGTCTACATGTCCCGAAATGGTCTGGTTTTTAGAACCTCATTTTTGTTATTTGTCGGTTATATTTCACTAGTCATTTTTCATAGAATACCTTTTTTATTGCCATATTCCCGATTATCTAATCGCATATGTTTAAAAAGTCGACTGTACTTACGGCATTGCTATGTGTCTGGTCGGTCTTGAGCTCCTTGTGGTTAGAGAACTGGACGTAGACGGCACGGCCGCGGAGCTGTGCCACACAGCCGCCGAAGTACGCCACCATCGCCACTGCTGATATCTCCTCCGCCATTTCCAGGAATGCCTGCGTACACGATAAAGAAGTTTTTATTTATTGATAAGAAAAATCTGAAAGGAAAGAAAATAACCAGCATAATTTGCTAAAATATTTTACTATCTTAACCCAACAGTCTGTGAAGTTATTTTAAAGTGAAGTTAAAATTATGTATATCTTTAGAGAAACACTATTACACCATCTAATATATTGGCATTTCGTTTCGGTCTCCACATGCCTTTACAAAACATTCCAGGCATCAATTTTATCATTAAAACAACCATCCCACCAGTCATTCTAATACGAAAGTACCTGTTTTGCATTAATTCCAAACATTCTACCTAAATACTGGAAGCGGTCCAAGTTATCGGACAAGATAGAATAATAGTTTCCGAACTCTTTTGTGAGGTCGTTAAAACGTACAAACTCGGCGCTCAGCTCGTGGAGATAAATCAATTGTTTAACAACAGCGGTAGTGTAAGGCGGCGCACCCCAACTAGGTTTGTGTTTGCCGGCCTATGGAGTCCAATTAATCGGATCCGATCCCCCGACCATACATAAACCTACTCCGAATACACCGACTGATCTCTAGTTCTGCGCAATTCTGTAAGAGCGTTATGATTTCAATAGCCGTTTCGTCTGTAAATTCATCTATTCCACGTCGTTTTCAAACCGCAGTATCCTGCTTTTGACATCGTACAATACGAAACACACGGCTCTTTGTGTGTGTTACGCCGCAAATTAAATAGAATACTTGCCCGGGGCTAATTAAAAATATTCCTATACACGACGATGAAAAGCGGGCGAGGTCAGCAAAAAATTCAGACATAGATATTTTGGACTAAAACGTTTGCGTGTATGGTTTTGGTGTAGTTGATTAATTTATCATCATTAGACAAATAAATCAGTTGAAATTAATATTTGAAAACTAATTCGTTAAATATGTATAATGTTTTGTTAGATAGAAACGAACAAAAATAAATTTGGAAATGCAATTTACATATTAAAATAAAACTTATTTACCAATATTATTCGTAAAATAAAATGAAAATTAAACTGATGTTTATCAAATACATTATTTTAATTGCAATAAGGTAAACCTGCAGGCTCATCTAACTAACCTTTTTTAAATCTATGTTGGGGTCAGCTTCCAGTCCAACCAACTGCAGCTGTATTGAATATGGACCGACTACCTGATTTTCTAAGCTTTGGCTTATTTAAATTGTCTATTCTAGGATGTTGTCTATGGAGTTCTTAGATCCAAATTGACAGATGTTGTATAATCCAAAAATCATGAACAACATGGCTTACCCTTTTTTAACCCACCACTTATCAAAATTTCATCCCATCGGAAAGTGTTCGGGATCAAAATCGATGCAGCACAAATTAATAGAAGCGTAGCTGTCACGCGAACGACGATCGTAAAATAGTGTCAACGCCTCTTTCGCTTTAATCACCGAGAGTGGGGGCGATTGTCCGCACCCACTCACATCGATGTTTGCCCACCTCTCCACAGATGGCGCCTTTGTAACTGGACTCTCACAGGTTCGGTAACCAGCGACTACCAACGATACTTTTCATCATCCACTCAGAGTGCGTCAAAGGACTAGCGTCGACCACGTTCGGTACTTTATATTGATTAGTTTTATGGAATCTAGCTACGATGTGTTAACTGTACGAAAACATTTTGTAAATGGACTTTACTCTTTTTTTGTGCCCATAGCTACAAAATTGAACAAACGTAAGTTTCCAGCCAGGAACAGCCAAAGCATGCTAAGCTGGAAGGAAACAGAATATTTCATAAGAAAAGCAGGTATAGAACCTGTGACCGTTCATAAAAAGGGATTCGACTTGTTTCTCGTGGAGAGAAGAGAGATTGTTTTCCTTCACGCCACGCTATATACCGGGTGGATGTCATACGAGCTATTTATTAGACGGGATAACATTGTCGCGGCTGCCTCCTGCGTTCCCGTAATAGGATTTTCTTTTTATTATTTTATTTCTCGGTTGTAAACTAACTCATTTTTAATTTGTCAGCGGGAAATCGTAAATTTCTCATTGCACGTGCCCGGTGGGTGTTTCGACGTAAAATACGCAGTAAAACCGGCTGGATGTCACCTTATAACCTGCTCGCTCGCAGGTACTTCGCGCTCGCGTAACGATGTGGCCATACTTCTTGATGGATTACTAACTGTCCCTCGTCAAGTTGCCTCAAGATTTTACTCACCCGAACATTGTGCACTTGAACTTATAACGAAAACGTAAAAACGGATACAGGAACGAAATAAAATATGATCATAAAATATTATTTGAACAGGTCAATCACAGTAAACGTATCTCGATCTACACTCATTCATGAGCCCTTCTCGACCCAAATTGAAATTTATATTAGATGTCATCGCCTTTAATTTCCGCAATGTACAATTTTAGATGCAATCTCTCCCTTGGGTTTCAATTCGAGAAGTATACTTTTAAAAAATAGGCTGGTAAAAATGAGAAAGGGGCCTAAAAATGTAAGAGTGAATATTTGTTCCAAATTCACCGTTCATTTTGACCCCGCAATAGATAAACGTCGCTCGTTTGACGGAGGTTAGTAGGGATGTCGATCATACTAAAATTGCTTTCCATCGTCGGGGTAACATTTTGTTTTTAAATATACAAAGTGTTATATAAAGTGAGTCTTCCAATTTAGGGTTTTGTTTTTGATGTTTGGTCAACAAATGATGAAGGGATAGATGGGCATAGGTTAGTGGTTAATAGTAGAACTTGGAAATATGTACAGCAAATTGATGATGCAATGATACAGATTTTCCAGTATTACTCTTAAGTATTGCATGCAGCAAATCCTCTTTATTCCTCCCCCTAATACTGCAGTTACAATAAAACGCGAGTAGGGGTAGGCTGTCACAATGGTAAGCGGCCTATTTGCGGACAAGCCGTGCCTGCCACTTGTTGTGCTTCCGGCGGAGGCGAGCGCTATTGTAACTAGAGTAGCTACATGGCCAACTTCATTTGTTAAATGAGGCCTGATCAGTTACGTGGCCTAAGTTTGGGTAATCTGCCTTCGTGGCTGATGAGTGGCGGGCCCAAGTTCAACTTAATTAGGTTAAACTATCGAACTCCTGTCATAACTATGAACGAAATAGTATTTTATTATCGCGTTCCAATACACTTAAAAAGTTTTCGTTCTACAAAAAGCG
The DNA here is from genome assembly GCA_958496145.1 of Heliothis peltigera. Classification (NCBI taxonomy): domain Eukaryota; kingdom Metazoa; phylum Arthropoda; class Insecta; order Lepidoptera; family Noctuidae; genus Heliothis; species Heliothis peltigera. The sequence goes on from OY292325.1 coordinate 8,434,077, forward strand.
ACTTTAGTAGTAATGTTTGTTGCCCACAGCGTCCACAGATAGAATGACAAAAACATCAAAAGTAACTACCTTAATTAAAAGCGTGACCTTTACAAACCAATTAAACCAAATACAAATGTAGTATCTTACCTGGTTTTTGCCTTTAAGCACGAGTACGTTGGTGACCCTACCGAAGGGCAGGCCGAGCTGTATGATCTCAGCCTCTGTCGTCTCGTTGGGTATGTTCCGTATGTGGATGACCCGCGACGGTTTGCCAACATTCTGTTCGAGTTTCACCTGATAAACAAAGACATTTTAATTAAAACTTATTAAATGTGCTCAGGTATAACAAACTAATAACTGGCTTTTATCTTCCATGATGAAGGCAAGAAAGATCCATAAAAATATTACTCAAATGCCTTAATGAAGATAAATGTTCTGTAAGGAAAAAATAACTAGGTATAAAGATGTCTTGTTTTATATTGTTTGGCGGACGCGATGATCCGTAATGAAATGGCATTCGACTCTGTTGGAGCAGACGTGAATGTAAAAGCCACACAGCGTATAAAATGACCGTTCTAATATACATAAATAAAGCTAGCATTGTTCGCGAGGAAGAGCCGGTTGGATAATTGAAAAGTCGATGTAGTATAATTGTCGAGGCTTATCGGGCCCAACCCCGATGTGGGCGCCATTGTTCCCGAGAGAGCCTTTTGATTACGGCGGCGGGCTCGAACCGAGTCCCGAATATATTGTAGCTTTGTATGACACTTCACTTTTCATTGAAGTGAAAAGAGCAACCTTAAAGGCACAATCTATTATAGAAAAAAAAAACAAACAAATAAGTCATAACTAATTTAATAACTTAAACCATCAAAATTTCCACGTTAATAATTATGTTATGTTGTAAATCTTACCGGATATTTTAGTTGGAACACCGAATAAGATTTGGGGAGTTGCGGGGTATCTAAGCGTCTCCCTTTTTACGTTCTTTGGCGGGCGGCGAAGCGTGGAGGTGTAACAAATGAGTCTAATGCCTATTAGTTCGACCTTGTTAAGTTCAGACAAAGTGAGCAGCTGGTCTGACAAAAGTGCAGGGAAAAGTCGAAACACTTTGGAAACTGTTCTATTGTGGCTTTTAGTGGCTAAACTATGTACTGTTGATACAATGCGATTGACTTTTTGATTACCTGAACTCTGCCACAAAATAGTAATAGTATGAATTGAGATTTTAAGACAAAGAAATCAATTTGTTCATTAATTAAATTCTGATTTTAATTTACGATGTACGTACATAGAACATACCTTTATTCCACCAAAATACCATACAAGAAACGGGAATAGCAGCACATGACATCTATATATTTTAGGTTGAATAAATGTTACGTATGACTGGTCAACGAATAAGAAAACAAAATCGAATACACAGAGATCTTTATAACAACAACCCGCCAACTAAAAGAAAAAAGTACACAGATATGATATTTTGGAACAACCGAATTTTGTTAGAATCGACATCAAAAGAACCAAATCTCCGTAAATAAACAAATAAAAAAATATTTTTCCAAAGTGACTTGCAAAGGGAGGAATAAATCGCACACGCTCGCCCACCTCGAAGGTACGGTATTTTCTCTTCTCACGAAAGAAAACAACTGGTACGTAAAACGTAAAGAAGGACATTACTTTCGCTGGGTCAGAAAATCTGCGAGGAACGATTTCCACATCAGGCACTTTAAATCATCCGCTTCGTCTCACATTTCATCCATAAATATTAAATCTTGGCTTGGTTCTCTGGATAGAAAAAAAAGCTATCCAATGTCATTTTTTTCTGCGAGGATTTCCCGGAATCGGTCAATTTTCCCGGTGATCGCTCCGGCCGTGTTTATTGAAACACTATTTCTCAGTTGGCCGCGCTTACGGCACCATATCATTACCTATAACTACGATCGCTCTTACGTTGACGTCTACTCTGACCTATCAACATCAATTTTATTGTTTGTTATTTTATTTTAATCAAATATTAAACTACATACTAACTTAAAAAACTTTTTAAAAATGAAGTTCTATTAATGCGCCCATTACAACAATTTTCAACTACATAGGACTACCACAGCGCAACGTTCATGTTTTCTAAAAAAATAACGGTACTTGCCTGTGTCATATTTAAAAATTCTCAGTGGTTGTTTAATTATAGAAATCATTTTTCCTCAAAGGAAAACTCCGCGAACAATTTAATTCAACCCATCTTTTTTCTATCTAAGTGCTCTTTGTTTTCAATGTTTTTCATAGCCAACCATTTATGTTAATAGCAATAATGGTTTTAGTTGTTCTTTTTTGCGCGTTTAAACCGCTAGTCGATATACTTACCGAGAGCTTATTTCATTTGAACAGACAGCTGTAAATCTTCCATTAACTCGTGTCCTCAATGTAACTAACAGACTCAAGCCAAACCTATCGGAATTCGTAATGATGTAACGCCCTTGTAACTGAACACTAATATTGGCACGTTTAAGTAAACGTAACACGAGTCAAATGTACCTGAACATACTAAGTATGCTGCTTACGGCGTTCACAAACGCCCCTACGTCGGTAGGACTGTCACTAAGGAAACGACATTCTGTAATCCGCTTGTGGCGCCCGGGTCAGGCGCGGCCCATCAGGAACGGGTGGCATTACCCCGTTTAAGAGCTACGTCTTACTTTTAAACATCAGTTAGGGATCATGTTATTACTGTTAACGTTTTCTATCTGTTGAAACATTTTTGCTTTCTGTTAGTTGCAGTTGCTTTGAGCTATGTTTTTTTTTTAGAATCTCTATTTTGTGTTGACATTGTGTAGTAAATTAATGACTTATAAAAAAGTTAAAAATATGTTTTCCATATAAAAAATCTATAAAAAAAATTGTTTTAGCTGTTGAGTGCTTACTTCTATTTTTTCAAATCTTTTATAATTTGAAGGTTTTATAACAAATTTCTTATTTTAATAAATGTCTTATAAAATTTATCTGTTATGTTTAGTAATAAAAACATAATAATGCCGATACATTAGTGAAAAATCAGTCGACAAGTATCGGAACCCTTGAACTAATAACAATTGCGATTTAGTGGGGCGTTCGGCAACAACTCGATGAAAGTTTAAGTACCGCAGGTAGAGGCACAAGTTTCATGTGATAGCGATACGTGGACCAGCTGCGCCGGCGGCTTTGCTTGTGACACAAATCATAGTAGAACTTTGCTCGTTATGCAACGGCTTACATTTCTTTGCTACTACTATATTAAAGCCTAGCTTCTGCCAACGGTTTCACCTATGTCCTATCGGAACTGCTCTGAGCATCTGGATTATTATAGCCTTCCTTGACGATCGTCCTGGGCTTTCTTACACCGAAATATTTTTTCAAAATGATCAAAATGTTTCCAAAATAAGCACTCTCAAGCAAACAAACGAACCCTTCAGTTTTATAATATAAGTAGTTATTAGTGTTTAATTACTGATCAACAATCTTAGAAATCTAAGTTTATTTTAATAACTAAAACAAAATTACATTCCTTAAGAATTTTTATATATACACTCGTATCAGTAATAGTCTTCCAAATAATACAATTTTTTTTAAATAGGTTTGCGTAAACCAACGTGCCATATTTGTATCTTATAGCTTGCACCGCACTTGGAGTTGCATCCGCCGTTAAAATTTCAAGAGAATTATTACACCAGAAATCGTTGGAGTCGATTCGTTGAAACTTTTAATTGGCAGTCCAGTGGAATATTGTATTTCATTGCAGACCATCAATGATATTATTTGATACAGATTGAGAGCTACTTCCGAGCTAGTTATTATAGTTCAACCATCAAATAAATAGGAACACAACATTTATAGTATTGGTTCGTTTATTAGGGCTTTATTAATTGGTATTGTGTTGAAATTATGCAAAATGTACGCCACATAATGGAATTATACTGTAGGCGTTATTGGTGAATTTAACATAAATAAATAGTTGGTTGGTTATATTTATTGAATTCTATTGGGAAAATAGAAACATAGAATTTAATAGTTGCATTATAACGTTTCATACGGAGCGTAGATTTATTGTGGGCCCGGATTATAGCAACTAATTATCATAATTAGACTATCGGTCAGCGACCAATTTCAAATTATGTTATGCGTAGATAATTTAAGCATACTTAATTAATTAGGAATTCCCTGATCATTCCCTATCAACAAAAAGTCAAGACTTTGACATTTCTTATGTATTGTGAAAAGTTTTAAAAATCAGGTGCAGGAAATTGGTTTCCCGATACGTGTCGTTGACAGAACAATCGATACACTTAGTTTTCTTCACAGGTTTAAGCCATCTTGTATTATATTCTGAACTTACGAGCAACCTCATAAAATTCTAGGGTGTAGCCACATGTAAATATTTACATAAATAGGGATACGTGAAAGACAACTATCGCTTTAGCTCGCCAGACAGGAATTTTCAAAAGCTCCCATCCCAAGGTAGGTTTTAATACAGATTTTTACGAAATATACTACAAGACATTGCATAACTAGACTCGATAGATTTTACCATGTTTTAAAAATCGAATTCAAAGGTTTTTGTTTCTACAAGAGTTTCTTAAGAATATTCCAGAAGGAAAGTGGTCGAACATCCACACTTTACTTAGCTAGGTGCTAATTCATCCATGCATAAGAATGGGACAACTTTGCGCCGGTAAACTTTTAATAGTGGCCTTCGCTGGGCCTGAATCGCTTTGCAACTTCCAGCCATTTGCCTTACGAACATTATTTATTGAAATAAATATTGTTATCCGCCTTTTTTAATTAAGTTTATTAGCGGTTCTTTTTATAGTTTGCGAAGGAAAAGTTATTGAGACCTTTTATATCATGTTTGTTTATAAAAAAGGTAAATTTTAAATATAAGTGCAGATTAAAGATTTGTTTTTCTTATAGGTACATATACATTCTATCCCATAAATTGTAATGAAATTAAAACATACCTAACACAAAACGACGGACGAAACTTTCACACTAGAGAAAGCGCAGTATTTCTATACCATCGTTTATATTAAATGTTTAATACTCGTAATAACGATAACAAACCATAAAGGTACACAGTAAACATTCCCCTCCATGTGTAACTATGTCTTAAATCACACGTACCATAAGTTTTGTTCGAATACACGCTCCGCTCGTGTTCGTGGTAGGAAATCGTAAAATAAGATAGCCAAATGGTTTTAGTGCCCCCTAAAACTAGCAGTAAAATAGTAAGTGCCCGGCAATGAATATCTTTATGAGATAATTTGATTGATTACTGAATTTTCTACGAACGAAATCGATGAGGACACGTGGTTGATAATATTTCATAAGATGCGATTAATTTTGCTCGTTAAAGACAACTTAAACACATAATGTAATCTAAGTTGGCTAACGAAGGTTCATTAGTAAGCAGTATTGATGTTAATTGTTCTATTAGCACCTAAACTATGTACTAACAAAGTTAATAAACGCGGTCGCATTATTTGCGTACGCGCTTAGCACTCACAATAAGCAAATATCTTAACTCTTAGAGCCGTTTAAGGTACTTTACTTAAACAAGTTATTCTTGCCTTTGAAGCGCTATTCGAATATAAAACAGAAGGCTATTTATTTATTTAGCCAGCTAATTTACTGTTTGCTACCGCGTAAGGCAGTTTAAAAAGAAAATAACAATTAGGTAGTCCAATGAATAAGAAAAAAGGGCCAGAATAGATCGTAAATTCTTCTCCAAATAAGATCAGCAGTCAACCTGTGCAAGCGAAGTCGTAACTCTGTAAGACAGGCTCGTAAATGCTTAAGTAGTGGTAAACGCAGTCCCCGGATGGCATCTTCTGATTTGATTGATCTTCACAAGGCAGACCCTTTGCGTTTTTACAGGAAACGTCAAGAAAATGAGGAAAAAAACGGGGAACATAATTAATTACTTGATTTGGACATTAATGACCCGGTCAAAGAGGACGAGGGTTGATTAGTGTGTTTTCTAGAGACGTGCTCCCACCGACATTGGTATTATTTCAACGTGAGGACTTTGCGCAATACTCGTGCGAATGTGTGACATCAAAGTTAAAGCAAACATTTTAAATTAATGGAAACTGTCTGTATTGACCCTTCTATTTGAAATGAAAATTGAAAAATTGTTGGTTAAAAATTATGATTATTTTATCTCTAACGGTCGAAAAACAAACCATAAAACATTCGAATAAAAACAGAGTTTTCTTTCAATATTTTTTAACAGCATGAAGTGTTTGCAGTACAACACAAAGAGAGAACATAAAAAAATACTTCTAAAAACGAGTCGCCATTCCGCCGATAGGCACCAAATGAATATTCAGGGCAACAAAGGAGAAGGGGTGTCGCAGAAAGGCACTGCCTTAATTTTCATGGTGGAAAAAAGAGGGGCAATCGCAAAACCATAAAATAGCAAATAAATAAGCAACGTTGGGACACGTCCCTATTTAATTATGAATTAAGGCCGAGCAGTAACGAGATCACAATGTAATTAAGATTACTGCGGCGAGGTTTTTTCAGGTCGCCCCTAACAAGTGAGAGTAAATGGATGGCAAAACACCGCGAAACTAAAATGGCCACCTTGATTTGCTTGAGATAGGGGATCATTTAATGGATTTTGTCCGTCATAAGACTGTAAGAGATTAACTTATATCAACAAGAACATCATTATACCTGAGTTAGGTACATTTATATCATTATTAGCTTAGGAACAAATAATATTTTCTTCTTTATTGAAGCATGTTAAAAGAATAATAAGCTAATCGATTAACATTATTGTGCGGAGTATTGCAATAAAGGACCTGCTCCATTCACTGTTTGCAATGAAATAATTACAAGATACTCGTTCTACAAGTAAAATACTAACAATCATTAAAAGGTTTTACGTATAATACCTATTGAAATAAAAAAACAAAACATTTCTCTTGTACGCAACAACCAGTATGATATTTTATTTTCGCAGTGACATAATGACCGGTGACAGCGGGGGAAATAAACTGCCTGAGGGAAGAATAAGAAAATGGTTTCTTTTCAACGAGACGGTTCGCTTCTATTTAATTTGCGTAAATGATACCTACGGCGATGTTAATGCAAGGTTTGGGAACGAGAACACACTATTACTTATGTTCCACCAGGGAAGGATGGACTCTTCCAATGACTATGAAATATGGTGGTAGACTTGTGACCATTGCTGCTTTAGACTACTAGACTCCAAAGATAGTTCATTTCCTATAGGTAGTACAAAGGTTTTAATAATCATGCAATTTGATGAATTTACTTTAAAATGAAAGAAACAAGAAAATTATGAGTAAAAGAAAGTCGCGAATTGCTTTTAAATTATTGCCTTTGACGTAAGCAGTACAGCTAATTAGCCCTGCAAGACTAAGTCCGGCTTGAATCCCAACATTTTTCTATAACTTGGAGCAGTGCGCAGTTAGCGGAGCTCACCCCCAATCACGGAGGCACATGTAACATAATCTGGGCCAGGAATGTACGCGTTATTCCGTTTTAATGGATGATGCAATCCATTTGGTGGTCGGAACACACGGCCAGCACTGGTCTGGACAAACAAAGAACTGTTTGAACAGCACCAAACAAAGTGTGCATGCAAAACTCGCCCCGTATTTATGTAAATAGACGATGAAACAACTGTGCACTGGGAAAGACCCAAAACTGCGATCTTGTTTATTTTTATAACAGTTTTCTTGTGTGTTGATTGTTTTCTACCTTTTGGTACGTGCGAGCTTTGTGCTGCGGTTTTTTAAACGTTTTCTCGTTAGCATCTCGTTGATGAGTGCCGCGAACTTACTTGTAGAATTTGTTGATTTGATATTGTAAACTTTATTGAGATTGGTTACGACAAATAAGACAAAGAAGTTCTACTACATGGATAATATTACTCCTATATCCTCCACTATTCCAGACTACTCTATAGAAGATCAGTAACAATCAGTCAGCAAATAAGTGTCTGTAGACTTTGAATTATTTCTAAGTTACCTTTCTGGGGCATAAATAAATAAAATTACGTATCTACGCTCGTATATTTCATCAACAATTTGTAATTTATAAAAGCATGTCAAATTTCACTTGCCACATTCGATTTTTTCCAAATGGATGCAGCATATAAGACGTTAAGAATAACAAATATGATAACAAGCCGATAGAATATCACATCTTGTTGCAAACACAATAAATTACCTAGCCAAGGAGTGAAACGAGAAAATGCTCAAAGAAATAGGATAATGGAAGTTCTTTTCGTTTTCTGCGAATTCGTTTATGAATATTGAAAACAAGACTTTAATTTTACATCACACCCATAAACCATTAATATTTGATCTGAATAATCTGTTCTCTGTAGGCACATAGAATTTTTTAAAGCTTAATTGAAAATTAATTATAAAAATATCCATTCCAACATAGGGAGCTTTTTTGTATCAATGAGTTTAAATTGATTTAAGGTGCATTACACATTGACTACATATAAGGGTTAACCTGACCGGTTAACCTTATCGATTTAAATTCTTTGGGTAAAAATTCATTCCGGTATCGACAACTCAGGGGTGGAGATTAATAAAAATTTGGCCCCCAAACCCTCAGGGTAGCTCTTTATGGCACGTTGGCTTTTTACGAGGACCTTTTATTTTAATACTTATTACGGTTTCGCGATTCCGCCGTTTTATCGCGATTAATCGTTTTTCAGTTAATTACACATTTCAGAGAAAAAGAAGTGACGTTAAAATGGTATGTATCAGAATAGGCTGTGACTTTGTAGAGAATTATTTTTAGGATGTAAGTCAAGTTATAAAGAATATTAAAAAAAAAACCAGAGTCGGTCTCGTCTTTTACCTACCTAGCGTTATAGCTATATGAATGATAACGAGTGAGAACACATCGAGAGTAAGAGAAGAAAGGTTCCGTCATTTCCTTTTAAAATACGAACTCTAATACATGACCTGAAATTTCCTAGTACGAATTAAAAATATCTTACTCCTATATCGGTCACTAATCGGTTTGTAATCGTGACGCACTTTCCGCGCAAGCTTTTATTAATTTAATTTTACCAATCAGATTTTCCGACCCTGTTTAAAATGTATTAGCATCGCAGACAGTTTATAGGTTAATGGGGTACATAAATGTCAAGAAGGTATTGAATGGATGAGTCGATTTTCTACTGTAAATAGTGTGTAAATAAATACCTTTTTCGCAGCAGAGTCCTGGTTGTTATTATCGGCGTGGTGCGGAGCGGCGGGCGCCATGACGGTGACGCCACTCTGCGAAAGAAGCTCGTCGGAGCCTCTCTGTGGACAAAACAAATAAACATTAAAGGCAAATGCATCATTATAAATATTATAAAATTAATTTACTTAAATAGTTTGCTGAGGTAAACAGGTTTAATATAATTGGATTTTTGATGAAAGAAAGTGATATCACTATTGTGGACCTTCTGAATTCAACCTTAATAATTTTCATTAAGACATGCTGTGATAGTTTTCCTTGCCAATATGGAACTTTTTAGGTATTTGCGTGTTGATAATAAATATACATTTGGGACACAAATCCAATCTAATGCTTTCTGTCTATAAATGAAGTAGCCAAATTGATAAAAATTATTGTGTTCGAGTAAATATTAATAACTCATAAATAAATATTAATTAAAAACTGAAAAAAAACTAAGCAAATTAGAAACCAACGTATGCAAATAATACGTTAAGCTATAAACAATTTTAATTAATCAGATACATGAATTTTTTTTGAGCACTAATATGCCTCGTTCAATCAAATCAAAAAGTCCAAATTATTATTAATCAAAACGTAGGTAATTTAAAGTAAATGCATGGGCAGTGGAAATTAATGTATCTGGAAATCAGCTATTTGACTAACGTGAAAGCGAAATTTTTCTATTCATCAATCACAACATTTTTCGATGATGTTTTTACGCCATAGACCAAATAGCGCACTTAGAACAACATAAATCATAACTCATAGCATTGCTCGATATTTATATTATAGTATTATCACAATAGAAATAGGCCCCTAAAATACCGAGAAATAAGGTCGCGTAGCTGCCAAAATATTGACAGGTGACTTTGCATGCGCGAAGACGTCATCTCCCCCGGCACAAAGGGAAAAACGTAACCAAATAAAACAAAAACAATTCTGGGACACGCCAACGCACACGTCAACCCGCCCTTCCCCAGGATCAATCTCAATTTAAGACGGCGAAATGACAGACCTCAGCAGTTAAACGCACCGGGCGAAGGTATAAATCACGCTACGTAATAAAGAAAACGTACAAATGACGCAACACCGCGGATTTTGTATCGCGAAGCTCACACCTGGCGCGTCGCCTGAATATCACTCACGCGAGACACTTAATAAAGCCGAACACATCAATTGTTCCTAACGCGAAAACTGACACTCGGTGATACACGCACCAACCTATGTCAACTTATACGAATTCGATTATTAAAATGCAAATTACGAAAGCAATCTGTTATTAGGAACATCCACACCATGTCTACGTAATCCCTCCCTTGTTAGCACGCTACGGGCCTTGTATTTTATCACAGTAAAAGATTCGTACTTCACAATTTTTTAAGGTTGTAATAAATTCTGAAACAAAGTATGCAGATTTTGTTTGAACTACACTCCAATAAAAGAAAACCTTTTAGCTCTTAGTTTCGCATTTGTGATAACTGTGACCCTTTATTTGCATTTTACTTAATATTATGAAAAACAGATAAAGGTAACAGCAGGATTCTAATTTTTCAACATAAAGCTTTCATTGTAGAAAAGGAACGTTCTTTCAGAAATAAAACCAACATTCGCGAGTCCTATTCCTTGGAGTAATTTCGTAGAGCGCGTGTAATAATTGCCCGAAATTAAATAACATTTTTCACAACAACGAAAAAACAGCACGGATGAAAATTTTGCGGAAGGAAAGCGGATTGTGTTGGGAAAGAGGGCAGTTATCGTTTCCTTCGCAATTTCTCAACTTAATGGAGAATGATGTTGAATGATGCCTTCATGATGAAGACAATGGTGACATCGGGTACAAATACAGGGACAAACGTTATTTATCTAGAGGCTCATCAGCGTTGCAGGTGGAATTAATCAGTCAGAAACGCAAAAGCATCAATTTTGGTAATACAATCGTTGTTTACTACAATAAGAACTACTTTATATTTAGAAAATCTTTCGATTTAAAGTTTATTATTAATAAAACTTCTTCTTGTTTTAATTAACACCAGAATACTCTCAAAATAGTAAACATCATTTCTATTTCTTAGTAAAATAATTTAATGTATACGTATCAATAAAATGTAATATGTCCAAGTATAACAGTTATATATCAACGAAACGAACCTACGACGCAAAATCAATTCCCTAGATTGGTTCTCCACAAGATGGTATTTGGTTTTACTCTCGAAAGAAAACTGTGATCTTTTCTCGATGAGAAACATGCTCAAACGTTCCTCCAATATGTCATTTGAATGAACTTGATACGTGGGGCCCACATATCAAAATATAGGGAATAAAATATACATGAAAGGTTTACTTATAACAGACGAACGAGCTCGGGCCCTTTTTACAGATAGTAAGGACGCAGAATGATATGTTTACGTGGTCAAAGAGGAGTATCCATGTCCATTGTCGGAAATCAATACGGATAATGTATTAGTGATATTAAAATGTGCTGAAAACGTTTTGGGAACGATGAGACACAAATATTATTTTTTTACTTATGAAATATTGTCAGATACATATCAATGTTGATACTAGTGAATTAAAAAAATACTATTACTTTACTTACTAGTCCTTAGATTTTTTGTTATTTTACCGATTCTCAGATTCAACAGTAGCTGTAGGTACGTTTTTTAAAACAGTCTAGGTTCTTAGAGAGAGGTTCAGAGAACGTGTTTATATCTATAAATGTAATAAATAAATAATATATGTCTATAAATCCATCCCCTCTAATGCTGTTAAAGTAAGATTTTAGAGTAACGTAAATTAAAGAAAATCAGGTTTCACGTGATTTAAATTTATTTGTTTGCATCAAAGAACATGTCGGATTGGTAATCCAGCTGTCAATAAAACTCTAGTGCATAAAACGATAACATCCAGGTATAACAAATAATACCATTTGTTCCTAAACTAGCAGCGTGCGATTTTTATGAACATCATAAACATAGCCGACAGCGCACTATCGTGTCATATGAAATATTTATGTGGCTGTTACACTCTTCTCTTGAGATCATTAATCTATACAAGTATTCGATTCAATAGCAACTATATTTTGTATCATTGATTTTATCGATGTTTTATCAGTAAATCACAATAAGGGGTAGAACATATCCGATCTTACAGAGATCGAAGATAAGTAATAAGATGAACTCAATTTTATCATGTACGGTGTGTGTATATCAGATACTATGAGCATGTAGGGTAAGATTATACAATAAAACTTGTGTCATGAGCACCTTGTTTCTGTGGCCGAATAAAATAGGGGGGACTGAGAGAAAACGAACATTTACGACGTGAATGAAAAATCGCTTTGGCATTTATGACGTCATTGTTCCTGAGAATGAATCTAATATGAAAAAAATAAAAGGGTCTAGCGTGGAAAGGCTGTAACGAGTCTAATAATTTTTATTGCGATTTCACGAGCTTACAGTCTGATTTAACTCGACGTGTGTAAATTATGATTTAATTTAATAACCAGCGCTGAAAACGAGCGTAAATGTTTTTATGTGAGATAATATACTTTTCATTAAGAGTCATGCGTTACTCGCACAATTTTATATTCATGTTTTATGGGCGCAAGCAACTCAGCGGAATTGAATCGTTAACAAAAACATACATGGATTTGCGTAACAGCTTGCTACGAATGTTGGCAACAAGAAGTCAATATACCGGCCGGTATAATTTAATAATAAATCTATAGTTCAGGCCGTTAATAATACCGTTTATGTTAAACTGCCTACTTCGTTTGAAGCTGTTAACAGAAAAAATTTTCACGTAGTCCCTAGAGAGCGTTAATTAACTTATTTTGCCTTGATTAAAAGAAGGGGTTTTCTAAAGCTATAAGGAAAAATAAATACTACTACGTGAAAAAATTGTTAAACAGGACTTACCTATTAGTAACTGTGTATAAGAGTATTAATTAGTTCAAGAATACTTTATGCACTTACATAGTAAATTAGGGTTGTTCAACGGAAAATTTAACCGGGCAAAATTCTGAAGTAAAATTGGTGACAAAATTATTTTCTTGGAAATAATGTACGCTCTGCACTATGTAAGCTATTACGTACCGCTAATGCTCGCGAGTAGCGTGTAGACAGACGCCGCGCTAACAAGTATGTGTGTAAATCAGACGATGCGCGCTAAGCACGAGCAACACGCGGCTCGAGCCATCATCGCTAGTCGTACCGTGTGCGCCGCACATTCGTCTAATGCCTAATATCATCTCACCCGACCGCCTCCGACTAAGATGTCGAAATTAACGATCTTGATAATATTTGTCGGCTCAGCGCTGCCAAGCTCCACTCGTAATTAATTGCACCAATTTGTTCTGCGCTTATAACGGACATTTGTCAAGCGCCCACCCGCGCCGGATGATTTTCGCACTAACTTCATAATCGATATTCGGAAATATCGATTATCGCCCAAACTCTTTGCCCCAACTCGGATATTAAGACGTTCCGCAGTCATTAATAAGCCGTAACGATGTTTTCTTTGATTCTGATCAACAATATGAATTCGAGTCAAAATTATGATGGTTGCAGTGTAGTTGAGATATGTGTATTAAAAATTCAAAGTACGACGGCGATAAATTAGGCAGAGAGACGATGTAAAAGTTAACAATTCTCATCACAACTAGGAGGCAAAGGCAAACCTCTTAGCCCCAGAACAATATAAGGAGACATTACTCGCTGTCACAACTCTACTTTATAGGGAAAGTAGGAGCTACGAGTTTGTGTGAACAAAGTTCTAGGGGCCTGGTTACTTTAGTAACGAATAGAGACGTCAGGAGGTAACCGCCACTCGAGCGCAACTCGCGTGCCATTTTAACTCAGGCTGAACTATGCCGGGTTAAAGCCAGGATCGATACAACAAACTGTGCTCTGTTACTTTCAACAATATATTAATTAAAGGGTTATTTAGTATCCGCGTGTATTACGATCCGCTTTTAAATCGCACCTGTTAAAGTTGTAAGATAGATCGGATCATTACGCTCACTAAACTTGAGCTTAATGGCCGCTCAATTTACGATACCGTTAGAGCAAAACTAATCTGCTCCAAGGAAAAGTTGTGCGATAAAAGTTAACAGATACAGAGCGAGAGAAACAAAGGGCAACGTTTAGACGCGACGTTCATTTGCATACGAGACGATACGAATACTGTGCACTGGCCGCATTGCTGTGTTATATGACTTTCATTATTTTATAAACAACTGGGAGTAAACCTCGAATGTATGTCCAAAAGAACTTATTTACGTGAAAACATTTATCATTAAAAGTAATTTTGGCTTTGCAAAATTTATATTTGCTTTCACTAATGAGGTTACAGAAAAAAAATATAATATGGAACCTATTCTAGTCAGCTCAACGACATTATGTACCCCGTAAATCCAATATAGCCTTATGTCACTATAAGAAACGTGTTAATGGCTCTTGTTTATCGAGTGCGATTAGTGAGAACAAGAATAATATGGGATGTTTTTGCGAAAAAACACACCACCCACTTTTATTAAAACTATATGAGTGGTAAGAAATTAATTAGTAATTAGATACACAAACATAAGCTATTAAAGTAACAGCCGTCCCTAAATCTTGGATGATGAATGCAACAAATATTATTTGTGGGTAAAACTTTGTCTTACTCGCATACTTGTAGCAAGTTCATTTAGTTTTTACTACTCATATTCATAATACTTGGCGGAGTTCCGAGAAAGCGGCTTAGTTAGATGTTGTGACGAGACGGGTCCGGCCTGCTCCTAATGAGAAACTATCAAACTCCAACGCCACATTTGTCTTGTTAATGCTAATATTCAATTCTCCCGACGACGCCGCACTGCTAACTAGGCTTTTAGTTGGACGTGTACCGGTACTATAATGCCTTCGTGTAAGTAGGTCTACTCCCTGATGTAGACATAAGTCATTACACGATAATTTAGTCAACAACTAAGTTTTTTTTTGTCAAGATAATATTCCTATAAAACTCGCTCGAACTTTCAGTTGATAAAATCCCACCACGAAAAGACGGAGTCAAGAATATAATTTGAAAGATGTCACTTGAACAAAAGCCCATGAATGGGTTCGCTCGTATCGCATTAGCACATTTATATGGTAGTCAATCGATATCACTTGACTAAGGAAAAACAAATAGATTCTTTATGGCAATGTACGAAGGTAACAATTCACCCCTCAATGGGCCGTACGGAATCTAAAGCGATCGTAATTTCGTCTGGCAATATTCCGCCTTTTCATATTTTCCTTTTGCCTTCCAAATGTTATATCGTGCCCAATACAAGGCAGCGATTGCGTTTGTTATTTCAAGCCCTCTCACGCTTCTCCGATTTAGTATATCGACACGTGAAGCTTCTGTTAAACAAAATATGGAATCACTCGACTTTTCCATTGCGACTGATTCCTTTAAGTGAAAGACATCGCGTACAAATAAATGAAGATCAGTCTTTTCTCAATAAAATGAAATCAAATCTCAAAAAAATAAAGTAAGCGTACGTGATACATTACAACATTTTTCTATTAATCTTTATAAAATAAATTACCGGTAATATGTTCTATTAGAAAAGCCGTAGTACTGTAATTAAGAAGTGTGTTGAGAAACAGCTGGATAAAGAAATAAAGTCAAGGCTACTAATTATACAAGTCATTTAAATAGCAAGAAAATCGACACGAAATCATGAATTTATATATTTAGTTGGTACTGAAAAGTATAACAGGGTATATAATATTTTTGATAGTAACAATCGCACTCTAGATATCTACGAAAGAATGCAAAACGTGACACCCTTTAGTCGTCTCGTAAGACTGCTTCAAAGAGGACCGTTTCACGGCTTATGCTGATACCGTGTCTTTGAGGAAACGCATCCAGCACTAGATTATGTATGCCATCTTTAAAACAACTCCAAGAAAATATGTTCCGTTCAACCATTGAGGGAATTTCACAAAGTGAAAACTTTTTGACTTTGTGACTCTTTGTTTCGATTATTCTTCCTGAAGGGTTTTATAATGTCAAATTTTACAGTCAATATTTAAAGGGCACAAATCGTTTATTACATAATTCAAATTCAGAGTCACTTTTCCACCGAAAGTTAATTACCTACGTTATTACCTCACGGCATGTTCAATTCTAGTGCAGACGGACCAAAAGTATAACCTAATGAAAACAACATGTAACGTTAAAACAAACAATATATAAAATAAAATGTCAAAAAGAATAACGTCACACATGACAAACAATTTAACTTCACGTCAAAACTATTTATGGTATGCAGGCGTATATTCGCGGATGGCGTTTCAAAGGCAATGGTGTGTTTACATTTGTCTCTAGAAAGCGTCGGGTAGCCTCAGATATTTAACCGCCGCTGGCGTTTCGCAAAGATAAATAAATACGGCTGAGATTTAAATACTTTTTCATTCCTATTCTTCACATTTATGCTATGAAGCGAGTCTTTTTTATTTATTGGCGGTGAATAGCAATATTTAATCATGATTAGAAAGCAATGGGGCCTTATTAGCTGATTTAAAGTCAATGTTTATTTATTACAGCTCCAATTAGAACTTTGGTTAATAAAAACAAAACTAAATAAAATATTGATTGATCAAAACCTTTTATACAAATTAGTCGCTCAAAACGAAAAAAGTTTTTTGCTAAAAATTCGATATAAAACAAACGAACTAGCGTATAAAAAACCTTTTCTAACACTAAAAAAGAATATCGTAAATAAAAACACGAGCCACACATTGATACAAAAATACGCAAACGCAACTACAAGTTGGTACTTTACTAATCAATTAGTAAGTACATAATACGGTGTATTTTGAGAATATGGCTGGCGAACACTGGCCAGTGTAGCTATTGATTAGACCCCGGAGGTGGTAATACCAGGAACATTGCAGTTCGGAACTGCAGTATCGACACCGATACCAAGTTACAAAGCATACAGGACTAACTAAATGTTAATGTTATTGTTATACCCAACTATAGGACTACAACGTCACAGTTATGTTGTTGTATTGTTTTGTTGGCTTAATTGCTGGTAGGCGTACAAGGCATAATAATCCAAGATTATAGGCAGCTCAATTAAGCTTTGTCAAACATTGATGTTATACTAAATAGTCGCAGCGAGGTCACTTGAAAAATGAAAAAAATATACCAAAACGTTATTATTCGTTCCACAAATGAAACATAAAACTTTTGAGTACGATGCACCTCAGCACTTCTCTAATATTTTCGCTTAAAGAGCGTAGAACATAATGCTGGTTTTACATTCATAATTTTATTAGGTTCCCCTTTATAAACTTTTAAAGCATATATTTTAATTCTGCACTAGCGCACTGGTTGAAACTGGCAACTATAAAAATAAATTGTAATCAAATTGCTGCCCCTGCAAAACTCTTAGTAAGCGGGAAAATAAATTATACAATTTGGTTTAGGCAGTATAAAATACCACGAAAAATATTAAACAATAACAAATAAAAGCACAAGGACCAATGAATGATTAAAGGGAGTTTTATTTCAGCCACTGAGTCCGGCTGTTAACAACCTAAAAGCAATGAAACGTGAAAACTGCATTGTTGAACAGTAAAGCTCGGTTAAGTTCGGTGAGAACCTTCCATAATCCAATAAAAACAAGTAATTTACGTACAAAGGCTTGCACAAAGCAATTGACCGGATAAAGCAAGTGTTGTTAGCCAGGAAAGTGGCAAAAAGCGTTATGCATCAAAATATCTAGCGTCAAAACATAGTCCACAGCTCTTGACGCGTTAATGGACTTACCCGTGGTGCAAGTTTGGAAGCCTTGTAGCGTTACAACAACCATGTTACGAGTTTTGAGCGCTTATCAACAACACACCGCAATGTCTAAGAGATTAAGGAAATTAGTTCCCCGTCAAAAATTCTAGCCGTTGAGAAGTTTGTGAGTTAGCTTAGCTGAAAATATAAATATTGAAAATGAAAATGTATTTTTAAGACATGAGATAATTTAAAGAAAGTACTTGAAATAAGTTGTTATACGAAAGTGCAAGCCAAGGTACTTGTGTAAGGAGAATCACTGACATATTGGGTTTGCTTCAAACTTCATCTCTACAAAATTCCGTACCTTTTACCAAGTCAAATAAAATTAAGAAAACAACATTCGAGATTCGAGTTTAAAAGTGAGTCCAGATTTGGAAGTAGCTAATGTTCTTAAATCGGAACAGGCGGGTAACGAGCCAGGACAAATATTTTGCCACTTCGGAACGTTACCTGACCGGGGAAGTGGCCGCGGTGGAGTCAGCCACGGGGAGACAAAGTAAATATGTCCCCGTTTCCCGGGTCGTCCCCACATTTTATCGGGGAGCGATCGGCGCTCGGGTCGGGAAATGAATTTAAAACGTGTTTGCGGGTAATCTGTTATCGGTCCCTTGTCTCTCGCTGGAATATAGACGTCCAGCCCGCTCCTATATCTGGATTGTGATTTTGTGCCGCCGGTAAACATGACCGCTTATAGTTGTGATGGTTGTGCCTCATTACACATTGTTCCCAGTTAATATCGTTATCAACTACCCTAACACAGATAACATTTACTGGGTAATTATTACGTTGAAACAACAGAATGGGAGCTATTGCTATTTCAATTTGATAGCATAATACGAAATCTCGGCTGAAGGATTCAATTGTGTAAGAACCACAGCCGTGTTCGCTAATTAAAAGTGATTGGTTAACTCTTCCTAGCAAAACGTAAAGATCCAACATCATTATACTGCTTATTGAGTTGTAGCCTACAGCTAAGAAGCAGAGGCATCGTTATTTTTTATTAAATCGCACAAAGGAAAAACGTCGCTAATCTGAGGAAATTTCGTATAAAGAGTACAATAAAATGTTAAACGTATAAGTAGTGAATGTTAGGTGGAAGCAGAGTCTAATACGAGCAACACTGGGTTAATTATTTCGTCACAAGAGCCCTCGTAAGCCACTGTAACAGCGCTTCAGCCGAGCTCGGGGGGGCCATAAAAGCTACATAATACGCGGCGACGTAAAACTCTTATTATTTTAGTATCTGCGAAACGGTCGCGGAAAACATATCGTAAAATAAAACCTGTCGCGCTGTACGAAGATGCAAGCCCCTCCATCGGAGGCCCGGTTCAGCCAATGTGCACGCTCTAAATCCAAGTGGATTCAGTGTGGACACCGGTTAGGATCGAAACCAGCGAGCTAGGTGGATTTCTATGGTAAATACAGACTTTATGGTTGCCGAGGGATAAGTTTCCATTTTAAATTGAAGAGAAACTCTGAAATGTTTCCTTGTCTCCCGACGGGGCTGAGCGCGCGAAGCTGAATAAAAATTCACGTCAGGTAAGCACACGGAAATATTTACACAACTGAAGAATTTACTAGGAGTTGCAAGTGGTTATATAAATAAATGCTTAACCTTATCGTAACTCCTCCATATCGATTGGCGTCTGGTGGGATGAAAAAAAGCAAGGAAAAGTTAGGCTGGTAAAGATAGCACCATCACTATCTTCGCGTTTGTTCGTCCTGTCAGGTGAGACAGCAAAACTAGACTCACAGATTAGAGTGAAAAATGTCAACATGAAATTATTCAAGATTTTTTGGCGAAAATGCGACTAAGTCCCGGAAACGCCCATTTACATAGTCGATGTCGACGCGATGGTGCGTGGCGACTTCAAATAGGAATTATAATACCAAATTGAATACAAAACTTTCCTTTCAGTGCCGAGTAATGGAGGAGTCTATGCACCGGAACAATCGAAAAGACAAATAGAATGAGAGAGGAGACGAGACACTCGCTCTGTTGAAATAATAAGTGCCTGACGTCTTTTTGGACGTTCTTGCCGCGCATTTTTTGTAACGATAAATTTTTACGCTTTGATCTTTCCAATTCAAATAGGCTTTTTTTCTCGTAGAATCAGAAGTTATAGGAATATTTCAAAAGCTTTAAGTGAGGCGATGGAGCAGATTTTCTTTTCCACCGGCTATATCGTTCTGATTGAAATGCAAATGAAACGTTGTCCGTTCTAAACGTATTTATTTTATCTTACCTCTTTAGTTAATCCGTCAAATTAGGGAGAAAATTGTGTGGTGCCTGCATAATCACTTATAAAGGAAAACACATATATACGAAAGTAATGCAGAGTTTGAATTCTGTTATCTGGAACCGCGACGAAATTATTAAATTCTTATTATTGAAACTACCCTAATAACAGAGCAGAAAACTATAAAATATGATATTTAAATATCTCAGCATTAGTAGTAAAATTTATGAAATTTTAATCTTCTCTCTGCAGTCGAGCAATGACAGGGATTGTTTGCTGAAGAATCTGAAGCGGTTCATTATTCCGTTCCGAGTTATTTGGCGCCCAACGAGGGGCTACGCGCGCTTCACGGCGAACATCTGACGAATCACTCGCAGATTTGAATCTGTATCCGACGAATGTTTCATTTTTAAAGTCGTATGGTCTGGTTTATTTTTGCACAATATGTGTGCGTCATAAGCGCTAACCGCGTTTGTAGTTGTAACTTCAAATCTGAACAAGTTACACAACGAAACAAGCTGCAACAAAAACATTTGCCTATGCCGATGTTAGTGAATTGTTCTCCCGCTCGTGACTGGGTAATTTCCATACATTTCAAGTTCCATCGCCTGCGGGACGTTCGTTCTTTTGTTGATAAATGTTTGACGGGAACTCCGGGGACGCCATTAAAAGTTTTTTCGTGAATAATTCCAGTTTACATACGCAAATGTTTACTCGTGAGTTTACCCCCGCGCTCACCTATTCGGTGATTTCTTTTCATAGAGGCGTTTGTTCAAGGAGTGGTGAATTTCTTCTGAGCGGAGTCGTTGAATATGTAATTGGAAAAGTTTTTGTGTTTTCTTTGTCATAACCCTTAGTTTAGATGTAATTCACTAGCGATCAGGGGCAAACATCGCGCTTTTAATATAAAATTCTATCCACACTTGAAGCTGGTGCTAAAATTTTGGTTTAATTAAAAACTGCAAAGTGACTCGTACATTAATATGAGTCAGTTTTGCGGATAAAGTTTATTGGAAAGTTTTTGTAGAAACAAAGTGACCGATAAAGACACGTAGACCTTAAAGTTGTCGGCGACGTGGTCGGGTGAAGTGGTAAGTTCTGAGCCATAACTCAGTGGGACCAAGTTGAACGATCAGATTGCGCGGTAGACAAAAAGAGCCTGACGTCACGGAAGCTAGATTGCATGGATAAACGCGCGTGCTCCCGACACCACGGGTTAAGCTCACGCTATATCAAACCTTTTTACTCGATAGTCTAGTGTGTGAGTAATTTTGGACCAAGTTAATCTTTTAAGTGCTTAATTATACGAAGTGACTAGCTTTAAAACTGCTATCTCAACAGAATTATAGTTAGCTTCTCAATTTTTAAGAAACTTGCACAATTTCTTAGTGGGCAACAGACTTGTTAGTGTGTTCGCTTAGATACTTTGTACGTCTAAGCTCACTTTCTAAGTTCAGGAATCAAACCATGCATCTCAGCTTAGTCGCGCTGTAACCTCTGAAGTCTGCCGTTGTATAAATGAACATAAATTGCAAATTACAATAACATTACTCTAAGCCGCCTAAGAACTGTAAAGTTATTGAGCACAGATATCTTCAGATTAATTAACACTACTAATTTCTCGGAACTCGCTCTTGAACTAAGACTCTACTTAGGTAATCCTTTACCGGGATACCGTTAACTAACTGCAAATTAAGATAACACGTCGCGATAAGGCGACGTGTCGGGTTAAAACGGGACCTCCAATAAGTGGGTGTAACAGACCGCACTTGTAAGCAAGTACCGCTGGATATTTATAGCCCAGCGTTGGGAACCTATTTTGTTGCGGTTGCTTTAGAAATCAACGGTACATTTTGTAGGAAGTGGATGTTTTGTATTGTTGTACCAATAATATTTCAATTGAAATGATGATTGGTTTTGCTTTTAGATATATACTTTTTTCAAGTATCTATATTCTTTTTTTAATAAAATAACGGAGCTAAAGAAATAATCATTTTATTTTGATTATTATGCTATCAAGAAGTTTATGAATTTTAAAAAAGACTCATGAATATTTTTGAAACTTTGTAGAATCTTTTTCAAGTTACTGCATAGTGTAAAATGTAGGAAAGTCGTACCTATACTAAGTATATGTATATGTGTAGGTACATTTTACGGGTACCTTTATATTTGTATAAAACGTATATAATTTGAAGGATCAGTGGAGGTTGCCTGTATGATTATTTCACGCTAACGAAATTAATAAGGTAAATTTCAACGGTGCGAGGGGCGTTATTGCGTTACCTCAGGATCGCTTGTTTGATGCGAGACAGGTAGGAAAAGCAAGCGCTTTTAACAATGCTGTTATAATCTTAACCTATATTTAAGTCGTTAAAAATCGGTCTTGATATGCTTTGAGCGGCGAATTTGTGTCTGAAAAGATCCACACTAACTGTTCAAGCGTAAAAATATTACCATAGATTGAACGGTTCTTGCATAATTTAATACAACAAAAAAAAAAATAATGTTTAGAATTTACTCAAATTAAAATCAATAAGGTAGTCCAGATTTGCTCTACCAGGGGAAGGTATGTACCAAAAAATGCAAGGAAAATTAACTTTATACAATATCAGTAGCATTTTATTTTCCCCCCATAAAAGCTAAATCCACAGTATCACGGGGAAAAACTATCAAACTATACCGCCACGTAATTTATTATGAAATATTCAAACATACATATTTGGCAGAAAAGATGGTATCGTCAGAAAAGCTAAGTGTGAACAAAGATTCATGCAAGTTAATAGATATGAAGTTTTTATGAGCCATAACGTCACCTCTGGAAGTGAAATAAAAAGGTGAAATAACCTTTTTTATACCGCTGCTATAATATATTTGGACTAGTATAGTACTTGACGAGTGCTACTTAATGTTTACGAGTGATTAATGTCGTGATAAATACGAGGACAATCATCTCATTAAAGATCATTGATTAAAAATAACTTATTTTTCAAAAGGGTAAGAAGTTATTCCAGAGGACTGAAAATACATATTGAGTAAGATTCAGAATGTTTACTTATGATTCGAAAAATGTTGTGTATATTCTTTCCTATATATTAAATTCAAGATATAAATACAGATGATATATTTTTAACAAAGCGTGTAATAGAATACGTCACGAGTTTACGTAACTCAAATATGGACAGAGTAACAAAGTAACTTCAAAGGGCGATGTCGAGGCAAATCGAGGGTGTCCAACTCTCGTACGACAAATTATGTGCCCGCGAACAGATAGCGATATTGTCGCCCTAAAAACACTTTTCCCTTGTTTTTCTCCGAAATGGGGAAGGAAGAACGGTAGTTCGGCAAGACAGCTTGATCCGGTGTACGGCCGTTTTAGGGGCAGCAACAAGTATCTTATTTACACATGGGAATAGAAACTTTGTACCCGAGAATAAAGAGTTTAATTTATTTCGTGCGTATTCTAGGAACGAGTGAATTCATACGTGCTGTATAAGGAAGAATGTGAAAGTGATGGAGCGTCACACGAGGAACGAGTTATATTCTCAACCAAGTAAGGACTTAGTTTTATTGCGTTTCGGCTCGCTAGTGGCTGTTAAGTGAACAAAAATATTTACCCGTTACACTGATAACTTTTGGTGAGCTGAGTTTATAGGCATATAAAGTCAAAATTAATTATCACCACGTTTTATTTTTGTAATCTGTTCTCTAAAACATCAGTTGCTTATACAATTTATAAACCCAGAGACATGAAGGTAGGTACGTATATGAGTATGTAATATAAACAATGACATTAAAAGCTAAGGTATCTTCAAACGATAACATCCCCAAAGAAAATACTTTAGAAATAAAGGAAAAAACGGGAAAAACCAATTGTGCATCCCCGCTTCATTGTAAGGAGTCCAAAAGAAGCCCGATATAAACGAAGGACGGAGACGACTCGTTAAAAGAAATACTTATGAAAAGAGGAGATTCGTGGAAAAAATCGAAAAGCTGAGGTAAACAATAGAGACGCGGTTGGAGGCGCCGGGACAAGTTTTCAATTAACAGAATGAGACTCAAGTTGACGGCGCGGCATCTCGACAACTCGATAGCGTACTACACTTGCAGTGGCTCTCACACTATAGCGCATGCAGTTGTAACTAAGTGTACCAGCGAAATGTTGCAGTGAAGCGAAAGGGGCGATGAACTGTACAATACGTAATATGTAATAGGTGTTTATGCGAAGGTGAGTTGGCGGAGGTTTCGGAACGGCTCGCAAACTGAGTGGGTTAAATGGAGCGTGGACGCGACGAGGCCCGTTGCACTTGTTGCAATTTCTCTCCACTCCACAACTTAATTGTGCCGAGTGTGCCTTTACTTTTGCTATAGACGAATGGCGTTAATTTCACCCGGAAAGGTTACCGTCCATTACTCTAATTGCGCGCCGCATTTCATCTAAGCATCTCACAACTTCGGTCCGCACCGAAGAATCCTTCAACAAACTCGAGAAAATTCACAGAAACCAACTACTAAAGAGTATGGAAGTAAACGAGGACTCTTCGCTAATATTCCTAATTAAGCTTTTAATGTAATTAAATGAGTGGAGACACATTGCGATTGGAAGGAAGGAGTGAGCGAGTAGCGCACACCCCTTCGCTCGCGACCAAAAATACTTTCAGATAAATTACTTAAAGCGAACTCTGCGCGCATACAAATCGGCCAGCGATTCTCCACATTTCACTTTGCCGAACACTCGCTCGATTTGCACACTTCTGTAATAGGCAGCGGAATGTAAACGCTGCGATGGACGAGTGCCGATGCAGAGATCTCAACTTGGTGAAAATTAAGCCATTTCCGTTTAGTAGCTTCGTGTTCTAACTTTATTACTAATCGAGTCACGTCACGAAAAGAAATTTCCGATATACAATTAAAGGTGAAACGGGTGTCGAAGATCTCAAGTCAGAGGTGGGCCGATATTGTCGGCGTCTGTCGCGAGGAGGCAAATAACCGGAGAGTAGGGGCACCTGTGCTCGATAATGCGCCGCCCCGTCTGGCCGAATGGGAGAGGAATCAATTAGGCCGTTGCCGAATTGCGTAACGGCTCTAGTTACGAGCATTACGAGTGGGTCCGCAGCTGTTTTTTGCTCATCCAACCTCTTGTTATTGCACAATCGACATTCGACTCCTCAGATTAAGATATTACGTATTCATCGAACCTTTTCATTATAGTTCAACTAAACAGATACGGGCTTGTAGGTCAGGGTCTATCTTAGATTCTCGTAAGTTTATTCATAAATGAGAAGTGATAAATATTTTGATGAACGGTTCCTATTTTTAACAATAAGTATTGTCACGAACATGATATAGTTTTAAACGAGTTACCGTTGTCATGCGTGTATTTAACGACGACCGCACGCGTGCGCTGCTGGCGGCTGGGTAATGGATTACCTTAAACGCAACTGTATCATCGGGCTAACCGCAGCGAAAACGATTCCAACTAAAAATTACATTAAATCCGTATGAAAATAATGCGGTTTTCAGCTATTGTACTTTATTTTAATTGTTTTTGTATTATTCCCTGGCTATATGGGGCGTTAAAACACTAATCTTTATAAAATGGTTAGACGCCACAAAAATTAGTGCGTTTCTAAATAATAATGTTTTTTTTTTATAACTATATAAGTATATAATGAAAAAAAATGCAGCAAATATTATTAGCAACATTAATCTTTTCAAATCCAAAGAGTGTTTGATTGATATGACAGAAATAATAAGTGCCAAAATAAGCTTAAAATTAATCGATGTCTATAAAATTCAGTTAAAAGCTGAGCACCCCATAGTAACGAATCGATGATAGAATATTAAAAAAATCCAAATTAATTAGGCCCAGTAAATTAAAATCGTCAAGGGAACGAGCTCGTAATTTTCGCCATGTCCGCTGTAGATTGCGGCGTGTGAGGGCAGTCGTATGTGAATTATTTAGAGGCGGTCGCGCGGCCGACTGGCCCGCAATTAATGAAGTGGTCCGAGTCGTTTGTCAATGCGGTGGTCTGTGGCGGTCGGCGGACCCTCACCTACACCAATCTGTTACCTAAAATGTGTCAGATGCAGTAAGCCTGAAGAATATTTGTGATTCATTGTACCGAATCAATCGCAACCTACAATTTGGAATTGGTCCGGATAAGTGATATTCGTTGGAGCCTGCTTTGATAGCTCTCCAAAGAAATTGGTTACTGCTAAGAAAGAACATATTGTTGCTTTCCATAGTGATATAAAATTTAAATAGCGTAGACGTTTATTGGTCGTGATTAATAAATTAATGCTTTCCTCTCATAAATGCGTAAAGGTCCCCAGCATATAATTATTCTTATTACAAAGACACCCATTATAATTTTATTATGCGGATTACATGGTATTATCTCACGTCCATTAGGTATAATTTTACTAATAACTATTCACCGGCTTAACATCACTGCGGCGATATTCTAAAAGGTGATTATAAATCTAGTGAAGAGGTCGGAAGCGGGCTGCCCAGGTCGCCGTTAATTTTAATGGTGAGATTTATTTGTCCCTGATTACGAGGAGTTTGATCAAATTCCGAGGCGGCGTGTAAGCGCCCTCGCAATGACATTAGGCGGCGATGCCGCGACCCGCGCCGCGCCTCGCCCCTGTAATCGTACCGTTTAAATATAATTGCAATAAGTTAATAAAATCCCACAGCGCTTTTAATTAATTTGTGGCGACACAGGCGCCCAATTAAATGGGGATTTCGAAAATTTCATAAAGCGCCGTTGTGTGGTAAACGCTATTTTTGCAGGCACTTTGTTTTTGTGCGGTTTGTTTGTTAACGCGTGGCTCGTCAATTTTGAGTGAAAAAGTAAATAATGTAATGGCTTTCATTTAGTGATTGAATTAACGTGAGCTCTTCAAATAGCGGTGGCTTAAAATCAATCATCATATACAATTTCCGTACCTAGAAAACAAAATATAGAACAGGTTTTAATGGAACCCATTTAGAGTCATGAAGTATGAAATACCGAAATTCATGTTCGCGGTTGAATTACTAGGCCAAAAATGCCGTGTAGTCTGTTATCAAAATGTAGCGTCTCAATTCATCGTCGTTATTGTAAATATGCATTAGGGCGGATGACGCGGGCTTCGGCTCCTCATTACGGCGATGCGCCATCAAAGACGTCCACGATCCGGACCGTGAAGTGTCCCGGATACAAGCCGCTCAATTATGTTAATGGATTTGCAGCATTCTCCCTACAACAGCCTGCCTTCAGCTGATTGATATGCAGCTTCCACTATATCACATGTGTACATTTATGACGATTACATTACACAGCCATTTATTATTTGAGAAACATTAGCGCCGCACATAATTATGACGATAATAATAGAGCTTGAAACGAAATAGAAGCGTATTTGCTTTACACTGATGCTCATTTCATACAAAATCAATAGGTAGTCCTAATAAAACAAATACATTTTATTTCTCGACGTGTCTAGTAGGCGCAAGGGAATGATTGATAGTGTTTTGAGCACACAACGCTTATTGAACGGCAACAGAGGGGACCACCGAAATAATGACAGTTTTTATCGAAGTGACAGGGAATTGCTATCAAATATGTATTAATAAACACTATAATAGTAATTTAAAACATTTTTTTAAGGTAGGTAAATACGAATGGAAATCAATGTAGGTCATGTTGACAGTCTAGCCACGAAATGTTACAAATAAAAAAAAACAATCTGTGTCTGAACGGGTCCGCGAAAAGGGAACTCACCGAAGCAAGGGCGGGTTCGTAGGCACGGGCGGCGCGCCATTTTACATAACTGTTATAAGAGAAGTCGCGCACCTGCGAGTCTAACCGTAAGATTGGCAGCAAAACGCCGACTCACCCGGCCGGTATACGCTTAAATTACGCGTAAAGCCGAACACAAAGGCTATGCGTATTCAAATTCCATTAATCTCCCACCCGGGGGAAGGTGGGGTAAAATGAACCGGCGCGGACAAAAACAATGCCGCCGGCAAATAACCGGCTCAGCATTGTTCCGGCAATTAGAAAGCTTTCCCATGTACCGGTCGTGTATAAAAACAGTGTAACATCAGCACGAATCGCTGCCTATTGCTCGTTACTGTTGATGTTTATTACGGTTATTAGGACTAAGCCGTGCGGTGCCATGATAATGTTTTCGTATAAGTTGTTTTAAATTAATCATGTGCCCACAGAGGTGGCTAACCACATGTTATGTGGAATCCAAAATTGTTATAATCTGAGCGTTAATAGCATCGTCAACTTTGATTGCAGTTCGATAGCGTCGTAGTCGTTTTAAGCATGATTGGACAATCGCTATGGTACCACGATATAATCTGGGAAAAGCCGGATCAAAGGTAGATATCAGCGAATTAAAACCGACTGTCGAGTGTTCGATACCGAATGCGACAAATGACACCACGTTACGAATTGATTTCCAGATAATCCCTGACCGGTCATTCGAGCCAAATGTCGATTCTTTAGATATCAATAAGTTTTAATTGACACGATTGTAATGATAAAGTGTTTTATGAATCAGTAACAGTTTCTACGCATGCTTAATGGAGACATGAAATAGATGATATTACTACTGAAATGTTTCACTACAGTATTGATATATAATAATGAAACTCACGAATGTATAATCCGCGATACCGATAACAGGGCAGCTTACCTGCAAAGAGAATTATGTACAATTAGGTAATATTTTATTTGAGTTTACATTCCATTGAAGGCCAAACTCCAACTTGACACAAGCTGGTCCGCGTAATGGGAACAATGTAGCCGCCGCAATCACAAGGAGCGTGGCTGCGCTATTGTTTTTACCGCTGTTATTGCGGAGTGCCGAGTAGCAATAAGCGAGCGTTGTTTGCTCAGGGCCACTATTGTACCCGGTTATTAGGACAGGTCCTACGCGGCCCGCGGCGGCTGCGGGGTTAAGATCGGCTCAACCAACTCAACCCAGCTTTCTTGCTATGTAGGTGGCACACTTAAGCCAACTGACGTCAGGTGGCGTAGGGTAACATGGGGTTACTTTAAACTACCTCGCCAGCATTATAACATATCTGAAGGATTACGTACACGAGTTTACAGTGTTACAGTACCTTGATTAAATGCTTGTGTATTAAATTATACGAGTGTTCCAGCGAAACAAGCGTCAATTTGTCCCGGCTGCACCGAGCAGAACTAATAATTAATTTGACTGACTGAGATTTAAGCGTGCTCATAATACTCTGCTCGCATTTCCGCAATGCACAACATATTCCTAATGTCATCTCGTTAAAGTTGTATAATATGACGTCACTGTTATTCAACGACTCATAACAACGGTAGCAGGTTATCATAACAGAATTAAAAATTAAATTGGGTAATCTAAAGAGCAGAAAAGTTTGAATTACCGTAAAAATTGTTTGCATGTTACAGAATATCAGTCGTATAGCTCAACTGGTATTCTTCTTTTGAATTCATTATTCGCCTTTTATAACCCCGTACGCAAAAAAGGGCTATTTTAAGTTTGATCGTATGTCTGTGGCATCATAGCTTTAAAACGGATGAACAGATATGAATACTTTTGGTTTCCAGCGGGGTTCTCGGTGGCTCAGCCTATTTTGATAACACATTTAAAGTTATAAGCTGTTTGGTCAACGTGGGCAAAGATTTAATACACAAAATAGTAGATAATATGTCGTGTTTGGATTCATTTCAATACCTAAGTATTTTAAAAACATACAATCCCATATACCAATATACTATACTTTTATTTCAGGGTTCCCCTTCAGCTTTCATGCATGAAGGTGTTGTTCTAAACTTCGCGGTACCCCGGAGTTAAAGTATAGCACCATGTATTATTTTTATTATTTTTAAATTTCAGCTTTTTGCGATTGCGATTGCTTTTGAAAATTGATAAAAAATTATTATTGATCATATTTTCAAACGAAGCTAAATAAAAGGAATCGTATAGACTCTGGAAGTTGCATTAAAAAGTTTCCCTATATACATACATATGTACTTAACAAATTCCGCGATTGGAGAGAATGTTTTAATGACGCCCTTGTCGATCCGAACATTCCGAAGAAATTTAAGACGCTCTCAAAACGATACCAATTTCAATAATTACATGTCCTTGACATAATCAGAATTAAGACTGAGAGGACGTTATTCTGAAGACTGTGTAAAACAGTATTTAATTTTACTTTTATCATCTGCCTTTTTTTACCGTCCCACTGCTAAGCACAAACGCTTCTCATACAGAGAGACTAATTTTTACTTTTAGAATTAAAAATGTTAACCACCAATGCACGTAAATCGTTAGTTAGCCTCAATTTTTGGTCCCCAAGTGACCAGGTTTGGTCCCCAGTTTGGGAGCCAGGAGATAATACCTAATGCATCTTTTGTTATACCATACTTTGTACTTGTAACTTATGTAATAATAATTTTTACTGGAAATAAACATTATTATAAAGATTAACACGTACGCTATAAACTAAATATCTCAGCAACAAATACAACAGCAGTACTAAAAACTGATAATAAAAGCAATGAAACACATAACACTGATTAACAAACACTACACCATCCCACAGCAAAGAATCAATAAGAGAATGATATCTTTATTTGGGCAAAATGTTACGTCTAATTCCCGTACAAATAATAGGTAGCACAACGGATATGCGAGCAAACAGTTTGTGGGCAAACATACGTCGCGGTTGTCATGGTTACGTACGTTGTTATAGGTAAAGTGCGGGCTGGCCATGTGGCGGTTTGCCACCGAACATTAGCTGTCGACACCGTTTCCGACAATATCGTGATTATTTTAAATATTAAACGCTTTTGCCGCGTCTGAGTAACGGAAAATAATATTGTGGGAGTTTTAATGATATTACTTTGCCGCAACGTTGTGGAGTTTACGGTTGACTTTATTAAAAAGACTGGACGCGTTGCTTTAGTATATCTGTATTTAATAAAGCTATTCTAAAGCTAACCAAAATAATCATACCAGTTTTTTTAAGTTCATTCATATCGAATTTGGATTGAAAGAAATATGATATTGTGAATAATCTCAACCTACAATCAGTTACCCATCAAATTAAAGAACATTCCATTATTAATATTTGTGTCTACCAAACCCGTCTGACAGGCTGTAAGATACTTTAATAACTGTAACATAGTCATATATCACGTCAGCGTCAGGTAGGAAAATAAAATAAGGCTAGGAGTTACCATAAAATAAACCGCCAAACCAATACTTTTCTTTTATTTTCAGACAAATAGAGTAGAATTTAAATTAAACTGGCTAAACAATTTTAAAAAAATATGGCGAGCCTCAATGAAATTTCTCACTAACCACGCTTAATATAAACTCCATTATCACAGCTATTATCTTCTATTCGAGAGTTTTCCTTGTTATTTTCTCGTTGCGTACACAATTCATTAGAAAAACGGCGAGAGGGCTCCATTGCGACAGACTCCGTTGTGAGAACCGCAGAGGTTTTGTCAAAACAAGCTCAGGTTTGAACGTAAAACGTTAGTCTTTTCACGTAAAAAACTCAACTCATTTATCAAATCACCGTTGTCTACATTACGGCGTCGCGGCGGCCGTATTGTGAGTAGGCTAAAAAGCCCGTCTATACAAAACGGTATGACGACGCTTCACGTTTATTTTACGTATAATTACGCACAAAACTGAACCTTAAAATGACCTAATCTTAGACTTTTTTATTTGGGATTTGCACGTCTCCGTGCAGGCGACGGGGCCCAAAAAGTAATTTGACGCCTAAATTAAACGAGTTAAATTATACTAATAAAATTAATGAAAGTACAAAAGCTATGCGATTTTATAAACAAACATTATTAAAGAAAGTCGAAATAATTAAAACTCAGTATGAAGTCTTGAATAAATAACCCAAAAGTAACCTCTAATAATTTTTCTTATTGTAATTATTTCATTTTCGGGATTTATGGGGGATTGAATAAGGAGTTTAATCGTAATTTCCTAGGTGAGTTGAAAGTTTTAGTTCAACACAAAATTTCTTTAACGTTGATTCCGATAACACTTTCAAAATAAAGGCGTCTACTTATTTTTCTCTCTAATAAATTGTGATAAGTAAGTAGTGTTCTGACAATATTAGTCAGCCCATAAAAAATACCCAATCTGATAGGTACTTAAAGATACTTTTATTTGGTGTGCATAAAATTTTCACCGCCTTTTAGTAAAGCGGATTGCCGTGAGGCAAAAACGACGAACGAAAGCTCTTTCATTTGTTTAAGAGTGGCTTTACCTCCTTTAAGTGCTTCAGTATATAGGGACGGGCTTGAATAACCGTGAGTGTTGCAGCGGGAAAGGCTCACTTAAAAATTGCCTGAGTAATTTCTATGACGAACACGTACGTGTGAGATTCAAGTGCATTCCACATCGGAATTGGGCGGCGAGACCGAGACTGCGGGAGCGCGCCCCGCAGATATACTCCGACCGAGAGATTACTTAAGCCAATTTTGTCTTAGTGCTCACGCCATTACCTGCACGAGTACATGGACACACACACGCTTTAGGGACGTGATTAACAGCTAAGTGAAATTTATTTTATCGGGCTCCATGCGAGCGAGAGTGTATTCCATTGTCTAATGGAACATTCGTTTTGCTTACTCTCAAAGAGATGGAAGGAAAAATGTTGCAGTGGATCTTTTGATTAAATGGATTTATTTGGTGGTACACGTTTGATAATGCATATCCAATAATAAAATGTAAATAAAAAACCCATAGCTTTTATTAATTTATATAGGAAAAGTTTAAGTAATTCTTAAGAAAAAAAAAAAATATATTGGGTGGCGTGGTAACGGAGTTTTCACGTCGGAAACTCATATAAAAGACATTTCGGCGGAGCTTGTTGCCTATCGGCGGTATTATTCAAATTAATTTAGAGCGGTGAGGCAAAAAGTGCGCACGTTGGGAGTGCCGCCCCCATATTCATAGAGCTGCCCTAAATTAGCATCACAATGAAGTGTTAGAAGCGCGACTCGCGAGCGGCAAGTGCTTAATGCGGCCTGCGTCTTCTCACATGATTATATCACATACTAATGAATTAAGTATAAAACTTTTGAGCCACAAATTTGTTTGGGCTTTTGCAAAATTAACTTAGGCTAATAATTACGGGTTGAAATTTTCACACACGGTAAATTGCGCATAGTTACGGTAATGTCTTAAAAGTCTTAAAGCCAGCAAATGAGTATCGCGAGACAGAAGGGTATAAATATGTAGGTTTATTCATAGGGGCGTATAATGTTAAGTGTCCCAAGTAGCGCGCCAGCTGAACGACGCGGTATATTGTTTTTGGACCACCCTTTTACGCTTTCACGCCTATAAATAAATCAAAATATTCAGGAAGGGCTCGACTTTAAGGCGGCTTAGCGGAATCGTAAAATTCAACAGCGTTCGTACCGCCCCGGGGTTTATCTTTCGCCAGCGTTTCGCGTGTTTTTGCTTGAACCGTAAAAGAGTATCACAGTGTATGAATAGAAAGCAACCCTCCCTTTTACTGAGGACATATGGAGCGCAGCACTTTACAAGTTTAATGCTGAGAGCAGATTATCTGCTCCTAGGAAATATGAACCGCCTTAGTTAGACTAATAAGTCTAGTAGTCGCATAGCGCGACTCCTGTGCACTGTGTCTCGGGTTCGATTCCCGTTCAGGCCGACATCAGGTTCAGGTAACTTTATGGGCTTAAAAAACTTTCACGCAGCAGCCCGCATTGAATTTGAAGTTGGTGATTGATACAACTGTGAATCGGAGAGCACGTAATCTTTCTCCGATCTTGTTAGATCGTCGGAATCGACAGTCCTCAACAAGCAGCTATAGTGACCGATAAATCTGAACGCCATTATTTTAAATATTAGGCTTGCTTCATAATTCCTTGCGTGCCTAACCCTTCTTGTCCGCCAACCGTAAAACCATAAAACTCACAACGTTCCAAAAACTTCCAAAAATAAGTTCTTCCACACTTAAGTTTATTTATAGTATAATTTATTTATATTAGTAGGAAATAGCTAATAGTTTTAAGTGAGCCATTTGCACGGTAATATCACTTAAGAAATGTGCCGTCAATTAGGAACGATCAGTTTTAATTAGGCTTGTTGTTATATTGACTATGATGAAAAATCTCCATCCATAATCTCGACGTCTAAGCGTATGCAAGGAATTCGAAATTTATCCACAAAATACAAGCGGCTTTTGTTATTCGCAAGTAGGGAACGTTTTGGTCATTAATAACAATTTATTTAGCACAATGCTGTAATTTCGGTCCACGAAACCTTTGAGAAAACGTGGATTTGATATTAAACGCCGAATCGTTTTCTAAATTGATTAGATAGTTTATGATAAATTGTACAAGTTTAGGGACGCGCATTTACTTAAACCGAGGGATAAACCATAGATGTTTGGACATGTTGTTTAATTTATACAAATAGTCTATATGATTTATTCAAATATATTAGACATCTATATTAACAACGTGTTTTATATTTACTTTTTATTGTAAACGTAGACAACAATTGATTAATTTGTAACTAACACAAGATGGTGTTAGTGGCCGTCCTATTTATTTTTAAGAATAGTGAGCTCCATAAAAAAGCGCTTTATGTTTTGCAACGACAAAGATAAGAGAACAATTCATAAAATATCCACCAGCATCCACCAGCACTTATCAGGAAATAAGCAAGCCATTTTTTTGTAAAATTCTTTCGTTACTGTGCACACAGAGGAAACTTTACTTGGACAAAGTTGAGGTTTCCAAAGTTTTCCATTCACAGCGACGGCAGCCGACCATTGTGGCTAATTCAAGGCTATAATTAAATTTGTTTACATAATATTCTGTTAGGAGACGAAAACTTGCTGGTAATACACCCTCGGGGGATAACAAGTCAAATTATATTTAACATAGTTTTATAAATACCAACATTAAGGGGCAGTTTCACAGGTTACGGTTAGCCACTATCTACCAGATAAATTCAAAAATGCACCAGAATTTGTATGAAATTATGTGCCAGATAAAGTATTTGGAACTTATCCGTAACCGGTGAAACTGGTCGTAAGAGATATTCGTGGTGCTTCAGAAGTTATGACAAATCATTAGGATTATGAAATTTATAAAACAACTTTACAGTTAACCTACTCCCCAACAGAGTACAAATACCTGTTTAAGAAAGGCGGGGACATAAAAAGTTGTCTTAAGGATTTAACGTTTTAGTAAATTCTTTTTAAATTGAAATATTTTCCTTGATATCGTTTCCATTCCTTACCTAGAATTTTATAAAAGAACATCTTCCGTTAACCCGAAAACAGGAAAAAATCTGCTTAAATTACTTTACATAAACAAAAGTGGATTTCAAAGGGCATAAATCAACATTAAGATTGTACAGTCCAGAGTTTCATTTGTGAAAGCAATTTTTTTTAGAAAAATAATGAAATTACCCTTGGAACTAAAGTGACCCGCCCGAGGAAAAACAACAATATTCTCGGCCCTCACTACAAAGAGGCCAGCATTTGTATTATCATTCCATTAAACAAAAGTCACCGGAGTTTCAAATGAAAACACAGAACTCATTATTCCCGGGGCAGAGAAATGATTTCAAATGTTAACAAGATTCCCCATAATAGAGTTGTTCACGGAGAGATTTAAGAAAAACAAGTATGAGCTACGGCCCGCATTGCCTTGTGTTGTGATTCTGAAGAATTGTGTGTTAATAATAATGTCTCCCTATAACACAACTCCACTCGAGGCGAGACACACTTGTTCGACAAACGGAATCTATTCACCGTATTGTTTTATAATCTCTGCCTTATATTTATGCAATGTATTTGAGTAACCAGTACCTAAAACGTAAACGGGATTAAATTACGGTATGGGATTATTTATATAATTACATCGTTTCTGGAATGATAATGCAATTTATGTTATTTTGAATATTAAATTAGATATTTTGTGAAAGGTAGATACCAGCACATCGTACCAATTTACTTTACATAGCCAAACGGGGAGAGGCATGCCAAATCCAGAATCCGCGTCTTCCCGGCCCTTCGCAGAATTCCTATATTATATAATACATTGGGGAGGCTCATTTTGCTCGTTTATTGCCGGATATATTTGTGAATGCTCGTTTGTCAAATGCACAGTCATTTATTCAATGGTTTATTTTATGACTTCGTACCTCTATCACCCGAAATAAACAAAGAGTTAGTGTGCATCCCCCGAGGGAAACTATAAGATAAATGTGCTTTTGAGAGCACGTAAATAATGTATTGAAATAGTTTTCTTTATCTGCCAAGAAATATATGAGTGTGGGTTAAGTAGGTACCTACTTGGATGAATGATGATATCATTATTGTATCAGTCCAATTTAGACATTAAGTAGGCTTCGACAAATCGAAATTTTTACCAATTTACGAACAATAAAATAAAATACTTTTTTTATCATAATCTGTAGTTATAATGAATTTTATTTAAATTAAATTATACATTTCGCTCGCAGAACATTTATTCGGTAAAGTAAATGCGAATAAACGCAACCAAAGAGAAGGGATAACCTAGTTTGTTAATCAAATAAAAACAAAGAATTCTCAAAATAATGGCAATATAAAAATAAATTATCACACAGCCGCAGAAAGTGTATAAATGGCAACCCTTTTTAATTTTAAGCACATTTTTTCAAAACATTTCTCAAAACACTGAACAATATACATACATACCTATACCTGTGTCGGCGAAATTACAGAAGGATTGCGCATTTCCAGAACTGATTTCCCGTAATACGTTTCCGAGCGGTATTTGGGAACTGATCTGTAACTAGTGTGGCCTTTATCTAGCTATTCCGTGCATGCTGCCATTCATTTGACAACGCGACACGGAGCTACGGCGTCCATAAAATGTAGTAGATACGGCACGTTATTACTTTCAGATTTGATTAGAAACATAACTCAGGAGACAGAAGCAGTGCTGTTGTATTTTATAGATATTCTTATCAAAATATATACTTGAAGTTCGCAGTCGCAAAACTTTTATTCAATAGAATGTTACCTCGAACTTATTTGTTTCGGCTCTTTGTTGAAAATGGCTTCAAATGTTGGTGTGTACCACGTACCACAGAACACAGGCAAGCACAGTAAAGATGCTACGTGCTATTGTATTTGTAGTTTCGGGTGCGACAGAGTGCCGGCGGCGTACGTCCCACCAATCAAACAGTAGTACAGAAAGCGACCGTCCAAAGGCTTTGTATCTCATAATAAACCCGATATCCGGGCCGTGGAATCGTTGCAGCCGACAGAAATTAAATACCTACGACGTGGCATGAATTTTTTTCAAAGGGTCGCTTTTGACGTTTTCAGGAATATTGTATGCATGTCCATACGTATTGTTTTGGATACGGATTGCATTTCGATAGCAACAAAAGGCTTTGGCAGGTAAACAATGCATGTTCCGAAATTGTGGTGAGCACACAATGAACGTGTATTATAAACCTGGGAAGTAAGCTTACGTTATCGGTTATCGCTATCGATTCGGGTTGGATTTCTTAAGATTTTTCATTACGTTTTGGCCTAGTGTGTTTTAGAGACTGTTATATTAAGTTTTCAGTATATTAGTATCCGCATCAGTATCAATAAATTAGAGTCGAGCGCGCGGCGCACTTACGACCGGGTTGTAAAGTTTTCGATGTCATGAAACTACCGCGGTGTAAAGTGAAACCTTTATATTTATTTATTTCTGTTATTCGTTAAAAGCCTCGTAAAGTTAAAAAAGGGGTTTTTTGTAACAAGCAGCCAGCACGTTCGAGATAAGCCCCCGGTCTCGAGTTGGAATCTTTTAAAACGTCGTTAAAACCAACCCCCGGTCGCTACAGACAAAAGCCCAACAACCTAATTGTTGACGAAAAATATTCTCGATGCAAATTCGCACTCTTTACAGCCCATTTCGAATTTGTACTGGACCCGAAAGAAGTTAACGTAATTAGCCCCCGTTGTTGGGGTGTATTCAGATTTTGCGAAGTCGTGATGTAATCGGGAACAACTTTGTTTCAACCCTTCTGTGGGATGCAGCATCGCATTATAACAGGTAATATTTTAGAGCTATATTTCAGACTAACAGAAAATATGTTGCGATGTAATTAAGTAGAAATAATATTGGTCATTTCTTTTCATTTCCATACTCAGAATAGAATACAATGAACCCTTGAGCTGAAGCTATGATACTGTTAATGAAATTAAAATCGCTACAGAATCATGGAATAACTGTAATAATAACATCAGTTGTGCTTCGCAGAGATTGGTTTGTTATTAGTATTTAATTAAATTCTTCAGCTATGTAGCGGAGCGGTGACTCCGTCTGCCTTGCAGGGACCTTTAATTTGGATTCTTGCGTAATAGGACGCAATGATACCTCCCTTGGGTTAAAAGATACGTTCTAGAGACAATTAAAGCTTAATGCATAATACTGCGTTACAATATTACTATCTACTACCATTTCAAAATAGGTGTTTTAATGTTTATTCTTCTTTACTTAGTGTAACTTCACGATGTTAAATAAAACAGCAACACAAGCTTTGTTTACAAAAAAAAAAAACTATTTTCACATTTAAAGAAAGGTTAATGCGGGTTTGTTATTACAGATTACAAACTCGTGTACTCGGTGGAAAACACTTTTCAAATTAACAAGTTTACTTTTTATAAAGTTATCATAAAAGCTTTGAAGTCTTTGTTAAAGTAGATTCAACAGACCGAAGAGCTCCCAGTTTCTTGATCCTTAACGTGTACGATTCTGTATTTGATTTCATACTGCCAGTATGCAAGTGAATATATGTTAATTTTATTTTCACTTCGATCGATACTTGTCATTTCACTTTCATCTCGATGTCGACGTTATTTTGTGTTATCATTTCCAATATCTTAGAATTATACAATGAAGTACTCGTATAACATGCTATCCTTAATTGGTACCTACGGGGATCTGGAGTGCTCATTGGGCACACTTCTCCCAGAAGACAAAGGTTCGTGGAGTCCTTGCAATCGGATCCGGCGCGCCGACGCCCTCTCGGTAATTTTCTCGTTAACGGAATGAATAAAACATTTCATTCCTTACCTTTCTTTTGTAATTGTTAATGGTTGATGGGTTTTGGCAATTTATGTTCGGTTTCTTTCAGAAACCCTATTTTGCCGCGTCATTTGTTATTCGATATCCATTCAAGATTTGTGTGACTTTAATAGCACGTTAAGAGATAACCGTTTCATAATATAAATCTTGCTGCCAGACAGGCCATTTTTTTGCTATATCGTCTACTGGGTAATAAGATGCATGACACATATTTGAGTGTTCCTTGATAATAATAATGCGGGATCCATCTGCGCGATGGACAATTTGTAAAGGAAAATACATCACGATAAAAAATTTAACTCTAACGAGAGCCTCAAAATGGCTCGTAAGCAATGAAACAGCGCAATTTCATGAGGAAGGCGGCCGCAAATAAACCAAAGCACATTCCCGCCTCCATAAAACGCAGACTGAAATAAACGTAACAGACTCCGTTCTTTAAAAAATCCGGGCGACGACAACCGCAAAGCTCAGCAAAAATCTCTAGTGTGAGTTAGAATTCCAGCGTCGGAATTTTCATAACTGGCGCGTGGCGTCGTCGGTCGTTGAAGCGTTCCAGGTGAAAGATACCGAATTTATATCCCGAGGCGGTTCTGACG
This sequence comes from Heliothis peltigera, assembly GCA_958496145.1. Taxonomy (NCBI): domain Eukaryota; kingdom Metazoa; phylum Arthropoda; class Insecta; order Lepidoptera; family Noctuidae; genus Heliothis; species Heliothis peltigera. The sequence continues at coordinate 8,474,130 of OY292325.1, forward strand.
CCGATCGTGATCCGGCGAGCCGGCTCGCGCCGTCGGGGAATCCTAGCGCTGTACTTTATTAGGTACCGAACCCGCTCGCCTCTCGCCGAATATGTGTGCGGCCCTCCGATGACAATAAACACCCCGTATGAACGCTGCCCACATGAAAGGCTTTATTTCGCCAGGTGTCATGTTCATGTATGCGCGTAAAACGTAAACGCGTCCGTTCTCTGTTATTGACATTCAAGGGAAAATTGTGCTTTCAATGTATTGCTACATCTTGTGTTTGAGATCATAACTTTATTTACACAATCTTGTATTGTTAAACCTAACATATTTAATTAAAATATTCAAATAATGTAACATTCTACGTGAAACTTCCGCGCATTGTTGAAAACTATAATTAATTAGTGCATTGTTGAATCTCTTTAGAGAATGTATTATTATCTATGAGGGTATGTTTATTGTGCTAAAATTTTCATCCCCAAATTCCCTCATTTTCCAAAGTGACTGTATATGAATTATTAAATCGATAATGTTACAATATTGAATTATGTTTTAACAAGAATCATCTCGCGAAGCCAAGTGCAGGATATTGTGGGCCACACCCCGCGAAGATTACGTGAGTTTTTCATATAAAGCCATTCAGCCAATTTCCTCATATCCTACACAGGAGCATAATAAAGGAGGCTTTTGTGAAGGAAAGAGGTTCGCGCACCTTCAATGCGTAGACACCGCGAGGGACCAAAGCGAAGGATCCTCCCCTCTCACTCCTTTCGGATAACTTCTGATATTTAGGATGCTGGCGTAGTGAACAAATAGCTACTTTTACAACGTCAACGTCTGCCCTATACGATATTTAGTTTCGTATTAAATTTTCACAAAATCATGTGCTTAGGGAAGGCTTCGTTTTTATTCATACCTAGTTGAACATCTGCTTCGGATGAAATACGATGCTTCGTGCTTTTTTCTAGTACTATTTAAATTTATTTGAACTCTAATAGTTTTAGAGGAAAGTTTTTTATCTCATCTGGTTTATTTAATGTTTTTTTAGAGGATTGGTAGATTCTAATCTTGTTGATTTTGCACTCGTATTCAGGAAAAAAATAACGTGAAATTTCATTTTAGTGGTAGTAGGTAAGTTGGCTCAATTTGTTTTAACTCGAAGATTCTTAAGAATTAACACTTGCCCATGTCAACTAACAGTTGTCAATCCAATATATTACCTAACCAGTAAATATATCTTTTTAAATATGTATATATTCCTAAGTTCACTCCCACGTTTGCGTGGGATCAGATTTACATTTAGGTCCGTATTCAGAATAGAAAATAATTTTTGAATCAGGTCAGGTCATAAACGTCCATTCCCGAAGGTTCTAGATCCTTCTAATGACAGAAACATAAATTTGTGGAACTGATCCTGTCTGAGAGTCGGTCGTGGTTTACCGTCATCAATACGATAGGGATAACTCTGCATTTGATATCTGGTCGTAAAAACATAGATAAAAAGAAATCGCCTATACTTTACCAATGATGAAGCTTAAGAATACCACTTTACCATGTTGAAGTGCGTAAATGAACAAATTACCTGAAACAAGCGAGTACACAGATGAATATAGGGCGAACAGAGACAAACAACATGTAACATTAAGTGAACACAACTATGTAGCCCGGCAGGGCCTGGAACAGCTGATGTTGACAGCGGTGGCTGCGGTTATCCCGGGTCGTGCACGGTATACCATCCAACACCGTATACAATATTAGCACGCATATTTGACGCTTCATTTGTGTTAAATTTTTGGCTAGAATTACTATATGGTATCCCAAATTCTGTTTACGTTGTTTATTGGGCATCACATTTTACAACAAAGTTTATATAATATAATAATACCTGATAAGACTGTTAAAGGAGTTATTTAATGAAGTTCAATTTATTCGTTCCTACAAGAAAAGCGTATATAAAGCTAAAGAAAACCAACTTTATTCCAAACTAAATTGATTCCCATAAGGCAAAACATTGAACATATCTCATACAAGATAGAAACATTCCTACAAAAATAAAATATTAACTAAATATTCACTACACTATCTAATAAAATATCGAACATATTTCAATATACGTCTCTAAGAGAACGGTCCTATCGATATTTATTTGTGTAGTAACACCCCGACGGCCGCTGTGAGTCCGAAAACGCCATTGGTATCGTAATAAATCGTTAGAGACGTGCCGTACTGCCGCTGGAGCTCAGTTACTAGTGTGCTGTTTTTACTGGCAATAGTTTTCCGTTAATCTACTATAACCAACGCTGGTGTTGCTATACACACTGGCTGCGCAAGGGTTAGACTCAAATGAAATTAATGTTTTGCCAATGATCATAATAATATTTCAATGTCCGTCACGCCTACATGGTTGAATTAATTTCAGGTAGATTTTTTATGTACAATAATTAAATTTACGTTTCACAGGCTGTGGACGAAATAACATTGCTTCCTCAATTGTAAATCTAGGCAAGTCGGTTCTACGTGTACTTGGAATATGCGCTAACTTATTATCACTTATTTAAAACGTCAACCGTGAAGAAGAGCATCGCAAAAAATTCACGCATTAATAATAAACTAAGCGTGTGAGAGCGGCGATAGGTAGCGCCACGTGTCACTTTGAATATAAAGTACTGTAACCTAGATACATATTTGCTCACGCCGCAAAGAACGCAGGCGTGATAATGCCTTGACAGCACACTTTTATGACACACGCATGTTCGCAATTATTAAGAAAAAAAGCAGTTACCATTTCAGTAAGTACCAACTTTACGATCACTATAAATAATAATCTAACTCCATTTTATAACCGTCCTATAAATCAGTATTAGATCGGAGTAAAATTCAATCAAGAAATATTTAGTGGCCATGATATAAGAGCGTCCCATGTCGATAGCAATGTGCATAGATAACATTTGTGTCGTCCAACTTTTCTCCGATACAACGACACTTGTACTAGTTTACGGACGGTGTAAAACATGGCCACCGCACTTTTACGAGTGTCGCTTAACATATAGTGCCGTAAAACTGAGAAACTACCAAAAACTACACATATACACATAAACAATGGTCATTTCGCAGTTCGTTAGCTAATTGGATCGTAATGTATCGTTACGTTATGCTACAGCAATCAAATTAATGATATTTCTTTCGGTGTCATGTTTACTGGTGAATGTCTGTTATGTGCCATATCATTAAGTTCACACGCGATATAATAGATACACGTTACGATTCCGATATGCTAAACGTCCAGTTTCACAAACATTGAGCATAAATTACACATTGCGTACATTTTGATGCTCATTCGGCGGGTTATTTTTATTTAATTCTAGGCAGGTGCGCTGCGGCCGTGTTTCAGCCAATATTTTTGCACGATTACCATGCTGATGAAAAGCCAACATCAGAACATGTAACATGTTTCCACACACGTTCGCACCTACATAGTTTTAATTCCATGTTAAATTACACCTTTGACGAGGAAACGTTCCGTTTTTAACACAAACATTAACAGTGTTCGAAGTCTTAAATTCACTCGTGTAAATATTACTTTAGTTAACACAGTTTGTGATGAGAAAATTTGGGGGAAATATAAACGAATTTTTATATTAAAATACAATAACAATAAACAGATAAAACCGATTACGTTCTCCGTTGGAACCAATAAGGAGAGATCCCGATCGTGGCTTTTCCCAATAAATATATCGAGATGAGACCAAGATAAACATATCGGAGCGAGCGGGCGGTAGGTTTAAAATATGCAGCCTTCCGCGCTTCGTGAAATTCGTGTAAACAAGTGTAGCGGCCGACTGCGGATAAATCTTCGGGTATTATTGTATTCATATTCTGCGGGAAAGAAGGCTTCGTCGATACTTTTTTACGTATCGGTTAAGCTGCTCACGAAAATTGAAAGACTTTGTTAGCTCCATGCACATAATTCGTCTGAAACATTCCTCTTTCTAAATATGATTAAAATTTTATACTCTGACTTTAGGAATTGATCGCATTAAATATTGAGATGTGAAATATCTTCCTAAGTGATATTTTGAAAGTAGAAATATTTTCAGAGTGTAACCGGAGATTTCGGTTTAGGGTTAACTTTAAATATGCTACGTTTGCAAAATAAATGGATGGTAAGGTACGTCATAAATAGCCATAATTGCTATTTATAAGGGCCATAAAGAGTTAAGTAGGTAATTTTATTTGGCCAGGGGTATATATTAAACGGTTAACCCACATCATTAGGTGGCAAGTTACGGCGGCGGCGCACAAAAGTAACGGAACTGTTGTCGGAAACATATTAATGGTTGGTTCGGACCTACACAAAGAAGTTTGACAAGACGGCGCACAGGTGATCACTGACATGTTTGTGTGCCAACCTTACTCACATCGTCTACTAGGTATCTGTGCTTTATATATACGTTTTATCATATCACATATATGTAGATATACATAATCAGCTTCTAACAATTATAATTAACATAACAGTTTATAAGTAAAATGTTTATTTCTCAATCTCAACTTATTTAATTAATTAACAGTGCTTTTTTGTAACAGTTTTGTAAAATAAATTCTTCAGTTAAAACTAGAGTATGGTTGGACTTTGAGTTAAAGGATGAAGGCACATAAATATAATAAAGCAGTATTTCTAACTCCGCTTTCAACGATAGACATCAAAAGCGCAATGTTAATATAAATCATATTTCTGCTAAATCTTATACAACAAAGAATGCATTGTACTCTCACAAAATTGTATTATGTAGCGCTCAGAAAATATGATAACTGCATTCCAATTTCGGAATTCAATAGTCGCGAACACCGAGCTATTTGAAAAATCTCATAAAGATCCGATATTTGGAACATTTAGTTGCAAATATCGAATGTCTGAAATTGACTGATAGTTTGTCAGTAGTTAAACGATCAGTATGGCGAACATAAAAAACATATATACCGTGATAAATTCATATGCAAATAACTCTACGAATGCGCATCCAGCGAAAGTTAAACGGTGAGGATAAAAGTTGTGCAAATATGTTCATTTGGGCGAATAAAAATGATCAGCGTGCAATGCGACGTGACGCGAGCGTGCTCGCCGATAGGAATGCGAATACACGCACTCTGTTAGCACGGACGGGCTGTCGCGAACAAGTTTCTAGTTTTTTTCTTCCATTTTATTGTACTATATCTTTGAACAAGCCGGTCTGCTTATTAGTGCCAGGCAGTTTTTTACATGTCTATTATTCGAAGTTTTTCTGACTAGTAGGTACTATAATCAATATTTTTTGAAGCACGTCTGCCAATAAATCTAGAAAAAATGTGCGTACTCGGACAGAGTACATAATTTCAGATAGCTAGAGGAAGTACCTATAAGTTTAAAACAAATATTGAGTTAATTATTCTGATAGAGCCGTTTTATTAATATTATCAATATATTTTTTAACTAAATTAATAAACATTATATCTCAGAGGAATCTCAATATTGTTACCAGCCCTATACAAGCACGTGCGAGAGCGAAGCGAAGCAAAACCCATCGTAGCGGACAAGCGGAAGTCAACCCGGCAAGTAATATATTTTTAATTGATGCATACAGCGACCGATGTGTCGAGTAAACATTTACGGGTTTATTCGAACGATGACAGGGCCGCCTTTGTTGGTCGATTTTAACTCAAAACATTAATTGGCGTAAAAGTGTGCAATTCGCATGTTTAAACTTTCAGTCGATGTAAATATTAACACAGTAATTATGAGGGCGTTGATTGTATGTGTCGATTTTAATTTCGTGTGCACCCTTTGTTGCTGCTTTCGAAATTCATTAATACTGTAATGGTATGTGAGTGTTATTCAATATTAGTGTTACGCAATCGTGTAGACTAAATGAATATGACCTTATTCTTATTGACATCGCCAGCGGCTGGATAGACAATACATCAATAGAAGGGCGCGTAGGAGGTTATTATAAAAATAATAATACAAACAGATATTTATTTTTTCTGGTTTTCTTTTCAAATAAATCACAGACTAACTAAAGTAATTATAAATAGAGTAGTTAATACACTCTAAGCAAAATTAAAATGCATGCTACCCTGGACCATTTGTGCTCTGTGCGTAAGCCTACAATAATTTTTAATTTCCGTCGTATCCTAGGACCGACCAGTGCACTGAATACCAATTACTGGTAGTAGCGTAACTACTGAGCACATGGAATGTGAAGCCTAGCACTCGGGTAGCGACCGATTTGTGTACCACGTACGATACGCCACTATGTGAATCAATGGAGATCAGGTATGCGGCACAGGAACGTTCAATCACCGCTCGTGGAATAGATAACGTTTGTTTTAAAACATCACTACACTAAATTAAATAGGGCCCGCATTTCACTGTCTGGCTCAGTCAGTAAAATTTTACTGAGCTATGTCGGAATTTTGTCTGTATGCCGCTTTAATGTTGCAGAATTTTGTATATATTTTACGTTTTGACCAAAATGGTATGCCTGACATGGCCCAACACAATTAGTTTTTCCATGAATGTCAATTAAATAGAACAGCTTTTAATATTTTTAAATGTTCCGTAAAACTAAAAACAAATACGGCTAAACCGTCATGTATTGTTAAACTTTATCAATCTATTTCAAATACTCTCAAGAAAACGAAGTAGGAGTAAATATACTTTTAAAATCCTCCTCTCAGATATTTGGGTACAACAAAGAATTGTTGGTTAACAACAAATATCCGAATTCAATACTGGCTAACCCGTTGAAAAATAAATTTGTGCCCCGGCGGATGTGTGCGCTTGCCAAGCTTGCTACCCTTTGGGACGTGAATTGCCTGCTTGCACGTTGCACAATAACAGTTTTCTTACCCATATGGTGTTCGATACATTTTGGTTGGGACATCCCTGTATTACCCAACTTCTTTTTTCACAAACTTATTTGTGATACTTTTGAAGTGTTTCACTAGCCTTATAATAAAAGGCTAGAGCTAGCTCTTATTCATGTTGGGATTAATAACTGTTCCTATTGAAATGGAAAGTATTAAAACCAAGTTCACAATATGGACCTTTACAAAGATTAATTATGAGATCAACGTTCAAAGCCATTCATCAATTCCACCGTGAACACAAAGCCATCAGGGGTGTTGCGGAACTTCTTACGTTATTGAAATTTACTTTTTAAAACAATGTTAAAGTGCACAACGCTCGTATTTACGCTGCAACCGGCGGATGGCTAGTGGGCAAAGTTTTTACGATGGCCCGTCCCGAGGAATATTGTTGGTGCATTAACGTTTAATGCCCTCCGCAGTTTCACTAAAATTTAAAATTGGTTCGCGAAACAGTTGCAGCGATTAGACTGGATTGCGAGACCGGACTAATTTTCGGGATGAGTTTCGAGTAATATGTTTTCAATTACTTTTCTGTGATAAAAGTAAATTAAATGTTACTTTTTTATGAGTTTATGCTGGATGGGACAAAGCCACTAAAAACTGCTTCACGAAGTGAAGTACTTACATCAATAAATAACACTTTACCCTCTTTGCTCGGCTTTAGTGCAGATAATACAAAATCGCGCTCCATAGCTCGCATACTCGTCATTTTAAGCAAGTTTATGTATGGAGGGGACAGAGAGTTGGTACGTCGAACGGTATCAATTTCCGGCCTTCCACTGCCATTTGATTTATGTTTGCAAACCTTTTTTTTCGACAGTACTACAGTTTGTTTCTGAGTGGAAATGCAGGTGGGAATCGCAGTAGAAAAAAAAGCATGTTTTATATTCAGCGTTTTTATAGGAGGTGGAAATTAATGAACAGAGATTACTGTGACCTGAAAAGGGCAGATACTCTAAAAGCCATATAAAGCATGTCTGATTGCTATAACTTTTATAAACTAAGGACTTTTAAAACTTCAGAAACAATCAAGTATCAACCTCGAATATTGCGGGTATTAAAGATAATGACAAAATACGTTTTAGCGTGATAAATAAATTAAGATTTGGGAACATGTTTCAGAGCATCGAAAATTTCACAATAATATGTAGTAGACTGTAGGGGCCAACAAAGTTCGACTAAGTAATTAATTACTGTAAGTTCGAAACGCTGGCGGCACTAGATAATTATAATGAAATATTATAATCCCAACTAAAGTAAATAACCAATAAATGGATATCAGTACTTTCAAACTCATTAAGTAATGTTGTATTCAAAGGCGATACAGTACAGTAATTATAATAATGAAATTAGAAGCCATTTTTAGAAGATTTTCCTGTTACCAAAGAGGATTTACATTCAACAAAAATAACAAAGGGGAAAAGAAACATCGTTATCGAGAATCGAATCAAGATTCGTTCTGTTTATTAGCTGAGTTAGGCGCATTATTAAATTACACTGTCATTTACGTTTAATATGGAAAGTAGGTACTTTACTAATCAATCTAAATGAAACGATGTGGGTATAAATCGGGTTGGAACTAATTAAAATCATGTGAGGCATAAACGTACGATGCGTGATCGAATAATAACAATGGTTGATATTGGACATATTGTGTTACATATTTAATCTTTTTAAAGTTAAGATTTTTCAACGACTTCCCCCAAGTAGGAGATAATGAATAAGACAAATCTAGGAACCTGATAGACTTTAATGACCTTGTTATAAAACGTGTCTTTAAAAAGTATAGACGCCAGCACATCAAGTTACAACAATTTGTCAAATTTCCTTACGAAATTTTCAACTTTATCGCTGAAGCATATGGTCCAAAGTTGTTTGTCTGTTTCGGGTGGCCTGATTTGCTGGCGTCTTTACTATGTCTAATGCCCATTTTAAAGCAGTGACTTCCTTCTCGATCAAATTTGGAACTAAAAATTATTCGGATTAAACTTCAAGTCTAGGAAATATAAGAATAATAAGACCTAACCACAAAAAAATGCCCAATTAGGTCAGTAAAGAAAAAAAAAGAATTGCCAAAGCTTACCTGCCTACATTGCCTACCTTAATGATGACAAATACGTGAAATATTTTCACGTTCCAACCGCACATCCCATCCTTATTAAAAGTGATAGTGGCGTAACATACCGACCAAAACAACAACACACCGCAATGACTAGACAAAACCCGTACAGTATTCGACAAAAGTGCTACCGACCTTAATATTGTTAGGAAACAGTAACCTCTCAGGTGCTGGCAGGCTATATAACCATTCAATGATTAATACTCGCGCGATGACACGACGAAGAACGAAAACCATACGGTTTCTACCTATACATTGTACGTATGCAGCGAAACGCTTGTGCTATTAGATGTACCGATATGTTGACACCGATATGTAGGTAGCATTAAATATAAGAATGTTATTATTTCTAATTTTATGAAGAATTCCTGCTTAAGTATGGTATTGTTTGTATGTGCCCAAGTCTTTATAAATCAGAAACGTCTTTTGAGTTTTCATATCAAACTTTTAGCAATAAGATTCATAAAAACTAAACATTTCAATTGCCTTTAGTCAGTACGAAAAATCAACACGATGACGTTGCTAATAGACACAATTAAAAAAAAATTCAGTTTTATAAAAACGTAATTCAAAATTTATGTACAAGATGGGTTCATATTCGAATGCATTTTAATAAAGGATTTACTCATTAGTTTAAATATTAATACATTATAACATTAATTTAATAAAACAGCAAGAGAGTTCCCGTTTCCTCACCTGAATATCGTGCATGCAGTCACGTTCATCATATGTGTACCGCAAACGGGATAACATTTCACGAAGACTAAACACCATTTTGATATTTGGTACAAACTTCACTTAAATCAAGAAGAAACTTAGGAGTCACGTTAGAAGTAAGAAGCTAAATTAGTAACGAAATTAATTAACACATGACAGAAGACAGAATGGTAAGTTAATGACGTTAGTTAAAACTTTTTATACTAATACCTTCAACAATTTATTTTTTACGCACATAATTAAAACATATTTGACAGCTTGATGAATGTTTACATTTTAACGCGCTCAATTTTACTTTTAATACGTAATGACATTTGTCACTTTCGGCCTATTCAAAAATTGAAAATGGAACATGATGGAATATTTGTTTAAAAATATCGTTTTGTTTTTTGAGCCAATTAAAAAGATAACAAATTTGAAGAGGTTTAATTTCTATAGTATTTTATTATTTATTCAAGGTGATGGATATTTTTTTATTTGCAATACTGTTTTAGTTGATAACAATTATTTTAATCAAATAGTTATTTAAATAATTTATGTGTATATTTTTTGCATTTTCGAGGAAAACGGTATTCGTTTTAAATCTATCTCATAAGTATACTAAAGAAAGCCTAAATATAATACATATTTTGCGTTTAACCAGAAATTCATTTGATTCAGTTACAGACGGACGGACAGACAAATCTTAGTAGGTAATGAGGTCCAGTTTTACCCCTTAGGTACGGAAACCTAAAAAGATTGTCGTTGTTTTATTACGCTGTCTGTTTTTATAATGCTTGCTTCGCCGATGTCATTGACTTACCTATTTAAGTTTACAAATATAACTACCGTTACTTATTAACATCTTGAAAATGATAGCGATAGGCAGATTACTACTTTTTAAAATATATTATTGGAATTAACATACCGAAATCAAATACATATGCAATGAAAAAAAAAATATTACGTTTTACGTTTACCGATTGAAATATAGATAAAGGCATGCCGAGTCAGCCATCTGTATCCTCTTATTTTAAGCAAAGTAGAAAGTCAATATGTTGGAACTAATGAAACTCACTAATTAATCTGCTATATCTCGTTCGTCCAGTGCACAGCCACTAGTTAGAACATTCGCCATCGTCCTAATTAATTATGCACATTCGCATAGATAATATGTAGTAACAAAAAGTATGCAGTATAAGGAACAATAATTTTACCTCATGTTGCTTAGAATTGATTATTATCGACCTCATACAGAAGTACCTTCATAAGAAAAATGAAAATTCAATGCCTTGACCAAAAAGATAAAAATTCAGAAACTTTCAACAAATACCAATGAGGAGTACACCGACCGTGAATATTAGATCAAACTAGCATTTACTCCCTAAGGCCATTTCCACATGGCGGGGCGTGTGCTCACATATATAATAATCGCAGCGGAAACGCCGTCGCACGCGCGCGGCCCGCTGGAGCGGAGGTGTCAAACGACAAATTTCACGGCGCGACTGTCCTCAGATCTCCCCGTTTTGCCGCGTGCTAGTATCTCTGACGTGTAACTCCCCTTAGGCTGCGAGAGAATTCATTTTTTTTAATAAAAAATAAGATTTATTTTTATTTTTCAGCCTAGCATTGAGGTAGCTATAGCCTAGCTCACATATCGCTGCTAAAAATAATATTATGCAAATATTATCTCAATCTTTATTTTATTGCTACTTATATACACTTATGATTGGCAACATAAATTAGCAGACAGCTTGCTGTCAGCGCGCTTACCGCTGTCAAACTAATGTTGCCAGTGTAAATATGTTAGATAGATTTTTCTGTAGATATACTTACGACTTACTTACGTAACATAATATATGCACTATTATATGGGTACCATATTTGAATAATATATTTTTTGCAAGATGGGAGCGGAGGCGATATTATGTGACCCTCACTGCTTCTGTTAATATAATGATAAAGTTACTGATAAAACTATGTTGGAAGCACTCCAGGCTTCTGATGCGATGCTTTGAATACGGTGGAAGATACGTGGAGTTAATTGATAGTCTTAGGTTCACCGTTAGTGTATCTTACACTGTTTGAGTTCCCAACGTTTCAGTCCTTCTATATCGGTCTAGGATAACACTTCAAACCCAACCCACGCAACACCGCACCATCAAAGATGAGCGTATTCGAAACAGCTGTCAATTATAGTACAACGTAACATTGTTCCGGGAGTAAAGCACTGGGATTAGATTCCAATTGCAGACGCATCTGTCCACTAATGAACGCTGGCACGTGCATACTGCAGACAGCCACCTGACACCTCACGATTCTGAGCGCCTGGTGCATCGACAGCTCGTCGGGAATAGTAAAAACTTATTACAAGGGTTGCGAGGTGGTTCATATAGAAATAATATTTTTTTTATCCATTCGGTGTATACTCGGTTAATAATATTCAAATATTTTTATTTTTAATTGAATAGCAAATGGGTATTGTATGATAACATTTATAGAACCCTGTTTGCATTGACTGTATGTTCAATTTTAATTGATTTTCATAGCCATAATAAACATTTTTGAAGTAACACAATGAAGCAATTCTTCTACAACTACGAGAATATAATAGCCGATAGAAGTTCGATCAGGGAAAAATATACGAAGAAAACTTGATAATATGGCTCATAGAAGAAAATTAAAAAGTTTGCAAAGTCCCCGCACGTATGAAACTGTTAATAAGTTATCTTTTAAACTAAGTGCGACGATTGGCTTTGGTGTTTTGATGTTTATTTTCATTTTAGATTCGTTTTAAAATTTTGAAAAAGATTATATTTTCATGGAGCAACGATCAAACCTGGATGTATGACAAAAAGAAAAAATAAAACACAATTAACTTTCTAAATGCAATATCCGAAGATTTTGCTTCAAATAACAACCTTAACTGAAATCTACGATTATTTGAAGTTAATACTTGTCATCTTTGCCTAATCTTATTGCGAATCTAAGGAGTACGGAACTACGGCATTCAAATAAAAAGTTACAGAACCTTTTTTCTGAAACTGCGAACAATAATAATACATCCATACATAGAGGTCCATTTGCGAAACTACACTAAATAGGTATGTATTAGAAGGCTCATTCGATTCCCGAAATGTAGCTAATGTTGTGAACTTTATGGTTAGAGCCTCAATGTACCGATATTAGTGAAAGAATTACTGTAAAGATCGAAAACACCAGTCGTAAATGGAGTGCATTGGGCTTACCGTCTAAAAATAAACTTTCCTCTAACATAGCTATGGTTTAAGTAGTTAGAGAGTCGAAATTGTGAGATTTTAAAGTACCAAAACAGTTTCACAAACTTGAAAAAAAATAGTAACGCAAATCTAGTGCAATAGGACTTAAGTGAATAGTATTTTCTCCTAGCTTTCTTGAAGGCATTTGAATAAGTGCGATATTTAAATGAAAACGATAACTTAGTGACATTGCTCATGGGTCGTTGGTATCTAAATACCCATAAAATTACTCCCGACATAAGTGAACATTTTCCTTATAGATGTTGAATATTTATTTATACGTTAGAAATTGATAGTCTATTAAGCAACAGACACATCACTGTTAGGCTGTTGCTTAGCTTACGACACGTAAATTGACTTTAGTATTCATGGCCTGATGAATAAGTGATAGGAATGAGTCGGGATGCGATCGAATCAGGCCCGATTTCAATGACCGGAATAAGTTTCTTAACGGTTCCACATCGAAAGGCCGAGTTCTGACTTTGGTAGCGAAACCTCTTTGGTAACAAAATAGAAATGATAGACGGACATGCCAGTACTACCTACAGAACTCAACAGAAAAAAATGCTTTACAAAAATAAAGGAATAGTAACTCGGGATAAAATAAATAGTACAACACACGTAAAAAGCTACTTTCACAATGTAATGCTCGCTCATATTTCATACATAAATTTTGCACATGCGTCGGGGAGTAACACAAAGCACGCGAAAGCTTCTTTAAATTATTCCTTTTCTTCATAATCAAAGTGCTGCGTTTGTAAGATAAGAATTCCCTACGCGCCGAGACGTTGACTGTGTGAGAGAATCGTTACACCAACGAATTATTTTACTCAGCTGTTTGACAAAAATACTTTAACAAAATACTTGAGAAACAATACTGCTTTACTTTAGATGTTTACTTGCTTCCTAGCATTGTTTTAAAAATATGTACTCTGTTTCTTTTTAAGTTAAAAAAAAAACACTCCCAATTAATCATTACCACTCCTCTGCCCAAATTAGTTTTAGAATACATATTTAACCTCTTTGAACATCTAATAAAACTAACTTGGGAACGCTTGTAGAACTTCGTAAACAAAACCGAAGTCGGGCACACAAACCGAGATAAAAGTTTCATTTATTTTTCTACGATAAAAAATCTCAATTTCTTTTATACGTGTAAGAGCTTACGAGAGACGCGTGGAAAAGTTACTTAAAATCGTATATAAACAGGAATAACGTCTTCGTGGATTATTTAAAGCAACCCGTAAAATTTCAATGAATATCCTTAAAACGCGGAGATTAAACCAAAAAGTTTTTGTATTTGCTTAGCTCTTCACAGCTGATATAACTGGATTGCAAAAGTTCTAAGGATGAGCATAAAAATGCTCCAGTTGGGGGAAAGAAAAGAAAATCAGTATTAAGAGTGTCGCAATATCTGTGAGTGTGTTTTGGTTACGGAAAAGTTCTTGAGTAACTGACTAACACTGGCATAATAGCCGCTGAGTAACATTTTATGAGTAACGTAAGCGAATAACTACCTTACACCAAGTAGATGTACCTGCTATTTTATTCAAAAGTAATGTCATAATGTTGGACTATTTTGTTTGAAGATGCTCCAAATTGCTCGCTTCGGATCGTAGTACTCGTGTATGAAAATGATGAAATAGATTTCCTTTTATGCTATGAATATTATATTATATAGGTATTTCTAGAAGCGGCGACTTTAATAAAGTTGATATTTGTTTGTTTGTTTTTTCACCGTTTTTTGTGTAGTCAAACGTAAATATAGTTCATGGGTAACTAAAACGAAAATATGCTTAGTATTTTTTTCATTTAAGTGTACTGTAGATGTGTCACGAGCAATTGTCATATACAAGAACTGAACTCACGCGTCGTCAATTAACGTGGAGTCGAGATAACAAAGTCCTTTTATATTTTATAAATTATTTCGTCCTCTTATTTCTGTTATATTTAAGAAACACTTTGTGTAACATTCTAGTACTAGTACTTACATGAACACGGACCCTCCAGACTGTTATGAACCTTTATAAATGACTGCCAAGCATGTTCATTAAAAGCTCCACTTTCATCTCAAAACGTCTCAAGACGACAAAAAATACTAAAGAAATATTATTTCGTTTCACCATTTTCTCCAAAGTTGCCAATTCATGATAGGACTACAGTTAGCTAGATGGATATTATCTATTCATCGGAAGACCCGAGCCCTCCCGACTACAAAACAGGATCACTTGCGAACGAAAATGTATTGAAATCACAATGTAACCTGAGGCTTTTGTCCATTGAAAACATTTTTTATGCATTAAAAATATCTTAGAAATGTTTATTTAACAATAGCGTTTAAGAGAAATTACTTATTCATGGCACGTCTGAATTTTCCTTGCTTTTGTTAACGGCAGGAATCGATTCGTTTGCCTCCGTGTAATTTGATAGCTGATGCAACAGAAATTGTATGTTTTTGACGCTGTTGTACTTAGCAAGTTGGAAGTTATATTAAGTTTTGCATTTTCAACTTTCGAATATTCGCAATTCAATTTATTAGAAACGGGAGTTTGATATTACAGCATTTGAATCAAGTTCGATGGGCCGTAGTGATTTTATGTTAAAAGCGCCAATTTAATCGATCCAACGGAATAAAATAATGAACTGACGGGACCCGCGTCCATAAAACACGATTTTATCATACCGTTGGGAGGGACACGTTTTCGAATATCGTAATAAAAAAGTCACAGATGTCAAATTTATGACGTTGGACCATTGTAAAGAGATTAAAAGATTTACTACGGATGAGGGTGGCAGCTACGAACGCTACGCAGCTACGGCGCTACGCTGTAAGTTCTACGAGAAAATAATTTTACAAGTTTAATAATGCTGTAATCCTTTTGTATCGGTGAAATTCACGTCCGTCTATATAACAAAGAAGAATATTTTGTTTGTTGTTGATCTCAGTAAAAAAGAAATATTTCAGCCGAATTCCATGTTTCTCGTAAACAATTGCTACAGTTTCGAACTCACCCAATATGAATTTACAAAAAGCTGTGTACATACCTGAAACAAAAATAAACTTCATGAAGGCACTGCATGACAATAAATCCCGTAACCATAAATATAAATTATGCAACAAAAACGCAAAACTAAATAACGTAACAAATAGAATAATTTTAACAGTTAATTTGTTGTAACGTCCTCTGAGCGCAACGCTAATGTTGGCGTCAAACTCACAGAATTATGAAAAAGATATTTCCCTTGGGGAGGGCGATGCCTTATAAATGTCCGTAACTTGGCGTATAAATCACGGTAAGCGCTAACGCCGCCAAATAAATAATTTTCTTTATTCATCAAAATTAAAAGGAGCAGTTGACAAAGCGACCCTTAATTAAAATCCGATTTTCTTCGCGACTATGGAAGAAGGCCGATCATCAAGTTACTGGTTGCCAGTTTATTTGCCCGGCGGTCGTACGCAACAAACACCATTATTGAACTTACTCCATTCTTCTTCCCCTTTCTGAATAGAGTTTTATTTTCTTTTTTTCCTAACCGTACTTGTTTTTTATGAACCGAATCTGTCAATATCGGAGGATTATTGATGTGTTCCCGAGTTATTTGAATGTTCTGATATTTGAAGATGGTTTATCTGATTTTTCAGTAGATACAACTACAATAACACAAAGAAAATTAAGCCTTTTACAAAATAGCTGTCCTTCCCCTAATATACACCATGCTCCATTACAAACAAGCCATGAAAAATCCATTCGTATTTTCTGATTCCAGAAACCCTAAACTTGCCAGAGGTGCATTAGCCAGCGCTTTCGAAGCCGACGAGAAGATTACTTAATGGTCTAAACCAGACGCAGACTTGCACGAGAAACGATAAAAAAAACAAGGTACCTAAAGGTTTGTTTTGTGTCGGGAAATACTGAAATGCAAGTACAACAATAGGATTAGTACGCCCGCAGCACGAGAGAAACGGTCTTCTTATTGTTTTACGTAACATATGGAAGTTAACTTAATCTTAAACCGATATATTAAGTTTAAAATATTTTTAGTTTAATTGTGCAAAACGGTAAACGAAAGTTCCTTGAATTAATTTATGAAGAGTTACTAATGATGTATTTTGATTGATACGATTTGAAATGACGAGATTATTGAATCCTTGCAAGGCAAATTAACGCTTAGTTGAGGTTCTTTAGCTTCTGCCAAACATTGTAGGAAGTAGACATCACTTAAGTATTAATTGAATGCCTGCCTTTACATCATAGTTAAAATGAAACTCTTATCCATCACTATACTAACTACAGAGTCGAAATTCTTGCTTCCGTAACTACTGCCAAATATGTTAAAATTACATCTAAGACCTCCAAAACCCACCAATTTAAGGTGCCTTCCTTAAAACGGAGAAACTTATCATGGCAAGACAATCACCCATCCACGGACCAACTGCGGCAAGCATTGCTAAACCTGCGCTGTGCGGCTGTTACCTAACCACGAGTAAAAAAACTATATAAATATCGAGTTATTTATAGAAGCTGAATAACATTATCGTGTATGTAAACAGCATGAATCTATCTGGTTGTAGCAGGTATATGTTTAGCAGAGAAAGATTTATTTGTAAACGGGTGTTCCGTACAAGTGCACATCGAGTTTTCAATTACACAAAGTGATGGCCACACTGAAGCGGGCGTACCGCGAAAAACGCCGCCGCGGTCAGGCAACCTGACCGATTGCACACCGCTCACTCGAGACCACTCCAATCCTGGCAAAATCAACACAAACAATCACAAAATAAGGTTAGTTTTCCAACGTTCGCACCGCTGCATCAACGAAAATCGAGGAACAACTCGTTTTCGAAAGGTTGAAGGAAAACTCGATCGCTTTTCCAGGGGGAAGCTCTCAGTGGTTTATTGCGTTATTACCTGGACGTGTCTGCCGCGTCGGGACAGCCGCAATTTGGGGAGAAAAGAACGATATGTTGCGAGGAAAGGGATTTTATAGAGCTCCAGAGCAACGGCTCCGGAGAAAAGACCAAGCGCCCGTCTCACTCCACGCCTAGCGTAATTTTCTTTGATCGAAACTCTACAGGACACTACTTCAGTTTTTATTTTCATCCAATTCAATATCGTTGAACGGTTGTAAGACACGATTCGGAACATTTCCTGATATTTTGTTTGTTCCTTTTAGTTTATATTTCACTTGATTCGTTTGTGGTGCTGGTAATATTCTGCAAGACGACAATTTTATTCTTTACACCTAGTTTAAATCACTTCCAATTTTATTTTAAATAAGAAAACATGCCGCATTTGCGTCGCACAAATCGTTATTGAGTAACTACATACATCACAATGTAAGCTTCATATTACACATCGTTCACGACGACCCATAAGCCATCTACACCGAATTCGATTCAATAAAAACGTAAGATGTGACCAAAGATTTGCTCCAATAATCGAGCGACAAAAACTGTAACTTCGTCTTAGAGCCAATGAAATAAGAGTGGATGTCCATAAAATAAAATAATAACCGGTCAATAAAATCTTTCGGGTTGGGGCAAATCTGTCAAATAGTCTGGCGGACTGTGAAGGGGGATAAGAAAGACGTCGGAGGGTGAGCGGGCGCCAAGTGGTCGGAACTTGATCTGCCGTAGGTTGATGGCAGTTGCCATCAATCGACAGGTAATTGGGGCCATGTCAACCGAGTAAACGATGCCGCCAATGTTAGAATATTTTTTTGTATTGCGAAAGAATTCGGATACAACTTTAAGTATCTATTGTGCTCAGTATTATTGTTTACTTTTATGCTAATATTTGTATTATGAAATATAACAAATCTACACCAAATCAGTAACATAGTAACATTTTGCAGGCCGTTTGAAATAATACTATAAAGTCTGTTATGTATCCTATACTCATATATGGAAGACAGCAATTTAAACACATTGATAAATAATTGATTCCAACAGATTGACGACTTCAGAAGACCGTAAACGTGACATAGACCCAATCAAAGTTTTAGAGCACACAAATGAATACAGAAAGAAGGTAGCGGAAAAGGTGAAATGAAGCGACAGATGAGGTAACCCAAGTTTGCGATAAGCAAGAACAACACTACAATAATATGACGGAGAGAACTTCCTCGAGTCGACAGACGTCGTACCTTCACTAAATTATGTAACACCTGGCGGTTGATTGATAGAGAATGCTATTTACCTTCGGTGTCTTGAAATAAATACGTCCGCAGCCCATTATTTATTAATACCCCACGGATTTAAAACAAAAGCTTGAGTATATCCCAAGTTTCTGATTTACACCTTAGTTAAGATCGATTGCATCTAATCGGTTATGTCATTAGGACCAAAAAACTGTACTAATACATGAATAATGTAACTTTAAGTATATGTTTTGTTTTCCAAGGTTTCTGAGTAACGGTAAAGTATAATACTGGCTATAATATTATTTAACGATATACAGTCGCGGATCGTAGGGCCCGTAAACCTAACGCCTTAGCTTCTGTAGTGGGCAATCGGTAAATGTGAGCGTTTGGGGAGGAAGCACGTGACTAGAGTATGCTATGTAACACTAACATCTGTATCACATTTATCGCCTTTAAATACGTTGAGGATTTTTTTTTTTGCTTATAAATACTCGAAATACTATTTTCAGACTAAATAAAAAAATAAAAAGGGCGATAAAAGTTTATTAATCCTCTAAATAGCACACAGAAAAATAGCTTCAAGTGCAAGTTCAATGCCATAATGCTGAATCAACCCTTCTCAAAAACCAAACCAAAATAGGTTACCAGCCTGATATGGAATCTAAAAATATCCGGGCTAGGGCTACAGGAATCAATGTGTGCGTTCCCAGTGTCTATAACAATTGAGGCGGGAAATTGCCGACTTGGTCCGATCCGCGCAATAACCTCGACTTCTGATTATGCAGATTGCCCCTCGACTCACATATGCACGTACACTAAACATCTTCCCGTGGTCCACGTGTTGCTATCATCTACATTTTTACAACCCGCAAGTCTGAGACGTGCTACTTTTAAATCTTTTCCACGGATGAATAATGTTTGTGTAATTTTCTGAGCGGTTTTGGGTTGTGACTTATGTCAGTTCTGTTATTCGTAGTTATGAATTATCGTCGAATTTGTTATGTTACGCAAGATATTCTTAAATGTTAATAATTTTCTCATAATTCATTTTTAGTAAGTTTTAACAGTTTATTTAACTACCTCAACGTTATTTTCAATGATCACGAATAAAACTCAAAGACGTTCAAGAATCCTGTTCAGTACGAGAGCCGTGTCTAATAGGGTCCACCTCAAAGTTAAAATAGTGCTTGAAATAACAACAAAAAATCTTAAGCCCACACAAGCCGTCTCAACTACTATTAAGAAGCGTGTACACTGCGAGACTCTCAACAGAGCGATAAAATACGTCAGCACCATACAGTTAAGTAACGTTTGTAATAAGTGTATCGTCGGCGACATAATCTGCATAATTGGAAGTCGTCGAAGGATATTGCGTCCACGTGAGGCGGCGCGCAATTTTCTGCGCCATTTCCTCCGAATCGTCCACTCGGATGGGCGATTCGACGCGCATGCCTATCCGATGCTTAACTTTAACGTTTAATTGATACAAACTATAACTGCGCTATGTTTATGTCGTTGAAGAATGTCGGTAATTTTGTTGAAAGAAGAATTTTTGTTAGTGTTCCCAACTATATTGGGGTCAGCTTCCAGTTTGACTGTATCTGACCTTCTCAACCCAGCTACACGAGCAATCCGGTACACATTTGTTAAACTGGATGTCTGGCTTCTGACTGCCCGAAACGACTGCCAAAAATGTTAAAATGACAGCCGGTACCCACCACTATAACGTCCCTACCGATTTTTTATAAGCGCAGAAAGAAAATCCTTTCGGATGATAACGTATAATGTTATTTTTATATATCCCATAATTATTATGCACCCAAATTATAAAATACTGTCCCAAAACGCAGTAATAACACCATCATGTGTTTCTATCGCCTCCACACCCAAATTTGTTAACCGAAACACAAACAATTGATAAACCGAACGCGTGAAGGGTTAACAGTTCAAAATGTGTTTGTTTAATTAAACACGAGTACCAAGTAAACGTCAGTTAGATTGTTGGCAGATAAGCATTTGTATCCTTTGATTACATTTCACTTGTCCACCGTCTACTTCCTGCGTAATTGACAATTGACACTGAATTTATCTAATTAATTATCCTAATGTTACATCTTGTAATTAATTACATTTGACGATTAGTAACAACTGGTAATATCAAAACAAATACTTATCTGCAGATAGGACTGGATACAATTTATCAGAAAGCTAAATTTCAAATGTTTCATTAGCTACAAATAGATTGAATTACAACTAGACACTGAATAAACAATTCTAATTCCTAAAACATTTACATAAAACTCTTTTTCCTTTGTCAGCTAAAGAAGATTATACTATAAATAGTTCTAAATTGAACATATACAATTTATTTACAAGTTGCGTATACACTGTAGGTATTCCCTGGAGGGATAAGGATATATGAATACGTTTAATACATTCATAAATGAAGAGGTATGTTACAAGTTATACATATAAGACGGCGAGTTTCATGTTTCTAAATAAATAAGTAGGTATTCCATGATACACTTTCAATTTTCTAGACTCACTCAATTAAACATGACAAAACACTAAATAGGGCAATGACCCTAAGGATCAAGCTTTAGTCTTCCGTTACAATACCTACTCAGATTAAATATATCGAATATATTTGCATATCCGTCGCTTTGCAACATTAAGTAATATTATAGACAAGCTTTACGTCACTCTTACGCAGTCCCCACGTCACTATAATAAATTTACGAATATAAGCGGATCCATATTTTTAGCTATTCAACAAGTCTCCAGTCCGGTTTCAATAAACAGTATTATTATGATTAGTATTCTTGGCAAAACACTGTCTTTGGACTAATACTCTAATGTATGGACTCTAATGAATGGTAAACCCCTTTAAATAAACATTTTATATTAATTATTATTTTATCAATTCTGAAATAAGAATCGACTTGGAAACAAGAACGGCTACTTTTTTTAGATGGTAGTAATTTTTTTTTTTGCAAATCCTAAATAAATTTAATAAAGGCCAGAAATATTGAAGCAAAATCTTTCAATGTCTCATTTATTCGATTGTATTGTGCAAAAGTTATATGTCATAGATCTATCAATGTCTAATACCTACTACAATAAAACTACAATTTAAATTAAAAACCCGCAAATCCATCAGAGCCCACTGTGACAAATGACAAGAACATAAAAAAGTTCAACCCTAAAACGCTAAACGAACCGTCCCTGCCGTCGCTCTAAAAATGTCCCACTTAGCGATTTTCACCTAGACCTAGTAACTTGAAAATGATTACGTTCCACCGTCACGATCGATGCGTCTCGCTCATCCCGGCGTCACGCGATTTGTCGTGCGAGACCACGTTTTTTCATGAGATGAAAGCCCCTATTTATAACTCTGGCAAATATTTTCAACGGACCGCTGAGTTTTCTGTTTTTGTTCAGCGTGCACTTGAGATGCATTTATATCATGTTAATTGAAGTTAGTGCTGCAATTCAGTTATTTTTTTTTGTCTCTAATCCGCAATTAAAATGTGCAACAGCGTAAAACGCGGTTTGTAATTGAGTTTTTACAATTAGAAGTTGTAAATGTGAATTGTGTTAACAAGAGTTTTCTAAGACAGCTGTATAGATTTCTGGAACATATTGTAACATACAATACACATAACGCGATATAGAATCGAACGATTTTTATATTTCTATCCAATTTCACTTAAAACCCGATAACGTCATAACACGTAATACAACATGACAGCTTTTATCAAATAAATGTTGCCACAGAGGAAATGAAGATTTGAAAAGCAGGTGTCCAAGGATTACAAGGAGATGGGGTCACGTTCGCACGACTGAAATGCGATGACAATGCAATCGTGTGCACTAACGTATTGCACTTTGCACATAATCCACACTAATCGGGGCCCAACGAGAATGAGGATTAGACTGTGCTAATAGCTTGGAGGTAACACGTTTTTTTTTTCTCATTTAGCTTTCATAGCAGTTTTTATGGTCCGAAGAAAAATAGTTTAGAATTTGGAAAATCATGAAAGAATATTACGAACGAATATTTTCTTCAAATATTTATTCTTTGTGTCAGTTCATATTACAAGCATTTTAAATTAGCAAGCAGATATGAAGCTTCTCAAAAGTAAAGCGGAAAATAAAATAAGGTGAATAGTTTGTTCCTTTAGCTCAGTATTTTATTTGCTGTAAATAACTTTAACTCGGTATTTTTTGCAACAAAAATCGCATCACGCTAGAGATGTTCCAACAAATTTTAAATGAAGTTTGTTTATGAACTTACAACTTTTTCAATCCTAATGCACAAACTTATTTCGAGCAAAATTAAAGTGTTTACGCTAGAACATTAACCGGATCCGTTGAAAGTTTATCTTAATTAATCTTTTAAGCTATTTAGTCAAAGAGAAGTAAATTCCGTTGGCCGCTTTATTGAATTCTAAGTCCGGAAAGTTCGCTTAAATAAGAAAGCATCGATACCCGACGTCTGAGCTCCGTGGTAGTCCTTAAACGATTTCCTAACTTAATATAAAGTTACAAGATTGTCTAGTGAGAACTCCATTCAATTTTTGATTTTTTACAAATAATAATATCATCTAGTTTACTGTTGCTTCTTATTTGAATTCTCGTAAATACTGTTTAATCGGAGTTAATTGGAACTGTATTGTATTATTCTCATTTAATCACAACGCTGCATAAAAATCCTTTAAAGTCTCGGACTAATCCAACTTTGGTTCACTTTTTGTCAGAGCTAGATTTCTAATTTAGATGCAAATGTATCTAAGTTTCGACGCATGCTATATGAGTGCGACGGTATTATGCGAGTACATTAGAGCCGTGATTGCCGCTGAAATTTTTATATTCGAATGAAAATCGCCCATTATTCATTCAAGTGTACGTACAGCGAATTAGTCACGTAAATTACCATTGTAAATAGTCGTCGGAGGTAATAGCGAATATTGAATTATAGATGAAGTATTGGAAGTGGGAGATGAATCCAGTTTTTTCTGTGTTGAAAACCCTGAGGGAAATTCCCGGCAGCAGCGTTGCGGCTGCGAAGCCTTCAATTTATGCAGGGGGCCGCATTGGCGTCTATCCGGATGACAATCTTGACATACGGGACGCGGATGAACAATGCAGTTTTGTTAACTACCTACACGAACATTCGTATATTCACAGACTGTGTCATAGAATAATGTACCGACAGCTACAGCTACGTTTATGTAGTGATAAATATTTGTAACACTCAACACTACGAAAGTGTCAGCCTTAAGCAGTTAAGAGTTTCGACCTAAATGAATTTTCAAACTAAGCACTTGAGACCCTAAAGATTTCACAGAACAATATTACAACTGCAAAATCCGACTGAAGGCGTGAACTTTCAAATTTATCCCAAATTCACGACAGCAACGACCAAAATTATTACACAATCAAATCAACAAAACTGAGAATTTAAGCAGAATTGGATAGGGTGGCACAAATGGAAAATATGCCTGGTGTTTGCGTTATAAACTCGACCAATCACGTCGGCGCTAGCACAATGTGGGACTAAACGGCACGCCAACAAAAGAGCCGTAAAGAATGGGCCGCCGACACACTCACGCTAATAAAATAGTTCGGAGCAACAGGTCGTTGTGGCCCGCTCGCTTGCCAATACAATAGTACCAACTATGAGTGTGTATCTGTGATTCCGCGTACCTCTTGCGAGTGTAAAGCACTACTGGATAGATGGTGTATCATATTGAGTTTGTTGTGTGTCGATTTCTTCAGAAAACGCGGATGGATGAGATTGTGCTGGATTTATTTTGTATGCCGTCAAGATTTGTCAACGTGTTTATTTATATTTAATCATGGACTTAGCAGTTTATTTCTTAAAAAAAACCGTAGATAGTAACAGTCAAGTCAATTAGAAAAACTAATTGTATCGAAGCCCTGCATCTCATAACACTTCAATAGTTAATTTAAAAACCAATATTAATATATTTTGTTTGGTCTTTTGCATTACTATCTCATAAATCCATTTGAAACTTAATAATTCAGTAGATAAATGAGACTATTAATAATATTAACAATAGGCCATCACTATCCTCTTTGGCTCCCTATTACGCGCTACGCTATCGAGGGCCCTCGACGTGCAAGCGGCATTGTTTTATCGGACGCACTCAGCGGCCTTTAAGATACGTTATATTTTGATTAACAGCACTTGTCCGGTATTCCAGCAGAGTGATTTACAGTTGGAGCATGATTTGATTAGGGGACGTGTTTGAGGGTCTATGAAAATGTATGAGGTCATGAGAAGTTTTGATAATAAATATAAGCTTTAAGAAATCAAATATGTATAGGTTTGAGATGTAACAGCTTGAATATCAGACTATCTAGGACAGAAGTTCGTAAATCTGAACTAAGATCACCACAAGCCTTAAGTAACCGATGCAAGAAATATTCAAAGGTCGAGCACAAACTAGAGAGCACACAAAACAATCTTGTTAAGTTGTACCTGTACGTTAACTAAGGCTATTTACAGGACAGCAAGAAAGACGGTCGCACTGAGCTCCCTAATTCCCGGGTCGCGTGTACCTTGCGGTTCCACCACAGGATTTACAAGTTTTCTTCTATTGGTTCAAATGCTTATTTCTGTTAAGGTCCGCTACGACTTACATAACTTTCACCCACCGTGTTTTCACAAAGTTAGCTTTCGCCAACCCTTTGATATTTTGTCGATTTGTGGTTTTCCTTCTTGTGCCAACTATCACAAGGAAATTCGCTTGTTGAATAAACTTATCCTTACAATCCATTGTTACCGACCCCTTCCGAACTATCAGATAACTATGTATGGGATCAATAAATAACATTTTACGTGTTTTTGTAAGCCGGTTGGTGTCGAGCTCGGCGCAATTCATTTCCATATTCCATACAGAGAAAGACGGCTGATGTAATAAGAGAAGTTTAATACAAGATGAAAAGCCAAGCTTTAATTTGTGGGCAAACAAAGCGGACGATGTTTAATGTTCAGCCGCAGCCGACAAAGAACAATCTATTAAACAAAACAGCGAGTACATTGGGCGGGAACGCGCCAGTAAGTGAGGAGTGACAAAACTTGAGCCAGCGACTAATTAGCAATACAAACATGAATCAGGGGCTATTAGTTGTAATTGAATTGTCGCCGGCGGCAAAGTTGTCGCCGCGGCGAATTTAAATATCGCACTTTACGAGGTTTCAGTACTTTGCCCACTGGATTATTATTACGTAACTTATAATTGCAACTAGCACAGCAATTTTTGTACATTTAAGACTTTCATTAGTCTGGAAAATAACTGTTGGAGTTAATTGAGCCTCTATAACTGAAGCAGTTAAATGTTATTTTTCATTTTAAATAAGTGACAAGCTTTTAATGCAAAATTTTATTTCAGTCAACCCTTAATTTGCACATTTAATATTTAAAAAACGAAATATATTGGAAATTCAATGTGAGTGAGTTTTAATTAAAATATATGAAAACGGACTAGCTGAAAATAAATTTGGAACACTTAAATAACAATGACGATTTTCATGTTTAAATAATATCCTTTATGCGAAATGTAAGTGCGCGTAACCAAGTTTATAAAAGGCGTATTTCCGAAACGCAAACATGTCATTGAATTCGAACATTGAATTTCAATACGGTCATTGTTTTCGGATCGACTAATAAATATTCATAGCAAACAAATGACGCTAAATTACTGCGGCAACTTTGGCCGATTGGGAGCCCTTTAGGCCGCGAGCCTGCGACAATTTTTCACAGGAATATTACAAAACACT
Organism: Heliothis peltigera; assembly: GCA_958496145.1. NCBI lineage: Eukaryota > Metazoa > Arthropoda > Insecta > Lepidoptera > Noctuidae > Heliothis > Heliothis peltigera. The sequence goes on from OY292325.1 coordinate 8,501,070, forward strand.
CCTCTCGTTGCTCCGAAGAAATTATCTCTCCCATTGACTAAAATTTTTCACGGCAAGTTTGACTTCAATCCATTAATTTTTTCCCGGTTTATCTTGAAACCTTCGCGACAAAGTTGGATTGTGTTAATTGGGTGGCTGGATACTTTTTGTAACAACATTTTGTGAACTGAAGAAGTATTATTTTACGTAGATTTGGTCGTTGAATAGTGAACTGTTGTTTCAGGCATTTATATTTTAGCCTTTAAAAAAAACTTTTAATCCAATCTACATATTTGCGATACCACAAAATGTTTCATGATTCTACAAAGCTTTGACCTGAATGCAAGTTATTTCCGTTACCAAATTACAATAGACTATCAAACTTTGTTATGGGACACTTAATAAGTTTAAACATACGGAACACTAATTATGTTACCCACACTGGCCTATCTGTGCACGTGCTAATTACTTCACATACGTCAAACGGTGGTACGTTTCATGACGGCATATATCTCAGCTATCTTAGCTTTATTACTCGTATGGGTAAGTATAAATTAGAAGTCAAGTTCCCCTGTACTAAAATTTCAACATCGAAGTACTATTGTTGTAATAGCTTAAGACGAAAAAATGCTAATAAATAATTATTACGTGATTATGATGGGATAGAATCGCAGTTTTAAGTGCACATAAATGATAAGTAAGTCGTTATGTATTCAAAATTATATCACAAATACCATCAAAGTAACATTTTAAAGGTTTTTGAGATCGAAAACGCTTAGGTAAAGGTGCTAGCAGGCTTACATTCAGGCACTAATTTCAAACACTTGGCTGTCATTAACATCTAAATGACCAAATCGAATGTCCCAAGAGGAGAACTTATCAGACAATGGGGGTGAGAACTTCGTTTTCCCGAAAACAAACTCAATACTTAAGGAGAATGTGAATAATACTGCTATAAAGTTACCAACTACTTCATTTTTAAATTACCGATTAAGTTTTTAATTAATTGAACATAAATAAATTAATCAACTTATGTCTATAACTTGAAGTAAATTAGGTATGATTATTTCACGAAAAAAGTACGAACTGTACGAACAAACAATTAAATAATATCAATAGAATTTGTTTCTCAGAGAAGTAATTTCTAAGTCATAAATTATAAATGATTTAAAGAATACGAAAAATTCTATTTCGCGAACGGCCGTAGAGCATGCCCTTAATACAACTTGTTCATTGTACGTTAGCAAAATGACCTTGATATTATAATACCATGCCCAGACAACATTACACAAGCAATTATTATCTGGCCCTTTGTTTGCAAAATTTCACGCAAAATTTCCATAATCTGAAACGTGGAGGTTGAATTTCAGGTTTTATTTTTTGGTAATTTGAATTTAATTTTGTAGCTTATTGCGTTCTATTGTTGAACTTATGTGTCGTTTTAAATGACGTCATATATGTTATACCACTTATTAAACGTCAATTTTAATCCATACAATTCCGAACTCACTTCTATATTGTTATAACTTATTAAACTATAATTGGTTGACAAGACAATCATTTCTTCAGGGAATAATTAAAAGTTTATCATTACTCAATAAAAACACTTTATCTAGAGAATTTAGAACATAAATTCTAACACCGCCTTCCATTAAAAAATACTCAGCATTTTTTTTTTTTCAGACATAATTACATCGAGGCTAGCAGAATCGAGAGGCAGTTTGTATGAGCCCTCAATTCCTTGACACAGCTAAGGAGGGATTAGGCTGCTTGTCGCACGCACTCAGATTCCACTGCTATAGACACCACCAAGTGAAATTTAGAGATAAAATCCTCTTTTAGAACCAAATGGCGTATTGAATTTGGTTTACGGACATATTTTTGGTGTATTGAAATGTTTAATAGATCTTGTAAATTTTATTATATGTTAAGTTAAATTGTTAATAAAATAACATTCATTAACTGAAGTTTTATATCCTACTATAAATCCCGGTCAATAACAAAAACTGCATCAGCTTTTATGAGGATAACGTATTTATAAAAGCGGTTTAAATAAAATCATAAAAATTGTAACTTCCATCTTCGGAGATTTCTCCTTAAAAATATCATTGATACGATAAAACTCTTATAAAATAACCTCTCCGTCTTAACATTCATTCTCACATAGATTGACTGTGTCAAAAAGTTTTTCTATCGTAAAAATCGCTGATAGCTAACTCAAGAATAAGGCGTAAAAACGAATTTTTCGCCGCCATTTACTAAAACTATAAAGGTCCCATTTCCTAAATCATGAAGGAAACTTTGACCGATTGCCGTAAACTGATATAATATTTATCCTTAGATTGCTTTTCCTCAAAAAAGAATGGCAACACATTGTTTGTTGTGAACAAACATTATTCCGGAATCGGATCGGTTTCAATAAGGTTTTTCGCGATATTTGCTACAGTATAGTCATTCTTTCCTAGGTTTCTTACCTAATGCTATGAATTATAAGAACTCTTTTGAAACTTACATTACCAATTTATGTTAGTAATCATTTATGAACTTTAATTGAAAAGTTTTCAACTTGTAGACTTGATAGTGCTCCTTTTAGAATTTATTTAATCATCGTAATGTTAGAACGTTATTCATATAAACAAGTCGGCGAATAAATTACTTAACTCAAAGGCGAGTACTGAGTTTATTCAATTCGAGATAGCACATTACGAACTAATGTACAGGATTTCTAGAAATAGCCACCTCATACGTCTAAAACTTCATAGCAGACTAAAGTTAGTAAGGGGCATGTTTTCTACAAACATAATGTGGTGCGGGGACGGCATGAGGCAGCCTGAGAGGTTGGTCCCTCCAGTCAGACTTTATCTGATCTAGCCCCTGGATTAATTAACTTAAATGCAACAAGTCCGAGTTTGCGCTGCTCTCGAGATAGTCTGTCGCGTGTTTTATTATGGAAGCTGCTGAATTAAGTAAGTAGAGTCACCCAGGATTATATTAGGTTTCGTTATAACGTCGCGACAGGAGATTTGTATGCAAACTTCGCTAATAATTGCTTTCTGATGTCATTGAGTGAAGATAGTTTTGAGTGTTCTGAAATTTACAAATGGACTTTAAATTTTATTAAATTCAAGTCGATGACAATTGTTTAACATAAATAAATAAGTGATCTTCTCATGACCGGTTCAAAGCTCCTTTATCATTTCATCTATGTATTTTCCCATCAACATTAATAGAATAACCAATAATAAAGTTACTCTAAAACCTGGCCATAAGCCGATGTAGATGTATTGTAAATATCTGACAATAACAAAAAAAATTATTATATCTTAGTAGGTAATTTCTACAGATTTGCAGTCTGTGGGATAATTGACTAAAAGGTAACAAGTTGAGTTTGCTTTGCTGTACAACAGTGCCTCGGTTTTTTGATAGGTACGAAATTATTGAGGCCTGATGAGCATATACCTTAGTATGGATGCGACTACATTTTGAAATTAGATATTTAAAATAAATACTATTTTAAAAAATGAGTTTGACACAAGAGTTCAGTAGATTGATTGATTGATTGATTGATTGATTATACTTTATTGCACACATATGACACATATATAAGTAGATGTTTTGAGGGTCTAAACATTTTGGCACGTATTAAGAAAACTGGACCAAAAAAACGAATACTAGTTTGTAATCAAAATACTTAACTATAAGATTAACGACATACTAAAATGAGAATCAGTAATTATTTCAACAATGAAGATAATATTATACAAAGAGCAACAATTTATTGGGAAGAGAAATCGTCGCCGTTGTATCGGATCCGTCGGAGGGACCGACGACGTCCGTTATTGGGACTCTGAGCTCACTTTCGCTCAATTTATATGGCACATTCAAATTTATGCCATATAGTATTGTAATAAGAGCGAAGTATACGGCAAAGATAAAATTGTTAAGTTATACGGAAGCGGCCTAATGACGACATGGACTACAATAGCACGTGTGGCCCCTTGTTATTGGTATCTGACCTGACCGCTACGAGCGATTTGTCTAAATGAGATCCGGACCTCTTCTCGAAGCTTTGTTATTTTTTTTCGTACATTGCTCCTTACTTGTGACATATTTCGGTACGAACTGCTCGTTTTCCTTGATTTTATAGATTTTGTCAGTTGATGTCTAAACTTTTTATTGTAGTTTTCAAAAGACGATCATTGGAGACTAAGTTTTTATTACTCCTTAGTGTGGTCCCACAACAAATAGTTTCAATACTTTGAATTATATGTATGTTACTCTAGTGTTTCCAGTAATGGGCTCTGAAAAGTTACTTGTATAATAATTTTGCACGATTTATTACAAAAGTAAATGATGATGTTGCTCCAAAATTAGGTAATATATTAAAGAACCTTTACCTAACATTAAACTATAATGAAATAACGCTGTTAAATAGAGAAGTTTAAGGAACGAATGCCTTTGGGCCTAGATTTTGTGATTAAATAGATCACAGCAATTTGAACTCAGTGTTGGTACAGTTAGGGGTTATAACAGCTTGACAGTTAACAGTTATAGGTACCCGAGTCCACCGCAACTACCGTAATCCCGTATACCGGCGATTAATCTTCGTTCCGGCTCTCACGAGGTGGTTTGTTGTGGGTAAATTTGTGGGGATGGCTACGATTTGCTGGCCATGGGCCCCGTGGGCCGAGTTCGTCATATATTAATCCTTTGTTGGTTTAATCGCCTCTTTTATCGATGGTAGATTAGAGGCACGAGGCGGTGTAAAGCCAAATTGATAACTAAAGGACGCAAAACCGACAATTACAACTGAAATTGAACTATGAATTTGTTACAATTATTTTGACATTAATATTTTTATTCACAACAAAGTGATCTTATATTAGTGAATCAATATATTTTTAAGTTTCCATTCCAACCGCATAATTAACTAAGTCTACACGATCAAACATACTACAATGCTCATAACATCAAAAAGTCCTATAAAAACCAAAATCAGTAGGTAACAACAACGCCCAAAATACGATAATTGCAGGTGTGTGTGATTTGAATATTTCAACACAGTCTTGAAGCGTAAACATACACATTAGGTGAGCATTGTTTTTTAGTAATTTGTGGTGTATCGTAGGCAAAGCGCGGAGGGCGGGCATGGTGTCACGTGACGGCGCCCCGCCCGCCTAATGTTTCACTCGCGTTACTGTGACAACTTCTGCCTTCTACCAAATTGTATTTTCGTGTTCGGCCGAGTTTTCCTTATAAATACTGTCATTAAGACAGCGACACGGCGACAGGTGCTAATGTTTGTGGAAGTATCGAACCCATTAATGTAAATAATGTAAACAATATATGTTATGACTTATGACATTTACTGACACCTCGTGAGATTGGGATCGATTTTTATTTAACTGAGGAATTCAATTCCCGTCAATGTTATGTGGAAAGGAACAGTATAATGATACGACCAAAAAACTTATAATCCAATTTAATTCTTGTAACAATAAACACGAGCGCTAAGTCCCATAAGTAGATTGATAAATTCTCAAGTAAATTATATTGCTCGATTCCATATGCTGGGGTATTAAACGGATAAAGTATAAGCCCACGAATGATGTTTGATACGACTATAACGACAAACTTCCACGAATAAATTAGTAAGAGGGGAATTGTGGAGCGGGCAAAACGCTTGTTATCTCCATTCGCGATTTTACAGCTCCAAGGGAACAAAATCTTTGGAGTAATTATTCGAATTTGGAGTTTGAGGGACTCTGAATAAAAAAAGGTACGACAATTTTTGTACAAAAAATGTTTGAGGAGGAGAATTTATGTACGAGCATGTAGGCGCGATAGCGACGAAATGTCAATGATAAAATTTCGAGACAAAATGTTAGTCGGTGTTAATTTTTATCAGTGGCGGCGGTGCTGAAAGGTGTCATTTCGCTGGTCCGATATCGCATCCGTAAAATGTACATAGCATGGCGGTAACTTTAAAATGAGCCCTAAAAGACGAGAGGAAGGTAGCACCCGGGGCGTCATTATGAAGCCCCACGTCATTTGTTTATTAAACATCCTGCGAGGTGGAACAGAATAATGGCACAGTAGACTTTGTCACGGCCGCTTTACCCTGAAATTAAATCGTAATGATGATGCGAACCTCACTCGCCGCCGTTTTCGGCTCCCCCCAGCCCACAGTTATTAAGTCCCGTGTCGTCTTGAGGTCAAAATGAATAGGTTTTTTAAAAGCCCACCCGGTATGACAACTGTCATAGTTATGAAAGGAATCGCGTTGAGTGGTCTACCGAGGTTACATAGAAAATGAAAAAATGCGACGGTTTTTCATACTTTGTAGGCGACACCATTTTGTAACGAAGTGGATGTGTATGTATGTACGAACTTATTCACTAAAGGAACTTTGTCATTTAAATAAAAATATCGTAGCAAATATTTACATATATCGAGTACTAGTAGAATCATCATCACCATCATCACCCGAGCCTTTTCCCAACTATGTTGGGGTCGGCTTCCAGTCTAACCGGTGTCGGCTGAGTACCAGTGTTTTACAAGGAGCGACTGCCTATCTGACCTCCTCAACCCAGTTACCTGGGCAACCCAATACCCCTTGGTTAGACTGGCGTCAGACTTACTGGTTTCTGACTACCCGTAGGTAACGACTGCCAAAGATGTTCAATGACAGCCGGGACCTACAGTTTAACGTGCCATCCGAAACACAGTCATTGGTGTCCAAGATATACTTAGAAAGTACATACAAACTTAGAAAAGTTGCATTGGTACTTGCCCGACCTGGAATCGAACCCACGCCCTCACACTTGAGAGGTTGGCTCTTTAACCACTAGGCCACCACGACTATTAGTATTAGTACTATTAGTACTAGTAGAAACAAAACAAAATAAATTATTTATTGTATGTTTATAGTGACATTCATATACCTATGCGTTTTACTGATACACGGATATGTGAAAGAGACTAATTTAAAACACAGCGGGGAACAACAAGGGATACAGCTAGCTTAAGAAGACTGAAATAGGAAATTGAAATTATCAGCAGACCGTTAAGATTTATTTCGGCTTCTATAAAAGAATTTTAATTAAAAAGTTGTTAGAAATATTCGCAAAGAATATGTAATCTGTTGTTAGATGAATTATTTCATAATTGGTCGTTAATTGTGCCCAAATTACAGAGTTAGCAAACTTTTTTACAGCTCGTAGGTAGATACGAAAAAAAGGAGCGAAATTACTTTTTTCCGCCATGGTTTTTGATAGGCTGAAATTAAAATTATTATTAAGTATTTCAGAAGAATGTATGAACATAGATGATAGAAATCGTTTCTCGTGAAATCGCAAAAACTTAAGAGAAGTTTTAAATCTTCGCATGAAGATGATGTTAGTAAGTACAGTAGGTAATTAATAATTTCTAATGCGACTACTTTCTATTACAAATGTAATAATATCTTTAAGTCTCTTTTTTAGGTAAATTACTGAAAATTCTAAATGTCACTTGAGTTATTTCCCATGTACTTAATTCAAAACGTATTTTTCTGAACTCTTTTTAAACATGGATTTTAAAAACGCCGCGGGTTCTGCCTAAAACAGCACCAAGCGATCCCCAGCGTCCGTATTCAATTAGCAGACGTGATTAAATTTTTACGCGACTTAAAAATACTTTCTGTGTAACCTACTTCAGGAAATTTACTACCTACTATCTACTGCCAACAATTTTATTAACATAAAAAATATAAAACCTACAAACTTAAGGCTTAATGAATTTGTATTTTAATGGAGAAATTATGTTTAAAAGTAATGTCGGTAACCTCAGTTTGTTTACGTTGCTTATTGATACTAGGGCGCTATGAGTTGATGATGTTAGTAAAATAATCCGTGCGGGACTTTATTAAGGCGTAAAAATAGAATGTTGCTACGGTAATAAAGTGCAGGCCTACCTGCGGTAGCGGTTTTCATGATGCGGAAAAATAAACTAATATAGTTCTTATGGGCACTTGATAAATGGCAAATAATATTTCATTATAACTAAGTGTTTTAAGTATTTTTAGATATTTTATCTACTGTAGATGAAAAATCCATCTACTACAAGACTGAAAGAGGACTATAAAGAAACGTTCAATTTGTGTTTTAAAAAGTGATTGATCTTTGTCTCTAATTTCTGCAATCACTCGAGACATACGTCCCACCAAACAAAACAACATCACAGAACAGAAAAATAGAATTACGTGCACTCGTCCGCGCCAATTATACTCGCGATGCATGCAAAACGGCTCGAATCAGATTCTGTAGTACCGACCTGTGTCAGCAAGTTGAAGTACAAACATAAATCTACAACAACCCCCTCTAGGGAATAAGTGTGGAGTAATTTGCGAGCACACGAGCTTGCTTCGTCGCGAACATTAACTATTAAATTCGTTGCATATTAAACTACAACCTTAGCGCTGTAATCCAGACCTACCTGAACGTTAGGTTCGTTCTCGCGAGGCTCTTCAATGCTTCTTAAGTAACTTATGAGTTTTGGAACTTCTGTAGAATCGATATTGAGATCTGGGGCCGTTTGTTGTGGTGAAATGCTTAATATTGCTAAACTAAATAACGAACCGCACCACGTGCCTTGCGCCGACTTGCCGACAGGGATTGAATATTGGACTGGGAGAAAATTTCGTCGAATAAAACAGAATTCGATTACAAAACAAGAAACAAATGAGATGAACCATCGACGACGAGGGTGCAAATCTCAGGTGATTCGAAGGTTCTCAAAGGAAGGAGAAGTAATGTCGAAAAATGCCCTCTTTGTTTCCGACAGGCAACAGGCCCACTCTGTTCTGGTTGAGAGTACGGAACCCCACTTGACACGCTTCATTTTTACCTTTTCTTTAAATTGAAACTGGAGCGAGGGTGCTCTTTCTATGCGCCGTGTATCAGCCTTCATTATGAATTAACAAGATTTTTCAGAAATTTTTATATTTTTAAACTCCCCTCCGTTAACCGGGCTGCTCTAAAATTCCTTTAACCAATACCGCGGACGTAAGTGCTTAGTAGTAAAACTGTTGGAACTCACTAGACTGGATGGCGTAATACTTGCCACATGATCAATGACCGAAAAAAATACTATTCCAGTATACTATACCCAGTATATTACAAGTTATCGTAAACTAGTCACAAAATTGAAGAAATTAGGTAAGTTTGTTGCACGGATTAACTTGTTTCGTGCCAGTCTTATGATCGAAACCGTTATAATGGCGTTGTGTAAGCATATATATCATGATATTTCCCATAAAATTTCCCATGTTGGTGGATATTCTACGAGCACAGAGAACAACTTTTCCCATCGGGTGCGGTGCACTGCGGCCGTGGCAATGCACTTTCGCTGACCCCTTGGTTCCTCCCACGGCCGGCATCTCTCTCCCTCTCCTAACTTTCTTCGTGTGTTGTCTCGCTCGCACGCAGTTGCGCCTGCGCTTCCCGGGTACCGAGGTAATAACATTCTACGACGCGGTACGCCGCCGTGTGGAACGGGTTCTGTCGATGACTTCCACGATTATTTGTATGAAAGACAATGGTCAGCGTGTGTGCTTTTAAGAGGCTGACTTTAGATGCAGTGATACAGGTAGATATTAAATTTTGTGTAATGATGTCTTAACAATCATTGACGATAAAATACTTAACTTTAACTTACGAGTGATTTTAAAAATAACCAACTATTGTAAGTAATTTAAGCATTCTTATAGTAAAATCAAATTAAAACTTAAAACCATGTTATGTAAACTTAACAGTTTCAGAATGTACGAGCAATTGATTCAGACGCCGTAAGTGGAATAACTTTCTTGGTTAGGAGAGCGTCTCGACTGTCTTTGTTAACGCCCTATACAGTTACGCTTATCTAGTTGCATTCCAGGTGAATGATCTTCGCACACGATATTCTTAAACTTTAACTCTCGAGACGACAAACCTTGCAAACGCCAGGCTACATAATACTCAACAGCTATTTACTCTACACCAGCTTCGGAGTCTGCGTTATTTTTTCCTAAATTTCATACTACATCTGTGTAACTGGTACAGTGTCACAAACGTGACTCAAGTTACGGATTACGTGGGAGAGCTCTGGAATGGTCTGAACAGTTTGCGAGCGATATGCTTAGTATGCAATCGGGCGTCACTGATATTTCGACTTTATCTATCAAAAATTTAGGGCGACATTCGTTAGTATCACACTCTGGGGGACGTCGTTCTAGGCTTGTGAGCGTAGGTATCACCTACCGTGCTTCCAAATGAACTAACCTGGACGTGACAGCCGCTGTATTATGAGACGTAGGGCCAAGTATTTGGGTGCACATTCGATCGCAGAAGCACTGCCCATACGAGGGAATGCGTCTGGCAGCATTCCATCGCACAATGAGTAATTTAAAAATTCAAAAACTCGTCGAGGCTCGGCGTGCGCGAGGTGAGGCGATCCAACGAGTGCCGCTCTGCAATTGAGACTGTTATCTGCCTGCATGCTGCTACACAACGTACATACATACGAGGGAATAATCCGCGCCGCTGAATAACACGGTTACCTAAATATAAACTCAACTATCGAAACGTATGCTGCAATCGAACAGAAGCGTAACGTATCGAAATTGTAACTGCAAATAAAACCGAGCGATTCGTTACAATATAGGTTCATCTCTTATTCCGGCAACATTCGAATAGGAGCAGATCAGCGCAGCGCACCGGAAGGGTTCCTTGGATCTAATATCGAAGGAAAGTAAAAAAGGAATGAGATGGTTGTACGTGAAACGCGATCTCATAGCTAATTGGTAAACATACTGCGAACAAATTGCGCGCGATCGTCCGAAGCTAGCTCTACTATTTTTAAATGAAATTCTTTCCACTCATATATTCCCAAGCACAATTACATCGTAGTCCAGTTACGTTGGTTTTTGGAATTCCCAAACAGGTTGTAGAATTTGATTGCGTTTTAATTATTCAGCATTCATTCGATGCATATCCTACATGTCGATTCGCAGAAGTGTTGTCATATTTCAATCACATGTACCTGTTCTCATGATGCTGAACAGTATTTCTTTCAATGAGCTCTTTTTTCCAGAGAATTAACTGTAACGATTGTTTGAGAAGGTAAACGTCTCGTCATGAAACTGTAATTATTTTATGGTGAATAAAACATAATCTTTTTAAATTTAATACGTAAATATGCACCATCTATTTTATTTATAAAAGTAATAAGCGATGTTGAAACTTAAAAACTATAAATGATATAATTACAGTTATTAGTAATTATAAACTTGAGGTGTACGAACGAATCTTGAGACTTAACCAGCTTGAAAATGGTTCATCGTTAGCAAGATAAACCTGGACCTAATAATATTTAACGCAGAGTTTAAAATAGCTTGATTGCGGCAGTTTAATTTCCCGGAGTTGGATGTTTGAGTAGGAACTTGAATCTTAGTGGGTGGTTTTTAAGTTTCAATTTAGCGGAACGTTGAAGATGGAGGGTGGGCTGCAGGGGATATTGGACACTGAATCAGCATGCGAGAGTTTAAATTCATTGGAGTTACATTTGGAGTTTTTCGCCGACGGGTGCAATGGGAACATGTTAGAGTGAGGTGGTAAAAACTCGGCCGTAATTAGTCTTTGGATCCGAACCGTGAACAGATGCGGGGGAGGGCTGAGTGCTCGCGGAGGGCCGATGCGTCCCACTCTGACTGCTGAATTACATTTTCCGATGGCTACGAGAAATATTTTTGCTTCGATTTGAATTTTGTTTGCGTGGTTGAAACGTTGCATTGTATTTTAGTTTGTTATAACTGGCGTTGATAGTTTTCATTGAAAGTTTTCACCGCTTTTTATTTTTCAACATCATTATTGTATTTCTCATAAATGCCACATCCCAAATAATGTTTATAATTATTGCTTTAGACACAGCCCTATGTAAAGGTACGCGCACATTATGGCAAGCCACAGCTGGGCGCACCGCAGCGCGTTAATCTACTGGAATCTCTATACGTTTTACGGACCTACAGCTACATACTGCGTATCGTAATAAAAAACCAACGATGCGCTGCGGCTTCGCTTCCACTAATGTGCGCGAACCTTAACGTAAGCCCCCTTTAATTTATTGTTATTAGCCTCCGTCAATACTGAGAGAAAACATAAACTTTTTACTAATATTAATCTTTTTTACTGCCCACTCATTCTCATATTTTTCTCATGAACTACAAACGTAGATAATAAATATTTTTATAACACTTCGAATGATTCTTCAGTATCATTAACTTGACGGTTCAAAGAGAGTCCGCGAAGTTGTATAAAAATAAACTATAACATTTGTAGACGAAAATTAAGTACACAGAGATTGTATTAAAAAGTTTAAAATGTATATATTTACGCAAGTGTAGGTCCACTGAAAAAAACGCGCATAACTTTTAGCGAAGTACGACTCTCGCTTTGATACTTCTACAAGTATGAAAAAGTCTTGTTGATTAGCTCTTGAAGTTTTTATTTCGACGTATCTTTTACTTTTTTCGTCTTATTACGATTTTGAACAACTTTCGTGGTCCTTCAAGTTTTCCGTATAAAATAATATTAAGGAAACAAATTAATTGCTAACAAATAGACGATTCATTTGGACATTTTTCTTTTGTAATTCTTGTTATTGTAAAGATGTTTTGGCTAATATTAATATTATATTCTAGAAAAGACAATATTATTTACAGATAAATATCTATATATATTCATGTTTCAACCCTATATCAAAAACCTTTTTTCCACTACATCCCAAGCTACATACAATTGTTAGCAAAACATTACCAATAAAAGCGTGTTCACATGAAGTACTCAAACTATTTTGAATGACAGAATGGGCGTGATTGAGCTGGGGCAGTGTGAACACGATAACTTTTGAAATGGACTCACCGTGTCGGACGCTGTGTAGCGCCCGCTGCTGCACTCAAGTAGTGAAGATTCACTCACCTGAGAACAAATGAGAAATATTGTTACAGCTAGTTCGTTTATATCGATTCCTGGTACATTTTGCAGGGAAACAATCGCCCCATGGAATTCTATGGGGGACACTGTATGTAGGTGTAATCGCACGAGGTCGAGCTATTTCTTCGTGGCTTTTGCTATACTTTTTTATAAGCATGGGTATCAGAACCTCAAACAATGAATTTTATTATGAACTGTAAGCATTCTACTTAGTTGCTTTAATTCTTAAAGAATTCCACTAAAGTAGTTTATAGTACAGAATTGAAATTATATTTCAAGACCGTATATTGTAACGTTGCCTAGTAATTTTTAGTTTACAAAAGAAAAAAATACAGAATTCATAAAAGCTTATTTTTCCACAAAACCCAAGTATAACAAAAAAAAAACAGAGCTCACTCATAAAACACTTTCACAAATATTTTCAGGCTAAACAAAAATATTTCGTTAATTCACAATAAACAAGTGCAGAACTAAAAGCTGAGAGTTCTTTGTATTCCCTTCTATGTCTTTAGATTCAGTGAACTGATTCTAATCGGATGTTTTTCCTGTGTTTTGCTTGTTTTTGCTTCTCAAGGGCTTGTCTGTAAGCGTCCGGGATTTTATTAGCAATGAACATTCAATTACTGGATCGATTTTATTTATTTAATCGTCTATTCCGTCTTTGTTTGATTTTGATATTCTTAGAAATAAATGATATGTTAATGTTTTAAACATTATATTCTACTGGTAGAGTATGAAGACTTTCTTGTACATCTAATAACAAAATTAAATTCAGGAAAAAGCTCCGATACATTCCATAAAAATCATCACATTAATTCACAAATACAAATTGCAACACAAATTAATAAATCGCGTGCATTAAATGCATTGTTTATAAAGCCCGTTACGCTCGGAACGTTGTTCTATTCCGATTCATAGGGGTGGTCCACAATCCCCGCTTAACTTCATTATGAGAGCGAATTGCTAAACGCTCCTATTGTTGACCACGGCCCGGGGTTTAAGGGGCGGTTAGTCATGCAAATAGACGTCAACTAGAAACAAGCTCTTGGGGATTCGCCGAATGCGTTCCGATGTTTCGGTCTGCGTCGCCGAGACGTCCGAGAAATTCAATCAGTTTAAGGATTGAGAGTGTATTTTATTTATACTGTGGCTGGTTCTAGATAAAGTATTAGCATCTTAAAGATCTCGCTAGGTTTAATGCTTCGGAGAATATAATAAACAAAAGATTGTGCTTGTTCTAAAAATATAACACCACTTAGAATAACTTCGTATTTCCCGAAACAATTCTTGTTTCGTGCAGCTTAAACAAATTAATAGTATGATATTTCAACGAAACATATGGTCTATAAACAGTAAGCTTAACTGTACACCTACAGTAACATATTATCGTTTTCCATTTGCCGTTCAATTTGGAAACACCTATTAGTTTGTCATTAAACTAACCCAAATCTGAACAGCTATTGTACCGAGAACTGAAAGTCGATCAAACGAGGGACCAGTTTAAAGGCCAAAATGATTTTCTGCTAATAAACGTTTAGCGCACAAAGGACGGTAATGGAGAATGGATTATGGATCTCTGTTATTAATGCTGCTCCAATGTAGCCGAGCATAGAAACTCGATAGTACGAATAATAGTGACGCGACAAACGACCAGCGCCAGAATTGTTTCGCCTCACTATTGAACGGTTCCATTATTGACGTATTAACTGCTACGATAATACACTTTGATGGAACATTCGCGATTAGGTCTCGGAATGAAGTACGATCAAATTGAACAATCGTACAAATACTCGCCGTCAGGAATGCAATGAATAAAGGATGCTTTCTAATTCTTTTACAAAAGGGTGACGGAAAACAAAAGAGAAATCCTATGTTTTGAATTCTGATGTTGTATGGAAATCCAGACAATAGGAGGGAAATACGAGGACAAATCTGGACATACTCCTGTTTGGACAAATTCCTCGGAATCTTTTCATAGATGCTACATTTTACATAGTACATGTATGATTGGAAATATTGGCTCTCAGTATTAATATACTTTTTCCAAGGGTTGGTGATGTTTTGGTACATGAATTTTATGAATGGAATTTAATACTACAGTATTTTATTTCTCTGAAATATGCAGCCATTTTGTTTTAACTTCGTACCTATTGCGTACATTACTCAAATATAAAATATATTAAGTTTCATAAAGGTCCACATGCCTTGATTTATTTCTAATCCAAAACAAATAACTGCACTGATAATTATGATGCCTTTAAAAATGGAAGGCTTTTATTCATTTATTCAATAAAAAAAACTTACACTATTATAACAGGCTTCGCCTAATGCAATAGGTACCTAGTTATGTTCCAAAACGGCTTATATAACTAACGTAAATGATAATAGAAGGCTAATATGCCTTAGATGATTTTATCATCTGATAGATTTAATTCAGAACATAATTCCATATACAATTGTTAGAAAAACGTAAACTAAGTTAGTTTATTAATTCATATTAAAAATAAATATCCGAATAATAAATGGCGATTAATTTTTCCTATAGATTTCCGAGACGAACAACAAGGATCGTTGATCTTAGCCCGGCTCACGTTTCCTCAACAATTTTATCTTTCACTTTTTCTTCAACCCGAATAGATCTCGGGAAAGCGTTTAAGGCAAACTTTATGTATTGATAATGGAAGATACGACAAATGTCGGGAGTCATCCGCTACGCTAAGCGTGACTTACTATTGGCACCGATTAGTGACGAATGAGTAGGTACGCACACTTATACACGTCCCTAGGTAGGTACAAGAGCTTTAGGCGTGAGTTATATTGAAACAAAATATTGTGAGAACAGCTGGATTTCTATCTGTATCTGATGTATCTATCACTGCTGAAATAATATGTATATATGAAAGTCGCGAGAATTAATGAGTTGGCTTTAATCATCAAATGAGCTCCCGCTGAGGGTGCAGCTGGACGGAGTGTCAGACTAAAACGAAGCATGGATAGTCAGTAAGAGTCTAGTAGTCAGTACTTCCTTCTGGAAGTACCTGTGAACAAGGCACAACCCCGGCAAAAATAAGGAGGCCTTTGCTCAACTTTGGGACGGTATAGACTATAAAAAAGAAGTCGAAGTTCAAAAGAGAACACATCCCGATTCCTTTCCAGCAGCACTATGACCAGAGCAGTTCTCAAACCAACTTTCTTCAGTTGCTCAAGTGAAAGGTCGAAAGTTCAACTCACTCATACATCGCAGATCGAGTGTTATAACTAACATTGTTCTGAAACTAATATGTCCGAATATTCCAAGGATATCAAATTATCATACTATCATGCTTTAAATGTATACAGCACAAAATCAAACACTAAATTCATATACATATTTATAAACCATTACGATAGCTATGAGAATCAAAGAGCTGTCTTCGTCACTCAAAAGGACTTTAACTTTTAACTTTCATAACATTGCACCGAACAAACTGAAATTTCACAAAGAACGTCAGTCTTAAGACGAGGTAGATAGTGGAGAAAATCCACTATTTAGGAGTCGTGACGTGAACAAGTGAACATCAACGATGCCCGGGGCTGATCACAAGTTAATGCAGCTGAACTTGTTGCACCGTCATGTCTTAAACTTAACCGTGCCATAACTAATTACACCGACCGACCATGTTTGCTTTGTAAATGTAAGATGAAGTTTCTGAATTTCGTTATAGGTTGCTAACTAATAGCTTTGTGTTAAGATGATGAGAGGAGGAATTTTGTTAAAAGGAGAATTTTTATTTCGCTGAATTGTTTTTGTCCGGATTCTTCAATTGTTTCAGTCAATCTGTCTACAAATCGCGTGATGTTAGTCCCAGGTGGGTGCCAGTAACGTCCGAGGTGTATCGGAATTCTAGATGGGGAAAATAGGACAAAATTAAAATAATGCACAAAAAACGGAAAACGTTGAATAAAATACGGGACATACGATCTACTAGCCAAGATTAAAAGGAAGCTATATAGTTTCATAATAGAACAATAATACAACGCTAACATTAAACACATGAAAATGCTAAAATAATTCCAATGGTTAGCATTACAAATAAGACGTGTAACAATACAGCCGAATAGCACAACCGTGAAACAGTCTCAGAGTCACCTTGTGTTCAGTTCATTACCAGTCTACGTCGACTTACGTCATGCAATGTTCAAAACTTAATAAACTTTAAACAATACCCGGGAAGATGCGTTGTCAGAACTTCTAAAACTTGAAGTGAAACAGGCAACCGACGGAGCTGCGCCCCTATTAAGATACACATTGTGTCTTATGTTTAATAACATACCTTCGCAATACGTAAGTGTACCTTAAACCCGAGCAACTTACACAGAAACTGTACCTACGCCTAAGCTTTGTCACAAAATAATTTGACCGAGCAAAGTACTTTTATTTGATGGCATGTCCCCTGAATAGTTTTCAACAAAGAGAAGCTTTCAATTTCATTAAATACGACAACAAAAAGATCAGATGGAAGTAATCACAGAACTGCTTCGAATTAGTTTTCACAATTTCAAAGGAGGCATTCCAAGGTTAGACAAATGTTAGAGATGGTGCAGGATGGAGGCCGCACGGTAAGCTTATCGCCAATTCTCCTCTCCTTTGATCACGGAATACTTGGCGACTTCTGTTGCCAATTTAAAAAACTTGGCTTTGTTCGTGCGAGTTGTTTGACCACTTCTTTCTTTGTTTCAATGGGAGTAGGCACCCATTTGAAACGGTAAATTAGGAAACATTTTGATTGGCGGGTCACACGACACCGATAAACTTTAGGGTCTTGTTTCGGCACAAACCTTTTAAAGAAATTACACGTTTCACGCCTCTTCCTTCTGCATCAAATGGTTTTATTTATTTCATAATTTGCTCATAAGGAATATGTACATAGGTAAGTACAAAATATATTTAAGCCCCTTAATTTCTCTGTAAGACTACACTGCATTATTTTCTCCCCATATAATGTGAAACATTTTTTAAATTGGGCCATAAAGCGAAGCCTTACCGAGCCAGCCTGGGCAGGTAGCAGAAAATTTAATAAAGTAACGTCTATTTTATCATGAATTATTCTGGAAAGTACGTTTTGAAATTTTTAAATTAATTCGTGATGTCTCAGGAAGGAATGCATGCGAAAAACTAACTCCACACATACAAACACGAACGTTACAAATGAGTAAGGAAATGCATCCCGAAATAAGTAAGGAACGTAAAATTCCAGCACGCGGCCAGTTCGGCGTACGCCACACGTGTTCAACGCACTGCGTATGACGCGCCTAGTAAATAAACAAACAGGAAATATTACATTTTCTTAAACCCCATCCTGTCGGCTTTTCTTTGATTTTTATTTATAGAAACATAATAGGTATAGTAAAATTGTACAGTTTAATAGCTTATGCGAAGTTAAATGCTTTGATGGTCCCTATAAAAAGAATATGCAAAGCGAACGAGATTAAAAATGAATACATGAATCTTACATGAATAAATGCATTAAGGCTGTGTACATAGTAGTTTTATTGGTTTCTGAGCATTTATCTTTATTATTCCTTTGTATGGCGGTGCAGTTCGTAGCTGTACCGTAATCTCATCCATTCAAAGCACGTCGACTGTTTATTAACATATCGACCATAAAACGGACAGGCGCGAATCTGTGTCGATTTTTTCCGACTTTCCGGTGCAGACGGCTATTCATCGAGCCTTTTTTGCTATCGCTTCACTGCCAGCCTATTTTTGCTGAAAAAAGGATCAATGATGTTTTCACAGGGAAATAGATGTACAAACTTACATGCTTTTCGAGGATCCTTTTAATAGAATTCTAAAGGCATGGGAGTAATTAACGTGATTTCAACAACTTGCGCAGTCATAGAAAAGTTTGAACATACGCTAGCTAGAAATTGAGTGTTTATTTAACTAGAATTTAATTCATAAATATTTAGGAAGGTCTTGCGAAAGCACTAGAAGCACTACCTTCATATGAATTTTACGTCTAAGCGAATTTTAATTAAAATTTCAACAATACAATGAATATAAAATAACGAGTATTTATATTTTCAACACACAAGATGACAGTAATGGATCAAATAAAAAAATCACTGTATGAGACGATATCTTTCGAAACGGCACACGATACAATAAATAACATCGCAGAATAAATAAACGGCAAAGAGTTAAAATATGACAACGAATCGATAGGAATGAATAACATCGCCATACGATTTCAATGTTTGTGTTCACGTCTGTTTGTTTACCATACACAGGAATGAGACGACGACCGCCGGATCCCCAGTATCCGCGCAGTCTAGTCTCGCAAACACAAGAAAATGAAAATAAATAAAAATCTCACTTACAACGTTTTGCGACACAGAAAAATGAATCTGTCTAAACGCAAAAGGGGACAAAAGATTAATTGAAAATCGATATAGGGACATACCTTTGCGAATCTATCAAAATACATTCACTTTGAAACGATAAGGTCGGACTGAATTATACTGTCAGTCATGATTAATGCGGACTTATGACATGCTTTATTGACTCTTCCGCCATAAAGCTGACGATGCAAATAAAATGAAATCCCGTATCATTGAAAGAAAATACCTGCGCTCAACTAATTAAATGAAAAGATGATGATTTATAACAGCTATTAACTGAACCGCTCTGTTTAAATATTGTAGATTTTTCCTAAAGATTGCACGCTGAACAGAGTAATTTTATATAGAATAAGTTTTATTTATCTGGGGAATTAAAAGTTATGCGATGAAAATTGTATAATGAAGATAATACTATAATTGGAATGGGTACTGCATCTTTTAACTGCAGGTACATTAACTAATATTGCACACGAGATACTTATCTAAAATAAAGAAATCGTTTATTAGCTACACGCTGGGAGATGGTCACTTTACTGCTCTCCGTTTAACTTTATCTATGACTATCTACGTGTCCCGGCTTCGCTCGAGTGCATTTAAATAATGTGACGAATGTAATAAACTTTTTCAAGAACATGCAACAGCGCCCGACTGGTACTTTAATAGATCAAGTGATTATAATAAAAAGACAACTACACTTTGTAAGTTTTTTGTGTCATTAAATAAAGTTCCGTCGAGTTTTAACATTGTAATGGCCAGGAAATGAACATAATCATTGCAGATGTAATTTTTTCTAATATTATAAAGCTGGAGAGTTTGTTTGCTTAGACGCACTTATCTAAGGGACTACTGGACCGATCTGAAAAAAATTATACGCGGGTACCACCGCTGGCGGTAGCTAGTTTACTTATACAGGTACCAAGTAAAGAAATCAATAGCATACAAATAAAGGGCGCACGTCGTATCAATTAGCTCAATTTCACCCTTTTTTATACAAATTCAGAACCATTAATAGCACTGGTTTATTTGAAAACCATTAGCGGCCCGAATGGATACGGTTTGAATCACCGATAAAATGAAAGCCTGTCTTTCACAAAAGCCTCGCGATACGGGTCCAATGTGAATTGGAATTATTAAATTAACTTTCTAAAAGAAAATATTATGTATACAATTATTATGAAAGGGAAGTTCGCGTAAAAAAAAAAACAAAATTTAAATCCGTGTCACTGATCTCAATGACTAGGAAGGATTTATTAACAGGCCCGGGTTTTTTTAATTACGCTTAATCCGATACAAAACCGCGCAGAAGAACACAATCAACGCTGGGTGCGCAACACTAAATCAAAACAAACTTCAGACTGGATCCCTTTTACAAACTTTCTAAATAACGGCGAACAATCTTTTTCATTAAAAATCTCCATGAGCCCGATTATTAGGGAAGTAAAACGCCTCCGGTGGGCCGGACCGGAGTTTGGGAATATTCGCAAGATTTTCGCGAGGTCAAACTTGGGAATGTTAACAGATAATTACGGGTAAGTTTTAGCTAGCACGAGACATTTAACAGATGCTTTATTCGGGAGCGCGCGGCCGCGAGCGCACGATGAATGCTAATGAGACGGCTTCGCGCCCGAATACGGCACCTACGTCGAACACAATAAGCGTGGGATTGGCGTGCTTGCGCCCCGGCCCGGCTTCCCGAGCCGCCCGTTAACACATTTGGACTCGTGTCTAAGGTTAATTAGATTAGTATCCAACAATGCTACGCAGATGTTATATAAAAACAGATTTGGGGTACGTCACGCGGTTTATTTCGCAATGAAAATTAATGATGAAAGTTTCTTCGTAATATTGTGCTTTTTCAGTTTATAGATTTGCCAAGGTTGGCTGTCGTTGATTCCTCCTTATAGGTCATGCATATTTTGGAGTTTCAAAATATGTTATAAACACCATCTTGCACGGAGCATCTCTAAGACACCAGCAATTTACATGAGTTGTGACAGTCATACATCCTTCCGTGCGTTACGGGCCAATTAATTTTACACGGAAACGGATATATGAGCAAGGCGCAAATGGTTTCATCACACATATAATTTACTGTCTGTATATATCATCATAGTGCTCGTGTGGATGTAATGTTTGTTTGTGTGCGTTAGAGAAAGGCGTTCGTGATTTTCTAGTCGAGCGCCGATTCGGATTATAAGTTTTACAGAACATTGATTTTATAAACAAAGAGTTAAAATTATACGAGGATGGAGATTTTGAAGTACTTTAAGAATGTTTTCAAAGTTGTTAGAATTATTCGTTTGTCGACTTTTATAAACCGTACTTATGTAAGAAATCCACCTGAACCAATTCATTACATTGCATTTCATAATGCAGCACGATAGTTCTACATTCAAAACACGTAGCAGCTGACATTCTACCGTGATCCTCTCAATTCCAGCGCATCCCGGGACATCACTTCATACAAACACAATATATCTGGCAACACCTTAAGGTAAGCAATCTGTGTAAAAGCTAATTAATGCCGAGCAGGAAACGGAAGGGCAACGGGTCGCGTCATTAGATGCATTATGCAACGCGCGACGCATGCGCCGAGCATCACAATGTGGGACTGTGATGTCATGTGCGAAATGTTGCGGCGGTGCCTTTGATTTGTGGCGAAGGAAATTTTAATTTACTAACGGCATCTTGGGAATTGTTTACAATTATACTGGTCGTGAGCACACGTAAAATTTTGACTGGTTTTGAATAACAATAGTCAATAAATTGATTATTTTCAAATACCAAAATATACATACATATTCCTACAAATAACATGCAAAAAAATTTACAGCTAACAAAATTTTCCACTGAAAAGACAATCACGATTGATGCTCGATTCCCAAAATTACGTAATACTGTCTATATAAATGTATTCGCACAACCGATTGGTACCTACCCGCTACCAAGCACTCAGAACATAAGTGTAGTTATTTAGCAGTATTTAAATAGTCGCTTTCAAAAATAAATTTCTTAGCAGATACGAGTGCAGTGATTTACTATGATAGCTATCGGCGAGTGAGAGAAAACAGGCGCCCGAACGTGGCCGTTTGCACGAGTGCGCATTTTATATTGTACTCTAACAAGCGCTAAGAACATCTTAGTGATTAAATTATATATTCGTTTACATTTCGGCCTTTTGGTATATTTTCGATCGTAGCCAAAACTATAATTTTTTATCAACTTTCCAGGAACTTTTTTTAAACTTAAACCTAAAAGCCTGAAGTTTAAAAAAAAGCAACTCAGCGGCTAATAAGGAAGATAACCTAGCTTAGGATTCACTCTCACTGTTATTACTATTTACTAGCAAATAAATAAAAGAATTCAGCTTATTCAAAGTCAGTTAAATAGATACCTTACCGGTAAACAGGTTTATAAACAAAAAAAAGTCATAGAAACACTCGTGTCTCCAAGCAGCGTAAGTCGCGCGCCTGAACGGAAATGTGTAAGTTAATGGTGCATCACTGGACTCATTAAGCCATACATTATTGCTGAATGGCGCTCCGAGTGGCACATACATTTCGTATTCGATGCCTTCGCGTTAAGGCTAAGACATTCAGGCAACGTGCTTCTTTCTGTTTTTAGGATAGGTGACATAAAAGAGTACAATACTTCTTACAAATGTAATTTTTTTCCAATCGAATATTAACCTTCCGGTACTGTGATAAGGTTGATCTCTTAAAGAATTGAATCTATTAAAGAAATTTGAAAGATTGAGGTAGAGTGACGTGCTGGCGTCTGTACACTGGGCTATTACGTAAAAAAAGAGGCCAAAACGTGTATTAAGTCCACATATCTCACCACTGAAATCCATGCCCACGGGAGTGGAAATACACAGTGAAACAATACTAAAATCTAAAACCGTATTTCTGTGTCTTTCAGTGCATTACCCACATAAAACTCACATTGTAAGCTTGTTTTATTTTTATACATTTCCAATTATTTATTCACAAATTATATCCACTTAACGCGTCCGAGTTTGAACTGGACATAGAAATTATAAGAATCATAAAAAAGGGGTGATATTGTACTAACTTATTCAGGTAATGTCCCATGATAAATGACCAGGGTAATTGCTGAAAACACTTCGTGTGATTAGCGACTGTCGATAAATCTTTGAATATTTTAGATTACATACTAAAATAAAATTCTTTTGTTATATATACACGAACAATACGGCATTCCGAAAAAACCGAAGAGAGATCAGGCGCCGACATTATTCTTCATTTGAAATATTGATTAGAAAATATTTTTCACGCTGGGTAGATACTTACTTAACGTAATTATTAGTATATTAGTATACAAATTTAATCTTTTCCAAAATAAAATTATAAAAGATAAGCGTAAAACTTCGATTTTACTCTCCGAAGCGAAGTTACTAAAATAAATGTTCTGCTCGAAAAGGGTACCTAGCTACGTATACTTACTGAGCACCAAGTAAGTCGGTTATCCGTTCGTTTAAATTTTGATTTCCCTTACCGTAGGCGAGTATAAACTGAGCCTACATTTTTAAGATTCAATCCCACACCTATTCACGCACGGCTTCACTGCAGAATGCAATTTACAATAAATTATGTAGATATTAATAAGCTTTAGGTTAAGGGTTGGAAATAATGGGCGGGCCATTCATCGTTCGATAAATTGCTATGGAGACATACTGTAGTCAGATTACGTGCTTCAATATCCGGAACAAGCCGACGAACGGGCTTGGGGCTGTTCTATTAAACGTATGTTTTTTTTAATGCATTTGAAATGGGAACGCGTAGATAAAAGGAAGCGATGATGTGTTTTGTTTATGTTTCTCGGACAGTGCGAAAATGTATGATCGATTTTTGTAATCGATACTCGTGTTAATGACGATATTGTAAAACAATGAATTGTATTTGGTTTTAAAATATTTTTTGTGAAATATTCTAGTCGCGAAGTTTTCCTAAAAACGAAAGCGCCAATGACCGCTATTGAACTCTAAATTTCTTCCACACAGGAAGTCTAGAACGTAGAAAAATTCGAGTGTTTCCATTCAATTGGCTGGTGATCGCTCGACCGTTGGGTATGGATACGTGAAAAAAATTTCAAACGCATTTCGTGCGGTTATGAGCATTTCCTCAAACGTAACAGACATACATCCCGATAAGGAAATAGACACGATTTACGAATGTGACTGCAAAAAATATATTTGTATCGCTCGTAGAATGGTTTCTTTCCTTATGAAGCCAATACGATTTGGAATTATCTGTCGAAGTATTGAGCTCGTCTTAAGGCGTTGGTATTATTGATTTCGGGTGTTTACTTGAATCGTTTTGTAACGTTTACGTAAAGGATTTTTGCTTTTACGTAAACTAGAAATGTTAAAACAGAGTAATAAAGTGTTTCCGCGAATTTCGCTGCAATTCGCTGTAGAAATCCTCTAACAGACAGGCTAGAATCTAAGTTCGGCAGAATTATAGCTATAAAATATGAGCTCGATAAATATTTTCTTTAGTTTTATTCAGTTTCTTATTACTTTAATACTTAATAATTCGATTTATTAATATAAGAATTCTACGAATTAAAACTTTGTAAGAACTATCATAATACCGTTTTATTGTCTGCTTACGTAAATTTAGGAATTCTGTAGTTGAAAGCTAATTTAGATAAAACAGTTTCCACCATCAACGTTTTAATGTCGAAATAAGTAATTACAATTTGTCTGAGCCCTTCATTTCAAGTTTGACAAATCTCGGCCTAACTTGTCACAGAATCTGATAAACGTAATTCAAATTAAAGTAATAAGGTGTAAAGTTTAACAAGAAAAACAAAATCTGTAATATCAAATGTCATCCTGCGATCTATCTCGGAGCTAATAACACGTATCCCGTAATACCGTCGCCGTCCAACTTTGCAATACAAACATTGGAGATATCCGAATATCTATTTAACGTTCCCTCTTCAGGCGTTAACAGATTAACGCCAATATTATCCGTAGAATGCGACTACAGACGGTCGAGTCAAACCATAACACTTAATCCTTACTAAACACTATTACAATAGACCACGTAAATTTATTCAGTGTGGATCTCTAATAAAACGGATAAACTTTCATCTTCATACACAATGACGTAAGCGATCGAATACCGCACTCTGTTATCAACCCTATCGATATTAGAATAGGTGTTACATTCGATAACGGTAGGCCCAAATCTGCGGTGTCGGTGCAAACTGAGATACGTAGTTGATTGACAGAAGTCACGCTGTACATTGTATTAGAGGGATTGGAGCAAACTTAAACTGTCAGCCTCGTTACCAAGTTGAATGGGTCGGAGGCTTAGTACAGAGATCGGAAACTGGTGCGTCTTTGATCTTCATAACAGCTAATTAATTGGGTAAGGAAAGCTTAACAGAATGTATTGACGGGCCTAAGCCTCTAAGAAACGCAGTTTAAACAATTTAAGGGATCGAGATTGTTTAATGATAAACTTCCAGTGAACATTTTTGGTCAACGGGTCGATAGTTCCAGGGAAGTTGGCCGCACATACAATTTTATATTTTAATTGTAACAGAAAAGTGAAATGGTGATTTTTTAAATATCAATTCGTATTCAGGCTTCCAATTATTTTAAATATAACTGACACGATGGGAGGCAGACAAAAGGCATTTTATATTATTTAAATAACTAAGAGATATTTTTAGTGTAATTATTTTATTCGTTGGGTTTTTGTTGGAAAATATTGTTTTATTGAGTAAAAATTTATGTGGGTAGAACAATTCGCGGATCCGCCTTCCAATTACTTTCTGTAATTTCAAAAGAAGATTAACGATCTATCTGAAAAATAATAAAACGTAGGTGTAAGCAGTTTAAACTATAATTGGACTCTTTAAACTAAAATTTACACCTTTAGCAAAGTTCATTATGATAACAATAGTCTATTTTCTAAATAGATATATTTTTTTCTAAAATGGTAGATCATTTATGTGTTTCATAGTAATCCGTCGCTATAAACCTCTTTCAACATAACAAGCATTGCTTTGTAAATCACGTTTAGTCACCAATATCGATAATAGTGAAATATATACTGTTTTGTCCACTTTCTAAATTAAAAACCAAGTACAGGCGATCAAAAGCTATTTCTATTTTGCTTTTGTAATGTGGGTCCTTCACATAAAATAACATGAATCAAAAATTTTACTTTTTTATTATGTATATTGTTATTAAGTATTATTTTCATCTAGATCTATCCTATGTATTTTATATCTGAAGAGGTTGTTTCTTTTGTATGTAGCTTGCTTGACCGCGCTAATATCTGGTACACCAGTTCAAAGAAAAAATCTTCAGTGTTAGATAGCTCATTGATCAAGGAAGGTCACTGGCTACTTTTTATCCAGGTGCGTGGAGAACTTTCCACAGACTGACATTTCGCGATACATGATTTATTAAGAACGTTTCAAGTGCCTAAAGCGTGTAGTTGGCGATTATAGAAGGCAAGTTCTTTCTTCTTCCCAGGACTAAACGAATCTCATATGTGTTCTATATTATATGATGTACATATCTGTCTGTCTGTAGTTATCAATTGGACATCAAAAAGACATCATAATATTTTTATTTGCTAAGCAATCAAAAGGCACAGTAAATAGGTTCAGCAAGTAAAGAACTATAAAACCAGGTACACTAATAATTTGGTACGCAGTGCACACATCACGTTATTACAGACAGGTGTTCGACTCGGAATGCGCTCGTAAAACCAACTCTATATGGATTTATTATTTAAAGTGCTCTGCACCTATTGTTGGCACCGCGTATTTATATTGAGGCAGGTCGCAAATAGGTGCTCCGTTTTATTTAGACTTTTATTTTATGCCAAGGCCGTGGGGAACTACAGTTTGTGGAAGCTTAAAGTGCATCTTTAATTTCAGTATCATCAAAAATATTTTAATTCACCTAAAATTCACTGCAACGCATCTACCATCAATTCAAGCTATGGTTTCATTTGCTAATATCCTTCAAATAAGCAGGAGTCGTTCCTAGTTATTCTTCAATAGAAATAATGTCTTCTTCCCGTTAGAGGCGCGGTCGATCAATCACCTCATTTTGAACAAACTCCATCAGGCTTTCGACAAGGTAAGATTTCCGAAGACATTATAACAAAATGATGAAAGAATTACTATTGCCCCTAGCTTACCCCGAGGCCTTAAATTCTAGGCATCCACGGGGAATATGTCCGGTTAAGCAGTAAACAGCCTCTCTAGGCTAAACTGCGAGAAAAATACTATTCGGTCTAAACTTCTTGATTAAATCAAACGCCGCGTTTACACAAATTAATTAAAATAATCGTTTGTGCGTGAAATTTAATAGGTAATTATCGTTTCTAAATGTAACCATGTTTTGTCGACCGGGGTCCGTTAAGCCCCGTGTCGTCCATTACCTAACCAAACAATTGGTGGGTTCCGATAGGTAACTTGCAAGCATGCTAATATGCCACAAAGAACTTTACGATTAGTATTAGGGTTAAGTGTCTTACACTTGATTACCCTTATCTTCGTTTAGAGATGTTTATTGCGTTAGATAATAAACGATGTTTGTGGACATCCGTTATTTTAATCGTAGGTTGTTTATCGACAGTTGCCGCCCGCAAATGTATGCCGTAATTTTTGTCCTGTATTTAAACTGCCATTTATTAGTAGCGTTTACACGTTATTGGCCCTACTTGAAACAGGATTTTTTGTAATACCAACATATGTCAAGCTCTAAATCCTTCACGACATATGTATGTATTCACTTAATTGTTCGAACAATTTATTACACTATAGTTTTGAACTCTTTAAGTCGATGTAACAAGGCTTTAGCCAGCCACGTCGATATATTCACAAAAAATATAATACTTTATGTAAATAAAGTCGAAGGCAAATTAGTAGCAGTATAGTGTCCCATCTGCGCTCTGCTTATTTTGCGGTACAGGTCGCGAGGATTTAAGTTTGTTGTAGTCGCTCGTGTGTTTAAACAAAGCTTACAACACGGTATCTCTGGTACCTGCAACTTGTGTACCGATTTATGTACTCGCTACTTAATTCTTAGTGTTCGCAACACTTGGGTCTAAGTGAAAATTATTTGTGTCACGTACCAGTGTTGGTTTTATAAAGTTATAGAGTGCTAACTATGTGAAGAGGGTGTGTATACAACCGTCTTAGTGTAAGCTTCTCTATTTTATTATATTTATTTTGAAAATTCGAATATAGTTTACGTTGTTTAACAAATAAGAAATAAATGCACCATCATTCAGATCAACCTGCGATTACTAATACATGTTCATAGAAAGCTATTCAAACGGACATCAGCTATAAATCTACTTTACTCAGGTCATAACAGTAATAATCGATATAACCATTGGCTTGCCACTTGACGACAATGTTTTTATATTTTCTTTCCCGCTACCATAATTACGTGTAGCGCAGCAAAAAATAATTCCAGCTATCAATTAGCATACCAACGCGTTGAACACAAAGGCTGTATCTACCCAGCTGAAACATTAATCAATTGATAACAAGCGTACGGAACAAAATGTTACAGAAAATAAAATCAATAGTTTTCATGTATTCGGTCACCCTTTATCATAGTACTTTATCATGCGTGTCCTACCTTGATAACGTTTGTAATACTTGATTAATAAATGACCTGGCCGAAATATTATAACACGCCTAATTTATTTGTCAAACGGAATCTGTGCTGGGAGGGTTAATCTTAAATGTTGGTATTCAAAACACGCGATTGATCTCGAAGGGTAATCCTATTCATGATTTTAGTTTGGCCGGAATATTTGGTTTAAATTGAAAAGCTATGCAGTGTGCTAAGGGTTTGTTTTCATAGAAATATTTTATTGAGTATTCATGATTAGCGAGCAAATTAAAGTTTATTTTATACAAATTATTAAATAGCAAACCTTTTATGTGTAAACTTTATAGGCGTATTTATTTCTCAAGAATTCAATAGTGATTTAATCATAAGATTATTACAAGTAAATATTATTTTTTGGAAAAAAATATATGAATTTCGTGAAACGTGGTAATGCTTACACTTTTTATTTGGGAGATAAATATTTTCTAAACTCCATGAAAAAGCAGCAATTTTACAAAAAAGTTTTAACAGCCGTCGTTAATGTAGGAACAAATTTAAATATACGTTTATTTACTCTGTTCAGACGCACACAGCTGACCTTAAAAGCTCACACAAAATTTTGCCATTGCGGGGATTCTTAATGTTCTTTTAAAGTGAAAATAAGGGTTAAGACCTTAAGTCGGGAAGACAAGAATTACAAAAATATTAATTGTAATTAATGATCAAGACAGAGCTAGGCAAAGCCATGTCAAACAAACACTTATTTAGATCTAAAATGCATGCAATGAAAATAGCAAACAGCGAAAAATGTGCCATTTGTTACAATTTATATTGAACCACTGAAATACTCATGAAAATAGTAACGGGCAATCGTTAAAACTATCGATAGAAAAAACGTATTGTCAGTAATCGACACCTGTGACAATTAATGGCGCGTTCAGTCGGCGCCACTTTCATTACTCGACCGATATACTCGCTGTATGAATTGTCGTTCGTTTGTTTGTGCACATATTTAGTGATGGGGGTGGCTCGGCCGCTTTATGGAGTTGCTCCGTGTGAAATTTATTTTATATGTACTCTGATAATTGTTGTTTGAATTTCTTTTGATGTTTATTAATTTAAACTCGTCTTAATGTTATGACTGTATTTCACATTTATGTCATGTTCTACAGTTAATAGAATCAGTACCAATTAGTTCAGTTAGCACCTTCTTACATCAATAACATCTACATCTATCGGGAGGACCTATATTATCGATTTACTTCACCATTATATGTAACGACAGGTACGATCTTAAGTCAACACGAGTCACAATCGATTAGACATCGAGCAATTAGATCACTAAGTTCAGTTCCCTTGCGGGCCCGTAGTAACAATGCGAACTGTAATTGAAGATCGTGAGACGTGCACACAGAATGTCTATTTGCGTTCATTATAACGTAATGAGAGTACTCCAGCTTTTTAGAGAGAAACTAAGGTGGAAAACGATTTTGAAAAATAAGTTCAAAGTCAAGTTATTCATGTTGGTGTTTATTTAATAAAATGAATAACACGTTGAACTGTCGATAAAACATGTTACCCACCGCATCACTGTCAAATAAAATCTCGTATAAGAATTCAAAGGCTCCATAAATAAATCATCGTACACCCCGAAACTCTCGCAGGAGCCAGTTTTGTTGTCAATAAATCCATCCTTACTCACTCGTAACATACTCTAAAGTTAACAGATAAAAACTTAGTTTGTTCAGTCCCAACTCCCGGGTTCGATTACGTAAGACGCGCAAACTTCCTCTATTACCCCCTACTTAAGGGTACAAATTTAAGCGCCCCCTATTTAAACACTGTTGCCAAATACCTACGTGTGTAATTTACGCCAAGTGCGGTTTACAACCGACGAACATTTTGGGAGCGGCTTTGGACGAGAGAGAGAGACGAATAAATCTCTGACGAGACGAACGATTTATAAGCAACCGGTGATTTGTAAGAATCCTACAGGGAATCGAATTTGATTATACGAGAAAACAGGCTCGAAAATTTCCGGTTCTAGTGCTCAGTAATGGTAGACGTGTTCGAGTGGATCTGCATTTAGATTCTATTACTCGATCCTAAGAAAAAGTACCTAGCTGGTACTTAAGTATTCCGAAAAAGGAAATACGATCTGATTAAATAATTTAAAAATGTGATAAAAGTAACGTCCGAAAAAAGCAGGTGACACCAAGAATCATCCCATTACTCTTTTACCGGGCTTTCATAAATAATCAGGAGTCCCATTTTTCAGTTCCAAAAATTGCGGTCCCTCACAGGTGGGCCAGCTAAGTCCCACAACACTGTCATCATTTAAGCCGCACATTAGTGAAACTTGCGTCGTTTGAACCAACACCTGGGGACCGCGACACACTACTCGATATTTTACTACCCGAATAAACTGCCCGACAAAATGTAAATTTCGAGTTTGGGCTGCGTCGGCAATATTTCAATTTGGAACTCGTGTTATGTTTTGCATGTGTTGTGTTAAGAATGCTATGTACGTACGAATTTTGAGCGTGTGTGTGATTTTAAGTGCATAATTATTTTTTCTTAACTTTAGTGCCATTGGGCCGCTAGCTCTATTACTTTAATTGTAATACCAAATAACCGTAACAGTCCTTCATAATAATTCAAATGTTATGTTAGTGAAGTTGTGTGTCCAATTCATTAACGTGACTAAACGTATTAACATAGTTTCAGATTTTCCCGACAACTATGGTTAATATTACATTTTAATTTACCATTATTTTGATGTGCCAGTTCATGTTCAGTTCTTTTAGTATCCCTTACTTTAAAAAGGGAATTTCATCACGCACGGTCTAAGCGACAGACACGGTCAACAGTACGGCTAAAGGCAGTTCCATACTGAACATCGCATACTTGCACATCTTACAGTCCGACGGAATACATAGTTGGCGCGTGCGTTTCCTCGGCTACTTTTCTATAAAGAAGAACGAGCCAACAACCGTGACTTAGCGCCTTTTCACGCATTCCAAGCATAAGGCAATAACATTTAGGAACCCTAACATAGTGACTCGATATCCAAATCGGAGGCTACCGATCCGCTCTAGCTGAGAGTCTGATACCTAAAGGACTGCTTAAAAGCCTTTCCATTTGTACAAGACAGTTCTCAGCTCCCGTATAATCACAACGAGTCAAGATACTCCCATTCAAATGCAATGACACTAAGTCTAGATGTTGAACTACAATATTAATGAACTACTTTACTCCGACCAAGATGCTGTTATTTCAAAGACATTGAAAAATAGCTGTTTAAGTTTTTTGACGTTCCTCCGAAGTTAGCGCACTTATCTACTGAGGTGTGGTTGCCCAGATAGTCATTAAGGTGTTCAACTTGCACCAGTCTATTTATCAGACATCGGGAATTGTTACACCTCTGTGAAGACTGGTTCTAATGGAGGCAGCCGTGACGTCATTAGTATCATTAGACGGAAAACAAAAACACAGTAAGCAAAATAAAACAAATCTGCTACTTACGCAGTTGTAAATGAATGAAATCTACGTGAACTTTCTCTAACAACACCCACGTACCTGGAAAGAAAATGAAATTGTTTATAAATACTTTTATGTAGACTAACGAATCAATTGTAGCTTTTTCATATGCAGTCGAAGCTATCTACATTATGCATATTGGACATAAAAATTAAAGTCAAAAAATCTTAGAAAAGCGAATTTAATTAAAGTTATTCGAAAACCGAAACAACATTCCGAATTCAAACGTTAGCTACGTTCGGAAACAAACCAATAGCGGGGCGCTGGCGAACCACGAGCGCGCCAGTTAATCGCCGCCAACTAGTGGGTAATCCTTTCGAGTGGTGTGCATATAACGAGTGCATTCCAACCCGTGCCGCGTTCCGAACGCACGGCATACAGTGAAATTGCGGCACTCGCCGGCTCAAAGCGATGACGGAGCCGTATCATTGCATGATGTGCATCAGTAGGCAGTGTGTGCGTGTCACTGACGTATACTGATCCGCTTGTTTGCAAACACTAACTTCTTTCCACTATTTTAGATATGGCACTGATATCCGGTAATTTACCGACGCATTTTAATATTGAACATGAAAATTGACTTTACCGTTAACCCCTAGGTACGACCCGTGATTTACAGACTGTCGATAAGCCGCCGCGACTTTCATCCAAGTTTTATAGCCAATGTTAACTATGCAGCGAGTCTCAAATTCACGCGAGCTCCTTCAACGAAATGGCGGGTGCAATTCACAACTTTCACCAACTATAGCGGCGCTTTAAAGTGAGTCGCTTTGTTAGTTGGTGCCGTTTTCTTGAACTCGCAGCTTACTTCGCGCTTGAAAAATCTCGCACTGGACGTTAAGAATAGTAAATAAATGCAGCATCAGTGAGATGTACTGAATGGGAGGCAGCGAGGTGCGCCGGCGCCGCGTGCATTGCCCTCGCGCAGCCCCGCACCCCTCCCCATGCGGTGGTACAAACGCGACTGACTGCATTCCGCCGCGCTTCCTGACCAGGGCAAGTGCAGCGGCATTACGCTGCAAGTACATACCGCGTCCCTCGCGCGCCGCACCGCCGCACCCCCGCACACACCCGCCTAGGTTACCAACAAGAAACGAACACAAAGGAACGCCAAAGCACCCGATGTTTTGTATACGCAATCACGTAATTCGATAAAGATGTCTGATCAATGGCATCGTCTTTTGATGTATAGTAGCAAAGAGCCCTTGCCCCTTTTAAAATAATCATAAAATCTAATATTATGAAGAAAAATAAAAGGACTTCTCCCCGCCCGTTACTCGCCTTCTCCGAGTAAGCCCTTTGTAATCTAATGCATTAAGATTATTAGGTTGTTCTGACATCATTTTATTTCTTTAAAATTTACCGGTTTTTTTTATATGTAATAGGGTTTTTTTGTGTGTTTTGAATATACGTCGTTGCTTGTAAAAAAATATTTCAGCTTTAAAAGTGGTCACATTTTATAACCATCGTGATACAAACTGGCGAGATCTAAGTTAGAATGGAATTAAAACCGAAAAGGGAGCTAACAAACGTAGATTTGGATCGTGCAGTCAAAACGGTCATACGTAGCGCATTCGATATAAGATACTCCGCCCGGCCAGTTAGATTCAAAGCAAAAAGTATGGAAACACCCGGTAATAGTCCGCCAGCTGAAAGCGTTTTCCATGAGGCTTTTAAGCGCTTATCTTGGGAATGATAGCCGCGGCCGGACGCTGAAAGGCTGTGACGGCAATTTGCTTACATTAGGACATGCCCCGTTTCACCATTGGGCTACGATGAAAGCCAAGAATTTTTATGCTGCAATTCGTATTTAACATTTTTTTATTAATACACCTTTCATGCAGTTACAGTGTGGACTATTGATTCGAAGCGCAGTCAGCTATGAAGTTGAAACTGATTCAGTTACAGTTCGGAATGTTGCAGTATTGTAGCAGTTTGTGCAGCTCAGCCGGGTATTAAATTGTTTTTAGAAACAATCGCCAAACATAGTTCCAAGTCTTTTCCTATGTGTGAATTTTATTTTTAACGTTCTTGAAACGGAAACGGGCAGTAAATTAGAGCCGAGTGAAATAAAAATAACATATATATGGGTAAAGTGACGTCCTATTTAAGAACAAACGGTTTTGTTAACCATTCTTAATGGGGTCGTTAATTGGTACAAAGTGTGTGATTATCGGTTTCAATACAATGTCACGTAACATTTTATTTTTCCGAAAGCCGACTCTTGCTCTTAGAGCGGAGCATGATTCAAGAGATTGCATCACTGGCCAATCTTTATAAAGATTATAGTGTAATGTTAGTTAGTGGTACGCAAGAAGTGTGGTGTCCGTAAAGCGCGTGTTTGTTTTCCGCGGCTATTTCTGGCCAGGCCGCGCGCCATTGTTCCAAGAGTTATGGCCGCTCACTAGAAGGTTAAACAACAAACCTATCGCTTCACACAAGAAAATGAAAGTAAAAATATTGTAAGAAACCAATATTTTATATTTTAGACGATTTATATAAAATTGTTGTGTGAAATTTCGATGTGTTTCGCGGCATGCCTTCCACGGCCACGCTACGCGAGGTAGTATTTACTGCACGTAAATGTTACGAATAAGTGTTTGACCGCAATTTCGTGAAATGTTTACATTTAAAATTACGTTTGGATGCGATACTGAACGGAAATAAGGGTGCGGCAGATTTTAAGCAGTTGCGGTCCCTGCAATTACACAAAACGCTTCTATTCTAAAATCTAGCCTTTTCGCAAGCTATGTAGGGGGCTCTTTATATACCAATTTTAACATGAACTGTTACCTGAGCTATCCGATAGCTCTTGAATAGACTGGTTGTCAGACTTTCTGGTTTCTGACTACTTACGGGTAGTCACACTGCGAGTAAGAGAGATGCTTGTTTAACTGTATTTCCTATCGACCTGTGAGACTGTTAGCCACAGGCGTTTCTTCATTACGGCGTGTATTCATGTACCTATGTGATTTAATGTAATTCATTTAATTTTAAGAATTTTAATTTTGTTTCTCATTTTTTTTGCAATATAAGAAGAATATCAATATCAAAAATAATATGCTGAAATTAAATAATGTGTTCCTGTGGTAGAAAAAAAATAGAAAAACAACAATAAGAAATCAGTACTCAATTTTATAAGTAATATAAACAAAATATAGGTAATTATTTTTGAACAGTCTGAAGAATTTGAACAAGCGTCTCACCGTGTATAGTCTGTTATATTTTTGTGAACAGAACAAACTTTGTCGCAAATTAAAAATATTTTAATAATATCATTTTAATTTTTACCAACTTTTAGTTACCAAACAGTTGGAATGTGTTTACTTTAGATAATTATATAATAATCCTCTGATAAAATTAGAAATTACTTATCTCTAGAGGGCCGTGGAAAACGCAGACCTGAAATTCCTGAAAAGTCGCACCTACTAATCCATATTATTACACTCGCCGCCAAACTGCACGACTCGGAATAACTCAAATATTAGTAGCATCCATACGTAAAAGTACCTATCCGATACTTTCCATATTTCAGACCTTTATTGCTCCGACGTAAACCAATATTGTCGTTTATGTCCCAATATTTGAATGTTCACACAGGTTTTTCATTGATATTTTACAAGGAGCTGCTTTATGTTCGTTATGAGATTCTATTGGTTTTCACAAGAATAGTTTTAGTAAGATACACATTGCAGATAAGTCAAAGGCCCCACACCGTATCTAACAATATGTAGGGCGTCAAGTTTTCTCCGTTTTCATCACAGTCATGA
Organism: Heliothis peltigera; assembly: GCA_958496145.1. NCBI lineage: Eukaryota > Metazoa > Arthropoda > Insecta > Lepidoptera > Noctuidae > Heliothis > Heliothis peltigera. The sequence continues at coordinate 8,537,375 of OY292325.1, forward strand.
AGGAAAATATCTATAAAGAAAATATCTCCAAAATTAAATTTTAAAACTATTACGCTTCAAAACTATACAAACAGATCCTAATTCATAATGCGAAAAACTCCGAACTATTGTTTTAGCAGCAACGAGTGTTAAACAACTTTGTTCTCCCGGTGGAGCCAAACTTTCAATCCTTTATTATATCTTTAAGAAATAGAGTTCATATTGTTTTGCCCTGAGGAATTCTACTCCATCGTATCGTAATGGAGAAGTCATAGTTATTCTAATGGACAAATGAAATACAAAAGCAGGTGTGAAGATTTTTAAAACAAAATAAAGAGTTTTCAGTTCTTTTAAAGTAGAAATTGCAGGATATTCTGAATCTTAACAGGTTAGGTTACAATTTGTTTGTAAAAATATTAAAATACTTTAAATGGAAATTGTAACGACTTAGATGAAAAAACTTATAATATGTATTGCGAGTAAGTAATATGAAACTTAGCTTCATACATTAAAGAGTCATTCTAAATTCAAGTGACTACCTATGTTAAATTATAAATGGATAACAAAATTGCCTTTCACAAAATCCACTCACACGGCGTAAGACTTATTATTTTACTTTGAACAGAACTTAACCTCTTTGGAATAATTATTTTTTCCGCTGCGCTAAATTCTAAGGCTTCGTTCGCATATTTTACGCTTATAATATTTAAAGAGTATTATAGTTAAGTTATTGTATTATTAACAAAGGCCAGTGATGGAATCGAAAATTTTCAGGTGGTAAACAGAAGAAAGAGTTAATAAGATTACCGTACAGGCTTTCATTATGTTGGCCTCCCATTTCTTTTCATTACCTGCTTCATAAAGAGGATTTTATTTCAGTTCCTCTTTTCTTGTGTAGTCACTTTTTTTAAGACGTCATCGTGGTTTTGTTTCAGTCTTTTGTTATAGTATCAGAAACAATTGTTAAATGAAAAACGCTTTTTGTCTTGAAAATGTAAGCAACTTATTGTCTCACTTTATAGGGCTTATTTTAAAATTAACGTTTTTTAGTTTAGATTTTTGCTTAATTTTTTAATGGTTTTTCTTGTAGTAGAAAAGAAAATTTAGAACTAACAGTATAGATGTTTTGGGCCAATAAAATATGTTTTTGTATTAAAATAAAAGATATTCGCTATAATTATTTTCAAATAAAAATATAGCTTAAATCCCCGGCTATGTTCAAAAGGTAGAGTGATATATGTATATTCCTGTCACATCGCTTGTTTTGTGGCTGCAACTTGTAAAATTCCAGTTCGACGGCTCCAGTTGGGTCCCAGAAGACATTACACGTATACAAATCCGGGCGACATGGCAACCAAACTGAAAGAATTCTGTCTCAGCGTGGCGCCGCGCAAACTTTACACTACGTATTTACGTAACGACGGTACGTAATGCCGCGTACGATTTTGACATATTGCTTTGCAAACAACATGTAAGCTTCAAAGCTTTGTTCGCGACTATACTTACACCATCATAAAGAACGCAACAAAACATGAACGCGATTGTATCAGCATCAGTTCTCACGGCAAAAACAAACAAATTATAACTATTAACGCGGCGGGTTGAATATTGCCCGATATTAATATTTCCAGCGAGGACGAGGGTTTTATTCAGCGAAATTGCAGTTAGAAAGATCCTATTAATGAACGTCCCGGACTCCTTTGTCCGGCGTCGGGGCATTTCCTGCACAATCGCCCTGACACCAAGTAATTAGGGAGAAAAATTCGTTACTCTAACATCTAGTACAGTGTTTCAGTTTTGTGGTGAAATATTTTTAAAAAGTCGTCGCGAGCTTCGTACTGTACATTTATGTGGTATGATGCACTTTTTAATAAAGCTATTAGGGAGCTGTTCTGTGTTTGAGGTTGATGTTGGCATTTTAGTTTAGGATACAAATGACCCATTTTTCCTTTCCATTAGGTTGTGGATTTTGGGTTCAACTTTATGGTACCCCGACATTTTTTATGGTTTTCTTATTTTGAATACAATATCAAAATAAAACATTTTCAATTGTATTCTTAAACAGTTACGCAGAATGTAACACGTGAAGTATCTAATGATTTCGAAGAATATCAGAACAATTAGCATTCGAAGCGAAATCTTATTAACAGCACATTATTTATTATTTAATTGGCTTTATCCACGCAACATATAATATTATTTATAGAACTATATTTACCGCAAAGGATCGATAACATTAACTTTGTATTGTTTTTGAGTGTACTCATTTTCTGTCGTCCTAAGGAGTAGGTACCTACTATTTTCTCTTAGAGCAAAAGTGTGTCTACGCGTTTATGATAAACTACATAATGTACAAGTACAAATGTGAAATACAAATGTATGTACGTCTAATAATGACAAAAGGCTTATAGATCTACAAATAGTTCGGAGACTAGTTTTTTAGCGTAGACACTTGAATCTACGGCCGTTCCGGTTTGTAAGTCGGCGCGATGACCTTATATTATTTATGGATTGGGCCAAATCGTGGGCGGTAGCGATTATTGTAATTATAACATTAATTAAATTTAATAAAAAAATAAAGAACCATATTCTATGATAATTAGAGTCGTTTATCACATAGCAGGACTTTTGAATATAAAAAGTTATACTTATTTAAACACAGTTGGATGGGCAATCCATTCACTATACAAATGTTTAAACGTATTTAGACGCATTAAGCAATTAGTAGCATGGTCCAATTGAATATGCGTACACATGAATGGCACTTAATGATCAACTAAATTTATGCACGAAATAATATCCCTCACTTTCTATGCTAAAATTATGTTATATGGAAACGATAAATGCGCTAAGTCTTATAATCAAGGATCCATGATTGTCAAAAAAAAAATTTTAGCTTATATGTATAGTGTTGTCTGTTTTTTTTCAATCATATTGCTTCCCAAATTAGGTAAACATGAAGTGATTATTTATGACGTAGGTATCTTATACCCAGTTGAGACTATTACGTTCATTGTCCTTGATCGTAGATCTTCTAAAAACTAGAAAGTATGTGGGATAGTTACAATTAATCCCACATACTGAGTACCTCCCATTTTGGGAGCGGTCTGTTTGTAAGTGGCTTGCGATAGGCTGAGTCTGAAAAATTTTGGAGCCGTGCCAATCCGTACAAACTCACCCGACGCGAACGACTTCAAAATTGGTATCGAGAGACTCTTACCGACTCGATTCAACGATTTTAAAATCGAGTAGGCTACTTGCTCGTTAGTTAGTAATAATCGCTGTACGCTTTTGATCTAAGCTATATGTAATTATTATACAAATTTTCTCAACACTCATGGTGACGCAACGTGGCCCCTCGCGTACGGAGTTTTTTATGTGAGCCCATAAAATGACCAGTCCGGGGCCCCAAAGAAAGATTTTATTTACTGTTAAATACATGCTTTGTACACTCTGATTAAGAAAAATTGTACACGAAATTCTTTTTGCTGTGAATACTAGTTTTATTCCGCCAGTTTGTAAAGTTTAGTAGTGATAATAAGTGCTTTCAACTGAATTGATAAGATTACTCCTTATGCAGTGCTGGAGATTTTTTTTAATTTTCAAGCAGAAACTACCTGATTCATATCTTTAGAACGTATATAAATCCAGACATTTTAATTACAACAAAATATATTTATTAGCGTAAAAATCCGAATCTTACGGCAAACTGAGTTAATTTGACTAATTGGACTGTGTAAAATATTGCAAGTGACCAAAGTAATTTCCTCGTAGGTTTAATTGGTACCGAGCGGCGTGGAAAATTCACTGTGAACACAAAAGTGGCTCGAAAGTGCAAAACTAGTTTCATCGTTTTTAAAAACTGTTTATGAGGAGGCTTAACGAACGCGGCGGCACGCACGCGCCGGGAAGAATAACAAATACGCCCACAGCGCCCTAGCTGTAAATATTCTGGCCTATTGTTTAATGCGTCTGCTTTACTTTTTACGCGTTTGATTTGGGGAAATAAAAATGCTGCAAACCACAACTTTTTCGGAATATTAAAAAAAAATCAGAACTCTTGTTTTCACGTTAAAACCACTCTATTAGAAATTTAGTTTTCCGAGAATCGGCAATTTTCAACCCTTCCTTTTATAGTACCTACAAAATTTTCTTGGAAGTTTTGTTCACACTAAAATCTGCTATTAAAACAAATATTTTTAGGCTTATTTCAAAGTAAAAGGGCGTTCTTTAATCATTTAGAAGCAGACATTGTGTTATTACGCCTATTTGAATTTTATGTACTCGGATGTTATAAATATACCTAACTTAAACAACAGACAAATGTAGAAATTTCATTATGACCATGATAATCCGCTGGAAACCCTGCACGAAGGTTTAATAGCTTTAAAAGAAAAGCACGTCACGGATCGTTGGAGATATTCCGCGACACGACATTATTGCATTTTTGCTCACGGAACACCTGAAAATCATTAATTAATTCCAAAGGCATTATCGTTGCCTCCTCGGAGCGTCGTCGAGAACATGCGAACTTCTAATTTGTTATTGTAAAATCAGGTGAAAACCTTAGGAGAGGTAGCAAATAGTATGGGTGAAACTGCAGGCGGTCACACAACGTTAAATCACAACTCATCACGTGACAGAATCCGTTCTTTGCATCACTAAATTAATTGTTGAATTGGAATTAATACACTCATTAGATATATGAATGCAATTAGGTGCATAGTTGTGTAGCGAATACCGTTTCGCGCGGTCGCACCGTACGAGCGACTTTCAAACGAAATTGCGGAGAAACTGATATAATGGTGCGGCTACCACGCGATGTTGCCGCGTACTTTTAGCATGATTTATTATTTACTGCAATATCCTTGTAATTGATTACAGGTATTTATCATGTGTGGTCACCCGTCTGACTGTGTGTAGCTGTTATGGGCAATATGCTCACCGAGCGTTTATCACGCGCATCCTCGGGTGTCGCATTTTTGGAAGAACACGCAACTTTAATTTTTCTAGTCTTATTGAGATTAATATTATGCTATTCGTGGCATATTTAATAATGGATCTACTTAAGGTTTATTTAGGACATATAAAGACTTCAGCGCACATTTCAAACAACGTAAGCATGATTTAATACATTATTATTTTTATAAATTCTCCGATGTTTCAATGTATTTAAAAAATATATATATATATATCTTTAATATAAAAGCTTTTAAAATACTAACAAAAAGTGACAATAGTCTTTCTAGAGCCACATTCCGATAAAATATACGAGCATGGAGGATAATTTAACATCAGCGCTAAAATATTACATTACAGTGAGATAGTCGGTTCTGTTTGCTTTCTCCCACATTATGTTGGTTTCTATTTAAAGATAACGACCTCATAAACACAATCATGGAACATGAACATGGATACATGAACTTTACTTTATATGTTATTAATACCAATGAATATTGTGCATGAAATATTACAATTTTTATCTATTAATATATACGAAAATAATGTTTCTGAAAACGGGCCTGCATCTGCTGAATATATTGAATCTTTAAATATATTTACCTAAGCAATAGATACAAAATATGTTTAAATTTTCTGAAGCTCCGTTAAATTGTACAGTTTCGAACAGAATTCAGGCAAGCGGGCTTAGGCATTCGCGTATGGCGTATCCCGTTATCTAGACACCAGACTTCCTTGAAGAAATTTTGCATGGTAATGGTTCCTGATTCTTTAGAAACATTTGCGAGCCGTTACTTATATGGTCGTGACTCTGAATACCTTCAGTATGTACGTGATGAAAATTCAAAAACGATTTTATTCAAATGAATATTAGTATCGATTTGACGATCCATATCCCGGGACACAAATGTGAGCTAATAGCCATAAGCTCAACACCCTTCTTTGAAATTCATAACGTGCCGAAATTAAAGCATGTTTTCGATTTTAAGATTGGTTTCATTAAAACTGGCGCTTTGATGAGCTGAGAATTTATTTACGTACGCCCGAGTGATCAATAAAAGAAAACATTTCGCTGTTTAAATTGTTTAAGGGGTTGCCTGTATTAAAATGGAAGTAAATTCAAGAGCCACCTATTCGTCGTTGGAGTGAGCGAAACAGATTTGTGCGCAAGTATTAAAATAACATAAACACACCTTTGACGGGTGGTCTTAATGAGAAAAGTTTGATACGACTTCCATTTAAGTCAAACTTCTGTCATCAGCGTTTACTTTCCTAGGCAGGGCGCGGCTAGCGGCTCCCGGCCTCGGCCACCGCGGCCTCTTCGGAAACGAGATAAGAAATCTCAATCGAAACGTAAACAAAACTTGATTTCGTTATTGACTGCAGACGACCGCTCTGTTCGATTTCCGCCTTTCCTAACTTCTGTTGGGATTGCATTTGAAATTGTATTAAAAGTTTACACTGACGAACTTCGTTGCCGGCATGAGTTAAAAACATTGTTTTGGTTTAGAATAACAAACTCCGATCAGCTAAACGAAAAACGCTTTCAAGATTTCCTGCTAAGCTTAACAGATTAGTTCCTAGCGAAATTCGAAAAATAACTTTGTAATAAATTGTTTCATCCGATAGTTAACTCAACTTCTGTTATTTGCTGAGTTGAACTTTTTATTGCGTCTCTTGTTAAACTTAAGCACCACATTTTTAGTTTCAAATAAAACATTAATTAAACTTTTGAGAGAAAATAGTTAGAAGTATTAAAACTGGATCAATTAATTTCAATATTCCCAAAGGATCAATATACCCCAAGTTAAATTCGCAGCGGAGACGTTAATATGCTTAACTTATGCGTGCGAACTTCAACTTCTCTATAGTTACGGCCCAAGTTAAGTTTTAGTTAGTGTTGGTATCGGAAAGTGTCGCTGTTAGACAATGTTCCGCAATAAATATAATTATTATTTATTTGTCGTGTGAAGTTTTGATCGGTGCGATACTCGTGGCGCACTCGCGGCTTGGAGGGCGCGATTGTATCGCTATACATTAGTCGGCGGCCCGAGAGAGTTATTATCAGATCCGTTTGTTCACAACTTTGCAGCGTTGTGCTCTCTACTCGTGGAAACTTATCGGTCGAGTGCTCACGGCGGCTGCCAGATAAGCGGGCGCCGGTAAAGATGCGTGGACTTACCATGTTAGAGAGCAGCAGCCGTTGGTGTTTAGCGACTTGAGGATCTAGGGCTTGGAGCGGGAGGGCAAGGGGCAACGGGAGAGGCAGCGGCAACGGGAGCGGGTGCGGGTGCGGTGCCGGCTGCAGGATCAGCGGCGGGCAGCAGGCGCACGGCGTCACGTAGGACACGCACCCGAGCTGCGGCGGGAACAGCGTGCCGGCGGCCTCCTCGAGGCCTCGCACACGTCTCTCACGACCGCATCCGCGGCCGACCTCCAACCGTCCGACGGCCACGCGCGCCGCCGACTTCCCGACACGACCGAGGTGCCCGACCACCAAATTGTCCGAAGCGCGGTCGCTTCGAAATAAATTTCAACTTAACGCGGGAACTCCACAAGTTCTCGAGCGTGGCGCGAAGTGCGTTGGAAAGTGCCGAAACTAAAGTTGTTTTAGTTGAGGAAGGGCCGGGTGACCGCGAGGGAGCGGGAAACTAGCGTTCGGGAGAAGCGAGAAACGTCGCACAGGGCTCGCGAGAGTGTGGAGAGAGTGGCGTCGTGCACGGAGCACAAGTCGCCAGGCCGGCGTGTGGCGGTGGACTGAGCGGCGAGGCAGGTGCGCCGCGTCGCGCGGAGGGCGCTGGGGGCGGGCCCACCTGATTCACCTGGGCGCCTGCGCCGCGCGAGCTCAGCCTCCGCGGTACACGCCGACACCGACACATCAACGCTACTCTTTCGAACACTAACATTGCACTATCAACCGTCATTGTGCTGCAACTTTTCATCGTAACATATTATTTCATTGGCATTTTTTGCTTTTTTGACGGCTATTAATATATTTTCGTTGTTGACTGAAACAGAATTTTTGCGATACTTAATTTTGTAGGTTTAGTTCGTTATGACGACGGTTTTAAATATTAAAATACATAATTTTATGAAAATACATGATAATTATAGAGTGGAGTAGATACACTCCACTCTATAATTATATATTATATTAATAACTAAATATTATTTGTAAGGATCTGTGAATCTGCATCTGGCGTACTTGTAAATCCAAATAGGACTCTAACCCTATTCTATACAAAGAAAATGAGGGTAATGAAATAAATTGGCGACTCGACGACTCGCAAATAAGAGGCATTATCTTGCGGAAATCTCTAGCGGGATAACTGGGATAAATCGCATTGATCTCGGAGGTCCGGCTTTCCTTAGAGAGGACATCTGAAGAGGCACGGTGTAAGCCCGTTGTACACGCTTACAGGGGATTAGGCACCTTTTAACGTTGAACACTATTTACCTTTAGGATTTTTTCTTCGAGACACAGATTACATTCTCGTTAGTAGCCAATGAGTAAACAGAACGGATTTGGACGCACACATACTGTTGGCACGCGGAATGAGTGCGATCACGAGAATCTTATATAAACATGTGATAATACAATGAGTTTTACTGAAAATCGGCTCTATAAAACAGATCGTTCAACTCAATGACGTATTGCATATTCATAGCAATGCTAGTAATCTATTAAAAGATACATTGTTACTTACATTTTCGTCAGGAAATTCCGAAATATCACAATTCACAACCTACGCATACAATTTCATTCCATTGACGTTCTCTACGTAAGAGAATTCGGAAACTGAAAGATAAGCAGAATAATGAAAAATATTAAAAGCAGACAAAATACAAAAAACTTGTCCAAAACATAAAATACGTGAAAAATATTTTCGACATGAAATGCTTACTTGACAATAAAAATTTTTAGTAGCGACTATTTTATCATGAAAAATTATTCCCGTTTTCTAAAATACATACCTACCCACAAAACATGACAATCATGGTTTTATATAGATAATAGTACGTAGTAACTTAATACCCGCTAACCTTATTTAGTATGAGACGCATGAAAGCGATAATCTCTGGAACTAGTAGACATAAGAAAAAAAAACGATTAGAAAAATTCTTTGAATTTGAGACTGCCCGTTGATCTAGGAAAGTATTAAGCTAATTTTCATCCCGTAGGCAGAGACTGGTAAAATATAACATCGTATAAAATAAAAATAATTGCTGCATAATCTATTTGTAAAGCAGATGGAAAGGGTCTTACGTGGAACCTCTAAAGCTCTGTTTTAATTTCTAATTAGACAAAACAATTAGGGTAACACACGGTTTCATACAGGCGTCTAACGCAAATGTTATAAATAACTGAATTAATACTAGAGACGAAAGCAGGTATTGTTTTACTAAATAGGGTTATGTTAGAACATTTATCTTGTTATGGTTATCTTTATGGGAGTGTGTAAATAGAATAGTAAAAATGTGTGTTGGAAGAAATGATACCACACTATCCTAGTGATAATTATAGAGGCAATAACAAATAATATGAGATGCACTGATGTGTGAATTGTTCTATTAAGCTTCCTTTCTTTCCTCAAAACTCTTGGCTACTTCACACTATGTTATCAATCAATTACTTTTTCGCCGAATTATACAGGAGATAATCGATCGCCAAAGAGACTTATATTTTCTGCAAATTTTTCAAAAGTATCAATCTATATCACTTTCAGTGAGTTATCTTATAACAAAGCTTTTTCCCAACGACATAATTAAACCATTATAGGCAAAAAAATACCTGATAGGTATGCTCTTGCGTAGAATATAGTTAGCCCACTATTTTCAAGACGAATTTGATATTTATTTAGATCAAGAAGATATAGATCCCTTTAATTGAATTGTCGACACAAGTTAATTTGTAAACACAAAATAATCGATTACAATACCAACACTACAACGGGATTGTCACGAATTGATTACTCGACTACTAAAGTTTCTAACTACAAAGGTTAACGCTTCAAACGCGCCTGTTTTCGATAGTATTAATAATTAATTCTGATCATCGGCACAACAAGCTGGGGGTAATTTAGAGAATGTGGTTACCTGACGTGTTTTTGAAAACGTATTCCTTGATTTCGCAGCAGCCATTATTATTTCGATATTCAAAACTTTAACTGTAGCACAGATTGTTTGAGAGTTGTCAACGATACGTCAGATTGACATTTAAATATAGTTCCATTTTTAATTAGCGACCTTAGCAAGATTATGTTGCATACTGTGTCTTTAGTTAGGTTCACAATTACAAAAAATAAAGAGAAATGTGAGGCCGTATGTTACTATTACTGTGGAATATTATTTTTCTAGTATTTAGTTGCTAGTTCGATTCTTAAATGTCATTCATTTTCACCCATGGAGGTAAAGTTTTCCGAAGACCACATTTTTTTGTCATTCAAATCCAATAGCGAATGTTATGTCATCAGATTGGTTCAAGAGTATATAAGAACATACTTGGCACATATACATACAGTCTGTTCAAAGATATAAAATGGTGCTATGAACAGGAGGTACGCTTTTGAGCGAATAACAGCTGCTACAATAGTAGCTTCTATAAATAGCGATAAACTAGACAGCTTCACACACACACGTGCATACTTTACTTACATTAGTACCTACCTCGTCATAATTTCCGCGTCAAACATGCAATACGTTTCTAACAGCCTAAATATTTATCCCCTCTCCCGCCAACGCGTTTGTATGAATCACTGCGCGTGTATGTGTGTAACTATAAGGCATGTGAGTGCAAATTCCGCAGTTCAAAGTTAGGCTGTGCGCCCGCGCGGGCCCCGGTCGTTGACCCTGCGCGCACGCCGCCAAGCCGTCTACGAGCGGTGTTATGTAACGTGACCTTAACATTGGGCTGTGAGAACGGAACCTTATTCAGTGTTGACTGTGAATGTGATCCGATTATGGCATTTATTAAGTTTAGAGACAACAGGTGCAACTATTTTTAGTCGAGATAACTATATAAAAACTGCGATGAGTAAACGTTTTGTATGAGAATGAAGATTATATTTTTGAATAAAAAATGCTCAAATAGGCAATTTGTTTACATGATACGAATGCTTTGTGCTGCTTTATTTGAAGATCGCTGTTAGAAATATTAATAAAATTACGGTGCTTTATTCTAAATAAATTGCATTTCACAAGCTTATTTGGTTCTTAATGGAATAAAAACTAGTTTCATATCGCACTCAGAATGATATCGCAGTCTTCAGATAAATGCTAGATAAAAGACTTTTTGAGTAGTAATTTATTAAAGAGCTTTATTTTTATTATTGAAATATATAATAGGTATTCAAAGATGACCAACATTTGGTGTTGTTTTGCTAAATTAATCACAAATATTATAAACGAGACCGCTTGGAAGGTGTCTCTCACGCAAAAACACATGGATGAGTTCTGCTAAGAATCTGCAATAATATAGCTTATACTTCAGGGTAAGGTACGCTATCGTCACCCAGAAAAACCCTCACGTCACGAGTAGTTCCCTCTGAACGTGGGTGAAATCGCGCATGAAGTATTTTGTGATAAAGCAAAGGCTACTGACACGTAAGATCTTATCAGGGGTCTTAAACATTCTGAATAGAATACCACTTAACTTGTAGAATACCAGATCTTGAAGACGTAAATTGCTGTATTGTATCATTTAGTTAAATCCTGTTACCTAAACTGAAATCACTAGTAACTAAAGACGACAAGAATCTTATAAGCACTTCATCCAATTTAATAGTACCTATATCTTCTAGGCCTAGTTGTCAGTCTTATCTTAGGACGATCCTATTACATATTACAAAATTAGAACAATGTTCATTACACCTAATAAACAGCGATCGACATAACGACATTACTGCAGCGATACTAAAACCAACTCGACGATACATATGAAAAAAAATGCAAAATAACGGACGGAGAAAAGAAAATATAAAGCGGGCGCATCGTAATGCAAGTAAATCGTCCGTGGAATCCGAGAACAAAACCGAATAAATTGTTTTAATAAGGCATAAATTACGACAAAAAAATCGGACCGATCACGCCGTTACGATGGTTGACCATGGCATTTACGCTTTGTTGGATACCGTACATGGTGCGCTTGAAATGCACTTTTTGTATCGGCAGCGAGCTGGTTTTTGCAGCGGCGTGCATCGCATACACGGTAATTTGCTATTAGTACTGTTACGAGTAAGCAGCGCGATGGTTGCGCTTAGCTGAACCTAGTACTTCAAGAAATTGCACGTGACGCAGGTGTGACGTTACAGTCAAGTCTTAACGATCACATGAACTTAATGCTCACGCATGGAGGTTGTTAACTTAAGCTACGAGAACGTTACTCAACTTTGAAGCTGAATGAATATAAGATCAGGTGTTTTTGTTATAACTTATACGTTCTATTGTATCATATACCACTCGAACAGAAAGTTGTATGATAACAACGTTTACGAAGATAAGCCGAGTCTAATTATAGCTTTTAGGAACGTCAATTAATAGAAAATGAATTCTACATTTGTTAGAACTGTTCACATAACAAGCGAAAACGAATCAGCTGAAACCGATTTCACTCAAGATGGTAGGAATATCTCAAGTATACTTTGTCGTAAACAATTCTTTGTATGCGAGCGTAGGTACTATCCCTTTAGGGAGCCGTATTCTGAAAATAAACGAGCGTAAAGCCTTGCTAAGGTTACTGGTAGGAACAAAAATAGCCACTCAAGGATGTCAACATTTTACAATGATAACAGATACAGAATAAGTCATTGTTCCAACACGTAAATAAAACTAAATGTTAACATTTTGAATGGAAAATAAACGAGACCGGATAAAATACAGAGTCGTCTTCGCCGACAAAATATTTGTTTTGTTGCATACAAAGTAAAATTATGTGTCCGTTTCAGCGGGGGCCACGTTAATAACGTTTCACTTTTACAAGGCCATGGCGCTGCAAGTGCAACTAATTGTATTCTTAATATAGAAACGAAATCGGAAGAAATATAGGTACCTACCTGAACATACGAATAATAAAATGTTCCCACACAAATTGAACATAAAACTAAGAATAACATTGTGGACGCTATCATGGTTAGCCATATATTTGGGAAACAAACTTTGAACGTACCTATTATCGCATTGTCTGATATTGAAGCGCGTTCAAATTAAAGTACAATTTTGATGATGCTTCGGACAAAATCATTATAATTAATGAAAGCACACACACTGTGCGTTAATCCACTTCCCATTTTGTGGACTCCATTAGAGCATGTAATGCGAAACACTAAGCGAAAACAAAATTTCAACTGAATAAACCGAACAACATTTCTAATTATTAAATCTGAAACTCGAATTCTTGGTATTGGCCGGTTCGTTCCGAAATGCACTGTTGTTAGCGAATTTGTATTCGTACGCGCGGATAATTGCGTCGAAGATAATACGCGGGAAATATTTGGAAATCTTCATGTTTGATGGAAAATGGAAATGCGTTTTAGTGCACATTTCCAATTATACTGAAAATCATCACATAATCCCCTTACAGACTAAGGAATAAGTAGACAGCAGTTTATACGATTATAACAAAATTTATAAATTTTGTAGGAAGACTAAGGTTACGTGGGCGTCAAAAGGTTAATTACTAAGATTTACTCACACAATAAATATTTTCCTGCTGAATTTCAATTATCCAATGAAATTCACAAAACAAGAGGATTTATGACTTCATGAAGACTTTCAACTTTTTTTTTTAATTATATTAAAAAGGTAACGACACTTTTCCTAATATGATAACGTGTATTCTAAGTGCATAATGAGTTTAGTGGAAGCATTATGTTGGCGTAAATATAATTCATTCGGTGTGGCACTCATAAGCAGGCTCGGAATATTCTTTGTGGAGCGCCGGGAAAAGGGCTGTGTGGTTACTAGTGTTGTAGACATGTCGATGGATCCTCAAACATACACAAAAATAAACTACTTGCAACTACATATTATTATCGTGTCAATGTTGAAAATAAAGCAAAACCCGATCAATAGTATAGCTTTTTAACATTAACAGAAAGAATATATAAAAAGAAATAACATTAGAGACATACGTTTTAACACATCGTGTTATAATGACAGCAAAAATCGTCAAATGTCATTGCTTCGTTATAAAGCAAACGCAATTAAATAACAAACGCATGTCACACACGTAAACAACTTCATCGACATCGATATCGCACGTTTCTATCCAACACAGCTCTTTGGCGTCAGGTCCAGATCAAATTAAAAACAGAATTTATTATAAGTATCATTAATTATTTAATGCAATACTGTGTTCACTGGCGTCGGATGGGACGGCCTGACCGCACACCGTGTTTTTGCTACCAAATTTGCAGGTACAAACAGAATAGGATATTTAGATTAACACTGTGAAGGGATGAACGCAATGCTCGGATAGTCAACGTAGGAAGGATAATTAGTTTCGCACGTACAACATCACAATTAACTTTTTACTTTACGTTTGTCCATTTACATGATTTTTAGGCGCTTCATTTTAATTTGTACGCGGATAAATCGTGTTGTAAATTCGTTGTGACACTTCTAATTTATGTGTCATAACGCAATGATTTACGACATGTTAATAGAAATGCATGCAATATTATACAACATCGGATTAATAAAGTCCAATCTTTTATGATTTTTAATCAGCACGACAGTTGTTTTTGATAGATTGCAGTTTTCAATTTCGTATTTTATTGATATTCAGCTACAACAAAAACAAATGAAACATGAATAATACATTTATGTTTTCAATATAATAAATATTCTAGCAATTTTATTTAGGAACGTAATATTGAGGGATTACTGTGCACTTTTAACAGAGGGATTACAAGCGAAAATGGAAAAAGGCATTCAAAAATGTTGCAGTAATATTATTTGAACTGATAAATCCAATTCACAATTTTATGAGCACATCCTAAAAGCAACGTAATCCGTATATTGCAGAATACGTTTTAAGAGTGAAACACGAAATGAGTTTCATATTACAAGATACCGAATCGTGTGGATTTCAAAACGATGGCAATTGATAGTTCGGGTAGAACGGGGACCGAGGAGTAACAAACTTTATGAAAAGTTCGCGTAACCTCGTATTCGGCAGCATAACTACATGTACGTAAATCCCGCAAGAAAAACCTTGTCCGAACATTTGGCCTTTAAATGTTAAATTGGTCCTTTGACTTTCTGTTTAATATTAGTGGGCTCAAAGCCTCAACCAGGAATTAAATATGAATATTTGTCTGACCTCGTCAACAGAATGCTCCGAAGGTCCGAACCACGGGTTCTTTACGTCTTTGTGGCGGTTAGCAAGTATCAAGAGTAGGTTTACTTAGGCCCTATCCCGAGGCCTGTTTTGCTCGGGCTACTTGGAGAATGAATACGAAAACGTATTTGCCTTGTGACTTGTAAATGTCCCCCTGGCGGAATGACGACATTGTTAATAAATTACTTGTAGTCTTGTGTGTATCTTAAAAAGTTTGGACGCTCGTGTAATAAGTGGGCTGTTATGCTCGGGATTCCGGTTCATTCAGCCAGGGCCTAATGCAATGTTGTCGGGAATTCACGAAAGATAACTATTGTTCGTTTTTTTTTTCTATAATTTTCTTTATTTTATGTATGTTCAAGTTAAGTTTAGCATACTATAGCGATATAACTAAAGGTAAACTCAAAGTATGTATGTTACTCAGATGATCGTATACAGAAATTTTGCTCACAATTTAGTGTATGGATCAAGGGCTACATTTTGATACGACTTTGATGAATGACAGTGTGTTTGTTCGCAGTTAAGTGTAGATAAGGCTCTCAGAATCGATCCTCTCATTAAACAGGAGGAAGTGTTTGTAATAATTGATTAAAGCTATATGTATGTCGACTGGTGATTAATTGGTGGGGGATATAAGGATTAAGGAGTCCCTAGAACGTGCTGACAGTATCTGCTGCACTTCCTTTTTTATTTTGGATTGCTAATTTAAAGATCACATTATATAATGTGTTAAAAGTACATATTAGGAGACAACAAAGTTATTTTTTAAGAAACTTTTTAGGCCAACTCTAAGTGCAATCACTATCTATATTATTATCTAGTTTTATATTTATTTTAAAAACAAGCCCATATATCCAGTAATTTGTAAAAGTACGTCACTTTAGAGCTGCGACTTAAGAATTAGTTTTGACCTCAAACACTTCGGTAAAGCGACTTTGTTCATTTGTTACGAGTCCCATGTGTTTTTTGGAACCCACGTTAAAAGCTTTAAAGTTTGCCTAGTTTAGGCTTGCCCCAACCTCGGCTGTAAGGCCGGGGTTTTGAGTCTGTGGAGCGGGCTAGCTCGTGTACACATGTTGTGAGGTATTGGCGAAAGTGAATTTATCCCTCCTGGCAGCCAAAAATAACTTTGTTGTTTATGCAACTTGTTAACATAGCCTACAATCTACTAGTACTAGTACTTATGTAGGTAAATGGTGCTATTAACTAGATTTCTTTTCATAATCGTAGATTTTAGACTTCTTGCTTATATTTTATTTACATTGAGTCTCATCTTAGTGCATCCGCAAAATGCAAATGTGGTTCCAATCTCACAGCGTTCATTCTGTCGCCTCAACTTCGTTGTGACAGATAAAATTAATTTCATACGTTGCGCACACAGTTAAGAACTATAAGCATCAGACTTACAGCAAATCTTAGAGAAATTGTATACGACGCTACTCGACGTAGAATAATAAATACATACGTAAACAAATTAAAACATTTACTGATTAGTTAATCAGAACGATGATAACAGCAGCTAACATACCATCAAGGCTAATAATAGTGTCAACGGTTCGCTTATTATAACGTTTCTTTCACTGTTACCCATTAGCTGCTATTAAACCAGATATTCCGGAACAGTACAGGTTAAACGTCTACTACTAAGGAACACGGAACGTTGCTAACAGCCTATAGCAATGTAATGTTCATGATAACCCGTGAACAAGTGACTGTTTTAGCTGTGTCCAGTGAGGTGATACCAAATCGTAGTGCGTACCAAAGGGGACTGGGCATGGCAGGTGAAACAAGACCATCTCTGTTGTAATATTCACTTTGGCTCCCCCCTCGACCCGCGCGCCGTGGTCCCTTCCGAAAGCTCTTAATGCCAAGTCGGCCTGACCTCATGCCAGCTACATTAAGCCGTTTATACATTATGTATGAATTTGTTATGCCTTTTGATGTAAAGAAGCTTTAACTAAGGTAGTGCTAAGGTTTTAAGTCAATTTTCCCGTAATAATTTATGGTCAAATTTTTGGATTTGTTTAGTCTAAAATATTCCTCTTTTACAAATTCTAGGATTTGTAAATTCTTAAAAGTTATGACGAATATAATTTGAAGTTAAACAAAATATTTTTTCTTGCCCAGGCGTAATATTATCAACAAAAATTTAAAAGAAATGCGCCCCACGGCAAGTTAATATTTCGTCCACGACATTAAAGAAACAACAACAATACCTTAAAATATTCTGACGTATTTATTCTGTTTTTAATTAAGTTAATGACAACAGCACTCGCCAAAGTGTTGCCAGGTGGCACACGACTGAGCCCACACAAATCTCCCTGCGACATGAATAGTACTCGTATCCCCAATATTTGGATTTTCGATGGACTGAATAAGCCTTCCGTTGCACCCCGTTTTTCAGGCTCTAGCTTTCCCAAAAATGTAAAAAGCAGCTCGATACCACCCGTGCAAGGTATTTTGACATCTCCAATAGCGAAATAACCGTTAAAAGTATTGGTTTGGTCAGGTATGGACAGATTAAACATTCCATTTCGAACGTCCAGTAAAATTTAATTTTCAATTTATTTGTAATTTCAACCACACAATGAAGGTCGTGTTTATTTTATTATTTGTTATGTGTTGTTGTGCTATCTGAAATTACGTAATATGCAACTACAAAATGTGTTCTTGGGATATTGTTTGTTCTATAACACTTCACTTTTTCTAAACTTTAACTAAAGGAATGCTATCCCCTTTATTGATCCCTGGCCTTTACAAAAAAAAAAAAAAACTAGTAATTTACAAACCTTTTATTGCCATCCACTACAATGAATTAACGCATATTGTATTTAAATGTAAAAAATACCACAGTAAAGTGAGATGTCTACTCGCTTCATTTTTATGTGAATTATTATCACCAAGCCAATGAACACGAATGAGGTAAATAGGCCTTATCCGCTTACTGGCATATTTAACATCAATAAATAACTTGCTTTTACAGAGCATAATAAAAATAAACTTTTTCTAACAATGTTCTTTCGACTTAACCTGCTTAGATTTCCGATGTGTAAAGTTCTCAAACAGGTCAACACAAAATTTAAATGAAGGAACACTAAATCTCGTGGAAACTACGGCTTACAAATTCGTTACTTTACATTCAGATGAGGACTCATTATGATGTAAAAATAAAACTTGTAAGGTTTCCTCCATGCTGATTTCGGACAGAAAAAAAAGGAATTTTATTACTTTAATTAATTTAACGATGTAGTAAGTACTTGTCTGAAGTTCATCTTAAGTTTTTATCTACCTTTATTGATGGTTATAAATTGTTTAATAAGAGATTGCTTTTTTTGATGATACCTATCATTACGTATCTTTTACAACAGACCTCTGCTAGTTGTAACACTATTCTGAGCGGTAAAGAGATTACTTTGCATGCGTATGTGTGTGCCTGAATGTATGTACATATATGTGAGTGCACGTGGCTCAGAGTTAGTTATATTTAAGTCGCTTCTAAATGTCACTTACACTTTACCTGGAAGGCAACGTCAGTATAATGACCAGATTAACATTTAAATTAAGATTGTAAAAAAATATCTAGTACCTGAAGAATCGCAATTTTAAATCTCTTATTGTTTTGTAGAATATTACCAAACAACCTTGAACCTGCGGTCTGAAAATGGCGGCTATCGATTGCCGGTTAGCAACAGTGCCTGTTCAATATTTCCAAAACATTAGAGGCGGTTTCACTGTTCTAAAGAAATATCAATACCAAAGGATCTGAAGAAAAGTCTGTGTAGTACAGAATGTTGCGTACATACATTTGGAAAGAAATTGGTTAATCAATGAATTTAAATTTGCTGTCGTCAACTGTTTCTTTAAATAGTTCGTAAAACAGTTGTAATATACAATTTTAATCTTGTACATTTATAATCAAAGGTAGGTCACAGATCTTAATCTTAATTTGATCTTTTCAAAACGATATTCAGTAATGATTTTTATTCGGGACCTCGATTTCCTTTCGCAGAAGACTTAACAAATAGAATTTCAATCAAAATAAGAAGTGGCAACAAGCCATGGAAACGAAGTTTACAACTCATTGAAATACTCAATTCAACCACTCAAAACATTGACAGAACTTTAAAACGAATAAGATAAATCGTACAGAATTTTGAATTGGAAAAGTAACATTAATAATAAGTTTAAAAACGTATTTATCATGGAGGTACGTAAGCTATGGCAGGCATGTCCTTTCTAACGAGGAACGGAGTGTTCTCAAAATGTTTTGAGGAGCGCGCGTCATACGGAAGGCGGAGCGGACCTGGGCTGGGGGCGGTGCCTCTCACCAATCTCGAATTTCTTACTAAAATATTCCAGGTCTAAAGATTTCGTTTAGAACTCTTCCGCTGTCGCTATGTTCTCTTCCTATATCAAATCGCTTTAAGTGTGGCGTATCCTTAAATGGAGGAATAATCGCGATGCATCCAGCGACAGCCTGATGCATTACTGCAACGCATTAGATGCTCAGTTATATTTGAGACGTCTTGATATCGTCTGCGTTTGAGAATACTAATATCTGTTCTTTTGACTAATGTAGGTAGACGTGGCACGAACCTAGAGTATGCTAACTTTTAAGAATTGTGTAATTACATCATGATGTAAATCTGCTTGTTACTGCTGTCGTATTTTGAAGAATTACCAATGTTTATTTTAAGGAATTAATTTAACTTCCAAAATCTTTTGTAGGTAGTGTATGCTCTAAGGGACATAAATTTACTACTGACATTGAATTGGGACTGGCATTCCATTGTCAACTATTTTGCATCTTTATCAGACTTAAAAAAAAAATCAATTCCCCGTTTTTCAAACCCCCGGGATTAACGTTAATTATCATGCATGCTCAAGGCGGATTGGTGACTCCCTATTTTAAATTCCAGGTTTTCTCAAGATGTTTTCCTTCACCTTTACTCAATCATCAGATACACTAAGAAAAGTTAAATTGGTACATATCTGACTTCAATACTTGAAAAGCAAGTGCTTTAACTACTGGGCCACTACGAGAATTCTAGGTACTTTTAATTACATTTTTCAGGATCTTATTCATAGAAGACACTACAAAGAGATCGCGGCGATGGTATTATTGAATTTACTCTGCATCGGCTATCGAGCTAAACAGTTCAATTCAAACTAAAAATAATGTTCCCTGAAAATCTTAAAAACTCCTTTTTTCAATTACACTGCTCCACCAACTCCCCAAGACAGATTGCACGAAAATGTTCCAGATAAAAAGCCGATGTCACTTGTTGCTTGAATCTGGTATGCGTCACACGCCCGCGACGTCTCCGTTCTAAGCTGTGTTTAGGAACGTCTGTCGTACCCGCTTTTTATTTCAGGTCATTTAAATTCTATTGGGCCTGGTAAACTGCGGAGTGAAGAGATTGAATTAATGATACAAGTTCAGCACGACTGCTTTGTGAAGTGTTGATTTGGCGTTTTTTGGTGGCGATGGATGACGTCACCCGTAACTCTTGTAATTTTTATAAACACTTGATGGCTTGTGTCCATTGCGAGTCAGAATCAGAATCAGAATCATTTATTTGTCAAACATAGGTTATTACATTATAGGATCTTATGATAAATAGTACATAACATATTAGGTGCGCTATGTTTTGTCAGTTATGACATACAAATATTTATGTTATTAGAGTAAGTTACATTATAGAACATTTTGCATACAAAAATGAATCGAAGTTATAGATTGGATAGCAAACTTAATCTATATCGGAGGAACTTAATTGTTCTAAGAGAGCTCACATAGTAATATAAGCTGAGCGTATCAATAGGTTCTTACAACGTTCAACTCATGGACGAGCAGTTCACACCACATCACGCTTCACTAAGTGTATTAGTAAACATCTGAATTAATTCTGCAATGGACTGTAATGTGCAACCACAACAAACAGACAAAAATATTTTGTGAATTGGATCAATTTAAACATCATGTGGTTTTCAGCCGAAACATGTTAAAATTCCTTCGTTTATCAGGTACATTGGATTATTTCAGTTGGATGGACTGCATGCAACCACAGTGACCACAGTGCAGTGCGTATGCTAAAGTGCTCAAATTAATTTTACAGCCGCAAAGGATTATCGGCCTTCTTATACAGTAGGCTACGTTAGTTGTGCAATATCCTTATAGATAACTAGACTCTGGTAGAGAACACTTTCACTTTTTTGTTTGTACGGACGCCAGCACATCAACCTACTTCAATCTGACAAATTTCTTTAATAGATTTGCAACCTTATCATAAAACCGGAAGGTTAATATTCCATTGGTAAAATTTGGCAGATTCGGGTAGGTTGATCAATATTTACAATTGGAAGGGGAACGCTATTATTCTATAAAACTGAAAAACCTTTATTGATTATTAGTGAACTCCATCTTTTATAGTTATGTATATTTTTTTCTCAAATGTATGACTATTAATACTACTGTATTACTATTGATTAATTCCCAAATATACATCCATATTCACATATGAAAACGTGAACTGAAAGCTCCATAAAATACCAATTCCATTGAACCATTTGGGAGCTACGTTTTAATTAGTGTTGAACAAAAAGGCGCGTTACAAAACAGCGGTAAATAAAGCGCTACAGTGTAGCATAATTCTACATGTAGTCCGCTACTAATAAACTGTAGTTACCCGTTTGCTGTCGATGTTGATGTCACGTCCGAAATGGACGACACAAGGAGCTACGAAGATGGAGGGATCTAATTACATGCCTAACTTATAAAATTTAGGTAAGATAGTTCATTCCTTATTTCTTGTTCAATATTTTGGTCATAATCTTCAAATACACACAGAAATATGGAACATGCAGTGTTAGCCTGTAAGAAATTGTTGTAAAAAAAATGTAATTTTTATTATTTACAGTGTAAATAATTGTTGGTTGGCCAATAAAGTAAAAATAAAAAAAAAAAAATACTGTTAACGCTAACCTTTTTTTTATTGTTGTAAGGATGTATAGACGTTAGCACACCAAGCTGTCAAATTTTCCCAATTAACTTTGAACCATATACTTCAGTGATACAGTAGAAAATATATAAAGGAAATCTGAGTTTGTATTAGATTGTTGCTGGCGTCTGTATACATGTATATGTATATGTTTGTTACTCTTCTAAACCGAAATCTATTGGAGACTTATGACTTTCGATGAAAATTGGTAGTAATACAGTTTGTATCCAATAACATATAGACTACTCTTTTAACATGTTCGGGAAGAAGTTCCCACGGGACATGGGTGAAACCGCTGGCTGTGGCAAGTTTTAAAATAAAAGACACAAAACCAGGCATAAAATAAAAACTTAGAACGAACTAAGTTCTAACACGTTTGTTTTATTCATAATTCTGAGTTAGTACTCATTATCGTAACTCTACTTTATTGTATCCATGTACACTAAATTATTCAACATAATCGTGATAGTAATCAAATAAGCTTAAAGTTATATTGTTAGTACATTAAACTATTTTGAAATTCGAAGACTATTTTTAATTACATGTAACTTTTTTAGTACTTGGCAGAGTGCTTTCTTTATATTAGATAGATACAATAGTAGGTTATTAAGATCCAGCTATAGTTACTTCGTTTACTAGTATACCTATAGGCTCCAATATTGTCCACCTTTAGGCCATATTATACCCTAAAAATACGATTTGCTACGATTTTCTAAAATAAGTACGAAAGTTATTCCATTGCAGTATTGTATCTTTTTTATCGGAAACGGGTCTGTTGATTACTAGGTGAGCCGTTTTCCACAACAAACAAAGATGTATTTATTACATTATAACGACTTGCGAAACTTACTTGGCTTCTAGAACATTCTATCCGTGTTTCAATATATCCGAACACGTATGTTTCTAATCTATTCGAATTAGATCCTAGACTCCATCGCTCCATGTTTAAAGGAGCATTTTCAGTTCAAATAAGGCTTTATCAACCAGTTGCGTGGAACCGAGTCCGATTCGAAATTGAGCGTTGAAATGAACATTTACAGCAAACATTCGAGCATAATGCAGTTCTGTGTGGCTCTGTGTGCACGTAAAGACAATTTTACAGTAAATTGTGTTCATAACGTAAGTACCTACTTCGTTTTATGAGAGTACCATATAAATTATTTTGTGAATTTTAAAAAGCATTTTGACCGTCCAGTGCTAAAAGATTCAGTTCAATCGTTTGAACGTTAGTTTGTCTAGTCTATAAAACAAGTATTACTCCAAAATGTAAAGCAAAACATAAAGGTCCGACTTTCCCCTCTGTCCAAAATAAGATTAAAGGCTACAAGTCCACATAGCACACAAGACACTTTCAGTATCTCCCATCAAAATGCAAGCGAGTGAAAGCTTTGAGGTAACAGAGGCAAGTTGGACCTTGATTGCGGATCGCAAATGTTTGCCGGAGCTCACGAGAACCGCATCAATTATTCAAATAACTACGTACAGAGACTGACTAGACGAGTAATTTCGCGAATATTACCCGTGGAGGGGCACGAAATGTAAGCTGCTTACAAGTTTCGCGCCAAATAACTTGGGGATACCCGAGAATGGCTCTTGTGTATGGTAAGTATGCAAGTCCGGGCCGCCCGGGCTCTACTTACTTAAGTGACGTTATTAATTTGATGAAAAGACCTATTGATCGTGAATGTTGCTCCCTCTTCAAAGTTGGGATACTTAGCAGATATTACACACGACAACATCTACTTCGCTACTTAATTAATATGAGAGTATGTAATGAAAATCTTTACTATAAAATTGTACGTGCATACGTTTTTGTAAGCCGGATTCGGAGAACCACTCGCAGTTATCCAAACATGACGAAAATCTCAACTTAAATATAGGAAAAATGTTCAATCTGAATAAAGTGTGCTACGGTGGGCTTTGCCAAAAAGGGAAGAAGGATTAAAGAGGTCGCGAAGCTGACATAGTAGGATTAACTGAACGGTGCCGTGTCAGCAAATAAATGACGATTCTTCAAACGGATACATTATTCACTGGAAGATGTATTTTTTTGAGTTTTCTTACCCTTGAGCCCCTCTAACTGTTGTATATTGGCGTTAAAAAGCTGGTGACTGCAAGCTGCATGCTAATGTACTATTTTGCTATGTTTCATCTTATCGTAAACTTGTTGCTATACCAACTGACCTTTATTAATGAAAATCACTAAATAGGGCATAATATTACAAGCTTCAATATCAAAGATTTACCTCACCCCAAACCTTCTGCAAATGTATATTTATTCAAATATTTCTCTAGGAACAAATTTAAAACATTAATAATTCCGTTTGTTAGGCACTTCTAGGTAGGTTCAAGGTTTACGGCCGACGTAAAATAGGCTTAGCCGGTGGCGACACGTCAATAAAATCTGACACTTGTCAACGCCAAAAAACGTTTATATTTTCATTTCGAACAATTTTGATTTTATTTTTGAGAGCGTATATTTGTAAAGTTTTTCATGCTAATGCAAAGTATTCTACTGTCAAGAAAAAAAAAAACATTTTTTAACCGACTTTTCAAAACGGAGGAGGTTCTCAATTCGACATGTTCATATATATTTTTTTTAATCAATTGCTTCTTATACGTCCCGGTACACAGTTTTGTTGCAACACTTAATAACATAATAGACTAGACATTTAAAAGTTATATCCATGCCCTCATACACTAAGATTTTTACTTTAACACTCTCAAATTTTCCAATTTCCATGTAGATTGCTTCGTACATATTGTACTAAAGCGGCTACATTGATGGCCAACACATTGTAACGTCAAACCGCGTTAATATATCCAAAGCCTTATTAAAATTTAACGCAAAAGTTGCATCGCGCTGAGCCATAACACAGCATCGCATTTACAGGCGCGCCTATAATTTTGCTATCGCTATTACGCCACGGAATCCTTAATTAATACCCTCAACGTTCGTTTAATATTAGATCATTAAAACCGCAATGTTCTAAAACTTACCTGCTTTCCAAACTCGAAGTTGTATAAACAATGAGAAGTTTACGGTTGAACTTTGAACCGGTACCTATGTCAGGTTTACAAGTTATAACTTCCGATTCTAATTAAAAATTTAACAAACCGGATAATGGCGGTTGCTTTTAGCTTAATCATGAATATAATTTTGTACAGAGCAAGCTCAGTAACAACGGACGGATTAGTTTTTCAATGGGAGATTATCGTTTAAAATTATCTTGCACAAGTTTATTTACTCTCAGTTCGTTGAGATCTAAAAGTCCTTGTTAGTCCGAGTTCAAACTGAAGGGTAGGGAGAATTTCTGGGCGTTTATCTCAGTCTCTAATAATATAGATTTCCAGATATCGAGTCAATCTTTGGTTAATCCTTGGCTTTAATTGGGTCGGTGTCTTAATATACTGCCAATAAGTTGGGCTGTTCCCAAAATCGGGCAGCGAATCACTGATCACGTGTTATCTATCACTAGTTGTAAAGACAAGATTGGTAGAAGCATTGTTTGCCCACTGTAATAAAGAAAAAACACACAACTGCCACTTCTGAAGCCAGTCCAGAACAAAATACGAAACAAACAAAAAAAAAACAAGTGAGCATCAATAATTCACGCTTCAATAACAACGAATTATTATTTCAACGTTCGTGAAACAATGGCTTGGTTCGCAGTAACCACTGGAGAGTTGGCCAAGACTAAGCTTGCCTTCGTGATGTCGTTGGCAAGGTACTTAGTTAACTTCCAGTCTTCTACAGT
Organism: Heliothis peltigera; assembly: GCA_958496145.1. Classification (NCBI taxonomy): domain Eukaryota; kingdom Metazoa; phylum Arthropoda; class Insecta; order Lepidoptera; family Noctuidae; genus Heliothis; species Heliothis peltigera. The sequence continues at coordinate 8,563,411 of OY292325.1, forward strand.
AGCGGTTGAGCTTCTTCAAATAAAAAGAAAATCAAATATATTCCCGCGAACTCGGTCCGACTCGGAGAGATAGTTTATAGTGGCGCTGTAATTTTGTTTACATGGAAATAATTTGCACTCATTTGTAAAAGTACGTATTCAGTTTAATTATACTTTAAGAAATTGTTTATGTGTTTTAAAACTATAGATATTCAATGTAACTAACTTATTAATCTCTTATAAAAAGAGGTTTAAATTAAAACTTTTAATTAAGCTTTCGGATATTTATCACAGTGAGTCTATACACAAAATTATTTCACAACTTAATTATATTCTAATTCCGAATTTTGGTATAACAGTACTCAACAAAGCAAGAAGACATTCAAACAAACACAAAATGTAGATACAATCGCTACTAATACTTGTTGATTTTTTAAATTTCTCCACATTTTTGTACAGGATAAAAGCGGACAAAATAGAATACAGAGAATCCAATTACGTTTGTCACGTTAAGTTATTATGCAAAATTGGTTCCAAGGCTTTTTCTCTCAAACAGTCGGTAGCCAACATTACTTTATAATGTAATCAAGCAGAAATATTGTTTTCTTTTTATCATGAGGCTTAAGGACGCTCACATATTTTCTTTGGTTGCACTTTTGTTTTTATTCCGTTTAATCGTAAATGGCGATCTGAGAATGAGGGCTCAGTCTATTTATTCTTAAATGTTTTAAATAAAGTGGGGATTAAAGTTTAATAATTTAATATTAACTTTTGTGAGATTGTGGAGATATTATATGTAGAAGAATTCATTTGGTGACGTAAATTGCGTTAATATATGAAATGACGAGCAAAGTGTCTTTTAATAGGTTTTAATGATAAATGATATTTATTTTGCAAATAAGTTGAAATCAACACTCTTACACTTTAACACATTTTTACCGACTACCTTTAGAAGAAACTTTTTATGTATGTATTCGAAAATCATAGTTATTCTAACGAATTTCAGATAACTAAACGAATGGAGTGAAAACATCGAGGACACTACTCACTGCTGCGATGAAAACACATATCAAAATCACAAGAGCAGTTCTCCACAAAATTATCCAATTCGTTACATAATAAAATGGAGCGGTCTCGCCCGCAACCCAATGGGGCATGCCACCAGAATAGCTTCTATCAATATGCTAGGGCCTTTCTTACGACTACATACGTCTTTATGGTTCGTTGGCATCGCCAATACGTCTCTTTAGAATTAAATTAAGGATGAAACCAATAGGATATAGGCAGTCGATTTCGTGGCCGCCAAATTACGCGCATGCCTTCTTATGCGAAATTTAGGGTAGGATTGCGATAGATCGGGGGATCTCGGCTTCTTTCGTGATTAACTTGCTTTATAACGAACTAGATGATGAGGGTTGCCCTCCGCTTAATTATGGGAATCGTTAAAGAGGTTCTATTTAAATTCTTAACTGAAAATGTTCAATTGAACCTATCAATGACAGTATAAAGTTCAAAACAAAACTTGAACTCAATTTTTTTTTTACGAATAGTAAACAATTTAATTAAAACATGCATAAAACAATATCTTACACAATCTTGTGAGACTATGAAAATCTTTGCTTGAAGAATAAAACTAAACTAATCCCAAAGCATTAGACAAGAGTTTAATAACTTTAATATAAATTATGCTTCGGTAATATTTACATGAAAGACGTGGTGCCTTTTTAGTGGAATAACATGCAAGCTTCAGCTACAGCGCTGGTTTAATTAATTTACCTTTAGGAGTTAGCTGGTCTTTTGTTTTTATTAAAAGGACCGCCCACTTGCCCGTCTTTATATAAATTATGTAAAGGATGGACGCGGAATATGACAAATAAATGACGTTAATTTTATTAGAGTTTTTTGCGTCTTCATCTACTGCAGTAATGTTAAGTTTTTTTTTTTATTTTAACTTAATTTGACTTTCCAGTTTAGCACAACGCTAAGCATATTGTATTTTTTTAAGTATCTTATTCTATATTCATGTTTTTTCAGGTAGTAGTTTCAAATAGCGCCATGAGTTAAGTTTTTAACTAAAAATAATGGTAACTTAAGTACAGCCAGCACATCAAGCTACTACAATCTGTAAAATTTCCTTCATAGAGTTCCAACTTTATCGCTGAAACATATGGTTCAAAGTTGATTTGCAATTTTTTTCAGTTTTGGGTAGCTTGATGTGTTGGCGTCTGTACATCTATTTACAGCATAATAAAAAATTATCCAACAAAATTATAGGCTCTAACCATGGACAAGTATCCAAAGACTTTCTATAATACAGCCTTCCATGTTCCAATGAATCATGCGCCTGAGTGAATTTGACTCCTGCTGTAGTTTCTAACAATTTCCGTTACTCGAGCCTCCTGACTGCAATCGCCTTAACTATAACAATTACTCCGCAACTATATATCCCGTTATTATAAATTCTGCTTGATTCCCGGGAATATTAATTGATACGAAACTTCAAATTGGCGTACATTTGATATGCAGCGCTATAATGAAATGCTGTGGAAAGCAGTAATACTGAGATTCTTGTTAAAATACTGGAGGATATTACTCGAAATAACCGTGTAAAGGTACGTCCAGACGGCCAGCGGCTGACGCGCGTTCATCGAGGTCCTCAAAAGCCGCGCGCCTGTTTCGACGTTTGATGAGTTTCAGTTGTGTCTTGAGAAAACGCCATTACGACGCGAACCGTGAACGCAGCCCAATAGATTAGATTTTGAGGTCCATCGTTTGCTGTCTAGGAACTCAGCAATCTAAATGTCGAGAATACGCTGGAATGCATGCTGTGCTTTATTAAATATTTTACCTGATATTATGAAGCATCTCAGTTTTATCCATTAAATTATGTTTCGCTAAAATATGCATGTTATTCGACGTTAGAAAATATATTAAAAATCGGTGCTGTTAATATACGTAGGTATAAAGTATTGAAGTACCTACCTTTAAACTAATTAAACTTAATTACGTTAACAAGAGCTTTATCAATATTAAACCACAAAGTAACATTATGTCAATCTATATGATACTATTACCTGGTGTTTGGATTTCAAACACTCAATGTGTTTTCAAATGACCAAAGCGCAGCTTTTCTGTCGAAATATGCTTTCCATTCAGCGCTAGCCTACAGGTCATTTGTTAACAATCCTATAATCAGTTAAAATCAATTGTTCAAATTAATTGTTTGACAAAATTAATTATAGCGTAGTAATTAACGGTACATTACACTTGAATTTTCAATAATAGCTTTTTATCGAATAACACTGGCCGGCTGTTTAATTGCGGTGGAGCTTATAACCGTTCGATGCTCTTTCGGTACACAGAACCCGAATGCACTTTATTTACAATATGTAACCGTAAAAAGTCAATAAAGCGGAAAACTATCGTATTTAATTGTTTTAATTAAAATATAGCTCGTTTGTAAGCTCGCCAGGTAGTTGTAAAATCCAGACTGTAAAGTAAATTTGGACTAAGTGTTTACGGCCAATAAATCGTCCGTCAAACAATGGAATAAATTTAATGTAGGTAATGACTATGCACATTTACAAGGGGTTAGTGTCTTAAAAAATTGTATCAATCATACCGTAAACGACCATGAGATTATCTTCTTCATTCGTCAATATAAGTCTCACAGGATTCAGCCGGGTAACAGGGTTTTACATGGAAAGACAGCCTAGCTGAATTCCTCAACTCAGTTACCCGGGCAGCACCATACCCTTTGGTAAGACTGGTTGTCAGACTTTCTGGCTTCTGACCACCCGTAACTGCCAAAGATATTTAAATTACATGGAGGAACTCATCTATCATGGTCACCCATTCGTTGCTTAACCTTATGATCGTCAGATCCGTGCGGCTGTTACTTACTCATTGCAAGAATATTGAACGACTCGTGAGTAAGTAGCTTACATCGCAAAGGAAATGCATAATTTTACCAAGAATTTACTTGAAATAGATACGAGTGAAGCTGGAATTCCAGGAACACTTCTAGGATATGACTATTCACTTGTGTCTCGTTATTATTTAAAGAGAAAAGTAAGTATTTACAAACTAACAGTAGGACTTATTTCTATTGTTTTTTTATTCATAAATTTTGAATACGTTCTAGCATATGAAAATCTTATTTGCTTTTGTAAAAACAACTGTTTGTAACTAATTAAATTCTTTGATCATGTTGTATTTTTTTCTACCTTATAAGAAAACTACTTACTTAAAGTACTATATTTTTCTATTTAAATAATTCTTGCATCATATTCTATCGATTAACTTAAAATAAACATCCACCCAAAGCGTGGTTGAACGGCTTCACATGAAATTACAAAATGTATTTTACTTACATTTCCTACTGGTCTTCGGACGTAAGCCCACACTTGCTTGCGGGCATGGAAAAATATTGCACAGTGAGATTCACCCTTACCTAGAAATACCGACTATATAAGGGTTTATATCAGTACATATGTATGACATTTTCCAGCCGAGTGACCACTGTTCAAAGCCGATCCACTCCGCTATGCAACAACGACTCAATGTAAATTTTTACTTTGTCACCTTTGCACGGAGCTCTGTATAAACCTTACAATGTTTTTCTTACACCGTACCGAATTAAATTGTACTATATTGACATATGTATGTATGTAGAAAATGGATGCTATTAATGGATATGTCTCTTGTCCTATTTTAAGTTTTTGTTGTTTCATAGTTTTGTCTCTTTCATGTTCGACCGGCGCGACTTGGTCACGGAATGAGTATATGCATTTGTCACTATCAGTATTATTATCGTCCAATTGCTGGGCACAGGCCTCCGACGATCGAGCATTAGTTTCTGTACTTAATGAATGCCAGTTGGTGAATTCAAACTTTATAGTCCAGGTTTTCTCGAAAGGTTTTCCTACACTTTCAATCAGTCATTAGTGTCAAAGATATACTTTGAAAATACATATTGAAAAGTTGCATTGCTATTTGCTTGACCTGGAATCGAACAAGCACAATGGTAATTGAGACGCTGATACTTTAACTACTAGGCTATCACCACGAAGAGTATTCATACACGTATAAAATTCGACGAGTAATTCGATCAGTAAACACTGATTAATACGTATAGATAAAATATTATAAGAAGCATTCTAAAATCAAAGAACGAGAAAAAGTATAAAAACACGGTCAAGTCTTATTTTTTTATCTTTTATGTATTAAGGTTCTTTATCTACAAAGAACCTGACAATGCCATAGAATAAGTTGTAGCCATAAGGGTTTTGTGTTTACCGTATAATATAAAACAAGGCCAGTTAACCAGTTTAAATAACATGTTGCTAAGCTCAGTGTAAGCCCATAATTGAAAATTGTTTGTATCGGATTAATTTATTAATTAGGTCTCGCGCTACATACAATATTCCTTTAATATCGGAACTGCGGTACCATGGAGCTACGAAAGTAGGGATTTTAATGTTATTGTGGGATATATTTATCCGTGATAATATTATCATAATAACAATGAAATTGTTCTTTGTATTAAGTTTTCCTAATTTTATTTTGAAAATTTATTTCTAAATGCAAATTCAAGAGTTCCATACATAGCTCCTGAAGTAAGCTAAGAAAAATCGAGAAAGTATTTTAATCCGAGCGTTTCAAGCGAAATAAATACAAAGCCAACACGCTCTATCGTGTTCGCTTACACATATTTAAATTTAATTAACTATCAAGAGCACATCTCCTTTGTGCTCGGGGCCAAGAAAGGGTGTTTACTAGGCAAATGACTGCCCGTTCTACTTTTTCTACCGCATATTAAAAACATGCCTTTTTCTGCATTTACCTAACTCTATTTACGGCGGAATTGCTAATTAATATTTCAGTATTTATCAATTCTATTTTTCATATCTCGTTAATGGAACAGGCAATGTCTTTATTCTTTTTGAATTGGATTTGGTTGCTTTGAGCAGCTCTGCCTTTTGAGAATTCTAGATAAGGCAAAAAATGTGCAGTTAATTAATTTTTCAATACGTCATACGTGTTTTGTAAGAGCGACCTATCTCATAGAATGAACTTTCTGAGAAAAATTGTATTGAACAAAAAGCTTTGCTTTATTAAATCAGTAAAGAAAAAATGAGGTATTTAGCTGGAATACTAAAATATTTATCTTTGATTAGTCCTTTAATTAAATTAAGTACATACCTATATGCTTTATAAATTTATAAAGGAGTGATATAACTTAAAATGGCCAGACGATCTAACTTCAATAATAAAAGCTCCTCCTAAAATATGTACGTGTTGTATCCCAACTTTCGTATCATAACTATCCTGGTAGTAAAGTCAGCTACTTAGCCCAGTCACTACTTGCGCCATGTTCATTACGCCAATACATTGTAGCTGAATGAAGCTTAAGGACTATCATCTCGACTGAAGTTAGTACTGTTTTACTCTACTTATCGTGTCGTTGAAAAAGCGCGCTTAGCTATTGTTCGCGACGGAACCCTAGCGTTTCTTGATAAGGTGTTCCATATTAAGATAATATATCATCCGTTTTTATTTATAGGACATTGATTAAAGGTTGTTAAAAGGGTTTCTTTACGATTAAAGGTAATGAAAATTACTGAAATGTACTTCCCAAAAAAACAGACTTCGGTTGGTGGCAAAATAAATACATAAATGGTTGAGTTAGCAGTAAACCGTCATCAATACGAGGAAATACGCCCATACTGCTGAGGTATCTGTTATACGGTAAACATACAAATATGCGAATTGAGAACCTCTTCCCTTTTGGGAAAGATTGAAAATTAAAATGAATTTTACTTTTGACAAAATTTTCAATGAACGGCTAGAAATCTCTAAAGCAGTACAAATGAGCGAACGGAGGATTTTTAAATACACTGTAACATAATCGGTCGGTCCCGTGTTTGGAGCTCGGACTACGAAAGACCGACTCATTGAACACCAATTACCTCGGAGGCCTCTAAAAGGTCTTTAATTAAATCCTTCTCCGGTGACGTCATAATTATAGCGTAAATTGGATTGAGACACCCTCTTGTTTCGTTAATTGTAAGTAGAAAATTTCTTATCTAAATTAATGTGTTTCGAGCTTTATTAGTTGATTATTTTTTTGGGTTAATTGCTTTGTTGGTTATAAATATATATTGCAATTGCTTAGATTGTGAAGATTTCTAAATCTAAACCAACAATACCGACATATTATACATTCCTTTTGACACAGACAAGAAAAAAAAAGGAATGTAGCAGAGATTATGCACTATAACCATGACTACAATATTTACATTATAAAATTATTATTATTTATTATTATAATAATTTTTGTACCTATGCGTTTTTACTTTTTGAGCGACTTCCCGAAAATATGGGCGCTCTCAGTGCGACTTTATATCTTTTATTCAGTTACTTGTACTACATTTTTTGTTTTCCTTTCATAACTTGGTGACACCTACTTAGGTGTATGAAATAAATAAAATAACTTCTACTTTAACGTTGAGTAAAAACAATTTTAAACAAAAATATGAATAGACAGCTTTAACTAGACGGAAGAAAAAAGCCGTCGCACGTACAGACAAACAGTAAAGACAGAATAGTAAAATATCAGCTTATTTAGGAGTACTTTGTTTTCTTACCTGTACTAACAAAGAGCCCGTTTCAAAGTGAAATTCAATTCCGTGAACGAACATTTTTCCAACATAGGTTCCCATGTAATACGGTATTGTAGTCGCTTATTTTCTAAGGATGCATTTGATGCTCGGACTAAAGGATAAAGGATATAATACAATATGTACTTCGACTTTGAAAACTGAAGCCATTTGTTCATTTTCAGGAGTGGTTATTGGACTTTTTCGTTCGATGCGATTCGATTTTTAAAATGTACTTTCAAGCATTTTTAACCTCAGTTCTACTAGCTTAATGATTATTGATTAATTTTACAATGTCAGTATAAAAACAACTTATAAGGATATAATACATATGTATAACCAGTCTTACTTTTTTTCCTTAAAAAAATACTTTGGCGGGCTTGATCTATAGAGAAAAAAATCGCTGATTTGAAGAGACGCTCATTAAGTGGAGCTGATGCACTCGTCATATTCGTGACCTGTGGTCACCGTCTGGACGGGAGCATAACATTTATGTAGAGAATAAACACACTCAATCATTCAATTTAGCATATTATCATTTTATTTATGAACAATGAATCATTTTATTTAGCGTCTAGCCATTTCTATAACATGACAGTAACATTCCTTCAATTTAAATTTGAATGCCTAAAGCTGTTCCTAGCTTACAAAAGTGAGAGTTTTGAATGATTGGTAAAATTGAGTGTATGCCAAACAATTGCTATGCAACATAACATAACGACATAAAAAAAATCTGCTAAAAATTGTAGACCCCATATACGAGACCCATGTTTACACATAATATATTATGTGCATATTTAAGCAAAGGTCATGAGATCAAAAGACTGCCCACGGGGTTGCTATTTCTTCTTCATAGGACCAATTTTTAAACCGTGCACCTACTTAGAGGTTCTATAAATCTCTGTAATGGATCTACGCAAAATAGAGTTTTGAGTTTGAAACCAATGCAACACATGAGACATTTTTAAATACGTAGTCAGTTTGCGACCGCCTGAATCTGTACCCGTTTGTTATAAAGAAGATTCGATGCTCATCACATGGGCATTTTCAGGCATTTTAGATTAGGTGAAAACCGAAGTGTGTCAAAGTAATACATAAAAAATAGCCACTTGTTATATACGTATATATTGTGGACGATATACATATAAGGCGACTGGTAATTAGTGACCGATATTTAAACACGTGATTGTATTCATGATTACAACCAACTTTCCCAAAGAAACTTTTTTGTTTTTTTTATTATTATAGCAAAATTACTGTCAACGCGGGCGCGGAGCCTCACGGTTAACGGCTGATCGGGTGACGGCGCGCGCGAATGAATGAATGAATTTTGCTGTAATAATAAAAAAATAACAAAAAAAGTTTCTTCGGGAAAGTTGTTTGTAATCATGAGTACAATCACGTGTTTAAATATCGGTCACTAATTACCAGTCACCCTATATATGGTGTCAGAACTATACCTAGCCTGGGTAATACGTGCAAATTGCAAATCAATTTTGAAGTTGAGATCTGAAACTGACAGGCACAGAAACTAATTAACAATGTTGTTTGATTGCGAATCTATTTCTCTTGTTAATACACTATTACTAAAATAATCTAGACCATCAAAAATGTACGACGGATGGAATTCATTACTTAAGCGCTTAAATCGCAAATGGTTGGGCGAAACTATTTATTTAAAGATAAATAAGTAGGTCAGGTGTTACGAAAGTATAGATAGTCCATGAGTATTATTCCTAAAATCTAACATTATCATCATCTACCCAGCCTTTTCATAAGCTATGTTGGGGTCAGTCTCCAGTCTTAACCGGATGCAGCTGAGTACCAGTGGACCAGTGTTTTACATGGAGCGACTGCCTGTCTGAACTCCTCAACGCAGTTACCTGGACAACCCAATACCCTTTGGTAAGACTGGTTGTCAGACTTTCTGGCTTCTGCCTACCCGTAACGACTGCCAAAGTATGTACAAATGACAGCCGGGACCCACCAAGTTAGCGTGCCTTCCGAAACACGGAGTACCTCGTCATGACAAGATTGTTATTACTAAAATCTAACATTGATAACAAAAGTCAGAGTGTGCATCATGCTTCGGGGTATTAATCGTGCTTAACAAAAAAAGGTCCATCACTTAAAATCGGCTCCAAAATCGATTTTCGAAAGATAATCGTTGGCGGAACATCAATACTAATCCCTGATACCTCTTCAGACAGTATTCGAGTTTCATGCGGCTTACCCTTACGCCGATTTACCTAGGCCTAAGCCAATTTAGTGTAATTGGTAACTCTAGCTAGGCATGCTCCCAAACGGACTGAACTGTGAGCGCAAATATGATACGGAATATCTAAGCTTTGCTCGCGTCTTGTGTTCCAAAGTCAAATCAATGGAAATTATTTTTTGTGATCAGATTTCTAATGTTAATGATCACAAGAGCAGTATGGTCATTAATATTTTTATCGTAAAAAATCATTGTATCGTTCATCAACAGAAAGCTTCTTAGTTTTGCTATAACTTCGAAACGAAAAGTAAGCCTAAAAACTGAGTATATTAGACTCTAGAAGTACAGACGCCAGCATATCTACTTACCCGAAACTGTAAAATTTTCCCAATCAACTTTGAAACATATGTATACTTCAGAGATAAAGTTGAATTCTATTAAGGAAAAACTTTTGTATCCTGATGGGCTGGTGTCTATACATTGGTATTTATTTCAAGCAAGATAACCTAAATAAATTAGTAAACACCTAACTGCCCAGATTTGGGCCACTGTACCATCTTCACCGTCTATTCATAACTGCTGTTGTGAGCTAGCAATCTTTGAATTATTCGTCCACTACCCGGAAGATATCTACAGTTGACGTAAGCTTCCGTGCATCTAGACGCAAGGTGCCCTGTCCCTGTAGACAGAACCCGCTTTACGCTTTCCGGTTCGCGGTTGACTCTGCTCTGTACTTCATTTAATAGTTGATAGGGTGAGGATTTGTGTTGTCTTATGTTTGCCTATTGTAGGTTCATGGGATAACATATCGTTTTAAAGTATGTCAAATGTGTTATAAAGATGTATACTTTTATTTGTACCTATTATTTTTATTTTTATTTTTGCATGTTACCGAACTAATGTAAAGTTATGCAAGAGATGAAGCAAGCTAGTTATGTAGTATTGACATTAATAACATAGACATTTCCCAAAAAATCTATACTAATAGGTGTTATAAAGTTAAAAGTTTGTTTGTTTGCTTGAATGCGATAGTCCCAGGAACTACAGCACTAATTTGAAAATAAGATGTTAGATAGCGTAAAACGTAAACGTAAATCGCCTCGCATAAAGACTACTTTATATGCGAGTTTCAGAAGCGTAATATCTATTTATCATTACGCACTGACAAGCATATTGTGTGTTCAACAGAGTATTAGCCAAAAAAACATATCGATATACAAAGTAGGTAATATAAAGGCTTTAAGGTAGTTTAAAACGAACGTTACAATCACACTGTTTGCTTTCAGGCTTCCTAAAAAAACATGGCGGCCAGATAATAGAGTGGCTACCGCCCCAACATTACCCGTGAATATTCATTTAGCTTGGACACGTAAAACAATTTGCCAGTCAAATGAGTTTTCTAAAAAGCCGATTAAGCGAAAACTAAAATTGGTTAATTATTTATCGAACGTGCTGTACACAACGGAATAAGCGCATGGTGTATTTAGCGGGCTAGCTTTCAAAGAATTATTTATTGGTTCGAATAATATTTAATGAATGTTATACCTAACCTGGTTTTCAATTTTATTACCAGATGGGATTAATAAAATTCAATGAATAAAACCTTTAGTCGTTATTTAAATTAATATCCAACCAAAATTGCGGTTTTAAAATATTATTTCATTCAACATATTTTTTTAAATACTTTTATGTAATCTTTCAGAGGATTTCAGTATCCATGGTTAATTTCCTAGTATGGATAACGAGCAAAATACATTGCAGCAAATATAGGATATTTTTTGTAGAAATACATATGATACTGTTTAAACAACACAGCGGTCAAACCGCATTCAGAATCCTTTTGAAGCTGCATCACAGACGCAGCATAGAGAAAGTTCTACTTCGCTATGCAACGCAATATTTACCATGTTTAATAGTAGGCAATATTTAAATAGCTCTCACATCCATTACCTGAACAAATACGGAGTTCTGCTTACCTGTAACAAATGTAAAACAAAGTTTAAAAACGCTAAATCCAAAGCGCAATGCAGTTGAAAACATAACCACGGCAAATACTAGGTATTTACACAAATTTGTTATTTGACCGTACAGGATGTGGTTTCCATAATTTTGTACAGTTTTGCTAGAAATCACACATAACAGATGCAGAATTTTAGTGTCTATTTATTAAGGTATACAATTTGAAGAAACTTTTATTGAATAACGTGTAGCTTACGGATGAAACCGCGCGCTAAGAACAGGTTTTCTAGCGATATAGTTACGGGGCTTGGGAAGGAGGTTGGTGACCCCATAACAAACTGGCCCTCATGCATCGGTCACGCATTGTAATTCGGTCTAGTATTACTTTAATAGAAGTACAAACTGTTTCTTCAACTATTTAATTAACTATATACTAAGGAAGGGCAAATAAAAAAAACACCAAGAACATACAAAGGGTTACAAACAGACACATTGACATTATTAGCACACTAAAATGCACATTAAAATATAAAATACCAACAACATGTAATAAAAATAATATTAATTTATGGTTAAAAATTCTTATTATTATGGTTCCCATTACCTTTACCTACCTTTGTGTGTAAACATCGTATGGTCATTGAATTTAAATTGTTTCAATGGAGATCATCTTTGACCAAGTAACGACATCTATACGTATAATTGTATAGTTTATTTACATTAATAATTTTTCATAACTGCTAGTGTCATTTCATGTCACATTTACGAGAACCAAATCATCATATACCTCATTAATTTTTAGTAGCCTTTTAATTTGACCAGCAGGTAATTATCTAAATACAGGTTCGTAAATTCCAGGGCAAAATTTATTCATCAAAATGCAGCATTCATTATCAAATTTCAGTAATATGATGAGCATATTTCGTTGTTCTACATGTTTTGTGGTTTCCACTGAAAATAGTTTTAACCTTCATTGTAAAATAATTACATTTTGCATACCCATAGGAAAATGCGTATTTTGACTTGGTGAGAAAGCAGAAATTTTTGTCGATTTTAGATACAGGTTTCATCATGGCTTGCTCGATCATTTGTGTTTTAAAGAAATGGCATTTATGAATATTTGATACCTAAGATCAGGGCAACGAAAGTGCATCTTAGTTGTAAGTTGTTGATTTTTTGACATTCTGTTAACAATACTTTGATGAGGATGACAAAATGCGAACATACATATTTCGTACCTGAAGCTCTAAAAAACACAGATTGATAAACATTTTTCGTAAAATTTTCGTCATATCGATAAAAGTGTACCGGTACCTATGTTTATCAGGAGAACATACCCAATATATGACACCTATTTTACCTGTAGCTACTCCCGTCAAATCCCATAACGTTTAACGAAGAAAAACAACGCTTTAACCATCCCTGTTCACGCATCACGTCACAAATTTTAATGCTAAAGAAATCCGTGACGATACATACACAAGTACCTTTAAGAAAAAACAAATCTTTATCTTTTGCAAACGAGTCGCCGTCAATATTCGGCGTAGCACACACTGTTTGCGCTGTGGCAAGAGCTAACAGCGGGGCTTTTATACTAACATTTAAACAAGAGATCCCGCTCCGGGGGAAAGATTAAGGCTTTGTCTTCACGTAATGCAAAACAGACGATGCTTTGACACAGAATTTGATTTTGTACAAATTATCGTTTTGAATCTCGATGTCTGCTTCGAGTAATTTTAATGAGTGACTTGTCTTAGGCTGCTTTGTATTACTTAGTGAGTGAAACGTAATTGTTGTTATAAATTGTATTATAATAATAGATTACCTTTAATTTAAAATATTTTTAACGTAGTAAAATAATGATACTTATTATTTGGATGTAAAAAAATGTATATTATATGCACGAATTCTTAAAACAACTAATTTATTTAATTACCTCCTAAGTGAAATGTACTTTGTAGACGGTTATAGAATTTCGCATGTATTATTTAAGACAGTCTTGCGTTTGCTCGGTGCTTTTGGATTTTTAACAGAGTTTTCACTCTGGCGTTGTTTTTGCTAGCGGATCTTACGAACGGTATTGTACAAAATCGCTAGTGTGAACGCATCGTACGATATTAACGCTGGTATTTAAAAACTAAATCTGAACTAGGTGTTAATTTACATTTTATTTACTACAAAACAAAAGCATAACACGAGTAGGATATATCCAATATCCCTGTGATCCAAAACAATAGATGGAAAAACATTTTACTAAATATTCTTTTTCAATTATGAAATCTATTGTTGGAAACTATTCGATAGAAATAAAAAAAAACATAATCGAGCCTTTGATCTCTTTCATTGTCCATATGTCGGGTATGTCGACAAATATTTTGCTTTTCCGCTAACAAACTTAGTTAATCATTTTACCGATACTAAAATACAAGCTATGACATAAAAATATGAATATATAAAAGTGTTTTTTTTTCTTTTACTTGAAATCAGAAATTACTTTTTTCATACTTAGTATATCTTTATTGCTCTCAATTTAATTTATAAAAGTCTGAAATAATCATAATTAGTTAATCTTCAAATTTTAAAAGATTTCAGTAGACGGAGGATTTCCGTCCACTATTGGGATAGCAAAGGTCAACCCAAAACCTCAGATAAGGGAATAGTTAATGCAATACTGCATAAGTTACTCTTTTAAAAGCTTGTTAACCCCAAGATAGCACACGTGGTCAAAGATCAACAGAACGATGTTAGGTTAGGATTGAGCTTAGGAGTCTGAATTCTATATTTGCTTCATTCACCAATATTTGTATAGGATGAGAATTCTTATTTGCTCAATAATTGTGATTACGTATAGAACAATGATCCTCTAGTATCGTAATATACATAGCTAAGTAAATATGTTATGAATATTCATGATCCAATATAGTCCTATTCGGGCACAAGAGACTGAATACAAAATAAAGATATGTAAGTAATTTATTTATTTTTCAGCGAAGGTCTCTTTACATATACTCAAAGCCTGTAGAATTTTGGTGTTCAAGCCTTTCATCACTGTTTACTCATAAACATTACGTAGATGAACTAGATAAGTATTAAGTTTTAGTTCCAAAACTTTTGAGCCCTTATTTAAGAAGACTACGCAGATACACTTACAAAATAAATTTAAGATTAATTCGAGAGCATTAACCAAAGGCAGGTACAGACATAAATACACATCTGAGATCTTTATCTCCAGCCGTCTGTAGCACGACTTCACCGTCCAATTCGGCAACTTAAGATGCAGCCCTTTCATGATAAGGCCACCAGATGTCGCCGTAGATGTAATTGCGTTCGCCTTTGTGCCATTCCTAATGAAAGGTTCACGAAACTGATATCTTTAATCAACGCGAACTTGTATAAGGATGCGGGTGTTTGACGAAGTCGCAGTCAATGTAAGGATTATAGCAAAAATTATTGTGGCCAGCGGCGGTTACGTGTACTAAACAAAGTTTATTAGTTACACACAAAATAGAATTAGGAGAAAGGTACGCGTTAATGTGAGCTTTAGAAATGTTGGGCGAGTTGCAGCGTGCCGGCTAATTAGCTTTGTGTATTTGCTTTCGTATTATTGAAGCCGCTAATTGTAGTGACACTGTGACCACATAATATGGCGGTCGGCTCGTCACTCCGTTGTATTATTTGATAATATGTTTGGAATTACACCAATTACTAATTCTATTTAGCTTAGGTACAAGTTGTTTCATGAACTGTGAGCTAATTAAAAATGTATAAGCAATTTTCTGATTTAAAGCTAGAGCAGAACAAATAGTAACTAACTTACAATCCAAAACAAGTCATCTCAGACAGGTCATAAAGAGCTGATTCGGAACATTAACGGCAACACAGAAACGTAAGGAAACTAATCTCTTTGAGACAATACTAAGGCAATATCTCTGGTTTACGACGGCCTCCTGACTAAATCTACAAATATTTGAACATTCCTCTCACTCCACCATTGTCTAGGTCAAACTAATTTTGGGATCTTCTGAGGAGTAATTTAATTCCGCATTAAGACCATCAGTTAAAATCTGGTTAACCTTTTAATTAAACTTGTTTATTGAGGGAATCAAATCAGTGGTCTTAAGGAAAAGTAAACACGGTGGATCCTTTATATTTGTATGACAATCTTTTTATATGGAATGTACTTAATTTTAGCATAAAGAATGTATTTTAGGAGGTAGTCAAGGATGATCTTATTATGCAACGATAGGGAAGTACGTGCAAAGTTGGGGGAAAACTGAGAAACAATGTATGCGAGTATGAAATTATGTTAAGTATAATATATAAAAGTCTTGGTAGACTACGTAGAACATAAATTTCCTGTGTATAGCCCATTCACAATATACAGCGGCAGTTTCCTCCCTCCAACGCGTACTAATAACTACTTAAGAATATCTAGAACGCAGGCTAGATTTTCATGCTTTATGGCTTTTAAAGGGATTTGTGAATATAATTTTATAAACGCCGGTTTTTTATAGAAAAATTGTTAAGGATATTTTAGTTTTCTGGAGCCCACTAGTATCATCACCTGCCTCTTCCGAAGCTTAACCGGATGCAGCTGAGTATCTCTCTACATGTCGTTTCTACATGGGCTTATCTGACCTCCTCAACCCAGTTTCAAGAGTCGTCCCGTTACCAAGATAGGCTTCTGACTACCCGTAACGACTGCTAAGAATGTTCAAATGTCATCCGGGACCCACCAATTTAACGTGCTTTCCGAATCATGGTGGAACTCGTCATGGAAACATGGCCACCAATCCAAGCCGATCACGCCAAGCGTTTCTTAGCCTTAAGATTGATCTTGTAATATTTTATACTTATTATATTGCAGTGCCTCGTGCAAATAATTACAGGTGCATGATCACCTTTCGCAGACGAAAACATAGAACCAATACCTCGAGAGCCCAACTTAGGTCGCAAGTGTGTGACCAGCCTTTCAAATAGCTCAGAACGATGTAAACAGCTGTTACATTAATGTCTAAACGACTATGCAAATCTGGCCATCAATGGACCTAGTACAACCAAGAATTATGATTGAAGTCAAGACGGTTGTATAAAATTTACGACAGCGCCGTTGATAGAACTACAAACTTATATATTTTATGAACTCAGACTTGAAAAAAATACTTTATAAAGTATATTACAATGCATAAAAGAAAATAAAACATTAGAGCTACGGTAATTTCTGAAAGTAGTTTTTATTTTTCTCTTTGAAGTTACAGTTTCTGCAATGAGTTAGTAAATAAACCGCCGCAGCTTTGATTTATTCCCGGAAAAATCATTTCTAGTAAATCTTATTGAAGGAGCATAAATTTCTTCCTTTCAGTTTAATTATGCCAGCCTTGCAGTGTCTAAGACTCATTCAAGGTAAAAAATTCCTACGCCCTAATATACCTAATACGACTCTGATAAGCCGAAGTACACTTAAGAATTCCTGGAACTGCCAACAAACAACCTTGAATATCAAGAATATTTTTTTCTGACTGGAAGGCTTGCATTTGAACTGTAATTCACCTGATGCAAAATGAAGCACACTAGCCTTTATCTCCTGTTCAATCGTGACTTGAAGAAGCTCCAGGTAATTTTGTTACCTATTAACCCTTCCTTTTGTAAAAAATGACGCCCTTCCTACTTGAGTTCGAAGGTAAAAGTGAAATTGATCCTGCGGGCCGTGTGAGTCGTTACGCTCCGGCGCATAGCGGGCGAACCGGGCCCATACATCACTTAGTGACCCGAGACGAGCGCCGCGCATGCGTACCTCGCCTTCAAATGTAAACTTTACACCAAACCCTTGGGTATTGGCGGATAATTTACCAGGTGAGAAGCTAGTTCGGAATATTTTAAACTTATTGGATTTTTTGTTTGTTCTTTTTAAAGAATTAAGATATTTATGGATTGAATTAAGACTTTTTTGTATTGAATCTGTTCTATATTTTTTTGAGTCAGTTATATTTCTTATACGCTTATACCTACGGATTCATACAACAACAAAAAAATGGTTTTCGATGTTTCATTGTGACATATCCTCTAATTGAATGATACAAAATCAATTGATAGTATGTTGCTTGCGATTAATATAGAGTAAAAAAATACAATGTTCATAATAGCTTCCCTTGTCCAGTCCGTACATTTTCATGTAATGCCCTCACTGGTTGTTGATTAAACAATGCTTTTGATCAACATGAAACGCCATCACGACATTCCCTTAATGACATTCAAAAAAATTCGTCATTAAAAGTCAATTGAATTTACTTGTTGGCGGCCGATTCGGGGCAGCAATCAGCTTGTCCAATTACATGTACCGACAAAAAATATGATTTTTCATGCGTAATTGGTTAAATGTGTGGTCAGTAAAATAATGATTAGATTACATTCGGCATGTTTACATTTCTGAATTTGAAAATAATGAAGTATTTTACTAAGTAAAAATACCTACTATACTACATATTTCACTTTTTTATAAGACTGGCTTGATATGCTCTCCTCGAGTGAAATCACATGAGATAATAAATAAAAAGCAGGTGTGACAGATAGACAGACTCGCAACATCGTACTCGTAATATAAGGGTGTCATTTATACTATTATGTATCATACCTCTGAAAAGGCATCCACTTACTGTTATTAAGATAATAAGAAAACTCAAACAGAGATGTTATAACAGAGTTAAAAGTCAATACAATGTTGATACAGAAATCCAATTTTAAGTACTTACCCACATTTATCAAGCCTACGGAACCTAATTGCTACAATTTACAGAATCAGTGTAGACGCTAGTGTAGAAAGTAATCCCGGTAGTCAGGTAATAAACATAAACGTTTTCCCCAATAAGACTCGATGCAAATTGAGTCTGGGAGGGTCGCGACGGCGGAGTATTTACCTATCGTAGGAACCCGATCAGGCCACAAGCCACTAACTAGTTGACGTCGTTCAAAATATTGCTGATTCAAATAAAAAACCGATTGCTATCTCACTTTGATGTAGTCGAAGGAAATGGGATCTGCTTCCGATCCGCGAGGAAAGGGAGAAAATCTCCTTCCCAGTTTCTGGGTACCGCAGGCGGTGATCCGGAACCCTATAAATCTTGCTCCAATATTTACCTGTCGGTTACGCCGTGTGGACCTCTCAAACAAAACAAATGTAACGATATTGTATTCTATGTGGCCTTTTAAGTCAGTGGTCTGTTTTGAAATCGGTATATTTTCTTATATGGCCACAGTCTTACAGAAAACTACAAACTATAAATCATTCCTACGTCTAGCTATTGTTTATAACAAGCGGAACTATATGTTAAGAACAATCGTCAATATTTGACGTTAAAGTCTCGATGACGTCGTTTCCTATATCTTATACCAAAATAACTTAAAATGTTAATCTTTATTGGTGACCCACTGCTGAAAATGTCAATAACCAAAAAACTAAATTAAGGAATCGTTTTAACTTACACAAATACTGTCAATCTTAATACATTTTTCAAGTACAGAACCAACGCGTACAAACAGATTACTCGTTTGGCTTACTTTTTAAATTTCCTCGTGATTGTAAAGAGGACGGATAGCGTCATATCATCGTGGAGGGCCCGGTGTCGACTTTTGACCGTTTCGAGTGCCGATCTAATTTGCCGAATCGCGGAAGCATATGAAATTTAATCGGTTCGCTTCACCGAAGACGGTTTACGATAATACTGTGAATTTCCTAAGACATTACGTTATTATCTTATAGGAATAGATACGATTTGGAAGTGACAAACAGGGATGTCTTATCTTGTAGATTTGGTACGTACCTATAATATATATATGTAACTATTAATAAATAAGAATTGAATCTCTATTATGATTCCTACTTATAGGTAGGGATAATATTTGAACAAACTCGATCCTCCGATACTGCTATCAGTCTTATTCAAATATTCCCGTAATTTCTTTGACAATATAGTTAGATACAGATACTGATGTTTGTAACAAGTCTTGATAATGATTAAAGACTGTCGTCAAAATTGTTGATGAAAAACGATCTCTTTATAAACAAAAGAGGCCGACAGGTATTGCCTCCTTGATTAATAGGTAATTAGCGAAGTCATTATTTATATCTCCTTGCATTTCCTTATATTGTTTAAAGGCTGGTATTGATTTTTCTCAGATTATGTTTTGAAGTAAAGCCGAAGTTCCGAGTAAAGCTTTGACCTACAAACGGGTTAGAAGCCCGGAATTAATCCAGGTTTTAGAAAGGTGTTGGAAAAACCTTTGATAATTCTCAAATGGGTTTGTTTGAACCGCGTATTTCTGGAATAATTTAAGCCGTTCATGGTAACTTATTTTGTGGGTTATGTTTATTTGTAAAATCTTCCTGATAGCGAATTCCAATACGAGTAAACAGAACACTCATACAAAAGAAACTTTATAACTTTTAATATGTTATACAATTCGTCCGCGTGTTTACAAAACACGTTCTGTTTACAATTGAATCCATGACTGCATATCAGAGATGAACACGTAACGATAATTAAATTCAAAACAAAAGCTGGAGCAAACGGGACGTGACGTGGCCGCTGTAAGTCGAGCGTTGAGAAAAAAAGCTTGGATTTGTGAAAATATAACTTTCCCCTAACACAACGTTTTCCTACGTATTTCCTTTGCAGTCGCAGGTGAGATTTATCTTCGGATAATTGGATAAAGAACGCGTTTGCGAGAAGTGATACGAGGTGGAAGAAGGGGGAGTGTGGGGTGGCACCAAAGGAAAAAAATCGGAACGGCCAATGATGTGTTACTTTTGAATATAAATCTTTTGTTTGAATTGTGTTGCCGTGTGCTTGCAATGTTTTAATTGTTATTATTTTTGTAATACTGATCATTTGAATCTTGTTATTATATATTTTTGTATGGTACGTTCTCATTACGGAAGTTTATAATATCTTCTGAATTTATTAATGGCAACAAAGGGCAAAGATGGTACCTACACTATAAACATGTGTGTAATCAATTAAAAAAACAAATTGCTAATTATAGTCTACGTAAGAGACCCTGCATACTGCAAACTTTTAGTCGACCGATGGTTTCATCGGGCGCACAAATCAGTATGGGGATGAATGGTAGCACATTACAACGATCAGGTATCCGGCCACTATGAGAACGACTAAAAAAATTGATTGGAATCATAATTACATTCAAAATAAACTGTACACCAAACCAACCATCGGGCCAACTATCGGACAATTTAGTCAGCAGTGTGCGGTGCTCTCAACATCAATATTCACCCACCCGTTCCCCAAAATCCGAAATGTGTCAATTACTTCGCACAAACCGTCGATAACACTTACCTAATTCAACACACATTACAGCGTATAATCAACCAAAAAGTAAATGTTAATAAAACTTACACTGTTACTAAAATTATTTGTCGACCACATTAAATTAAACCTGTCAAACACAGCGGATTAAAATAAGACATAAAACAAACCGCACGTCGACCAACCTCATTTGTAATGAGCTTTACATAGTGCAGAATTAATATCGGGCCGGATAACAATACTCGCCACAAAATGTTCATTTAATATGAAAATGTACACTACATAACCACCCGATATACGATCCCGGACCTCCCAAATATTTAATACTCACGAAAATATCTCAAAGTTAATAACAATGATTGAAATTCTCGGTCACGGAAACGTTGCAAATGTCAAAGCAACCCCACCGTAGCTTTTGCCGCTCTTAACTTGATTAAATTAAAAGAAAATCAACATGGTGAGCTATTGTTTCATTCACATTTATCAATAATTAATAAAATCACAAGCGTCTAGTTAATTTCAAAGCTTGATTATATTTTCATGTTATTAAAACAAAACAATCACAACACTTGGCACATTTATTTAGTATTAAAAACACAATAAATAAGTAAAATATAAAGTTAATTAGTACTTTGAAATAACATTCCATATTCGACAACGAGGTAACAAAAGGGGAAAAATGAAACAGCTAGTGTTCTACAGTTGGCAAATACCGGAGCAGAACAATCAGAGAATTGAAATATTTACTGAAACTTGAACAAAACTAGGCAGAACACAATGTATGTTATGTGAAATGTTAAACATCGAGAAAACTGACTACACACAGAGTTTAGCGTAACGTAAGCGAACGAGAATGCCGTACTTTTGTGTAATTTTGTATATGGATATTCAAAAAGTGCTGTGGTGTTGGAAAACATTTTGCGTTCGAGTTGTGTTAGTTACTCACATAGGGAAAATGGTACAAGGTAAATAATAAGCTTACAGGTTTCAGCTTAGGTGATTGATGACCTTCTCATCAATATTTTAGTCTTAGTAACATTATTTAAGTTTTAGTAACCATTTCTTGGTTTTCAAAGAATTTCTTGTCTTTTAATTATTATAATATGATCCTAATTTGTCTTGCTAGTCACGTAAACAAGAATGCATGCTCGTCGCTAACGCTACGCAAGGATATGGAAAGACGGCCTTACAAAGTGGGTATAAAAGTGCGACACACAGTTCGAAATTCTGAACAAAAATTATTCATACATTCTACGCACCTAAACCATATATTATTTGATTTTGTTTTGCGGGCAGTGAGTGAGTGATTTAGAAATGTATTTACAAAGTGAAGCCCCAAACACACGAAAGGGTTAGCGTGGCGTAAATTGAGAGCGGTGAATAATTCATATGTATTTTTGGTATTACCTTGACCATTTCACGTAATGCGACCGTCTGTCGCTTGCGCAGGAAGACGCCACGTCCGAACGCGCACTTATACTTTAGGCACTTTAATTTATTTACACTATCCTATTAAAGTTTCTTTCTACTGGCTTCCAGCGCAGTTCAGGAAAATAGCGGGTCCTGAAAATTAATTCGAAACGTTAGTAAGTAAACTAATCAACTTTAATGTTTACATAGAGTTATGAAAACGAAATGCTCGTCTCAGCTGTCACAACAGTTTAGGAGAATTAATTTTATTTGAATCTCAGATGCAGTACGCACTAACTTTGAATGAGCGATGTTTAAATTTAAATTATTTTCTTTTTATGCACGAGTGTATTAGTAAACTTTCTAATGTACGATACAATAATAAGTACTTTTTGAAATTAAAGGGTTAAGGTTTGAGTAACTTGTGATCGTAAGATACATATGTGAGTTAGCATAATAAGGGATGAACACATAAGCTGATGATCAATCTGTTCGATATGAATAAAAAATTTCAGAATCCAGGTTTTATGTAGGTAATACCGACCGTCGAAAATGGCTATTGCCTCTAGCATAATTTTGTGGTTACAGTAAAATATGAAGTTTTTGAAGCAGAGAGTACTCTTTGAGAGATAAACGACATCACGCTAAATCGACGGTGTAATAGCTAACCAATTTAGTTGCTCGATGCGGAAGCTCGGGATTTTACTTTTTTCCTTTTAAGCGAGTTTCGAGTTTGCGCATCGGAATTAGTTTGCATCGACGTTTGATCGGATATTCCTTTAAAAAAGTTAAGCAACGGTACCGAGTAATCTGATTTTTTCATTTTAATTCCCGGTATGCTTGTTTGTCTGTCATTGCGTTGAGGTTTGCTCTTTCAATTGATGGAGGTTCTATGACAGCTTTTTTGTTAATCTTGTTCAGAGTATTGGTAGCTAGTCAGCGCTTTCTTCATTTTCCAATGGACGAACTTAAGATTTTTTTACATAATATGAAAGCTTTTAATAGTCCATTTTAAATAGTAACTATGCTTCTAAAATGTGATAGCCGCCGATATTTAGATATTTCTAAAAATAAACATATTTATAAATAAAAATTCTGCGAATATTGTGGAAAAAAAATAGTGTGCAATTTATTAGGTTAGCCATAGATAACTGCATTTACTATTTTCCTACATAGCAGGGTTGTATTAGGTTTATTTTCAGTTAAACGTTGAACCAGCTTGTTACCAACATATCTTTTAGTATTACATTAAATCAAAGAATAATTAATATCTTAATTGACCCAATAAACAGATTAATTAATTTCGAAGTATGTATTGTATTTTTATATAATAAACGTAAATATTTCTCTGTTAAATACAAACGACTGCTATTTCCTGTGAATTAATTGGTTCCGAAAATCAAAAGTTAAAAGCATATTATAAATGCAGGTTGATAATGATACCTTCCGAAAATGTAAATTGTATGAATAATTTGTGGATAAGAATGTTCAGGAATAAATGTTATATGTTTTCAGAAGCAGAAGTTACCTCAATGATTTTATTAATTTTTCGAATTGCAACCTCCAATATCGAAAAACTAATAATTTATTTATATAATAATAGTTATGAGTTATCTTTATGGAAATCAGCCAGCTGCGCAGGACATAATATAGTGAACAATTATTTGCGCAGAAGTAGATATCTTTATTCCTTCACTCTTCTAGAGAGATCAGGCGCAGGACCGACATTTAGGTGCTCTTCAATCCACGGTTGTATTACCAACTTAAAGACTCCGAGCAGCTTTTGCAAAAGTTTGTTGAAACCCAGAAATCAATTTCGGCCCGACTCGGAAATCGAACCCGATACCATGCTCAACAGTCGCATAATGGGGCAATAATATAAAAATAATTTAATAATTATGACTGCTTAAATAGTAGGTTTCCAAAACATAACAGACATTTTCTCATTATTATTGGCGGGCATAGTAATTGACTCGACAGTAGCTAGGTCCTAGCTGCTAGGATCAAACTAAGAGGGAAGATGACTGGCAACACAGCAACCGCACGAGTGTCCGCACGTACGTTCCCTAGAAATTTTCCCTACTAGTTGTCTGTGAGACTGTATTGCTCACGGGCTTGTGTTTCTAAGGGAAGATATACCAGCACTTTTTACTTATTCCTCTTTCTGTACATTCTAGATGTTTGTAGTTAAGTCGCAATATACTCCATTAATGAGGTCAGCATACAATACGGAAGCTGATTTTATTGATCTGTCAAAAATAGTGGCTTTCTATGCATTTCATATGCAACTAAGAACTATGACGGGGATCTGATTATAGAAACTATCATATGCATTTTAAAAGTAGTATTTAATACAGCGTTGCAATTTGGAAAAAACCTGTGTAGTTTTACCGGTTTTACACAGTATGTATAGGTACAAACAAAATATTTAAATTAAGTTTCTGAGAATTCATAATTTAAGCCGGAATTTAAAGGCTTTAAAATATTTCTTTCATTTTGAATTTTAATTTTCATTGTGTTCCTTGTGTAATGTTGAATCATACATTATTTAAAAACAAAACAAATTTTGATTAATTTATCATATTGTATAATTATTATATTACATTGAAGAACTACAAAATATGTAATTTTATAAAACAATATACATTTTTGCTGCGTCAGTGGATTTTTTACTCATAAGTAAATGTTACATTAATATTTAGAAAGTTATTTGACTAACTTCGAGAAATTTATAACCTTTCGCTTCCAATTTGTTACTGTAACAGCTGAAATTAAGTCGTTTAATTTAAATATTCATATAAATATCACCTTAATTTAATACGCTGTGACTTAATTTACATTTCTTAAATATAATTTATGAAAACTAATGTCTTTATTTATTTAATAGGTATACTAATGTCTAAGATTTTGTTCAGCAATGACATCATTAGAGCCATGTTTTAGAAGCAGAATTATGCTTGGCAAAAAAATATTGCTATCCCACTGCCAGGCAAAGTCCTCTTACATTCTTTTCCATACCTACTCTTGGATACTTGCCTAATGCCATATTTTCTTTTGGGGAGCAGTCACTAAAAAGGTTCCTTAAAGGGGTTATTCCAGAGGCTAGTGCGGGGGTACCGCACTATCTCCCGCGAGGCAGCGGGTCTCCTTGCCGGACTGCCACCGTGGGATCTGGAGGCGAGGGTCCTCTCGCGCCTGTACGACTGGCGCGAGGAGGCACTGCGTCGGGGGGAGTCCCCGTTGCCGCGGCAAGTCGCTGCGCAGCGGGCAGTCCTCCGGCGCGATCTCATGGTGGAGTGGCGAGATCGCCTCACGCAACCCCGTGCAGGGCACGCCACAATAGTGGCCATAGTGCCCCTCTTCGAGGAGTGGATTGGGAGGAGTCATGGCACCCTCTCTTACCGCCTGACGCAGGTCCTCACCGGACATGGATGCTTCGGGAGGTACCTGCATCGCATCGGGCGGGAGGAGACGCCTGGGTGTCACCACTGCGCGGACCAGCCAGAGGACACGGTGGAGCACACGGTGGAGGAGTGTTCTGCCTGGGCGGAGCACCGCCGTGTCCTCACAGCGGCAATTGGCGGCGGCGACCTCTCGCGTCCGGCCCTGATCCAGGCCATGGTCCGGAGCGAGGGAGAATGGGATGCCGTCGCCTCCTTCTGTGAAGCCGTTATGCTAGCGAAGGAGGCGGCGGAGCGGCTAAGAGACCGCACCGCTCATCCCAGCCGTCGCGGCAGGGCTGGTACCGGTCGACACCACGGGCGCCGGGTGTCAAGGGATGACTCCCGACCACCGTAGGCGCGGGCTTGTGGGCGGTGAGTGTGGGTAGCTCATCGTCCGTACGTCTTTAGGGACGACAGGCCCGTGTCGGCGGCGCGTTCTGTTCCACGCGCTCCTCGAAGAGATGTCAGCAACATGGGAGGGGCCCCTTTAGGGCCAGGGTCTGCTTGGGCTGCGGGTTGTTCGTGAGAGATACCGCGGCCCTGGCACTCAGGGACCCCCAGAAGGAACATAGTGGGTTTTAGTCAGTAAAAGTCTGACACTCCCTCCAGCTGCACCCTCAGCGGGAGGGGTCATTTGATGATTTCCCACGAAAAAAAAAAAAAAAAAAAAAAAGGGGTTATTCTAAAAAAAGCATGGCGAAGAACAACAATCATACGCAAGTCTAGTAAGCGGCTAGAAGACAAACTTAACGTTTATCCACAATTTTCAGCTCAGAAAGACGCAACTCACGTACACCCACGAGAGGTAACTCTTCAAAGAATTTAAATTAGTAAAACAAGAGTTCCAGCAAAATATATGATTTTAGGAAAGCGTATTATGGATACGACAACACAATTTTCCTACTAAGGAAAGTTTTGAGGAAGTTGTTACATTAAAAATTTAAAACTTCGTGGGAACAAGAACTGTGTATTTAGTGAGTATAGGAAGGTATGCGTACTCTCACAGGATGTGTGTAAGCCTCACTTTGGCTTTTGTTAGGGTTTATATCCTGTTTTAAATTTTCTCTTTCCATATTTTACGCTGAACGTACATACAAAAACAAAACAATATTTCCATTTAACTACGTCAATTTTATGCTGAAAAAGGTTTTCATTTAGAACATATGTACTGTACATGTTTCTATTTATAAAAGCTTCCTACTCGTTCATTTTTTTACGTGCAATATTTTTCTACGTTAGTTTATTCACTGCGAAATAAAAAGATGCAATATTTCATAGATTCCTGTCATCCCGGGTATCAAATGAGCAAGTTTTTATGAGATATTCATCGTCGACAATCTTCCGACGGTGTTCTTAATCAGGGCGGGATTAAGTCGTCTTGACCCGGCAAGTCCGAGCAGGTTTTAGTCACAATTGCCGGAACACTTCCCGAACGGCCCGGAACGGTGAGACGGGTATTGAAGCGTGACAAGCATTTTTTTTTCAAGATTGTTTGCTGCCAGATATTGCTTTGTTTTAGGGATAAACGTTGCCTTTATAAAAAGCTCATTGCCAGCACTTTTTTATACATTTCATTTAAAAATACCTCTGTAATTGATGTCGCTAAAGAGGTTTTTTAAGTGGAAACACCACGGAAACACTAATAACATATCTGTTAACCGATAAACCGAGCAGAGCATTTTATCGGTAGCAATCTTCGTAGTTAAACAGTGGGGTATTAAGTTATTCCGGAGGGCGGTCGGAAATGCTCCGTCCGCGCCGGTCCTACTTAGAATTGGATGTCTTGGCCGATGAGATGCAGCGGGACCTCAACACTACTGCATGTTTGATAGGCTGCGTATATTTTTTTTTATTGTTAGAGAAAAAATGATTCTATTAAAAAAAATCAGATCAGTCTAAAAATGGAACCCGCATGAGTTATTATAGTGAATAATCCCAGGAACACGAAAATGTCAAAACAAAAGTTTTGAAACACTTACGAACGAACCAGGTTATATTATCGACAAGGGGTTCGTATGGCGCATTGTATAACTTTCACGTCACAATACGGGTAATAAAGCATTTTTCCGCGACGGTGGCTGACAAAAAACGAAAATTTTAATTGGCACCGACAGTAATATAGTCGGAAACATTCATTTGTTTTGTCCCAATTCACAACACTCGAGCCGGCGGGTGCCTCGGCCCTCGAAAAAGGCGCGTACGAATTGTGCGTGGAACGTTACTGACACGCGAAACCCCAATTACAGAGAGCGTGGTGTTAAAAATTAATTTATATATTACCTCGCCCTTTTAACTAACGATAACACCCCTAAAACGTTATATATTGCGCTTTTTACTGGACATGTTACCAAACTATTAGAATCAAAACAGAAATGGATTACCGTCATTTATAAAATGACGAGCGAGGATTGGATAGTTTTGATTTATGTCGTGTATTCAGGCGTTTAACTAATACGGCTATCATGTTACGTCAGTGTTTTAGTCGAACGTGTGTTGGTTTAGCATGTTAACTGTCGGCTAGCGGACAGAAATAATTAGGCTCCTATCAAAGGATTAAAGGTAACCAGATGTATATTTAGAGAAATAACGACACTGGATGTTGGAGGCGAATGTTTGTACTTCTCTTTTTTGTCTTATATTTTTTCTCAATCTGGACAGAAATATAAAAAGCGAATGATATAAGCATAGTTTATAAGTACCTACGTGAATCAAACACGTCACACAACTTACAAACATCGATGGAATCATTTTATTTAAGATTTTCAGGAACAAAGAGTTTGTTATCTGGGCATAACTTCCCTTCACTAGCTTACACGACGTTAGCATAAGCTTTGTCCAAGAATCCTGGCTGCAGCCTAACAAAACAGAGTAGGTACAACTTGTATCACAAAGCTTTAATCTTTTTCGTTACACCGGTCAACGGAACCATTGATCCGAAGAACAGTAAGCTGTCCCCAAAGAATGTTGCCCACATAAAATAATAACGCAACATTCTCTCGTTAAGTGTTGTAACTCAAGAAAAAACTTTCACGACGAAGTCAGTTAAAAAGAGCTATCGCCATCAATTGTCACCTGTAGGCAATAAGAGGGAACGGCGGAAACTTACCTATTGGGAGAGCCCTTTATTAGAAAACTTTTATCCACGTTATTTAGAAGGCATGGAAAAATAAAGCCGCGGTACGTGTTACAAATAAGACATAACGACTGGACTAACAACAGGATTAAAGTTAACGATAGGTCACTATGAACGACTGAGCTTAGTGGCGTTCGATTGGAATAAACTGGAGTTTGTACGGCTGGTAGTTAGGCAGGAATTGACTGTCCTGCTACTCGTTAAACTTGAATCGTTTTCGGATAAAATTTCGGTTTTCATTCCGAGAAAAGGAAGATTGAGGTTGAACCATAGACTGCGATATTTTATAAGTACAAAATATTAATAGTCAATGAAAAATAGCTGGTCATTTCACACGAAATACTTAAACATACCCTTTGTGCATATTAAAGTACATGGTGTATTTTAACAACAGTTCTACATAATTAAAGTGATACGGTCCGACGTCATGCATACAAGATAAACGGCCTACATCTCTGCTTACCCTTCTAAGCCAACAAGCCGTTCAAAGCTAGCCAGCTAATCATAAGATTAGATAGTTAGCAATTAGGAGCCCGAGCTGCTCGGAAATTACATAATTTCAGGTCAGCTCAGTGGGCCTCCTTTGACGATCACGATATCAACCACAAATGTAGTGTATTACAATTGATGCTCATAAATTAGACTGTCAATACGTACGTTGCCTGCGACGAGTAATTCCCTGGCTAGCTACAGGCCGGAGATGACATACCTATTTGATTGAATGTGTTTAAGGTGCTGCGCAAACGCATAAGTTTTAAATAACGACACAAATATTAAAGCCATAGAAAAGCAACGGTGCTACTATTTGTCAATAGTAACCATATAATTGCTGTGTCGTAGCTCAATATAATCGTGAGAAAAATTGAAAATGCTGCTTATATCTCCAACTAACAACTTTGAGTTTCCAGTTATTGCGACCACATCGGCAGCATACTTCTTCATATAAAAAAAAAATCATCAATGTCGGTTTATATGTATATATTTATGTGTGTATGTGGGCCTATATGCGGTTGAATTGAAAACCTCCTTATTTTTCGGATCCTTCATCAGAAAATCATTTGATTTTATAGAAATAAGATACAAGTGTCCACATTTGCGCCCTTCCTTAGACATCACATAAATGGGATAAAATATTTCTTATGTAGATAGAAAAACATCAGGATGGAATCCCTGATAAGGATGATTAAATCGATTGTTAAAAATTCGGTCCATTCGGTCCTTTCATTGCAATGTTCTTAAGATTTTTGTAATATACCCTATCAAAAGACACGACGAAATAAGCTCGGATTGAAAAAGAAACTTATCCTGTTTCCTCTTTTTAGAAAACAAATCGATTACAGCCTCTAAAAAAATGTACAACTGAATAAATGTTTTGAAAGCCTTGTTCGAATATAAGAAAAACATCAAACCAGATTTTCAATTAATACAATTTCGAATGAAAACACTGTTTTCATTGTACGAAAAATACATGACAAGTGAATAAAACCCCTATCTACAAACAAGCTAGTTTTATTTCACCCAGAATAAATATTGCAATTTCAATATTGCACGTCTAAAAAAACATTGCTGTTGTTCCGGAAAAACTGTAAATGTAATTGAGATGCTCTCCGTTATAAAATAACTATTTGAAAACAAATGAAACCCATTCGTCGGTAGAAATAACTTAAAAAATAACAGGCACACATCACGGTATCGTTTTACCGTTGTGTTTATTTTGCACGAAGCAAAAACTCGATGCACGTTTAATATATGGAAACCGTGTATTAAAAAGCCGCATGTGCAAATATATTATTTACTCTGTGCTCTTTGATTAACCAATCGAATTGATTGCCAAAGAGAACGCGAATTATAATATTTGAGTTACAAAACAGGTAATGTTTGGAAATACGGACATTTATTACGAGTTCGCGTTACTTTTGTGATGACGTCCAGTTTTAATTACGAGCTTCATTTGCACTGCCAATTAACGGTTTTAGGGATAATGTTTGATACACTATGCGAGTGTGCATGGCAGATTGGTGAAAGCAATTTTCGTACAAAGGAGAGCCATGTTGCTTTATCCTTGTTATAATGCGTCGGTGTAGTCATAACACTGTTCGTTGTTCATTATCGATCATAATTATCATGCTAAAAAGGAGTGCCAAAAATAATATTTGTTAGTATATAAACGCTGTTCTCTGTTGTTCGTTTGTTTTTCTCAACAATCTTCCTTTAAGTCTTTTATAAATATACTTTGTTTTAATGTGGTAAGTCCTCAAATTACCCCTACCGCTAAAGGTGCAGTTGGAGGGAGTGTCAGAATCTTGACTAAAACCCACTATGTTCCTTCTAGAGGTCTTTGCGATCCAGGGCTGCGGTAACTCTTCGAACAACCCGCAGCCCCAACAGGCCTCCGCCCTTTATAAATAAGCTTAAATAGTATATTACCTTCCTATCTAATACGGACCTTTACCTAACCTAAATGGTGAAGATAATAACTCTAAATAATGTTACCTAATAAAATAAACAAAGTTCTCATAGGGCCAGTCTAGACAGTGAGTGTTGAGTCTATGAAAACACTGTGGCTTTACTTAATACGTTTATGAATAATATGAAATGGATTAATGACAGGGCAATTAATAACCATAAAATAGTGCCTATGTCTGTAAATTACTTAAAGTAAAATTTATCACGATATCTTTTTAAATAAAAAAGAAATAAAAATTTCGTGGTGGCCTAGTGGTTAAAGGACCAGCCTTTCGAGTATGAGGGCGCGGGTTCGATTCCAGGTCAGGCAAGTACCAATGTAACTTTTCTAAGTTATACGTACTTTCCAAGTTTATCTTGGACGCCAATGACTGATTAAAGGTGAAGAAAAACCTCTCGAGCAAAGCTGGGCTATAAAGTCTGAAATCACCAACGCGCATTGAACAAGCGCGGTGATTAACGCTCAATCCTTCACCGTGTGAGAAGACGCCTGTGCCAAACAATAGGACAATAAAAAGGCTGATGATGATGATCTTTTTAAATGCAAACTTATATGAGCATGTACATACATATATCGCAAAATAATACAGTTGTTTGCGGTCAATATTGTATGAAAGGGATATTCTTGTTTCTCTTTTACAGTAGGCTCTCCGGAATTAACTCAAATACGAAAACTGCCTAAAGCATCCTGTTCAAAAGCACCGTTACATTTTATTAGCATCTTCAGCTTCCCTTCAAACAGCCGACAAGACGAACGTGAACAGTATTTTAGTTGGTCGGTAAATATAAATATCGATATCGACAAAGGCGAGGCACGGGAGATGACGGACGGGAGGCCATTAAGAAGTAAACGCTTATTGCGTTGCCCGTGACGTTTATATTGTTCCTCAGATAAAGCCCTATTATTTAGAACAGCACTAATATTCAGGTTTTTTCTTCGCCACCGTCCCTCCTTATTAGACGGATTTGATGTACCGGCAGTATCATTTACATTGAAACGAACCCCCTTTTTTGTAATTCTTCTCATTGTTACACTTTATGAAGGTTTTCTAAAGGTTTAGGTGCAATAATGGTTTTATTTAAATGTCTTTTGTAATAGCCTTCGCTGTCTCGCTTATTATGTGCTTTTGGTAATTAGATTTGCTTTATAGAATATTCTAGTTCGTTTGAGGCAAAGTTTCATAAATTAAACTTTTTATGAAATGTTTCAGAGTTTTTAGTGGCTTATTTTATAATTTGGCGCTGAAAGGTTAAACTAGTAAAAGTTGAGAGTTAAAGCTACTGCAAAAGTTATTTCAAAGCGTTATTAAAACACAATTTGAATGATTAGATGAAAAAATATACACGGTCGACTTGAAAAGTATTTCTTTTTGGAAAAAATATAAAAATTTGAAATACAATTTGATTCCTCAATTAGCGCAGTTCCACTCGAATTTTGAATTAAGAAACGTAATTATATAGAAAATAACAGTGTTGAAGTTTAGATTTTCCAATTTTCTTCTTATTTATTTCAAAAATTCATATTTGTATCCAACAAACAAAACATGGAACCATCCTTATAACAAAAAAACCCTTGTTAATTACGCCTAGTTCTCAACGCTTCAACAATTGACTGGACTCCGTTAAGTTCTAACTCTCATATTTCATCGCTTTCCTACTAGAGTTGAGATTCGTTAAGACCCGTCTTATCTATCGCCTTAGGTCTGAACTTGTAACAAGTATTTGGTGTACTTAATTATACCAGTCAATTTGTTTGTTTTATCAGCTATAGGTCTATGTCGACTATCACTAGCTCGA
Source organism: Heliothis peltigera (assembly GCA_958496145.1). Lineage (NCBI taxonomy): Eukaryota > Metazoa > Arthropoda > Insecta > Lepidoptera > Noctuidae > Heliothis > Heliothis peltigera. Next base: position 8,596,794 of record OY292325.1, read on the forward strand.
CTGTCAGAGATGGTGACTGATTTTATGCGTTCTTTTAAATTTTATTTTTCTCTCTAAACAAAATCGAGTTATTTATGAATATATCTTATCTTATCAAAATGAATATATCTTCAATCTTTCTATTCCTTTTTCCTTTCCCATTGGCAGCAAATACAGTCGGTAAAAGTCTTCCAGTGCTTTGAAGCTAAGGTGCCTCGTTGAACTACGACATAATATTCATTAAGAAATAAGCAGATGGCACTGTGTTTAAAAAGATATCATCCATATATACCATATATACCTACATTAAATGAACTAATAAAAGTAAAACACTCACTTTTGCGAGATAACACGAAGCTTCACCCTGTATATACATTACAGATAGTCTTTATCGATCCATCCTCAACTTAGAACAGGAGTAAATACCGGCTCATTTATTTAAGATGCAATTTATTTTATTACAAACATCTCGGTATTCGTTATATCAAGTGGGAAGTCTTACCAAGTAAAAGTTATATGTGAGTAAACAAGTACAGGTATTTGCGGCTCCAGTCAGTTTAAAAGTTGCTGGTTGGTTTACATGAAATGTGATATATAAACCTTCCTCTCTCGGCTAGACGAAAAGAGTTCTCGATCTTTCGATGCGCCCACATGATGTAACTTCATCCGTTACTCCAACTTGGTATCGGCTTAGTTAAACTCACTTTAGACGTGGATTATTTTCGAGCATTTTTTTTATTGTGTTCCTCGGAACTGACAATATTATACATGGTGTTCAATAAAAAGTATGTAGTACAGTTGTGCAGGTATTCCTTACATCAAATTATTCGTGAATAGTTCTCTCTAATCATTGATAAGTATTCTTATTACTATAAGAAACGAGAATGCTTTAAAGATATACCCATATTGGCTTAACTTTTCACAGAACGATATACTTATTACGTATCTAACCCTTGCATTGGTAAAGCAGTATAATAAAATGAATTAAAAAAAATTATAGCGGCCGCCGCCATGCGTTTTCCTATGGTAAAAAACTGCTACCTACCTTGCTAGTTAACCAAAACATCTCACACACCACAAACCGCCAGACCAATATTTCATCTTTGATGCAATAAATCACTTACTTTCTAGAACCCGGTCTGAAAACTATCCTATGAATCTTCAAAATAAACAAACGAGACCAGTTACTTGAAAAATTCATAGTATCTTAAAACATATTGTTAAAGTGCGGCTCTTCTTTATGACTTTCTCCATATTTTCTTAACTGTCTCGTTCAATATGTTAGCTTTGGAAAATTTACATTGCATGCAAGTTTTAAAGGTATACGCTAGAGGTGGCAGTTCAGCGTATAGAAATAATATGTTAAACGTCAGGTTGGTTTTGGCGCGACCGCTTTCCGTAATGGATATCAATTACATGCACTGAAATGTGTAGTGGTGGTCTAGGAATGGTGGTGACATGCCCACTTTTAGCGTAGAGTGCGATAAATATTTTTGTAACCGCATAAAACACGAGTTTTATAAACAATTTGCTTTTTAGTTGTCCACAGATACACATAACTAAACGCGCTCTACCTTGGTGACCTTGGTCGCGTCTCCCGTCGGCCGACAGCGTTATACGCGGTTGGGGCCGACAACGGACGCAGCCCGTCGCGATGCGGTCCCCGACCAAGGTCGTCCAAAGTCGTTTGACTCCGCCCACATCTGGTCGGACGAACGTCTACACGGTACATTTGGACACCTACTGGACCAAGGTGACGGAAGAAGGCCTATTAAAATTTTATGAAACAATACAGACATCTTTGGTTATGTTAGCCTCTCAAAATATGTTGTGAACCAAGGTCTCAAAAATGACCTCTTTTAGTAATTACATACGGCTAAAGTCAAAGATTGATTGTATAAATTTCTCTTAGTATTATTACATTTTAAAGCAATCGGTCTATTGTCCAACTTCGGTAATTGTGGCGTTATTCTCTTGCTCAGACAGAAACTACAGTAATTAATAAAGATGTTTAGCTTTGTTCAAAACGTTTTAGTGATATAGTTGGAATTGTTTGTTTGCTTGCCTCATTTAATCTCATCACCTTCGTAGACATTTGGTGGGAAAATATTTTTAACGTTTTCTTTAGAGTATTTAGAGTTAAGCGTATTTAGAGTATTCCGCCAGCGCGTTCCCACTTCCCGTGGCAACCACTCCGTGCCCCCGTATAAAACGTAAAGTTTTTTTTTTTCGTGAAAATCATCATATGACCCCTCCCACTCAGGGTGCAGTTTGGAGGGAGTATCAGACCTTTTACTGACCAAAACCCACTATGTTCCTTCTGGAGGTCCCTGTGTGCCAGACAGAAACTTAAAACCTTCCTTAGTAAACGGGCTATCGAACACTGAAAGTATCGGTCCGGTAGTTCCCGAGAAGCGCGTTCAAGCAAACAACCTTCAGATTTATGATTTAATTAACCACTAGAGCTGACCCTACAAAAACCTAATTAGCAATATGATCACTATATATATATGTCATATTTGCGATGTCAACACTCCACTCAATGGAAACGAACATTTCCAAACTGCAGTGGAAAAACTCGTTAAACATACTTGCACAAGCCGTTACATATTTCTTACTTTACTTAGTACTTACAAACAGGTATTAGTTATAACTTTATAACTCCCAGTAATAACTTACATAACAAGCATAAGATTTAATTCCCGTCTACTTAATACTTAACTTCAATAGAAACCAGTGAGCGTATGACAAAGGAGTTTTAAGTTCAATTGTAAATAATTTTGTTTCTAGTTATAAACTCTTTTCAATTTTTCTTTATTGGTTTATTTGTTGTTCTATTGCTGGGCAAAGGTCTCTCCATTTATGACTATTGATCATCACGCTTGATTGAGGCAAGGAGATAAAGCTAAATTCTGAGGGGCTAATACCAGGGCTGCGAGATTATTTGTAAGAGTACCCGCGGCCCTCGCACAGGACCTCCAGAAGGAATGAAAGTGGATTTAGTCAGTACTAGTCTGACACTCCCTCAGCTGCAGATTTCCCCTACAAAAATTGGGAAAGAAAATTTAGAGCGACCGAACATTGGGACAGTTATCAGAATATAACCTAATTTTCCTTATACTGTACTGGATAATAAAAATAATGTTATAAATAAAACACATCTAGCTTACGCTACATGATAACAATTCTAAAATGACGACACAGACGTCATTACATAAAGTCATTTGCAACGACAAAGTGAAAGATTATGTGCGGGACAGGCTGAATATGGCATTATATTCGAAGTAAATCATACATGCAGGCATAGAGGATGCATAAAGGAGATTACACACTACAGTTTTGATATTTTAAAATCCAGTTTACAATACTACAGAGGATAAAATGCACAATGCTCTTAATATATAGAATCCATCTTTTAAGAATATAGGTTTGTGTTAATTAACCTCAATATTTATCTAGATAGTTTTGAATGCCTACAATAACAATTAATGTATAAACGCTAGCAAATTTAGCTACTAAAATCTGTCAACTTCCTTAATAGATTTTCAACTTTATCGCTAAAGCATATGGTTCAAAGCTGATTGAAAAAAAATTCGTCTGTATTTTCGCTATTTCTTTTTGTAATAAGGCATTTATATAAATTTAAACTTAGACGCCAACAAATCCTTTGTCTGCCATCATCCTAAAGCAGACGAGCAAAGTTATCAAATCCATGGAATTGACACGAAATGAAACATGTTTGTATCGGTCGCTATGTGTGAATAGTGAGTGCCTTTGACGCTAAATTGGTCGTACTGCGGCGTATTGATATGCTGACGTGTTTAGCGCAGATCAAAGTGCGCTAGATGCCATTTTTGGGTGTAAGGGAAGCAAGTTAATATATGCTGCTATGATTACTACTGCTATTGATTTCATTACGTTAAGAGATGAAACAAATCATTATAATATGGAAAACATTTATGGATATGTTAATTACAATTTCCAGTCATTAATTTTTAAATATTACATTTTAATGCAACTTATAAGCCTTGGCTCATCCCATACCCATCAATTTGGTAAACATACATCGAGATAAAACTAGTTCAACGGATTATTTATTATTGGACATTAAATTAAATTTTCATATTTTTCGATATTTGCAGTACTCAGCACTTACTGATAAGTACCTGCGGCTGTAATCCGTTATAAAACCCATTTAAAATTCACAAATTAATGTCCTTTGTGCTTTTGAACAGGCTTTTATTTGCCTTTCAATATAATATAAATGGTACAACAAACCCGTGTGAATTATAACTGAAAAAGTGGGATATTACAAAACAAACCACATAATAAGGCCGCCCGCGCCGCGAATATGAGACAATAAACGACAAAGCTGTATCGTAGCGGTCTACGTGGCGCTTCCGTAGCAAAACTCGTAGGCGACTACACCGTAGCAGCGGGATACGTCTAATGAGGGCACTGATATTGTACCGCTCAGCCGGCGGCCGACTCAGGCGGCCTCTATAAATTGGTTTCATGCATATTTATTTATTCAAATATGTATGAATTGAAATCTCCACGACTACTGAAATATGGGACTCGTGGACGAAAATTGAATCAACAGGGTAAATTAAGTTGACAGGCGCAGGAATAGTGTTTGAAATATAAACTGTTTTAGTTGAATAAGAAGCGTAACTTAAGAAAGTGCTCTCGTGGCATTATTCAAAGTATTCTTCATAAACTTCGCCTTCCAGCTAGCGAACTGCGAACAACAAATTTTTCATATTTTGCTCTTCTGACGTTTGGGGAAATTGGTGTTTAATGAGTAAACTTATGCATCGTAGCGCGGGCTAATCTTGTTTTTTTTTTTGTGATAATGCACGTTTAGAAAAGTGCACATGTGTTAAAGTTGCAGCTTAATAGTTTTTTGATGACTTCGCCCGGTGCAAAATTGAGCGTGCTCGAGTCGGTATAAAATACTTTGAACTTTCCGTAAACAGTTTTGTTTGTTAAATTTTATTTGGTAATGCGGTGGCACAGCGACTCGGCAGTTCCCTACAAATTGGGGGATTTCAGACGGGCAGTTTATCTTCTTAGATTTTCTACTTCTCATAATTACATCAGCCCATGAGGTAATACAAAAGAACAACAGAAAAATGTATCAGCACTTTCCAAGCATGAAAAAAGAATCGTTTATCTCGCAATATAAATAATATATTCTATGTAAAATTACCGTGTACAATTTAACTGTAGCAACAAATCTAACAGATAATAAATGAGGCGAGTGTCTCAAAACTGGAAACTAATTAAAGTCGGCACGGTACGAATCAATACTTATAAATTAAGACGGTTTAACTTGCAAAGGTAATTGGGCAAAAGTTCATCTCAAATATTGACAGTGGAATGACGACAGCGCTGAGCCAGTAATTCTTTAAGGCACAGTTTACACTCCCGACTCATCGTTATTCGTCTACACTGCATTGTTAACGGAGAATTGTCCTCGTTCATTCATTCTTTGTATTAACATTTGGAACAATGAATCAAGTCGTTTTGAAAGTTTGTGAATTCAACAATTGTCATGAAAGTGTTCGAAACCAAGAAAATACGGCTCATGAAAATATTCGATGTAATTTTTTTGTGATTGATTTATTTTTATTAGACTGATGAACCGTTAAGCGAGGCAGCTTTTGTTAAAGACAATCGCTTGAAATTTCGTGTGATATTTGCTAAATTAACCCCAGATCGGTGCTTAACTAAACTAAGTTTCCAGTTATCCATTTCGGTAATTTCCAAGTTGGGTAAACAGTATAAATCTATCTCAACGATGAACTTCAATGAGTAGAAATAAGATAAATATATATCTTCATCGGGATTGATAAATGAGAGATTTTAATTATTCACTGAAACTCGTAGATTTCGTTAAATATTTATAGTTAAACATTTTCCGAAAAGGAATCTTACGTTGTGGTTAAGGCTCTTTTGATCTACTTTGTTATAATATTTAAGTTAAATAATCTAGTTTAACCCAAGCGGTTAATATTAATTAAATTGAGTTTCTCCTTTCTTATTTTAATTTGTTAAGAAATAGTTGATAGGTTATTAATTAAAAATAAATCCATAAGAAAAAAATACTTTCTATTCTTGCTGGTACTATTTCATCAAAGGAAACCTCACATAAATATTCATGTAGTTTTCTTGGCTAGTCTGAGCAGTTACAGACCGCAAATACACATTTGCCTGATACCCATATTCCTGGAACCCTTCATATATATAACCTGATACGTAGAACACGGTTCCTAAGCTTGTTTCTTGGAAAATCTTTCACTGTATGACTTTATTCAGGACTCTTACCTTCTAGTACGAAACTTAAATACTAAATGTACCCCGCTGTTTCGCCAGTGTAGAGTGCAACTCTTCTATTGCCAGATATTTATGTGGGTACCTTTATACCGATCAAATAATACTGAAATTCACTTTAATCGGTTTAGGTTTAACTATGAAAGCGTGACAAACAAACTCACTGTCGAATGCATAATGAAACTGTCTGATTCGACGCACTTTCTACGCGCATTCTTGCAATAGACTGACATTTTTTTTGTTATAACTCTAGAAAATAAGGAACTAGAGTAATAAGAATTGTCGAAAACGGTTTTGCCGCTTAAGCATGATCCGATGACCAAAGGTGTTAAATCAATACAAATATTATAAAGCTAAAAAATGTGTTTGTTTGCTTGAACGCGCTAATCTCATGAAGAAATGGTCCGATTTGAACTATCATTTCAGTGTTAGATAGCTGATTTATTGAGCTGGAGGTAGCGTACTACTCTCTCTAATCTGTGTTAAGTAAATCTCTGGCAGAAAAAGGAGTTTTAATTAGGTAAATAACATTTCATAAAAGCCCGCGTCATCATCGCCACAACTTCGCATATCAATGACGTTGTCACATCAATTTACTGTATTGGTAATCTCGAAACGTTTCGTTGTACATTAATTTCGCTAATAGTTTGTTTTTGTTCAGGTGTTGCCATAAGCCGATTATGGACAGTTATCAAATATAGCTCATTAATTTGACCGGCCCCTGTATTAATGATTGCAGTCACATAATTGTAACGACAGTTTAATGTTGTTCGTGTTTGTTTTATTCGTGTTTTCGTGTTTTGTACGTGTGCCCTCGCATCTCTTGAGGTTATTATGTATGAATATTTATTATTGGTTGTTGGCCTATTATTTATTTCCGTGATACGTGATAAATAGAATTTTTCCTTTTCTGATATGTCGTATATGTACAATATTAGTGCTGGAGTTGTACCCCTAACACGCAAAGCAACAGCGAATTACTCGGTACTATAACGAAAAGATACAAAATTTTCATTCCTAGCATTAATTTATCAGTCCATATAAACAGACCTTTATGAAAGCAAGCGTTGACTCTAAAAGTTACCTTATATTCTTTCGCTCAGTTCATATTATTTAGCTTTGATATATTCGCAATTTAAGTTGCCTGAAACTCGTTGGAGAGCGTTCAGATTAAATTACATTTTTTTCTACTTACCAACGAAAGCAAACGGCTTTATACTGTAAACACAGGAGGTTGAAATAAGAGTAAAGAATAAATTTCGTGTCGCCGATTCTGAGTGAACATTGTTTGAGTGAAGTGATTACAAGTTTAAATGTAAATGATAGTTGAGTATTAAAGTATCTTAATGCATACCTTGTTAGAAGAAACTGCTGCCGTACTTACCACACACAAGCGAAACTACTTTTTTAGATGATTCATTAGGAACACAAAGCACACCCATAAAAAAATACAAAAATGGAACACGACATTTTTATACATCGAAATGAAACAACATAAAACAAAAGAAACCAGCAGTTTCAACATTACCTTTATGCCAATGTGGATGGGGAAGTCTGACGCCAATGCAGGTTGCGGATGAAGTGCCGGCAGCAGCGGCAGTGGAAGAGGACAGGACATCATAGCTGCGCCAACCTGCCAACAATTTAAACCTTATATTTGATTGCCAATGTTTGCACAAATGTTGGGACTGGATATTTTCGAGTTTCCAGTTCTAGACTCTATTTGAGTTCATCGTCGGACCAGGCTTTTCCCAACCAGTTTAACTAGATGCAGCTGTGCCACTGCTAATATAGCACGATTGCCCATTCTGACCCCTTCAACTCAGTTAGCACTGGGCAATGATACATATTTTAGACTGTCAAAGATGTTCAAATGACTGCCGGGATCCACCAATTTAACGTGCCTTCCGAAAAACTATTATTTATTGGATGGATGTGTCTCTCTTAATTCAGTTATCTACATTGATACCAAAACGTTGTAGGAGATACATGACGATGTCCCACTTGGTAAATATAGCTAGTAGTAACATTTATCTTGAAACGTGTGCTAAATCGCCAAATAGGTCAAAACAAAATGATTTCATCAATATATCAAATTAACCATAACATTTTACATCCCACATCTATCGCGATTAGAGAAACGCTCCTAAAAAGTTCACGACAAATTTAATCGCCGCCATCTGCTAGGACCATTTAGAAATCTGTATCATAATTCCGTCGTATATCGATACACGAATAGGGATGTGAAACGTCGAAAACAATTTAGTTAGCGATGAATTCGGGAAGCTGGGATAAACTCGGTAGATATGCCTCTCTAATATTCCGTGTGGGACGCTGGGTCCGTTGAAAACGATATGAATAATATATGGGCGCGAATGCACGGCCGGTCGCGGGAGATCAGTCCGCATTACGACTCAATACGGCTTGTGCTGTGACGAATATAAGCGTCGAACAGACCGACAGCGCGATACAAACATATTTCATGTAAATACTCGAAACATTTGTTTGATTGCGTGTAGGTAATTTAGTCAAGTAAATTGTGCTTGTAGTATCGAACTGCGTTTGGTGAAAATGTAATTGACTTTCGTTTTCTATTTTCAACTATTCCTTTCATGCTTAACTCAACATTTCAGCGGCCAGACATGAATTCTACAACAAAATGAAATAATTTTTCCATTCCAAGTTTGTTGCATAAATAATTAAGAATCTTTAATAGGGAAAATAAAGACGCCGGAATCCGTCTTAGAAATCGATTATACTCAAATTGCGGAAACGGATTAAATTTATGTAAGGAGCACCCTGGGTACCCCTACCAACCAACCCTATTATCACCTTGATACCTGGGTATTTTCTTACCAAGATATAAACTACTTATTTAGCTTTTATTTATTTATAGGCTTAAAAGGAAAAGGGCATGGTGGTCTAGTAGCTAAAGTACCTGCATACAGATACAAGGGTTCGGATTCGAAATCAGGCAAGTACCTACTACTGTAATTTTTCGAAGTTACCTATAATATATACATTCTAATCATATATTGTAAGCTAAGGTACACATCAAAGGAAAACCTAGACTTAAAAATTTTGGAATGGCCATTTTATCTCTTAACTGTCTTTACCGCGGATAGGCCCGTGTCAAGATCGATTGACTTAATTGTTTGTCCACCATCGTAAAAAAACAACAATAAGTCTGATACTCATTGTGTCAGTGAGACTCGATTTCCACGAATATTTCGAGTTCGCTTTCCTCTTACCAACAGAAATGGAACATATTGCGAAACACAGTTAATTGATTTATCTTTCGAATTGACTGACGATTTACCTTAGATGTAACGCCAATCTTGTGGTGTTTAGCCGAATTAGGTACTCACGAAGAGATCAAATAACAGTCTGACATTTTCCTGGAAGATCTGAATAGCTATCGGGTTTCAAGTAAAGTGTAGATGAATGTTCATGTTATGTTTCTTATTCGAGATTACGTAATTATTGGGATTTAGATAAAGACTTCCTTTGATTACAGATTAACCGCCAGAAGTACGGGGATATAGTCCGAAAATTCTTAGGAACTAATCATACCTCTAAAAGCTTTTGATAAAAACTCCAAAATGGCAGTGCCTTTCCCAAAGCCACATAATAGAGATTGGAACTTACGTAAATATCTAAACAAAATCAAACAAACGGCACAATGTTAATATGAATCGAGAAGGACACGAAGTTTTAATCGAAATGTCGAGCGTTTGTATCGAGCCATCCCGAGGGGAGTCTCGTTACAATAAATTAATTAACCATACTAATTGAATGACACAAAACGAATTAACTGTGAGAACTGTTTTTGATAATAAAAGGCAACAATAGAAAATTGTTTTCAATATTTTATAGTTTCATATTGCCTGCCAATATGAATGATGTTTGTATCGATTATAAAATGGCGCGCAATCGAGATGGGAGAACGATTTAATTAATTTTCTTAAGAGCCAGTTATTTCTCAATCAATTCAGCCTATCGAATTTAATTCTGAATATGAGGAACTTTGTTCCAATTTGTATTTAGGGTTGGTTCTGATAACATTTTTGGTGTCAACAATGAAACGAACTTACCGTCGAACGTATCGTGGAGTCTACTAATACAAGCATTATTGCTTAAAAGTAGGCTCCAACCACAAACTGATTGTAAACCACCAATTTGAAAAATAAATAATTTAGATTTTTTTAATTTTGTAATTTTTTTGTACCAATGTCCTGATTGGCCAGTTAATTATTATTAGATATTGAATAAAAAAATATAAAATGTATTATATCAAAACAAAAGCTACTAAACACAGAAGGCGGATACTTTCCCATCCACTGGACTTTTCATCGGATAAAATTCCAATGTTCCAGATTAATAATGATAAATATCGTCCGTGCATTGACCGTGATATTTCCACGGAGGAAAACCGCGCTCTTCAACTATTCAGGAGCCGGGGGAAGTTGTTATTATGACAGTTACCTAACTCCATTAATTACATTAATGAATGCATTAATATAGAGTTGGCTAACTATGCCGCGGGCCGACAGCCGACGTGAAATCCTTTTTACTACGTTGAAATAAAAATCGTACTTAGGTTAGTGCGGGTGAAAAACGGTTTCAAGGCTTTTGGGGTACTTTTCCGGTTCGTTGAATTTGCAGTTTATTGTTGGCCTAATAAGCGTAATTTCAGCAGTCAGTACTATGATTTCGTGATTTATACCTCTGAGCAAAAATAGAAGTAATATTGCATAAGTTAATTATGACTCTCTAACTCTGCTTTATTTATTTTTTCGTTATAGCATTATATATTATGTCATGCCCTTTACACGTTACTTTAGTTTCAAACATTTCATGAAAAGCCTACAAAATAATTAAATTAAGCTCTTTATGATATCGGAGCAAATTGCAACTTACTCATACAATGCAATCTTTAACAATAAGTAAAAAGCCGGCCATGAGCAATAATAAATTAATGAGTTTTTAAAACCTTCGATTTTTAAACATTGTATAATCAATTCAAAAGGGAGCGATTGGCTTTCTATAATTTTGACGGATCCAATTATTTTATCGCTTCTTCCGAACGCTGGATACCCTCGAAATTAATTAATTAACTATTGGTATAATTAAATCATCTCGGCTCCGGCAAATTTATTCTTTCGAGTGGCGGACAAAGTTTGTTGCTTAAATTATAATGGCAGTAAGATCATAACGGTATGATTAACATGACTGAAGTTTATCGTAAATACGGGGAGGGGGTGGAATGTGATGATTCATGGTATTGCCAGTTAGCCGCTTTGTTACTAAATTAGAATAACGTGGGAAATCTGCGGTAACAACATTTTGAAAGTAATTTGCACTGTTTAAAAAGGAAAGACTGTTTGTCTAACGAGACTTTTACACTTTTTTTGGTACTATTTACTTTGTACCGAGTTAAAAGTCGGTCTTTTTGTGAAAAGTTAAGATGTTTTATCGGGACTACTAGAATTCGTTTTTACGAACAAACTTCTAAAATTACTTTACGATTTCTACTTATATTTTCGTGTAATGTGATCATAAATAGTAACAATAAATCATTACCTGAAATTAAAAACAAGATATGCGTCATGTCAACACGCTGCTGTACTGAAGACATGTACTGACAAATTAACGATTGTAACTAACAATGTTATTAAAATTTTAGGTTCAAAGACACATTTACATTGCTATGGAAGTAGCAATAAAGTAAGATTGAACCAGCACCCTGCCAATCTCACGGTTGATTAGTAGGCAGTAAAATGTATGATGCGGTACACATATCAGTTGCGTTTACGTTCGATTTCATTGTCTTAATACGAAATTTTAGTGGCACAGTAAACTATTAAATATGTCAATAACATACGAATTTTAATATTCAACGCTGCTGTCAAAAAGATCTAGGGACGCTAGCACATCAAGCTACCTAATTAATAATTGAAGATTGAAGAAACTGACATTTTTTTCCAATCAATTTTGAACCATATGCTAAAGCGATAAAGTTGATGATAAATTAAGGAAATTTGACAAACTGTGGTAGCTTGATGTATTGGCGTCACAGCACCAAAATCTGAGCACGGGTTTTTAGTTTCTATTTTAAGACAAGAACCTATTCATAATTATAGCGACCAAGTAAATGCATATTTTATTTTTATTCTTTATTTAATGTTGAATACACACACAGTAAATTTCAATATAACAAAAAACTTATCCTTACTATACATACATGTACGATAAGCGTGTGCGCACTTCACAATACCGCCGTTTAACAGACGTAGAAAATAGGTACGGCGGTTAATTTATTACAGCTTTCTTACTCATAATTCACGGTGAAGTACAAAGTCTGAAAAGCGCTAGCTTGCAAACGTTGTTGAATTATGTACGGTTATTATTTTTAGGGGAAATGACGTGTACGGTGTGACGTCACTGACGCGCTACTCTACTAGCCGAATGGTCTGTAGTGCGATATAAATGTGTGCAGCGTTAGCGTTCCAATTTAAAAATGATAAATGATTTGAAAAATACTGCGGGGGAGTTCTGTTGACATATATTACTGTAGTTGTTTCGACTATATGTAGGTTGAACGTCACTTTTATGATAACGAGTAAGATTTTAAAAATAATTATTGATATACATCTATGGAATAAAACATTATGGGCGTTACTAAGAAAAAGACTAGACGTTTGACACGTGTTTAAAGACAAAATTGTATGCAAAATTATTTTAAACACGCCGCGAACGTCAGATTTTTTTTTTGTAGCAGTACCCTATACCTACTTTTAATTTATATATGCAAACAAAAATGTATCTTTCTATTACGTACCGTAACAGAGAAAAGGAATTTAGTTATTGAATAAATAACTATATTTTCAAAATAAACCAACATTATAAAGTAACATCCAGCGCTCGTTAAATCTATTCCAACTATCTCAATATTCAGACAAAAAATATACTAATGCCGCGCAGTATCTCAGAGAGAAATTTAAAAAATATCTCAAGGTAGAATGTTACTCAAAAGCAAAACTACTAGACTTTGTTCGTCATAATATATCCTATTACAGCTGCACCAGTCTTACCTCAGATACTGAGCATTTTCCGTCTGAACGTCTAAGAAAAAGATTCTTAACTATATTCTCAGTTACACACGAATAACTTTCTTTAATCTAGCACATAACTCCTGTGATAAGGTAAATTGCAGCGACCGCGACTAATTGCAGTCGCGGCTAACAATACTCGCTATTCGTGAACAAACAATAAGTTTGTACAATACCTTAAGAATTAAAACTTGTTCTAAACGCTAAGTTAGCGATTAAGTTGCAATCACGGCGGTGCAGTGCTCCTAAGTTAGTGTAAACAGGCGGACGCAACTCGCATTGTGCCAAGTCAATTCAAAACTAAGTTACGTCTGTTGTTTCAATAAGTTTCTACAATTATGTTGCATGTTTGTTACGTATTCAATTTACATGACACGATGCATGGTCTTGCGTTAAGAAATGTTTAAGTAACTGTCTCTTGTGTTAAGGTGAAAAGTATTTTTCGATTAAATCTCTTTTTCTGTATTTTCCATTGCGTGGACATACACAGATGAGGATCATTATACACAGATCTAGCCGATTTAACATTAATATTGTGTTCTGGTTGTATTAGGTCAAAAATATTTTTTTGAGTTACTAAAATAAATTATAGTTTCTTATGAAACTTGAGCCACCCTCTTATAAAACATAGTCTAAAAAAAGTACCGGCATTAGTGCTAGCCTTAAACCATCTTCTTGAACAAAGCTAATGGTCTAAATCTAGTTCTAAAGCCGGTACTTTTTAAAACCACGTCTTATAATAAGAGGGAATATGTATGACTTTGTAAATCATCGTCTGCCTAGCCTTCTCCCAAGCTGTGTTGGGATCACCTTCCAGTCTTAGCCGGATATATCTCAGTGCCAGAGTTTTACGTGGAGCGGCTGCCTATCTGCCCTCCTCAACCTAGCTGGGCAACATGATACCATATAGTAAGACTGATTGTATGACATTGTGAATATGGAAATGAAAATTGAAAAAGTGATTTCCTATATCGGAAATATAGTGCAGCTATAATGACACTGTAAATAAAATTTTAATTAATTAATGTACAACTGTAACTATCTTCCTGTGCTTGGTTTTATTTTAAATTTACAAACGGAATATTATTATGACGTACACTTATAAATTTTTCATATATCTATCACAAATTAATATCGGTACTCAGCTCGGGTGCAGTCAGATGTTAAATGCGTAATGACATGAATATAATTACATTATAATGAGATATTCATAATTAATACATATTGTGCAATGTATGCTGCAGACAAAGTTGTATGTGTGCTTAAATATGATATTTAAGATAGTCTTTACTTGGACTAATAGTTACAGTTTACCGTGCGTTCGTCATTCCCGTACCTACTTATGTTTAGGCTAACATTTTGAAGCAACGATAGCAGTAGCAAATCAAAATACAAACAAAAATGTTGAAGCAATTTTATTCGTATTAAAATTTACAACACAAAATATTCACACTCTTAATTAGCTTAATAATTAAGTTATAATTTTAGCAAAATATTCCTAACGATACTCTACTAAATACTTTGCTAACAAGATATTTGCCGCTGTTCGCGCCTAATTAAGACGATTGAAATATTTCATAACGAAGTGAAAAACGCATTAAAAGTTTATCGGGCGACTCCAGGAAATCTCAAAACAAAAACAGTGCCACAGACTGAGATATTGCTTTGTTAACAGATTTTGTCTTCCCAGTGGGTTAATGGAGACGAATCGCTTGTGTTTTAGCTGTGAACCAGGATTGGTTCGTGATTTAATACGATTAAGGGTCACTTGCGGAGTTTGGTGAACTTTTATAAAATTTGTAGTTAACTTGGGATGGTCATTAGTAGGTAATAGGGAATTAATGAAGCGTGTCTTGTTATTGTTATAAAATAAATCTGAAGTAAAAATAGAATCATTAAAATAATACGAGTAACTGATAAAATGACGTCACAATATATCATCATTGTTCCAAGAACGATACTTTATTAGAAGATAAAAAGCTGCTGAAATAAATGTAACCCCCCGTGACGTGGTTGTCATAAATTAATTTAGTAAGTTAGATTGCGGTATAACAACCTCCTGTGTCATACGCTTCTCAATTTGGCTACCCTCTGTATATGACGCACCCCTTTGTTATATTGTTTTTTTTTCCGCGCTCAAAACTGTTTAAGAATTTTATATAATTTCGGGAACGCGGAGTGAATAATATTAAATATTCCGTCTGTAATATTTCAGAAAGATATTTCTGAATAATTTCAATTCGAAATGGCATAATGGGGTATGATACTTTTAAAATTTTTGCATCAGCCTTATAGTCCGAGCAAAGATATAATAAAAAAAGTAAAAAAGTACCGGTTGCTACGAAGGGTGATGTTTTTCATGTGTATGATGTATTATTTTTTATGGAATATTATCCATTGCCTCATTTCATCGAAATGGCGGAACGGATTAAAAATATGGTATCGTTGGATTCATCTCGATAACCGAAGTGTTCTTAGAGTTATGGGTATCAAAATCAAATAGCTCATCAGTGAAGACTCACAGAAAAATTACCATATTAAAAAAAATATCATCCAAACAAAAAACACGCGAGCCCGATGATTACATACTTTTGTGATCTTTAAAATATAAATATCAATATAAATGTACGCCTAAATTAGTGTAAATAAATAAGTAATAATTTTTCTTTGTCATAAAATATTGAATTTTGTGTTTGGAAAGTCTTCCCATAGAGTCTAGAACTAGGATTGTTGATCTTGTTTCTGCCTTTTCAGTTCGTTAGTTGAGATTTTACATGCAGGCGGGTTTTTGGTTTTTAAACAACATTTTGAAGTATTATTTGTATACTTTTGTTACAGAACTCGAGAAACCGAAGAAGGAAGAAGTGATTTCAAAACAAAGTATACGCGTATTTTACGTAACTATTTTAAAGAATTCTTTCAGTCATAGTCTGATTAGGACTTTATAGCCATCATAATTCAACATAGCCAAGCACAAAGAAATCTTACATTCCATATCAAAATTATGAGCTAATAAAAAAAAATAACCAGCTAGCGCGACAAATATTCTCGGAATATTTATAAAGTAAAACATAAGATGACTTGCATAGCCAACATAACTAGTTCCGAAGCTCATGTGAACTTTAGTGAGGAAGACAAACGGAAAACTAACATTACCGCGGCTTATGACGACATTGAGTTTAGACCAACATTCAACCCCGGGGCAAGTATACTCCGCAAACTGAGGCATCTCACTCTGGGTAAACAGAAACAATTCAACTCGCTATTGCTATTCGTAGCTAATTGAACTTAATGACTTTGTGAATACATAGATTCTGTCGTCTTTGAGAAGTTCGACATATCTTTTTTTATAATGATGAATATTTCTATAGCCATGGTGATTTAGTGGTTAAATTACCCGCCTCTCAACTACAAGCGTGCGGGTTAGATTCCAGGCAAGGGAAGTACCAATAGGTACAATCCTCTCTAAGTAAAATGTAGGTATGTACATTCAAAGTATATCTTAGACACCTATATATGAATAAAGGTAAAGGAAAACATTTTGAGGAAACCTAGACACTGAAATTTTAAATCATAAATCCACCTTGAGTAAGCTCATTCCTTCTCTGTTTGAGAAGAGGCCGTAGCCCTGCAGTGGTACAGTAAAAAAAAGCTGTTGATGATAATATCTGTCAATTATTAATCCAGTTCCGATTACAGATTCGCCAAGATACACAGCCCGTAGTGTCCATGGGCAACCATTTCAAACGCAATAAAAGCCTGCTGTCAATCAAACCATGAATTCGCTATCTCCCATGGAAACTTTCCCACCCTGTTTCGCCCCCTTTTCGGTTAAATTTCGCAAAATCCCGTCTTACTGACCGCTACGTCCTAAAAGGGGCATGGGCATAGGTATGAAGGTTCCATGCAGAATTTGAGCCTCCTATGCTATATAGTTTCTGAGTTCTCTAGATGAATGAGTCAGTGAATTCCACTTTTATAAATACATATATATAAAAGATACTATTAGTAATTAGTTTTGTCTATTTATAACTGAAGAACGACTGAACTGATTTTGCTGAACACTGGTGGGGTGGAGACGGACTGACATTTTAATCCGATCCGGGCACAGAAGAAGTTTCCCGGGGAAGGTAGTTATATACATATAAACTCATTTTTTATTCTTCTTTTTCCTGCAGCTCGGCAAACAGGTCGTGACCAGTCCCCGTCCGTCCCCAGACACATCTAACTCATGATCCTGCAGTCATAAATTCTGCCGTGTGTCGATAATTCATTGCAATATTTAAAATATTCGCTCCACATTTAGACCAGAACCGTGGTGTAAATCCATACCTTTATTACTAATTCAAATAAAATTATTGTGTTTCATGTAATTAATTCAATTAAAAGTAGGAAATTGTTATCAATACTGCAAAATTTTTGTCATACCAAAATTAATTCTAATTAAGATTTAATCACCAACATAAAAAATTCAAAGAATTTTGTAACAAAACAGTATTCCCTTAGATTTATATACACCTTCTTGTAACTACGTAATGTGTTTGTATATTTATGACAGTGTGACGTCATAAAAACCTAATTAAACTATCGAACTGAAGTATAAAATATATGTGAAGATTCGATCGAAACTTTACAAGCGTATAAAACAGCGAAATCACCGAACGACACCTTCAAAAGCTACGATATAAATCTAGCTGCTTTTATACATACCATTACACGTAAATTTTTACTTCTTATAAAAGTCTGATAGGTAAGTGATAACATTCTGATTAAACATAAATTAGTCTAGTCTATATCTAGCAAAACGAAACAGATTTCAGAGAACTAACATAAAATTCTCATATAAAAAATGATATTCAGTATTTCTGAAAAGACTGAAACAAATCCTTTACATAAATAAACGTTTTATTTCACTTAGATTTTTTTACCGAGTCACGTTAGTTTTTGAGTAAAGCTTTGTGAATATAAAGGCTGATGTATTGAGATAGGTACTTATGAAAATATCTGAAAATAAAAGGCACAGAAAGTTAAAATAAAAGGATTTATGTAACATAGACACAAAGAAATCATTTTTATTTAATGTGGGATATCGAACAAATATTTTTAGGGTGTAAAAAACTAAAACACTGGAGAAAAGTGTGATTGTGTGTGAATTTATTCTATAACAATTTATTTTAGCCGTTCTTTGTACACCTTCACCTTTTTTAACATTTACTAAGTATACTTGTATAAGCCTAAACATTTGTTATCGTAGCCAGTAATATAACTTACTTAAAAAATATCTTTAATCAAAGTCTATTAACAAAGTCATTACGAAAACACAAGGCCACATTCTATTACACGGCGTCGGGCAGCACAAATGACAATATACACGTTACAGCCACAAGCATGTAACACGTGTCTAGGATAAAGGAGCTATCAAGGCACAATGATGAGGAAGGAACGTCAATACTGCACTCCACGCGGCGGATCACTCCATAAACGGGCTCCAACGTTTGTGTCCGATTAATTGCATAGGCATTCTCTGCGCGGCCCGCACGCAGGCACGGTATGTCAATGAAAGCAATTACTTGCACACCAAGCAACGTATCTACACCGCCTCACGAGCCTCATACCTGACGATAATCGATTATTATTTGATCGATATAATCGGTCGAAAGTTTAGAACAAATATTGTAAGTTGGCTTTTGGATAGGAAAATTAAGGTGTTGCGTTACTGTTAATAAAAATCCCTCAAATTTCGGGCTAGTTTCTTGACAGGCTCAAGTATTATCTCATATTCAGATGTGATATTATCCTATATAGCTTTTGTTCCTTTCACACTCTCGAATGATGGATTGCTTACCAATAGCCGTATGGCAGCTCGCAAACGTGTACTATATCAACACAGAAAAAGCGACTTTATACACGTCTTTATGCTTCGTTCTACGACTTAAGGTCTACGTTGGTTTGCATGATCTCGAACAATTTCTTCTACAAAGATGTAAACGCCAATCGATGTGTCAGTGGGCTGATAAGGAAACTTTTCATTTTGCCGATGTAACGCGCGCGGTGTTGGCTTGAAAAACAATTTTCTTACCATTTGAGAGCTCATTTTTAACGTTATTGAGTGGTAACTTCTTCGAGTTTGTATATTGTTTGTTTATTTTGGCAGTTTCCATTGTTGTTTGATGGATCGATTATTTGCCTATGTGATGGGGTGTTCTCATATTCAGTAAAATGGTTATTGTAGTTGTTGATGTTCGCTGCAACTTAGAAGAAGGATCCTTCGTATTTCTGTAAGAGGTTCTATAAATTTTACTTGAGGAAAAGCATTTTATTATAAAACAAAGTGAATATTCGCTGTCAGAAAGAATGTGATGTAGTGGCTCCTATAAGTTTACTCCCCTATTTTCGTCGACGACACGACCTTCGGCGCTGTTCACTATTTTTCTTCATTTGCCATAAAGTTCAAGCTGGATTTCATAGTGGAAGATGATTCTTCCAAAGTTTGTTACATGGAAAAAATGTTAAGATTTTATTATGATAGTCTATTTTCTTTTGCACTTACTGACACCTTTCAGGTAGCTATTGAAAGAATTGCGTGTTTCACATTTTCTTTAATAAGAATTCTTTGAAGAAAGTTCAACGGGAAAGGGATGCATATTTTCGATTAGACGTGCTGTTTTGTGCACATTTGATTAATGGCACATAATTGATGAACTAGAGGTGGTTCTTATGTCACATACGTTTCCTAAAATATCAACTACAAGAATGTTAATAAATGAAATAAATGAGCATTCTCTGCTAACCTACCAACCTACAAAAAATAAATTGGAAGAATTAGAAGTCTATGTATATAATCATTTGATAAGTAGAAATGAATTAAAATTATCATAACCGATCGAAATGGCGTAACGATAATAACTCCGGCAGTATTCTGCCGATAGACATATTTACAGTGGATAATTAATGAATCCAAAACATTCTAGAATTTACATAATTATTTACCAACAATTTAAAACATAAATTGCGCGGAATATATTGACCGAAGTAATAAAAGCATAGTCAGTCAATAACGGTTATTCGCTCGAAGCGAGTAAATACTGCTCTGCCCCAACTACCTTTTGTGTTGTATTGGTAGAATCAGTGTATCATTTCGAACCCAGAATTTAACATAGATTAAGTATTATAGACAGATAATTACCTGATTCTATCCGCATAGAAATTCTATGATGAACTATTTTCAGTCACAACAGCGTTAGAACTTTTTGATTTTATTGAATAAGGGTTTCTTTTAGAATATAAATATGTATATATTTTTATGTGTTATTTTCAACAGTTGAGTATCTAATGTGTTCTAAAGCGAACTACACATATTGCGTATTAAGTTTTTTGTACGTACTTATATTAGTTAAGTTTAATTATGTCAACTAAAAGATACTACCTTAGATATATTTTATATGGTCCTCAAACTCCCTGTTGTACATTAATTTAACCAAAATCGAACATGAAACCTAATGATAACAAGTATAATCTTATCATATCAACAGATTCAAAGGTATGGCGCCTTAAGCAAATGCCTATTACATGCCTACCATTACTGACGTATGTGCCTCCTAGAGCTAGGTACTAGATACTGCTTGAAGATACCTCGGATTGGATTTCAGTCTAATCCTTGCGTACTAATCGCTACCTATGATTATGTATTATGTAAGATTTGTCTTATATGATGTAGCAATTATGATACACATGTTATTATAGTAAGGGTTAATTCCATGGTTAATTCGAATGAAAAAAATGTTGCAAAAAAATTGACCACCAAAATGAAAAACACGAATTTTGCAAATAATTAAGAAAAACACACCGATATTTTTACCACAACGTTTAAGTAAAAAAAAAAATGTATCTGGCACTACGGTTTCGGCACAAAGCCTTTTAAAAAATATTCTCTTAATTGCATTACAACGGTTAAAAAATCAAATTAATTGGATGCACGAAAAGGTTTTCTGAATAACGAAGCTTGTATACTCTGTGTAATATTTCTCTGTCATACAAGAGAAAAATCGAATGTACAGCATATTAATAGTATTTATTTTGTAGCATACGGTAATATGAAAACCAATGGCCGTTCAGGTGCACGGCTTTAATTTATAAGAGCATGTACACATATTTGATTTACTCTGTTTTTCTAGCGAGCTACATAAAGTTATTCCTGGAATTAACAATATTTGTTGATGTGACCATCAGTATGAAGGTTCATTAAAATATTTTATGATAGTGAAAATAAGCAAATAAAACATTAAAATACGTTGAAAAACATCGCTGATTTTCAATATTACGCATACAATTCTTTTTTTAAGATAACTTCCATGATTTGTCGTGCCGCATACGCTTTTACGTCCCACACCGAACTCTCATATAATTTCTACAAAATAAAAGATAAACAATAACAAGTATTATCAAAGAAAATAAATAGTATCCGGCCGCTTATCACTTAATACGCGGCCATAGGCTCGCGGGTCTTTTATATTTTAACCGAAATATGTATTCCATTCTCTTTACATATTCCATGTATTCACTAATATTCATGTAATACCACTTATTTATCATTAATACATTAATGTAACATTCATTAATATTATTCACGGTACGAGATTAACCGGCTTTCAAACAAATAAATGTACAACTGACCTATTTATAAAAGCTACACATTTTCTGCAATATTTATTTTATAATACATTTACATTACCTACATTAAAACAGCCTTCAGCTAGATAAAGGCTTAAACGAGATACGAAAGCTCCCTTTGTACGTACCCGTAAGTAATAACGTTGCATAAAAAAGTTGGAACAACACACTTTTCCACGTAACGAACAATGTTTTCACAGCGAATACCAAACAATGATGTATTCGTGCTTTTTTAAACCCAGTTTATTTTGTTGACAACAAAAACGAACGCACATCAGTCTTATAACTTTACATCTCTGAATGTGGACTCGCAATACACCTGTACAAACAAATAGAAAAAGGACTACAATATATGAAAAACGTATCGTTTGGCTTTGATCACCCCCTTTTCAATAATAGAGCCGGGTCGGTCCCTTTGTACCGGCTCTTGCCCGGAGCACATTTACCGTAGAACTGTAATGTGTCCATTTAATTTATAATACGAAAATTAGAGTGCTTCGATATAAAACCCTTTTTTAGAGCACTGAAGGCTCTAATTTCTTTAAAATGTCATTGAGAATGTTGACAGATGGACAAAGCTGTAGCTAGTGTTTGTTGATATGTTTTTTAACTCTTTCAGTGCCGATTTTGTAGGTTACATGATTTCAATAATTATTTAGGATCATCATCTGCGTAGCCTTTTCCAAAAATATGCTTGCGACCCCATCATTTTCTTCTTCGAGTCTTATCCAGTTTCAGCTGACTACCAGAGCTTTACATGAAGCGATTGCCTATCTGACCTCCTCAACCCACTTACCCGAACAACCCGATACCCTTAGTAAGACTGGTTGTCAGACTATCTGGCTCCTGGCTACCCGTAACGACAGCCAGAGTCAAATAATGGCCGGGATCCACTAATTTAATGCGCCTTTCGGAACACAGAGGATCTTGTCATGTCCAGATGGTCTTCCATCTACGGGCCAACCACGCCAAGCATTACATTTATTATGTATATGTATTTGTATTTTATATAGGCCCCAGTTGCCTGAAATAAAGGAATAAATAAAAAAAATTTGCTTAACATTATGATCGATCGACCCGTGCGGCTTCTACTTAGCCACGAGCTTCTCAATAATTATTTCGCATTAAAATTATTTAACATTGAAGTCACAAAATGAGAGTTTGCACAGGATTTAACTGATGGACTGATTAATTAGTTTTATGGCATTTGGTTTTGTATAAAACCTGAGGAGCAACATCGGATGACAATATTTACCCGGATATTTCTAGTGCCTGGGGATACGAGCGAAACCGCTTATACTAGCAAGCGGGCTAATAAAAGGACAACATTTTTCCAAATCGACCCAACCCGCCGTCCTATTAGTCACTTTTTATTTACATTCAGTTTCGTAGACAGGCGTATATATATTAAATATACTTGTATTATTATAACGAGTACAATAAAAGCTGGTGTTAATCATAAACAAGCGGGTGACGAGGTCGGTCGCGGCGGCGGTATGCGGGCTGACAAACAAACAACCAAAAACTCCCATCTTTCATGTTCTGCCCAAGTTGGGGACTGATAGCGATTCACACTAATTTAAAGTCAACAGAAAGTCGTGGCCAGACTCGCCGAACACACAGACTAAGCGATCTTTAATGTAAGAACAAGATAGTAAGACATCATTTTCTTAATAATAACTGGGACTGTGTATTTTTATTATTTCATTTATTTTTCCGAGAACACGTAATATTAATATGAAAAGACACATTGATTTTTCACAAAAAAACATGAAAATGCGTTCCACGTAATAATAAAATATTTAATTCTAAACATTGATTACAAAACGTTATCATTTCATGGAATTGTTTCACAACATTGACACAGTTTGTATTTTAACTAACCAAACTTTAGTCATAATTAGAATTTTACTCTTGATATTTCAATGTTTATTCTTCTTTGTACAAACCGCTGTAAATGTTTTCATGGAAAAATCTCAACTTTGCATAAATTCTGTGGATGTTTTCCATCGTCAGTTTCCGATGTAAGCTAGTAAATAAAAATGAAATAATAAATTCTGTTTCATATTTACTTCAAACGATTGCATATAGCATCAAAAAGGAATATGAAAAATCAACAAGTTTGGCGACATACAGACGGGCACAGAGGATTCGTGTATACGATTGAACAGATATTTAATATTAAAGCATACCAAATATTGACAGAACCAAACTAAAATGGTATTTTTATAGTGCAGGCTTTAAAAAAAACTCCCAATTCATTTAATGGTAGGAAAACACAAATTGAAAACGGCAAACTATGTTGGCAGAAATTTACCATTCATATTTTATTTATAATCCTAAAATAAAATAAATTTATTTTAGGATTAATAATATTTAATGGACATTCTTTTTTTATGATACACTAAGCTACTTTTTACGCATCAATTGTTTTTTGACCCAACATACCTAAAATGTTCGTGTCTATAAATCTCACATACTCAGCACTCAGAAATGGGTTGAGAGCGTTAGTCCCAAAATTCCCTAACAATCTAAATTACAGGTTCATTAAGGGTCTATTGATATCTTATCTCGGTCCTCGCATCTCATATGGCTAATGAATTTTAATCTCAACATAATCGTGGAGCCGATCCATCAAACACTCGCTGACCAACAAAGGGGTTTAATTCAGTTATCTTTCGCTTTGTTAAAGTTCTTCTATATTTTCTTTTCATATAGCTCAGACTATTCTCATTATAAATACGTCGAATTTTGAGAAGGCCTTTTGTATTTTTTCCCTTAATCATGTTTATGGATACGGTAAGAATATTTTTAGATTTTTAGATTTTTAGATGGAAAATAAGTGGAAACTACGGAATATTATTTATATTACAAGTAAGTTTTGTTGTAAGAATTTTCGTAATTTCGTCTTCATTGGCAGAAAGGGATCTTCGCTATTTTGGGCACAAAGACGTCTACGGATGTTAAATAAATTAAAACGAAAACAACCCCCTACATCTAATAATGGTCTGGGGATAATCAATTAATGTAATTAGAAAACAATACGGACTTAAATTGACATGTACTAAGAGTACAAAGCAAATAATATTATATCAAACAGCAGTAATTAAATTTGGCTTAACAAACAGGTATCGCTTAATTCCTTACTTTAAAGGGAGCAAACATTTAATGTACAGCTACTATAAACGATAGCTAATAACGGCAAACTCGACATTCCTTAGAAAATTTTGCAAAGGAAACGACAAAATCTTTGTCATTGTATACTAGCTATTATTATAATACTTGGCTAAATAAACGGGAATACTTTTAAGCGCCCTTTAAGTCAAGTTTAAATTAAAGCTTGCCTATGTCTAAAATTCGGCAGCATTTATAAAAGCAGGCAAAGAAGACGCGAGCCGTGGCCGCCCGAAGGCACCCTACTGAGTAGATTTAATTAACAAGATATGGGTCTCTTTTAAACCAACTCTACCTACTTTTTGGAACATTGGAGATTAAAATTCAATGAGCCGACAAGATATTAAATAAAATCCGAGACTATAGTTTTACGTACATACGTAGCTAAAGGAGAGTTAATTAATTTTTAAAGTTAATCAAGTCGCCTTTGGTGCCAATAAATTCTTTTTGTACGCGTAATACTGATCGGGAATGCGAGATCCCATTTTTAAACTTCGTAATTCGATTAAATTTCTGATGTAAAATTGTTTTCATTATCAATTTTGTTTGGGACATTGTTTCCGCTCGTGAATCTCGTAAATTATGAACTGTATGTTCTCTGCAAGCCCTCAGGCCAAGCCGTAGCTGTGTTAAAACGAATTGAAAACCGGTAATCGAATACGCGCAATGGGAGCTATGTCAATATTTTAAATTTAAATATCAAATGGAAGTAGGTATCGAACGGTTTAATATTTATTTTATTCACCATGTAACATCCATCTCTGTTCGGATTTTAAATAACAAACTTGTTTTAAATAAACTATGTTTATTTGTGTTCAGTGTTATACCACAGATATTATTCGTTACTTTGCTGAAATATGCACTCAATTTAACATGTTTTATGTAATATACAAATGGGAGGATATGACGTCATCGGTGCGTTGATTAATTTCAGAGCTCAGTGTTTCCTTGCCAAGTTATTTCTCAGTTTAATTTCGTAAACAACGGCAAGATGAATAAAAATAAGGGGGATGTGACACGAGATAAAGGAGGTCACAACTTTGTTGTTACTTTAGGGCCTGGAACATTTTGCGTCATCTGACGGCGTAGTTCGACGGGAAAATTAAAAAAAAAGCAAAACGCCAGCTGCCCTACCTTAATTAGAATTTTTCGAATTATATAAAAAAATCGGAGCGCGTTCCATGGAGCAGAATAAACATTAAATTGTTAATAACTGCACTAAAGCGCGCGGCTTGGGTACAATGTTGGACAGTTTTTACGCGGCGCGTTTAGTGAGCTGGGAAACAAGATTATTGTCTTTATGTGTCTGATTGGGCACTGACAGTAAATTTCTTTACGTCGTTGTTGTTTCACTAGATGAAGAGAGCTTGTTTTGTTTAACAAGCAGCTACGGTACAAGGAAGCTAGCTTATTTCGTCTAACTACAACGTCTTTGTAACAGGTAAGTCAGTTGTGTGTTTTGGTGACGGAATTGAAATGAACATGTTAATTTAGATAAAAATACAGATGAAGGTTTTGAAATAAAATATATTATTTAGCACCAGCCAAGTATGAGTATGGGGGACACCAGTGACTTAGTAAAAATGAAGGAAAATATTATGAGAAAACCTGAACTATAGTAGTCCGAAATCCTGAGGAAGCCTGGTGATTAACGCTTATTCCTTCTTAGTGTGAGAGGAGGCCTATGTCCAGAAGTGAATGATGATGATGATGATAAATACTATTCCGATTAGGTAGGTACTATGATTATACTTTTCATAAGATCTTTAGTTCAATTTATTACAGATCGCACCCAATTCTACGGAATTTGCTGCACATTTGTGACGGATTCATTCGACTATATGTGCAGCAAATTCTGTGTACCTACCTTTATGGTAGGTACAGCTAAGTGCGGTAATGTTCGAGGCTATATGTATGGTGAACTATGATTTCAATAATAATATAAATTTATTAAAAAAACTTTAAAAGGGAATCTACTCGTGTAGTATATAAAATGGTCAATCTAATTACGAGTATAAGTTACAAACGAAAATATAATGAGAAATTCTCTCATTAATAATAGAACGAAGTATATTGTAATAAGGTACCTTCTGAATTTTAAATAAGAGGGACAGTGACGAAGGTTAAGTATGTTGTTGGCTCCATTTATTGTGCTTTACCTGAAACAAAATAATCATAACGTTAATTTTGAGAAGTCATAATACACAATAAGAAACCAAAGGAATATTTTAGTAGCTTGAGTATTTTTTTGTTCATAACAAATGAACTTCCAATTGGATATGAAATTCATATTTTTTTATTTTAATGATTAAGTACGCTATTACGCAGGATAATGACAATTCTTGAGTATCTTTTAAACATGTCAATTAATTAATAAAAAGCCTGGCAGCCTTCAAAATACCTACACATAAAATGCTAATCAAATAAAAAAAAAAACAGCCCCTACACACGATGTCCAAATCTACACGCGCAACAAAAGATTATATCTTTAAAAAAGAATGTTCTGAATTTAAATGTTCTCCAGTCAACAGGTGACCCTGGCAGCTGGCCAGAGCCTCGCTATCTGGAACGAGCTGGCTTATCTAGCAAGCTATTGAATATTATGAACTCTCATTGACTATTTGTACGATCACAGCTGTAGCGGGCTACACTTATAGCCGTGTACGGATTTATTTTAAGAGGAAATTTAATGCTTTATAATAATATTTATATTTTTTTAAAGTAACATTGAAATTATTGGATGGAAATATGATGTAGGTACAGTTTTTTTTTTTCGTGGGAAATCATCAAATGACACCTCCCGCTGAGGGTGCAGCTGGAGGGAGTGTCAGACTCTTACTGACTAAAACCCACTATTTTCCTTCTGGAGGTCCCTGTGTGCCAGGGCCGCGGTATCTCTTACGAACAACGCAGCAGGTGCAGTTTACTCCGATTTTGTTCTTGTTTAATTAAACAAGCTTTTTCAAAGGCCATAGGTACAGTCTAATTTATGCGTGTAATAGACATAGATCTTGTTTTTATCAAAAGCTTCACTTTGCAACTCCTTAATTTATTCTAACAAATTTACATCAATACCGTACTACCTACCCGGTACCTCCGAGTGCAATATACAGTTTTATGTGCACAAAAAGCGCGTAACACCGCGTAGCAAAATCTAGTACTAAACAAAGCAATCGAAGTAAAAAAGCAAAAAAAAACCGTTGAAATGTTTGCAAACATGGCACTGGATCAAACTCTAGATTACCATTGAACTAGTGCTCAATCCATTTGCCCATTGGCAAATAAAGTGTTTGCCCATCC
Source organism: Heliothis peltigera (assembly GCA_958496145.1). NCBI lineage: Eukaryota > Metazoa > Arthropoda > Insecta > Lepidoptera > Noctuidae > Heliothis > Heliothis peltigera. The sequence goes on from OY292325.1 coordinate 8,625,365, forward strand.
ATGGCAAACAATTGCCAGTTATTCTGCAAGATTTTTATACTAGCTTAGGATTTAGATCTGTTTATGCTGCTATGCAGTCTTGTTGTATTTGGATGATGTATCATTGTCTGTCACCGACAGATTAGTCTACAAACACTGGCCAGACTTCCATGTTACTCGAAAATCTAATAATGAAAGTTAAAACCGTGTTTTGTTTCACCTTCCTTCATATTGACAGAGGGATCTCCCTCGAGGACACCGGGTTTAAGTCTCGCATACCTATATATAGTACAAAATATCTATTTGGGGGTATGGGATTACGTATACCTGGCCAAACGCTATGGTGAGGGGCGCTTATGGCTGTTTAATAAAATGTCTTCAATAGGAAGAATTAGAGCAATAATGCTGGCTGAACGGATCGGTTAATCTTTTAGGGTGTTGGTTTTGGAACTACTTTTAGGGTGAGAGTACCTCTGACTTTCGCACGATATAATGGGATAAGGCGGTAATTATTCTTAAGTGATTAATAGTTCACTTGAAATAAAAGCTGGGCTTTCCCTAAGGATGAACTACAAAACTAAATTTTGGATAGAAAAATCTCATCAATGTCAAAACAATCTTAGTTTTTTTTTTTTACTTTTAGCGCAAAAATAAGGAGATGCTTTATTATTTAGCCACTTTATTATAAAACGTAATTTTAAATAGTACCGATCTTAGTTCTAGATCTAAATCATTAACTTTCGTCAAGATGCACAAACCTAGCACTGAAGCCGCTACTTTTTAAGACCACGTTGTATAATAAAGTTGTATGAGTCAGAGAAAAGAGGTAGAAAATGAAGTAATACATTTAATTTTATGGTCAACAAGACAGTGAAAAGGGGATAATTTGCCCCATTTTACCACAAAGTTAATAAAGTTTCAAATATAAATTAAGCACAAAGCATTCTGCAGCCTGAGTCCTCCTTGATTCAGAAATAGTCGACTCATTATTTGAGTTAAACATCCCGCTTTACTTAAAACATGACAAAGACATCTCACTCCGTCATGTTCTTTATAAAGGAACAATTTACAATTGAATTTTTCATACACTAGTGTTGCACCTGAAATGTCGGAATTATACGAAGTTTTTTAAACAGTCGCTGCTCTATGAAGTCACGTTGAATTATTCAAATTTTCTTCTTGCTATTTTTCTTAATAATAAACCTGGAGAATGAACCCTGTTGCAGTCAACTCAAATACAACAGAATAATATAATCGTACATGTTGTAAATGGTCCCCAGACTTATTACAGTCGTAAGTATTTAAGCGTAGTGAGGTAATTGCGGTTCATGCTTGCTAGATAATAGAATCTTGTTATTTATGTCACGGTTCGTATAATTTGCTCGTTTTTTCTGGAACTTAAGCGCATGCAACAGTTAGCCGAGGCCGAGGCCTACGGGCTGAAGCTTAAGAACATGACAGTAACAACAGGTAGGCTGGCGTGCAGCCAACTAAGCCTCTACGCTGCTACGCTTTGTACTACGAGCGCACGATCGTAGCAGCCTCGCTACACTACACTTAAACGACTTTCACTTTAGACAGTTTTAAACTTCGAACTTGAGCCCGCTTTATATCTACTCAGAAAAAATTGCCAATGTCTTAATAAAGATAAAATACTTATAAAGTTAACCTTTTCTATCTTTGTGCTCTAATTTGATTAAAAGCAAGGCAAGGTTTTTAATTAGTTGACTAAACAACGCTTGTAATTAAGGCGAATAAAGTTAAGTCAGAGCTCATATTTTCGGCAGATAAAGGTCGGCCAACAGTCAGCTGAAAATTCTTGGCTAGGTTCTGAATGTTTCAGGGTGGTGTCACCCCCAACGAATATAATTTACAATTTCTTTCGAGATTTTTCGTGAGGCGGCCCAGCCATACGAGACGAATTACCTCATTCTCATTATATTCCGTGTCGCCAAAGAACGCAGTCGGGGTTAAGCGCGCGTATCATTCCAACGTTTACAAATTTTATTACCCATCTCCTTTTGTTCTGCTTTACGGTCGGGGCGGATTCCACACCGAGTCATTGTGCAACTACAGGGTGTAAACACGTTTCGTACACATGCCGGACTAAATTAATTCTGGGGAAAAAAACGCGGCAATAAAACGACGGGTGCATCGTTAGTTTAGATACGATTCGTTTACAGCCGATTGTTTTAGAATAACCTATTAAAAATATTTCACTCGAATATTGTAACAAAAACAGTCGGCTCGTTCGAAAAATATTGGAAAACGCAAGGGCCGTGTGTTGAGTATCATGAAAATTATCATGCAGAGAATCGAAATAAAAAATAACATTGCAATGAAAATAAGAGAACCACGTTGTAATAATAAATAGAGATTGGTTCGAGCACATTCAAATATGGTGTACATTTAACCTGACTCGATTTAAAACTGTCTCGTTGGTCCAGTTGCATTGCGCGACTGCTCTGCACGGAGTCTCAGTTTCGATTCCTAGATAGGGTACATTTAGTTCAAGAAACTTCACAAAACAGCCCTGAATGTGGAAGTTGGAGAACACGCAATTATCGGTCCTACACTTGATCTCACTCCGATCGAGTCCGATGGCACCATTGGCTGTGAGAGTAAAGAAATAGAGAGTGCACCTGTGTCTACGCAAATGCTTCTGCACTACAGTTGTAACAAAGACCTGCGCAGCTAGCTGATCTATTTTTATACAGAACATATTAAAAGGAAGGATTAATATCCTTCCTTTTAATATGTTAAGGAAACTGTAAATAATTGCGTAGCATAAGTTGAAAAGCGTGTTATGTAACGAGATCTTGTATAATATATGAGAGGAAAGAAATTGTCTTAATGCTTCGAGTAGGTACCTATTTGACGTTGTTTTCTCATGAATTATTGTTTGCGATAACACATGGAAACGGAGTATTATCAAGTCAAGCTGTCTTTCTTGTCATGTGACTCATTTTCTTGTCTTATTATTATTTTCATACAATCTATTTATGAATAACTCTATGTATATACATACTATCTACTCTATATATACTTAAAGCGGTAATTTACGTATACAAAAAAAATATGTATTTGCATGTAATGTCATTTACAATATGCTATTAATCGGTATTAACACACTGAACACTAACACAACCAATAAAAATAGACGGATAATTAAAAATAAAAAAAATAAAATGACATCACCATGTATAACAATCCCCGCCTCTCATCCGTCGGATTAGCTAAAATATAAATTCCGAAGATGTCTCAACTCGTCGAATTAATTATGAACAGCATATCATGTTTCTTGATTCTGAAGAACATTTGAGAAGACGGTTTTATAAATGTTTTAATACAATGAATAGATTCACAAAGTGTTTTAGTAACTCTTTTTTAATCTTGATTCTGCCTTGATCCTAATTGTATTAAAATGCCTAAATTTCTCTACTAAAGTAAATAGGCAGATGCTCAGTCGTTATACAAATTCATTTTATACGAGCATATATATATATACTAGCGGTCGCCAGCGGCTCCGCCCGCGTGGATGTCGGTTTTCGCGACAAAAAGTAGTTTATGTGTTGTTCTGATGTATAACCTATAGAGGAACCCCGCGGCTACGCCAGTGTGGAGGTAGATTACCGCTACCAATGCCTTTTTTTTTTTTTTTTTTTTGCGCTGGGAAAAAATGCTATTACGCATCCCCTCCCCATCGGGGGACGGGAGAGGGGTATGTGGGACTCCCCGGTAAAATCGTTCACCGGTATACCCACTAAAAATACCCAGCGGCACTCCGACCTCGCCTGAGTGGAGGGGGCCTGGGAGTCTATAGCATCCAGTCCCCCGCCGGCGACTGCCCGCCTTACGGCAGGCCCCTCACGTCCCCCCCCAATAAGGAGGGGCTTCTATATTGGCCGAAGCACGGGGGGTGAATCCTGTGGTGCAGGCGGAGGCGCCCCCGCGCCTGTCGCCCGCTGATCACCCCCAGGGGCGGATGAGGACGGAGGTTGTCTTCGCCGTCTTCCACCCCTTCTTCGTCTGCGTAGTGGAGCCGCGAGAGGATCGTCCTCCCGTATGCGCTCCGCCGCCTCCTTCTGTGACATGACGTCCTCACAGAAGGAGGCTACCGCTGCCCATACCTCTTCACTTCCCAGCATGGCTGAAATCACGCTGGGAAGTGAGAGGTCGTCCCCGACCATTGCCACTAGGGCGCGGCGGGGTTCATCCCACGATGGGCAAACCTGCAGGGTGTGCTCCGCCGTATCCACCGCGGCGTCGCAGTGGTGACATTTTGGGGTCTCCTCCCTCCCAATCCGGTGCAGATAAGATCCAAAGCAGCCGTGCCCGGACAGCACCTGCACCAGACGCAGGGAGAGGCAGCCATGCCGCCGATCGAGCCAATCTGTTAGGACGGGCCCGATGGCATCCAGGGTCCGGCGACCGAATGTTGCGGAGGCAAGGTTCTCGGCCCAGTGCCGAGTTATCGCCTCCCTCGCCTCCTCCCGTTCTATAGGTTCCGGGCGCCGGTTGAGCACCCTCTGGGCCGCCGTCCAATCGTAAACTCTGGCGAGCACCCAAGCCTCGAGCTCCCAAGGAGGGGTTCCCGCCAGAGCGCACGCCGCCGCAAAGCTCACTGTGCGGTACGCCCTCGCCACCCGCTGTGCAATAGCCCTTTGTGGCCTGCGGATGGCAGCGGCATTCCTCCGTCTGCACAGTGCGTCCGCCCAGATGGGGGCCCCGTATAGGGCCATACTCTTCAATATGCCGGCGTATAGACGCCGGCATTGATCGCCGGGCGTCCCGATATTCGGGAGGAGCCAGGAGAGGGCGCCCGCGGTCTTCATTAAGCGCGTCGACAGCCCACTGAAGTGTGCGCTGAAGCGCCACTTGTTGTCCAGTACTAGACCCAGATATTTCATCTGGGCCTGCACCGCAATGCGGACACCCTCCACATGGATATGGGCGTCGGGTGGTTGGCACTGTCGAGGCCCATGGAAGAACACGGCCTCGGTCTTGTGCAACGCCACCGTCAGCCCTAGGCGGGAGATACGGTTTGCGACTCGCGAACCGCCTGCCGAGGCCAAGCTGGCCGCCTCTCCAAAATTTCTCCCCCGGGCAGTCAGGAGCGTGTCGTCTGCGTAGCAAATGACGGAAGTGCCACGGGGGAGGTTACCCCGCAAGAGCCAGTCGAATCCGATGTTCCACAAGAGTGGCCCTAGAACAGAACCCTGTGGGACACCAGACTCGACGCCGTACTGTCGGAGTTGCCCTGACTTGTCCTCAAGGAGGACTGTGCGGTCTTTAAGGTAGTCCGACACAAGTCCCCGCAAATATGGAGGCACCCCATGGAATCGGAGCGCCTCCAGTATGGTGGAATGGGGAATGGAGTTAAAGGCGTTTGCTATGTCGAATGACACAGCCAACAGTCCATCCCCCGCATCCATCGCCTCCCTCACCTGACCTTTAAGACGGGACAAGGCGTCCATTGTCGAACGCTCAGCTCGAAAGCCGAATTGAGCGTCCGCTAGGTCCGGGCCGGTTGTGGACAGGTGCCTGTTGATACGGCCGGCGAGAATCCTCTCGAACATTTTACCGACCTCATCCAGTAGAACGATGGGTCGGTATGCCGATGGGACCGCTACCAATGCCTAACTTTTGTCGTGATGAGAAGCTCGCGCTCGGACCTCGCGCCTTATATTATACCTACCGACCGACCTGCTGATTATCGTATTTTATGTATAAGTTTGGTATTTCTACACCGATTTCTATGATTCTTTTTTTATAGAATATTTTATAATGTTATCTTTTGTTAATTAGGCATGAGCGAGAATATAATAAACATAAGAGTAAACAAATCAATAACAAATAATCAGAAAGCTCCGAACTGGTAAACTATCGGGAGTTATACGTGTTATTGTGAGTCAACCATTAAAGATAGACACATGCTGTTGTGGATTTTTTTTTAGATAATTTTATGTAGAATATTTCCGTCATACATGATTTCTATGTATCTTTAACCATTAAGGCTGCACACTCGACGAAAGCTTAAAAAATGGTGTAACTTCTCCCGTTTTCCCAACATTTTCCTTCACTGCACTGCTCCTATTGATTGTAGCGTGATGAAAAGTATCCTATAACCTGCCCAGGAGTATGAAGAATAATTGTACCAAGTTTCATTAAAATCCGTCCAGTAGTTTTTGTTCCTATTAATAACATACAGACAGACAGACAGACAGACAGAAAGACAGACAGACAGACAAAAATTTTACTGATTGCATTTTTGGCATCAGTATCGATCACTGATCACCCCCTGATAGTTATTTTGAAAAAATATTCAATGTACAGAATTGACCTCTCTACAGATTTATTATAAGTATAGATATGAAACTTACATAAATGTACTATAGACACATAACAGCAAACTATATAAACAACAACTATATAACATACCCAATCGATACAGGCAAAGAAGGAAGAGGGAGCCACGCATTGTACCTCGCAAAACGTATTAAGACCGGGCCTCTATTTGCAAGAAACTCAAAGACCTCTGCAATTTTCAATTAATTAGCATTCTCCCATCGAACTGAAGTAATTTCATATTGACCGTAGACTCATCATAACTCTTCGGTTCCGTACTGCAAACAAATCGATTGCTAACGGAATGAAGTACAAATAAGTACACAAAGTTATTTGACTCGGTCGTTTATCAGGAATCTTCGGCGAAGTTTTTACGGTTTGATTTGTTACAACTCACAGACGCTGATATATGGGTGCTGGATGTGTTACTCGTTTTCTATGAATATTTGTTTCAGTGATACTATTTTGATGTTTATTAGTGCAAGAAGTTTTTTCTATCTGTGTGAGTAAAGACTGGTTTTGGATTTGTCTATAATCGGATATCATTATATTGATAAATACGGTATATGATAACAGTTTCATACCGTTGCTGTACTTGTTATTATATTCTATACCAAAGGAATTTCTTCTTATGTGGGGTAACTAAATCAAGTTCCTGAGTTTTTGTTATATTTAACGTCTTTCGTCTTGCTCAATACGAAACAAAATAAATAATATACCGTAAAATCTTAGCGGAATCACTCACTCTGCCGCGCATTCCATAATCTGTGTTTAGTTAGGGCTTCACGCTTTGCAAGTCTATCGCTTCGCTCCGTTTGAACTGCGCGCTTATTTGGAAATGTTTAAAAAGTTATATTACGAAATGGATTTCACAGTATGAATACTGATCCACTTGCTTCGGATAGAACTTATTGGTTGTTTATGTAATACTTTGACGGGATTACGGGGAAACCAAATATAAATACTCGTAAATGAAAATCAAAACACATATTCAGCAAAACAAGAGAATGCCAAACGATAAATAGGCATATTTTTTGTCACTAGTCTACACAAACACATAATATTACGAAGTAAGTTAAACGTTATAGATATCCAGATCCACTCCGTTCGTTAAAAACGGAAGATGATTCGAAGAAAGACAGAAATAATACAAGATAAATATCGTCGAAAGCTTTGTATTTTATCAACGAATCAAGTCTCCGCTTTTCCAATGAGAAAAAGGGGTTCGACAAAGCGACTTTTTTAACGAGAAAAAAAAAACTCTTTTTTAAATTAGAAGATAAGTAATACTGAGTAATATTGAGGTTATTCAATCCATTGGAGTCTCAGGCTGTAATGTCGTTAAGAGCACAATGGACCCGGGGCCGCCCGAAATGATCCGTGACGAAACTCGCCGAAATCAATTTAAAATACTTACTCTTGTTAAATCTTGTGATGAATGGACGCGACAAGCATGACGGTGTAATATAATAAATAAGTTAAAGTAATTATGCCGGGATGGCTTTATGAACAGTCGGCGGAAATTCAACGACATTTATGGGGAGGTTAACGTGAATCAAGTAAATGGGTGCGCGTACCGTCATTTTTTTATTTGATTTTCGATTTTCATATTTTAACGTGTGTTCACATTTTTGTTCAAACATTTAATCTAGTTGGTAGTAAGTGACTCAAATTTTAGCCAAAAACTTGTTCATGGCGGATGGTTTTCTGAGGAAAAATTTGGTCACAGATCAAAAACATGCTTCGTTGCAATTTACGAATAGGTCAATAGGTCACAAGACAATAGGATTTCTCATGTTGATAAAGTATTACTCAACAGTCCAAAATCTAAAGCTAGCCTCCAAAACAGAACACTGAAAACGGACAAGCGCCTGAAATTCCCCAAACAAAGGCTATCGCCGAACATGGCACGCAGCTCACAGTGTAGTGTTAAGAATTTAAGGCTGAAAACAAAAAATGACTTCAATCGTCATATTGTTAGAAACGTTATGAAAAAAGCTTGCAAATCCGCAAAACGGGTCAGCTGACATGTACTTGAGCACAACTCTCTTCAATACGGATTTAATTTATTTTAAGGTGTTCCTTGGATGTTTTTATTATAATCCATTAAAACAAGATATGTTCATTACATTAAACTTTTACAAATATGATAACTGTGAATTCATGCCCTTAAGATCCATTGCAAGAGAAAGACAGAACATTATAATACATATACGTATAAGCAATTCTGAAAAAAAAAATGTTTTAAAATTGAATATGAAGTATTTTGTGCTGAAAAAAAATGCAGCAATTCATTCACTTACATAATCTAATCGATTTATCATTCGATCACTACTATGAGAAGAGTAGAGTGGAATATGTGCAAGGGTAGTGTTACTCGCCCAGAAAAAAACCACATTGAAGAAATCGAAATACTACCATAAAAGTTCTCCACACAATTTCCCAAAGAATTCCGATAGCACAGAAATAACCGCAGTACATAAGGGCACGTAACGAAGGTATGCTGTACGTAAATACGCGTAAATAGCATAATCCTTGGCATAAGGGCTGTAAGCATCGTCGCGACTCTCGTCATCGCAGTATAACAGCTACCATTGTAAGCGGGCTTATTGTGCTCCGGGATTGGTTTCCCAACGAAGAAAGCGCCAGGGAATCGATTTAAAATTTTCCTTGAAAGAACCACACAACAAAAGCGGTTAATACTTGGATTCAACGTATCTGGAACATGGGGTTTTATAATTATGTAGGTACAATAAATTATTATGGATTTGGTCAATAGCAGATTGAAGCGAGAGATTTCTTTTTTACAAATTTGCAATCGATTCTTTCAGATGAAGCAAAAACACACCGAACATAATCATATATGTGTATGAACGTATCATTCATATTGCTTCTGTATAACCAATTGAATAGCCGTCGCATCTCGATTATCAATACTAATAGAGGATGCAATCTGTCCAACATATACATCGGATATGTGTTCAAAGCGGCCGAATCGAATAGATGGATAAGTAATTAGTGATTGGTCCTTTAATGGAGCTCTAGGAACTATTGAGCTTTGCTGCGGACTAAAGTCGCACTGATTACTTGCCATTCGAATATACTTAGCTTAATCAATGGATCGGGATTTGTAATGGTTCTAATTACATAAGTTTTTACGATACAAATTTTTCCATATTTAAAACGAAAACTAACTTTAGGCGATTATCATACAAAACCGCTTGACCGCGCGGTCGGAAGATGCAGATTTCATAGATGCAAAATGAAATACACGATGTCATGTGCGAATCGTCCAACTAAAAGTTCCCTTCGGAGATATGCGGATCGGGACAGCTACGCGCGGCCTGAGGCTCGCCACATGCGTATGCCTAGCGTATGGAGATGTATGGGCTGGCAACTGTCATCGGCGATTTCATACATTCATACCATTATCCATACTGTGGCTATCGACGTAATGTCCGCGCGGCTGTCCCTATCTGCGCTGCTCCGAAGGGCGGCTTTAGATGGTAGACTCATAGTCAGTCAATATATGATGTTTTTGACTCATTAAATGTGTTATGCCAATTTATAGTCAAATCATAGTAGGTAACATAATCACGCCCGTTTACCCTGAAATACTAGGCAAAGTTGAATTTACCCACTCACACTAAAGCAATAATAAGTTTTGTAAAATAATCCCCGCACAAAACCCAACATGTTACTTTTTACTTTGTTTCGGTAATCAAGCTGTCCATAAACTGTTTTGTACTCAAATAAAGATTACAAGGAAAACTACTCGACCAGTTACACGAGCTTCCACGGCTCTTGTTACGGAATACCAGTGGTTCTCAATATTTATTGCCAATACGCTACCAATAAAATTTCAAAACGGTTTAACTTTAGTCAACTGTCGATGTGTTTTTGTACTTCAAACGGTTTTGTTCCCTATTCTATATGTAGTAAATCAGAACCTTCTACAAAGATTTTCAACAAAAACCTTTGAACCATCATAACATAGGATTTGAATTAACTACATACATTACCCTCTCTAACTTCCGTAGTCGGTTATCCTCATAGAATAATCAGGCATTATCGAGAATACATTTTCATATAGTAGGACACAAGAAAATTCACTTCAAGGGCTTAAGAAGCGTGCGTAAAACAGAGCTACGCCCCTGTAGCGTGCGTAAAACAGGGGCCTAGTTTAGGAACCATTGCCGTAGACAGCATAAAGCTCACCGTTATAAACCCGCCATATCCACACTTTGGTATTCATTGACCGTAAAAATATTTTCTATTTTGCGAGATTGAATTTTCCCTAACATTGTTTGTAGGCGTTCTTTGCAGGTAGAGCGTGTATAAATTTTATTTTTATGTGATATACGCCTTTCTGGTTATCTTTGTTACAATTTTCCGTGATAGTATGGTGCTGACAAAGTTGCCGTTTATTTAGCGCCAATTTTTATTAGGAGTCAATTTATGAATCGGAATTGAATTATGATCATAATCGATAATGGGTCGTTGAGACATAATGTATATTAACCTTTTGACCGTTATTGTCAACTACATGACAGACTTTTAAAGTTAAAAATTAGTAGTGAGTTTTAATTGATATAATTCCTACTCACTACTATATTATAGATATTTATGTATTAATTCTTAGCTTGGCTTAATTATTTTTTGACTTCGCGGTCAAAAACTAAAACCTAGGTATAACCAAACTTGAAGTAACGATTACTTAATCAGAAAGTACTTTTTGAAAATAGGCGTTTTCATAATATGTACGTATAGGTATGTCGGTAACATAAGGCACATATCCAATTAAGACCGTTAGTTCATGCTGAGCGCAGTGCGGCGTAACTATCAAAGTAACGTTTCCTTGCGATAGTAAAACTCACTCAATTAACTTTCTAACTAACTACTACAGTTGGATAGTAATCTCCCGTTATGATAAATATGTTATTATATTATTTATTTAAATTACTATGACTCTCGGAGTGAGTAAGTATAAGAGAAGTCGTTTTCTCATATTAAATATCGTAAAATAGTAGTAATAGTTTCCACCATCCTACTATCAAAATGTACTAATATAAACGCGAAAGTTTGTAAGTATGGATGATGGATGGTTGTTACGTATGGAAACCATTGATGAAACTTACTAGTAATATAGCTTTTATATCATAATAACATACAGGCTACACTTTATCCAAGTGCGGGAAGCTAGTTTATACAAATATGATCTATACATATAATAAATAAAATAATAATGCTTTTATCCGTGTAGTTATTAGTACCTAGGTAGAACTGCATTACAAAAAGTTTGTTAACTAATGTTAATTTTTTGTTTTGTACATATCCATCTATTTACAGACCAGATCTCCGCACCAGCCTTCCAATATACCAGATTCAACTAAGACATTATCATCACTAAATACATGGATTTCAGGTCGCATTCACATAACACAATCACTTAATCGGCTCTAGTACCACAATACAAATGTATGACCACGCTAAGGGACTCGATAATTAATATTGTTATGTGTATACAACTGAGAGTCTCATCGCTGATCAAACATGATATACAAAATTTAAAAGAGCCTTCAACCATATATGAATGTACACGCATTTTCATCACCATCATTCCCAAGATGTCATTTTTTTTGGAAGAGAAATAAAGTATTTTCAATGACCACTGAATCGAAAGATGATTGTTACAAGCAGGGTTCCGTCGGTGTCGTGTCCTGCCATTTCAACCTAATATAACATTGGTTACAAAACGACAAAGATTTTTTTTCTTTTATTTTAAAGTAAATTTTACGTATAGCCTATGTCAGTTCCACCGTACCCTAATCATACATTCAATCATCAATTATAAATGAGCCATAAATTCGAAAAGTACCCTCGCACCGACTTCTATGTGGCTGGAACAAAATTCCATGGAAAGCACCTAAATCAGTCCAGTTCAAAAAAAACTTTTTAGTCTTTATTTAATTTATAAAAACATGGCATTTATATTTGAGCGTCGCTCTGACTCGAATCCAAAGTCATAAGGGTTATCTAAACCTGTGCCCTCTTGAAAGTAGCTCCAACAAAACTAAGCGTAAGTAAGCACTTGAAAACTGTCACACACTACGTATAAGTTGGGTTTGGACAAAATACATTAGGTGACAAGACACATTTTTGCATGAATACTCTCTGGACACACCATTTCGACTATTTGTTTCGTCTGAGAAATAATATTAAAGTAGATACACTTCGAGACGGCAGTTCTAAGTTGTAACTTTGTTTTATAGGTAAGTTTCGAAATGGATCTAAGCATTGTTTTGGTGGGATGAACTGGGAATTTGTTCTGTTTTTAAGTAACTGATAATTACCACGTTAATTCAGGTCAAATCTTCTGCGTGTATTTCGAAGAAGTGTTAGGATTTTAAAAAAGTGAAATATTAAAGAACTGGTCAACGCTTGTCAATATTATAAAGGTACAGGCAACAATTCAACAAACGACAAATTCTGTTAACTCAAACCTGATAAAGCTATCTTTACAATAGAAGCTAGGTTACTGATACGCATTAGGTATAAGTTAGTACAGGATCCAAGCGATTCTTTCCCTACAGCGCCACTTAACATAATACACGATATTAATCGGATCAGAGCTTCATGTAATTACATACGTTCGTCATACACCTGTGTTCGGACCATTAGTATACAACATGGTAAATGGGAATTGTAATCAATCGGCCATACAATAGGAACGGCGTACATAGCGGACAATGCCGGGATGACGGACATCGCGATTGTCGAATGTCGATGAGTCTCAATTACTCTAAGATGTTAGCGGGGTGCATTGTTGAGAAATGTTCGGATCATGTGACCAGTGTTAGATTTGGTTTGGATGTTAGATAATAGCTAGATACAATGATGAAAGATATGCCTAGCTAAAGTTACAATAAGGGTTATGATTGTGCTTCGATATTTTATCATTCGTATCGTAACTTAACGTAAAGTGAGCTATTTAGTAACTATACACTTGACTATCTATCTGGGACTCAAAGACCGTTTCTTAAAATAGGTATATCCATTTCAAAAAGTCTAAAATAAGTAGGCCTTCAGGGTATTCGTGTTCTACAAAGTGACACAAGCTTTGACGTTTCAAAGTACTGTATAAATAGTATATATTTTATTATAAATGAAAAAAGTATTTTAATACTGAAAAGTAATTAAAAATTCATGAAAACATTTATTTCAATACAATCAACGTAAAAGCTTATGCATCCAACAAAACAACAGCAAAATAAAGCTTAATTAATTAATTTGAAACGTAAAAATTTCAACAGCATACAATAAGCACTCAACGTTTGATTACATAAATAAAATCGTAACTGATACTTGAAAATTAATAATCATTATGGCGTCATTACGCATGTGATCTTAATTAAAATGTTTAAATTATCTGAAAACTATACTGTGTAGTACCGGTCAATTAATTTAATTATACACGATTACACTAACAAGGGTGGGTCGGGTGACCATGTAGGCTGTTGTGTTTGTGCATTGCCTGTGTAGGTACTAGTACATAACTGAGGTACTGATTTGTGTAGATACGACTGTTGTATTCATTTACCATGAATAATGTGTTTCGTGTGCTCAGCAGATTAAGAATTGGTGAAAACATTAAGAGTTGAATATTCTCCAAATTGCGCAGTTGAATTAACCACGGATTTGCGAAAGAAAGGTATTGGCTATATGAAACGATGAAATAAGGCGTCCTAAAGAAAAATTCTATCTATATAGCTAGACCCATCAATATACATAATATTATAGAACTTATAGGTTTAGCATTTTCAATTGTTTAGTGACATAGCTTATGTGACAACTTACTGCATTAGTGGGAGGTGAAGTGACAAATGTTAATCTTTAGAGTTTAGAATAGAGAATAATTTTATTTGTTTCCTTTTGTAGATGTGGTGTTGTGTGCGTCATATTGTGTGAAAAATGAATTTTCTTACTTCTTCTAAATTAGTATTTCAAGAAGATGAAATTATATTTTCAATAACAACAACCAATATTAACAATTTACGCATCTAAGCATTCAAGCCTATTGCTCTAACTCAAATGTCACACGAAGAAATAAAATAAATCTCATTACAATCAATGAACCGAGAAATTCCCATCTTCGATCATCTGTTCTGACTCCATAACTCATCCGATTGAACGGTGGCTTAAAAACAGCCGGCTTAATGTCACATTTTTCCATTAACCGACATCATGTCACCCGGTCGGATAAATCGGCGACCTGTTGCCATCGAACGTATGCCGAAGACTGAAGCAAGCCCATGCAAATTGTTCTTTAGTTTACTTTACGGCCAGTACTTTGCAAGCCAAGATTTCTTCGTGTTTTTTAAAACTGTTGATGGCTTTCTTTGACTTATTTTTCAAGTTACTTTTGTGAAGTTTTCTCGATTGAGGTACTGCTGAAGTTTTATGTGCTTTTACGAAGACAAATGACATTCACATTCAAACTTGAGCAATTTAACGTAATCATAGCTCTAGAATATTTTTAATAAACATGATATAGCATAATACCTCTTTCAATAAAGACTTCGAGATTTATTGAAAAATAACAAATAATTTGAATAAATATTTATTCAAGGGCCCGTTAGATTCTTTGTCATCGGTTATTTGCCTGCGTAATTTCGTCCCTTACTCTTTATTTTTTATCTCTACAAGTAGGTACTCGTTTGTCCATATAATATTAACAAAAGGTACAAAAATAAGAAGAGAACAAAGCATCGATTTGGTATTAAAGAGCTTTATTTCTTCGCTGAAAGGTAGATAGATAGGACCCATCGAAAACATGGAATAATACTTATTATGGCGAACCGGTCACAATGGGGAGCGGATGCCTCTTACACCGAGGCGACTATTTATGTAAAGAGCCTAAAATATCTCGACCTTTATTATAATATTATAATAGAAATGTACTAACCGCTTAGGGGTGGAATTATAAAACCCATTACTTTTTCTTAATTAAAATAAAATGTTTAGCACTCAAGTAAAAAGAGTGGTATAATACATTTAAGGTAGGCGGTACTTTATAATTTAGAAGTCTGTCCAAAAGGCGAAAAACCCATCTCGTATTACTGGGAGGCGTTGCTCCCCTCGCAAGAAGGAAAAGTAAGAGGGATACGCACATAGATGTAATTAAAATTAATTATTCATGTATAAATTGAACGAGTGGTTCCTTGGAAATGGATCAAATTCTTCGTACTGTTTATTCCTTCTCGAATTTGGTAGAGTAGGTGGTTGGTATCAATTCAGTAGGATACGTGGATGTCTTCATCTTCGCCTATAAGCTTATATCGCAGTATCATATGTTTATAAATAAACAAAAACTGACTTGCATAGAAATACAATTCCATTATTCTCATAAATTATTGAAAACCAGCGTCCGATAGCGGCTTCTACCGAGTCCCACAGGGAATATTTCGCGTATCCGAATAAAAAGTAGCCTATAGCATTCCTCGATAAATGGTCTGTCTAGAATAAGAATTTTAAATAACAAATCGGACCAGTAGGTACCTACTTCATGATGTTAGTATATTCAAGCAAACGAACGAAGAAACAAACTCTTCACCGTTATAGTTATCGAAAACATTGTCATGTATGTATGATTTTTTTTACCCATAAGTTCCTACTTATTTTGTTAATTTCTATAAAGAAGCTATGATAATAATAATGGTTATATACATATACAAAAGAAAAAACACCTTTGGACTTCATCCTTGTTCTTTTGTTAATACCTATCTACAGGAATTAAAGTAAATTCTTTTATGAGCAACAGACGTAGGACTATCCTAAAATAAACATTGTAGATTTCAACGTACTCGCAAATGATACATTACGGTGTAAATGCCGGTCGGACTTTGTCAGGCCAATTAGGCGCGTTGTTGGCGGAAATCACTTCATCATTCGTTCTCATGTAACGCATAATAGATACTGCAGACATTATATGAGTTCCAGTAAATCACTAACAAGATGCCTTCTATGTGAGGAAAGTACGTATTCTTAAGCACAGGTGCAGTAAGATGAGAGATCTCGCAATTAATGGAAATAGGCTTTCAATATACGGGTGTTTTGTGATGTAAAATCGTGATGATAATCGTATTTTAAACTCGATTTTTGTTGGTAGACGATTCGCTTGTCTGTTCGTATCGTAAAGATTTTCCTCAGTAGCTGACAATAAGGATGGTCACATAATATTTTAGGGATAAATAAATTCTTGTTGGAATCGTGAAAGTGACTTTTTTGCAGTATTAACATAAATAAGCTGAAAATAAGATATTTTGTTTTTGATAAATAAGAAACATTTATCTAGATTTGTCTCCCCTGCTTTGAGCTGCTCTCACGCGGTTCAAGAAAAAGTTTTGCTAACTCGTCTCGCTTTCCCGAACTACCCAACTAGAAGTTTTTTTTTTTTGTTATTCACACACGAGTTCATACGGAACTAAACTATGTAATAAACTATATTATATTAAGATATAGGGTATAAAAACAGAAGTTGGTACACTTTATGTATTATTTTTTATAGGGGAAAACTCTTACTTTATTACGGCACATTTTAATTTTCTAAAGTAATTGATATACCTACTTAGCTAACAAAGCTCCAAGATCTACGTCACATTTACTCCGAAGGTACACAAGTTATCCTGAAATAGTAACATGCTTGACATTTCCTTATGTAGGTAAGTATTTCCACCAGTTTATTGACAACTTAAAACCACCCACCCCAATACGAAGACTAATGAAATCCCTTTATTTTAGTTCCAGGAAACAAATCACAATATCAACGAACGTTTCAAACAAAGCATTTGTATGTAAACATTGGAGTACCCTCACTAAAATATTTATTAGTATTGCTCCGCTATCCGTAAGGTGGAACCCACAACTTGTCAATAAGAGAGACTGAACATTGACATTTCGAAAGCTCCCAATATTTGTGACAGAATGTTATGAATATTGGATAGTGAAATTCATCTGCTTATTTACTTAAGACCGTTACAAACTTTCCTACAGTATTTACTTTACGGAAATTGCGTGTAATTTTCTATACCTATATATCGTTTTAAAATTGATGCTGTTCTGAAGATAAATTTTGAGTCTTTACAATTAGGATAAACCGAATTATATGGATCAACTGACACCGACAACCACAGGAAAAAAAACAGTCTGTCTATCAAAGATCAGTTTTCAGAGAATGGATAATATCATCATATGAC
This sequence comes from Heliothis peltigera, assembly GCA_958496145.1. NCBI lineage: Eukaryota > Metazoa > Arthropoda > Insecta > Lepidoptera > Noctuidae > Heliothis > Heliothis peltigera. The sequence goes on from OY292325.1 coordinate 8,642,947, forward strand.
CTCTGTCACTCGCGCTGTGGGAGCAGCGTGAGGGAGTGTCAGACTTTTACTAACTAAAACCCACCTCTGTTCCTTTGGGAGTCCTTTTTGTACCAAATCCCCATCCCGGGTTACCAAAGATCCTACATTCAGTATAAATTCCTCCTCTTATATCAAGCATAATTCCGCCACTAATTTAGACTTACCATAACATAAAAGCATGCTTAATAAAGCGTGCTGAATTAGAACAGAATCCCGGAAGCCCACAAATCCATGTTCACGTTTGGAAATCGTAAACAAAACTTGTAAGTATGAAGCGAACCCCATCTAAGATATTAGCAATCCTTTTTAAGTTACATTCGAGTCTGACAAATGAATATTTAGCTTAGGGGAGCAGGTGCCTCGGTCGGTCTCCCAGCGATACATAAATCAAGATAGTAGGTACACAATGGTAAGGTATACCTGGCACTTGCGGGTACTTTGGTGATGATTACCCAAGTTTTTGATGCACTGTTTATGTTTGTGGAGTGGAATGAAGAATTTGGTTACGTTTTTACTTAACTTTTGGAACAAACGCATGAATTGATAGTACGTCAGGAATATGATATTCACGATTTTCAAACATTAGGCAGGAGAATTTTTGCCACAAGTGCTTATTATTATTTCCATACTCGATGAAACTAGGTTATTCGAAAATGAATTTTCATGCATATTTGTATGTCGATAAAGGATCAAATGTAACTAAATTGCCTTCATTAAAATGTTTATAAAATAATAACGCACATGACACTAACGCAATTAAGCTCTATTTGAATAGTATGAGCAAAACAATCCCATACTTTGTCTTCCATATAAAACTTTCAGCATTACACACAACCTAGGTAAATACGTAAAGTTTTTATCTGCTTAAACATTCATAAAGAGCTGTAATATCTAATCTTACACACACATGCACAAGGTACGACTCACACATACAATATGTAGAAGTACGTAAGTAAACTGATCTGTAAGAAGCAGGTAGAAAAGCGTAGGACAAACCACTAAAAGAACACGTTACTTGCCGGGACACATCAAGACAGTTAGGGGCGGGAGATGTCTGTATATCGATATGTGGATTTTTTTCAGTTTTTATTGTAGTGGTCGATGAAAGACTTTTTTATGGCAAAAATGTATATGAAAATATGTTGATAACTGAGACCTCAAGCGAAAAGCAATATCACAGTTTTATAATAACGTACTACATTACATAATGAACATCAAACTCAGTATAAAGTACGGTCACACAGATTTCAGTCACCTGATAAAAGCAATTGAACAAACATATGTATAACAAGTAGAATATCAAATACTAAAACACAGAAACACATCTGTAAAACCACTGCATCTTCCTTTTAGTTGTTTCTTAAACTACCGTAACTCTTACGTCTATCGTAGACGTAGACGTAGCGAGGCACATCTCTAGTGGGGCGGGACGGGAAACGGGCGGACGATTAGCCGTGGTGTTTCTCTGGCCGCGCCGCCTTGGAAATAGAAAATAAAGGCGCCGTGACTCGAGCGTAGCTGCCTTTTATCGGGCGAGTTGACTTGCCTGTACTCTAACGGCCGAAAATAATAACTTATCTATCCGTTGTTTTGCTTACTAGAGACTGAATTTTGACATTAGCCCCATATAATTTGTGTCAAATTCCTGTCTCTAGTAAGCAAAACAACGGATAGATAGGTTTATTAATTTCGGCCGTAAATAGGATTCTAATTCCAACTAAAAAAAAATGCAATAGATTGAGAAGAATTTGTTGACTTCTTGCTGTACAAAACAGGTAAACAGCATTTGTTTTTTTAGCAAATATAAATTTTATTTTTGCATGGTCCAGCGTTGAGAATATTTATACATATTTAGCTTTTGTAATTTAGCACACAGTTATCTAAAGTTACAGCATTATTGTGAGACAAAGTATAAGTTTGATGGATAGTTATTTTTATATATCAAATTACATAGGTATACATAAATATTTTTAAGCCTGTTCTGTCACAAAAAAATTTAATCCAATCTTAGCTTGAGGACTGAACAATGAAATTTATTCTACGATATGTGATTCACATAAATTGGAGTTCATCGCCTGAAACGTACAGCCTTATCTTCATTACTTCATCTACAGCGATAAATAAACAAAATTTACTAATCTAAATACTCCAATAAAGCTAATGTTTATGTAGTTCTATCATGTCAAATTAGTTTTAGAGTCAATTAGGTAATGTGTCCTCAATTAAGCTACATACTGGATGGAATATATTGATCCGTACAATAAAATTGATTCATCAATGTGTATCACACCTCACTATACGATAAGGCGCATAAAGAAAGTAGCCGACCATGGTAGCCAGTTTTAGGGGAAATTGGATTAACTTGCTGAGTTTTACCAAGAAGTTGAGAATGTTCAACTATGTTAAGTACTGTCGGTTTAGTAGTTTATTGTATTTTCGTATAATTTAATACATAAACTTTAGTTTTAAGAGGTATTACGAGTGGTAACTCAATTTAACATTTGGCATTTACTAAAAATCGGTAGGTGATTTAATTACTTATTTCTTAATTATATTTTCTTACAAAATGAAATAAATACACTTTTGTAACTTTTTATTTCGAGTGATTTATTTAAGCTGCACATTTTCTATGCCAGTAACTCGCCCGTACAAACGCGCCCGCCTTGTCCATAGACGATACAAGTTAAACGCGTGGTCGTCGGCTCGAACGTGACCGCTTTACGTATTTATGCAGATGTACCTCCACACTCCGCTCCTCCCCACGTGTCACCCCTCAGAAGAATTCAACTAACGTCCCAATGTCCCAAATAAGGGACGCACTTATTATTGGTGGGAACAGAAGACAAGGCTTAACAAACATTAGGATTTGGACAACGAAGAATAAAGACGGGGATTAGACGGATAAAGTTGTGATAAGTTCTGCTTTGTCTCGTGTGTCCGCGACCTTAGGTGTCTAATATAAAAGTATGTTTTTGGTTTTATGTCGAATGAAATACAACCGTTTGTATCCATATTAGCGAAGTTTAGTGTGAACATATTAAATTATCTATACTAGTATAAAAGCTAGTTATATCGAGTTTCTTTGTGCTAATTTGAGGAACTATTGGACCGAATTGAAAAAATACAACTTTATATCTTTACGGCTACTTTTTATCCGGCAGCGCGGAGTTGAATCTAGTAACTTGATAAGTAGGTGCTACTAGCGCGACTTGATAGAGCATTCAGGCTTAATTCTTGTGACGAATTACCTACGTATTAAGAACTTCAAAGCTATTACGTACAAGCTTTAATTCTCCGATGTTATTCAGATTCAAGCACTATTACTGGCCCATATATCAACGTAACCCTGACCTTAGTCAAACAAAATTATACTAACGTACACAGCAAACATAACTGTACGACATTACAGAAACGATCTATCACGAATGAAGTCAAAAATCAAATAGTGCGTAATAAGAAAAAGCTTATGAATAGACAATGGGGCAGTTTATTTGTCCCTCTCGGGCTTTTTGTGTTCAGCACTCAACTGCCATAATATTCATAGAGAAAAATCATTGTTTATGACACACAATCTTTCCTATGAAAGCTTCTTACGAGGGGAAGGGCATTAATATCGCTAGAGCTAAGGGTAAATTTTAGTTTGCTGTCAATAAGTTTCTTAAATAAAAATGGTTGTATAATAGAATAGGTGAGTAAATATAAATTGGAATTGAAATGGGTTTAAATTTTTTAATTTAATTTCTGTAAATTTTTAACACCGCCTATATATGTAGGTAACTCATGTAGGTATGCAAATGCGTTTAAAATACTACGACGATGCACAAATAACCAAACCCAGAACTCAATCCCGAAAAAACTATACGTAGGCAGCACAAATATTTGTTGTGTCTGGGAATCAAACCTATGAATATGCTACCGAATTTCGTATGGACGAGTTAATGACCTATGAAACAGCTAGCAAACTATTTTTATTTCGGTGTTAGGTTTCTGTTGATATATTTAAGCTAAATATAAAACCTTCCTTAGCAGAACGTACTAAACCGTGTTATAACAGCGGATTTATCGCTGAGATTTTATACGAGCGTCAAAAAACCTGTCGCACGGTTTCAGGTGTCATTGTTTCAACTAGTAGTTGTCAATTGTTTGCTGTCGCCCGTAACACCAATAGGATCCGCGCGGAAAATCCGCCCTTGTGAAAACAAGCAAATTTTTAATCAACATTTAAGTTGGAGGCATTATAATGAAAAGAACTATGAATATTTGAAACTTTGTGACAGAAGCTAGCTAATTAAAGTAGTCTAGTAGTAAACTAATTCCACGAAACAAAAAGTTTCCCGGTCAATTAAAAATTGTAGGTATAATTTATGAATGTCCAATTAATTAGAATTAATTTAAGTACAATTTTCTTGCAGGACATAATATGACCGTGTTTCTTCGTATAATTCGACGATCGATGTATGTACGACAAAATTTTCAAAATAATTAAAATTTTGGGAAGTCGTGGAAAGATGCATACATACAGCAATTTTGTTTTTATTAAGATTTAAATATAATATGAACGTCCTTCTCAGTCAGACAACGAGTCTTAAAAAGGGATATCGGATGAAGAGGTCAGATAGGCAGTCGCTACATGTATAATACTGGTCCTAGGCCGACCCCAACATAGTTGGGAAAAACCTGGGGAGATAATTAATAATTAAATAAAGCTAAGGCTTTCTATGATTCAACTTTTAAAAAGCCAAATGAATTTAAATGACAATTTAATGGCATACCTATGTATAGCCTTAGTTATTAGCGTCGATTCAGTAATTTTCCGTCATCATCATTAAGAACTATAAATCAAACACGAGGCTCCACTAAAAATCAATCACCACTACCCGTCGGCTTATCTCAAACAGACGTAAGTCCTAAAACGTCTCAACGGGCCCAATCCACATTTGGACAGCATCCCTCGTCACATGATTTTGAAAAGGGAAAATCCAAAGAATTAGGCTCGAGTGATTTGGAAAAGCATTAAGAGCTAGTAAATCAGACGTTCATCGTTCACCGTTCACCTGTTGGATGTAAGCCTAATATCGAGGGAATGTATCAATCATTCAATAAACTAGAGACGATTTGTCAGTACCTTCTTTGAGTAATGATCTTAATGTTTGGTCTTTGGGTGTTGCGGTCAAGGGGGTGATAAAAGGGTTCGACATTTTACGATATTTTGCGGTGAAGTTTAGGAAAAAATAGCTTGACTAGAGCTCTGATATCATTCATGTTTTCGTTTGAATAATGAACACACGATTCTACGCACACATGCATGTCTAAAGGACAAAAAGTTTGAGATATTGAGTAATAAGACAGCAATTGTTGAACCTAAAAGACTTCGTCATAAATATGATAAATTAAAGCGATACGGTTAACTTTTTCAGACAATTGCGTACTGTGATTTTTTTGTATGTCATTCCGTAAACAATTTATTAAACCCACAAACATTTTAGTACATTTGTTCAGCCACATTTACAATTATCTCGCACGACTTCAGCATAAACGATTCCATATTTATATAAAACGTAACTTACATAATAAAACACACTGAAAACACACATAAAGGTTTCCCTTTGTCCTTTTCAAAGGACACTTTTGTTTCGTAAACAAACCTCGATTATCCGCAGATTTGCCACAAAAATGATAAGTAAATAACAATATTTTAGGCAAACAACTTATATATCCCCGAGCTAACATTGTGGGAGCCCACGGGCCCTCTTTTGTGAGGAGAGGTACCTACATCTTACAGTTCGTTACGCCGCCGGTAGACCATCTGTTATTTTTGCCCGTTACATATTTTAATGCTCCCGAAGGTTTCCCCTCAACCGTTTCCAAGCCATTGGGCGACTTAAATGAAACGTTTAAATGCAATCTCCAGCTCTGATCTGCAGTTTTTGCGGATTTAGTCTCAGCTTGGTTGTGGTGATTTTTGTTCTAATTGAAATTGATGGAGCGGTGAGTGGCTTTCTAAATAACAGAGTGGAAAGTTTCAGTTTTGTTCGAATATGAGTGAACATTTAATGATTGTTATGGTGGCTGAACAAAAAGTTTGTGAGCGCTGAATCATCTTTATTGATTTGTACATTAGTCAAACTTGTAATTGCCGAATGGAATGGTGACACGTTTACAAACGAGTATTTAATCAACACAAATTCATAAAATATAGGCCCGCCTTCTGTACTAAAAGTCATCGAAAGTGAAACACTGAATCAAAAATATATTTTTCAATTCAGACTTCATTATTGCCAAGATTTATCTGAACTTGTACTATAAGATTAGTTACAGAAGTAGCGAAGAATATCTGCATAGTCAGATTACCCAGGCACGAATACTGGCACTCTAGACGCAGTTCGAGTATTCCGCTTAAACAGTGAATAAGAAATTTCTACAATGGATGCTACAATACTGAATATTCCATTTAAATGGCAGTACATTTGTCTCAAAAGCTTTCTGAGTCGGGCATCATAAGAAATGCATAAGGTCGCAGGATATACGGATATAAGAATTCAACAATTGCAAAGCAAATATTTATAAAGATGAATAATAATTGGGTTTTGTTTGGATAACATTTTTGTTCATTCTGGGACTGTCACCTTTTTTCCGAATAAAGAGAATTTACAAAATATTGTGAAATTTAATAATGTTGAAGTGGTATTTTTTAATGCATTGGATAAAAAAAAAACTAAATATTTTTATAAGGTTCGACAATTTGGGAAAATGGAAAAGACCTCTCAAAAACCGTTGACTGTTTTGATTTAGAAATTAGTATGTAAGACCAATTAATTATACAATTTATGTATTTAAAAAGATACTTTCCGAAGAAGGTTTGTCAACGTGAAAACTAAAGATTTTTGTAATATTTTAAGTGTATAGCCTACTATTACTCATATCGTTATAAAAATGGATTACCTTAACGATTTACATTAGTTTTAAAATTACATTTATAACAGCGCCATCTATGTACTACCGTTTGAACTCGCAATCATAGTAGAGTAACGCGTGTCTGCGAAGATACGAACCATCTGCTCGGAACGTTTTGTGGCGATGCCAGCGCCGCGGGAAATTACAGAACTAGGAGTTGACTAAACTTTTGCAGAGTAGTTTTTCACTTCCAAACAATTTAGTTTACTTACATTGCAATGAGGTGAAGTTTGAAGTATTTTAGTTTTGATCGGCTTACCTGAAAACAAACCGAAATAAAGTATTAAAAGAGGCTTTACGCATATAAATGTTGTAGTTCACAGTTCGCGACTCGTTTCCGGTGCAACAGGAAAAATGAGTAACATTTCGACTCGTACAGCAAAAGCTCGGTAGGTATATAAGTAATTAATATTCTAGTCAACGTACCTACGTCCGTCCGGTCGCGTCATCCCTCGTTCCCTATCAAATATTTACTCTCGGCTTTTATTTTTCAAATGCAATGATGCGTCATAGTTCAGTCCGCAACTTACTAATTGCTTTGCCTTTCGCGAATTTGAATACTGACATAATGGAAGGTTATTGACATGGAAACTTCAATGTGTGACTGTTAAAATGAATAGTTCTTTATAGTAAAGGTGCGTTTTTAAACTTCGGTAAGAAAAATATGGACTGCAAAAAGTCTAAGAGATCGAATGGTGTTTCGATGTCGATAACCTATGATTAGTGAGTCAAACGAAAAACCAATTCAACACCTATGTGAGATATCCTTCTTAACCTAGCAAATAATTAATCATTTCTATTCCACAAGCGATGTGAAATAAACGTAGTATGAATAAAAGTTTACGATAAGCAGTTACTTATAATTTGTCCGCGACTTTAAATTTTGATACAGGACGCCAGCACATCAAGCTACCGAAACTAACAAATTTTCCCAATAAACTTTGAACCATATGTGTCAGCGATAAAGTTGAAAATCTATTAAGAAAATTTGACAAATTGTAGTAGCTGGATGTGCTGGCGTTTGTACTTTACATATTATTATTTTTTGTTACTTACTTCATTATGCCTGAATTAAATTATTTTATATTTTTATTTTATACAGGTAAGCTTGAACAATCTCTAAATCCGGATCACAATTGTTTTTCTAGGTCCTGAACAGGTCTACTGAGCTATTAATAGCGTAGCCTTAGTAGACAATGAATTCACAACTTTGATAGTACCAGGAACAAGAGAAAACCTCTGCATTGATTCAACGCACATCTCAATCAATAAGTTCTACACAGTTAACCAATACCAATGTCGTGTATCGTCGCACCAGTTCATTATACTTACTATGTAATGTATGCGCAATACGACAATAGGTACATAACACTGAACTCTCAGACAGACAGACGCACCTTGAGACAGTAATACGCATTACAGTATTATCAACGGTACATCTGCGTCACCAGCGCAATTTACACCCAATTGCAATGTATTGCTGGTTCGTAATCACGCGCATACTATTGTAAGAAGTGTCGTACCTAAATATTATATTGGCTTCGGTTTTTGAATATTTAAAAAATATCAGTCATATTAGAAAAGTATTAGGTATATATTTACATATTTCCGTAGTGGTGGCCTAGTGGTTAAACCACCAGCCTCTAAGTATGAGTGTGTGGGTCCGATTCTAGGTCAGGCACGTACCAATGCTTTCTTAGTAACAACAGTAGTAAACATCTCAAGGAACCCGTCCAAAATTGCATTGACCAAAAGCGGTGATTAACGCTCAAATCCTTCTACGTGCGAGAGGAGGCCTGTTCCCAGCTGTAAGACAATAAAAAGGCTGACGATGACCAATTTACAGAGATCATGACAAAAGTTGGTCACGTTGCAGTTTTTTTTTTAACAATAAGAACATATATGTGACGCAGTTTTGGTAGCACCTGAAAACAAGACTTAAAAAAAACACAGCCACGTTTCTTTTGGAGCTTCTTTATTCAGAGAAAAGTAATATTAGAATTCATAGCAGACATTCATTCAGGCACTAAAATCTCTCCAAGGCCTAAACAACATTTTAGTCCTGTATGACACATCGTAAGACCTCAAAATAACTACTTCAAGCATTGGGACAAGTCCATAAAGTTTTATGGCAAATGGGCATGAATAAGCGAAGGCTTAGACATCACATTACCGTTTGTGGCTTTAGAATAGACCACTAGATCTCTTCCTGCAGGTGGTGAAAGCGATGAATGAAGCTATAGATGCTTATGTCTAGCTGAATGTTATTGCTTAACAGTTTTCTCTAATATAGTCTTTTCTACATTAATCTAAACTTACTGCGCTTAGTTATAGTAGCCTACTTAATCAACTGCCGTAGAGTCCATCTTATTCAATCCTAGATTTATATAGGGAACTCGTATAGGACATCAGAATCGCACCTAAACGATATGCTAAGTAGAAATTACATACATAACAGCGCAGTAACGGTATATTCGCACCATTCGTACGCATCTGCACATATTGAGAACAATTTGCGCCGAACGCAGCGTCTTTTATAGCTGCAGACGAAATTACGATGCAGACTGAGCGAATGTAAATCAAGAAGCTTTCGTCCTTAGTGTTCAATGTAATACGAAGCTCTCTCAATACCAACGCATTTTGTCTTGAGTCATCATTGTTTATTCAGAAGAAGGCGTTTTTAGTATCTGTACAGAGCACCTATAGTTATTGAAGTATTTTTGTGGCTTACCTGATGTGTTTGTTTTTGCTAGCACGATCTAATGTTGGTGATTAAATAACTTGAAGCTATTATAACACTTGTATTATTAAAGGAGAAAACTATTCTTAGCTTAGGATCACAAACTGTTTAACATTCATAACGGTACTTTTTCCATCATGCCCAGCCATATGCATGGGCAACATTTTAACCCGAATGCACTCGTCTTTTATCGTCTCGACATTAAAATGCAGACTGCACATGAACAAATATCCATTCGCCATCTAATAAGCATAGAGTTTAACCGCACTGACATGGAATGCATCAATGAAGTCTCGAGTTCTCGACCAGACGCGCCTCAGTCGCAAATATGCGGTTCAAGTGCTATTAAATCACAACGGTACACCTACGTCAGTCATACACGCATCCGCATCTATTGTAAACAGTTTGCAGCGAACGCATTGGTCGTTTACCGCCGGCTCCATGCCTCGTTCACGCGGTCGAACCGACTTGAACGAGAGGAGAATATAAAATTAATATTATAAGAGGTGTTGAGAATATTAAGTGCTTGGGTATTCAATTGTCGTGATTCCTGTAGGCGTGAATGGGCTGTATTGTGAGGGAAGGATAGGAGTAATAATGAGGCATGGAAAGTTGGCAATTAAAGACGAATTTATTGTGTGCGCTGATGGCATGTGTGGTCGGTTCACTGAATAACAACGCCATCAATTGTTCGTTGAATGGACAAACTTTATGTACGACAAAGAGTACATATGTACTTGGGATCTCTCTGTGGAGCCCTTCCGTATCGCAGCGTTATACAGCATGTTACAACTTGGTAGGGTTGGTTTTACAAAGAGCGCACCTAGTCGTGCGTTAATGAGCTCATTAGTAACTGTACGCCTAGTTTCTTCACACAAAGCGGACTTTCATTCAAGGTATAGGGAGTTACTGGTTTAACGCAAAACGCACGTGCAAACTCATCGTTTAGAAACAAGAATAACGGGAATTAGGATTACCATCATACAATACGCGCACAACTAACATGTTTTTTAGATTTCCATAATAATAGACGATTATCTGGCGTATCAGATAGTTGGAACAAACCACAGATTTAAACCTATAATTTACGGCAACGCAACACTCCTCAAACAACTAGGTAAGATACAATAATGATAAGAGCTAAATTCATTACTTACCTCAAACAATGCAATGTTGTCTAGAAATACACTTAGGGAAAAAAGAAGTGAAATTGTATTTATATAAAAATAGGTCAAGTGCCTGTCAGATTCGCGCTCGAGTTCCGTACCATCTATAAAAAGGTAAAAAAATTATGTGTTGTATGATGCCCATAAATATTAATTTTACTTTAATAAATGTTAATACTTTTGTTGGCTTAATTACCTAATTATAATTCCCACAACCCACGTTAAACAGAGAATAACAATTGATATCAAAATAATTGTATCTAACGTTAGTAGTTTGCCGTAGATTCCGTAATGCACATCACATGTCGAAACCATTAGCGTGTATGTAGCTTCGTCTGAATAGGCCTTTAGACGGGCTCTAGTGTCGCCCGAGTTAACCGAACTACTGGAAGTGCTACGTGGGCATAATTGGTAGGGCGTACTCACGCTCTTGAAGCTCGATTGTGTTTTGTTTTTAGATTACATTCAGTTAGTAGGGAAGTGGCCAAGTATTTTTAGTGACTCATTGTTGTGATATCTTATGAGATGAACTTTAAATGTCAGCTATAATTTTAATTATGGATAGGCAGAGGATAAGTGGGATTTGTTATTACAATATTTGCTGTGGACAATATTTTTATGCCACTAATATTTAAAAAAGCAATGCTATTTCTCAAAGTGTCTCTCAAAATATTATTTAATTTGTCATTAGTACCCACTAAGTGCCCGATGAATTACAGCTGGTCGCAAGACTAATGGAATTTATTTTTATGAAATAATGCTACTGATGATGCGTCGCATCAAGTTATGACAACGAAATACATACGAATGAATACGAACTGTATGATCATTGACCTTCTTAATAACATAGGACCAGCCATATCTTTTTTTTGTAAAATAATGAAATACTTCCTCAAACTTTTTTTACATAATGCTGCCAAATAAAATAAGCGCATAATTAAATTGTCTTTTCCTAAGAACACACATCTGTGTTGCTACCCAGCCCGCGGCATCGGACGTGAAGCGTCATACACAAATGGGGGACATTATAATAGGACGATACGCGATTTCAGAGCTCAAGGTCTCAAACAATTGTGCCGTTTTCAACGCTCCACATCTTGAATGGTTGCTGGAGATGAAAGACTACGTTTTTAAAGATGAATAGGTGATAGTAACATCGACTTTTGAAAAGAACTGAGTTTTTTTTTTATAAATACCAAACATTGAATTCATTCGTGATGCACAGTTAACGATAAAAAAAAATGATTAAACATTGTTTTTTTTATACACTGGGGGCTCATTCGGAATAAAATACTTACCTTACTCAACCTCTGACCTTAAAAAATGTCTAAGCCCGCGCAATACATAGCTCCGTCGGCTATCACATATCAAAGTCACCACTCACAAAATCCTTAACAATCCGTTTGAATTATTCAAGTACATAAGTACCTAAAATTATAATCTCAATTCGCAAGTCGCAGTCCCTATTCTGACAACACAAAACGGGCACATAAATAATGCAACTAGAGAGTGACGTCATACGCAGCGCCGTTTGTAAACGAGATCGCATTTGAATTGTTATGGTATGCTCAGTTTAGTTTGGCTATTACGAGCGCGGTGCAGATCGTCGAATCAAAGGATACGTCATCGCGGTTACAGCAATCCATTTCAAAGGTTTATGAGATTCACGTACGTACATTCGCATGTCATAGACGTCAACAATTGAGCTTAATTGACGCTATTTCGTGTGTGATTATGAGATAAATTAGCTTCTAATTTTTTTGTTGCAGTGACCAATTTACTGACTGAGTTCATTTAAATCCAAAATCACCTTTTTTCACACACTGAGGTAAAAAACAACAGTAGGCTAATCATGTAACACGACTATCCTGAATAGCTTCTATTCTCAACGAAATATTCTGACAGCAATATGTCCTACCTCGTGGAACAGTTCCATGCAGTTTTAAGGTTCCTTGCAAGAACATTCTGGGCATATTCGAGTGACGGAACAATCCTTTATTCTCCTGGTTTCTATAGTCCGAGACAGTGACGGATTAGGGAGGAAAAGTTTTGTTCAGTTAAAGCCCGAAGTTGTATTTAGGTAGGAATTAGATCTAGATTAAATCAGAAGGTTCTATAAAAGAAAAATATATTCGGGAAACTGATTGTTATCTCTCGACTTGGATCCAATTGAGGATAATAGTTAGGGACAGTTTCGTTCCCCGGTTTCTGACGAATGGGTCTGTGACAATAGACGACTAAAGAATCATTGAATATAACTCCGACATAATCGTTGTCGATGTATGCAAAATATACAGAAAAGTATTCCGTTGGATATTTGAATACACTTACGCAAATAAGCGTTTTCACTTTTCAGCATATCTGAGAAGGAAGAAGTTAATAAATATGTACCTTGCTTTCCAATATGAGCAATGGCGAAATTACCTCATACTTCAGTTACGAGATGGCCATGCAGACTGTTTAATTAATTAACAAATAAACGAAACGACGAATATTATAGACAGGGCAAGTTAAATATTCTATACTTATAAAGCTAAAGAGGTTTGTTTTTATATTTATTTGCAAGAGTATTTGATAAAACCAAACTCATTCCATTATGTGCTGTATCATATATGACGGTTACAAATATTATGAATCCTTACAGAGCAATTCAGGAAGAGGAAATATAATACTTGATCATTACTTTGGATGCATAATACGTAGATTTAGTTCGTATAAATATAAAAATATGAATTTACTCCCACAGTCGTTATTTGATGTCGTTGTTAGTCTTGAATGCTTTCAATAGAAATGGAATTATATATTACGAAGCAATTTCCTATTTTTATTGACATTAGGAATGACTGTTTAATATTTTACGATACATTTAACCCATTTTGCAATATATTATCAATCTTTGAAAAATTGACAGAAAAACAACATTCGAATATAATTTAAAATTATTATCGCTGATCTTGTTAAGCATGCATAACGAACACTTATTCATATGCAATTACACCTCGGGACATTTTCCTATCAATACAGTCATATATAAGATCAATACCAGGTCTTGGCAGCCCAGGCCAATTACACTTGTCAGAGGCGTCTTAACTTGACAAAATTTACACCATATCGCAATCATGAATGTATAGACCGCCTACAAATGCGGTCGCGATGTTCAGGTCAAAAATATGTTTTAATTGCATTGATGGCACATCTTATTTATCATGAATAACTGAATAGTAGGCGTGAGACTTGACAACCCTCGAAAACTAATATTAGTTTCTCGTTTCATTCAGTTGGTTGTAAATTTTAACAGTTTATAGTTTTGGCACAGGCGGCGACAAACTTATATTTGCCGCCTCGTGAATTAGTTGCCATTGTGCCTCACTTTACTGCACTCAACAATAGAAACGAATCTAACGGTTGTTACTTTGTCGCTTTGTATGCAGTTTTAGTGCATGCTTATGCATTTGGGTGGTTACGACTCATCAAACAACGTGATTGGGTACGAAGTTAGCGGTTTGGGTTATAAAATCGATGGGGATGACAAAGGGTTAAGTGCTCGTCATATGTTTGTGGAAAATAACATCATACGAATATATTGCCGATTCTATATATTTTTTAGAATTACTGCGATAAAAATATTTTATAAGAATTCCGTAAATAGAATGACATTTAACATCCGAAACCTAACGCAATTTATGACAGAGCTAGAAATAGAAGATATTCCTTGTTTCCATTTACAACATATCAAGTCAACCGAACAATCCTACCCACAAAATAAGCCTTCATGCTCATAAATCAAAGGACCTCCAATAGTTGTACACAAAAAATATATTGTCGTGTTCGTAAGTCGTCCGTGAATTCACTTTTTACGATGTGATGTTACGAAAGGACATATTAAATGAAGATTCAATATGTTAGGGCGGGATGGGGCTGGCTGCGACACCATTAGGAAGTGGTGGCACGGAAAACCCTCGGAATGTGATGCAGCGTTCAGTTCGGCTCTTACTCGACTTGCTCAGGTACTGGCGCTATTGAACTTGCCTCGCTATTTCTTATTACAAATATACACACATATTTTTTATTAATGAATTTATTTTTTTAATATATTTTCATTTCAAATACTATACTATGATAAGAATAAGTAAAATTCTTTTAAGAAAAAAGAATATAAATGCTATTTAGGACGGAATGTCATGATGTGCTAGACAAAATATACTAACAAACATAACACTAATATTTATCGACTAGAACACTCACGGTGAATTAAGAATGAATTTAACAAACGAAATACCTATGCTCCATTTGTTCTTAATAGAAATACCACATTGAAATTCATTTAACACGAAACATTAAAACGAACAATTGATTCGCTCCATTAAATCAATTCCAGTGTTTAGAACGAGTAATATTTCAAGTGTACTGGCATGCGTAAACCAAGCATTGGCACAGATTCCAATGAAATGAAAGGATATGCGCTGTGGAAAAGCTCTCGACCCGAGGTCGCTCCAGGTGGAAATATCTTAGCTTCAAAATCTTTTAGTCTGGCTAAAGGCGGGAGTACACCTCAAGAGGCAATCTGCTGCTGAAAAAGACGTTTGGCCCGTCGTTTTGCTGCTTTTTTATACAGTAGTTTTTCGACTACTTACATGATATGGCTGTAGATAATTTAACATCAGGATTTATTTGAGGACTAGCTTCAGCACAGCTGTTTACCCCGTCCCAGAGGAATTACTCTACAAACACGGATAAAAAATATAGCCTATAGTCAATTATGATAAATGGATCATCTGACTCTAAAATAAATTTTCAAATCAAAAGCTTTATGATATTAGAATAAACAGCGGTTTTTTAGGATTTTTGCTGGTTACCTAATACGTGAGTAAATAAATTGGTATTCAAGGAAGATAAATCTGCGATGTAGATATTGCTTTTAAAATGAGTTTGAAACTACTACAAACTGCGTCTTAGCGAAACATAACTTTAATATAATGTATGAGTACATTTTAAATATCATAGTTAGTTTCAGAAGCTTTATTAACAGAGCTTAACGATAATTTCTTTTGGCATTATAAAATAAATACTAGAGATTTGTTGCTTGCTGTGTAAATGTTTACAAAATATACTTCAAAGAAATGGGTTAAAATCTTTTAGGAGCATTTCAAGTTGTAATTTGACGTATCTTACAAATAATTAACATAGGAATAAAGACGACTTTCGCGAAAATTTTGCCATAGCATTCGAGGCAATATAGGTAGTTCATCTATAGTCGTTTGCTTCGTTGACTAGAAAATATTTTTCGGCCATCAATCCGACTAAGCAGCGTGTAAAAGGAGTATATTATTCAACTTTCCATGGAAATAGCCTTACCAATTTAGACATACCCTCCCATTTGCAGTAAATTGCATTTCAGAGTCTTCGCAATTTTATTGTCCATATCGTCATTGTTGATTGTTTTGTTTGTATGTCATTTGTTTCTTTTAGTCATTTGTCTTTGCACATGTAGTTATGTAATTTTAAGTCTTACTCTAACTGTACCTTTTTGTCTTTTTGATCGCTTGTGGGATGGCCAAAAAATAAAGTGTCACTCAAACCTTCTGTTACTATAAACAACGCTTAAGGTCTATGAATGAATGTGGGCGTTAGGAGGAAACTTAATCTCCCTTGAAGTGGGCTGGTGATAAAATATTAAACCTATTTTTATAGCGTCAGAAAGTAAATCAAGGATCAAAGAAAAATAATACAACATTTTACGTAGGAGTTCGTAAACTTTTACAAACTTTTTTAATTTACGAGACAGAAAAAGAATAATTCAACATAATTAGAATAGTAATTCAAATACATGGCAATATTATGATAAGTCCATCTCCAATGCCATATAAAACATAGTAAGGCCTTTCGGAATTTTAGATGTTATAAGTGCTTTGGACTATCTGTTTACTTATGACATACTGAATAAATAAATGAGTAGTGAAATTAATGGTTTTAATGGGGTGCTAAAGACAACATTTTGAAGAACTTTAAGAAAGTTTTAAATAAAAACAACAATACGTTTTTTATGATTCATGTAGACATACTTAATGGTTTGCAATTTGCATACATGAGAGTTAGACAAACATTGTATTCTAAGCCGGTAATAACGCACAAACAAATATCTAAAATAGGAGAACAGGAATGATATCCCATCACACTGCAGCATATCTAAAAATATCGACTGACGCAAAGAGATGAATGAACAGCCATCAATCAAAATAGACATTCCATATGTTGTACATTTGTTCAAAATTACAACGTCAAACAGTTATATTGAGGAAACCATAAAATCTTGTACAATCGTAAAAGCTGACTTGGGTCTCAGCCAATAGTCGACAATGAAAAATAATTCGACATACAACGGGATGTTCAATGAAGGCAGTTTGAATCTCTAGGAAGCAGGAGTTTCAGCGTTTATTGCATTTCAGAGGGAGACTCCAGACAGATATTGCATCATCACTACCTCAGTACCGGGGTGCGTGGCTGCCTAAGTTAATATCGTAAACGCAAAGGGCTGCTGATAAGTTGTTTTTAAAGATCATTGTTTTATTAATGACTAGCGGTGAACAGTGCTTCACATGGAGCGACTGCCTATCTGAACTCCTCAACCCAGAGCAACCCCATACACTTTGGTAAGACTATTCAGACTTTCGAAGTCTGACAGTCTACATCTCACCTCCGGTTACAATTTAGACAATATCAATCCGATGGCTTGCTTTGATCATTAAGGCTAACTTCATTATTAACCTTAGACGCTAACATACATATACGCTTCTAATTAAAGTACCTAAATGCAACAGCTGTTACCGTCTTATAATGAGTACACCTAGAAAACTTAGATGCGGTATTAAATGAAAGTTTCATAGGTATTTTAGCCGTAGAATGCTTATCAGTGTTTATGTTTACGCTCATCTTGGATCAGCATAAAGTTCTCAGCTTGTCCAGCATTTTAATTAGCTGACGTAGTAGTTATACGCTTCATTTTAATTTAAGTTGCTTGTATGATGCCCGACTAATTATAATTTTAATATGCATGTCGTTTATTCAAGCAAAGCTGTTTTGCTTATCAATTTTATTAAAATGGTTTACTGCGAGTAAACATTATAAAATATTGAAATTTTATTAAAGCAGTGTGTGCATTACGTCTTGTATGCATCGTCATTACGTCATGTATCTTACTGATTAATAAGTTGTCAGGATTTGAATTAGCTACTGTGGTCCCTAGGAACATAATATTTTTGAGTTGGTACTACTCATTTCCAAGTTCAAAATTGAATTAGAAAGTAAACTAACAAAAATAATACGTGAAGCCAACGCCATCAAATACTTACATAGAATGTCATCTGCCCATAATAATAGCAGTAGGATCAATTATTACTTTTATTTGTAAGCCTTAATGACTATAAGTTTATCCAATAAAAGTAACAAAAGAGAAATAAATCTAACCCCGAGAGAACGAGTCGCAGTTACGTTACTTCTATTGTTATGTATTTCTTACACGACAATGTTAAGTCGGATGAAAGTTTTCGAGCAACAAGACGCAGTCACCGGGAAAATATATTTCTTTGTGCGTTTTCCGCAAATAATCATACTTATCTTTACATGTCATGAGGTAGGTCTGGAAACCACAGTTGGAACAATTATTTCTATAAAAATTATATTGCGTTTAAATTAATCGTAGTTGAAAGACATTGCGAATGGCAAATTGCGCTTTCTTAAATACGACGCCTGGATAGTGGTTTAATGATTACAAGGTCCATAGTATACCTGTCATTAGCGCGGAGAACAGACAGCTTTTACGTCATCAACTGGAAGAGTAGTGACCCAATTAAACGTTTCTCCGTGAAACACGTACAATCCGAATGTTAAGATAAATAATTAATGATTTATTAAAAAATTCAGGCAGCCTTAATTGGCATCAAAAATTATTCGAACAATCATACAGCAATATCAGGGCTGTCAAAAATATCAATACTAGTTTCGTGTTACAACATTTTAGGGCAAATTAATCATTCCGTTTGTGGTTTGAACGATATTCAATTACCGACGAATGTGGATGTCAATTAAATTAAATTGAATTTTATCATTGGATTTTGATAACTGATGATCGGTTGTGCAAAATCAACATCAATCATCGCGTGGTTTTAACTGAAACATGATAATTGTGCAGTTTATTAGTATTTAGCCCGTTGTGCATTAATTTTATGATTAACACGACGTCGCGTAAATTATAGAGTAATTTCGTTGAAGATTGAATACTAATGTCTAATGCGATGCTGTCTACGTGTTTGTAGGCGTATTTCTTAGAAGACAAAATGTTGTTTATCATAATTATGTGGAAACAATGGAGGTAGCCCTACGTCACAGCACCGGAGACAGGGGAGCGCACAAAACCGAATGCCTTAATTTAATATAAGTCAATTTGGGCCAATTTAATTCTGCGCCCATGCAGCCGTTTTATGACAGTACATCATAACTTGTGTCTGTCTCTTTTACACTAAAGGGAAGGCGTATAGTGCCCTCGCATGTTTTCAGTTAACGTTGGTATCAAGTTAGTTACAAACATACTTCGATATTACGAGGTGTATGGAGTTGGCGTTTGACGATAGCAATGAAGCAAAGGTAAGGTATTTGCGAAATATAAATGCAACGACAGAGACGAAGTTTTCGCGGAACACACCTGATTGAAGAAGACATGAGACTGAATTTCAAGGACTGTTCAATTAGATGTTAGGAACTGCTCGCTTTCCTAGGTAATTTTATACCTATTTATATCCAGCTATGCAGGGAAAGTACTCGGTTTTTTAGAATACTAAATAGGTATTTATGTTCAAAGGTAATGTGTTTATTTCAGTCATACCCACCTCAAAATATGAAGGAAATTATATTTGATACTCTAGGTATTATTGTAAACAAAGCTACCGTTTCAGATTTGAGTCTGCAATTCAATTATGACCAACGAGGTACGTGACGTCATCCGTTCCCCCCAATATCAATCAAGAGTTAGGCAAATGTCATTTGGAAGCCTAGTACCTTCTCGAACTATGAGGAAAGCTGAAGTCATTAGCTTTATTTCCTCAAATCGTTTTTATTGCACGTCAACCTTAATCTCGTCTACCAGCAAATTACCTTTAAGCAATAAACAGTGTCTTTTCTTAATAACTATTAAAATTTTATGTAGGTAACAATAAATTTAATATGCTCTAAAAAGCAGATAAACGAGGCTTCTTATAATAATGTTTGCTTACATTTCCCGCTGAATTATTGTTTGATTCGCCAATTGGGCGAACAATAATAGTATTTAACGAAATTTAACGAGCTAATGATAATCCTTGTTTATTAACATCGCATAAACATTTGAATCTAGAATATCCTAGGCATATTTCAGTATTCATTCTAAACGATTCAAATTAGGTCAATGGAGCCCACGCAACTTATAAACTTTGTCTGATTCAACAAACGTACTATTTATTCGAATTTTAAACTTCACATGAGATTCTAAAATGGTAAAATTAATGCCACAAATATAATAATATATAAAAGTAATATTACATAATCACAATATTACAAATAAACTGGACTTGGCGTAGTTAATTTCAGTAGCTCCTAATGAAGGGTATTATAAAAGGGATTAGTTAACTGTTCAGTTATCCAGCAAGATGTTTAATATGTACAGACGCCGCACATGAAGCTACCCGAAACTGTCAAATTCTCCCAATCAACTTTGACCCATATGCTTTAGCGATAAAGATGAAAATCAATTAAGGAAACTTGACAGATTGTAGTATGTTAATGTGCTGGTCTGTATGTAGAAATTGCTGTCAATTTTGCGGGTATGTGTGCGTAATCTGTTAGTTTCTCGCGGATAAGTGGATCACGGAAATCTTTGAGCTGAATCTACATACGATATGGTTGAAAGCGTTTTATACTTGAGAAATTTACGAGGAATTTCCTAGTTTATCAATTCACTTGTTTATGGTAACTGTTTGCAACTCTAGACCCAGTTTAAGTTGTTCCACACCTGGTTTTAAACGCTTGAAAAAATGTACTGCGTAAGAAATAATACATTTTGAAACGAAATATGCTGACGATTTAATTTGAAATGTAAGATAGATATGTATATTAAGATGTAAAAGATTTCAGCTGTAAAATATCGGAATGTTACGATGTTGAGAAAATAGCACCAGTTTTACAAATAGATTGTCGTTAAAGTTTTTTGTTGGAATAAAATATTTGAGCTCTGTGACATAACAAATACATGCGGTTGTAAAATACTATTATTATGCTGCGGTGATATTTTGTTTGTTTACATATGATGTCCTTCCCAAACGTAACCAGGGATTGTAGTACAGACGCCAGCACATCAGGCTACTACAATCTGTCAAATTTCCTTAATAGATTTTCAACTTTATCGGTAAAGCATTATGGTACAGAATTGAATGGGAAAATTTTACAGTTTCGGGTAGCCTGCTGTGCTAGCGTGAAAGAAAAGAGTCGTGAGTGACATGTATACACTGTATTCGTAATGCTATGATTTTAAGCAATAATAACTAATGCGTCATGAATATTTGATTCATTAATCCATTTCGAAGCGCAAAATACTCCAAGATATACATATTTTAACCTACTATAAAAATTGTTGATATTTATGTCTGATGTACGCTCACGCAATTCTCTAATTTAACATACGTTACCATCAACCGTCAATGTCCTTTCTAATTCAACAGACGATCTGCGTTACATAGCAAGCGTCCTCATAAAAAACCTTTCTTATAACCGAGTTAAGGCATTTTACATAATTTGAGAAATACCTTTTAGTATGAAGTACGTGTTTTATTACCGCCCTAATAGTTGCTAAATAACTGTCATACTAAATAGTCAGTAGTTATACATATTACCTACTATAATTGTCCCGTGCTTTTAGTCTGAGAATTTAAATGCCGCGGAGATTCTTCTACGAAACGTTACGGAAGCTTCTCATTTCTTTCTGTATTATTAAGCGAACAATGTTATTAACGGCTCAAATTATCAGCTGTGTTATTGTTTAAGTGATTAATGTACATTATTTGTCTGAAGACGGATAACTAATAGCGTGTTGTGATTTATCGTAAATCAGGTGATGAAGTCGCTAATATGTGCGACGTGTTTATGAACGACGCTGTCTGGGTTTGATGTGACTGCATTATGAAGCGGTTTGATATACTGTCGTGTTGGCCTGTGTGATAGTGATTATTAAATTATACACGCATTATTAAATCATATCTTAATGTAGCTTCGTAGCTGTGTTAGTCAGCGCGAATTGAATGAAAACCTGGGAATGACGAAGAATCGCGAATTTGATCAAGAACTCGGAGGAGTGAATTCGTGCATACTATGAACCTACTATGAAGATATTAAACATGACTCATAAGCATGCATAAAACTAAATAGTTAATATTTTTTTTTGTCAAAAAAGGATAATTTAAATTATCATAATCAAAGTTCAAATTAAGGCAATCCAAATAACATCAAAAAATCCTCGCAAACGAATAACAGATAACAGATTCTAAGCAACGTAGCTTTGTTACATTTTAAAATAGATTCCTCCCCCTTTACCCCCTCGTAAGGTGAGGACTCGGCTCAGCTGATTGGCGATCTCATTAAAATCAGGAAAGAACCAGGAACGTTTACCTCGCCGTTATGTTGCGTCCAAAGTGCTCTTTTCATCTTTTTATATTTTGCTTTTCTTTTAAGTTGGATGCTATCGTTTCTTTTCTAAACTAGATTATAGACAATATTATTTAGTTCGGAAAGTTCTTTTTTATTTATCTTTGCATTTCAGATAAA
This sequence comes from Heliothis peltigera, assembly GCA_958496145.1. Lineage (NCBI taxonomy): Eukaryota > Metazoa > Arthropoda > Insecta > Lepidoptera > Noctuidae > Heliothis > Heliothis peltigera. The sequence goes on from OY292325.1 coordinate 8,665,672, forward strand.
CATTTTGCTTTCAGATAAACTCTTACATTAATTTGTTTATAAACCAAATAACATTTAGATTTAGGACCTGCTTCACCACCTACGAATAAGTTCCAATTAGGTTATTTGGTAGATAATTTCATACAAATCCTGTTCCATTTTTGAATTTACTCGATAGATAGTGGCTATTCAGACATCGTGAGACTGGTCCTTAGTCTAGTAGTGAGTTTTTTATGAAACTTAAACATCAGTTTTTGTCTTTTGGAGAACAGTAGGTCTTGAGATAATACTTGTTACCTCACTAGTGAGGAAGCTAGACATCACATTGTTTTTATTAGGTAATTAAAATAAGCTTTGTTAAGGACCGTTTTTGTAAATTTCAAAGACTATTTATAAACATTGTTCGACGTAAGATAAAAATATTCGCCCTAACAAGTAGGTGCCTAAAATCAAATACGGAACAAAATATTTACAAGTACTTCCCGAGATTGGATTGACACAATCTTGAGACTTCAAAGTGTCATTTTGAGGATTGCGTATTATGACTTTTTTTTGTTTGTTATGCTGATTTTAATAATGCGAATCTGAAATGTAAGTGGGTCAATCTTTAATATTATAATCCTGTAAAGATGCCGTACAAAAATAATCGGTACTTTAAAAATATCGCAGTATACATTATTTATACTCAACTCATTTTAGTCCGTTATATAAATAGCTGCATCTATGTTTTAATTCTTCTCCAAACTCAAATTCAAAATTTCAACAACTTTAACCTGTTTACAACAACACATAGTTTTGCTTACACCGCTCTCTACCAAACATACTTTACTCACTTTTAGTGAAGTCCAGTCATATTTTTCAGTATGTTTTAAAAATCGTAGCTATATATTATTTTTTAAATTAAATGTAATAAGTAACAAAATACATGTTAACAATAGCTATAGAATGTATCGGGAAAAAACTGCCACTGTTCACATCCCTATCTGAACTGTGTAAGACGCTCCACCTGATGCCGCAGCAGAAACTTTCCTTCAACGAGTAATTTGCCCAATTAGGGAAACGCCTTCCCGCATCACCGGCCACGGAGATTGCCTGCCTTATGAATCTCTTAATACGTATTGTCCTAAGGTTCGAGCATTCATTACGTAAGTACCTCGTAATTGCCACTCGTGACGTCATGATTGGATTTCGTCAGTAGTGGAATATTAGATGAATTTTATTAAATTAAGTATGTGAAGTGTTTGATATAATGTTATTGGTATATTGACTTCTGGCAGTAAGAATATTGGTTTATGAATTTAAAACTAGGAAACTTTGCTTGTCTTACTTTACTGTCTGTGAAACGTGTTACATGTATGGATGCTGAAAAAGTAAAATTTCTAGCAAAAGTTGGTGTATCAGATGTCAGAAAAATGTAGAAAATTTTGTTCATACAAAGAATGAGAAGTTTAAAATCAGGGCGTCAGAATAATGGACACTGACCGAAATTCTAGTGAAAGATTGCTACATATTTAAAAGAATTGTAAGAAATGTGCTTTTCTTAATTAACAAGAAATGATCGCGGTTTTTGAATATGTTATTTTAGGGCCACTTATTTAGTTTTAGCCCACAAAGCTCTCACATAATCCTTACCACGTATCTTCGTAGAGCTGCAAAAGCGAATAAAATAATTGAAATGTTGACAACATCTGTGATGTTTGTTTACATGTTTCATAATGTTTCCGGGGAATTTTAATTTAGGTCAGTGTTAGATGTCTCGAAACAGAAATTATATAAATATATGTTTAAAACGTGCTATAAAACTATTATGAAGAGATGTCGGAATTTGCTGCCTACATAAAAGACAGCTTTTAAAAGCTTGACGATATTCACGGTGCTTAAAAAATAGTAACATTCCATATTGTGGGCCGAGACGGTTCCAAAAACTATCGAGAATCGAGAAGGAACGTAACAGCTGTGCAGATTAATTTTATCTACTGAATAAAAATGTTGGTTATTTTTGGGTTCTAAATTTAGTGCATTTGACGATTTGTTAACGGATTTAGGTCGGCGCAGTTCATTCTGATTGTGGTAGATGAATGTTAGAGGATCCGAAATGCGATGCAGTTTCGCTGTCAGGTCGTTAGTATAGACAGGAGAACGTCATGTAGCCGGAGCACGACTAATCCTTCGGGAATTTGTTTACCAACGAACTGCAAATACATTCGTGGAACCATTAAATTGAATAGTTTTTCAGACTTGCTAGTAAGAAAGTGTTCAGAAGTTAATCTATTAAGCTGGTCGGAATGCGTTAGGATGGTGTTTTGTTTTTGTGTCACATTTCTTTTCTGTCCCATTTATTCAAGCGGCTTTTTAATTTAATTTAAAATGAGAACTTTATGTATTCTTAATAATAAAATCGACACCCAATCTGAATTGAATCTGTACCAAGTGACTGAATTGCCGAACTGCACAAGTATCTCAACTACCCTCAAACGAGTATGAATTGTTAACTTCCCGAGATTGAGATGGCGTGACATTGTCAATTATACAATTAATGCCACCCGCATGGTAATCAGGTAAGGGACCGAAGTATAAATAGGCTTGATTTAGGCGAACAATGACATGATTTACTAATTGAGTTATATGGCTTATGTGTAACTAGAGACAGAAACTTACATAATAATACCTGACTTATTTATAGTTATAGCATAACAGATGAAATGTATATCATAGGGCGTTACTAGATCTATCGATCAATCGTCAATCGGCGCCATCGATCGTTGGAAGAATAGATTCGTTGACGCGATCAGTACGGTGGAAACTATCGGTCGATGTCGACCATTCCATTTTAACATCACCCATCAGTAACACCCATGAACATCCTGTTGAACACGTAAGTATTTATCATGATCCCTGTTATAGCTTTAAATGTTGATGCACCCTAAAAAAACTCATTCAGAATTTTTTATAAGACACACCCCAGTAGCTAAGAGGAGTTATGATGGACTCTGCAAATAATAGTCTAATATACGCCGTTTCGACGTACCTACGCTGATAGATCACCACTCTGATAGACATGTTGTAAATGAACCATTTCAATGGTAGCACACAACTTTGACCCAAAAAACTAAAACTGACGTCACTTTTTACGAAATCAAATAAATCGGATTAAATAAAAAACATATTTATATAAACCTCTGCTAAAAAAAATCTCAAAACTTTTTTTTTAAGTTGGTCAAAACAAATGAACGTCTCAGCGATGTCGTCATACTGGCAAAAAGTCATTAGCGAATGTATTGTGAAACCGTTTTTAGCTCCTCTCGTTATTATTTTTTCAAATAAATCTGTGTCTCTATCAAGTATAAATGATGGCGTTCTAGTTTCTCATTCAAACAAGATATTACTGGAATCTATTCAAAATGTTATTACGCATTTGTGAATATCTCGCAACTGATAAATTGTCTTAGAGCTTACCTCGCTTGTCTTACGGAGAAATGTGATATTTTCATTTCGAAATTTAATTGGATTTTTATCCTAGCAATACGAATAAAGATAGTGACACAATTTATCATATGTTAAACATAAAGACGTGATAATAATTCATTAGCTTTCAGAGGTTTAAGACGGTATATTAATTAGGTGTAAACGTTTTGATCCGAGGGCTTGTCTTCGTGATAGGTTGTCAATGGGTTTTAGACCTTATTATAGGGTATTTCATCATAATATTTATTCATGAGTTGGTTTAGATTTTTCTTATTTTGGTAGAATTCGTTTATTTCTTCATGCTCACTCTGATGATTTTTAAATTACAGTTGAAAATACTTTATGAGTTTCCATTAAATCAAAAATGTTAAGAAAACAATTTTAATTCAACAATAGTATGAGAGATGCTCCGTCAGCCATTAACGGTTTTTAGATCTTTTGATCGAATGCCAGCGCCAACCGCCAGTTGTCAGTTTTATAGGTTACTACTGATATAAAAGTATTTAGTACGAATTCATTTGTTTTTTTTTTTTTGGTTTTAGAGTACTCAGCTTTTCGGGATGTTTGGTAGGAAGTCATACGTCAGAAAATGGTATCTCCCTTCGAAAATAAACGATTCTAAAGACTCAAGGTTGTGTTCAATATTTCATTCAAATTTTCTGATTTTAATGTATACTAACCACCGGTTACATTAACTAGTATAAAAAATGGAACAAATTAATTGATCTGACACTAGGCATCCATAAAAAAATTACTCACACTTTGCATGGTATTTAATATCTTTATCCCACCGGTGCTAGGCACACACAACAAAGAATTATTGAAATCGCTTGTTCGAGCTTGAATGAAAAACACGCGACAAACTAGCAAAGCCACAATATTTCTGTCATCAACAGATTAATCTTTCAAATATTAGCGCAGATAGAAATAAACATTTGACTATAGCGCAGCAACATTTTTCTCGGCCCACGATTATAAGTCGGTAACACTGTATCTATTCTGTCATTTTCAATATGAGAGTCCATTACTTGTAGGTATTATTTACGTAACATACATGCAAAATTACATGTAAGCACACGTGGCCTAATAAACTATATTATACGAATAGAATTTACAATGTAATACCATAATTAATTGTGACGCAAGTTTCGCCCGCACCGGCGCGCGCGCCTAACAGGCATTTACAGGGATTTTATGTTACAGTTATTGAATGCATTTTGATATCAAAGAGGGTTATGGAACTCATAAAGATTGGTTTCAATTGATTCGAATATGTAGGTACTTTAAATATTTTCGCGTATGACGTAGCTGCGGCTGCATGAGGAATTTAGTTCTTAGAAGTAGATAATATGTTTTGTTTTCACAAAACAAGGATTCAACGAATCTGTAATATTTGCTGCTCATTTCAAACTTAACAATACAGTTCTGATATTCTAACCGAATCCCATATTTCGATTTTCAGTAAATATTTTGTGTTTCTGGATCGATTGTTACATTAACTTAACCGCATGTAGCGCACCAGCGCAGCGTTAGTTGGACTATGGCTTTATTGCAAAACTCATGCCAAGTCGTAAAGATCGTAACAAGATCGAGTGCACAATAAATCGATGCTGTTTGTGCTACTCGATAAACTTCGCGAGACATGCATTGGGTGTTGACTATAAAGTCTACAAGCCTTTTGTTTCAGCGGGATGATATTTAACGAATGTATGACATGGCTTTATTGCAAAATTTATTTTATATGAAACATAAGTTTACTTCAATTTCCAAGAAAAAAATTGGCAGACATTCAAACATGTACATATCTATTGTAAATTGCACTGAGTTCAGATCTACTAGCATGATATGTCCAAAACATAAATTGGGAATTTAATTTTTATTAAACAATTAAAACAATGGCTAACACCGCTAGATTAAATAGCTAGTTGTTTTCAATATTTGACTAGCTAATACGATGTCACCTGGAAATATAGCATTTCAATAATGGAATCATTTTCGAATATGATCGAACAGGTATGTTCAATCCGCATTATGAGAGTCAATAAACTATCGCGGATGCAAATCGATCAAAGTGCAGGACTTAGACAGATAAACTTACACTGCATTCATCGTTCAGTTACCGTTGCCTGTCTATCCGACTCGCTGTTTGATATAGTGCTTTATCGATAAGCCGACAATATGAGACACAAGACATACAAACTATTAGAGATGAGTAACGAGAGAGATTGAACTGAATATTGAATAACGCTTGTTATATTCGAAAGTGATTCATAGTTATAGGTGAAAAAAAATTGTGACTCAATAGAAGGGACGCAAATTTCGTAGAAAATCAGAATAGAGCACACATTTGTGATCTCGGAATCGGAAAACATAGCAGCGCTTAGCTTTGCTATCCATAATTCCTCTGGAGTTTTCTTATACCCTGAAAGTCAAAACTGAACTCTCTTAAAAGTTATAGTAATACCTACATGAAATTCCTGACCTGCAAATGGCATTAAATGCACACAGTCCTAAATAATATGTATGTCCATTCAACTCTCCAATATGAAATCTACCAACATGATTAATTAATCGACACACCGTGGTAACAAGATGATTATGAAAAGAGCACACAATTTGTTCGACTCGAGAACATCAAACACTGAATGAATACGTGTGAACAGGTCCAAGAACGGACCAGTAACGACAGCCGTCAGGTCGGACATGAGTTATATTGCAGTAGCACTACGCTGATATGATTGGCACGTAATTACTGCTGCCCACCTCGAACTAACACAAGTTAATAATAGTTGAACTCATAACATCCTGTATTTGTACGTACGAAATGAGCCGCGATATTTCCTCATCAAATCCAACAAGGTCTTGAAGATTTAGCTTCAGTTGTATTTTTAAAGCTAGAACCAGATTTCTTAAAAGGATTTAATTCAATGTAATGAGCATTATTATTATTTCCATAGGACACATCGGCATCGTTGTGAAAAGAAAATTCCAGGAAACAGACGAGTGATTTAAATTCGCTTCACTATACACTCAACTAAGCTATTTATTTACAGAGCTAACTCCCATTCCACTTTATTAAAAGACATAAAAATACCTAAGTTTGAGTAACCCTTTGCTGATCGCAAAAGTCAACAAACCCTTGACAGGCTTACAAAAATCAAGAGTCACTTTTGAAGACATAAAGCTCTGATACGCCTCACCAGTATCATATAAAAATTACTACTTCCATAAACGATACGAACAAAATTGATGTAAGATTACAGAGCTCCACACTAGGCGGTAAAAAATATAATGTGTTTACAGCCGACAACCCTTTGAAATCAACATTGGATTCTAAGCTCGCTTGTTTAAAAATTTCAGTTGTATGTAGTTACGTAAATACAGAAGGATATTGTGTCGCACCAGATTTTCTTAAGTATGGTAGTGGTCTATAATATTTACATAAGTATTCTGGAACTTCACATGCGAATGATCTTTATAAAAAAAAAAAACACAATACCTTTATATTCTAGCTAAAATTATTTTGTCATTTTAGGTAATCTTTGTTGCTACAATATTATCTTAAGCGTAAAACTACGAACCACGAAGTATTCTTCATATTTTTAAACAGATCTAATTCAGAGCAATTTCTAAACTAACATCTCCCTCAGATTCAGTATCAACAAAGAATTTAATCCAATCCAAGCTTTACAAATTCATATTACAAAAACCGAACGAGAACCAATTCATTTAAATTTATTTAAGGAGCAGTCTCCGAATAGCTTTGAATTTGTAACTGATGAAAGAACATCGCCGATAGCGGACTAGATTGTAATAAAAAGACTTTTTAAATCCGCAAAGAAATCTTACAAGCAACAAAAGGAAAAGCAAGGAAGGTTGGACTGCCAAGAAATCTCGTGCAGTCGGTGAGGCTGGAAGTAATCCTCTTAACAGTAGAGTGAACCGGGTTGCTTACAGTGTGTGACTGCGGGAGCCGGGTGTGGGGAATTAATAAGTGAGCCAGTATAAAGTTTACATAAAAAAATCTTCGCGCAACCGTTCTGCACTTTATTGCTCGCTGCCATGAAAGTAGATGTTCGTGTTTGGAAATTGTAAAAATACAGAGTAGCTTAACAACTTGAAAGAATGTTTGTAATATAATTACTTAATTGGGCTCTAATAGCGGCAATTATGAAGTAAATTAATATATTGGTGAATAATAAATAATTGCAGCAAACATTTTTCGAACTTTAAAGCGTTCACTCATTCGTACAGTAAACATCTTTCACAAAAGTACTAGAATAACTCCTTTCAGCTTCACGCCATGTATGCAATTCGCCAACGTCGTGAGAACGACGGTCGAACCACGAATCCACTCGAGCCATCCTCATGTGTGAAGCTTAAGCAATATATTTCACGTCATGGCTTATTAATAACGTCTACAATACTATCCTAGCTATTACATTACATAATTTATAGCCCAAATCCTGCCGTACTAGCGTTTCCTCTCCCTAGGTTGGATTAAAGTGTTTGGAGCGCAAGATGAGGGCAATATCTAATATTTCCTAGGTTTGGTTAAGAAGAAACACATTTGGATTCCTAGTAGACGCACGGGAGTATATTTATTATTTTAGTATTGAAAAGGATAATACTTTTCTTTGGTTCTGGAGTAAATTCGGTGAGAGAAAGTATGTTTCCTATTTTTCGCAGTAAAGCCGGGAATAAGACGCGCCCGGCTTTATTAAGTCAGAAATGGAAATAAAAAATTTCTTCGTGGAAGGTATGTTACACTTACTGTATTTCTCATATCTATTTCGAAAACACTCTAACTTGCATTACTAATACAATAACCAATAAAACTGATTCAGTTACTTTAGAAAAATAAAGGAAACCCATCATGAAAACAACAAACGGTTGAAAATACTAGCAGTAAACTCGTCTAACTTTTAAGTAACAACTCTTTTCCGGACCAGCAGTCAATATTGCACAAGTATTTTTGTCGAGGAGGGAGTGCGGCCGACAGGTCATCTGGAACAAATCTTCAACTAGCTCGACTCGAATCTAGTTTAGTGGCATAAATATCTTGGAGCTCCGCAATATTAACTATCAATTTACTCTATCTGGTATTGATATAATTGCTGAAGAGAAGATAGATCTTTAATTAAAATTATATGACTAGAGTATAAATGCGCCATACATCGAAATTAAGGAGTATTACATTTTTTAAATTCTGTTTCATTCTTTAAAAATTGTGTGTCGAAAATTCAGATTACGGTACGTTTTTCAAAAACATAATTTGGTTCGTTTTTATCAATCTTCTTTTAGCTCCTTTAAATCTGCGACACGAAGCTTGTAAGAACCGTATTTGCATATTCCAGTGATTTTAAAATCTGTTCAGAATCTGATAACAGGCACGTTCGCTCGTGATTACACCAATTGCTTCTCGCAGCCGATTGTGTTTACGATACGGCTTTGTACGGTACCTCTAACAATATGCCAGAATTCGACTCAGAAATTGATATTTCAGATGGAGTTCATAGAATAAGTTCTACAATCTCTCTAATATAACTATCTTCATCATTTATAGCAAAACAAATTGAGTGTATTTTTAAAACTCCCGTACAAAAGTATTTTAAGATACTTTAGACCTTCGCTAAGCCTTTATCAATGATAAGATCTCAAGCAAAAAACCAGTCAGTCAAACTAGATTAGATATTTTTATATAAACCCACCGAAATTTAATTTTTGACACCGAACACGATACAAAACTCTTAAAAAGAATGTTTGGAAAAATTTAAGCTTCCGAAAGTTAAATGGAAAAGTTGGCTACTCAAATTGACAGTGTCGCTGGGTCGACCCGACCCGAACGGGGTTAATAAAATCGGTTTGTGACATGGAAGTAAAGTGTTATATCTCTATTACGGCTATAATAAAATAACTTTATGCTAAATTTTGTAAGCGGAGGACGTCTAACTTCTGTTTGGTCGGGATTATTTGTTGAGTCCCTCTAATCATTGTGTATTCTCGGCCATAAATTCTAAAATTATAGCCGCGTTCTTGGACAATGGGGAAATATAAGGAAGAGTGCCTTTGTAGGACAAAGCTTAAACGTTTTATTTTTTGCATTAATCTTAATTTATCTTTTAAATCTTTTACTTTCATGTAAACAATGAAACTCGAACAATGTAGGTACCTACGACATTCTTATATCGAATATTTCGCATCAGGAATTTCCAAAGGAATCGTTGTGAGCGCACCTAAGCGTTTGTTTGTGGATGGGATTTTTCCCGGTAACAAGTAATAAAAAAGTCTTAATACTTGAGGCTGAGACGGGCAAGTGAAAGTTAACCGGACTCGACGAGCAATCAAGACTTTGAAAAATTAAGCTCTTAATTAAAAATGAATTCTTAAACTTGGCTTGTTAATACACGGAAAATATTTGCAAGGCAACTAAAGGGAAAACCAGGGAAAGTTCTGTTTATTTTGGTCAGCATTGGATTTACATGGAGAAGTTTTCGTATGTTTTAGTTAGTACTATTTTCTGGTGTCACAGATTAAATAACGACAGTGTTGTTTGCTATGTGCCGCGGGTTCGATTCCCGAACGCAGCAAATATTTGGGTGACCTACAAATATTTTTTTCTTGGTCTATGTTTGTGTGTTACAAATCAGTATTTATAAACGTACGCGCGCCTACACAATGAAATCCTTTCAGACATTTCAACCTATACTGAGCATAAAGTTTTTTTATTTATGCCTCCTTGAAAAAGCTTTCAAAATAATCCGAACAGATGGGCTAATCTGAACAACATCTCTTGAAGCTACTTAAAATAAAAAGAGTTCTGTTCCATCTGCTTCTGTTTTTACTTACTTTAAAAATCTTTAAGTGTTACCAGAGCAGGTGAAATCAGCTGAACTTAGGACTAAAGTTTTAAGTGGATTTTTTATATAACTTATAAGTACACAACTTTCCTTTTGCATTCATTCTACTACTTAAGCACAATGCTCGTCATTATGCTTTTAATCTCATTGTAATCTATACAATATTTTAATAAATATGGATATTTCATTATACTTCTAGTAAACATTTTAGCTATTTCAAAGTTAATTTCATCTCATTGTTTTGTTTAAATATTTAACGCTCTAAATAAACGGCTCACATGAAATATTAAACACACGAAATCTCAAAATAATAATCGTTTATTTCTGTTTATCCGTAGGTTAGACATCGTTAACGACACGTGCAACGCACGCACCTACATAATGGCAGACGAACACAGAATAATAAGTTTATGAAGTGCTAAGCTATTCGCATACTTTGGCAGACACTGAAGCGCACGAAGAATTGTATGACACTCACGCCAGAGAATTCTTCAATATACCTACGCTTTTCATTCTATACGCCTTTAATCCAAATCAGTAATATACTAGAACATATCAGAGTATCTAATCTCCATAAGTAATTATGATTTGTGACAAAAAGTATTTTTAGTATTTTTTCATCTTTCACATCGTATATCCGAGCATTATGTATGTGCAATTTCTTACGCTTTATCACTCCATTTGTTAACTACTCCATGACATCTGCAGAGATCGTGCATCATCGCAACAATGACAGCTCCAGATATAGACAGATGCGATTGCCTCACTTGCCCTGCTGTGACGTGAGTGAATAATTGGTTTGCCCGTGTAAATCATGTGCGAAAAACAAAAGTTTACAAGTGCACTGACTAAAAGATAACGTCTTTTCTGTTGGCCCCTTGCCTGAGTTGAAACGACTTGTACTCGAACAGATGTTGTATGGTGTACAAGGACTTAAGAATTTCGTTTAAACGTCTCCTTCGGTACAAGTTTGAAACGAAAATGAACTCTTCATAGAAAGAAAGCATAACTAAACGTAGAAAAAAGTCTTGTACTGTTAAAGTATTAAAACATATAGCAGTGGTTTAGGCATTTACAAGAAAGTTGCAAGTTGTAAGAATTCACGCTCAGAAATGTTGCTTAATGACGCTCGCAGGCGATAGACTCGTCGCTTTTCAATGAGTTACTTTGTTTCAAATTACTTTGCGTGGTCATTACTCTGTTAAGGGCTCTAAGTAAGGTGTTTACTTGCATTATAATGTATTTGCTGGCAGATGAAATGAACAAATCATTACAACAACAGAATATCGAAGGTGAGCTTTGATAAAAATGTTGTGATTGCTTGTGAGAAAACAGTTCGCGGAAATTCGATCAATAGGAACATTTTACTTCCCAGGAAATACTGGGACAATTTAATGACATCAAAAAAAGGAGACGCGATATTTGCTACGTAAATTACTGGACCATCACAACTTTTCAACGAAAAGCAACACAGGAGAAATCGTCGGAAAAAACCTATCAAAACTTGAGAAAATTCAATAAGGGCACTTGGAAAGTTTGTTAAAGGAAGTAGCGGGAATATTTTTATGAAAAAAAAGGAATCTCAATTTGTGTCGCCGGTAAAATAAAAATAACGCGGAAACCCTCAAGGCTTGGCGGGAGGAATCGAGTTTGTTTGTCAACTTTGTCTGATGATGTCCTGTTAAAAATATTGCGATTCATTACCATTACAAACAAGTATTGTAATTTTTTTCTAAGAAGACAACATAGCCTGTGTAAACTTTGCTCCACTGAGGTAAAAAATAAAGAGCAAAGCTGAAGGAACGATGCTTGTTACACAGGCATGATTCTTTGAAGATATATCCAATTTTCCAGTAAACCTTATAATGCTCTCGGCTCTCCTAATCGTGGATGTTAACACGTTTTATTAAATGGAATCCATAAGCAAAAGTCTTGAGAGCTGAGAATATTCTCAGAACCTGTTGGTATCATAATCATGTCAGATGATATAAATATCTTGTCGTAATGTTCCATTACTCACGAATTCATAGCATCATGTTTTTATATTATAAATCCAAGAAACGCATGTTTTTGCATACATTTTGTTTGTTTTAAGTCATAAAAAATATAATAAAATGAAATAAGTTCAAGCGAGTATAAACTGCGCATGTTTTAAGATAAGCCGACATGATTATGATCTAAAACAAATTTCGCTATAGAAAGTTTAAACATCTGCTCACTGAAAAAATATGATTTACTTACTGTAATAAACCGCTTTTTCTAGAATATGAAAATGAAGTTTATATTAAACAATATTTTTCTTATACATAAGCCCATAATAATAAAACGTATTTATTATTACAATGCATAAAAAGAACTATATTTGCTTCCTGGTAGACTTGTTTGGATTTATAATCCACAGCTGGCCTTTTTAAAATGACAGATCTGAATCAAACTGACTATATTTAGTTCACTCATAATTAAATCCAACTATACGTTGACTGCAGCATATCAACACTTAGAGCTATATTAACATTCAACCTCTGGCTATTCTATACCATAAATATAATTATGTATATGGCAGGAAGGCCGATTTGCAAGAGAATTTGCAAGATCGATCGGCCAATCTGCCTGAAAATCGGACATCTTCAGGTGCTTAAGTTCAGACGGATAGGCACCCCATACGTTAGTATATCGGTAAGCTTAGTCCGATACGTTTGTCAATTAATCACTCGTCCGTATGAAAGTGGAACTCCTAGTAGTTGGGATTTAAAAAAAAATAACGAAGATAGGAAATTTAAACGGTTCATACTGTGGAATTATTTTATTAAAGTCGCCATAATAAATACACCGTAACAAATCACTTGTGACGCTTCATATAAAACTTTATAAAACCAGTAATCGAAGACTGTATTGCTTCTCAATAAACTTAGCAACATTTATAAGTTTAACGCAGCAACTAGCGGACGACCCACAAAGTTTTATGATACAACTTAGACACTAAGTGCGTCACACTAAATCTAGAAAGTTCGATAATAAACCAGAAACGTCCAGACTGTGACAAACATTGTATTATCTATACTAATATTATAAAGCTGAAGAGTTTGTTTGTTTGTTTCTTTGTTTGAGCGCGGTAATCTCCGGAACAACTGGTTCGATTTGAAAAATTCTTTCAGTGTTAGATAGCCCATTTATCGAGGAAGGCTATAGGCTATACACCATCACGCTAAGACACACTGAAGCGGAGCAGTAACCAAAGATGCGTGTGAAACCACTGGGGACAGCTAGTGTTATAATAATTACGTGATAAAGTTTAATAATTACAGGTAATTGCGTTCATTTGACTCACGCTATGGATTGTGAAGGACGTCGAAGCTTTGCGCTCCATATGGGACTTACCTGAAAACAAAAACAAAATTTTTTTAGTACTAAAGCAAATATCCTATACAAAGATAATTTAATAACTTATACGGTAAGATCCAAGAGCTTTTTCCCCTTTATCTACACAATAAAGGTAAGATGACTCTCAATAGTCTTAGTTTATATTATACACTAACAGGACCTAATTCTCGGGATGTATATACATGTATATATCGACTTAACATAACTATGAGCTTCAGTAAATATACGCAAAATAGGTCTCACACGTGTGGCTTATTATTACGCGCCTAAATATTATAACACACAATGTTTGCGAAATGAAAAGAAAATTAATGGTACTAAAAAAGTGATCATGCCAACAATATCGAGGCTCCTTGTCTAAAATGAAAAATGTACAGACGGCAGCAGATCAACCTTTCCCGAATCTGTCAAATTTTACCAATTGAATATTAACCTTCCGGTATTGTGATGAGCTTCAAAATCTATTAAATAAATTTAACAGTTAGAGGTAGGTTGATGTGCTGGCGTCTCTTTATAAGTTAAAGTCAAAAACTTACATGATAATTTGATATTGAGCATCTTTGATAACGGCAAGACAATTAGTGACGTGCCGAGTTTTATCGATTACCGAAAAACAACGGATTACTCTCGTCGTGCCGAATCCGATGCACGGTCGTCCCCAACGCCATTAATCAAATCACGACTATGCGGTTTAATGGCAGACTAATTACAGTTTGCGCGCGAATCACCTACACATACCGTCGCAGTAATTACTGCATTAACTCGACTGCGGAAACGCTTAATACGGGATAATGCTGATTACATATCGCAATGCGGGTGCTAACCAAAAGTTTGCCCAGCTCGACCGTCAATCAAATGTCGAACGCAACATCATTCTATTGTGATGTCAATGAGAGCGGTCCATGTCAGGTACGTTACTCCCAGATAATCGTATGACCCGCATTTTTGTACTGTGTCACGGGTTTTACAATTTAAAAAAAATATATGACGTAAATGATCTCTCTAATACTCCTCTCATAGTCTTTATTACGCGATATAAACTACAAGTTAATGTGTATTTAAACAGACAAGTAACGTAGGTAAACAATCTAGCCATACTCAGCTAATATTAAATTTCAACAGATGAATAAGCACTTAAAACAAAAAAGAAGGACATGAATTAGTTTTTTTTTTGCTAAGATTACAGACAAAAAAAATACTCCCTACTTATTTCCTAGAAGCTAGAAATTCAAATGAGTAATTGAACCGCAAGCATAATCGTTATTTATCGACACAAAAACATGACTAGCCGCAATTGAAACCGAAATCCTATACCGCTCAGTGCTCCCCGTAGCCCCATAAAGGAGGTGATAAAATGCTGCCACCCCTTAACGTTTACCTCAGAATGCCGCTTATGGATATTTACCTACCATTCACCATCGTAATGAACTTGGGGTTTCATTGGCTCATTGAATTTGACAGTAAAACTACGTTCTACTGGGTCATTATATCGTTTATTTTCTTTATACTATAGAATGAAGAATAATCATTTTCACTTAAACAATAAGATAAGTTGTAAAAAGTCTGTACGAATATTTTATTCGTTCTATTTAAGTAAGTAGTGCGTGGGAGGACAATTTTTATTATTCATATCAAAATCTTAAGTTCAAGTTATAATATAAAAATGTCGTAATACATTTTCATTGACAATTAACTTAAGTTTTGTCTATAAACTTTTTCTAGATGAACAGTTCAGTCCAATGACGATAACCTGCATTCGACATTCTCGTAATGAACTCTTGAAAACCTAACAATAGATATTAATTAGATCCAGCAAAGCATTGTAATTGCAAACTAATACTCTGATACGCTACAATAAGCATAACATTACATCTGTGCATTTTAGTTGGAACTCAATATACAGAGTAGTTAGCACATGGAGTGTTTGAATAATCTACACGACGATGATTTCAAAAAGTCAAAGAATATTGGTCATTAAATTTGTTGAATAAGATATTAAATAGTATAAATCCAACCAAAAATCATGTAACTAAAAATACATATATCGCTTATATTAATTGACGAATGTAATTTTTAACGTAATTCTGAAGTCAATTGTCCACAATCTACAGTGATGTGTAAGTATACTTATATATAAAGCAAATTCTTTTAATTTAAAGAATATACAGAAGACAAACCAAAGTACTTATGTCAAAATATGTACATATGTACATGTATGTTTGAAGTGTCATGCTTTCTCAGAGTTGAAATCTTATCACTCTGTTAACTTACTCCTCCATGTTCACCACACGAGTATTATGTCAACAAATTCTAAGAAAGCCTTGATAATAATTGCTAGCTTAGCAACACGAGTACGTGACCTATCTCATTAGGGTATCGTTTAGACAATTTAAATTGGACACTACATTGCGGCACCCTAGTTAATAACTGCCATATGAATTTGACCCTTTAATAGAGTACCGATGAGCATCGATTATTTCCCGGATCCTATTAAAAGAAACGATTTGTTTTGCTAACGAATGGTTGTTTTTTTGACATAAATATCTAAGAAACTATATACATAAGTATAATAAGTATCACGAGAATCGTGATGTTATCAAACAAAACTCATTTACATGTGGGTGTGTGTGTGTATGTGTGTGTGTGAGGGTGTGTTTGAGAGTGTGTGCTTGTGTGTGAGAATGCGTGTGTGTGTGTGGCATCTTAGCTCTTAAACGGATGATGAACTGATTCGGATGTGGGTTTCCAGCGGTAGTTCTTAGACGTCGTTTTTTAGTTATAAGCTCTTTTGCCAACATCAGTAGGGATTTAAAACATAAAACAAAAAATATTATGGCGGCTTTGGATTCGTTTGTGGTCTTTTGGGTGTCAAGTAATGCAGTAAGTTTTCGATCACTGCCGGTACCTACACAGGCGCCGTTAGTTTATTTGTTTATTCTTGTTTGCGTACGTGCTTTCAGTATTTGCCTGGTTCCTGCTAAAAGTAGCAGAAGTAAATGTTTGAGTAAGGAAGTCTTGTTGTCTTTGTGCCGTTTTTGCCTTGCAAAGCTTGCTTTAACATAAGTAATGCTTGACCTTTTCTTCAAGTGCAATTGCCTGTTTCATAAGTGGATGGTCGGTAGCAAGTCGAGCTGTGTAATGTATTGATTTGCAGGTGAATTAAAACATGTCATAGATTGAAGTCATTTCTAGTGTTTTTTTTTTTGGAAGTCATAAAACTTAGAATTGATAACTTATCTCACACTTTTTTCAACATAGATATTCAGCATGATTTTGACGATGATACTAAGCCCTTCAAAAATAACATATATTTTTAAGTACTTCAAGAGTTTTTTACCAAGCAAAATATACTGTAGGTAATAATAAAACGAAGTAGGAAACAATTAACTCGGTTAATTTGATTTTACCGTGCGTGGTCCGAGAAAAAAGCTAACCACAGTCGGTCTACGAGGTTAGTAAACATTGTACCTCCACTACTAGGTACTCAAGTATATTGCAATTTGCTGGGTCAAACAAGTAAAGTAGATTTTAAAGCTCTCAGTAGCTTTGAAACCTCAAAAATATTGACTTACTTTACAGCAATGAAACAAGCTGTGACCTGCACAGTATTAAAACTAAATTAAAAAAATATTACCTTCAAAAATGTATCCCAGTTTTACCAGATTTCAAAAATTATGTTAACACAATTTATTACTCACTAATTGCAACAACACAAAAACAATATAATTATATACAATGTGTTCTAATCGACTTATAGCAGAATCCACAGTGTACATTACGAATAACTCATAACGATAACACAAGAGAACTAATTTCGGTAAAACAAATCATGTTAGTTCAATGTAACAGTCACTCACAATTTAATATTTAATAAGTACTAAAGCAAAACTAATAGAATTATCACGCGACACTACTATAATCAGTTTCAATCAAATTTATACGACACAGTTCAAGAGACATGCTTGAAGGGTTGGCACGGATAATAATATTATTCTGCTTAGATTAATACTATTGTTTATTTTATTTCATGCAGATAATGAGCTACATTACCAGGTAATGTGAAATAAATTGCAGACAAACTTTTAACTGTTCAAGCGCATAGCGTTAAATTGTTTGAGTTTTGTGCTATCGATACAATTTAGAACACAATAAGTAGAAAAATCGTCAAAGATAAGGGGTATAATGTACAACAAATCTTTTGTCCCGATTGATTTCGGCTTTACCAGACGACCAGACAGTTTTACTCCAATCGTCTAAAAGAAATCGTAAACGTTCGCAATGGGGACCGAAATGACAGATGGACATATTTGGAGTAACGGAACGTACTCAGCCAGACAGATCTGCAATCGAAATAACGGACACTACGAAGTACGGACGTGTGTATTTCCCTCAATAGATAAACAGTTGAAGAATGTTTCTGAAGTACGGTTTTATATGTATGTTCCGCCTTATGAGGTTTCGTGATCAAATTAAGATAAATCATACTTATCAATATAATCGTTTCGATATTCTCTGAAAAGTCCAGCGAGCGCAATTCCTGAGCTCTTAGACTCTCAGTACCAGCAGTTCCACTGATACGAAGTTTGAATGCTTATAGAGAGAGACATCCCTAGAATCCCTAGAAGCAGTAGGTCTTCTAATAATTTTTTTTTTAAATACTGAAACGAATGGTGTATAAGTTCTTTGAGGAATGTTTTTATAGACATAATAATGTATAGATGTCATGTCCAGAAAATTCAAAGAAATGTACTCGTTAATGGTAACATAACAACAATAAAGTACGTAAAAGAGTCACATTCGTCTGTTCTTAGTACTTACATATACCTTAAAAAACGAAAAATGTAGAAAGACAAAAAGCCGTTTCTTAGAAAAGACATGTTTGTACTGGAGATATTCAAAAGCGTAAGAACGATGGTATCGCGCTTTTCTCCTGCGCTAACTTACTGTAGCTAACAATTGAAAAATTAATTAAGTGTTTTATAGTACAAAAATGAAAATTAGTAGCCTACTTCTGCACTGACTAGCAAACCATCACTTATATGTTTATAAAAACTACAAAATATAAATACAAATGGCAATGGCGACCCAGTGTTAACGACCCCGACAATCATAAGCCGAGGTCAAACCAAAGTGCATGCATTTTTTATCATTACCGCAGATCTAGCTAAAAACGGTGAAGGAAAACATCGCAATTATTCAAACAAAACAGAACCTAAGTATCCAAAGCTATGTGACAAATTCCATCTCTTTTTTGAGAATTCCTATAGACTGTAAGAGAAAGATTGTAAGAGAAAATACCTAAATATGAACATATGTATGTGGAGATAAGATTGGAGAAAAGAACTTAGTCAGTTTACAAACAATACATTAGATTCTCAATTTTCTTTTTTTTTTTTAAACACAACTTGACAGAAAACAACTTGAAGAAACCTGAACTATAAAGTCTAAAATCACCAACCCGCATTCGGCAAGCGTGGTGATTGCAAGGTGGTCCTCCTTCGTATGAGAAGAACCTGTGCCCAGCAGTGAGACAATAATAACGCTGATGATGATGATGACATTAGAATCAATGGGTTTAGTTGACTTAAATATTAAATTAAGTCACCTTGACTGCTTGAGACAACTCAACTGATGCAGCATTACATATTTACATTCAATAGTAATAGGATCGTTTATTTTTCCATCGCGATGAGTTCTCAGTGGATCGGTTATCTCTCGACGAAACTAATTGGCTTGTTAGTGACGACTCCGTAACAGATTGTATCGGAACGATGTGCATTCTGCAGTCACTGTTGCTGTTATTTATTACAGTTGAATTATCTGTAAGGAAACACACGTTTCCTAAGACGTCACTAAATTGAGAGTTGATTAACATGTATGTTCAAGTTGTTCTAAAAGAATTTAAAGCTAAAGGAGAAAATTTACATAATCTTTCTTGACTATTTTACAGGATTTGAAAAACTTATGTGAGAATTAATTACAGTACTTAGTCACGCTGTTGAACCAAAGATATGCTAACTCAAGCCAAGGAAGGGAAGGTCGAGAAATAATTTCTGGCCTTATCACAAGGAAAACTCCCCGTAGTCTAGTTAAAAAGTAGTTTATGTCGTTTTCCCTGACACTTACTTTCCTGCTTCAGTCAGGTGTCTGTTGAAGGAACATGTGCGCAAGATTGATCATTTAACGGTGTCATCTATTTTAATAAAGAAATTCAAAATACATCTACAAAAGGTGATAAACAAAAATATAAAAACAAGGAATTGAGAAACTCCTCAATTTTCTGAGGTCTGTTAAAAAGGAATACATTCCCTTGATCAACCAAAACCCAAAATAGAAATGTGATGTGCAAACTTAAGCATCAATAACGCCAGTTAATACCAGCTTACTAAATAATTTCACTCTACATGACCGAACCTGCAGCAAAGTCCACTAAAATTGATAGGAAATTAGTACGTCGGGCCGGCGGGAGCTCTGCCAATGTCCACATAGAATGCTAGTGGATAATGAAAATTAATAAATTTTACGGGCTAGCTACTTCACGAGCGAATTAGCCTGAACTAAACAGGTGGACGAGGTTCGAATTATGCTAATAGGTCGTATAACGCATGCGCAGGTAAACACATATCATTAAGGTTTTGCATAATACAGAGCTGGCGTGTTGCTCTGTTTGTACACTGTAAGCATTTTGGGGTGCACGGAAAAATTAAAGTTTGGTGAGTGTCACCATATTTCTGTAGTTTTAACAAAGAAAACAATGACTGGGTGCTAATGAGCGCCTGAAATAACAGAAAAATGTCACCGTACAAAATAACAGTAGGTATTTGATATATTTTTTTTTATAATTAGTTTCTATACATGGCGTTGAAATGCAAAACAAGATTTTCCCCGAATATAATTTCTAAAATAGACAAATAGGACAGTAGTAACCAATCCCTGAAATTTCTTGCATGAAAAAGTTAAAATAAAAACACACAAAACCCGTTGGTGACACAAGCCATCTAGACGAAATGAAAAAAAATCCTTGGTTTCTGGATTTGAGCTTATTAGAATGTTTGGACAACTGCCATATAAAAATAAACTTCGAAACATGTTGTTGACCGGTCAGCAGTTATCAAACTATTCGTATACTCAATTCAACAGTCATTCTGAGAAAGAATACGTCTAATAAAAAAAACTCTTCCGCATGTTCTCAAACAACGCGATAAAGAAACCGCGATCCGAATGGCGACCGAAAACAATTGAGAGTACTTACTTCGTGCACATTTTCCTTGCGCGATAACTACCGGCATATCGAACTACGTTTTATAAACAATTTTAATCGTCGATTGTTCCGGCTCTTGGTTACCACTTGCGTCAACCCATTGTTCAAACCGCAGATCAAGGAACTTTTATGTACAACTGGCTGTCGTACATCGCGCGCATTGTTCACAGATTGAAAGCCTCACTCCGAAACTGGCGCGGAATGTATCAATGTCAGCGGATAAACGGTAGCGGACAATCGTAGTAGAGTCCGGATTTCAGCACGAAATGAAACTTCGCAGAATACTTAAGTGAAAAGAAAAAAACAGTAAGAATAGTTTGGTGTCAGATGCAACGACGGCGCGACGGTTCGTGGTACGAGTCTGTTTGAAACTTTGGATGCTACTGGAGGCTGGCTCGACTATTGTCGCCGAGTTCCACGACTTATATTAAAAAGTAAAGCTCTACGTATATCAATTCGCTACGATAAAGCATTTGTCGCGTGTAGGTGATATGAAATGTTTATGTTGGCGAAGGATTGGCAATGTTTCAAGTTAGTAATGTTTCAAGTAGAAAAATACATTTTAATTCACTTACTTCAAAACTGACACAGCACATCGCATACATGGAAATTGTCCTTCACCGCACTAGTGCAAAAACGATTACACATTTTTTTTTTATATTTCCTCAGGTAACTTTGTTTCTATTAATCTAACCAGATTTTTAAATGCTATTTGAATCTATATAAAGAATGATAAATTGATTTTTAAATTTCAAAATAAAAATATTGAATTTACAAAAAAAGCCAATGTGTGGGTGCCTTCGCCAGACTGTCAACTTGCAAATAAAACACGGTAACAGAAAAAGATAATTTTATGACAATTACTTTACGTTGATTCTAGCGAAATTAATGTCGTTTTTGTTTTTCCTGTTCTCAGCTCCATCGCAAACATTTTTGCATGTTCTCTTTTCAAATTTCAACAAGGAGTAACTTAGAAGAAAATTACTTAGCAAATATTTTATTTAGGGCCAGTTGCACAGGTTGCTGAAAAGTTCCAAATAGTTTATCTGACATATAATTTCATACAAATTCGGTTCCATTTTTTAATTTGTCTGGTAGATGGTGGCTATCCGTAACCTGTGAAATTGGTCCTTATGAATACTAAAATTGTAAATTCACCAGAAGTTCTCAACTATATAACGCCTCGACTGTAATGACAAACTTGTACCAAAATGTTATTTTTTTTAATTTCTCAAGAAATTGTAGTTGAGAAGCCGCCCTAGATGAACACATTACTTATACTGACGTAAGTATAAACAAGTTACAGAGTGAATCGTAAGCACTTGACAATGAAACGCAACTTTAACTTACTGGGCATTAATGTTCATTTCGTATATTTCGGTCACGCTTCGGCACAATGAAACTCTTCACAAAGTGTTAGAGCTCGATTTGGGAAGGCATCCCCAAAAGTCGATATGACATTCCCGTATCGATAAGCCGCTAACGTGAGGAGCGTTAAACGTTTTGGACCCAACATTGTTTACAGAAATTTGGGTCATGCCCCTTCAGGATTAGGTTTAAAATCCTTTATGACTATCGGGCAATGTTTATTTTTATTTAAAATCGCGGTGGCGCTCAATGCTGTGTGAAGTGAGATTTATTGCGATTGTGAAACAGTTGCGTTTTGCAGGCGGGCCCGTGTACTCTATATGCATGAAGGCACTCAGCAGTCGTGGAGAATATTAATTGTACTCCATTGAGAGATTCCAGAGCGCGGCGTCTTTATTTTTGAACAGAGGGAGACTTGTTGCTCCGCTCTCGTGCGAAGGTTGACCGTTCACATGTTGCGCTGCACATTCGTACGCAATACTTTGTTGGCAATGCTTTTGTTCTATTTACACAAGTTAGTACTCAATACGGGAGGGATACCTAAATATTGGCTGTGCACACTTAATAGAGCAGCACACTGCGTAAATAATTTGAACGTGGCGCGTAAAACGTTATCCCCCGGGTGCCGGAATCAATAAACGTTCAAGACAACGTCGACATGTGTCGTAAAGAAGACCATTTATGACACTCAATAATCGTAAATAACATGAGCTATAATTCCGATACTCCATAATAATGAGTATTATTACTGTGTTAACCTAGGAGCAGTGTTTATGCGGTTCCTGTTCATCGGCAATGGAACAGTTATTTGTTAACGGCACTCGATCGCTGTTTAGCTGTCTCGTAGGCACCCATTGACCCGGCGGCAGGTACCCTTCAGCTTGTCTCACCCGAGTGCCACAAGTCACCGCTCCCTTGCACGTGACCTCTCTATAGGGTCTCATCAACTTCAAAGGTAATCTGCCCTGGGACAGCTGAGAGCGATTTACATCCGGACGTCCTGTTACGCTACATACATGTGTAATCAGTTCGATTTGGACGTTATTGAAGTGGAACACGTAATATATTGAGAAGTCCAGGTATTGTATTTTAATATAACATTAACTTATTATTTTGAAATCACAGAACAAAGCGCATAAAATGGAGAAATTTGCTGATTAATCATGAGCTTAAAACGGTAAGTGTAAAGTTTCTAAAGAAACGTTATCGCTTCGTCGATCTAAGAACGAGCAAGTGCCATTATGGGAGATCAAAGTTCAATACCGACTTGTATTCAAAATACAGAGAAAAGCTCTTCCATCTCAATTTACAATTCTTACTGTACTCCATTACATTAAAATATAAAACAAGTCTTAGTGTCAATGACTGACGTACCGCAGACAGCTATGACCCCTTCATCTTCACATTATACTACTACCAACCTGTACATACTAAACAGGCTTAACAAAACCAGATATCAACCTTTTGTCTATTGAAATAAAACCGAATTTGGATTGTATTGTGTATGCATAATATATGCCTTTATGAGCTTACATTCAATTAAAGGACTGTCTTCGAACGTCGTACGATATTGAAGGGTCTATTGGAGTTGAACATGGTTTCGTAAATTAGCATATCAGATGAACAGTGACGTCACTAGGTGTAAACAATTGAACAACGATATGGAATTGTGTAATGGATGTTATATCTCACAATGATGACTTTGTCTCCCTTGTTTGAAGGAGTTGACGCTAAATAACTGGGTGCTTAAGGTTTAGTTGTTCTGAAATGAAGTCTAGCAAGACATTTCAAATAACTTAACAATTGGACAGTTACTACTGTTGTTTCCAGCATGCTTCTCATATCAAGCAGGTTTTTGACTACGACAAACAAGCCGCACCTATCATCAAAAATAATCAAATATGTGAGTAGTTCTGTCATCATTATGTCTTCATGTGTAGACTTTTGCTTCACACCGGGCACAGATGTCATACTAGTATAGCATATTTTTGTCCTATTGTATTCGGATGACATGTATTTTTAGTAGAAAAAACATCTTAAAGCGCTCGAATAAATCGAAGAAGTGTTCAAAAACTTTCAACGTAGAGTCCTCGGTTGCTTTAAAGTCCTACCTGAATAAATGTTTTCATAGTAAGTTCAATAAAAAGGAATAGAAAAAAGGCCCAAAATAAAAACCAAGAATTTAACGCGGCGCCTCTTGGAATTTAATTAGAAAGATCATTGATTCCATAACGCTTGGTAAACAGTAGACTTTCAAGCGGTTTAATTCTTTAAGAAAGTTCTATTGTCGGATCAAACTCTGTCATGAATGATAATTCTTATAAACAGAGGCCCGCATAATTTTAATGGCAAAATTCTTCATTTACATTTTTATTAATGGTTGGACATTGCATGTTTTTATGGTACACAAAGTGCGTGAGGGGTTGATTTTGTACTTAAAATTATAAATATACTGGATATTAATTAGCTTGAAGATAATTACAACATGATATTTTCTTCAATTTTTGTCATATTCTAGCAGTTTGTTATCCATACGTTGCTTGGTTCATTCTGTTTTGCACACAATGAAGAAGTAGATAGTACATACAACGCATAATAACCTATACTTAACTTCTTTTTGAGTGGGAAATTATCAAATGATGCGCTGTGGGTGCACCTGGAGGGAGTGTCAAGCTTTTACTCAATAAAACCGACTTTTGTTCCCTCTGTAGCCGTTTGTGCTAGAGCCGCGGTAACTCTTGCGAACAATCCCTCAGGATAACCTAGTACATAGTTACTTTTTGTCGTGGGAAATCGTCAAATGACTCATCCCGCTGAGGGGGCAGCTGGACGGCGTGTCTGACTCTTACTGACTAAAACCCACTATGTTCCTTCTGGAGGTCCCTGTGTTACAGGGCCACAGTAACTCTTGCGAACAACCCGGAGCCCAGGGACTTATCAGCAATCTGTAAATCTGGCCCTTAATCTGTCTAATCGAACATAAGACGCAGCGGACGGCAGTCACTGTTACGATCACCGCGACCAACGGAGCAGTTATAATATGCTAATAAGACATTAAACAAAATCATAAGTTCCTGCTAAATTACCGCATTAGAAACTAACCTTGGCATTTTATTCTCCGAGGCTCCGACATTTGACCCGAGATTATTAATACATAATTGTATATTTTTTTCTTTTTTTTTTTGTTACTGTCCTTTAGAAACTTTGCAAGGTTATTTGGACAAACAAATTGATAGTTCCTATTTTACAATGTTATACGTTATTAGTGTATGTCGACATAAACACACGTTTGGATATCACAATACCTAGTAGTATAAATAAATCGTATTTTTCTGTTTTATATGTTACAACAGTTAAATACAAATAGTTTTGAGTACATTTAGAATATCAAACTATATCACTGGCTAACATTTTTTTGGGACATGAAATTTTTAAATATATAGTACAACAAGGTTAACAGATTCATCACTGAAAAAGTTAAAACAATTGAAAATGACAACTCTGTTTATAAAAGCAAAAAAAAGTTAAAACCTGCCTCTTTTACAGCAGTAGAACAATACCCGTAAACTGACGTTTTTCAATGTAGGTCAGGTACCTTATTTCCCGGTTCTAGTTGTAATACGCGACACGAGATTTGCTTCTGTCAGATTCAGCTGCATGACCGTTGTTTGAACATTTGGATTAACTATTTCCCACAAACAAAACCCAATTACATCAACGAAGCTTTATAAATATACATACGGTTCATTAATGCCCAATTGTCGAGAAAATTTAATTTTCATATAGCGATACAGTTGCCAAGATCTTGTAGAAATTTCAATGCTAATGCCAACTTGAGAAGATGCCGTGACGCTCTTGGAAAGAATAATCTATTCTATTTTCATATATTATAGTTTGGCTTTATTATTCAGACACAGTCAACTTTTCGATAGGTAAAACAAAAAAATGTCGTCAAGAATTCGGATAGGTATCGTCTATCTTTAAAGTTTACAGCGAAACCAATTTTAAATTGGAATGTTTATAGATATTTGAATTTAAATAATCTCAAATTGGTATCAGGATATCGACACTCACAATAACAAATACAGCTAGTCCCCAAGACAAGATCTGACGGAGGAGATAAAACAAACACTTCAACAATACTAAACGGCTGAATGTTTCCAAAACAAAGTCAATTATAATCCAAACGTGTTCAGAGACAAACGACACAATAAAAAAGATACACTGTTGTTTAAAATTATCAACGCTGGACATTAAAACAGAATGTGAATGTTCAGTGTCCATTGCTGATTGCTAGAAGCTGTAAGGAACGATGCTACTACAAATACGTACAAGGGTTGAAGGTGCTAATGAATCCACTAACCACCATGTTATGGAGTGTACTGATGCTGTTCAATGAATAAACTAGGTGGCAAAGCCAAAATGTGGTCTAAAAATCAAAATCAAATTTTCTAATACTCGGAAGTACGTACAGTACCAAAATTAATTTAGAGGCTTCTAACACTGAATACTGAAGGCCGTTTACTTTAACAATTTTGATCTACAAATTCACGTGAAGAGAGAAATGTTCTCTCGGCAACAACACAGTAACCGGCTTTAATGTAGTTATAATAAAGCTCTCGGTAATCAAGCCGCTGCTTTGTCCCAGCTGTCAACTTATCTGATGTAAATTAATTACAGTAGCTATCAATCACGAGACGACAAACTGTTTCAGTGTAATCGTTTCGACTACATGACTATATTATTGTGGCACTTGCTAACAAGTAATCGAATTGAAACGATTGACTCGATGTTTGATATTGTAGGCGGAGACTACAAGTAGTATCTTACTCCAAGAATAAATTGTTATCAACGTGTCAAATTATTTGTAAGTTTAAATGAAATATTTAGTTAAAAAAAAATTGCATCTCGAATTTGAGGAAAGATTTCTGTTTGTATAATATTTTTCTTCCCAAAACCAAGAACATGCAACACCTATCATGAAAACTTATTAAAATAATGTATGCAAATGATAACTGTCCGTATATTACAGCTGACTGTACCGTCCTAAATACAGTGCGTCCATGATTAACGATTTTGACGGGTAAGCAATAAAAAATAGCAGAGCCGAACTCTGTACCAATTACTTCGCACATTTTAGTATTATTTATGAAAGCAATGACATCGTTTTGATAGTTATTTTCGAACTTTTTTGGGCACAAAGCCGGCTACGCAATTAGTCAACGTCTGAATATTTTTAATAGGCAAATGTATGATCGTTTGGATGTAAGACGAAGATTTTATTCATATTAATTTGAATATAAACTGTATTAGATTCATGGGCCGAACAACTAATTAATACACTTCAAAATGACATGTGGCTGTACAAGAAAGGGGTAAACATTTTCTGCTATGAATGACATGTGCTACGCGAGAAATGCGTAGGCGCTGACGTATAATAAAAGAAAATAATGTTCTACATTCAAAGTTTGTCGCGTCGAGCATCAACATTCCAAAATTAAACGAAGCAATTAACTATTAAATAGAAATGAAATATTTGCTGAGATAAATCGCATAAATCTAGTCAACACGGCGATAAACTAAGTGGGCAGATTTGCAGACAGAAACTATTACACTTAATTGAAACTAATAACTAATGACGTCTACATCATAGGCTGTCAGTGCACACAAACATCGATTACTCTATCAATATAAACGTCCCTAAACAATTGCATGAGATGATAATAAATAATTTATGTGACCGCAGTTACATACCGTTCTGATTGAAACTAATGGCGTTCTATATTGGTAGCTCATTCAGTTAGATCGGTCTATTTAGTCGTATTGATTCGGGAATTACAACATTAATAAAGCATTCGTCTTCGCATGTGTGAGCGACGAATGCGCGTAATAATCCCGGCCCTGCCCTTATGACAATGTCCTTTTTGCGGCCGTTTACACTTAGTGAAGTCAGCTATTTGCCAATTGTCTATTTCATAATTAATTTTGATATGATGTGTTACAAATACGTCTCTGGTTAACAGTATTTCGCTCTGATTTTTGGAATACAACATTCAACGTTATTATATTAAATTGTTTCAAAGTTTATTTCGGTAACGGAATGGAACTCGTTTGTAACATAGAGACATTTTGATATTATATTTCTTCGCTGAACATCATTTACCTACATGACTCTTGCTTTGACATTTATGATCTACGCAAACATTTCGTCAGACAAAAAATTAAAAACAAAAAACTATTACGAAAGGCCATCAGCGTGCATACATTATTTATGAAGTTTTATAAAAACCAACGATTCTTACGAGAATATAATAATTTATTGAGGAAACGTAGCTTGTTCAATTCGTAGGTCCGGCAGCCATCAGGCAGGTCGGCTCTTTATTGTTTCCCCAGAAGCCAGCCTCAATTGGTTTATATTGGTTGACGTAAACGCATGGCAATATGGCCGTTACTCAGTGGGTTCCATGTGTTATTACTATATGTAGGCTATAACCAATAACCATCAAGTAATTTGTGATGGCTAACGTCATGTATCGGTGTATTCCAACAAAGCTAGTACAATATATTTAATATTGTTCACGATAAAGGCTTGTCTTGGGATTTTTCAAAATTCTTATACCTACGGAGAATATGGGGTAAAGAGATTGTGAGATTTTTTAAATAGACTTCTGACACACATCACTAGTCTGACTGAATTTGCATTTCTAATAATGTCATTTACACATGTATGTAACAATATCATTAACATATCTTAGAGCTTATTAAAAAGTATCTTTACAACTCGTGAAAAATACAGCGAAAACCTTATTTAATACCGCAGATATCGACGTAAGGCACAGGCATTATTTTTCTGGTATTACTAAAATACATGGTACGTGGTATTACTAAGTACATCTCTGTAAACTTTGTGGAACTTAGTTTTGTTTTAGAGACAAAAATATCAACAAGTCAGTGACATTGAAACCAGTCAAAACTCAAACTTGAATGATGCGTCACTCGTCTTTCAGTTTCTGCACACCATGACCGCTGTTAGACCCACTTAGTTCATTGATGGAACACTTGAGCACTACTTAAATGTACCTTTTGTATACTAATTGAACGCTCAACCGTGCCTGTCGACGACAATTTTACCACTGACAATTGTTGGGCAAATTGGAACTAAAAATAGTCATTGTAAAAAGACACAAATACGAGTTGTTAAGGGACGTAGCCAAAATATAAAGCAATCAGTATCAACAACAAAAAAAAATATTTTCATTTTGGAATAGAATACTGATCTTTGAACCCGAAAAATAATGGAGGCATTAAAGGATAAGCGGGGCAGCATCCTAAGTGTAAACGAGCCTGCATATTTAAGAGATAAACAAACAAGGCCAAAACAAACCGTTCTTGACAACCGGATCCCTGCAGCGATATGCCAAACGAACCAGAAGTTCCTCAAAAAACAGTCGAACATAATTAAAAACACAACAAGTCATGATTAAACGACTTTTGTTTTAACCCCCTAAATAAGCAAATTTTACAGCTAAGGTTTCCTTAATAAATAATAAAAACACGTGCTTAACACCTAGTCCCCTAAGGTTCGATTAAAATCTCAACAAACGATTAAATACGAATATTTAAGTTCATAGCAATTTTCTCACTTGTAATGTTAATCGGACTATAAAAATTTAATTTCCACGCTTGTCCCGTGAATATTAATTAAGAATGTTACTTACGCACGATTTTTCCGTAGTAATATTTTACCTGGGGGATCTTAACGCGTCGTGTAATGTTATTTTAACGAGAAGAATTTTCTCCTTCATAATAAAGTGAAACAACATTATGTTACGTAGAGGAGCAGATATTTTATCGAGAACATTTAAGAAAGTGTTTTGAAAAATATCATGAAATTTTCTATTAAATATGGACGTAAAACAGAGATTAAATTCACCATGACAATGTCTAACGCAGTTGGCTTCAAAAAACGAGGGGTAAGTCATTCATGATAGAAAGTCAAAATTTTTATTATTTTATAATAAAAAAAAAACTGTAGAGATTAAAAAAAAATCACTTGCAGTTTTCATTTCAACGATACCTAAATCGAGCTGGAAATAAAAACAAAATTTTGCTTCTGCTAAAAGCTATCCGAGAGTTGGCTCCAAATTGGTTAGTTCCATTACAGCTAGATTTGAAAGAAATGTGTCCTTTACCACTGTTTCGTTCAACTTTAAGTTTCGAAGGTTATTTTAAATACGTCTTTTGTTTTATTTTAAAACCCGATGGTAACGCCTGTAGATGATTTGCATGATGACTCGACATTGTACACTTCGTTTGTAAATTTTCCTTCTTTACCCGCGTAAATGGAATAAATTAAAACCATTATAATACGCCGGACTCACTGCTGGGCGACCGTAACGATTTTAAGAGGTTTTGGAACAAAAAAAGATAATTTGTTTTGTTTTTAATCTCATCTGAAACGACAATATTTTGAGGACACAAAACATAATACTTTTAATGATTACTTCCGCCTTGATGGAGACGTCGAAGGTACAACTGTTCATCACACATTTTAAGTGCAATTAAATCAGAAAGACAATGACTGATCTACGCTGTCTAACCAAATAATAATAGCTTAGTCAGTAGTTGTTAATATTAGGGTACAAATTCATGTGAGTCTGAGTTCTCATAGTAAGTGCCTAGGTACTTGTGATTCAGTCCGCGTCACGCCCAGAGTGGGCGGTCTAGCAACAATAGTTGAAGGAATCGGCCCCCGGTTAACACTTATTGGTCCACATGTTTCAATTGATTCCTTGGCTAGAAACGTAATTTGGACGCAATTGCTCTTTTCTGTGATTAAAAGAAAATTACTTCAAACTGTTATTGAACTGTTGGATCGGTTTATGTTGGACGCTATTTCTTAGGAAAAGGGTTTAGTTGCCTATTAAGCTAAATGATCAGTATCATTATTTGGAAACTATTTAGCAACAATAGTTACTATCCATGTTTAGCAAACAAATATTTCTGATTAGGAGTTAAGAGGACATGTCGGTCCTATTTTAAGGTTCAACCAACGAATTTCTATAGTGAACTTTATCCCTGTATGTATATTTGTCCCGCGAACAACAAAGACGAGTTGATCGACAAACCGGTCAAAGCCACAATAAACCGCAATCAAACTTGGAGAAACTCACTTCACCGGCTTACGTTATCAACTTATGTTAAACACTAGTGTTTTCCCTTAGAATGGAAGAGTTAATTCCTGATATTCAGACGCTATGATTAACATGCGAGATTCAGGCTTTCGCTTGCTGTTGTCCGAGCAGCACCTTAACCTAGCCATAGAACCTAAAGCGTAGTTACTTAGCATAAAAACGAGTCTTAATGTAATTTATTTTATACTAGTTCATAAAGGGTTTTTGGGGTGTTCCAATCTTCCGAAAACCTACTTGATGGGAACAGCTGAATTGCATTATGTAGTATTTCTTTTTAGTAATTCAGTTTGTTGAAAATGGACTCTTACCACGGCTTCAGATAGCAGCTTTTCGATTATCACTTCATGAAGTCAATCAATATGTATCTTAATTTAAACCTAGACATCCGCCTTATCGTAACTTTAACGCGCACTTTTCTTATTAAATATTTTAGGAAGCGAACGACCGGTGACCTTCACCTATGTATAAAAACATATTTATCACTCATTAATTTAAAACCTACCTAGCAAAAACTTTATTTATTACGACTTTTTACGCAATATTCTTGTACTTTATTACAAATCTCTGAAAATATAAATATCTATTTTCAGCCAGAAACACAAAAAGACCTTTGATCTCCTAAATTAATAAACTATATTGGAAATGGAACAATGTTTTTTCCAATAAGATAATACTATCCATTCACAATGGATCTTGAAATGCCTCCAGTGTACGAATCGAATAATCCTAAGTAAAATAAGTAAACATGAAATAAAGGTATCAATCAAATCAAGCCGGTAAGATGGACATATACAACCTTTTTGGACGATAGAAAAATGTGTTCGAAAACCAAAATAATATAAGTAATGGAACTCTTTTATGTCAGTGAAGCGTACAATATTACATGTCAGTGGATTTCATTGGTTAGTAAACCAGGCGGAAGGACATTGTTAAAATTGCTGGCCGGTTACTATGTCATGTTGTTACCTATTGTATGCCATTCAGTGTAATTCGTTCGGTCTATTTATCGGGATTAGTATTGGATTTGACGTAAATTAAGATGATGAATGAACGTGGCCTGTTGCCAAACCGAATAGGTGGCTCTTTATTTAGAGCTCTGTAATCACTGAAAGAATTATACGTTTCGAATGCAACTGTATTTTAGTCAGGCCCTAGATTACTCCATCCAAGGCTACATACGGTTAGCAACAAAGCAGTTGATATTGAAACAAGGATGAACCTCTAAAAACTATTCTATACATTTATTTATGATCAGAATAAAATTCTGTATCAAAACAAACAATAGTATATAAAACTTTGTATTTAGCACCATGCGGAAACCGCAGAAAGCTGTTCATAAGGAAAACACAAGATTTACGATTTATTCAATAAAACACAAAGATAAATAAAATAAACAAAGCCGTTCGCCACCACTTATACAAGTCATTCGCAAATAAAATTCCAAAAGCCAAGACCACAGCCAATTAATCCTATGAACTTGCATCGAGTGTAAAAGAAGGGAATGTAAACGAATTCTGTTACCGATCTCGATTGTAAAATGTACCCCCGTTTGGAGATAAATTTTCGCTGTCTGAAGCTAGACTTTATTTTATTGGCGTTGTTTTACTGTTGTTTTAAACGTGCATTTTTGTTTTGGTTTTTATTCAATTAATTATGCTAAAATGGATGGATAGCAGATTCTTTTAAGAAATGTCAACAAAATCTCTGACAGTTGAATGGATGACATTAAAAAATAAAAACAGATCCGTAGTCCTGAACTAATTGAACATAGATAAATTGTGTTGCTAATTCAATTAATATCCGCAAAAACTGACAGGACAATAAGCATTTAGCAAAACACTATTAACAGTCAGTACTAGAGTACTAGTGTAGCGCCAGCCTATTTATGTCAGTCAACCGGCAACCCTTACGATGCAGACGCGGGCTACAATTCTCAATAAACTATGGCACTGCACACTGGGCCACCAGCGTCAGATTCAGTTCGCCGACCTTACATACTCAGCGACCGTATCCAAAGCTTGGTCGCCGGATCGCCGTAATTAGCTGATATTTTATTGTTTACTCGTAGTTCCCAGAAGCTTTGGATTCTTTTCCAAGCAACCTCAGACTATAGATAAATGGAGAAAAAAGGAAATGCTACGAGATTATTAATTCCGAATGATTCACTAGGTACTCCCGGGTGTATACAGAGATCAGATGCGAAGTTGAATTCTAAAATAGTCCGTGGGTAGCTAGTAGGAACAATGCCCAGCTTAGCCTCCAACAGTATTATAAATTGAATTATTAATCAAAACAGCTTAGCGATGAGTGGTTCCAACTTAATTTAATCCTAAGCCAGCGTTGTTGCTATCTGGGGAGCCGTTTACATATTCGTACGTGGTCCTTACCAAACCGATTCTGCCGTTGGATATGGATGTTGAAGTACTGGATCAATAAACACTAAATGCACTAATGAAATGCTAAGAAGTATGCAAGTATTTTTAAGCCGTAGTATTAGAAGTACTTTAAGAAACTTTTTAAGTGTGTAAGGCTTTAAAATGTTGAAACTTTTAAATCCTAACGAAGTCTGGGTGGTTTTGCGTTCAAGTGTCTAATGACCAATTTCCCATTTGGGACTGTCTTAGAAATAAAATCTATCTTCTAGAATAGAACATCTACGATTTAATATAACCTAAAAATAGCAATAATGGAATCAAGATGGGTGCTTATGCGTGGGTGTATCACATTAACAACATTTGTTCTGGTTCACCAAATAAATTATCTACGAAAGGCGGAACTCAAACGTCCTAACAGCTGACATAGGTCAAGAAATATATCATCAGGAATTATAAATAATGATCTTGCCCCCGACATGACTGTTTTTCTTTTCATTTACGTATGATGACTTGTGAAGTCATAGAAATTGTTATCTATTTATAGTCATTGTTTATTGTTTCATTTATCGAATTCTTTTAGCGATTTTACCTTATCGAAGTTCTTGGTCCATTAGCAAAGCGCCGCGATATCGGAAGCGATCGAGTGACAACAACGCCGACACTGGTTCTTTAGTTTAGGGAAACATAATTGAAAATGTTTGACTTTTAAAGCACATTTTTACAAGCCTTTTTTCTTTATTCTGTTTTTAAAGTCAAAAAGGCAGCTACTGTGCTTGTGTTTTCATTCCTCTTTGTGAAGTAATGAGGTAATACAAATTGTAGGTACCTCATATTTCATTCGGTTTATTCCCCTTTCTAAGGATTCCAGGCAAACTAGGTTCCAGCTATCCAGTTTCCCAAGTTTAATTATTTTATGGTTGCCATGTACAATCCAGTAGTGCTTAGAGGTTAAAGAACTTTAAAATAGCGAGTCTCCAATTGTTTATTAATATTAGAAGAGAATACCAAATTATTTGACACCACTTACGCCCAATATATTACAACAGCAGACTCCTATTAGCTTAACATGCAAGGAACATTCTAGAGCACAGTGTGACAAACGATAGTTTCTGAGCAACGTTCAATTGGTCTCAATGGATTCGACCTCGGCCCATCGGGACTAAGGAGCGTCACTGATAAAGATACCCGTATGATCTGGTCGACAGATGCATTATCCAATACAAGATTTGATGTTGGATGCGCCAGGATGTCCTATTTCTCATGGATGAACGGTAGTTGGTACTTTGACGCCTCGTCATCAGCCTATAGTGGGTCAGACTGTTATTGCACGCACAAATTGCAAGCGCAAATATTTAGTCGGTTGATGAGTGTGTCTGTAGGACACAAATATTTGTTTATCACATAAAATGGTTTGCCAAAGGAACTGAAAATGGCGAAATTTTAAAAAGGAGATATTTTTAGGTTCCTTATTAATTGTTTGGAGGACACGTAACTATGGGAAGGTGAAAGTCATCATTTTGCAAACATAATCTTTGGTCAACTTTAAAACAACCTAAACATTGATGTCCATGGACATGGTTATTTTATGGCACCGACTTTGTCACAAACAATTGGACACAAGACAGGGGTAGGAACGAAAAAGGCGAGTCAAGAGGAGCTTGCTTGCTTAATTCTTTTGTACAAGTCTTTGAAGACACGACACTCTTAACACAAGTACTATTTCGTCGTTTTTACACGCTCGAAAATTCCTTTAAAAATACTCTTGAGACCGACGAGGATAGTGAAAATATTCTTTTTACAACGACAAGGGTTCACATTCCTACTTTTAAATTAAATAAGGGTTTTTTTTTTATTTTTAGTGTCAAGGAAGTACGAACGTCATAAATTACTCATGTAATCATGTAGGGAAACATCTGACACGTGGTAGCATAGGCGAGGATATGTACCTTGTAATAATCGTAAAATATCGAATTTGAGGAAGTGGGCGCGTGTAGGTATATTTTTATCATCACTTCCTTACTTATCTAAAAAATGTTTTTTGGAGTTAATGTGTTTTTTATGCATTTTTTTCTGGATGAAAACATCGTCAGATTACGGGGATTGGGTTAAACATAATGTTTATTTAGGAGAATTAATTAGAAGCTCATTAATTCTAGTGTTATTCAATAGTATGTCTACTTATCTTAAGTGACATATAAATGCGAATGTTCGAGTCATTTTTCATTGCGCCTTCCGTTCCCCTAACCGCGTATGATATATGACCCATGGGCCCTTTGACATCCGGTAAAAGGCACGTCCTCCAACTAGAGAATTATTTCCAGGGGTCGCTCCCACTTTCCGCGCCGTTTACTGTTCTTCAATTATGTGATTTTCTTTAAGTGGTCAGACCCTTTTTCCGACTTTTGGAATGTATGTCACGATTGGATTTAATGATAAGTTGCAAATGATACTGATTTGAATGAAGTTTTATTTTGTGATTCAAAAAGAAAATTTTAATTAAGGTTAATAAACATTCAAATGTTCTAAAAATGAAATGATAAAGAATCTAATTATGTCCTTAACGATTTCTTCGAGAAATCTTACAAGATGAACTTAGTACTTCACTTCATATTCATTTCACCTCTTGTTACTCATATGTATATGAATTTAAATCAGCATTTTCCAACGCCTAGTTCGTTTTATCGGAGTTGTTCTGATTATTTTTATTGCTAATAAAATTACTTCTGCGCATTTTCCTTAGTGGAATAACACTTACAAGTCTTCCATTTAATATCTAGGTATTACGGTTAAAAGTAGTATTGTATGGGCGAAGTAGAAAAACCTAGACTTTGGCATGGAATTGCTCGATTCAAGCTGCTTGAATGGAAATATGAGCGATGCTATTTCAAACCTCACATGGCTTTCATTTAAAGGTAAATTAGCAGTCTTTGCAGTCTCACCTTGTGTTTGGTAGTCGTTACTTAAGTTAAGCAAAATCCAAGTAAAGTGATAATTTAGTAGGTACGTTTAAGTTTCAATAACATTAGTAAATATCACTATTAACATACCTATCCGATATGAAAACCAATACACAGCGTAACAATACCGAACCCAACATCTATCGCATCGTGTATCAGTATATATTCCATATTACCAGATACAGATGTCGTGCCTGGAAACGGATGTGACGGTCTTAGTATCTCAATAATACGTGATCAATTGAACAATTGTCTTCCCTCTCAGATTTCTCTTGTAACTGTGATGTATTTTGTTTCAACCTACCCCGATTCCCCTTTATTGTGTTATCCGCATGTAAACTGATACCTTAATGCGATTGGGAAGTAAACAGATAATTAATGCGTTGGTTGAATCATAAACAAGTTATGTTATTGTTTATAATCCGAGAGAGCAGTTTCAGGAATTGTCTTAAAGATCTGATAGAAAATAATACGATCCAAATACAGAATTTGCTAAAATAAATAGTAAACTAATAGATTACTTTGACAGTAATTTAGACTGACCCATTTAATAACAAAAGGCTGCCCCAAATCACGTTGTTAGTTACTTTTCAGTAGAATAATAGCGATCTCATCCCACCGTAACAGTACTCTGACATCGAAACTTGGACACGTCACAAAACATAGATAAGTCCCCTTTAAAACATTTCAAAAGACACATCATTAACATGAACTTGGTAAGGGTTTTATAAACGTCCATAAATTTCAATTCTGTCAAGCTTATTACGTATTTAACATCAAAGATAGTTGCGAATGAGCCACAAAGCGAGATAATGAAAAGGGCCAGTCGTTAGACGGCGGAACCTTAAACTGAGCAATGGTCCGCGATATGAAGAATGTTGCCGTCCACACAAACTCCTCGTTACAACTACCCTCGCTAATGACGACGGCCAAACCTTTTTGCGCGATACTGGGCCATTCGTCTTACAGCCAGCGACATGTGCAGACGATTCTACATGCCGTCCGCCGTCAGACTCCGAGATAAATGAATGGACTTTTCATTACCTCACACCTCTAAATAAGGTCGGCAAGGTCAGTTTTACGTTAAAGAATTACACATACGACACACGAATATTTTGCTATTTTTATAACACGATAAACATAATTATTTGACAACAACATTACTCATTTTAAATCTAGTTTAAACTTTTCAAAACAAATTATATTGACCTTTCGATAACGCTATTTGGCCCGCCATTCGCGAGCTTTCCTTCACAATCAAAAATTTAAATGAGTTTCCCCATTTCACGAGAAAAGCGTATTTTTTTCTTCTAATGCCATTTTGGGATGGTATTACTCTTAAATGAATATTCATTCGGTGCGAAATCGTTTAAGAGATAATAGATTGAGGTTCATATTAGGTTCGCAATGAGTTATTGCTCTTCGTTTTGTATGCGGGAATTCGGTGTTTGGATTCATCTAAAAAGTGATTAATTGATTGGTGAGTACTTACTGAATGAAAGTAATAAAGCAACCAAGTGGTTGACGAGACGTTACCTGAAAACAAAAGAGTGTTATCAGTACAATGAATGAGTTGCTATTTAATCAATATAATCTCTTATCAGGATATTCAGATTCAGTGCCCTAACTTTGTAGATAAAATGTGATTAGAATTTCGCGCAGCTTATTTAGGTTATCGCATAAAAGGGATTAAAAATACGTGTGCTTAGGGTTACCACGCCAGCAGCAGAAATACATATGGAATGCTCCATTCATTTATCCAGACGTCTAAGCAACACTGACAAATGGTCGGGCATCAAAATAACCGAACGAAACCTGTGAGAAAAATCCCGGATTAAAGTTGCACAATGAACTCCTCAGTATCCAAAATTCTTTCGTAATTTCCCGAGAGGACACAGAAAAATGTAGCTTATTACCTAGGAGGGAGGAGGTAACTACAGTCGAAACTAACTTGCCATTGTTGAAAGTTACAGTTTTCAATCTTGAACAAGTTACTTCATAATTCAAGCTCCCGGGACGAAACTGGAGCCGCAACTTTTCCCGGTGGGAATTTGGTAGTTCACAGTAAGAAGTTATTATACGAAGTTAAACAAACGGAATGACCAGGCCGTGGTGCGCTTGGTCAAGCATGAGCCTACAGCACGCGATTCCCTCGCGTGCCATTCACGTAAGCTACAAGCCTCCAGCGGCCTTGTTTATCTACCAAATAGAATTTTTAAGGCCTAAACGAAAACATGTTCAACTCTACAAATTAATTTAGTTTTATCAGCATCCTCCATCAACGTCAGTGCTCTCGTTATGGGCCCTTCTCAGGCACGATGAGTGACGTTTTAATTACCTACTTGTTATTTTACGTCCCGTGGATATTGTTTTTAAGTATTTGAAAATTTATTTCACTATCGTTTTATCTTTTAATAAAAAAAGTTTTGCTTAGACGGTAAACAACGTCAAAATTTTAAACGATCTTAACTGAGAATACTACGGAATTTGAATTGTCTAATTCTTGACTAGAGGATTTCATGTTTTATGAACGACATTACGGAAAAAATGGGTAATTTCTAAAGTATATAAGTAATAAGTTAATTGAGAATAACATGTTTTATTAAGTTGGTACTGAACAGTATTATGTAGCAAGACGTACGTATAGAGCGGTCAGTATAATAGGCGCGCATCTCCGCGTCAAATCCTCTGGCGGGCGCGTGTCGCCGGTTGATAAGCAGTCGATGGGCTAGAACGAAGCAGTGCGAGTCATCAGCGATAGCGAGAAAGTAGTGTACCACAAAACAATCTCTTAAAGGCTCTCTTCGTCATAATTGTTTAAATAATAATTAATTGACCCGAAAAAAACTTAGAGCTGTTATCAGATATCCTAAGAAATTATAAGTCATCAAATTCAGAGAAGCGTTAGCTCAGTATGTAATTTAAAACAATTTAGTATGTTCAGTACGGACAACTCAAACTGGCGGTCGATGACAGTCGGGAAACATATCATAAAACAATGATGCTCGAAGCTTATAAATTACACCGTGTGAACTCTGCGACGCTACGCGATGATAGCAACACCCTGTTAACTAACCGTTGACCAACGACAGTTACGCTTTGCCCCACACTAACAGACTCCGTTAACATTTTCAGCGAAATGCCGAGTTCCTTTGCCTCATCACTTTTGACAACTATGAAGGGGGCTTAATGAAACGTAACGTAGCTGTTACTTTGTAATTAATTATGGATGGTCTCCATAGCCTTAAGTTTAACGATTGCGCAAACAGCTGCTACAAATCACACAATAAGTACCTGTACCATTGTCTCATTATATTACAAGTGAAATACTAAAGCTATTAACTAACCGCCTCGGCAGCCAAGAAAATGACTAGCAAAATTTCAAATTTCGTGGACATTTATTTACAAGACAATAGGCCGCGATATGACGAAAATTTTCAATTAAACAAAACAAAACGTCGACGCCTTGGAGGGTATTGTATGGTGCGACAGTTGGCATTGGCGGGGAATGGCGTGGAATGGCGTGGCGTGGCGGATGTCCGGCGCGCGGGCTCGGCAATGGCGCGGGATACTAAAGCCGTCGTCGACGTGAGAATGGCGCGCGACTCACTCGCGCCATTACGCTCGGAATGGCGCAGATTACGCAGACTGATATCATACGGAGCCACAGAGGTGACGTCTAGGAATTTATAACTAGAATTGGAGCATCTCATGTAATCGGGCCGTGAATTGTTATGACCACATGCTGCGCGAAAAGTAGGTACCTAGTTCATGTCTTTAGTGTTGTTGGCAATGAATCAACTTGATGTCTGTTGTTAACGAGGATTAGAAACCGTTATTTGAATTGCAGACGCAGAAATAGCTTAATATATCAAATTGAGTTCTTATTCATTGGATTATCTATTAAAATAAATCTTCTAACACTACAATTCATTTTCTTAGCGGCTAACCTTTTACCTACTTATGCAATGATATCATAAACAGCTTTTAAAATAATTACTTTATCTCTTACACATTTAACCGGATACTTCTGACCCTCATACGTCAAAGAGAAGCATCATTTCATCATAACATTTAAAGGCTTTATTCAATCACGCACATCATAAAACGTGACATCATCTTGGTATTCAGCGCTCGACAGCAAATGTACAATACGATACAAATCTCGCGGCAGACACTCGGCAAACATACAGTAGTATCTCCCCTCGTTTCCTGCATCGTAAGTAACACACGTCCCGTGTAAGTCTACCAACATATTTTTGTAAGCCCCATCTCGCAACATTAGATTTTAGTAACAAAACAACAGAGTAAAAATTTGCGTGACACAATATTTCTGAAACGGCAGTGAAATCGGGTGGTAGTACAGCGAGCGTCAATCTACCGAGAGGGAACGCTATTTCGGTCTGCATGGCATACACAAGCGGTCTTTGAAATTTTAATCGTTACATTCACCCTGCCCCGATGGCACACTGGAGACCGTGTGTTACCATGTTCATCAAACCACCACCAGAAAAATGATAAAGTGTGACAAGCCTTCCACGACCAACCCTTTATTTTAAGCG
This sequence comes from Heliothis peltigera, assembly GCA_958496145.1. Classification (NCBI taxonomy): domain Eukaryota; kingdom Metazoa; phylum Arthropoda; class Insecta; order Lepidoptera; family Noctuidae; genus Heliothis; species Heliothis peltigera. The sequence continues at coordinate 8,707,074 of OY292325.1, forward strand.
GGCGTCAGGCTAAATTGAGTTTTTTTACATTTTGATCGATGTGTCTTTTCACATCTTTCATTAGCACAAAGTTTTAAAACGTTGCTGTAGTGCTACGTAACCCTGTTAGCTTTATAAGAAAAGTTCATCGCCGAAAAGCTCTTGTTGAACTTGCTCTAGCAAGTTTGTTCAGTACTTTTGTTAGATTAATGGTCTTAAACATACGTTTCCATTACAGCAACTTTTAATTTATAAAATTGAATAAGCCGGAGTCTTTGGGGGTTTAATAATAAGAGATGCTTAAAACCTGTATTCGTGTTCACCCTACCGTTTCCGCGGCCTATTTAAGCGTTTGACTTGCTCAAAAACTGGTTCGCTTATCAGCAAGTACATGAGCTATTCTGTTGCAAATCGTATCAAAGACACATCGTTATTATTCCTAAACCATTCATATAAATTTAAAGGAGGTCAGTGGGCTTGCGGCTTCAATACGATGTCCTATTAAAATCGTCGGAGCGTTGTACGTACGTACATAGGTACCTGCTTTCGGTAGTGCGCTTTGCCATTGAGTATTTCAACTGTGCATAATTTATAAGTATTCGCTTATCGGCTACGAGCAGTGAAAACGATTTTCCCTTATGTGGGTCTCATTTTATTCAACGTTTTGCGATTTCGTGTTACGTACTACAATTAATTAATAACATTATTTTCATCGTCAATTTTAATTGAAGGTGGCTTATTGAACCGAGCTTTTATTTATTTAGAAACATAAATATAAAATATCTAACAAAGTTCCATGGGAATAACTTCATTATTGAACTGGATAAGTTTGATTTTGGTCTACTTGTCAGTAGTTAGGTTTCACAGTTAATATGACTCAATTTATTAAGTTTCAGCAAAGGCACTCAAGATTTCTTAATTAAGCAAAGTTCCCCGAAATTTGTTAAGTACTAAATTTAGCTACGCGGGCAATAAACAAGAAGGTATTTCTAATAATATAAATAGTTATTCTCACAAAATTTTAATTCGAAAAGTTTGTTAAGTACTTTGAAGACAACTTACTCTTTTGGTGACTTTAATTCCAATAAAAAAGAAAATAATTTTGTATCGTAATATACATAATATGACCATGTGCCCGTAGGCACCCTATTGAAACTGAGTATGCTTCGGATGTAGGTACGTATATACGCCCTATTATCAAGAACCGTTGATCCGATTTTGATGAGCTCTCGCACTCCGGAAATGTGGGGCTCCATTCATGGAATGCGACTCACAATATTATACCTACGCAGTCGGGCTAAGAGTTATAAAGCAGAAAAAGCTCCCATAGTTACATTTCAGCAGATGAACGTATTTCAATATTAAACGAATTTAGTACAAAAAAAGAACAATATTCAGTTTATCACTTACACGATTGAAACAGAAGCAAGACTAACAAAGCGAGGCAAAAAACCATCAAACATACTGCGGTGAAGTCAAGGAGTAGACGGTAAAGCAAGCGTCTAAAGTCGACAAACATTTTAACGAATGTTAACCTCACATGACTCCAGGACAAAGGCACAAGTTATGCCACAAAAAGTTTACAACATCGTGTATAAACATTCCGCGCTACATTAAAACCCTAAAAAGTCGTGGCATTATATCATTAAGGACAAAAAATGTGTAGTAACACGCGACTGTGGAGGTTCCTTCCAATGAGTGCTCACCGCTAATACGGCCACGCGTGTCCTGTCCTGCTTTAAAATTCAAATCTTATTTACATTCACTCCCTGGCTTGGTGTCTCCGAAAATGGGTTTTAACTATACTGAAAACACTCCGCTGTGGGACTATTTTTGGCGCCCCTTTAGGGTTGTTAAAATAGAATATTCGAGACCCAGAATATGAATTCAATAAGGGTAACTTTCTGTTAACCTATATTCAATGTTCTGAATGTGATGAACTTGACAGCAAGATTTTTATTGTTTGCGACAGAATCAGTTTATTTTTTTTTACTTCATATTTTGCATGGTTTTTTACTTAAAATATGTTCAGAACTAGGGCATATGTATTTTGTTACTTTGGAACATGAGCACCACCAAATTAATCAGTGACCATTTAATCTCGTTAGCTGTTCAATGCTGCACGCTGTGTAGAGTTGACAGTTGGCAATGCGATTCGACTAATAAATCATTATACGACGGAATCGAGCCCCCTGGAAACTCGCAATTTTCCGATGTACACGGCACGCTGTCAATCATCCCGAATTGGATATTGCACAGGTAACAGAAACAAGAGCACCGTTATTATGACTTATATCTACTGTCCTGTAGGTTATTTAAGATGATTTTGATCAATCAGATATGGGGAAAGTATGGCTCTGAAGTCATTTCCCATGGACTAAATAGCTTAATTAGTTCTGTCTGGAGGTGTTCTTGAGATTTAAACTAAAAGTCAGCGAAAATAAAAATATAAAATTAACTTAAAAAGTCTTTTACCTTTCAAATTGTCTATCAACCTTATAGTATAATTAAATATCATCTGCAGACAAAACAATCTTAGTTTCAAACAAAGTAAGTACATAAATATAATACATTTGAAAAGTAAAACAAAAGCTTTTAAACGTTGTGCAACAATATACTTAATTAAAAGTTGTACTAACAAGTTACGTTCGCGTAACAAATTTCAAGGTCGCGTGGTCGCCTCTGACCTCAATCACCCTGTTTTTTTTTTTTCGCTTTAATAGATAAATTTGTAGCCGGCTGAACGAATATCGTTAACTTTAAAGACGGCCCTATCATAAACGGCTAACAGTTACAAGCGCTCATATTCAGGAGTTTAAACGTTTTTTTGACCTCGCCCTTCAGTTGCTGGGCAATTTTTTTTTAATCCCATTGTTTGAACAATATTTTAATGGCCAACCATAACTTTTTACGATAGAGGCGTTTTAATTGGACAATTATTGACTGTAGACTGGTCTGACACGAAATATCTTTGATAGTCATTTTCAGAGTTCATGAAAGCACTGGTCGACCTCTAAGAGATTTTGATTGTCACTTTTAGAAGTACCTAAACAATGTCATTTTCTCCGTTATTGTCCGTATCACAGTGTCGTTAGGGTAGTTCCACACGAGACTACATCATGTCGCCCTTAATTTAATCTCATTTTAGGTAGTGGTTGGTAATTAACACTAATAAGGTCCTTCACAAGTACCTTTAAATGTTACACGTGTTATTCGTAGTCAAGGAGGAACCCACACACTTAAACGAGTACATTTTCCCTACAGACAAATGTCTAAAATAAATAATTGTTCTTTTTTATTGACGCAGTTTTCAATAAATGGCTTCTTTAACAAACTGATTCTGTGATACTTTGTTTGTCTGACGTCATTTATCCATCACGTTATACCTGAACGTTTAACATCAATAACATCAGATGTAAGCCTATAAATCTAGGCAAGAGTTACCCTATTAATATAACTAATTAAATGCATGGCCATTAAAGGAAATACGTAAAGAAGTGATGTAGCCTAAGAACAATTTATTTGTATAATTATATCCATGAAGATAAGTGTTAAACCGGTTGGCCTTGAAGCCCCGCCACATGAGATCCTCTTTTGTTTGTCTTCGCTCAACACCTAATGGAACGACCAACTACAAATAAAACTTTCAGGCCCAATCATTAACATAATGCCAATAATAACTGACTAGAGTAACGTAACACCATTGTCTTGAACCGTTTCACTTAAACTGGAGGCGCAAAACTTTATTACTTTAATGAGTCTAGCCTTGACAGGACTATTTTTCACAAAGACAGCTAAGGTCTGTTCGTTAGCTGAAACATTTGTACCCAATAATTGGTCAAGGTACAAAAGAGCAGAATGTTTAAACGATACCACGTTAAAATAAACAAAATAAATATTATTAGGAAGAAGCAGATGAAAGACAAGATCGCGATACCTATAACATTTAAGTGGTGCAGACAAAACACATTAGAGTATTTAAATCTTTCAATTAGCTGTTTAGAGAGTGTAGACAGCGCTGTCGTCGTATCAATACACGTTTGTTTTGGTTTCGGCTTTAATATAATCGCTGTCGTTGTTCCGTTGAGATTTTTAATTAATTCTGACAATCAATCATCAAGTCTTGAACTGTCTTCAACTTCTAAATCGTCGTCTGTTTTGTTTTTCTAAATAGTCCTAACTGCGTTCACGAAAGGCCATCTCTCGTCGTTGAAACCCATTTCGCCGGCTGGAGCAGTCAATCAAACAGTAATTACTAAACGCCGTCCCGTATTGCTGATTCGTACAAAAATAGATCACATGAGTTGTGACTTAAGTTAGCTTCTATTTAGTAGCCGTCGGCGCTTCACGGTTGAGTGGCGTCTGTCACCATACGGTTTACATGCTTCACACCCAATATAAAAACATCAGACACAATTTGGAATAGTTTCACACGTGTTTTTTTATACCCCGTTGATTGACAGTTTGTGCAATTTAAGTATCATTTTCAGAAATTACAGGTATTTTCTTATATTTTTTTTTCATATTGACAAAAAAACGTGCCTTTTATTTTTACTCAAATGACTCTCTGTCAGAAAAGCAGAAGATCATATTTTAAGATTGTCTAATTGTAAAGACATTTACAGTTTTATTGTTGCTAATTACGAGTACGTCTTTTTCAAATAAATATAAAGTACCTATACAATTTATGTTAATATTACAGAATAGTAATAATAGGATAGCCTCGAGTTAGTCACAAGCCTTGTAAAAGCAACGCGATAAATCTGTAATTACCGTAATGAACGACAACTGACTAGAACAATAAGAAATCCTTATCTGAATCTGAAGAGTCACGTAAAATCAGCGGCGTAGAAAAAACATGTAATAATTAAGACAAACCGAATGCCTGTGAAATGTCTAGGACAGTGACGAAGTGGATTGGATCTGCAAGGCACCCAAACACAATTAATGTCGATCGCAGAGATATGGAGCTTAGTAAATATTAACCCAAATAAAGTAACAACCACGTTGCGAAAATATCTTACGGAAATATCGGGCACGCCGCACGCGCACGTGTTCATTGCGAGGAGTTATAATAATGAGATTTATTTTTCATCCATGGTAAAACATCTTACTTTAAGTAAAATATGAGGAGCAATTTCATAGCAACTGTTCGACTGGGAACAAAGATGTCTCACGAAAAGTGAACAGGAACACCGCTCAGAGATGTATTTGACAAATTTGAGTAATTAACATATGCGGTAACATATTAAATTAATGATTTATATTAATACTTCTGCCGGGGCATCAGTGGAAAATCCACGAAACGCGTCGACGCGCCCGAGATATTACCGGTGCGTTCCAAGCGCGTTCACCTGCGATCGAGGTGAAGGTCACGCGCGTCATGAACCGAACGCGCCCGAACGCAAATGTCAATGTAAATATTGTAGGTATTCCCGCCATGCCGGCCATCTTGAATTTCGGCTTGACCGGTTTTGGGATGGGACCCAGAGTTAAATAGCGACGGAATGTCGACTTCACTGGATTTCTTTGCTCGTCACGGACGTTAGTGACTGCTAAACTCTTCCTTTGTTTTTCTTAAGATCACTGGTGCAACAATCTTTAAATAAAGAATGTAAAAGCTAGGCGTTGAAAATATACATATATTATAGTGAAGTGTTTCGTCAATTGTCTATTGTATTTATTAATTAATCGCGTACCTCTCTAGTTAACAATTAAATAACAATAAAGGCCATAAGTTACTATGCGTTATCTATTGACAAACGTAGTATAGTATGTAGATTCACTTATCTACCTTACCTACATTTAACAAGTTCCTTTTTTTATCTACTTGGAACACGTCTCCATAATAAACATTGTTTACCTCCCTAAGACCAATGCAATGATACAAATCAACACTGTTAGGAAGGGTAACAAAAACCCCATTTTCCTTCGATGTTTCGAAGGTCGAGTGCGCAAAGTCAAGGTAAGAAGCTAGTTATGATAACACAGCAAGTTTTATTAATGTATGCGTAATTAATGTCGTTGATCACCGCGCCAAATGATTTAAATCAGCAGAATGTTTAACATAAATAGCTATTTATAAAAATTCTGATGTTTTTTCATCATACATGCCTCACACATAATTGTACTCCGTACTCCCTTGATATCAAATCGCGAAGACATTCTTTAAATGTAAGAAATGTTTTCGTTAAATTGTACTATTGACTAAGCGGCTATTCGAATAGCTATGGTACCGAGCAATACATATTTCAAATACAACATTAACGTAAATAACCCAGACGTTGATTAAGAAACCGGTTGAACGCCATCCAAAGTGGTATTTTAAAACTTAAATCCCTTTCCGCCCTTCTGAACCAGAACAAAGGTACCAATTAAGCTTCATAATCGTCGGCACCCTTATAATTAATACTACAGAAATTAAAACTCCTGCAATAAACGTACAGTACAGTAGACTATACAAAAAAATACACAATCGTAGCTTTGTGCTCTACCGAACATTAATTAAGAAGAAAAGAATTTCATATTAAAAGGTCTTATTGGTGTAAATCTGAAATGAACTCTATGAAATAAAGTTTAAAGTTTAAATTGCCTACTGCAAGATGGAGTAGGGCAGTATTGAGCAAGCATGACGGATTATATGGAACGTTGTAAAAATTGCATAAGAATTTGGAATCTGAAATTAGTTCAGTGGGTAATCCTTTTCATTAAATGACTTTTAAACGTCAATTTACATAAGATATAAAAACGTACACCAAGACAAACATCATTAATTTTATTATAACATAAAAATATTGGTATTTCGAAAAATTTCGCCATGTTCATGACCTTCAGAAATCCAATGTTAACATCAAATAACGCGAAGTGTTCAAACGTGTCCTATTCAAATATTGGTATAGAAGTCTATAAAAAGGTGTCGTTAATTGAAGAGTTCACATACGATAGTTTTGTATGAATGTCGTTTGATAGCGGAGTGGGGACAGCGCCGAGTTACTAACGAGGGGAAAAGTGCCTATTTCCGAGGCGTAATGACGTCGTGTCCTCTGGCCCAACCAAACATCCAACGAGCCTGAATAGAATTCTAGATAATATTTAGACAACCTCTACTTACAATACTTCAGTATAGACACGCGTTTGACACGAAATAGGTTAGTAATAGTAACAACAGTTCCAGTTCCCAATTTGTGTAAAAACCACAGGTTGCTTCTGAGAAATCGCAACCTGTGATGTTGAAATAGAATTTACCGAAAAGGCTTCTAAGAAGTTAATTATAGGATATAATAGGGGTTGATGACCCGCTTAGAGATAAAGGGCCTTTTCATATTGATAATTTGTGTAAGAACCGTACTGAAAGGGAGAGAGTTGGTCTTACAATATTTTACTGCGGTATCTGGCGGAATACCGTTAAGAAGATTTTCGTGTAACCTGAAGATATTGTTTTTTTTTAAATAATATAAGAGTACAGTACTGAACAGTACGCTACCATGGCAAAATAGCAAAAGAATAATCACACATATTATCTAAGTATAGTTTGAGTAAGATGGTAGTAAGTGGCAATAAACAAGTACATACGTTCATATGAACAGCGAACCCTTTTTTATTATGTTTTTAATATTATAATTAATATAAGTAAAAGTTTTGACTGATCTAAATTCACAACAATAATGAAACGTGGCAGCGGATATAAACATTTGCGGAACAACGAATTGGTCAGACCCTTGTCTGTGTCCTGAGATTTATTTAAAAAGTTAGTGAACCGAAGCGTGTTTTTTAATCTGTATCTATCAAGGGTACGTGCACAGATAACAAATTACAGCGGTAACGATGTTTGTCTTGTATAGACCACTTGCTTTTTGGGCCCTGTATCTGTATACAGGCCAGTGATTGATAGCAAATGAAGGTCAATGATGATTTTAGCAATCACTGTTCATTGAATAAAATCTTATAGAATTAACACGAAAAGTATTAGGCGTATCGAAATAAACAAGCAATAAATTAACTGACTATGCAAACTCTACCACACTATGTAGTTTTTTATTGGTAATCCAGCAACTCATGAATTTCAATTTTAATATATATATATGTATGTATATTTATTTATGCAACACTATACGAATAAAGGTCGTCTTTAAAACATCGACAACATACCTAGCTAAGATTAATTACAAAATATTGTACGAACTCTTACTCAAGTGTGTTTTGATTAATTACTAGTGATTTTTAATGAACCCTTCACTAATTGGAGAGCGACTGGTCGATCTGCGAGGTCAAAGTGAACTTGCCGCGGTCAGCCCAAGGATGGGATCGTAAGTACGTAACTTTAGATCTCTTATATTAGTTATGCTATTCAACTTTATTTTTCCGCTACAAATTAGGTAATTACACTTTGATAATTGCTCTGCATAGCCTAGTTATGCCAAAAAAAGCAGAGGTTTATGGAAATCTATGAAAATGCTCAGCGGTATTTGCGCAGTTTTCTATGCGCCAAAAATTATCAGATGGCGATACCTATTAAGTTATTGTTGCTATGTAAACTATTAATCTATTTCGCTTCGCAAAGCTGCCACGTAACTGACGCTAATTTGAACATTGTAGATTCTTCAAAATGGTGTGATATGACTTACGTAAGGGACTTAGGTACAAGGCTACAAGCGTGTCAATTTCTCATACTACACAAGTCATATTTGACACTTTCCTTCAACTAAACAAATTTTATATGCAACGATCGTCGGAAACATCGTAGGAGACGCCAACTTTCCAGGAATGTTTTGAGAAAGGTCCTTGACCCGTAAACTTTCTCTAACTTCGGATGCCGAGTCCGGGGTAATAAATATGGATAAACTTTTTGTTAGCTTTTAAATTAAAAAAGCTTGGACAGTCGTGTTGAGACTACAAGTTAGTTTAGTCTATGATTATGAAATGTTTACTGCCTATTGGGAGATAGCTTTTGAATGTTATAAACTTTATAGCATATGAACACTCTGATGGGTATTCTAAGCTAATATTCGCTTTAAAATAAGTAACAGAAAAACCATACTCCACAACACGAACAGAATTTAATTTAATGAAATTCTAGTCTAATCAATTTAGAATATAGTACTCGTAGTATATTCTAAGTTTATAACGCATAAAATCAAACTGTTCCAAATATTAAAAGCATTTTATAAAATCAGTAGAAGATTAACTGAGCGTCAAACGCTATTTTACGTTGCAATAGACGGGTATCGTTGAGAGCTCCAACAAATGAATTTTCAACGGAGTTCGCTTAAAATTCACAAATTGTGAGACAGCTCCGAAACTATTAAGTAGTGCAGGTAAAACAGTGTACAGTTTCGTGAAACGCTTTTAATATGAAGCGAGAACTTCACTACGTGTGAATATTATTATTAGACATAATCTGTCTGATAATAATAATATCTATGTAAGTACATTTAAGAGAATTGTTTCCATTCGGAATGACAGAAAAGCGTTTCGCCCCAAACCTGAAACCAAATGATGAAAAGTAACATTGTGTTACGTTTTGTATTGAAGCAATATTTCAAAGGGATGCCACAATAAATCGAAATAATGCCCATAGTGAAGAAGATCGCAGCAATATCCAATGAATAAAGGCGAGTTGATTTTTTGCGACTAACCTAAAAGGGTATCTTAAGTACGGAATCCCGCAAACATTATCGTGAAGGCACGGACCCTTCCCTTAAGGTGAGCACTTTTATATGCCCATCAAACCTTACGAGTACAATAAAACACGATTGTTTTCCATTAACATCGACGTCCACCGCCCTCTAAACTAAAAAAATGTACAATCCATTTATTCAGGCTCTCTGGTGATATTACTCGTAAACAATTGTTGTGCACACCCCGTAATCGAAAATCAATGAAACGTGCGAAACGGTATAGGTGCCACTAATAAATTATTGGAACAGTGTAAAATTTAATAAAAAGTAAAAGAGTTCAGCTAGCGAAAGAATTGCATGACAGCTTTTCTATTACACTCTCTGGAGGAAAGCTTTAAGACGTCCGACAAAGACGAAATCCTGCAACGCGTCACAGCGAAAATATTTCAAAGGACTTAAGCTTATAATAATACACATAGGTACAGAAGGAGGGTGTTCAGTAACGAAAATAAATTTTATTTACATTTAAAAAGCGTAGCGGAATCTTTGTCAATTCACTCCCGTCCATCGGTAGGGTCGAGCGAACAAATAAAATGAGATCACAGCAGTACCCTGCTGGCGACAACAATGAACTGGGAAAGATCTGCTTTGCTTTAATTAAAAGTAAATTGTTCGTACAAGCACTAAGCATTTAGATGAGAGCTGTGAACAACAGTAATTACTGTTGTCATAGTCAATGGACCACGATAAAAACCGATGCTTCTAGATTGTTCTCGTTTGGATCTGGTACAGTGGGACGCTGTGAGACCTTTACTGATGTGCAGTGAGTCACTCAAAAGGAGGACAGATATGCACCTGCGCATAAGAAGTCATCGGTCTTATTACTATCTCACATCTCAAGAGGAAGTCGATCACAATGATAGATCGATCTATTGATATATTGTTTGCCATCTACGGGTTGTTCCTTTCGGCAGTGACTCACTCGCACTAACAAAAAAACATACAAAGCAATGGTTTAGTGTTACTCAAAAGTTTTCCATAATCATTTTTACATATTCATTGCGATGTCAGGGTGCGTTTGAGACGAGACGTCTGTACGAATTTGAATAACAAATGGCTAACATCTGCATGTTTCTAGCGGGGATTTCCACTGCCTCCCTCGAATGCTGATTCAGGGAAACAATACTGGTCCCTTATGAAACCTGACAAGAGGTCATAACTTGAGCTTATACAGCATTTATCATGCAGAGAAGCAAATAATAAAGTCGTTGAATGTGTATTTTTATCTTACGACACGAAATTAAAGTATAGTAGTATAATTTCTAGACAATTTTCTTTTGTAATACAAAATAACAGGTGCATTAGAGCATTATCATCGCGTGTAAAAAGTTACTCGTGACACAAAGGCTAGTTAATCAAGGCTATATTCTACCAACGGATGAGTAAGAAACCAAGCATTCATTATAGAACAAAGTAAGGGGAAATTTAACGTAACATTGAAAATTAAATTTGTTAAAGCATTAACTCTACTAGTCAAATGATCGGGAGGTCATCGGTCTATACCAATAAATACTTAGCTCTTACGTCACCGGCCGACAGACATACGTCTCTTGAATAACAACGATAGAAGTCTACAAACGATAATTAAATTTTCCACACGCGTCTCACAACAGGTCAAAACGAAACGAATTCAGAAGCCTCCCAAACACTTTAGCAGCTTTCATATAAATTAATATTACGAAAGAATTATTCAGTAGTTCTGGTCCCATCTCAACCGTATTTCACTGGTAAGGTATCGAAGAGCAGGGAAATTGGGGTCCGCAATCCTCTAGACGCCGATTAATTTACAGGTTGCCGTAGCACTTAGTTATAACCGCAAGAAAACCACCGGCGGAACAAAATAGGATATATTACATGGATTGGGGAATAATTCTTCATAAGGATTGTGATTCAATATCGCTGCTCGTTACGTAGTTGCAACGGTGCGTTTAAAATTTCTTAAAATTTTTCGTTCGTCAAGAATTCTTGTGTGGTTTGAAAGGCACGAGTTATGTCGTAAGAGGCCTCCGCCGCCATTTTGCAACATTACGACTGTGATGAGACGGCAAATTGCTCATTTGTCTACCGCGACACTTGCAAAAGCGGTGCTGAGATTGTGTATTTGCTGCTACCTAGTATTTGGTTTCGTAACTTTCAGGATCATATATTTAAATAGATTTAAAAAGCTCAAGGAAACCCGATTCGTTAAAAAGGCTGGGCTGTAAACTTGATAACAATATTAAGAAGTACACGTACTCGTACTAAGGTAAGTATACTTTTTAAATAATATACATACCATAACTTTATCGTAACTTAGGATCATCTTCCTTTTAGGTTCACTGACCTTATTATTCACAAACAAATGAATACATAATCAAGTAGAAACAGTCGTCATCCAGGGGAAAATCCGACACTCACAGATGTCTTTTGAGTGCGCGGTTTTCAACCATCTTATCCACGTGGAGAGGGACGTCACAATACCCTGAAGCGGTCGTCCTGAAAAACGTTAATTGCACGACACCGACCGTGGCGTGGCACCAGCCCCTATCTCCCGATGCAACCAACATTCCAACCAATCCCACGAAGCAAAATGAACCTTAAACCAAAAGTCTAAATTATAATTTTGCATAACTTAAGAAAGTATTTAATATACTTTAAAATGAACCTCACTTAGCACCTGAAGGCATTAACGATTTAAAAAATAAGAAATAAATAGTAAAAAAATGCAGAAAAATATGATTCGGAATGGCTGAGATCGCGTCTCAAGTGTTCTTTACGGAGCATAGTACAAGTGGCTATTAAACGACTCGGATTTTATGCTTATGAAAATTTAAACAATAGACTGGAAAACATAAATTGCAATGCTTATCTTCATCTTCTTTTATTTTGTTTTCAATGTAAATGGGAAAAGTTTTAGCTATTTGTAGCCCGATATTTGGATGTTTTCCGCTGATGTGGCCAGGGCATTGCATGTAACTGTATCCAAGACAGGTCGTTTGGTGCAGCGTTCTAAGAACTACGAGTAAAGGTCTCAACAATACCTCTGCAAGAACAAATGGGTTAATACTTAAAGCGCTCAGCAGTAAACTTTTTGTGTCCATCGGAAATAATGAAGGAGTGAGACAAAGAAAAATAATGACGATGAACTCCCTAACAAAAGAATCGGTGAGTAAACTGTAGAAAAAGATTGCAGAATGAAAACCAACCTTATGTAAGTTAGTTGTCTCCGTTCGGGAAACTTTAAAAGACATAATGGAATGAAAAAATACCGAGTAAAACGAAATGAAGAACATAGGAAGCGAACAAACTTTGGAAGTCGGCATCAAGTAAACCATTAAAAAGTTTCTTAATTATTTTGTTTTTGTTTATAATGTGAATTACCTATTGACCTACCTCGCGTAACTAACCAAAAGTGTAGAAAATTGTACAAACAGCGATAGTGACATTTTGATATGTATGAACTAATAGTTGGCTCCGAATTATGAGAGACTGAAATTTGTGTTCACGATAATCACAAATACAGTAAAACTTTCTCAGGAAGATGTCAATATCAAGTTAACAAAGGGAGTAAGTTAAACAGTGCAGACAAAGACATGTTCATACAAATCGACACGTCATTGGGTGACAACTTGACATACGTGTCGAGCTTCCACGAAATCTTATTGTTGGTACTCTGATTAGCCGGGTGTTCAACATGGACTGTAGCAAGTTAATATCTCTACAAGACACCCAACACCATCAACAAATAAGTTACATATAAAACGATCGGAAAACGCCTTTAAGAAAATCCTTACAATCATTGTCAAGTGAAATAGAACCTAAACACAATTAGGAATAGGATTCGATGTCGCCCAACCGTGTAACCAATAAAGGGAACGAACGACGCAACAGATCCCCACGAATATGTTCGCAAGCTCACTCCGAGTTACTAACACTCGCAATTCATTTTGTGAACTGAATATATTATACCCTGATAAAAGATAAAGCACCTTTTGCCCTAGCAGTAAGGGTGAATATCAAAAAGAACTGAAGTCGTAGAAATAAGCGGGAATTTTCACGTGGGCTGCAAATGATTTTCGCCCCTACATGTGTATTGAATAAGTCGAAATTCATATGCAATGGAAACATTTTTACAAATCCCAAATCGCGATCATATGGCAAGGCAGACGATAAATATGTTCGGTGTATTGAAATCTTACACTGTCATAAGAACTCATAAATTGATCGCGAAGAAGTTAAGTAACTTTATTTGTTAAACTTTTATCACTTTGGAACGTACTTTCAGGGTTGTCTGGTCATGGCTTTTGAGGATTAGCTGAGCAATTCCCATAGGAGTAAGTTGATTCATATCTATTCATTGATCGTATATCGTTGACACAGGAATATTTTCGAGCAATATCTGAGAAGGAAAACAACTTGATGCAAGACTTCGCCGACATAATAAAGATAAAAGAATTCTTTCGGTGACCAGCGTATACGTGTTTTATGTACCTATAACCATTACAGCAAAATTGATTTCAATTTTATGGTTTCTGCTCCCCTGAATCCAATCATTGTTATCGCTTTTGTATGCTGTTAAAATATAATGAGTATGTACGCAATTTAGATTGTGGCCCAAATATCTCTTTAATTTTGAAGACGTCTTTCAAGAAGTCACTTAGGGGTAACCTTTGGAATGCTTTCATATTTTATGACCTACTTCTGTGTGAGATAGCAATAAAATACGGCAGAGGCATATCTTTAACTTTTATATTACCGGCTCCTTGATCTTATACGTACTGGAATTTCAGGAAGGTAGTGAACGCATTTATCATGTTTTGAAAAATAAATAAAGCAACTTACCTAGAACACTCCTATATAATAGTAATAACCTTCCATTTGCACTAGAAACTAATTAATATGCCATTAGCTGTTTGCTGTCCAAACAAGCTACACAAGCAGTCTTTACCTCTATAGATAGGTCATGAAATATGAAATCATCGTCATTATTGCATAGAGCCACTCAATACACTTATCACACAGCACCATCAGATTCTTTTATTTCAATTGTTTTGTTCTTTATTGGTATGACTAATATAATAATAATATTGAAATATTATTTATTGTATACTAGCTGAAGGACCCAGAGATTCTTTTATGATAACAATATCGTCACCGTAGTGTAATGACCGTAATGAGTACTACAACTACTAACAACTTTCACAAAATCCAAAAAATTGCCCAGATCATTAACAATAACAGAGGTAAGCTCAGCAGGAATCGCTATTGTAGCTGATGCTCCAACAAAAATTGCAGCTACGGACCTTCTCAAAATACAATAAAACAAAATCGCTTATGTTGAAGACAAGACAATAAGTATGTAACTCGATGTATGCAATATCAATCTGAAAGCTGTAACACGTTCGCACAGGCTGACGCGCTGGCTCGCCTCGCCTCATGGATCCTTGCCAGACCGTCCGTAGTACGATCAACCTACGTATCGCACTACTACTTGACATCGACCGTTAATTACCGCAAATAGCTCTTCGGGTTTTAGGTTAAGATCATGTTTTGAGATTCCTGATTTCGTTAGTAAATTTTGTTTTAGAAACTAATGTCGGTACGCACACGTGGTTATTGGGAGCTAGGTAAGTAGAAGAGAATTTCAACAGTTAAATTCTTACTGATGTCTTCTCCAGTCTCAGGGAGAAAGTAAAGTTTAAAAACGAAACACCTACTTATGAAGAAACTAAGAATAACCGGCTCATACGTCATCATTTTTTGATGTCGTTATCGTTACTCGCAATTTAATTTGGCACAGGTATTGCCGTCAGCGTCGTGGCCGCCTATAGCAATCTGCCGACCAAATTAGACCACCCTAACAAGCTTGAAGATTGAGTAAGTAAATCAGACGCTGAGAACTTCTTAGATACTCTGAAGAACAAAATATGTAGGTGCTTTCGCAGACATACAAGCTTACGATAGTCGTGAGTAAATAAAAGTCTGAAGATACAAAGTTAACTAAGTTGATGATAGGATCGATCATGTGGCGGCGTTGCCCTGCCGCATACCCCTCGGGCATACATCTCTTAGATTCCAAGTAACATGATGCCCTAGTCTAGAAATACAAGCACATATTCTAGAATAAATACTTTACGATATTTCTGCGTAATTTACGGATAACGTAGAATATAATAAATAGTTTATTTATCTCTAAATCTTGTCATCAAATAAAATAAATTGACATGATGCGGCATTGTGTGTTACATACTTGTAGGTAAAGGGTCAGACGTCAGCGTACTTAGGGACGACTTTTTGAGGTCAAATTTTACTTAACAATAGGAAGTCAAAAAAGGATGAATCATTGTGTTGTGACTACCTGTGGTCCACAACGTTCTTTTCCTTAATAAGTTAGGTGCTATACAAAACATCCCTCGATAACACAACTGAGTT
The DNA here is from genome assembly GCA_958496145.1 of Heliothis peltigera. Lineage (NCBI taxonomy): Eukaryota > Metazoa > Arthropoda > Insecta > Lepidoptera > Noctuidae > Heliothis > Heliothis peltigera. Next base: position 8,723,141 of record OY292325.1, read on the forward strand.
AAATTTTAATTATTTTACTAGCAAAGAAAATATTAAATATGCCATAACAGTAGCACATGGGTACGATGTATAGATTTTTTTGTAGGTACAAGCGTACGCACAAATTAATAAGATCAAGCTTAGATTAACGCTTTAAGAAAACATATTTCATAACGTAATTATTGCAACAACAACTCTAATAATAGACTTACCCGAAACGTGTTCACCGAAAAACCTCAACAAAAAACCGAAACAAGATCCGAACAAAAAATAATAGAACTACGTCCGTATTACACAAATCCCATTCTTGGGACATCTCAGAAGTAAGTAGCAAAGAAATAACGTACGAACTTAAGGTAAGGAAAATAATTGAAGGACATTTGGTACTCGTGGTGACTGCTCGGGGTCATTTTCTTTGATTGCCATCTCGAGGGTCCCCAGTACGGGCCAGCCCAAGGGAGCGTCACTCAAGTAGGCACATTTGATATTCGCTTCCGTCTCTACGATTGGGCTGAATAAGAATTGCTCTGTTTGGCTAATAATTTAAACTATGAGACATTTTTAAGTACTCAAGTGTTGAGCATGAATAAAGGGTGATGAACGATGGATGGACTTGTGAGATGACGTCGGATAGGAAGGTATGGAAAAAGACATGCTTTGCCGAACCGAAATAATAATAAATTTTGACCAAGTCATCAATGATGACGACAAAAATTACTTAATTATAGCAATTGCCAGTCGTCAACGCACCATTCCAGATTTTTTGTTGTTTTCTTAAAGCTTAATATCAAGTCCGTAAAAATAATTACATAATCGCAGGTCCGATGATGGAATGTATCTCCGTAACCGCGAAATTGTAATTTATCTTAATTTATAAGAATGATATCATTTAGTACTACACTATGGGCTTGCGCGTGCACACTCATCACGATTTTGTACTTACGTACTGTAGAGCCCTGATAGTAACTTAATAAACACATTTAAATAATATGTTTAGAACAATGCACTCGGACCCGTTTGATTTTCGAAACATTTACTTCCATATGCATAACCTAATGCAACTAACATAAACAACGTGGCTAGGTGGGTTACAAATTATTACTTAGTTACCACTATACGTTTAAGCGGATCCTCAATAATTAAACATGACGTGGAAAAAAATATGGAAAATAGAAAATGAAGTGTGATGTAAAAGTATTTATTTATTTTGTAATATTTTACTTGTACAAAAAAAACTTAAATATTATAGCGTGTTGTGAAATAACTATTCTTTACTGGATTTTAAGACATCGACCAACAATATAGCAACAAACTTCTTCGTAATCTTGCGCATCTTATATCCGATAAAACTAACTGAACAAACATGCGAGTGGTGCCAACTCAAGATAAAACGTCAAAGCTGCCGTGAAATATCATATTCGATAAGGTATTCAAAGTGACGTTGTATCGATTCAAACATCGACACCGATATCGTATCCTCTTGTCTCCCGTCCTATATCGTCGAACAACAATATAACCACGATGCGGTTGACGCAACACCACAGCATAATGGAGGAACGTAATCAAAAGAGGCTTAAACCAATTTCAGCGATTTCGTATCGAGATTTAAGGCCGAAAACGTTGGGAACATTGTAACAGATTTAAATTTTTGTCCTAAAACTAGTAGACTTTTGGGCGAAATTTTGCGTTTGACTGATTTGGTAAAGCAGGATTATGAATCTAGTTCATACGTAAGAGGCAGGATAATTTTTCCAACTATATCAAACATTAGTCTGACATGAAGCGACCTTTAAATATTTTAGGGTCGTTTAATTTTATGTAGGAAATTAAATTAATCATCATTATACATAATTATATATTGATATATTTTTTTTAACAACATCAATTTACCTCACCCTATGAAATATTTAACCAGCCAGAGCACACTGGCACGGAATGAATTGATGTCAAGCTAACCGTGTAACTAGCTTCGACTAAGGAAAGCCGATGTTCACCACTGGAAGACTACCGGCATAACGCGATCACTCTCAAATCAACTAGAAATGTGTAATCTTTGATTCATCGGAAACATCTCATCGCGCTTGTTTAGCTTACCTATGATTAAATCTCCCCCTCGCAAGGTAATCAGCAGACGGGAACGGTTTATTGTGGTGCAGGCACCTGTCACTAGACATGCACAATTTTGATCGTTATCAATGGACAGGGAAGTGTTGCTATTGTTTCTAACAAGTTTTGATTTCTCTCCTTGAAAATAGGAACAAAAATAAGTCGAATTAGGCACTTATGTTTTATTAAATTGTAATATGTAATTCGAAATCAATCTCCGACGTTTAGAACTCAACGGTATTTGAGACTGCTTATTCAGTGGGGATCATTTATCAATCAAAATCATAACTTTGTTTTCAATCTCATTCACCTACTTCCGTACTGATTAAAATAGAGATTAAGCCGATTCAATTTTACCAAACCAACAAAAGCAAAGTTATTTAAACTTCAGAGCTTACAAACAAATCTACAAATACACAGAATTTACATATACAGAAATGAATTGAATACGTCGCGATCTCACACGTTCATTTATCGATTTGTTCGCCAAGCACCAGAACTTAATTAAATAAGTAATAAGATCAAGTTCCTGTATAACTAATACGTATTAATTCTCCCGAGACGCGACCTCCTTAATTTACTACCAGTATTTTACCATACAGGCTAGAATAGTTCGTAACATCATTTGTTAGCGCAATTAACGTAAGCGTTGTTTAAATTCAAATATGAATGAATGCATTACTTGGCGTGTGATAGAAAAATGACTCTTAGTGCTAACGTTTTAGGGTTAATTTAAATTAATGTTGGGACAAAGTCCCGCCGTGGAACGGACACAATACAGTGAACACATCAGAGCTAGTGGCTCTGTTACAGGAATATGTAAAGCGTCCCTAGGGTGTCACCACACGGCAACATGCTACAATGACGTTTTTAAACGTACACGTTTATAGTTCCATACAAAATCATGCTTTGTCTAGCTCCCGTACAGTAAGCCAAACAAAACAATTTCCAACATGAAAAGCCATTCACGTAACGTTATCAATGTAACATTTCAAACATTTACTCACGACGTCATTATTTATTAGTACCTTCGTGACAGAATTGGAATAAAACATTTTAATATTTGTTACACAGCCGTATTTAAAACAATTAGTGGCTGAGAAGTATTCGACCCTGAATTCTTTAACTCGTTTTTGCATTTGTTTAGCACTCGTCCCAAGGCTGAAGTAATTAGAAATATAAGAAACTCAGGTTGTTAACTCCGGCTTTAATATAATATGCACACTAGGTATTTTGGTTTAAGTCACACAAAGGTCGGCTGTAATTAGTAACTTAAGCCAATTATACTCAACTTATAGGTGTTCCTTTTGGTAGTATGTTGTGTTAAATTTTGCTGTAGAATGTAAGAAAATACGTGGGAACATCTTTCCTTTAAAATGTTGTAGCGGTTCACTTGTAACAGCAATTTATTGGACAATTTGTATTCATTAACAAAGTGAGAAAGGCTCAATAGGTGTTCGTAACCAGGATTTAATGTCTTAGTTTCCACTGGGAGTGACGTCGGTTCTTGTTCCGGGAATTTTCCCGAAACATTCCTGGGACGAATTCCGGGCAAAAGTTGGGCCGAGCATCGCTTAAATAGGTTGGAGATTGTGTTCGTACTTTTTGGGCTTTTCATTATTCCTCTCATCTATTCCCATACGAATATCACATAAATATGATCAAGTCATTTAATAGTTCAACAAATTTCAGTTATGAAAAATTCGTCTCCTCCTAACCAGTTTTTTTCTGCTGCATCACTAGTTAGTGTTGGGTACCGTGTTTGACCGGTACCCTGGATACACCCGGCAAGCTTAGTTTGTTGAAGGTGTATCTAGTAGCCCAAGTACATTTTCGATCACAATTATATTTAAACTAGTTATAATCGTATGACATAATATCTCCTAAATGAATTATTACCTTACCAAGTTCAATGAACACTTGTACTTGGAGATATCCGAACCAGTCTGATCGCAGTGATTTAGACTTTACATTTAGTTAGGAATGCTACTCGCGAAGCCGTTAAATAATGTACCTGATTACCTTTGCAAAATGTAACCCAGTAACCATGGCCTCTCACAATGTCATACAAACGGACACGCCGGATGATATCATCAGATATTTTCCATCGCTGATCATCGCATCATCTGTTATTTATTATCACAACCATTCTAACCCAATGCCCTGACAATAAACCATTGTTAATGAAGTTTCAAACCACCAAATTGGTGTCATACCTTGACCACCAGACAATACCAACTGAAATAGCGTATCTTATTAATTAGCTTATTGACCCAATTCATTAAATATCTTACACAGCGTGTGAATAGGAACATTAAGAATGTCTTTTAATCTTTATTACTGTAAGAAATTCTTAAACAGCTCTGTTTTACATTGATGTAATTTTATTGCAATAGAATCTGTAGTGTGGTATTTAAAGTTGCTTGGCATAAGTAGCAATACTTATTAGTAGAAAATTTAATATCGCGCACAAGGCAAGGCATCGCACAGCAATGAATCGTGCCGGTCCCACGACCGCTGCTCGCCCGCATTCAGATTCATTAACAAGGCTAACCATTGTTTATGATTCACAATCCATACATACATTCTCTTCACTAACACTGTATTAAAAGAAGGACCCTGTATGCATGTTTATCAGTCCTAAATCATATGTCAAATGCAAGCCAGCTGCTTGTCTTTTGTTTAACATTTCCTAAAATTTTTGTTAGCCAATTTCTTCTAGTTTTCATAATAAAGTTATCCAAACGAACGGATATCGTCTCATCTTAGGCATTAGGCCGTAGCAGACAGAATAGGAGTTTTAAAGTGATTGGAGTAACGGAAGATTAGTTTGCATCAAAGATTTCTCTGTAATTGGAAGGAAACCCTTGAGAACTTGAGACCTTATTTTAGACATTTATCTATCAAGAGAGATCTACACATATATCATGAATACCAGTATCCTGATAAATTTATCATATCAGTGACATATTGACAGATCCCAGATATGTAGATAAATAATTCGGAGCGCCTGTAACTGATACCTGATAAGTCGTGAGAGCTGAGGCAGATAAGACATCTCGCCACACAAAAGTAGATAAATTTGCAATAAATTTCTGCGTTAGCAAGCAGTCACATTTTCTAACCATCATATTGAACAGTTACATACAATTTAAATTGTGTTTCATATGTCTAAAATAAACTAGCTGTAACTATCCAATCCAAAGATATATGATCATTTCCTGTTAACGATGGAGTAAATGTAATCGATTTTTGGAAGACGTCCAATTTTTTTCTCTAACTATATTCTTGCGGCTGGCACTAGTTATCACTGAATGATATTTGATTCCTCGTACAAAATTAATTCTATTTTTAGGAAGTTACATTCGCTCTTTTGATGTCAAAGATTGTCACGAAAAATATTGTAACACATAAAAAACGTCACCGTTGTTTCCAATGACGGCGATGATGGCACGAATGTGAATTATTTTAAAGCAGGTAATGCAAACGCGGAATTAGTTAAATGCGAACGTTGAGAATGCTGGTAGGAAGGTCTGAATAGTTATAATACTAATCATGTTCTATATTTAGGAATTGAAATCTTGAGTCGCTAAGTGAAGGTCACAGCCGTGCTCTGTCACGTGGGGCCGGTCATTTTGAGCCATTAACCGATACGCTTCATGATTCACAAACTGAATGGTCCCCTACGTTAACGAAAACGTCTTGTTACGAAACTTTATGGCTATTAGTACATCAAGATTCAGTATATGTTCAGAAGATTTTTAAATTAACATTTTATGTACGAAAGCACTCTGCCTGCATTACACGCTACATGTTAATTTAGACGAGATGTAAGAAAATATTTCGTTGGGATTGGAGAGAAATGTAGTGAATGTGGGGCGTTCGTGAACACAAATATCTTTCCCCACAGAAGCCAAAACAAAGAAAGTAGAAATAAATATTAAATAATACCGCGATCCACTATTTTGGGAACTGCAATAACTGAAACAGATCGAACGTAAATAGTTCGGTTGAAGCAAGTCACCAGAAATATTTAGTCTTTCATGAATTATGATGTAATCGTTTCTAATGTGCCGTAAAATTGTAGTGTGTATTACTTATTTATTTATGTAGCTGAGAGTTGGTGACATTTTTATTAGATTACACTTACTAGTAACATACTTCACAAACTGAGAATCTAAATGATATTTCCCAAACAATTCGTGCAATATTCAATTGAGAGAATGAAAGATTCATTCGATGAGCGGGATATAGTGTTAACCTAACTAGACATGTGCCGTCGAAGTATCAGTTTAGTAGTTCCTAACTAATTTACGTCAGGCTCCGGTGCGAGGGCGTGAACTTGTGATCGCTACTTATTCGCCCAATTATAACTTACACCGCATTACATTTACACCCTCATTATTAACGAACGCTTTTAATGACTCCTAACAAATTAATACTCTACAGAGTTGCCAACTTCGGAAAAATGGGGAGAAAAATTAACTGAAAGCGGATATGTTGGCCGCCGACGTGATTATTACGGCGTTGGAAAGGTTGCCAGTAATTAAATTTTGATTTCAGCGTTTGAATCAAATTATGCGTTGCTTGCGTTGGACCTAAATATTTACCGTGGGATTGAAAGTGACTACCAAAAAAAAATTGGTATGTTTATTTACCAAACGCATAATTTGTGATGTCAGTTAATTTCGTAGTTTAATTAGTAAATCGTCATTTCGAATTGGCGTAGTTAATTAAAATGACAATGTCTTTCTGTAATGCTCTTACAGAAGTAAATCCTATTACAGACAGCGGTGAGCAAATATTGATCTTATTATAGCAAGTAGGGAAGGATTATGTTTAAGAGCTTGCTAATTAGAGAGATAACCTCCTTAACAATCCACCGATCCTATATAAACAAACCCGAGACTTAATAAACAATCAGTTACATCCGACCTACTCGAAGATAAAACCATGAAATCCACCATATGAAATCTACAATAATCACAATATTGTACGTGAAATGGTGTTTTAATGGGTATTCCGAAGTCGAGAATCGATTAAGCTGAATTGGACTTCAAATACAATTTACAAGGACTCTTTTCTTCAGATTTTATATTTGGATTACAAGAAAAACAGTCAATGTATTTCTAGATCGATTTTTCACGCTGATAACAGCTACTGAAGAAAATTCTGTAGTACACGGTTCTTTCCGTATTGGATTAGAAATCTACGAATGCTCATTTGCGATTACAATGGTTACAAGTACTTGTATTTGAATTTTATCGATTGCACACATCTTGTTAGTGTTCGAATCGTAATAAATTGTTACGCTAGAATGAAACGTACAACGCAAATATTATGAGAAGCTGTACTTTTTCTTAAAAATTTGCTGCGGTCCTTCCTTCTAGTAGTTACTTTTACACCGTGAAGATCTGTTCTGATCTGACTGTTAGTTGAATCTTTAACACCTGGTGCATGTATGAGATCGGCTCTCACCTCATTTGCAGGTCCTGCGTTTCACACTAGATCAGTGCAAATGATATCGTCTTCTATCGTTTTGGTTTCTCTTTCTTGAAATTAAAAGTAAAAAGCGTAAAATATATTGCTATATTGACAAAATCCTTGTTACATTAGTGAGAATTTATCAAGCCGTAGGCTGATTTCAAAGTGTACCAGGGGACTATAAAACTTTTATCCACGCTAAAAAGCAGCGAAGCAGATCTTTAATCAACCAAGCGACTGTTTGTCGCGTCCGGTCCTCAGGGACGAATCCGCGACATAAGTTATAGCACCATCAATGCCAATTGTAAAATTTATAGGCCATTATTTTATTGTTTAGTTAAGCTAAGAGTATATTGACGTTACGGTTCATGCTCGGTCATGACGTCAAACAAAGCTTAGGCGTCATCCACATCCTACGGATCAAGTAATAATAGAACAAACGGAATGGATTACTCTGCTTTAGTACATGTTTACAATGTGTGTGTGGTGTACATGGTAATCTTTCATTTCTGGCTCATTGCTGAATTGTGGTAGATTTTATTTAAACGGGTTTTGCGCACTGGCAATAATCTTGGTATATTGATACTGTCTATATCTATGTATTTGTAATTAGTGGCTAAGCGAGATTTCCTACCGACCGTACATAAGAGAAACATCAACATCGTGAAAGTGCAGTCTTTGTAGGACATGTTATCTGTCTCCATTGCACAGCTAATATGCACCGCTGCAGCAAAGCGAGAGAGTTAAAAATTATCTTTCATGACGTTGACCAATAACAATGTGTTTGAGAATAAGGATAGATAAGATGTTGTTATAATCAATTGAACTAATGAATATAAATACATCATAATCCTGCAAAGAATGTAATCGTCAAAAATTATGCATTTATTTGCAAGGATGCATGTACCTCTACCCTCAGAGTGAGCTTGAAATACTTTGAGAATCCCTTTTAAATATATATAAGCCAAACCTTCTTCACACTCAGGTTGGTGTTATACACACAAATCACATACACAAACATTCTTCTCAAACAGCCGGGGGCCATTCAAATATTTGTGTCCTTTTATAAAAACCGGCCAAGTGCGTTCCGAACTCCCGCACGAAGAGTTCTGCACCATTTGTATAATATAAAATGGCAACAAAATCACGTTCGTTATATACATATTTCGATATATATGTGTAAAAACTAACAAAAAGAAATACTTTTCTTGTAAATATTTTAGACGGCTTCCAGAAAATATTTTGTTCATTATATTTTCAGTATTTTTGAGAAACAACAAAGATCATAAATCATCTGGGAAAATTTCGACTGTCAACTACCAGTCATAAGATTACAACTTGGTGAAAAACGTACTGACCTACCCAATAGCTTCCCGTTTCACCCTTTAGGTACAGAACCCTAAAAATGGAACTCGCAAGGTTCGTGGGCCCAGTAGGGTGAGTGGGGGTTCCGCGGTAACACTATCCATTATCCAAAAGCTAGCGTCATATTGATGAACGCGGTTTATGCACACTACGAAGCTACTTGTATACTACAGTATGCATATGCAATTGTAAATATCAGTCAATTAGTGATACTGATGACGTATTGACTCTTGCGCCTGTATCCGTTTCAAAATATTTCTATGACCTAGTCTCATTTTCTGTATCAGTAAATAACGTATGAGTGATTTATGAGTATGTATTTCAAATATTCAGATCCGTTCGAATAAATAAATATAAACATAAGACTTACTTTTTGTTTGGCACTGTTAAAAGGATGGAAGGCAGGTATGAGCGATTCATAGAGAAAATAATCTTTTTTCGACCGTACTGCCTTCCGTACCGTTATCAAGAAAATATAGCTCCGTAAAATTTTGATATCACGCCAAATATAGAGATAACATAATATTCTCCAAAGAAATTCATGATTTCTGGATTATGAACAATAAATAAGAGCCGGAGGTGAAGTACTCAGAAGTACAGGCAAAAACTGGGAATAAAAAGGACATCAATTTTATTGTGGCCTTTCTGGGTTATACCTATTTCACCAGCACACCAAGAAAGAGTCGCTATACTTTAAACACACGAAGCTGTGAATACAAATTTAAAAGCTTTTACGTTAGCAATTCTTGCGTGGCATATTGGAGTAAGTAGGTCTTTCAGGGGTGCATTGGTCCGGCGAAATTCTAATGTGCACCGGGATTTATGGGCGACTAGCAATGTATAATGTGAATACGGGCTTAAGAGGCCGTTCAATATGCGTAGAGTATGGCTAAAAGCATAGCGCTATAATATTCCGTACGATCGCAGCTATAACCCGATTTCCAGACTATTAACGATTACGGCAGGAAGGAAGCATGTCCTATATTCATGTTACTGTCTTCTGCCGCCGTGCACGTAACAGTACTTGTATCATACATTGTGTAGTTACATCTCTATATTGAATTGTAGTGAGGATAGAGTAATATCAAATGCATATCGGATTTCTAGACTGTCTCGATAGCTATATTTTGTGTTAAGACTTCTCATATTCACGCTGGAGTTACTACAAAAGTGATTCAAAAAGTCTAGCCCACGGGGATTGTCTCCAGCACTAACAAAACCTTGTTTCAGTGCCTATGCTCTGCGAATAAATGCGATCTGAATATATTATCGGGCGCATTACGTACGATTCGCTTGAGGCGCGTATCTACCCGAGGCTACAGAATTCAGTTGCACACTTTTCCAACTTCATCCTCGCCTGGTACAAAAGACATCTCTTTTATGGTGCGCAAGTATTATCAGGCGCCGAAATATAATACAAAATGTTCTTCACATTTTGTAGGAACGGTATAATGGCTTTGGAGCGCTCAAATAAAGTTGCTATTCAAATTGAGGCGTTGAGAGTTCAGGTCCGTTCAATTTGGTCTTTGAAGATTTGGCAAGGATGGCTTATAGTTGAGGTCTCATCGAATGTCAAAACACTACGAGCTGTGCTAACTACGCTTAGTTAACTTCAATCGGGTAGCGCCACCGCGGGGGTGAGGCCGAACCGTAATTAATTACTGCTGTCGCTGACAAGCGAAGGCTGCTAAGTACCTATCGTTTCATAAATAAACTGTATAGCTTTACGTAGGTACAGGTTACCAGTATTAATAGCAGATTCGTGAACGAGATTGCGAAGATTATCAAATGATGTTCGTTCATGCCATGTCGCACAATACACAATATACTAAGGGACTGTCCTTGTATCTAATACACTTGTAACATTTAATTATAAAGGATATTAATTGTTAATAATAGTATATTATGCCCATCGATCCGCAGACACGTCCCCAAAGAATCAAATCACGTTTGAAATATGCGCTCAAATGTCAATGCAAACAGACTTAGTCCTAACAAAATAAGGATAGTAAACATATTACCTACATACTTAATTCTGGTCACTCAAGACGGCTTGGCTTCAATGTAGTTATTCATATTACCGTAGTTACTTAACCCGCTATAATATTTAAGGAATATTCCCAAAAATAATACCACGGCGTTTAAACCACAAAAACTCGAGCAGTTAAACGAGACCGAAAGTGGACTAGTTAGTTTATTCATGAATTCGGCCCCAACCGAAATCGAACATCAAGTAGGTACTTATACGGCGGCAGAGTTTTAAAGCGACTAAGTACTTAACTGAGCTTATCTATCCAAGTTTCAGTAAGCCAGCTGTATCAGTAATAACCAGATAGATTATTCGAATCCAATTGGTGGCCCTATTTACTTATTCATTGTCTATTTCGATTTCATTTGCTCCAACAGAAATGTCTCATTCGGTTGTACTTATTCGATTAATAACTAATAAAGAGTTATTGAATAAGAACTCTCGGGTTTCCTACACATCGTTCGACTAAAACTACCTGCGGTGCACGCGCCACAACAGACCTCTCATAAAAAAAGTTTTTATGCTACTAACAAGTTCCGAAGCGAGTTTTTGCAGCCAGTTTTTATACTTGTCAAATTACAATTCGTGCTGTTTAATTCTTAAGGGTTACAAGGAAAATAATATTTAAATCCGATCGAATGGTAATTATTGCGTAATGCACGGCTAAGAGTATAAAACCGGTGCAGACCTCCACTTGAATCGATGACATCACCAAATAAATCTGCCCGTCTGCTGTCGAGGAGTCGGATGGCGGGACTCGCCCGGATCCGGTTGTTAAGCTCAATCGAAACTATTTTTATTACCGTTGATGTTGGCATAAATAAACTATTTCTATTCGTTATATATATTTCGGTGGTGCCGCGTCCAAGCAAATGGTCAACACAAAAACTTTACAAACATTCATAAATTCATTTGGATATTTTGGTATCAGTCGTTCCTCTATTACATATGTCACATTAAGAAGCTCTAATGCTGGTATTAAATCCCGCTTCTTTGTGAAGTCAACAGCTTCTCGTATTAAATCATCAATTCATCCGGATTCTGGAGAAGTGGCCATCAATTCGGCTAACGCAGACATATTCTGTTTTATAGCACTCGGTATCTAGTTTCAACAAGTGTCAGAATAATGTTCGAGAGACGTTCTTAAAATGTGGATGAGACTGGCCCCACGTGTGACAAATGGGGTGTCCTCTGCCTAGACGTATGTTGGAAGTTTTAACCTACTTTATTCATTTTTAAAGTATGTCGTCATACTTTTAACAAGCAATAACGGCTTCAAGAAGTTTAGGAATACTGTTTGATATTTCACACTAGGATATTAAACTTACTCCAGAACTTGCACTCTGCAGGTCGCCTAAGAGACGAGACTCAATTACAGGGTTATGTGAAAGGTAGAGCAAATAATGCAATATGATCTAGCTTACCCACCAGTACTGAAAAGAGGTAGGTAGTTGCAAGGTATGTATTCCCATCCGAATCGTATTTAAATCTGACAAATTTTTAGTAGGCAGACAGAATAAATCCTGTGGAACAATTTGGAAGATTTATACAAAATATGCATGATATATTGAAATTTGTGAATAAGTCACTCAGTGATAACGGTCTAAAATATTAATTAATAAGGAACTAAATAACTGCAATGTACCCTAACTTGATGTTAAAAGAAAGCTCCAAGGGAGGATTACCCTAGGAAGAAGATGAAGAATATTCAAATCGCTTTATTTGGATCTTCAGCTAACAAAAATACAAAGTTTTGCTTCTTAAACTAGGTGCTTGAGGCAAACTTTACGCAATATAACCCGCTGAACTTTGAGTCGCGTGGACTTGGTATAACATTTGTTTTGGTTATGCTCTCTCTAATGCACACGTTTTAAGTTTGTACATAAATAACTTGCGTCGACTCCCGCGGCTGACTTCTGACCTCGCCTTCAGAATACTGGCATTCATTGCAATGTTGAGTAATGATAATTGTTAACCCTACGATGCACTGCGCAATCCGCGATGAGCCGTGTGTCATTATCTTAAGATGACTTGAAAGTAACCTTAAATAAATAAAACATAAAGAAACAAAGACAGAAAGAAGCAAAGTAAATTAAATAATGGACTAAATAAATAAACATAGTAACCTGCAGAGAAGATACAAACTTCGTTTCTAGTTATAAATCAGCTGATTACATAACTACCAACACAACTGTAAACATTAAAAACAAATATCTACAAATTGTAAATAGGAGTTACCTCAGCTTGACCACCCAAGAGCCTATTGGCTCTAATACTTCTTAGTGAAGTACTTGACTCAATAAGCGTTAGGTAACTATCAAGCCAGCAACTGGAATAACTACTGAAGACTCACCTAAACCGACTGGTTAATACTGGTTATGTTAATGCAGGGTTGATGATGCGTGCCAAAGGTCATATTTTGTGGTACAAAAAAGTCGAAAAATATACGTGATGTGGCGTGGCGTGGTAGTCTTTTTATGTAGAAAAAGATTAAAACTTGCTTCGAGTAAATATCAGACGTCTAAATTATATCTTAATAAATGCCTGATATAAATTGATTTAAGATAATTATAGAGGTAGAAAAAGTTTGTTACGTCATTATTAAATCTGGATACGAGTCTGTTTTTTTGTCAATTAAACAGAATTAAATAATAATCTGACTGTTTTCGAAGAAACCACGTGTTGCAAAAGACGGAGTTTTGTTGGAAACATTATTAAGAGATTACTGCCAAGCTAATTCAATTGAAAGGATTTGAATTAAGTCGTGATCATTTGATCACCAGTCAATGCCACCCGTTGTCTGTCGTTACTCTAGCTATAACTAGACTGAACCAGATTTTTTTTATATACAGCACCTGTAATCGACGTTACATAGTGAACTTCTACATACATCTTTGCATAGAACGAGCTTTGAGCTTCATTAAAAAAAAACTTGAAACGTCAGACATTGTTCCACTCACATTTTTCATTCTATAACTCTGAATAAATGAAGCAGGTAAAAAATATGAATATTTCACGTAGGTATAGAATGTATGTCGATTATTTCACGCACTGTAAGGGATGGCGTGACGCTCTGCCTTTAAAAATTCAGCACAGTTGCCATCCCTGCATCATTTTGGCCTGATCAGTTAGGAATAATGGGCACTTGAGTAGGCAAATGGCTATACTCCGTCCTGAGTTGTGTGGTCAGTCCCTCGATTCTCGACTCGTAGTTTCAACCAACCACCGACAGAGGTCACCTTGGTCCAGTTGGTGTGAAAATCTACCGTGTAGACGTTGGTCGGCTGACCAGATGTCACAGCCTTTTTTATCGGCTTACTGCTGGGCACAGGCCTCCTCTCCCACGAAGAAGGATTGACCAGATGTAGGCGGATTCAAACTACTTTGGACGACCTTGGTTGGAAGCGCATCGCGACAGGCTGCGTCCATGGTCGGCCCTACCGTGTGGAACGCTGTCGGCCGACGGGAGACGCGACCAAGGTCACCTGTGTCGGCGGTCGGATTGGATCGTGTAGAGCGCTTTTAAATCACATCTATACCATTTCTGTATCTTGGTTATTCGTGTCAGGATATACAAAGGTACAAACGTAGAAATCGACCCCTGTCCGGTTAAGCAGTAAACAGCCTCCTAGGCTGAACTGCGAGTTGCCAACATCAAAAGAAAAGTAGAAATCAACTTTTCAATTAAATAATATTTACAATCATCACCAGTTAGTTACAACACAAGATTAATTGGATCCATTAATTTATAAATTATGTATGCCACATCAAATGTTCATCAATAAATTCAATTTCAATTTATTTCATTATAACTTTCCCAGCCCAAAATAATAGAATGTGGGCGCTGAGTTAATCAAAGAAATTTGAATGACAGGGCGAGAGCAAGTCTTTATGTAGTAAACAGAAGTTATCTAGTTTATATATGATCGTACTAATTCCTTTTGATACTCGGCAAGTAAATTGGCAAGCGTACCACACGTAACCACATTATAGCCAGTCTGCTGTTTGCTTTCCAGCTTGCAACAACAGTGGATTAGGATAGCTTAAGTAATTACAGCTGTACCAAGTTAACAACAAACAAGGGGATTAACAAAAACTGGTTAGAACCGGTGCTCGGTTGCTAAAACTTATGTAACATTTCCACCGACAGTATTTATTTAAATCCTACTTTGTGATTAGCATATTATATTTCTTTTGTTAAAATTTTGTATTCTATATATTGAAGATCAGTCAAGAAAAACTTTTTCAATTAATTTGTTTCTAAAGATAAGACCTTTGTCTTGGACTGTACGCGTACGGAAACCAAGGGAATATAGTCGAGTGTATTTGGCAACGACTACAAGCAAATATGGGAAGATTTGTGTGTAAATATTTGCTTCGTATTTATTTAAGAGCACAAGTTCTTTTAACCCAATGACTGTGAAGATTACGTGTGTGCTCAAAAAATGACTTAACTGCAATTAATATTTAAGTATTAATTACACTTTATCACGTGACCTGTGAGGTCATAGCATGTTTTCCTCATAGCAACAATCCGTTAAATTAGCATATTTATTATTCATATATGATGATTAAAGTATTTTCGTAATTTAGATTAATTTTATATGTGTTAAAAATATAATTTTGATTTTATGGAGGTAGATTTAATTCTTAGCATTAGGTACTATGTTGAACATAAAATACCTAGTATTTTGCAATTTGTTGACTCATGCTGTGCCATTGTATTCAAAACTTGCGTTAAGTTGTAGAGTGCGCGTGCGCAAGTCGCTGTTTCAGTTCAAAATATTTATGTTTCTTCAGTACTTTACCGTTGTTAGAAGACGAAAACAAATACAGATTGTTAGTATCAAATTTTTCGTTAAATAAATTCTGATAGTAATTTTAATACAAACATGGTGATCTTTGATAAATGATGATAACTAGGAAGGTACTCGGTAACAATTTCACCAAATGTAATCTTTATAGAACAGTCTCGGAGTTAAACCAGATCCCGAATATTCAATGCTAAGAAAAATTATTCACCCCTTAACATTTTAAGTGTCAAGTGTATCCGACCGTAAAACTGACGCTGTCCATTTGCCGGGCGTAGGGATGCTTTTACAACATAAAATCGATTTTAACTTGTACTCTTTTCTAGTGAGAGTTCTCATTTAATAAGAAAATGGTTAGGTAAGAACTGCTGGTTTTTTGTAAGAACCTAACTTAAATAATTTATTTAATACTAGTTAGCCATTCCCTGCACTTACACCTGCGCCTATAAATTAGATATACTGTAGTCTCATAAAAATCCGTACAGCAGTTTTTGCGTGACAGTACACACATTTCCACATCCGCGACATCCACGAATTTAATATTAGTGCGATGTAGTTGAACATAATAAAAAATTACACCTAGGGACTGTTCAAAAAGGCAGTACTCCTTGAAACGGCACGTGTTGTGAGGCTTCTGTCGCTGGGGCCCTAACTACTGGTAGATGAACCCTGTTCCGATATCTTTGATCACCTATTATATAAAAAAGGAAAATAAAATCTATTAAAGATAAATAAATAATAACTTTGGTAATTAAACTAGAAGGGACTAGAGAACCCTGTCTACCATCTTTGAAAACAATAGTGTAGCCGGCATAGGATTGGAAAGTTTATTTTACCTGTGTTTGCGGGCTTGCGTAAATCCTGCAACTTTGCGAAAGAGTTTCAATGTTGTCAACATGCTAAGGTTGAATTGAAAGGTTACAGTTTAAAAGTCACTGAAGTTTCATAGAACATTAGTGTACCTAGATAAATAGGTATCATACCTATGGTATGTAATTAAAAAAATCATAAGTATGAGCAATGAGTATGACGAGGGGTTTACTTATGTCCTTAAAAAAGTGGAACATAGTAAGAAACCGTAATGAAAATAGAACTTTTTTTTTAAATAAGTATCAAGCTTTTTATTTGAGTTCTAATTAAGTACAGGACAAATTATACCAAAGTACCTATAATATAAAAAAACAAAGCAACAACAAATATTTTAAATCAGCTCTCTGTGCGCCCGCCTTCCTCAGTACGCAGAACGTAGGTAGGTACTTTTAAATTATACCCAAGAGTGTCTCACGCGGGACATAATTTTGATTTAAAAATTTGGACGTCCCGCCAAATCGGGACATCTGGTTACCCTTTTACCAACCTAATATTTATTTTGTGAACAGGTTTGACGCTACATTCTAGATATGTATTTTTACCTATTATTTTTATCATATTGTTAGGTATGACATAATTAGCAGGCAAGTAGGTGTATAATAGGTAGTTATGTTCCATCACTTAGTAGGCATTTAATGCCTAAATACTCAAACATTATCAAATGCCATACATAGCATTGCGAAGTGGAACCTACCGATTGATGTTTGTGATATGGTAGGTACTGACTAAGATATAGGTAATAGAAGAAAGAACATAGAATAATACTTAATTAAACCTTATCTCTAATGTTTTGCACGTTAAAGATCCTTTGTTTATCTTAATAAACGCAAATAAGCAGGCATCTGGTATTAAGTATGAGTGTATAGCGTATTTCATTGAAGAAAACCTCGCAGAAGTCACGGTTGCTACCAGGAATCAGCTCTTCACATAAAAGAGTTAGTTCTGACTACCGACTTACCTATATCCTTGACTGTTCATTGAACTTTGTAGCAAGTAGGTACTTATGTAGTTGAGTATGTATCTAGTTATCTACTTACTTACGAATCTATTAATTCATGTATGTATATGTACGTATATGAAGGAGGTATGTAGCCTGTTACACATAAGTAGTAGGTGCCTATATAATCTAAAAGTACAGCCATGCGTGTAAGAACTATGTGCCATGTGGGTATAGAGAGCCACAACAGACCAATAAATTGACAGCTGATAGCCGTATCTACATAATTATAGGTGCACATCTCAAAATTATATCTAAATCATAGATATAGAGACTTTCTTATAGGCATCTATGATCTAAATACAATAAATTTGAGTTAGGAATAATAATATTATAATAAACTTTGAATGACGATCAACTACGTTGAATCTCTAAGTTTATGCCTTAAAAACATTTGAATAATAAAAAAGTCGAATAAAAAATTAAAAGCAAACTTTGTGCGGGAGAGTCGTCAAACGTCATTTCATTTAATTGGTTTTACTCCTCAAACCAGTTGTGAATTATTTGAGAGCGAGTGAGATGGAAGACGTTGGGATGCTCCTGTGATGACGTCAGCCAACCAATAGACTAATGAATAAACTAACAGAACGCACAAATGTAATAAAAAAAACATAAAAGACGACCTCCGAGGACCGCAACAGTGCCCCCGAGACGCATCAAAACCAAACGAAGTTTTTTTTTATGCAACACCTTTTTATTAAACACTGCTCGACGCACGTGTGCTGCACTGGTTTTGTGAACTGCCAAACGTAACCATTTAAAAGTAAATTTAAGGCTAGTATTCTCGCAATCATAAAAGCAAATAAAAATAAGAACTAATTTTGCAGCCAACTAAGTTGTGGATATTGCATTCCAGACGTAAGAGTTCGCAGAGCACTGTGAAAACTACTCACCTTTGTAAAGAAGTTCTGTGCGCGCGCAGGTAAAACACCGAAATCCCACAGGTGAACGTTATCCTTGACTTTAAATTTTGAAAAAAAAAAGATTCGGTTCGGTCAACCGACTTGTGACGGCGAGCCCTCGGCAGACACGTTCGTGCGTTGCTGTTTAGCGACGCAACACGACAAAACTACAACACTGTCACAGTTTGTTTATAAAATTATGAAGCACTTATTAATAATTTCGATGACCCGACTGCGCATGCCCGTGCAACACGCGCCTCTTTCGAATAGGTAAGGTTATGTTTAAGTTGGAAGCACTTCCTTTTGGCTTCACTTCGCCGGTGCACCCACTTCACACTAGTTTCCCAGAAGAATCTTATTGGAACAAATCCGTGCGAACTTTTCTCCGATAACGCTTACACACGAATCACTATCGGAACACTTGTAAAGTTTTTCACACGAGAATTCTTCTCCTATCAGAAACCGACACTGTTGCACCTATTTGACGATCTGCCGGCTCTACCTGCAGCAAACGAAGGCCGTGTACGTATAATAAACACTTAAAAACTCCGGAACCGGTAATAATTTGATTCCGCACGTGAACGTGACACTGTCAAAATAAAAATTTGGTAAACACGGTAACACCAGTAACTCACTCATATACTGTGAAACATCCCATGTTTGTGACGCGATGAGGTCCGAGTGACAAATAAACGAATAGAAAAGAAAATAAACGAAGAATACTAAAGTCGTCGACTGTGAAGCCGAGCGTCCGACACTCCTGCTGAGCGCTGTACTAAACGCGAGAGGCCGCGCGACCCGCCCCGCCCCGCGGCCCGCGTGCGTCCCGCCCGCGCCCTGCGACCCGCGCTACTACACCGTATGAAAATAAAGTAACGTTGAAAAAATCACAAGTGCACAAGGGAGAAGCACAGAACATAGTTCATCCCTCAGCGGTTATGCAAGTTGTCCGATTGTTTGTTTGTTTGGTAGTTGTGCGGCGAGCGAAGCGCGGGGCGGGCCGGGCGGAAGGCATTCAATTAATCTGACAACACGTGCGTGATGCACCCTCCCGCACTCGCCTCAGGTTATCATACGATTCATTGACTAGCGCCGTTTCTCCAATTTTCGCTAACTTTGCAAAGTAAAATTATTTATTTACACCTGCTTCAAAAGTTGAACGGAGGAAGAGTTAGGCTGGTCCTTGTGTTAGAAACCGTTATCATGCAATGGAAAGTGCAAGAATGCCGTTACGCTCCTTTTACGGATGTGAACTGGCTATTTAACCGTTTACATTGAATAATTATTGCGTGTTTGTTGTATATAATAAAAATTATATAACTTATTAATTTAAAATAAGGTTTTTTAGGTTTACAAAATACCTAGGTATGTAATGTAATTGTGTTCCTTCGTTACCAACTCTATAGACAGAGCTCTCTTTCATAGGATAAAAAATATTATGTAGTCGGACTAGCTTCTGTCAGCGGCTTCACCCGCGTCCCCTGGCGATTCTCTGTGTACCGCGAGAAAAATTAAGTATGTAATCAG
Organism: Heliothis peltigera; assembly: GCA_958496145.1. Lineage (NCBI taxonomy): Eukaryota > Metazoa > Arthropoda > Insecta > Lepidoptera > Noctuidae > Heliothis > Heliothis peltigera. Next base: position 8,743,211 of record OY292325.1, read on the forward strand.
TAGGTAATCCTCAATAAATGGGCTACCTATCTAACATTTTTTTTTTCATATTTAGCATTTAAGTAAACAAACTATGTAACTCGTCGGCTTCATAATACACAGTACTTAAATGTTTTTTTATGAAACAACTCGTCTTTCCTATAAAATACGTTAGTTTATAATGCGACTGCTTCAGATTTGGGTTCTGGGCCTCGTAGGTACTGATGAATTCCGAAAAGCGCTACTGAGCTAAACAAAACCCCGTGGGATGTCGGTAGGTATTCGCTGTACCGATTCATCAATTTGTTAGACTTAAAACCTTGTAAGAGGGTGTATGAGTTAATCACCATTTCTGGGGGATAAGTTGGTGATTGATTGATCAATATTTAATAAGCTGCGAATTAATCATTCCCTGCTAGTAAAAGAATATTTAATATTTGGTGACCTTGAAGTTAAACTCAAAAGTTTAAATAAGTTGAAGGAAGAAATTTCCGTATGTTATCGATTACTTCTCATAGTTGCTACTTTTATCTTGTGATATCTTACTTTTATTCTATCATCTCTCTCTGACGATGTTCGTCTCAACTATCTAAAACAAATGCCACTAAACAGTATACCTGCAGAAGTTCAAACTGCACCGTAAGCGAACAATAATACTTTACAAGTATATACTTTTTCTTAATTAAAACAACAAAGGAATTCTTAGATGAACATGTCTACAGCTATTGTCAACACACCAACACAGATAAAAATCGATTATTTTTATCTGCATAGCAATTTACTTCAGTTTACGCAAGAAAAACGTGCATAATTAAAATGTTGTTAATAAACTACGGAGCAGAAGCAATTTATGGGGTATTGTATCTCCCGTATTCACTTTAAAAATATACGGGTCACTCGATAAAATTAAGAGCGTAAAGTTTTATACCTATTGACATATAGAGGACCATTCTGAAGTAGACAGAGATAGCACTACTTATCTCTCGCAACTATCTCCCCTACACGTAAAATTTGACAGGCCCTTGAGTGATACGGTTAAATTATTCATACAAATAATAATGAAGAGGTGAGTTCTATTTGTAAAGGGTTCCCACGCAAACGGATTACGAGATTGATATGAATGTTCTCGCTATGGAACGCTTTATCTAATGTTATATTTTACTGATAAATAAAAGGAATACCGAAACACCGCTCCTAATATATCTACCTACGAGCACGAGCAGTATTCTCAAAGCAACAATGTGTAGTCACGTGGGATTATCAGATAAAAAATTATACAAATTCAAATTTTGATCAATTAAGTCTTTCGGTCCTTCATCCCTTCTGGCGCGGTCAAACTCCTTTTATATTGATAGTTGATAATGCTCAATGCAGTACATTTGTATAAATTGCCAGCTTCCGCCCTCAGTTTGCCTTGCAACCCGTGGGAAATACTTTGACCACTCGGATAAAATTCAGCTTCCAGTCCTCCTCAGCAAATTGGATATCTAAAAATTAATCAATATTCAAAGTTATTCAAATCAGAACACTATATCCTCAGATTAGTGCGTTCATCCAATCGAACAAACTCTTTGGATTTATAAAATAAGTATGGATTATTTTATTAAAATTGAAATATATTATATAATGCAGAATTTTAGAATTATAAAGAACACTATTTTCCTGTTTTTGTAAATTATTTCATAAATCATAAGTTATAAGACAAAACAATATCAGAACAACCTTAAACTTGAGAAGCTAGTTAAAATCGATCGACAAACTGCTGTGTCACAGTAGGCTGATCAAACGTTCAGCTACCAGTCATTATGACAAAGGCCTTCGTTTAACTTTAGACTAGATTTAAAAAAAAAAACTCTGGCAAAGAGGGTCATGGCCACGGTCAATAGTCATGAATAACCGATAAGGTACACGTACGTAAACAAAACTTTTTGCTCAAGTTTTCACTTGGAAATTCTTTGACCTTTCCTTATATTGTACTAGCGACCCGCCCCGGCTTCGCACGGGTGCAATGCTGATACTAAAATTACATATAAACCTTCCTCTTGAATCACTCTATCTATTAAAAAAAACCGCATCAAAATCCGTTGCGTACTTTCAAAGATTTAAGCATACAAAGGGACATAGGGACAGATAAAGCGACTTTGTTTTATACTATGTAGTGATGCTAGCTAGTTTGCTGAACGTATTACCTTTGAAATCGTCATCAATTTTTTTTTAATTCTAGAAATTAGTTTTGTTTCTGTAATTGTCGCTACTTAGTCCAAGGAGGTGCTACACTGTGTCTATCATATCTGTTACGTCATTTATTATTATTGAATACTAACTTCATGTTCCTCACCGCCACAACAGCACTCTCATCAAGTCCATCTTTAATATAGCACAGCACATCAAACTACTACAATCCGTCCATTTTTCTTAATAGATTTTCAACTTTTGATTGCGAAAATTTAAGAGTTTCGGGTAGCTTGATGTGATGGCTTTTGTACCTATGTGAAGTTTTTAGTTCATTTTGGATTCACACACAATACAACTGCAACGCTTTGTAACTCATGTTATAAGTTTTCATTGGGAGCGATATCGGATTTGAAAAAAATAAATATGTTTTGCGGTTTCTTGAAAGTTGTCACTTTCCAGATACCCAAATAAATATTTAAGTACCTAATTTTTCTACTTACAAAGTATTGTACTTATAAAGTATAAAAAATACCTGTATTAATTACAAATTTAAAAAAGACAAATTAAAATATTGCGTCATAAAATTCATCCGCATCGTTGTCAGCGGGGATCGTGCCAACCTGTATTAGGGGTTTTAGTTTGTAAGAACCTAAAATTACAAGTTGTACACCATCTTGTACTTCTGTGTTCTTTTTATTTAGTGAACATCACCTACATAAGTTTATCGCGATCGATAACGTCAAAATAGTTGGGTACCGAAGAATTTTAATCTCTAAGATCGCCTTACATCATTGTTTGTGTAGAGTCTTCTTAAGACTTTAAGCTTTTTATGACTCGGTGACATATATACCTACTTGTTACCTGCCTTTATACGCTGTTTGTGTAGGTATTGCGCAATAATACCCAGACGAGATTTCTGAGAACATTTTGGTGAAGATTTATTTAAGTAGGTAATCACCACAATGCTTATCTTTTTTCATAGACATTGGGAAGATGATACCTGTGCTGTGGTGATGATATATTGTGTATATTTTTTTTGATATGTTAAACCTTTTAAAATATTAGGTATTTTATTATCGAAAATACATCAAGGCGGAAATAATAGACTTTAATTAAAAAAACAAAATATTTTCATGTAGGACTGTATGTCCCCGTTCATTCGCGAGATGAGTAAAGTTCAGTGAGGCATGCATGAATCTACGTGTGTATGTGTATCTACTGAGTAGATAATCAAGTGAACTATACTCACGCTGCGAGATCACGGAATATTATTTATTTTGCCTTAATAACGATCTAAAAATAAATATATTTAGTGCCATACTTAGATTAGCTAGCCAAAGAGTAACATTAACTATTATTGATCTACGTCTTCAACCAATTTGTTTTGTTCTCCGGTTACAGACAATTAAACAAAAAACATGGTTGTCAACAATAAAAGCTACTTAATCGATATTCTAATAACGATAATAAGTTATTTCTATACAGCTGGTCGACGTTTTCATGCAATTAAATCGACAAACGATTATGGCTGCATCAATACATGTTCATGAACGCGGCGATAGAAAAAGTTATTAATTATGACCTTGCCTTTACGATTGCACCTCGTAAAATATTGGTATCGTAAATTCGTGAAGATTTTTCGAAGACATTTTTCCTATTCCGATTGTTGTTCTTGAATAATCTATACATATAATAAAACAGTAAAAAAACCGTGTTTGTACGCGCTAATCTTCGGAACCACTGGACTGATTTGAATGATTATTTTTTTGTTGTATAGGTGTTACGTCTGGGCAACACATAGGCTATAAATTATCTTGGAAACCTGAAGACCTGGTAAAGAACCGCAACAGACCAGCTAAACTATAAGATATACAGAAATGCTGCCATAGCAAAAACTGTTCCACGTGATGAGCATTTTCTGCTGCGAGAATAAAATATTAGAATCCGATATCAGACATTTCAAATCTTCGTTTTGACGACCCCGATAAGATGCGCATACGAAGTTGCGGGCAGAAGCTAGTAATATATATAATCACTAGCTTCCGCCAGCGGTTTCACCCGCTTTCTGAGGGAAGTACTTTCCATACCCGGATAAAAAGTAGCCTATATGTTATTCTGATGTATAAGCTATATTGTGGTAAAGTTTCATTCAAATCCATTCAGTAGTTTTTACGTGAAAGAGTAACAAACATCCATACATCCATACATCCATACATCCATACATCCATACATCCATACATCCATACATCCATACTTACAAACTTTCGCCTTTATAATAGTAGTAGGATTAGTTCATTTTGCAGCTATTTCAATTCCTTAAAAATGTTTAAGCTTTAACTTTAACTTTTTTTTCTTTTAACTCATACATAAGTAGAAAAGTATTAGGTAAACAGACCTAGTAGAGAAAATTATGCTTCTGAATTAAGGACATTCTCTAATACAATTAAGTATGATGAGAAAACAAATAATACTAGCTCTACTCTGCATTTATAAATTGATAATATGAAGCTTAGAACAACAGGTATCAATCATTGTCACAAAATACAAGTAAAATGCATTAGTTCAGTTAATGACCGCATGGTAAAACATACGTGATACCTATTATTTTTAATAACCACGCAACGTGATATTAAAAAGCACTTTTCTATAAAAACAAAACGGCATTACTTATAAACAAAATGTGTGATTTTGTTCTAAAATTCTGTATATTTTGTTGCAAAAATAAACTGAAGCTCCATTTGTCTTAAATCTTAAGGAAAACATGAATTACGCCGGGGGTCTAACGTTTTATGCGTGTAGGCAATTATTATCACGCGAAATATTCTTTACCTACCCATTTTTTAAATTCCCTGCTCGACTATCTTACGGGAGAGTACGTATTGCTGAGGCAGTCGGTCCTGTCATTTAATTTTGTGAATCTGAAGCAACTATGAGACGCCTCGCGCATGCGCCTAGGTAGGTAAGTGATTTACACTACATTTTGACTATTGTGAAGGCAGCAGTAGCCAACTCCGGACAAGCAAAGCGAATTTACCACAACTGTAGTTTGGCCAATTTAAAAAGAAAGGTTTTCAGATCATTAACCAGCAACTTGCTCTTCAATACACGGTGGATCTTGAGGTACCGTACTAATACTATGGGCCGGACACCGGACCGGATTCTCGAAAAAAAAAAAAGAATACAGCCTAATTAAGAACCTCCTCCTTTTTTTTAAGTCGGCTAAAAAAATCATGTCACGTTGTAGGATCGCTCTATCATTACTGGCAGAGTGATGAAAAACAAAGTGGTGATAGACTGGTAGGCGATGATTTTCGATGTTACTATCTTGTGAAAGCCGAGAAAAAGAAATTAATAAGTATCTTGACTTAGCGCACGAGTAATGTTGATTCTAATGCTCTAATGGTCAAGAGCCTCGACCAACATCTAAAGAGGCTCTCGTTAGGTCGCTGGGTCAAGGGACTAATTCAGAAGTCACTAGTCAGTACTCCTTGATATGCCGAGTATAATGAGGAAGTTTCTGTCTCCGGCTGGAGCCCTAGTCACCTTAGCGATGTGATTTTTGCTTAGAATGTTTTTAAATTAAAGGAATATTCTACTTAGGCTCTTCATTTGTTTTTGCGTGTACTTTCTAGACATCTTCGAAGCTCAATCACAGCAATCGTTCTGCCAGTGAGAAGGATTGTACTCTCCATGATCGAGGCTATACAGGACATTAGCGGCTGCAGTGATCATTCTAATTGATTGATCCACCGATAAAATATTACCTAGATTTTGTTTACAAAATAAGCGATACCCCGAATAGTAATTAGTTTTGTATTAGTTTTCTTATTGTATTTGCTTTTGATGATATTATAATTAGGCTGTGTTTACCTTTAGGTGTTAGGTGTGTTTTTTTTTAATATTCCTTTTTTTATTAGCAAGTACGTATTTAGATTTATAGTTGGTATGAACGTAGCTTGGACCCTTATATCCTCGATATCAGTCAGCCGCCTACTTTTTATAATTTTGTTTTAAAGAATACTTGTAAATGAATCATTAAATACCTACCTACTCATATAACAAATAGTTTTAGTTCAAAGCCCATCCAATTTGAAGTTTAATATCCTGCACAGCTCAGGCTGTCAGTCCTCTGTGCATAATATCAGGTCTCGCACAAAGATTTATATCAGCCTCATCACTCCATACTAGAAGCATTGTTTGGCTGCTAACTTCGCGCTTCAAAAGGCGTTTATGAAGGCAACATTATAAGCTCGCGTTTTCATCACAAATTGTTACAACATTTTTTTCTTTTTTGTGAGTCATAGCAGTAGTTTTTTTAACAATACTACTTAAGTACCATTCATGGTAATTTGGATGCTTTAAGTATTTATTATAAGTTTGGAACAATTTTCACAATTACAACAGCCAACGTTAGAAGTTCAAACTTAAACCAATTAAAGATGAATTCATACTTATAGTTAAAAAAAAAACCTTATAGGAGTTGGTATTAACAACATATTTTTATTTCGTTATTGCAACTCTTGATCAATCTAATAGAAATCCCAAATTTGGGGCCGATATCAAACTCGTCATTCAAATGTATGACGACCCCTTCCCTTGCACACGGTGGGTACCTATGAATATTTATCTAAATTCTTTGAACTTACTTCATTAAGACCCAAAAGTTCACCTCTACTTATTCAAAACTAACCTACAATATGTACAAGCTTCCGCCAACGGTTTCGCCCGCAACTGTGGGAATTACCTGGATAAAAAATTGCCTAAATATTATTATGATGAAAAGACGGCATTTTTTTGTAATACAAAGTGGTAGTTACCTAAAGAAAATAGCTGCAAAGAAAGTACTTCAAAAACAAAGTACGAACTCCTTTTAGAAGTAAATCTGTTTTGTTATGTGAAAGATGTAAAAGGTACTTTCGCAAAGCTTTGGAATTGTGTGTCAACTGATGCTGGGGTAATGTCGTACAGCAGTAATAGGAACTTTAGGAACAGAACGCTAGAATAAGGATTAGGGATACAATAGTTCGTGATAAAGTTTGTCTCAGAATACCAGAAGCCTTAGTGATAAAGCAACTATCGTACAAGGGACATCAAGATGGGCAACACACACAAAACTAACTTTCAAAGAGGCTTTTATCAAAATGAACCCTTTGCCAAAAGTCATGCGATAAGCACAAAGAAAATACATCTTCAAAACTATTCAAACTCTATTTTTTTTTAATTTTACAAGAAAATAGTACCTATTGACGAAATAATAGTCAACCGGGTTACGAAAACTGCTGAGATGAATCACTAGCTAGGTGAGGTAACAGCAATTTATTTGCTTTTATACTTACCTATGTCATTTGCGCTGGTATTTACTAACCATAAAGTACATATACCTCTCATCTTCGACGCAGTTTCGTGTCGTAGGAGAGCAATAAAACTGTGTAAGCAAATGTTAATATCCGCAACACATCGCGGAAAATATAACTAACACGAATCTCGGCTCTCGTTAGAAATTTTATATCTCGAATATCCTACAGACATACGATATCAGCTATCGAGTGTAATGTGACATTGAGATCCCAAATTGGCACTTTTAAACTCAATAAAAATGTCCAGAGAAATGTTATAATATTTATTACGTACTTGGTTTGAGAATATGAGCAGTACTTCAGATAAGATGACATTTTAATGGTGATGAATGATTAAATTAAAATAAATTGCGGTTACGTAAAAGTTCTTGGTTAGTTTTGTGTGTTTCTAATGTTGCAGCCAGTTTGTAAACAAGAAGGCGTTTCCCAAGCACATAAATTTTAAAAAGTGTGACACGAATAACTTTCAATTATATTTGAGAGTCAACAATATTAATATCTGTTCACCGCCCCATAACTTTGGACGTGAAGTCATAACTTTATGCGTGTGAGCGCCTTCACTTCAAACTCGTGAACAATCTTGAGAACGCACGAGTGTTAGAACCTATAAATTATTTAGGTAAGGTAGTTTAAGTTTTAGCGGGTTTACACATCAATAAATAATCCCCGCGTAGGTGCTTACATACCAGAGAAACTTAATTTATATCCCCCACTCCGGCGACATGACACCCGTAAGTCAGCGCAATACCAGAGTTACGATCCCCGAGATCAAATTCGTCACCTGCGAAGGGTTTCCACTTTAAAACTATGCGATACCCCATCAAAACATTCAAATACGCTGACAATTGTGATTGTATCCTATCTACGGAGGACATTATTGGCCAAATTAACGTTGCGATGCACTCGAATGCAACTGCATCAGCGAGGACTGAAATCAGAGCGGGATATTCATTACGCAATATTTTCCCCGCCCTAGAGAATCGCGATGAAGCGTATATAGAGGGAAAAAACGGCGAACTTCGTTTCACAAACAAAGCGCACGCCTGAAAGGGGCCTGTGAAAAAACATTTTCATTGTGTCTGCGAGTCGCTCGATTTTTAATCTTCCCCGCGTCCCTCTGTAAGTTTATTGTGAGCTTTGTGAATCAGTTGACGACCATCATTTGGACCCACCCTTGTCATCGAATCATCAAGTGGAATCAATCGGTTGAAAACTACCGAATCCAATAAAACCTTACGAACACGACCGGACCAGGTCATTTCCTTTTGTATTAAAGCTTCCAGTAATTTTATTCCAGGCCTTTTACACCATGTTAAAATTAAATTTTAAATTGAAATCTGTCAAAGCAAGTTTAATTTATTAGTCACAGTATTTTTATTGTTGTTATACGAGCAGCGACTGCAGGTCAGTAGTTCAACGAGATGCACATTTTATTTGACCCGGATTTTAATTGCAAGCACACATAATGGGAATGTGTTATTTACATTCAATAGATGCGATTTTGCAGACATTGAAATGTGCGAATTCATGCCTTGAAAACATATTGTTTACTCTAGCATCCACCTTCTTATTTTGGGAAGACGAAATGTACCTACTATACTAATAAATTTAGGCCAAACTATTCAACTATCAATTCGTTTTTCTTTAGGACGATTCTTATTGCGTCCAGTGTTCCGTGGTCTGTATGAACCGCTTACAGTTTCCCTCCAATATCCATAATGCGTGGTCAATGCGCAGGGAAGGGTGTTCTACCTTAGCTGGTTGTTATATGTGTGAAAGGCAAGGATCCACATGATGTCCGTCATGTTTTATTCATAGCGTTGAAGACGATGTTGTGACGTGAACACGGTTGCGAGATACAGTCATGCATTGATCAGTATTGTTGCGATTGTTTGGATCCACAATACATATTGTGGCTTTTGAATGAGTTACATATAAAACAGTTACATTTAATATTGTTTGAGATACCAGAATTCCATATCGATTGCCGCGTAGTAGCGGCGCGAATTAACATAACGTCATACGCGGATTTTAACACATGAACTCATATTGTTAGCTTAGGTTAAAATGTAAATGCGAAAATTATTCTAAGAAAACTGGTTAAGTTAACACTTGCTTTACAATTAATATCCAGATTGCGTGCAATGCACTTTTTGCTAAAAGGGGGTCAAGAAAAGTGACATTAGTGAAGTAATTTGTTACACTGCAACCATAAACACGAGGCGCTTATTCCGTTTCATGCATACTCAATGAACTTAGAACTAAGTCTACTGACTTGGCCGTGAGTGTAAGTTCACGTATTACGCTTACAAGTGGAGTTTGTTGCCGCTTAATATGATTAAAGTTTAATAATTTAGGTGTGTTCTGGTTACCGCCTAAGAATAGACCACATACTTATGTAAGTTTATCATTGAGTGCAAAGTGGGTTAGAACAGTTTCCTCAGTATGAAAGAAAACTCAAAAGGCTCTGTGACTAGTTTAGGAGTAAATAAAATATAATGTTAATATTTGGATTCCCATACAAGTAACGTGTTCTTTTGCTCGTTTCATAGTAAGGAACCCTTCGAACTCACGCTTGGCCAGTTTTTTCTTATATATTTTAAGTATGAACTATGTATTAAAACGAGTATAACATCTATTAATATTTCCAAGTTAGTTAACATTGGCTTCTGGGAAGAAAATGTATTTTCCATCAAGAATTAAATTAAGCACGAACAAGATATTTTAAGTAATTCCAAAAACTGGAATTGCTAGTTACCATTTTTTGTTGTTTTACGAGATTCCAATAAGTTTATCAGTTATAAATATTATTTCAAAATTTGTTGATGACCTTCGCAAAACCTGAGAGATATACAAGGTTTAGGTCAAGTCTTAGTTTCAATAAACACTGCGGACTAGTAATTTGATTAATGTTTACTTATTAATTAGTTTCAAGACCAAGACTCGAGAGCAATTGAATCAAGACCTCTCAGGTCACGTCGGTAATTGATAATACAACTTACAGGTTGAAACTAAATTACTAAACATAGGACTAGTCCATCAAACTTATTACTAAAATTATGTCGCATAATAATAAAAACGTTTTAAGAAATAAATTTCGCCTAGTGGCACTTACGCTGGTTCAAGAATTATGAATAAAACATGGCACACTTCTTGCTACGGTCGGCTATCCGTCTTGCGTTGTGAAGCACCTATCCATCCATTATACAAGGTGTTATTGTACTTCCTGCCTTAAAGCACATCATTTTGTGGACCTCGGAGCCCCATTGAACCAAGATTGAGGGCATTGTTAGTATTTTGTTTATTGTTTCCTTAAGATCAGCCATAACAAAGCGTCAGCAGCGTAAGGTGACCCAGTCACGAATGTATGTATTTTCGTCGCCAACTTAAGGCTGTTTTTATTCACATGCCTTCACGTCTTGGATAATTCATCCCATACTTAACATAGAATGTGGTTAGGAGAATCTTGTGAGTGACACGTTGTAAGCTGGGTCTTGCATACTGATCTGGGATAGTTAATTTAATAAGTTGAAATGTATTCTGTTTGAATGACGTGCTAAATAATTCATTAGTGATTAAAAATAGTATGTACTTATACAAGCTTTAAGTATTCCGATCTTTGTTGATTTTAATAACATTGAAAAATATTTTTCAATTTTTTAGCTGTACAATCTTTTTCCAGGTATGTGTTCCGTGTGTTAAGAGACTAAAAAATTCTATAACCAATGTAAAGATGTTACATGAAAAACTACGACTTAAACTTTTTTCGCACAAAAGCAGCTCGGCTTTTGTAGAAGAAAAACGTAAAGTCAGAATTTCAAATGCTATATGTACTTGTCGTCTTTTAGTCCAAGTTTGCTGAAGGCATAAGCCAGTCAGTAGAGACTCGCCACATAATTGATGAAGAAACATCATGAGCCTGCTAATGAGGGTACTAGCAGTTCCTCCAAACAATGCGGATCTTGGCAATTAGCCGGGAAACACTAGAATTAAGAAAGGAAGACTAAGTATACATTCCGTATAACTGTACCTACTCTGTCAACTCAGTGCTTTGGTTATGACGTGTTTAAAAGCTGCGACTTTATTGCTGTGCTGGGCGCTAATTGCAAATAGCTCCACCCAAATGGGTAATGATCATGTTTATTTTGCTTTGAGTTGCTTTGCTTGGACTTAATTATGAAGTATGCTCATAAAACAAAGATAATCTAGACGCAACGGTAATGAAAGTTTGAAGTCTGAGTTACGTAAATCTTATTTGTTTAAGGATTTATCTCACGCCAAAGCTTTCACGCAAAGATCCAAGAAAGCGTAAAACATTCATTCAACATCCCCGTTATTCCATTCCCTCTAGCAAAGTATACATACGGGATGGAAAACCCAGTTACCTGTATCTATTTTACGGTAAACACATCAGCATAGGTTGCAAGCCAAACAAAACCACAGGTCCATTACAAATAAAATTACTACGAAACACTGGTCGCCGCTGGCCGGTTCAAATGCACCGGAATGGATTCACTCAATTCTATGGTATAAAATATTTTCTTTTTAAAATTTCAATTGAATTAACTTTAATTGGAATTCTATAGTGCATATGCCTTTTGGGTAATCGAGTGGTTTGGTAACTGCATAATGTTTTACAGTTTAATCAGCTGCATTGGTAATAATGTAGTATTGTGGTATTTGCTAGCGAAGTTCGGAAAACTATTATTGGGAAATATATTTTAATTGGGGAAGTCAATTATTGCCGAAAATGCCATACCTGGACTGATAAATGCCATTTTCTAGTTGACAAAAGTTGTATATCATTCAGCAGATGGTATCAAATTTAGCATGCATCGTGGTCACCCTAATAAAAATACTAGAACTGTCGGCAGAAATACTTTAACTATTTATACTAGAGAATTAACATAACTAAGCCAGTGTTTGTTCAAGCTGTGCATATTTAGCTTGCAAGCTAAACTGCTCCGTCAACATTAGACACGTCTATATTTAAATTATTCTGGGTAATAAACAAAGTCTAAATTAAATGACTTTTTGTCAAAATGGGACCAGATGCTTGTCAAATATGAATCTCTTTGTGGTCTTCTTTAGCTGAGACAGAACGGCACTTATGTACATATATAGGGTGACTGGTAATGATAAAAAAATAACAAAAAAGTTTCTCCGGGAAAGTTGTTTGTAATCATGAGTACAATCACGTGTTTAAATATCGGTCACTAATTACCAGTCATCCAATATATATCTTTTAAAAGAATACCGCTGTCTTTAAATAAATATTTAAAAGCAAATTAAGTAATTAAAGAATCTACATAACTATGCATTAAATAGACTTGAATGCTCACATTTTTCTATTTCAAACATACTTATCATGTTTTGTTAGAAGCACTTAATTTTAACATCCTATTAAACTGCGGTTAAAGACCCATCCCTGTTTTCAACCAAAAAGCATAGGCAAAGATAATATTCACATTTTTAAAACCATTTTATTGCTCCATGAAAGTTGAAGAAAGCGAAAAATAAATATACTTAGCTTCGTACATAACAGTTGATGTGCATGTTTGTATGTACATATATACATATTGCGAAGTCGTCAGTGTACTTACAAAACTTTCACTTATATGAAGTACGAAGTATAGTGTATGAAGTGTGTATTTAAAGCTTTTCGACGGCACCTTTGATACATTTGTTATGCTCGTCATGGTGTCAATTTCTGAACATAGGTTTAGTTGCATATAGTTCCGCGAATTTAAAGATAAATACAATAATACGTACACTGTATGAAATTTTTCTCTTTATTATTGCCTTGTATTATTATTACTTAGGTATAGGAAGAAGTATTATCGTCGATATCTTGGTAAGAGATCTTTTGTTTTTCGGGCTCTTCAAAAAGCCCATCACGCGGTTCCAAGTCCCATCATTACAACTAATATTTTGTCAACAGTTATCCTATGTAACAAAGGCCAAAAATATAGTTACAATACACCAACCCAGCTACGTTGCTCCAAGAATAGAAACCAAGAAAATCAGTGCATCTTCAACCTAGTATTTTAATACTTTGTTTCACAAAAATATACAAAAGAATTCTCTGTTAACACTTTTATTTCTAAGTGTTGATTAATATTTATTGGAGTCGGGAGAGGCAATCCGCACGGGACTAGGTAATTTACGACGCCACCGGCCCACCGACAATACCTTATTTACGTTTAAATAAAATACGATCATTGGATTATTGATAAAAAACCTAAGCCTCCGATATTCGCAATACATTTTGTGGGAATAACGAAGAGTAATGGCTGTAAAGAACGGATCGTAACTTACTTAGCTGTCTGATTATGGTTTTTAATATTTATCTGTAGTTTTATGTTTGTGATATTTTATTAATTAGCTTTTTATTTCATACTTTAAAGGATTTATCATTTAGTTTCTTGCTTATAGGTACTTCTACTTAGAGTGGTTTTGTATATTCCTTTCTGTTAGTACTAGTAATTAATCAATGAAAAATTTCTCTTCTGCCTGAAAAATGTGTTTGCAACGAGAAAGCTTTTATTAAGACGAGAGTTCTTATAGAAACAATGTATATTTTGACAAAGAATACTCACATTACCAAAAACGTTTTCAGACCCGATAATCCGAGTCCGGGAATCGAACTCAAGCGTCGTGCTTAAAGCTACGTACACTGCAAATCCATGCTATGTTGAATTGGTACAAGTTGTTTTTGTTCTACCATGAGAAAAATATTGCAACAATATTCGATATGAGCTGTAAAAGGCTTCAGTTATCCGTTTCGAGATACCTAAACGAAATACGAAACACGATGTTCGCTTCGATAAAAATAAGGAAGTATCGCTTCCAGTTTTGCCACGATAGGAAATTAATAAATAACTGTAAAATGTGTCAACATTTTCTTGGCCTACAATTCAGTGATCGCGTTTCAAGAACAGATTTTTAGTTCAAGCAATATAGGGCTACAGGTACAGGATAAGCTTTTAAAAATGCGATGTTACGAGCACTGATGAACTGCAGGGAATCCTATCTTGGGAATATTCGATTTTCTTTTAAATCTAATACAATGTAGTCATTAAAAAAAAAGTCGTGGTGGCCTAGCGGTTAAAGAGCCGACCTCTCAAGTATGAGGGCGTGGGTTCGATTCCAGGTTGGGTGACTGTGTTTCGGGTGGCACGTTAAACTGTAGGTCCCGGCTGTCATTGAGCATCCTTGGCAGTCGTTACGGATAGTCAGAAGCCAGTAAGTCTGACACCAGTCTAACCAAGGTGTATCGGGTTGCCCGGGTAACTGGGTTGAGGAAGTCAGATAGGCAGTCCCTCCTTGTAAAACACTGGCACTCAGCTGAATCTGGTTAGACTGGAAGCCGACCCTAACGTAGTTGGGAAAAAGGCTCGGGAGATGATGGAGATGATGATAATGTAGTCATTAAAGATGTATGTGCAAATTTAAAGCATGCATGTTCGAAATCTCTGACGATGTGTTTTATTCCAGTTATACCTTATAAGTAATTACGTAAAACCAAATATTTGCAGATAGATTTGGCACAAAAAATGGTAGTTATAAAAGGTAAAACTCCATCAGTCAATTTTACAGGCAATACAACAGATTCATAGGTATTTCAGAATCAGAGGCGTGCACAAATGGACGCGCTATAGTCTAGCATTGTTCCGTAGATTTCACTTCATGAATGGTATATTGGAAAAGGATTATTTTCACAAACATCAGGACAATTGATTGTACACTGAATAACGGAAACACCTGGTTTTTATATACGTATTCAGGCATTTTTATATAATACCTATATAATAAAATAATAAAGTGATTGTTTGCACTACGACCTATAGCTTCATGATTCATTATAAACAAAACAACATATATTATCCTTAGGTCTTATAATGCGGATGTTTGTTCGGTAAAGCGTCTGACTACACCGATTGAGATGGTATCACTATCACTAGTTTCTAGAACCTCTGTTTCCAAGTCGGTATATGATAATACGATGATGAAAAAGGTTCCTCAATTCCATAAAATTTTAATTCCGAGCATTATTATATTAGTTATTGAGATTTCCTATTTGACATTTCTCAGTGTCAGCGTGAAATCTGATAGTATAACAATATCAGTTGACCCCTATTTCATATTTTTAATAAGTAGGTACTAGCCTATTATTAAAAGTATATCCGTATCCTTTGACTGCATAATCCATAAACGTGTTGATAAAGCAATTAATAAATATCTAATGTTATTCATAAACCAATCAATCAATCAACTCGGCTTATCAGTCTACTAGACGTAGTCTTTCACCAAGTTATAGACGCCTCCTTTATACAAACCACCCCGAATAATTTCTTCAGGACTAAGAGGTAACCAACTGATTAATTCTGTTTTTCTTTCATTCCAAAATCATTAGCATTAAAATGGAGATGAGGGGATTAAAATTTAATCTCAATTTACATTTTGAAACAGTACGTAAAACATTTAGAATTTAATCAAAATATAGCTAGTTAGTAATCTTACTCGTAAAGTAATATTTAATTCAGAATTAAATCCGTGATTTTTAATTGAAACACGTAGTTATAACCTAATTTAATTAAAGCGACATTCGTAACGCTAATCCCCTGTGGGTTTTAGAGTCAAGACGTTCTTATATGAAAGACTTTAGCAAAGTCGTCTTCGTGGACAATTACAAAGTTTACGTTGCTACAGAGATAAATAGAAGACATATTTTTAGGTTTCATTAGAAGAATTTGAAACTTTTGTAATTTCATTTCGTCTGTACCTGTCACAACCATTTTATATTCACGTTTTCATACTCAATGTTATTTTTAAGGTCTGATAATACATGGAGTAGCACTCACATCATAAATTGCTTAACTTGAGAAGGGTGGATATAGGTAAAGCTTTTCAAACTGTGATAGCTCTTAAATGGGGAATTTTACTTTTAAAGAAAAGAGAGTTTTGAAAATAAGAGAAATTAAATAACCATGCGTGGATTTTGTCATACACTTGAATACAAGTTTTAGTTCGATATTCATTAAGTGTTTCTAGAATACTGACCTAAGTATTGGCTACACAATTTCAAGGTCGAATTCATTATGTTATGTCTACCGGATCTAACACAATCGCAAGTGTGAAAATATATTACTAAAACAATGTTGTCGAGATTTCTTTCTCAAAGTAAAATGTTATGAATCTTATGTAAATGAAAAGTATATATTTTGTTATGAAAGTGTCATTTCAAGAGATGTGGTTACTTTTAAAAATTTGAATGCATATGAGTGTTTTCTCATCTTTCTCTCTCATTGATGTCCAAGATATAGTGGAATCGAACTCGCACACTCAATTGAGCTTTAACCACTAGGCCACCGCCACTTTTCTTATATAATACTAATAACTAGTACACTAATTTGCTGTTTTTTAATAAGCAATTATTATTAACTGTGTACTCGACATATTCAGATGGATAATAGATCCATAATACTCGTATTACTCATCAATGGCTTAAACATAATCGATACAATATTTACTAACTAATTTGCCTAAACGCGAAAATTTCAGACAGTCCTTCTACTACTTCAAGGACACTTTAAAATCGTTTTCCATAAGTTAAAAAGACCATAAGTTAATAAAGTTAAGTTTATCAAACAAAAAAACCCGCATTGCTATGTTGATGGAGCCACAAGACTATTAACGCGAATACATAATGAATAACGGATGGTACCTGTGAAAGGTATTGCAATTATACAAAGTTTCTAGCGGCCGAACTTACCAACAGTTCTCCTCGGCTAATTGATCAGATCTATTATTCAACGTTGGAAGTTCTCGAGGTGTTCAGTTTCCTCCTGTCACAGCTCTATGAATAATCAATCATCTTTATTATTTAAAATTTAAATAATCATATTTCCGTGGTTCGGATGAAAATAAGGATAAGTTAGGCAACTTAATATTTGTATTTCGTCAACAAGTTCGAAATTATATGCTTATAATACAGAAACTCCTGTAATCAGACTAATTTTTGTTTCGGCAGCAAGGACACAGGAATTTTCTCTAAACAATTATATCAGACATTATCACTTAGTTGATAATTCTCAGGATATATCAGGGAACATCCTTATATCAGGTACCTAACCTGATGTAATTTGGTAATTAACTAAAGATATTAAGTTCATTAAATTTGATTTAGTTGAATAAAGAATTCCAAAAGGTAGTCCTACGTAGTATTATAAATGCGATCATTATTCTGTCTTTCGGACGCTCACGCCAAAATGACTGAACTGATTTAAATGAAATTTGGTGCGAGGCCTAGAGTCAAAGAACTTTTACTATACAGTTACTCTATACTGTTACTTCTATCATTTATTACATTTACATTATACATCTGACTCTAAGTTTTTTCCTTATAACATTTTAAAGTTAACATTGCGCTTATATTCCCCTTTGCATCAGAGTGCCCTAAGCTTAATGCAGTATGAAAATTTTACCACCGCCACATCTAGGTTAAGCTAACTCGACACGTGTTTGGAAATTTCTAGAACGAATCTTTTCTTTTTGGGCTATAATTTCAATGATTAGGGAAAAGCACCTTGTGGTGACGTAACATCATCTGCCTAACCTTTTTTCAACTATGTTGAAATCGGCTTTCAGTCTAGCCAGATTCAGATAAGTACCAGTATTTTACACGGAGCGACTGCCTGTCTGACCTCCTCAAGCCAGACTGGTAGTCAGACTTTCTGATTTAATTATTTAATTCTGATAATAAGTGTGATGACGTAACGTAGATCATGAAATGTTTGTATCCGGGTACAAGGTTCTTTTTGACACAGAGTAAGTAGTGAGCACATCACTTCTTTAGAGGTCTATTTTTATCCGGGACGGGAGTGATGTCATGTCAATGTCAACGAGGCTCCAATAAAAATAATGTTTAGGATGACTTTCACGTTGAAGGCTCGTGTCATGGACTGACGTATCTATGTATACTTGTTGTTCTTTTAGGATGTCCCGTTTTTTTATATCAAGCCAGCGGAGTTTGTCAAAATGTCTTTCTACAATCGTAAACGCTAGAAGAAACGAAGAACATAGAAGCGAAGAACATGCCTTTAAATTACACGTTGATGATTATCAGGTTATATTATTATATTTCGATTAGAAATGTCATTTCCATACTTTTTTTCGTTTCTACTAGGGTGTACGTTTGTAGAAAGACATCTTGGCCAACCAACCCGCTGGTTACCGACCAATATAAAATGGGAACTTTTAGGAGGAATTTAGATAGGATTAGATGAGGATAGGAAGAAGGGATTGGCTGCTTTCTGAAAACGATAGCACCAAGAAATATTAGCTGCAAGTCATCACCAATTTTTTTTCCAAAATTCAAAATTACAAAGTTAGCACAAACTCGTACAATTTTCGCTTCCAAATCAATAACATTTCACATACAGCATGTAAATGCAAGCAAACAGTAAATAACGCATATGCAGTTATGAGCACAAACTATGTTCAATAACGTGCATCCGTAGTTTATCCGGCGCGGTCCGCATCCGGCAACGGCTCGCTTCTCTATTATAAAAAAATATTTTCCATTAGGTTCGATCCGCTTTGCATATCTAGTAGAACACAGTACGAGAATTTCATATCCATTAGGATTACCTGCACGGATTGTTATTGCTGTTGTTACGAATTAATCTGCCTAATGTGTGTCCCTTTATCTCTGTACATTTCGACTGCATCAATCCCTCACCAATACTATATGTAAGTATAACTTTGTAAGACTATGTTTGATTCTTAACCGACTGAGATATAATTCAGTATAAATATAATAATTTCTCAAGATGAAGAGGTTCAGATCAAGGAATATAATATATTAAAAAAGGAATGAGGTTATAATAATATGCATCTTCTCTAATACATATATTTTACTTACCTTCTCTAGAGTCTAGAGTTAGGTATATAAAATTGGCCATTACGCTGACTTTCAATTTATGAAAGGTTTTCGCATTGAGTAATGCATTGTGAAGGTGGCTTTTAAGTGGTAATATTCCGACCAAAGGAGGAAAAGGTGCCCTTGCTGAAAAAAGGTAGGTACTTATCAACAAAATTTTCATATCGAGATTTTTTAACACGTTTTACGACTTCAGAGAGGGCCAGACAATGGGGTCACTTATTGTTTTAAATGGATGATTGGCTTTGAGTGGACCTTTGACCACTACCTACGTAAAAGGAATGTTTGAGATCGTACATATGTTCACATTTAGAACGTATAGGACTATTACCTCTCTTACTTCATAGTATGCTCTATGTGGGACATGGAGGTATGTCACAATAATAGTAAAACGTACACCGAGATAATCAAGCGGAGGCGACGCAACTATATCTACCCTTCTGTTACCGAGTGCGTTCCGAAATGTGTGTCACTGACTTTCATGAATTAAATTAACGCTCAATTGTGGAAATGGCAAAGGATTTTTACGATAGATTAATCTCAATATTTAAATGCGTTTAGATGCATCACTAATTGCGAATGACATCTTATATTTAGAGTCTCTATTGCGAGTAAATATATATTGAATTAATCCAATTTGCGTTACAAGACCATTCAAATGATTTACTAAAAAAAATATATTGTATTGACAACAAACTTGTAATGAAGCGTACAGGTGCCACTAAACTCAATAATGTGACGGCTAAATATGACCAAATTCTTGGTAGCAAATGTGCAGAACCCGCAATAATAAATTAAAGGGGGCCTACTACATTTCGGAACACAACGTCAAGTTTAGCGCCGGTAACCGCGAATGTAAGGCAGGCTTATAATTCCATTTGTTGAACGTTCAGCCGCGCAACTTCTAAACGTAACTTTAATTGAAATGCGTTTCTTATGCCGTTCGTAATGTGGACTTCGAGCAATAAATGATTCTTATAAATGTCTTGTGACAATTTTAGAATTACTTTTGTGAAGAACTTTTAGGAGAAAGGGATATTTATTTTTTGGTGGTACCTGGATTAAGTCTTAGTTTATTGGTTATCTGTTAACGTAGCCCAGCAGTGGTAAGATCAGGGTCAAATGTGAGCAAGTCAAACTGACGGTACGATAATACGTGAAATAAAACCAGAATTAATCGGGAAAAAGGTTTTCTTAACAATTTGTTTTATTTCAGTCTTGTTTACCATAGCTCTAGTACTATTTTAGATAGGAAGCTTTTCCACAACTCTAATTAGTAAATCACTTAGCGTCATCAACTGATAATGTAAAAAGTTCAGCACGTCATAACATGGACACGGCCACGCCCAAAACATTAACGCTATCTGACATCAAAAATCGTTGCAATCAATCAACAACGATGGCATGACACCTATCACCGTTTCCAATTAGTATCGTACGCCCATGCTGTAGATACCATGAAATAATTGTCACCGTCATGTCCTCGCTAGCATAACGGCCACAACCTGACGAGTTAAATTCATCGCGGGCCTGACATTATAAATAACTCTCTTTATACAAGGCAGTCGGGCATTGTATTTAGCGCAGTGGGAAATTTCCCGCATCAACTATTTCCAGTTTTCACAAAATTAGAGCGCTCACGAAGTTTATTCGACCTTTGTTCGTATTCGCGTCTACGCAGAAACCTTAAATGAGCAGCTTTTCAAATGGAATTTTAAATGATAATGAGTAGTTAATGGTTTATTGTAAAGTTTATAAGGGTTTCAGTTTCTTTATGTCATATACGAAATTGCGCACATTCACGCAGTATTACGATTGACGCTCAGAGATTTAAATCTAAAAGCTTATATAGCGTAGAAAGAGAAATTACATTGCAGAATAAAGTAACCACCCTAATTGATTTCAGCCAGTCTTATCAAGTTTAGAACTCAAATAATTTTGCTTAAGAAAACCTCGAAGCCTTCACGACTCTCTCCATTAAAACATTGAGTGTTCAGTTCAATGAGACACAATACCTAAGCAACGTGCGAATATAACGCGTGGCTACCAATTACGGACGTCACATTAAAGTATCGACGCTCTGTAATTATGCCCATTGTTCGAACACAATGCTTATCTACACGCTATTGGCAAAAAAGCCTTTACGGAAAACAGATCTGCTGTCTTGCATGCAGATTGTAGGGTGTCTACATTATTATGATGCTGCAGCGTGCTGTAGAGTAATTATTAAGTACTTGAGATAAATATAGAAATGTTTTGTGAGGAGCTCGTGGCTAAGTAGCAGCCGCACGGGTAGATTGATCGTAAGGTTAAGCAGAGCTTGGCGCGGTCGATTCTTGGATGGGTAACCATCTTGTCATGACGAGTTCCTCTGTGTTTCGGAATTCACATTTACATTTAGGGACCCCCAATTCTATGGATTGGCTGTTGTTATGGGTAGGTAAAAGCCAGAAAGTCTGTCAACTAGTCTTACTAGGGGTTGTTGGGTTGCATAGGTATCTGGGTCAGAGAGGAGGTCAGAAGGACACTCACTCCATGTAAATAATTGGTAGTCAGCTGTATCCGAATACTCTTTAAGCCGACCTCAAAGTAGCTTGGGAAAAGGCTAGGTCGATGTGCGTAAATATTTTGTAATTATTTTAGTGTCTGTCAACGTGAATTGCAAAGGTGGAAAAAACTGTGTCACCGTGTCAGAGAAAATAAGCACATATAGCAAACTTTAATTGTGGAGTTGGGAAAGTTATCATACCAGTATAGATTTTATTATCAATTCCCTGAATTCTGCGCTGTCTGATTAGTGGCCTCGTCACCTTTGACATGAATCTTAAGAAGTAGTTGTAGTGTTATAGGTATACTTCTCCCAATACACATTCTCATCTGCTTAGCTTTGTAGGGAAGAAGCGGGCCTGATCCCATAATGTTAAGTGTCATATATCGTTTCCTTTCATATCACCATGAAAAGATAAAATATATTCGCTGCTCAAGGAACTCCGATAATGTACAAAACTTCCGCATGATTGATTGACAAGTGGTGCCTATATTGAAGGGTGAAATGAGATGGCATCATGGCCAAATTGGGCATAATATATTTGTGATAGCAATTTCACAGGCAATATCACTGAATAACTCTTGTAGGTGAAGAGACCCTTGAACTGAATAACTATAGATTATATTGTAGAATAGAAAAATAGAATCCCCTATTCGTTTGATGCGGACTAGAATAGCGTCTGAGTTAACAAAGACAGTATTTATTGCGGGTCTAAGCAGCTTTGTTATCTGTTTGAATTCTCGAAAATATTTTGGTTATTCCCAATGTTTTGTGTGTAGGTACGCGTATTTTGTAAGCACTAAGATTTAGGGACTCAGTCCCTTCTTTCAGCATTTTTTTTAAGAATAATGACGTAGACAAGATAGGTACGTACCTATTGTAGATTTATTGACCATTCTTTATTTCTGACAATGCTTCGTTAACATTGATTAAGCTGGTTTAGCTTAGTTCATCTGATTTGTTACATACATCACATATTATTCCGGTCGGCGATTAAGCTGTTATTGCTCTCCAAGGGTAAAACTGACTTGTAATGACTAGCTAGCTACCATACACCTAGGGTAAGTGAGTTTTCGTTAAGTTTACTTTCAGCCCCAGGTACCTTACTTAAATGCTGACAACAATAATAGCCAATCCAATTAATTTCATGTCAGCCAAAATTACCTTCACATAAATGCGTCATACATCCCCTTTATCTAATTTAATGTCAAAATGTCGCAACTCCAACGAAGAATAAACAACGGGAAAGTTTGAGGAGACTTTCGTGAAACTTTTAATTGGTTTTTTGTACATTTTTACAATGACGATACAAACAATCGATATTTCTATTCAAACCCATTGGTTGTGGGATTAATGTATTAAAACTTTTGTCATTAGCTTCTCGATAGCCGCGAATATTTACCGCAGTTGCTATCTTTTAATGAGGACACTCTATTGTTTGTTCTAAGTTTGAAATCATATTCTCTATGTGTGTAGACTGTAGACATAGTAGGTAATTGTCGATAGCTGGCACTTTACTTCTTGCCTAGATTCTATAGATTGCAAGATTGTGGTTTTCTAAGGATTTCCTAAGTTAATTTATCTGATTATTGAAGTCAATCTTATACTGAACCGTAGGACGTTTTCACATCTACTTTTATGTATTAAAGCTTTTAAACCAAAAAGCAGTTCAATAATTAATATACGTACAATAAATTCCATTGAAAATACATATATTCGAAAGGACATAAGCTAGTTAAACTTTATCATACCTAAAGCATTTTTAACGATATATTATCGTATCTATACTATTAATATTAAAGCTATATAAGCTAAAGAGTTTGTTTGTTTGCTTGAAGATGCTAAAATCAGGAATTACTAGACGGAACTGATTTTTTTTTCAGAATTATATATTCCTTTTATAGAAGAAGGTATTTATACACAATTTAGACATTTGAGTTTGAAAATGATCTAACTCTTGGACATGGCTCTAATGATTTTCGTTATCATTTCGTATACAGGGGGTTTGAGCTATAAATTGAAATGACTAGGTTTTGTTACGAGAAAAACCAACGGTAAACCAACAGTAAAATATCAAAATGAGACACATTGAGACAACAATGTACGTAACATGAAATGTCAATTAACTTTTTAAAAGCAATTTAGCAATGAAACTTCCAGGTGAAAAGAACAAAGTTCACGCTATATGACTCCCAGTGACTCCTCATCAGTGTTTTAAAATTTAAACTTTTCTCTTGTTTCTGTACGATATTAATAATTAAACAGGTTTCGGGATAAAGAATTCATGACCACGTATCCAGGCACAATTGCCTTTCAATGGTAGCACACACAGAACGCTTATTACACAGGACTGTTTAATTGTTTAAGGCTAAATTTATAATAATGCGGCTATTGGGCGTATTAAAAGTCTTTTGTTTCATTTAATTTTGCCTATAACAATGAAAGTGCAATGTATTTGTTGGTGGGGCAGCAACAAGGGTTGACACTGAGCGGCAGGAACAAATGTGAAATTAATATGTATGTTGATTAGTTAACTAATTAATTAGTTACTTGATACTATTTGATATTTTCTAGATTAAATTACGGTAGTAACAATATTTTGGGTTCATTCTAAGTTGTATAAATAAATCTAAGTTGTGCCTGGGCTGCGGGTTGATCGTAAGAGTTACCGTGGAACTGGTACACAGGGACTTCCAGAAGCAACATAATGGGTTTTACTCAGTAAGAGTCTGACACTCTCTCCAGCTGCACCCTCAAAGGGAGGGATTGTTTGATGATTTCCTACGAAAAAAAAATGGTGGGTGCAAATTATTCACGTGAGGCTGAATGCGATAAATAATAAAACAATTAAAAAATATTTATAATAGATAGCATGCTCCACTATCTTTACTTGAACTCGTGTTAATAGTCAACAATTTCAGTTTGTTCACAAACAAGGTATCGGATTCACCGTTGTTTAACTACGGTTTACATAATTACGTTTAACAGCGACGATTAACTGGCCAGTTAACAAGTTGAACTATGTATTTTCTGAACGGCGAGCTTTCGTTTCATAACAATTAAGCAACCATTTTGCAACTTCTTACTGTTTGGGGTAATTCGAATACTTGAATTACGTTGTTCGGCCCTGTTAGCGATTGTTCTACAGAATCTACTCTTGAAAGTCGTGGTGGCCTAGTAGTTAAAGCCTCTTAAGTATGATTGTGCTGGTTTGATTCCAGTCAGTTATGTACCAATGCAAGTTTTTTTACTGGTATGGGGAATCTGGACTTTAAAATCTGATATCACCAATTCGCTTTAAGTGAGCGTGGTGATGAACGCTAAATCATGTGCTGCGGTTGGATGATAAAGAAGGCTGATGATGATTGTATTTGTATTCAATGTACGTGAAAAATTGATTTTGTTGTTTCGGTCTTGAATTGATATCACGAATTATGCACTTACTACTCGTACCTATACATATTTGGAAAAACAAAATTCACTGTTCTTTTTATATCACTGAAACAGACGCACCTAATATAAATGACATACTAGATTCACATTGCTTTAAAATACTGTTAAAATTAAGGCAACCTGTTCAGTTTAGCATACGTTTTCCTTTAAAACCTGTAAAAATTTCAGAATACTCTTATTCAAGGATAAATTGTTTGGTTACATACATACACCAAGCAATGGTACGTTGAGAAATTTTCAACATTACAGGCCCGATGAAAATGCATCAACCTTTGCCTTTAGAACAGTGAAATATGTAAGTAATCTTGAGTCGTTTTACTCCAGTTAAGTTTATTACTCGCGGAAATTGATAAGGCCAACGTTGACCCCAGAATCAGGCTAACTAAGATTTGTATTTACTGTAGAAATTCAATAGCTCATTTACCACAACAAACTGCGATAGATTTAAGATTAAAATATCGACTGTTAAAAAGAGAGGAATAATAGCTAAGATGAGGAGGAATTTTTCGACGCCATTTTTTTAATGTAAATATTTTAATTAACTTTTGTAAATAAATCGCTTCATAATTTTTTTTTGCTATGAATGATGAATAACTAAGATCTTTAATAATGAATGAGATACACGCAAAGAAAATGTATGCATAGAAGTTGATATCTAAGGCTATTATCTACCTGGAATCATAAAAAATAAAACATGATGAAACCACATTCAACACGAAAAAAACACAGCAAAACACTATTCATAATGAAAGAAAAAAAGTAATGAAAAGATATTTCAAACCTGTGCTCGTGTACCAAATTCTCGAATATGGGGTGTTCGCGTAATGTGGCTTACAATAGCCCTATATATTCAGGTAGGTGGGGGCTGAATAACCTCTCGTGATTTCTCAGGAGATGTGTAGTGAATGGCGGTCTCTGGGCCAATGCGTTGCTATTCAGTATGGAGTAGGATTGACTTTATTTTTGGTGTATTTTGCCACTGTTTCTCAAACACCTTTTTCGCAGTTCGTGAAATTGTTGGTAGTTTGTACAGAATGCAGTATTTCTCATAATATTTGACATTAGTGCGTAATACGGAGAGGTTTTGTGCACCTCATCGCGTTTACATATGTATATAGTGCACGGTTCATTCAGTTCAGTTCAGTTTTTCATACGTAATTATGATAGAATCCCAGATCTTCTATTGAGCCCACGTAAAATTAATGATTTTAATTTAAAAAATATTATTTGAAAATAGAATAAATTATTTCACAGATAAACGAAGATAGCTCTGAAGTGAGTAAATAATATTTTATTATTTTGGTTTTATATACATTTGTTAGTTTATACTTTAAATTGGTACCCCTGCTTTTGATCAGTGATGCCCCCAAAATCCTAAATATTTTCAATGGGAAAAAATACTCTTCCATATTAAAGGTATGCTTTCAGGGAAGTCCTCGATTTCTTTACAAAACCTCACATATTAAAGGAAGCTTCTATCATCCAGTTAATTTTATGCCAAATCACAGAATTTCATTACATTAGCTGAATGAAGTGCGTTTATCTTCGTTCAGAAGAGACCCGCAATTCATTCAGAACTCATTTAGCTATATTACCTACGTACGATGTTCATTTAATATCTGTATTTCTTTTATTAAATTAAAATATCATGAAGACGGATACTAACACTATGTTGTGCGAAAAATTGGCTACTTTATTACCAACATTTAAACAGATAATTTTTATTTTTATATACCGCAGTAATTCTGAAGTATCATTTGACAGAACGAAGAACGCATAAATATTTAAAAAAGGGTAGGTTTAGATTTCAGAAACGCCCAAATACATAATCCTAAAAGCAAAAATGCGTATAGAAAATTTACTGACCCAACATAAATAAATGACACAGTCTGCTAAACAAGAATATCCACAGCAATTGTTATATTGATATATATCCACAAGGATCAGCAGCATCTCGTCTAGACATTTAGTATTAGCATTCGAACATTTAGTGCACAGCTTGGCCCAACGGCTGACATATTGCATAAACGTCGAATACGACATTAATTGTCGAATGCAAGTGGAACTAGTCCCATAATAGTCAAGCTGTCTGACTTGAAAATATGTGAAGACAATAAGCTTCCTATTGTTGATAAATATTTATAAGTATTTCATTTAAAGAAATGGAAGTCGACCCCTACATAGTTGGGAAAAAGGCTCGGCTATGATGACATATGCAAAATCTTTATTTGCTCGTTAAGGTATTACAGGCTTCGGTTACACCAATATATTGTTCAGCTTTCCGGCCTTTTTCAGGCGTTGCAAAATTGAGGGCTAAATACTTATTATATAATTGCACTTGCTTATCTAGGACTTTTGATTAGGTACACAGTTTTTAGAAGTGATTTTTAATGTGTTTTTTGGTGTTCGGTGTAGGTGTGCTATGGTACAAATTAACATAAAAACAAATGAATAGATAAGGATGAAATTAAATATACTTGCCTATAGAGGTACAGGTACATAAACTATTTATTACGATATTTTATTGTATCTTTAACATTTATGCGAAGTGCAAAAGCGTAGGTGCAAAAACCTAAGAAAATCTTTTCTAGATTCTTACACTTAACATTTGCACTTAACATCCGCTATTTATAAGAACAGCATGTTTGTGCTGTGCTTATGTTTTATTGGAATTCCAACAATGTAATCAAATCAACAGCGCTAACAAAGTTGAAAGTTGAGTAAAAACAACTACATTGATCTGAATCAACATTACAAACACTGAAAACTGACCGAGTTGTTTTTCCTGTATTTCTATAATTATAGCGTTCATCAAAATGTTCAGTGGAATGAGCTTATGAATCATTCCTTTACTTTGTCGGCGATTTACTTATACCGGAAATCTGTTTTCCGTTGGTTTAGCTTGGATCATAGACTTCGGTCTGCGGCAGACGTGCTTTGAGCGGAAACTAATTGCAAGAGAGCCATACAACACGGATCTGGAATTCATGGAAGAGTCACTCTCATAGGTAAGTGAAAATTTTTACAATAGTTCTTTATTGCTTTGTTTGTATCCTTGATTTGGAGGCTAGAAATAATTCTGTCCTTAACATAAGTTTGTAATTATGATTATGGATTTGTTACACGATTTAAATTTTAAAAATAGAGTTACATCACCTGTGAGTTTCCCATCGTAGTACATAACAGCATTAATGCCTGTTACGACAAAAAATCTTATTAAACAAGCCCTCTTATTTGTCCCTTTTATTTTTTTAACTTAAGACAAGGTACTTCCTAGTAATAAGTAACAAGAAGCTTCAAAAAGTTACTATAGAAACGATTCGAGGATATATATATACAATACTATGGGACATTTATCATGTTACTACACACAACTACCTGAAGCCTCCTTTGCACCTTCTTGCAACTTTAACCCCGTAACTTGGCCCCCTGGATTATAGCCAACGAAGATGTTTGGTGTAGTCCTGAATAACTAGACGCTGCCAGTATTCCGTTTGCAATAATACCGAAATACGTGGCCAGGCCGGCACTGATTACTGGTCTGTGACGTCACTTGGACAATCGCTTTTGATGTCTTTCTCAGCTGGATTACGAGCGTCATGTAGTATGTGTGATTGGATTCCTAATGTATCTATTGACAGAAAGCCCGCAATGGTTACTGTATCGAATGCAGATGCCTTTGACGAGTGCTAGCTATGCGGGCTTTGATACTCGTGTCTTTTAGCGTTTGTTTGCGGGTTTTCATGTCTTTCAATGGCTGTTTCTCGTTCTGTTTGTCATGGTGGCGTAGTGGTTAAAGCGTCAGGCAGTAATAAATGTATCATTTCTAAATAAAGATAACATAGATACCAAAGACTATGACTAAAGGTGAAGGACACATAATATCTAGGAAATCTGGCCTTAAAAGTCTGAAATCATGAGTGATTGTGGCGATTAATGCTCATAAATTCTCCGCATGAGAAGAGGCCTGTGCCCTGCTGTGGGACAATAAAAAGGCAGATGATGAATGTTTTCTTGCTTTGAATATTAGACGGAGTTAGTCTATAACTATTGTGATATATAAAGTTTCTCCAATGACACTTTCAAGCGGCCCAAGCGTTAATTTCCTCTAATCTCAGATTAATGAAAGACAATGCCAAGTAATCCCATCGATCTGCCAAAAATGATAGCGTTCACAATAGCCCACTCGCTGTACAAAATGCTCATGCGTTGTAAAATACGACTTCTTCAACGTTTTCACGTAAAAATATCTTTTATTTTGTTCCTCTTCTTAATTATTAGCTGCCAAATAGTTTCTGCTTCTTCTTCTTAATTATTAGCAGTCACTGTTTCTTTGTCGACGATTTTGGCAAGCGACCCAAAAAAATTCCAAACTCATGTACCAACATTCCCGCTTAATTAATTCAAGTGGCCTGTGTAAACACAAGTTGAGTTGCATCGTTGCCATCGCAGTGGTCTGGCCGCGGCTTTCACGGAGAGCTGGGATTAGCCTGCAATTAGAAACATCATGGCCGAAGCAAATCTCTCCCTTATGCTTGGATTTAAAGCGGTCAGGTCTGACCTCAAGTTACCGCTCCGAGTAAAGTTATGTTACTTTAAAAATATCAAGGGAAAGAAATAGAAGTGATAATTATTCAGTGTGGTTATTTTTTTTTAAGTTTGTCTTTAATTTTATTGACGTGTTGTTTACACACAGCTTTTGCCACAGGAAGATAATCATCACGATGTCTTACAAAAACACACTCGTATATAAAATACATCAATATTATAAGCTGAAGAGATTTTTGTTTTATTTATTTGTAACCCAGGTCCGTTTCGATAAAAAAAATTCAGTGTTAGCCGCGAATACATTTGACGACCATGTCATCCAAATTCAACTAAACGTAAATAATTGAGCATGGTCGTGGTTGATTAGTATAAATATGCACTGGCATTGTGCTAAACAGTCAGATAATTGGGTATCACAGATCCCACCACAACCAGCAGCTCGGTGGCCAATCCATCTGTATAATCGGGAATTAGTACGCGGTACCGCAATGTGCAAGGTTTTGTTTACATAAGCGTTTAGCCTAACCGATGATTATATTACTAGATTAATTTGGACCATCATGAGATACTAATGTAAGCCGGATTACCTAAATGATGTGTATTGGAGTGGGGGCTGGATTAGTTAATGTTGGGAAAAGTTCCTGGTGGTCCCATTTTGGATTAAAATATCAAAATCATTTACCTCTACTATAGTCAAAATTAAAGTCAGAATCGTTAGTAGAAAATAGGCTAATTAGTTTAGCAATTTTACACGTGAAATTCCACAATATGACGGCACCTTCAAAGACGGTCTTCTTTTGCTGCTTCCAATTTTATTGTTCTTATGAATACGTATTGGATATAACTCAACTAGATATTCATAATGCAGTACCTTGAATTATTTTTGTGCAAAGGGTAAATAAGTAATTAAGTTACGTTAATAAAAAAAAAACAATCAGTTCACAAGAGATACAATAAAGTACATCATCTAATATTTATGTCTACATGAATCCTGATCTGTACATGTAAGGTCGAAGTAACGACAATTTTCAATCCAATGCATAAGAAACCTACTCAGCAGTGTTCCATTAAAACAAATAGAAAACAAAAGCCCTCAAATACAAATACAACACAAAACCGTATCGGAATAATTCCGCTGTGCACAAAAGTGGTGCGGAAAAATTCCGGAATTCATAACACGTTTAAAGTGCACAAGTCATGGTGACACGTTACGGCACAAAGCCAGCTGAGAGGTGTAATTGGTAGCTAATCCTTGCCTTCGTCGGCAACACGACGGATTGCTGGCAACACAATTCATGTGTACGTACAATGTTGCTACGTTTAAGTGCTGGAATTGCTCGGAAATAGGAATCGGTGTTATGGGTGAAATTTTTTATTGCTCAAAATGCAAGCCTGTTCAATTAGACTTATTAGGTTTTTTTCTTCAGATGAACAATTGTGAGTGGCACCTGCGTCCGTCCAAACCGATGAAGCAGTGAAAGCTATTAGCAGATTCTATAAAATGCTCTATTTAATACGCAGACAAGATCATTCCATAGAAATATGATTAAAAGTTTTGAAGTACTAACAACCAGCATAGGATATACCGCCGTTGAATTCAATGTTGATTTGCAGCCATACTCGTCTCCTTTCTTGTTTACCCTGAAATGAGGTAGACTTCTAAATAGTGGCAGCCTTGTACCCACAATGTTAGTACACGCTGAGCACCATTATGTAGGCACCTAGATTTATGATGTGCGTTGATTCCGTAATCTGGATGCACGGAGTAAATCTCCCGTTTACGACGGATTTCGGCTTAATCCGCTGTTCTTTAAGACTCCCGGCATTTGCACAGATCCTTGCAAACATTCTGTTTATTTTGCTCAGAATAAATATATACTTACTAAGTTCTAGTCTGTTTTAGTACTTTGTGTGTTTGCACTGTTTCGGGTTGTTGTGAAATAAAGATGTCTTATAGATTTTTTTCTCTAGACTGCGGTCACTAATGTAAGTATACGCTATTTTCAATGTAAGAAGAAACATTTTGCCATTCCTTTACCTGTTGAAATTGTTTGCTATTACAGTTGATATAATATATCAGGTGTTCTTCACAGAATTTCATTGTCAAAATAATAGTTTAAGAAAAGGGTCCTTCATTCTTCGTCGGTCGCGACCTCGGACCGTTTGTTTGTGAAAAGCCAGGAAAGGCACCAAACAATTGCGAAAATGTTACAATATTTCATATTTGTTTGTGATGTTTTGACACAAAAAAATATTTTTTAGCTTCTTGCGATTTACTTGTGAACGATCTTATGTGTGTTATTTTGTTTTGGCGACGTAAGCTTAACGTCTATAAACTTAATAATGTTATAATACCTATGGTCAGTGTTACCACATTGGGAAGGTACTTGAGTAGGTAGGTACTTGAGTTATACAAAAGTTCCCTGTACTTATAAATTATGTTTTTCAATAGTAATTGCTCTTGTTTTCAATTTATCAGTTTTCATTTCAACAATCCGGCCTTAAAACATGACAATAATTAATTAATTCTGGGAAGACGATGAAACTTGTGGATTGGTTATTTCATAGATATTTCATCTGAACATTTTGCTAAATGGTGAAATATTACATTTATACAACTTAGGTTTGGATCGTTTATAAATTGTAAGATTGCCTTTTCCTTGTATGGGACCTTTGATTGACCCTTGGCGACTTTTTAGGCTTACGCAAGCATAATTTAATGAATTGCAATTATGGCAGTGATGTCCGGAGAAAAGAAGAAAACTTGACATCTAATGTAGGTACTGACTAAAATTTCACAGAACTGGTACCTACATACATCCAACAACCCATCCTATAAACAAAAGTGATGTTATTAATATTTAAGCAGTGTACTCGCAGTTACAACAAAGGATAGGATAGTGTGAGGATGGAATAGAAAGGCCCTGTGTGGTCTTCTGGTAGGCTTACAGCGGTTTTACTAAGAACGGCTTAGTCCGACAGTTTATATACACGCTCGTCGGTTGTTTGTGGCCTGCACACGATGTATTCAGGGTAACTATTGCAGTACAGGGTACAGTAAATATTATACTTTGACCTAAGGTACATTTTTTAAAGTAACTTTAAGAAATTTGTTCGTTTTCGTGTTACGTACTTATTAAAATAGTAGTAACTAGCTGTCCCCAGCGGTTTCACCCGCATCTTTGGTTACTGCTCCGCTCCCGTATGTCTTAGCGTGATGATATATAGCCTATAGCCTTCCTCGATTAATGGGCTATCTAACATTGAAAGAATTTTTCAAATCGAACCAGTAGTTTCGGAGATTAGCGCGTTCAAACAAACAAACTCTTCAGCTTTATAATATTATTAGTATAGATTAATTAAAATTTATGAAGACGGTATGAATTAGTTATTTTCGGCTACATATAGCAGATAGAGGAAACCGATCCTTATCTACTTTGTTGCCAATAATCTTGTAAAAAGGCAATGAGGATATGGATGATTAGTGTCCCTTTAATTCTATCAAATGGGATTGACATTACGACTTACATTTATGGCGCAATAAAAGTGTTTTTCGTAAAGAAACTATCTAAGAGTACCCAAATGCTGATATTTCTTTTGCAATTACTTGATGAGGCAGCTGATACTTTTGCTAATTGGGCAGAAATTCTCAAAAAGCGGTCCTCTATATCTGTGTGTCTTCGATTTTGTTTAAAGAAATTCCTAAAAAACATCTTCTAGAAATGAAACTCAGGAAGTATTAATGGAATACATTCAAACGCATGAAACCAACCAGCATCAAGAAAAATTAGATATTTAATTGACACCTGTGAGTGGGGAATGGGGAGCTAAGCAATATATTAATCTACGTAACGTTACTTTTTGGCGCACATGTTTCATAAATATGACTTACGTTGTGCCACTCCAGGCATAATTCACGAGGACCTTAGAGGATACAATAATAAGCAATAAATCCGAATAATCACGGAACGGATTTGTTTACCACGGCTTCGACTTCGAATGGGAACGTTCAACTTGAAGTTATCAAATTATATAAAGTCGGGAGCTTCTCGTTTTTGTTTGGCAAGTAATTAAAAGTTGTCTTTATGTAACAAAATAAGTTGTTGTGTATTTTAGGCTCTGATATTACTATATACCCGCGTCCACCGGTGCTAGTAGATTGTCAGGCTGTATGCATGAAATTTCTACAATCTTAGACAGATATCCTTAATACATTTTCAACTTTATCGCTGAAGCATGTACATATGTTTAAATTGATTGGGATTTTTTTACAGTTTCGGGTAGCTTGATGTGCTGTCGTCTGTACTAGGCTACGCTCTCAGAAAAGTAATCTTTAGAAAAGCAGTCTTTGGAGAATTGGTGTAAATCATTATCATTGAAAGTTTTTTAGTGGAGAAATATTTTCATAAATATTAATATTTTCTTTACACAAAGCTTAGAACAAGTCCATTAAATTGGTTTTCACCATTATCCACTCACCACGATACATGCACCTATGTTTACCAACATGGAAGATCCAATTTAGACTTACCATGCAGCGGCGTGATTTCAAAATCGTCCGGTAAATTGGTGCTGTATTTACATATCGCTAACGATATCTCAGCTTGAATGTATGCAATTTGGATCGTCATTTCCTACGATCCATCTCACGATACTCAACCCGATGAATTGGGAGGTTACTATGGAAATGTATTGCTGCGTGTAGGAACTCGTGGATATGTAGCAGCCGCATGGGTCGATCGATCATAGAGTTAAGCAACGCTTGGCGCTATCTATCCGTGGATGGGTGACCATCTTGTCATGACGAGTGCCTCAGTAACTTGGAAGGCACGTTAAATTATTGGGTCCCGGCTGTCATTTGTAGTCAGAAGCCAGAAAGTCTGACATCCCGTCTTACCAAGAGGTATAGCGTTGCCCAGGTAACTGGCTAGAGGAGGGCAGTTGCTCCACGTAAGAACACTGGTGCTCAGCTGTATCCGATTACGACTCCCGGAAAAGTATAGTCAGATGATGATTGCGTGAATCAAAGGAGATAAGATTATTTAGGAAGCAGAGAAGCACGTGGAAAGGGTTTGGTCTTAGGGTCTTGGTTTGGTGTCCTAGTTGCAATGTTCTATATAGGTCTCCATCTCAGCTCCCATTACTATTCAATTAAACGATATATTTAGATTTAAAAGGGTTGGTTATGCCTACAACAAGTAAGCTCTAATCTCTACTTCAAGACGAGGCTTTAAGTTTCTAATACTTTTGAACGACAAGAATATTGGAACTGTAGTTTTCTTATTTCTTTGTTTATTTTCACGTAGTCAAACTGATTTATGGTCAACGTTTACACAATAGTAAATATATACATTGTGTGTATGTATAATAAAATACAAACAGCATGATTTCATAAAGAAAATTCGGGACACCCTGTTGTGTTCAAAATGGCGGTGTAATTTGGGCCATGCTAATGTTCTTTTTACGATTTGTTTTGTAAAACGCCGACTCTTGATGTGAAGCCAGATGCAACGTTTTTTACTATCTATTGGTACACCATCGCCAAAATAGATTCATTTGATGTATTGACGGCCGCTTCGAGATATTTATCCATTAACCTTTTGATGTATTAAATGGTTTTATCGTCTTTATGTCAGTTAGTTATTACAGGGTGGTGGCCTACCTATTAGTGGTCTACCATACCTATTTGTTTTCCATGATATATGTTGTTTTAACATGAACAATGTGTGACTGTCTGGTTTCTTATTTTGATTAATGCGTTCCATAGGAAAGTTTGACGGCGACTGGTCCATTCACCGATATTTTTCACAGGTATCTGCAAAACGATGGCATGGATGTATTAGAAGAATAATGCATGAAGTGATAAATGGGATGTATGCGGTTATTAAATAACGATTTATATTTATTACTCCATCTGATACGTTTGATAATGCGAAATAAATAGTCTATTCTGGTACTAGTGTAAGATTTAGAGGTGAGCCATTAAGATACACTTTGAAAACGAGTGACTGTCGCGAGCCCTGTGCGTCCGTGGATATGCAAATGCCGTCGCAAATGTGTCGCGGAATAATTTTTACACATTCCCATATTTTGGCTTTAGTGAAGCGGGCCGCGCGTGACTACCGCGAGCCGCTGAATACTCTCGGAATTGCGGCTTAACCTGAAGCTCACTTGATATTGGCTATAAGTAGACCAGACACGCGTACGTAAATTTCTTTGTTATCGAACCTTGATCAGTTAAAAAATCATCACGTCTAAAGAAGTGTCGCTGGCACAAATTAGAGGATTTCATAGGCGGGGAGCTTTCTTATTGGGGTGTGTCGCATCCGGTTTTCGGAGGGGTCGGGTCTTCGAAACTGTTCGGGGTAATTGAAATCCGTCATACCAGCGCGTATGACAAATGACGGGTGGTCGACCGCTGGTTCGGAACGCCTGGTTGTCCAATAAAATGGTTAGTATTGGAACAGCGTAAAGATATTTCAACGTCGGTATTGGTCATGTTCGTCATGACCAAGAAGAAAAGTTCATGTAGATTTGATAAACTGCCTCTTTTCTGCAGGTTTAAGTGGTAATAATTTTTTTGAGAGGGAAGTAATGAAGTAATCCCTCCCGCTGTGGGTACGGAGTATCAGACTTTTACTGAAGAAAACTCTCTACTTGTCTTTATGGATCCCTTTGTGATAGGGCCGCGGCGACTTACGAACAAATCCGCACCTCTGGCAAAGTGGTTACCGTCATAAATAAAGTGAAAGAAGTTATTTTCAGAAACACAACCAAGCTTCGTTGTACTCTTCAGCCCGATTGTATATAAATTACTAAGCTAATAACCATTATCTGGACAAACTGATTCTTATTGCAGACTTCATTCTAAAAACTGGATTTAACTCGAGCGTTGCAGAATGTCTTTTGGACGTTCGAAAGTCAATCGCACGAGCGCAATTTACTCTGCAAGTTCCAAAAGTTCGATGAACATTTAAATAAAGTGAACCGTGAGTAACGAACAACACCAACAGTGATTGTTGAATTAAAATGCACAAAATTAAACAATCACTATACTGTACAGTATTATTGTTTAATTGTTTACATAAACCAATTTACACAGCGTTCAAAAATGGGGTACTACAAATATTGATAAGCGATGCAATAAGCCATAATTAATTAAATTTAAAAATTCCAACCGAACGCGGGAGGTAAACTGTATACACTTGATACATATAGTTATTATTTTTGCATAAAGCATTCATATTAATGTGCATCTGTGCCTATGGGTTGGTATGGGTAGGATACATTATTCACCACTAGTTAGGAACGAACTAAACTCTACTTGAAAAAGTTTTTTCATTCTCAACGTAGTTTTAGTCATTGGAACTAATTCTTATTCCAAAACTCAGCCACATTCAAATGTCGATCTTATGTAAAAACTCCTTTCAACAATTTAGTGAATATACTTACTGAAATTGTTGAACTGAAAAAACTCTCCCACTAGTCTGGACACATTTATTTGGTAAGTGCTTGCACACGAAATGCGAATACGCGAAAAACGCACGAAACTGCAAAGCGGATCAGGCGGCTCAAAGTTTCTTAATGGACAATACTTACGACAACCGTCTACCGTATAGAACATAGTTAAATACTAATTTCAAATTGTTTAGCACTATCATCATCATCTTAGCCATAGGACGTCCAATTCTTAACATAGGCCTTCCCTTTACATCTCCACATATACCGGTTGGGAGCGACCTGCATCCAGCATCTTCCGGCGACCTTTATAAGGTCGTATGTCCATCTTGTTGGTGGAAATCCTACGCTGCGCTTGCTAGACAGTGGTTTCCACTCTAGCACTATCATTTACCGGGAGATCAATAAAGAAAATACAAAAATCATTTTCAACAAGTATGAACTAACATCGCGGAATGGCGCGACATGAATCAATCCGCAAGTTCTTATGATTTTGCGCGAGCTTGGAGATTTTTGCTATGCGACATGGCATTGCAGTTTTGTGTATCAACCCTAAGCCCGTGCGGCGACATGTCAGGACTGATGGAAACATGAATTCGCCACATTCTTGGGCCCAGCTCCTGACTGTCATTTGTCATCCGCGCTGGATGCCGTATAGTCCGCGAGTGTGAAATACTTTGCGTTTATTACGACTTTTGGTTTCCCTTGTAATTGAAACTTTAACATTTTTTTATTTTAGTGGTTTATTTGCGTAGTTAAAAAATATTCTGAGGTTTTGGAGTCACAATACAAAAGATGTTTTTGCGGATTTTTGACTCACATTGATCTACCGTTGGTGTTAATATAAAGTACAATTATAGAGCTATGATTAAAACCCATATTTAAGTAATATTATTATTTCTGGGTGGGAGCAGAGTTGTCTAAATAACCATATACCTTTACAGTCCATCACCTTCTCGCCATCGTTCGTCTAAATCTTAAGTACACGTTAGAAAATGCATTTCACCTCTTTAAAAGCAAGCAATAACACATTCAACTCAGCGCCGTTCCGTAAATTCTTTAAATGAAAAACTATTAGAAAGAGCCCTTTGACAATTTTATTTCTTTTGTCAGATTCAAAGGAGTTGTGGCAGTAAAAAGGCGGTTAAATGTAAAACTATAAAGAGAGTATGTTAATGGACACTTTCAGGCTATCTGCATAGTCGAGTCGTAACTCTGAAATAGAGCTACTGCTTTATTTTAGAGCAGTCATTATGGCTTAGTTATGCTTATTTAGATAGCTTTGTTTGTTGCAAATTGAGTCCAGGAAGGACAGGCATACTGTGTGTGATAAGGTTACCAAAAAGTTGCTTATTATATTGTATACTCTTTAGTAGGTTTATTATTAATAGGTGTTTATTCTTGTTTGTTGTTGCCTCGTTGATCTAGCAGTAACATAGCGCGACTACTGGGCACGAGGTTTCGGGTTCGATTCCCGGGTCGGACCAAAATCGCGCAACTGGCTGATTTCTTCAGAGAGTACAGACGCCATGGCGGACAGTGTTCTGGACGCCATTATTTACTCGTTTCTGGGACCTAAAATTAATTGGACATCCAAATGCATCACAAACAAACAACAAAAGAAAATAAATTATTAACGTTGTTTAAACAAATTTAAAACAATTTGATCCAAAATCTGGCAGTAATTATAATAATCTGTGTAACATTAGCGTTACAATGATCATTGTTTCAAGCTATGTTGTTAAAGTCTCAAAGAAAACTTTTAATAGGCATGAAGTTACAGAGAATTCAATAGAACTCTGTAATTGTTATATCAAGCCTGTTTCTGAGGTAATAGCGTCGTAAAATATTCCTCTTAATATTATTTTGGGGGAAAATTTTTGCTTCAAACTTGTACAATTTGGCCACTGATATAATTACCTTTGGGGAAGTAGCCACTTCTCTGTAAGTTGTTGCCTACTTATCCACAACTTTTTAGTTCAATAAAAGGTAATGTTCAGTTTGATTTAGGATTTTTAGCGTCGTGGTATTTTTGTAAGCTTGGTTAAATGTTTCATTTTACTCAAGAGCTTTTATTTTTTGAAAAGCCACGGAGGCTTCATAGAGATTCCAACCAATATTATATGAATTACGAATGATACAAATAGCTTTGTTTTCTTTACACCGGGGAGATCTATACTAGATTCGTTTGATGACATTGGCGCTGACTTTACTAAGAACATTTTTCTATCATCTAAAAAGTATAAGTTCTATTAGTCCTTGTTATCAACAAACGAACTTAGATACAGTCTTAATTATTTCGTTGCTATCTGCTTGTCTCGTAAATAACCCCCAACAAAGAAACTAATTAATTTCAAGTGCCGTCAAAACACTTCATCACCAGTTAACTCGCACGTCACATTTACTAACAAACTGGCAGCTTAGCTCTCTCATAAAATAATACACGACAATTTGGGCGGTTCCATTTCATATACAGATCGCGTTTCGTGTGATGTCGCATCATTTATAATCGTTACAGCATTAAAGACTCTCGTGAGTTCTACACGG
Source organism: Heliothis peltigera (assembly GCA_958496145.1). Taxonomy (NCBI): domain Eukaryota; kingdom Metazoa; phylum Arthropoda; class Insecta; order Lepidoptera; family Noctuidae; genus Heliothis; species Heliothis peltigera. Next base: position 8,783,220 of record OY292325.1, read on the forward strand.
GGTTTTTGGGGGATACAGTCTCAGTTACATGGGTTATGTTTTCATTGAAACGCGATAATAAAGGTAAACAATCGTATTTAAAGAAGTACGTGGGGATTCCAATTAAGGGCTTTGGGTAATTTCTTGGCCTATATGTATATGCTTCTTAAACAATTCCAAAAGTCTTACACGTATTATGTAATGGATTATATTCGTCAGAATTGAAGACAGGGACAGAAGATAGAGAACTATAAGAACAACTGCATTTATTTGTCGAGCAGGACATACCAAGACAAAGTCCAGTGACAGGACGTACAAGTCACGAGTGTAACCGTACAGAGAGGTGGATGACCATCGATGGACTTTGAACCAAACGTGATAACTATGTCATAAGCAGTTACAGGTTAAATCTTACCAATGACTTATCATAGGATGTGTATAATATAGATTGCAGATACCATTCTTTACCACAAAATTATATTTCAAAAGTACCTAAGTAATGCTTCTAAACGAAACTTAATAAGTCTTAAGTGCTTCGATATACCAATTTCAAATGAATGTTCCAAACTAGCATCTGTAGCATCACTAAACAGAAAATGGCGGAATTAACCAGTCAAACATTCAAATTAAACGGATATCGCGAACTCGCGAGTGATCTATAAAATATTCCATTTGACACCTCCGCGGTGTTTGGCAGTGAACGGAGCTGGAAAACAGATAGTGTCTTGGGAATTATGTGTATGTGACACAGAATAATAATGAAGGCGGGATTGGGTCACAAACCACTAGCTCATATCGCGGCTTGGAGGCTTAAAACTGTGGCGGCTGAATAAGCCGGGATGAGCTAAGGAATATTCTTGCCAACTAAAGGTACAATTTGAATGAAGTTAATTAGAACTTCATAATGTATTCATTGAAGTAATTTTAATTCTTTCAGTTAAGAAAGAGTCAGTTTGTGTATTTTTTAACGGAAGGTATAGCTGTGTCGAAAGCTAACGGTAATAGTTCTGACTGTCTAAAATTTAACAACAAAAAAAACTTGACGATATAAGGCAAAATTAAAAAAAAAAATGCTTCATTTATATCTTTTTAGGAACATAATAACTTGTATTATGAAGTTGCAATACCTTAATAAGTAAAATATATACTTATTTTATCGCTGTACTCCTCAAAAAAAGAACAAAAACTATATTTGTAAATTATTCAAAAGTTTAAGTAAAAACTTCTGCTCGAGTCTAGATTACAGTTAACGACACCTAGTGGTGGCGAACCGTAAACCTGAATGACTCTGTGGCTCGCTGGTGTCCGTTTATTTGCACAGATGGCGCTCTTCTAACATATTGAATCCCTACAATTTTATTATCAGACTTTCTGTTAAAATTGCATTAAATAAAATCATCAGATCTGCGATAGTAAAAATACATTTTTTCCTTAGAAAATATATTTTCGGCTTATTAAATCTTATCCGTTTTAACGACTTGTCCATACGTATTTACAAATGTCGGGAGAGATTTATTGCAGGCCCGCCAAAATAAACGAGATGTAGGCAATTACGATTTCCGCCCAAAAGATCTAAGAAAATATGCAAAACTAACAGATGCTTTCCTTACTCTGTTTACAGCTGAAATATATCAACGCCCGCTAAAAAACCCAAAAATAAAGTTTGGAAAACAAACAAAAAGTCGTTCTCAATCACGCCCACAAGGAAAGTTAGGAGTGCAGCGCTTCGAAAAATGCACTGCGGGATTGCAAAGATCGATTTGGCGCTTAGCAAGTCGAGGTCAGTTGCATAAGCCACTTAAAAGGGAAGCTTGAACCGGGGCCGGCTAATATTTTATAAAAGTTTTCTAAAGTCCAGCGGTGTGCAGCGTGCACTTTATTTCTTGAGGATAACAATGGGTTGGTCGACATTGACAGATCACGTCGGAGCGCGGCTCGCCTCCACCTCGGAATGGAACAGCTAACTATTTATAAAGGTGTTATAAGAATATGATGGAGTTGCACCAGTTTTTGTTAATTTCTCTGTAGATATGAACAGCTGGACTACTACATACTTGCACAATAAAAATTGGAATGAGCGAGTTATTTCTTTTTGCTAGCTAGGTAATGAATTGTGATCGTTATTGGATCTTATTTTTGGAGATGGAATCTCATCAGACTCATCCCGCTGTAGTTGTAGCAGGCGCCAAGCGCACATTGCACAAGCGCCAAGGTACGCCAAGCCAAGCGCCACGCCTCGAAGAAGGGTTTCTTCAGTACAGCTCCAGCAGGCCCTAACGGGTCACGCGGCAAATGCGCGTTAGATGTTCATTAGACGCCCTTGCCGGTGGCTCGGAGTCTTCTATCGACACTAAGCCCCCGTGGCGTCACCCACTCCTACCTAATTGATTAGCATATATATTCTATTAAAATTAAAATCTCTAAGTGTGATTATTATGGTTATAGTTGGCGCACAAATTAATCCAAGTAGCCATAGGCCTGGAGTGTTTTATTTCTTTTCGGTGAATTACTCCTTCTTTAATTCATGGTTGTTCTTTATCATTACTTTATCAGTCCTAGAAATCAACTTCGACTCTTGGTGAAGTCTGCTCTTGAAAATTATGTCATTAAGTTATACAGACGAACTGAGTAGCTACTAAGCGTAGCTAGTGTTACCTATTTGTTAGAAAAAATATCAACTTCTATAACATTTCTCATAACCACTTAGGTACCAGGAATATAATCTTCTTATACGAACAATTGTATAACAACATTAACACGCACACAAACCAACGTAAGCTTCTTTTGTATGTAGGTTGTCTATAACAACTAGGTGTAGTCTTCAGACAATCGGATCTAGTACTTACAAATAGCGTTTTTGTGTCGCTCTGGGCCGCGGTTTCACGCTAAACGGTTGACTCGATTGCCCGCCGGCTTCCGACTGTGTCCCCCCTCAAACCCTGGTCTACTAATGGCTCCATTTGTTCTTATAGTTTGTGAAAAATGCCGAAGGTTACTATCTGCTCGTAGTGATTAGGATCTCAGCTGGCTAGGTATTACTAGTTTTACATTCCGAACAGATATTGAATTAGGAGAGGAAAATAAACGAAGGCGCAAAAGCAGTATTTATTAGTTCATTTTGTGGGTGTTATTTTACTATCTGAAATTATAAAATAAAAAAATATATAATTGATTCTTCAGATTGGTATTGGTAACGAGATCAGACTTTAACTGCAAAATAACATAGAAAAATGTAGGCATAGTACAGTAACCACAGGGACACAAAGTACCGAAAAACCGTGTGATAAATCGTCAAAACTGATAAGGCGTCATAACTCTGAACATACATACATTTAAACCTACAATAATAAATAAGTCATCTAAAATTTAAATGAATCAACAACCACAAGCCATTTCGCTAAATAAGCATTCGTCTTCGAGTTGCATTCGACTAGCACGAGTAGCTCCATAGTTTTCCCGCTGGAACTTTTCAATCGACAGATAAGAGGCTTGTGGACTCGTCCCGATATTTATTTACCACGAAGCGGCAAAGAAACTTGCTTTGTCGACAATAAATTGTATTTGTTCATTATTCAATTGCTCCCTCTTCATTTTAATAAGCTTAGCGATTTTTGCGGCGATATTTTGTTGTTTTCACAACAAAAGTTTTGTTAAACAAAGTCTGCGAACTTGCTTGTTAGATCAAATAATGGGTTTATCGAAATATCGGTTTTTGTTTTGGAGTTTTATAAAGAGAGCTTGTTTTGTCTCGACTTTACAAAAAAAATGTATATAAATATAGATGCGTTATATAAATATACATTTATAATATACAAGATTAATTTTATACCCTATGCATAAATTGGACACTGAAACAGATTTCTAGGAAAATCCCTTGTATTCCTACATGAATATTGTAGCAAACTGTCGAACATAAATCTCGGTACAATATAGACAATATATAGCAGTATTATATAAACTGTTGTCAGTCAGCGTGTACATATAGGCATCGCATATCTAATTCATAACTCCTAATGGCAAAATCCGTTCAGCTCAAACTGATGGCCAATTTAAATAACAATATGGCTTACTCGATGTGAAGAATTATTAATTAACTTATAGATAGGTGCGTGATTTTAGCCTTTGGATTGGGGAATATAGGTAACTATGTACTCTATTATAAAATATGAGTGTAATAAAGTTTCGTGGTCACAGTGACCGTCACTACTTACCAATATGGATACGAAATTTTCTTGAGGAACTGTTGGGGTGGTAAAATAATTATAAAGGTAAAGGCATATATGTATTTGCAAAGGCAAACCGCTCTTACTTATTATCTTTCTCAAAATAAAATTTGATTAACAAAGTATTTGTATAAAAATTTTAGGCATCAAAACGTAACTTGTAGTGTTATTATCTACACATTAAACCAAGGTTTTGCAACCACATAAAATGACCCCAAAAACGTACGCAAAGCAATATTAAAACGTTTCAATTGCCGCATTTTACGAGGAGGTCGAAATTTAAAACGCGTTTTGGGGAGTGTTGCCAGCCTTCGTCTAAATGCTTTATGTTTTATTTTATTATCCGTGTCGTCACCTAGTCTTTATTACGCGTTGTATATTATTCGCATTTGTTATGTTTTTAATGCTGATAAGGAATTTAACAGAGGTTTTTTGTTTGTGTTGTTTTTACTTTATGTTTGTTTTTGTTTTGTTTTATTTTGTATTTATGTTCCTGATAAAAAAGTAGGTAATAAATGTACCATTGCTGAAAGTTATGCAAGGTATATGGCAATCGTTCCTTATTTTTTATATATTTTTAGATAGAAAATTTCGGTAAATTATGATTACATAGAGATATTGAAAAGATTGATTTTTATTAAAAAGGTTCAATTTTAATTCTATCTGTCTACTACCTTTTTTATTAAAGGTCACTAATATAGCCTCAATATAAATAGTGAACACACACTGCAATAAGAGAAATTGACACCTCACAGCAAGATATCATCAACATACCACAATCAAACTCAAATAACATGTCACCCGACACACGAACAAAAGAGAGACATAACATCAAACCCCGCAAACAATAAGGCGATAAAAATTTACATCATACACGTGCATAAAACAAGCTTCGATGTATAAAATATGGGAGCCATTAGCTTTAGCAAAAGGTTTATTCAGGATAATCCCAGTTTTGGAAGAAGCAATTAACGCTTTTGAATGATTGAGTAGGTAGCGAGCTTAGTTAAGCTTCTAGACGAACCTTTCAACTTGTACTGTGTGTCTAATACGTACAACGCATTTGGATCTATAAATTTTATATAGGCTGAAATTGTAAACATAGGTAACGTGAATTAATACAGATGTCTGATTTGGAAGCTAACATAGCATAAGTATAGGCGGGTGTGATGAAGGTAATCAGATTTTTGGACGATGATACTTTTGTTTATGCAACTTATCGGCTTCCTGCCGTTCCGTCTAATTAAAACTTAGATGTCCCTAGTAACGATTTATTTTTCTCTCCCTTATCACTAACATTACAGGTTTATCCTAATGCGTTAGTGAGGCATTTTGCTAACTATAATATGACATATTATTATAATCGTCAACCATACACTGATTTATAGTGTTCAGCACAATATCCGCCCAAAACCTCATTTAAGGATATATATAACATCTTTGGCAAGAGTAGATAGATATCTTATTAGTAGGTACCTACAAAACTACGTATACTTGTGTCAACATCATCCCAACTATGTTGAGACCTACTTCCAGTATCACTTGATGCATATGAGTACCAGTGTTTTACATGGAGTGAATGCTTAACTGAACTCCTTGATCTCCTGAATCCAGTAACCTGCACAACCGTTGGTAAAACTGGTTTTTCAGAATTTATGGGTTCTGGCTATCCGTAACGACTGCCAAAGATGTTCAAATGACAACAATCACAAACCAGAAGAACTTTTTATGATAGGTTGGGAACCTATCCACGACCCGCGCCAAGCGTTTCTTAACCTTATGGCCATTACTTAGCCACGAGCTCATCTTATACTTGCGTCGATCATAAAAAATAGGTTTCCCACTTTGTTAATAAAATGCTCAAATCCCCAAATCGAATTGAATCGTGCAATTGTTTACCGATCGCTTCAAATTGATTATTGATATCGATGACATCTCGGCGCCAATCGCCTTGAACTCATGAATAATGGATGGATCGAATTATTACCATAATTAGGAGTAAATTATACACTTTGTGTACAATAACACAATGATTCTGATGCCTGATCTGTTTCATGTGAATGTCAAATGTGTTTCACGAGTTCTAAATATAGCCGCGAAAATTATCTTCTTTTACTGAAATATTTCATTCATTTCAGAATACAAGGACTTAGTCTGTATGAATATTTGATCTTTAATATAAGGTAGGCTGTTTTAATGTAAAAATAATTTTTAAATAATTTTTTCATTTGTCTCTTTTTTTTGTTTTGCGAACTTTTATTTTTAGTCAACAATCAAGTGTTTCCAGTATTAGTATAACTAGATAAATAATAATGCTGCCTATTAACAACTTTCTGGTTCCATTCTAAATTAAAATGTAAAAAATATGCGCTTAAACTACATAGGTGTTCAAAAAAGATAAACGATATGAAGGCTACTATCAAAATAAGTGAGTCAAACACACTAAGAAAAAGTATCGAAGAATTCATATCTCGTAATTATTTCACATGTCTAACGTCACTCCTTGTGTGTTGAAACTTCATCCGTTTCGCCCTTTTTCCATCAGACATATGAAATAATAAAACATTTGCAACACGACGGCTCTCAACGTTCCTGATATCGAGTTTTACCTCCCCTCGTGAAATCGTCATGAATAATCATTCGAATTAAGCTAATGCATCTGCTTAATAGGCCAGTCTACGTACGTGTGTATAATACGTATTCGCTAAACTAATAATGGATATTAATAGTGTCGTGTATTAATCTCAAATGGAACATATGTAGTTACACGTGTTGTTAAGGACAGGCGCTTTAGGGAAATGTGAAATTCTTTTCTGGGTTGGCGAATCAACTTACCATTACGATGATAAGTATACATATATAAGATTTTTTTTTCTTAATGTATATTTGTACTAATGTTCAAAAAATTAAAAGGTTTGTTTGTTCTTTTTACTTAAACGTACTAATCTCAGGAACCTTGGATGGAGGCTATAGGCTAACCGTTATAGAGGTATGCGATTGGAACCGCTGGCCTAAGCTAGTATATTTAAGTAATGGATGACGAATGAACTACTTGCTTATATCCTTTAATACATATTTGACAAACGAAACATCTAAGCAAAGTCCTTAATGCTTTTGCTTTTCGATAACAGATATTTGCTTAAAACGACTTGGATTAGAAAGAGATTTTCAGCAGTTCTGCAGTTCAAAAACTTTTCCTTTTCGATATCTCCCTGAGGTTCATCTAAAAACTTATTTTTTCTTACTGTATGATCATAGAGTGAGAATTTTCTTTAGTGAAAGTTATATGTATTAAAATTCCTAGGAATGTAAACACATCATAAAAATAAGAACCATTACAAAATATACATACATAAGTTCCGCACGCACTCGCCAACTGAAAATCAATACAATATTTCCATGATTTAACCTCCAGCGAACAATGTAGTGTACTTATTTAGTTTATGAAATTCAATATTTCCATTCAGTAACAATTCGCGAAAGTTGCCAATTTCATAAAGCTTTGTATGTATTATGAATTACGAAGTATGGCCGGAGCATTTCATCGAGTCAGCACACAGAACATTTTGTATAGATTTATTACGGAACTTTTTGTACGTTGATGGAGTCCGTTAAAAATGTAGCATTCAAACTGTATTGGGCGAATATCAACACCACACAAGTTTTGTGGATATGGGTTCCATAATTTTGACGGTGGGCGCTCTTGTTCGGGCAAAATGACTACAGTCGGGGTAACCTGGGTACTATGAGTCCGCGTCGAATTTCGATAGCAATTAGGGAGTTGAAATCTCAGTGAGCCGACGCACGGAGTGTACTGTTATGCACAAATTAAATGATCATTGTTCTTGTGCAGCTGTCAAAATGCACTACTGTTTATTGTGAAAGCCAATTACAATCCTAATAGAGATTTCACGAAGTATACTAAATTTTCAAATGATAAAATGCACTTATTTTTTATTGCGTTTAGTTTTTACTTTCCAAATGAATTAATCTTTTTCTGTCTGAGCTTATTGATCCCGGCGATGGGTAAATAGAGCTGGCATACAATTAATTGAATGTGAGTGACCAATTAAAATCGTTTTCAAGTAATTGCCGTGAAATTGCAACACTGTAATTAAATTCCACACCGTTTATCCCTTTGTACGGTAACTGTGTAATTTTTCTTTGATAACCAATTATACAACAAAATTTAGACAGAGGCCTAAATATTATACATTTTAATATAATTTGTTAAGTGGAACAAGAAACTCCAGAACATGTTTTTCAAAGTCAAATGTTTTTAAAAAGAAAAAGTTAACTCTAAGTACCATTGTTTTATTTTTCGAAGAAAAGGATAAAATGAACTCACGCACGATACAATACAAAGCAGCGCCCTGATGAATAAACTTGTAAAAAAACACCAATTTTAACTTTACACGGACTCGTAGTAAGGCCTTTTTGGCCATTGTTCGTCGTATCGGTTTTAATTTTTGGTCTGAAATCAACGAAGTGAGCGTCGGCGGCGACGTAGGTACCGGCCGATATGCTCCCGGCCTGTTTAACCGGCGCAAATATACCGGTCCGGCCAATTCCGGCCATTGTTAGAAATATTGTTTGTTACCTACAACGAGCTCCACAGAAATGCTGACAATAGACCGCTAATAAAGACTCTCTATGTTCGATTTTTTTATGTATGCTCTGATTACTAAGGACTGGTTAATTGATTCTGATGATTAGCTTTTTTAGAATGTATATGAGTAAGGTCAAAAAGAAATGTCTGCTTACCTATTTTACTTTTATACAGAGGAATTATTTCATTGTGTACCGATGGAATAATCTTCGAAACTACTGAACATAAAAATCTTGTTTAGAAGCTACATTATCTTGTTTCGAAGCGAGAAACAATTTGCAGCCCATGTCTACTTATCAGCTGCAAATAAATATTGTAGGTAATCCTCATTACCATAATTAAAGTATTTGATAATTCCACTATTTACTATGTAACTACATAGCTTCATCGATATTATTGTACGAAATTGTAACTCTCCTGACCCCCCAAACTTTCCCCAGGTTGTATGCTTACGGAACTCCTTCGTGATGACAGGCGCGCTCGAAGGCTTAACCCTATTCCGTGAGGTGAAGTCGCCCAGATTTAGTCGCCGATCTGTCGCTGTACTAAGTTCTTTGATATAGGTAGTGACGTCATACTGGACGGAATATTATAACTGAAATAATGTATTAGTGTATAAGGAATTTGCTCTCGTAGTAAAAATTTTTCACATCTTACTTTGAGAGACTGAAAAGTCTAAAATATTCTTAACTCTATGGAAAAGTTAATTCTTAATTTTAGGTAGTTTCACTGGGACTAACTCGTAACAGGCTTAAAATAACGACAAGCTATCAAAACTATCTATATCCTCATATCTAAAAAAACATCCGAAAATTAACAACAGATTCCTATTACTCACTTATCTAATAGAGATGTAACGCATTAAAACAACACTAGCAAGTTCAGTTAACATGTTATTTCAAATATATATTCCAATTAGGCGAGTTTACTTTTGAAACCTAAGTTAAATTCACAAAGCATTCTGTTTGAGGTGTATGGCCCGGGGGCACGGCCAGCCCGCGCTAAGCTACTGGCCGACTATCACAACGTTATGGAATTCAACAGAACTCCGTTAACCGGGAACAGACCTACACAAATACACTATCTTAAATGCTGCTATTTTCATTGAATTTGCGAAGGGTAAGAGTTTTATTAGTTTTGGGTTATTCGCTTTATTATTAGAGCAATGGTAAGTAAGTTTGGCAAGAGTCTGTCTTAAAGTAAATAGCGACATTATGACACACATTTTATAAACTAAATTAGTGAGAAAATTCCGTGGTACAATTTTTCATATTTCGGGTAAAACACTACGTAAAAACTCAAGACCAATCATCTGGATAAAACTCGGTAATGACTTGATGTCAAATAAGAGGAGACAGAAGCTTTTCTCAGACTTTTACAAACTTACCCATATACCTGTTCTTTTCGTACGGTGCACCAGACATACTCGAAGAACAATCTCTTAGTGAGATCATCTACATATAAAGTAAGCTAAGCATGTCCAGTGGCAACATTGCTAATTTTATATTACGCTACAAAGACGACAAAGCTTTGAATTTCACAAGTTTAAGTCCTCTATCAAACGAAGTTTTAAGCTGATGAAAATGACGAGATGGCGCGTCTTTATTATTAAAGCAACACATAATGGGACGCTTCGTAAATAATAGACGAGCTGAAATCTTTATCAGAAGCTATGTACGATAATATACGAACGAGAATATCACACAAAGTCTTAGTACTATGCATTATACAGCAAAATCTGGGTACATGTTTAACTTACAAGAGCATATGAGAGCTGTTCTTATAATAAGAGCAAAAAGTAATTGAATTAACAATTTCATTTGCCCATCCCATCCTTGAGTAGCTAATATATTTATTAAAGAAAACTCATTATGAATGTTATCAGTAAGAGACATAACTTTTACTGACTTTTGTGTACCTACTTAGTATCGAATGTCAGGTCTCCCGGGGCTGTGGATTGTGTGCAAGTTACCCTAGCCCTGGCACACTAAAACCTCCCGAAGAAACATAGTGGGCTTTAGTCAGAAAAAGAGTGCCGCTTACAAGCTCCAGCTGAACTCTCAGCGGGATGTTCATTGATGATTTCCAACAAAAAAACTGATACCTAGAGACTGGTGCTGTAATCAATTGAATAATTCTCCAGTCACCACGTTCACGTATGCCTAAAGGCGCAAAGACGCAAAGTCATTCCTCAATCATTTCTTCTAGAACATTCCGGTTTAATGAATGTGGACCTAAATAAGCAGAACACTAAATTAAATCCAAACTGCAAATACACAGTAAAATAAATACGATGTTATGAACAAAGGTCTGAAGATACTTATCAGTCGGTGCCTCGAACAACGCTGCGTTTTTATTTCTGGTATTGTATACCTTTAAGTTGTGGCTAATGGTATCTTAAGTGAGGTTTACACTGGAATGTACCTCCTTCATTTCATACCTACTAGTTGTTCTCGTTCCACCCGAAGCACGAAGGAACAACTTCCCGCAACCGGATAAAAAGAAGCCTTTGTCCTTTCTCTGACTCTAACTACCAAATTTTATTTAAATCGGTCCAGTCGTTCGCGTGTGATGGCGAAACCAAGGGAAATAGGGATTAATTTGTTATTTATTTAGGATATATAGAATAGAATATTTTATTTCCATACAAAAAATACACATTACAAACAAATACTATGCACTAATTAAGAAAATTAAATTGAACACTGGTACCTACTCAAGGTAAGATTTAACTTGAGTTTTGAGTACCATATATGTACATACATATATAGTTAAGTGATTTGTCATTCATCATCAGCATTGCTGTTGAGTTCATTGTTTCCACTACTGAAAGTTTCAGCAGTTCATGCTATGCTAGTATTAAAGTCAATAGCCGTCGAGAGAGTTTTTCTATTTTCTGCAAAAATAGCGTTGTTATTCGCTATTGTTTAAATAAAAGCTACGATTTAAATAGTTAAAATAATATTCATGCAATAAAGTTTTGTGGCTTCAAATGAAAAGTTAGGACCACGAACACAACAGGGACTAAGAATTCAGGACCTTGTTATATTATGTACAAATTCGGAAAATGAACTCAAAGCGACTATCAAATTAGCATTTAGTTGTGCTTGAAGTGCACTTCGCTTTTGCTATGCTCTTTTTAATGGGCCCTAAAACGGTTAACTTGGTCGTATGCAGATGAGAGTGCATACTGCATGTGCTTACTTTTGTCTAAGTGAACAAAAAGTACCTACGAAACTTTAGTGAAGTAAGATTGTTTTAACTTTAAATAGGCGGAGCGTTATATTGGTAGACTTTTTGCAAAAACCGTGCCTAGTGACAGTAACATAAAAGTGGTTCTTTTCTAAAGTTCTTGTACGTCTACTAGGCCTTTGTTTTAAAATACTTTCATATTTTTCATCACAGCTAATTAAATATTTTCCCCATTTAAATTGAGAACAAAGGTTACGAAATCTCGACGCAATGATTTCCGAAGAATGTAGGTATTTAACAGATAATTAAATTAATTAATATATCTACTATTTTATATAAACAACAGCAACAAACAACCCCTACAGTTCCACAAAACACTTACCCACTCTTTGTAAAACTGTTACACTATAATTACAGTTACCTTTGTAACATCCCATTATTTCTACGAGAGCTAACGAAAGACGCACCTTTTACACTGAATTATTAAAATTAAACCGTTCCACGATGCGGTCTCAAAGTCGCTTCGGTACGGCCGCAAGAAAGTTGCGGAATACATTCAGAAGGACAAAGGAGGTAACCCGGGGCCATTTGTTCATCCTACGTATTTGTTCTCGCCTAATTAAACATGAAACAGGAGCAGGTATATCAAGGGAATTAGGGATTCAACTGTAGATTTTAATGTATTGCGATTCCAGGGTTTTAGTTTTATTGTGTTTGGAGTTCCTAATGCATGCTGAAGACGAAGTTTATTTGAAGTACTACGCGAGTTTTGTGGTTTCTATTTGATTGGGGAAAGCTTTTGATTTGTATAAAAGCAAACGAAGCTAGACTTCGATATTTTTCCTTTATGTTATAGGCAATAATATAGCTATCTTATACAATATAACCTTTTTTGTCGAGGGAAATCTTCAAATGACCTTCCCGCTGAGTGTACAGCTGGAGGGAGTGCCAGACTTTTACTAACTAAAACCCATTATGTTCTTTCTGGAGGTCCCTGTGTGCTAGGGCCTCAGTATTTCTTACGAACAACCCGCAGCCCATATAAATACAACCTACCATATAGTTATTACACAAAATTGTGTGTCACGAATACAACATCACCGAAACCTACAAAGCAACGAAAAAGAGTAATTAAACAGCAATTTATACCAAAACCAAACAAAACCCCGTTAACGCACAACGTCCATTCCAAAACACTCCATTTTATTTCCAAATGAGCGCAACTATCTCTTTGTTGAAGCTCTCACCCAGTAAAACAGTTAGCAGTTATATTAGCGACCTCATTCCGTTAATGAGAGCAATCCACAAACATTTGCGTTTGCGTATGCACCGCTGTTTATCAGTTAACTGGCAACACTTTGCAATCAGGACCGGTGCGCCGAATATCAGGAATATGTACTCACGGAAAATTGATATTGCTAGCTTAGAGCCGAAATGTGAATGTCAATTTAGGACCGTTTGTTCTTCTGATGCATTGGTTTGTGTGGGAGAAAGTGCAGAATTATTTCATACTGAAAATATACTGTAAGAAGTACCATGCATACTCTATTGTGATATAGCTTGGTTTGCCACATTAATAACGTGCTACGAGTTGCAAGTAAAAATTTACTTCTGCTGAAATATTATTACCTATATTTACCTAGTTTATTTCTATACTTTAAGTACTTTAAAATATTATTTTAGTAAAGCTAAATAAATACTCATTGTCACAATTTATTTCTGAACCAAAATCTACGGCATATGTTGTAAATATTTTAGTAGTCAGAAGTCAGTATGTAAGTCTTACGCCAGTCTAACCAAGGGGTATTGGGTTGCCCGGGTAACTGGGTTGAGGAGGTCAGATAGGCAGTCGCTCCTTGTAAAACACTGGTACTCAGCTAAATCCGGTTAGATTGAACGCCGACCCCAACATAGTTGGAAGAAGGCTCGGGAGATGATGATGTTGTAAATATTTTCGTACTTCACAGGTGATAGAGCACTCAGCATTTAAGTAGTTTACGCAATGTATTCCACAGGTGTACAAAGTGTGCCAAATATGTACATAGGCCAAGTCAAAAATCATCATACATATTTATGACCAAATAATAAGTATATTTACAACCGAGACTCATTGCTGCAACAGGGTCATCGAGCATTTTGTATTCATATCATTTCTTTTCAATATTTTACCGTTGACCATGACCTCGGCCAAAAACGATAAATAAGTAGATATGTAGTCTGTATATATAACATTGTAATTCTATCACGTAGCGATGAACTTGTTGGAAAAGTTGCATGCATTTCTTTTTAGCATAGGACCCGTCCATTACTTTGAAGCCTCTGACTTAAAAAAATAGGATTATCTCTGCTTAGATTTCTGTAAAATCGTTGAAGTAATTTGTAGAACATTGTCTAAGAAATTAGTCTACAAGATGTCTTGAGCCACATAATTTTTACGTATTCATAATGCAATTTAAAATTTCACTCGCCTCGCGTAGTTTACTTTGTGCAAAGATATATGAAATCCAAGTGGAGCTCCGCCCTCTGGATGCCTTCAGTACTCGCGAAAAATAAATCCGCTTAACCACAGAGAGACTGGCGAAATAAAATATTCTATTAGCAAAATCCGTTGGCTCATAATTCACTCAGAGAGCAGCGCACCGTGGGCATGGCAGGTGGTCTTAATAAATACGAAAATGGCCTATCGCGAGGTTAGTAATAAATTCAAAAGGCAATCAACGCCACGGGGGCGGGTAAAAATATTAATAGCCGAGAAATAATTATGTATTCATGACTTCCAGCCTCGGTCGGGGATGAAGTGGAGCTGAAGCATCGGGGTAAACTAAATCCGCGGGGATTGGGCGAAGCACTCGCCGCCACCGCGAGTCCGCACCGCCGCCGCCCGCTGCCGCCGGACCTCATTGATCTTATCGATTTAGTAAAGTGCCCAGATTATCGAGAATTACCCATTGAATACGTTTCGACATTTAAATTCCATTCGAGTTTTCCACTTTAATTATTATTTTATTAAAAGTTAATGACGCTGTATAAAATTAAGCCGTGTTTACACAAGAGTAGTCAAACATTTACAACTTCTAAAGCGTTCGTTCCAGCAAATTGTGCCGGTCTTGCCGGAGGCTTTCACTGCGTAGGTAAAATTTAGGTTCCACACAATCCATTCTCAGAAGCTAAGAAAGTTTGAGAAACAAACTAAACATGCTTCCTATTGTTATATTATTCACACTCTGTTACATTCGCTGCTCAATCTCTACCTCGGACCTTCATCCAGAAGGACTTCGCTAAATTTCGTATCATGTGGATTTGAGATTAACTTATTTTTTTCTGTTTAAAAAAGAACTTTGAACATGTCAAAGCAAATAGGATGTGTTCAATTTATATCGAACATCAGTATAATCCGATGCAATTTACAGCCTACCTGTACCTACTGTTTATTAATCCACTGTGACTGAAAACAAAACAAGCCAAATCAGCTTTTCGCGTTCGGTTGCAAGCCATCAATCAATCGTTAATCCAACGACGCAATATCCATAAAATGGATCGCGGGAGGTTGGCGTGCATTCGGTACGCATTGGGTACGTAATTCTGGCGGAGCGAGCTGACGACAATGCCGCAATCGGACCAGCAATCTGCATAATGGATTGCTGGGCGAACGCTTCGTCCGGTCGCCGCTCATTCAATTGTCGCGGTCGCCGATGTGTCGCACCGTTATTACGGACTACGGAATTAATAATTTCATGGGCGTATGGGCGCGAAGGTTTACGCCTCATTGGAGCTTAGATTTTTTTTGCACATTTTTTGTTTTGTAATTAGCTAACTTATGCGAAGACCGTAGGTATTTCACCTATCACAATTGACATAGTGGTTACAATTGTATCATTTCGTATATATAAGTATGAACACATTATGAAAATTCCACAGTACAAACGTAACGTTTGGTCACATTGTAAACAAACATGTTTTCTCCAATTTCCATTAGGTCCGTCCATTTCCAGTTGTTTAGGAATACACAGTGAAAGCTACATTAGTTATGCCTATATCAAATCGTTGCAAATGTATGTTAGTACAGTAAATTGTGTGAGTTAGTGATTTTGAATTTGAAATGCAAATAATACTGACAGTACGGACACAAGCTTAGTGGAACATGTCCCATCGGGGATCTTTGCATATTTGACAAACTGTTTTGTCAAATTCTAATCATTTATGCAACGAATGTAGGCGAAGTACTAATCTATTAGCGTAAATAGAGTTCCAGTGAAACAAACGTGCTGTTTGAAGCGCGCTGACGCACGTGTTGGGTGCCCACTACTATAGTAAAACTCTACCCCCTTATTATAAAACGTGATCTTTACAAGTACCTACTTTAGTACTAGTAGGTTTAGACCATTAACTTTGTTCAAGATGTTTTAATGCTAGCACTAAATTCTTTACAAGCAATTAAATTTTGATCAAATATTTTTGTCACACAATGTTAGCCCTAGGAAATCGGTTCTAATGAATCCATTTCTTTATTAAAATTCATTCAATATCTTTTTAATGATTTAGGACCGACCTTAGCTACAACAAATAAAATTAAATAAAATCAGAAGAAAAAAAACACAAAAAAAATCTTCCATTCGCACGCACCCACAAACTACAATCAAAATTGCATGATGCACGTTGATCAAAATAGCAGCATCTTGTCCCGTCGTGGCCACAGCGTCACAAGATGTACGGCTCAATAACGCCTCCTAATCTGAGCCGGGCTCTCAACAGCCGCACAAGATTTACTACCCACATATTATATGTGCTGTGAAGAGGAACAATAGCCAGGATATTGATTTAAACTATGATATAGTGAGCGTACATCTTGATATGGATTCAGATGTTACGGAGATTTACTGGAGTCTCGTTGTTATGTTGTTTTCCTTAAATACGTAGTTCCTTAAATATGTTTTGGTGGATTATTGTTAGCTTCTTTTTATTTTGTCTTTGGAGAGTCAGGTGTCGGAAGGGTGATTAAATATGTTTTATCTAAATACATGTTTCGTTAGACTTTTACAAGATCGATTCTTCTATGACGTTTTAAAAGGTTTATCAGATTATTCTACGCAAGTCTGTGAAAATTAGCTGTGTACTACTATGGGCTTCTAATGTTAATGTATGTTGTGATACTTGTGGTGATCATATATGGAACTTATGCCTACGTGAATCACGAAGACTATTAGACAGTCGTCATCAACAATCATATGCGTACTAATTACCAGATATAACGAGATTAGGTTTACTATGTACGATTAATAATTAATTAGACGCACATACTTACACGTCATCAAGTAATCGAGTCACGAAGCCTACAACTATGTTAATTGATTAATTTGCAATCATTGTGCTGTCAAGAATCAATTAGCCGAATAAGATCATATTGGCACTTATACGTACTTACCTACATAATTTTCCTCTTAACAGGTAACTATGGATGGAGCACAGATCAATGAATGCCAAGGAAAAGTGGATTATATTTAGCTTGGAGAGGAACAATTATTGTAATGATGATTGTTAAGCAGAATATGGGAAGCAATTCAAAAAATTAAAAAAGTTTAGGTGTATATTAAGTCTAACTAATAAAAACGCGCATTCAATATCAAAAAGAAAAAAATACCCTAACCTAACACATACCAATTTACACATCCAATTCTTTTTAAAACCCAAAAGCAATTCAATTAAACTAAAAGGTAGTCCGGGCTAGCTCGATAGTCTATTAAAATAACTAATCCAGCAATTTCAGTTACATAGTCAGTACAGTAATTGAAATCCATGAACGGTGCAGCCATTGCTCGTATGAACCGTCGGTCAATAGAAAAACACAATAGGTCCAGCACAATAGGTCCATTCACTGGTCTTAAACGGTCGCGAACCAAATGGAAATTTTAGTGTTCACGAAACTCAAAACTATCCCCGATGGGAGATGGTACTTGATTCTTTCTGTACGGTGTAATGCGAAGCTATTTTTGGACTATTGTTGGAGTTAATCGCTTGAAGATACGACGGTATTGATGTTTTGATCGTACTTGATAACGTTTATTGGGTTTTAATAGATGCGTTTTTCAATACCTACTGATTTTTGTTACAAAGCTTTACTGAACATCAGATGAGAAGTAATGACTTTTGACTACACTTGTGATAGACCTACCATACCTTGACATTAAAATATGCTGTCACATTGAATTTGAAGATTAGGTAATTGTTTTTGCTACCGCTAAAGAATTGCAGCGGTATTTTCCATAGGGTACACAATACATAGAGTACACAATAAATACTCAACAAAATGTTAAAAATGTCACTTGAACAAGATGAGATAAGTAGTGAGTAGATTCTGTAGTAGAATCTCTGGATATCTTAATACCACAGACCAGTGTTTAGGATCTGGGATTTGAGTTAGCGACTGTATACTCGTATCACTGTTGTCCTCTCACTTCTTAGGTGCCTTCATCGTGTCGCAAAGCAAATGACAAGACAGGGACATAAAGCTACTCATACCAGTCGCTCGAGCGCTTAAATCCAGCTTGTTGGCACACGTCATTTCATTTCAGACGTTTTGACTCTTGATGCAAATGTTCCCTTTCATGTGAAGCTTAAAGGATAAGGATTGCAGAATTATAGGGGCGACCAATTAGCTCGCTGCTAATTATAGAAAAGCTTTTACGTTTTCAAGTTGAATGTTCCGTTCAGTATCGACCTACGAGAGGGTGCATCACATACCTACCGTTTCCTTTGAGTTACATACTATGAATAGGTACTATTGATTTATGTTTTTTATTAAATATCTGGTATCTGAAAATATCTAGTTCAGATATTCAGTCGCTCCGCTTAAATCACTAGTAATCAGCTACATTTGTTTAGACTAGGAGCCGACCCTCAGGCTAGGCTGATGAATTTATTGAATTAAAAAAAAAATCAACACGCTACCCGAAAGTCTCAACTTTTTCCAATTAAATTTGAACCGTATATGCTTCAGCAATAAATTTAAAAACCTTTTAAGGAAATTTGACAGATTGTTGTAGCTTGATGTGCTGCCGTCTGATAGATTTTATTAGTTTTTTTTTTGAGGATTAATTTGCTTTTCGAGGTTAAACTGTTCCAAGTCTTTTTTTTATTATATTAGACTTAGTAAGACTCTAGAAGACAGAATATAAAAAATATTTCTCTTTGATAATCCCACGTTCTCATAACCGTGGCAATGGGCATGGCAAGAGATACATTCGTAATGAATCATGTATGAGAGATAAGATAATAATCTGCACAATATGGTAGGAAACAACGCTCCACCGCAGCTACATTAGGTAATAATAGAGAATCCTTCGGGCTACCTGTGGACTTTATCACAGACCTAACAATCCGATACAGCTAGCGAATATTTTAATTGCATTTGTGAAAT
Organism: Heliothis peltigera; assembly: GCA_958496145.1. Classification (NCBI taxonomy): domain Eukaryota; kingdom Metazoa; phylum Arthropoda; class Insecta; order Lepidoptera; family Noctuidae; genus Heliothis; species Heliothis peltigera. Next base: position 8,802,637 of record OY292325.1, read on the forward strand.
TTTAAGAGCCACTTTCTATACTGAAATAAATCGCAATCAATTCAATTCACTTTGAAAATTCGCATTGTATACGTAATTAAATCATACTTTATAGCTACACTTCACACTTCACAACCTGAGCCCATAGGAAAGTATGTACTAATATTACTCTTTTCTGGTATTGCTCTTTTTTGGTTTTGTGTATTTTTTTCCATTTCATAAAGTAGTACACACTTTTAATTTCCTTCTTTTTATCACTAAATAAATGTACTGGATAGCATCAATAAGTTTTCTTTTTTAGAATTTAGGTTTGCTAACTGTTTCTTAAAATTTTAAATATCGGGTCAGACATCTTCGAGTAATCGAATATCAGATAAATTAAAAAAATATATATGACGACGGATTGAGAGCCACCTCATTTTAATATGTTAATAGCACAGATTTTAAAATACATTAATAGACTCAACTGTACAGTGTTCCGGATTACCAGGTACCCTTTAGCCAAAAGTCCCTGTCTATAAGTGTCTAGCTCTGACTTTACCGTGGCCGCGGCCACAGTGCGGCTCGGAGCAGTAACGAGCGCAACATATCATTTGCTCGAGTGTGAAATCCGAAATTCCTGCAAACAGGCGCAACTAGGTTTGCACACTTATTGCTTCTGCGCTGAATAACTGCTGTTTATTTAGACGGATTAGAGTTGGGATACGATATTTGGAATGACGTCATACAAAGCAAGTAAGAAGTATTAGAAAAATACGTCATATTTTAGGCTAGGTTGCCTTGTGATTAGAACCAGCCTCTCAGGTAAGAGTGTGTGAGTTCGATTCCAGGTACTAATGTAACTTTTCTTAGTAAGTTTTAAGTATGTCTTGGACACCAATGATTACGTTAAAGTAGAAAAAAACATCTTGAGGAAACCTGGACTTTGAAATCACCAATCCGCCTTGAGCAAACGCGGTGATAAACGCGCATTCCTCTTCTGAATGAGAAGAGGCCGCAGCCCTGCAGTGTTACCACTAAAACGCTGGTGATGATGATGAGTCTATGCACTACTGATTCACGATTTTAGTAAGTACTTTATTCACAAACACAACTATCATTACAAGTACATAATTTCCTTACTTAAAAGGCTATGTCGCTACACACTCAACTAAGCATCACATAATTAAAAATGTGCTCTTTAACATCAAACATGTACCTAGTACCTACTTATAAAATTAATTATACATGTGTACACATTATACAGAATACATTGTGATAATTCATATTTATTTTTAATTGTGATACTAGTTATTCATCTGCTTGTGATGATTTCTTACTGTATTCTAAATAAAATAAGTCTACTATTGAAGAATATACTAAAAGCATTATTATTTTGTACTCAAAACCGCGAACAAACTGTACGCAGATCGCAGAATCTGAAACAAAAATTGTTTATAAGTCTTTCCCTTTCGCAAATCTGGTATGAATAAAATAAAAAATAAATTGTAATTGTATTGAATATTACCATGAAGTAGCTTCTTCATATTACTTCAACTTTACTGTATCTAGCGAATTATAAATTCATACCTAAATGAATATCGTGAGCAGAAATTATTATTGGACTTCATATTTATGAACAGACGCCAGCACATCAAGCTAATCAAAACTGTCAAATTTTGCCAATCAACTATGAACTTTATGCTGCAGCGATAAGGTTGAAAATCTATTAAGGAAACTTGACAGATTGTTGTAGCCTGATGTGCTGACGTCTGTACTTAGGTATGTTGACTGAACTGTGTCGATTGTCTTAATATTTGAGACTGTACTTGTTAAAATAAAAAAAAAACCTTAGCCATCACAATATCTACAAATACTTACGGAAACATAAGTAGCCAGTGACATCGGTATGATCCTAGAGACTCGGGGCGTTAAGCTTCGGGACCAGCGCAGCATCGCAATCAGCAGGAGCCGCCGGAGTTGCGGGGACGCCGACAACCAGTCACTGAGATACACTGAGGTTGCTACTGAATCACTCTGTAAAGAAAAAAATAAAAATTAAGCAAAAATATTTTTAACACGCTTATATTGTATTAGCTTCAATTATCATCAAACTATAAATGTTCAAATTATTTTGTAATTTTTATGCTAAAACGTGTTTTTTAGTTGACCTAATATTTTATCATAAAAGATATAGAAATCTTAAAACTTAAAAATGGCGAAAAAAAAATAGTTTTAAGTTTCATCTCTCTACTACAAAGTAGCCACAAGCATATATCGAAATTATTACTTTAGCTTATTTGATGAAATGTCAATGGTCTTAATAGTCTTTTGAAATGTCCTTAATATTTTTTTCTGCATCAGTATTTTTTTACAATAAATTTTGCTGACCAAGATTTATATCGATACTTAAACTGCTTAGAAACTGCTTTCAGACAACTCCATACTTTGTAAAGAATCGAACATAGAATCTTAAATTATTTGCAGTTTGCTATAAGAGCCAGTTACGACTCTTCAGTGCTTCCGACGTTTTGCAGCCACTTTACTGATTGGTTGATCTTTTCATGAGCCATTAAATTGTGTAGCTGCTGGCAGAACTACCTACTTAATACTTGCTTACACGTTACTCTGGACCGCCACGTCAAAAAAAGACGTGCCCTCAGCGCCAAGCTAAAAATTCAAAAATTCAACCTACTAGTTGTAGTGAGTTCGGAATTATATAGATTGAAACTGACTATTAATTTTCAATTTTGTCATGTAGTCGTGAACATGGTGTGCTGGGCACTTTTTGGCTTGTCATCTATACGTGACTGCGGCGGTCAAAAGGTTAATATTCCTTTGCCGATTTGAAAGCCGAAAGTAAGCTTTGGATTCCTTGTCAGAATTATAAAATGTATAAAGTACCTACTTTTCAACCTACCTCACATTGCACCAGGTTACCGAAGTAACAGTAAATGAACACTTGCGTCAGTATTACTACCAGAACCATGGCTAAAAATGCAAATTGCACTGACGTTACAGGAGTCTGAAAGTTTTAGAAAGTTATATTAGAAGAAACCGATAGGATTTTTAATAGATAATTAACACATAATTCTGACATCGGTGACTGAGACTTTTAAGTCCTCTTGCCGATCGTTACTTCTGTTTGTATTTTCTGTGAGGCCGCAGCATGTTGAATATTTGTAATATCTATGGCAACATTAATGTTATTTTAATATACATATTTTTTACTGTGACAAACCCCCTTCCATCTTGTGCCACATGGCGAATAGACGTGATTTCTTTTATCCGTCGTTTTATTTTATTAAACTTGAAAACCTGGAGTTCCCAGCGTCAGCATACCAGCGCCTACCACCTATACACCGCTGCACAACTTCTTGGTCTTGGACTTCGTACATAAATACTTACGTAAATAAATACTTACGGAACTCATTTCATATGAAATTATGCAAAGAGTAGCAGATGAACTGAAGAATTGGAATGACACGGCGCTGTTGAATACATCGCCAACTTCTTTCACATACCTTTGAAAATGGCAAAGATTTTAAACGATGGATAGGTATTAACATCATTATATTACTATGATAGATCTAGCAATAAAATGTTTATTCAGCAGCCTTGTTTATTTCATTAAACCATATTCTAGTAGTCATAGTCTAATATAGATGATGTATTTTTTTCCATAGCGGCATCACCACGACGCCTGCCTCGTGATTGGTGGGCACGCACTCACGATCGAGAGGTGTGGAAACAAAGTGGGGAGGCCTTTGTCCAGTAGTGGGACAAAATAGGCTGAAGAAAAAAATTTTTTTTTTTTCATAAATTGCTTCGAAAGTATGATTCCTAACATTTTTCTACATACCAAGCAACAGCCTCATATCTCCGCGTATAATGTACAAAGCGGCTCCTCAAATCCTCATCAAGAACATCCCTATATACGCCATTATCCCTGCAGTATGCAGTACCCTCGGTCACATCGAACAAATGCTCTAAATTGTACTTGATCATCTTCAATTGGACTTCCGCCTGTGCATAATACGTCACTATGAGGCAGTCGAGCGCCAAGTGGCCGTACCCCGCCCATGGTATAGGTAGAACTTCCTGTAATACTGAGTATGTGTAGCTGTGGACAATTTCGTGCTAGATTTACAACGGTTTTTTTTTCTTCTACTATCTAAGCTAAAAATATCCTTATATATCTGGAGAGTTTTAACTTCAACTCGGTAATGAGTGGGGTTCCAATGCGGTACTTTTCGACAGATAGCATTTGGGTGGGCTATATCAAGTAATAAAATCATAAAATTGTCATAATCATGTTTAGGAGAGAGGCAAGAAATGGCAAGGCAAATGACATAGTTTTATCTAATTAAGCCCCCGTGGAAGAAACATTTGAACCACTTTGTAAAAAGCTAATTAAATTCCACATGAAAATTAATTATACCATTACTTTTAACATACCCTTCCCAAGTATCAGTTTCAAAAGGCGAATAAGCGGACACAGTAGCGGATGGATCCTGATACCTCTTCATAATAAACGAGAACAACCAGATAGGCACAATTGTTGAGATGCATATTTTCGCCAACTTAATCCAAAGATGCATAAGTCTCGTAGTTTCTTGGAGCATTTCCTCGTCTTTCTTTGTTATTGGTGCAAAAATGGGGTCTGAAAACAGTTCGCCTTCGTTATTCCTTTTGAGGATAAAACTTCGTCATGCGTATGTTATGTTTTATTATTTAATTTTAAATAAATAAACTGCAAAAATTCACCTTTTAATAATCTATTAATTTTATCAACCTTTTGTGTTTGCAAGTTCAATGTAAAAACTTTAACGAGTAAATTCATATGCGGGATTTCAAGCATTGTGCAATCCAACATGTCGCTCAAATTATTACGTCTCTGGAATAAACACAAATCAGCTTTAAAAAAACTTTTCTTATCGAATATAAGATGGTCACCCATCCACGGACCGACTATGCCAAGCGATTCTTAACCTTATTATCGATCGACCCGTGTGGCTGTCACTTATTTTATTATTAACTTATTTATTATTATAAAGTACATTTTCCCATAAAACCGTTCAGCCATTTGACTATGGGTGGTGCGCCGCAATGCTTTACAAATAATGTAATACATACATATACTACTTAATTATTTTAAACAAGTATTTTTTTAACCTCGAGCTCCTGAACATCTACTATACATACCTGTATAATAAATATAATATGTGCGGCATTGTATAGAACAACCACGATTAACGCAAAACATCTGTAAAATTGATAGCACATCCATTGAAATCCCTTCTTTCGATTTAACAGCTTGAAGAAACCCGCCCAAATCAACACATTGTATGCTGCCGTGAATGAGTCAAAAGGTTCAACATGTTCCTCGTTCATTTTATTGTGTACCGTCTCCATCAAAGTTCAGCGGTTACTGGCAAGTAATCAATTAATTGAAGACATGATTTGGTGAATAAATTAGTCAGGATAATTAATGACTTGATAATTCATAATTATGTTCATGTTTCGGTCACATGTGATTATAGAAACGTCTTGTTTTCCAAGATAACCACCTTTTTATGTTTGCTTTTCAGTGTTTTTAGAAGTAGTTTTTTCTTTTTTTTTACAAAAACTTTTTTTTTTAGGTTTTGTTTTATGGATGACGAAACACGACTTTGGATCGTGTTTGAAGTGTTCTATTCCGAATTTTATTGTAGATCAATGAAGACAAACATTTTTCTATATTAGGAATTTCAGTAAATTCTGAAAAATGTTTTGGATAAATAAGAAATCTTGGCATAACCATTGTCCAAAGTACTCATGTAGTTATAAATTCCTCTGCCTACAAATTAATGTAATGGGATTGTAATAATATAATTAGTGATCGGAGTTCTGCTGAATACCTATTCCTGTTAATTACACGTTTTTAATCATACGAGTTCATTTTTATTAACTTGTGACGCAGTATTATTAAGTTGTGACGGTGTTATTATTTAAATTACCGTATTATGTCTAACCGCTGATGAATGCTAACGTTGATCTAATTATTTTAAACCTGTGGTCTCCATAACTGTAATTAGAATATTAAATCCATAGGTAGGTCATGACGGTATTATAAGACACTTATTTTCATAAGTAAATGCCTGATGTGATTTAAATGTGCATCGTCTTGAACGCTCTTAGAAGTCCCTAAAGTTCTGGCACGTTAAACTGTAGGTCCCGGCTGTCATTGAACATCATTGGCAGTCGTTACTAGCAGTCAGAAGCCAGGAAGTCTGACGCCAGTCAGAGTATTGGGTTACCCGGGTAACTAGGTTGAGGAGGTCAGATAGGCAGTCGCTCCTTGTAAAACACTGGTACTCAGCTAAATCCGGTTAGACTGGAAGCCTACCCCAACATACTTGGGAAAAGGCTCGGGAGATGATGAAGTCCCTTTTGCCAACTACTTCAGGTAGATTAACATTGATGACGCAAAATAAAACAATCAAATAATGTATGTATAGTAAGCATTTATTGAACTATCTAAGAAGTATGCCTTATACATAAGTTTATGGCTTAAATATGAACACATTAAAAAGGGGGCAGCCACACTTGGAAGTGGGGCCCGAAGTCTAGCTTCTTTCTAAGAGCTTCCTCGAAGACGGCGTCTCGGGACGCGTCCCGGGGCCCCGAGGTGTCCTTACCGCACTCGCGGCTCACCTCGCGAGCGGCCCGCACGAACTTCGACACTTGAGCCACACTTTCGCGAACATCTTCCACGGGTAACTGTGAAGTTAAAGCATTAGTGTACTAAGTATAAGATTAAAATTAAGTAAAAATAAAAAGTTAGAGCAGCTAGCATTTTAATGAATATTAATTAATAACTTTTTATACGAAGCTCTTTCGTTTTTTGCATGAAATTTTTCTAGTTTGACTTTTAGTGATTATTGTGGAGTGCCCATTTTTAATCTGGCTTTTTGAGCCCCTGTCATGTCGATTGCTTTCAGTATCAGTTCGTAGTAGTTATCTCTAAGTAGTCTGAGTGCTTAACCAGTGAAGGTTGATTAGGCGAGGCGACGATGTTCTAACCAGGGAGTTTTCTACAAGTCATATATGAAAGTTGTTTTTTTTTTTTAAGAAAATTGTTATTGAGGCCGATTTAATCATACCAGTAATATTACCTCGTCATCTTTAGGCAGTGAGTGCGGGTATATCCTGACCCAATGCCCCACGCGACCGATAGCTCTGTTCCAACAGACGCCATTCCCCCACTGGCACGCCGACATGACGCGTCGCCGTGACGCGGCTGTGGAGTACCCGCCACGCCACGACTCGTCCACGCTCTCCGCTGGTGTAATGGGCACGTTCGATGTTGACTGCAATGATTCAATGAAAACAGCATTACTTACGATGTTATTTTATTGGTTGAAAGCTACTGAGCGATGCTACCTACGATTAAGATAAAGTTCTGTTCATATTGAGATAGGGACCCATCTACAATCAATACGATCTTTTTGTTAGCTTTACATTAATGCTTTATCAAAATATAACGATCTGTATCTAAATGCTAAACATTTTGAACATAGAAAAGGTCCAATACTTCGACCAAAAGTAAGCACCAACGTTTCGTCATACAATGCCGTAACTGTAACTATGAAAATTATTCCAGTAGACATCTCAATTAAACGACAATGTCGAGATATAACGAACTCAATTTAAAGCCTCGCATCAATTCAGTACCATTTAGTGCCTAAGCGATGGAGTCACGAAAGACGTTTTTGTGCTCAATCGAACAGTTCTATTTCAGGCCATCGATGGTTCGCGAAATAAGTAATTATATATTCATCCTTGTATTCATATTTTGTCAAGGGCATAACCTTGAGAATATACAATGGTAAAAAACGCGAGATCTTGAAAAATACAAACATCACGTAAATCGCTTTTTATGCTAATTGAATCGAATAGTTTTATATCGAGGAAATTGTTTTTATTTTATTCGATTGGCATTGGATATTATCTTTTGTTAAAACGCAAGATTTGCATCGCACTGTGCATCATTCTTTTTTGTTCATCATTCACTGTGGAGATAATGTAAAGAAAATAAGTAAGTCAAAAGTCGTATATTTTGCAGACCTAGATTAGGAATTAACGATAGAAAATATTTTTCCTAAAACAAATTTACTCAGATTGATCTTTTTTTCATTTTGATCTAAAGAAAATTCTGAAGTTTAGGAAATACATCGTAGTTTGTACAGAATATGGTTTAATGTTTCGTCAAACATCTCATCCACGCATATTACCTGTGCGTCAGCCTCGCTTTGATCTGTTTTGTATCGTCCACTGTGTAACTCCTTGGTTTTTTCTGTCGCGTCCTGTATTTTTCACGAATCCATCAATTTAGAAAGCCAATTTAGAAATAAAATGAATAAATTTAGAAATTAGAAAGAAACAAAAATTTTTTGATCTGCTCATGAATTAAAAGCGTTTACAAGCTCCATTCAAGCTTTCCATCAACAAAGATACAAATTATTATCTGCATGAGCTTTATTCTTTTGTTTATTTAGCTGAAGAAACAGTTTCTACAACTTACGATTCCAAATTTAAATTTAAATATAGTCCAGTTAAAAAAAGAATAACTGTAATCTCGGACTGAAAGAAACCTTTTCTGTCTTTTCACCACCAGTTTTTTCTTTTTCGCCGGCTCCTGTTGCTGTGTTCGGAGTATTCGGCGCGGGCGTAGTGTTCTGTGTGCCGGGCGCGGACAATGTGACGCAGTGTAGCGCCAGAGCTCGTCGCCGACGCACCCTCGTGCCGCGGCGTGCTGCTGACTTCGTGCGTCCGCGTCCACCGCCACCTTCCTCCTCAGAACTGCAACTGTCATGCGTACCATTTTTTATTTAAAAATTGATCAGCTTCTTCCTCTTGCTGGTACATTTTCCTTTTCCATTCTAGCTATGAGCCATACATAAAACCAATGTAAATATATGAGGCAATTCAGCGAATAAAATAAAAATGAAAAAGATCTGAACTGGTTCTTTCTCGAACATTCGAAATCTGTCAATCGTACTACAGTCTGCCGAAATAAATAAAAAAAACTTAGAGATTTTGGAAGCCTGTCTAAATAGCTCCTGTAATATGAGTCACCTGTTGATATTTGGCGTTGGTGGCGGAGGTGCCTTCAACTTGGCCAGTCCCGTATGCTTCATGGGCAGACCTAGTAGATCGAACAGCTCGTGCAACATCGGCTGCTTCACCATCACATCTGCCTCGCAGTCAGACGCTAGTGCTGGAGATAGATTTACCTGAAATCATATTAAAAAGCATTTTTAAAGATCCATTGTAAGCCAATTACGAACTGGCTTTCGAAATAAATGATTAATTGCAGTCATTTGTTGTCAATACACAATATCTGAAGAAAATCTTTTCTGAAGCCAAGGGTGGCTATGTTTTAAGTCCAAAGTAAATTTTTGTGGTCACTACTAACGTTATTTATGGAAGCCATCATTATGGGGGGACGACACGTTTAAAAAGATCACCTCCAACAGCCAAGGCTTCAAGCAATCATCAAGCAGGACATCGAATCCGTAGAACTCGAAACAGTTCCTCGCCGGCGGGGTACCAGCAGCCTGGGCCAGCAGCGTCAGAGTCACCAGAGCCCGAATGCGTTGCCACACCACCCATTCAGCAGCACCCCAGCGCCCGATCAGCGCCTTCCGTACTTGCGTCAGCGTCCACTTGCACCCTGCAATTTTAGATACAGATCTTATGAAATATTGCGTTATATTCTCACATTTCAGCTTAAAATGATCTCAAAGTATGTGAAGAACGTTACAAATAAAGGAACGTTTTAAATAATGAATGCTTTTAAGATTCACTACTACATTACAACTGACACTGACACAATATGGTTAAATAGAAATTTAATCAAAAGCAAAAATATTTACAAAAGCGTCATTCCACTCGAACATGCAAATTTAATGCCTACATCAAATTAAGTTTACTGGGTTTGAAAAATCTACTAAATATACAAATGAGATTTAAATTACACTGAAAATAATACTGCATCTACTTCCACAAACCATTAACTGTCTACGTAGGGTTCTAGCTATGAATGAATACAAAATAAAGAAGAAAAATAAATAGGAGTGCTGTTACGGAGTGTTGACTTCAGAAGTATAGAACAGGCAATGCCTCTTAACCATACCGGGAGGATTAAGGTATTAAATTAGTAAGGGAGGATTTGGAACACAAATTGAGAAAATCGAACATCAGAAAAGCTAAGATAGAGGCCAATATATGAACTACTATTTGGACGGCAATTTAGATCAAAACTCAGTTATGAAAAAAAACGTTACACAATGAAGGAAGAACCATACATTTGAAAACTTCGATTTTTTACTTCTGCTTTTCTTGTTCGAAATCTTGAAATGGTTACATAAAATAAAATAACAGCGCTGATCTGAACAGAGTCATCGGTGGATCTATATAAAGCTTCAAAAACGCTTAAAATAATTAAACAAAACTTCAATACATACAACAGCAACACTGAACTCCTTAAAAGCATCACACCGTTCACGTGTCAAGACGGCCGGTGTCAGGTACCGGGCGTCTTTAGTAACGTGTCAACACTCACCACTACCGATTCGGTCCTTACATTCAGCGTATCTCGGGCCGCTCTTGTTGAGCGAGGAGTTCGTCAGGTGGCGGTACGGGTTGTGGATGTCCGACAGCGTGTACTTGTCTGTACCTGGAAGGGTTTGAAGGAAAGGTTAGCATAAGCCAAAATTGGACTGAAAATCGGTATAACAAAATACAGCCAATAAAACTCATGACTTACAATTCCTTTATTGCGAAAAAAACAGAATCATAAATCCGTAGACTATTTAGCTATTTTTGTGAAACCACCTCAGTTCTGGAAGTAACTACTACAAATCAAACAGAAGTCATTATCGACTGTGCAACTACGAATCCTCAAATACTTTGGTCACGTTGTTCGCAACGAGAACTCGATGAAACGACTCGTTGTCCAGGGACAACTAGTTGGGTAACGTTCACGCCAGCGCTGACCCTAAGCGTTAGACAGACCTTATTAGAGCTGTAACACAAACCTCGATATTACAGAGTCCAAAAAGCCGCAAAACCGTGACAACTAGGAAAAAAATGCAACATCGCCAAGCACGACTCTGTCAAAGAGTGAACCACTAAGGGGTGATTTTTTTATGAAAATGGAAATGGTGAAGAGAATGTCAGAACACCATCATCATTTTGCTGAATTTCTTATGGAGATTTTTTTTTTTGCTAGCGGAAATACCAGTTAAATTCAAAAAGGACTTACCGAATCTCGCGAGTCCCTCAGCATACATATAGGCAGTGAGTGGCCGGTACCCCGGTACACACACGTACAGGCGCAGGTCGAACTTGTAGCCGGCAATCAGCAGCGGCCGCTCGATGTAGCGCTGCACCACCGCTGATGTGCCGCAGTTCATCTCGCATAGGCTCTGGAAATATATTAAGTTTGTTTTTAGTATGGTTAGCTAAAGGCATTGAAACCTATACGCTAGGAGTGATAACAGACTTGGTTAAGTTGGAAAAAGACCGGCAAGCCTCCATAAGGAGGATTTTTCGCAGCAAGACTTCGGATTACGGGCCGGTACGGAATACGGAATAATATAATGGCCTTAACATTTTTGATCAAGTAAAAATTAGTAGGAAGATCAAAATTCAGTAATTGATTCGAGCGCATGTAAAAGTTGACCATTTTTTTATCATCAGTTTGGAATAAAGAAAGACGTACTCTGAATAAAAAGATCCCTCTCCCCTGGCTCTGGGCGACGGGCTTGTGTATCCACACGACGTTGGCTCCCGCTCCACTTTCGTCTCGTCGCAGCCGGGAACATTCTGACACCAACTTCGCGTACTCCAGGGGCAAGTGATAGCATGGTGGACTGGAAAATATACGAAAACGGTTTTAGAATATACTCGCGTCATTTGTTACAAATAGTCACATAAAGAACTCTGTGTTGCAATCAAAATATATTCCGAGATAGCTTATCAATTTACAAATTTAAAATATTCATCATCCTAAAAAAACAGGAAAGCAGTCTTGGGGTAAATGCCATTGCCTAATATTAGCTTCACCGAAAATAACTTGCGCTGCCAAAAATATCCGAACAATTTCGTTTAGTAACCTCTAAACTTGGAGTTGTCAAATAAAATACTCCATTTCATGACGGATAACCCAATCGTACACATAAAAGTTACCGCCGGTACCTCCACGTAGAAAATTTCGATACGTAAAGTCCTGAGACGTGTAGGTAGGTAATGTTAAGGTAACGCTAGTACCTTCTTCTCCAGGCCGTAAAATTTCGCCAGCACTGATTGGTGATAAGAATTTACAAGTAAATATATGGATGTTCACGAGTTGGAAACACCCCGTGTATCGTAAAACGCCGATCGTATTCTTTTCACGCAAAATGCAGGCGTGGTGATTCGATTTTGTGCACGCAATACTATGATAACTTGTACGCTTTTCTTATATGAATTTTATTGCAGTTGTAAAAACTATTTTACTACAAAATTTGTTTTTGATTTCCAGTCTAACATAACGTATCTTACAATTGACTGTTTGCTGTTTATAAAATCGAAAATGTTATCGCAAATTAATTTTTTATTTCAATAAAAAGTTTATCGATGTTCGAGTTGAACGTACTTTCAGCTAACATTCAACTTCGTTTATTTAAATCTCAACTTGTGTTTGCATCGTACGCAAGCATTACTTTTTCAGTACCCCAAACTATCATCATCCATTTAATTTTTACTACATTCTCTCTCTTTCGTGCCCCCTTGAACGAAAACACAAATGTTTGGGGTGATCCCGTCAGTTCTGTGGTTCAACAATGAATAATAATATCCAAAACAAAACAAAACTATGACATTGATTCCTTTTTCTTCGGGCAATCGTCACGCGATCTCGACGGTACCACTTGGGGGTAATTGCTGAAAATACCTTCATTAATATTCAAAACAATAATTTGGTATTACCGTGAACTTTCACCTTCCTTCATTTTGCAAGAATTTTTAATACGACCTTTGAAAACTTGGCAGCGCTCAACTTTAGGTGTCCGCTGCTACCCATGGAAAACTTAATCCCAAGGCCTTATCCAATTATATTCAGTTTGTCGAAACAACTATTTACTTTCAGTTTTAACCATAAATTAATTGCAATAGCATTTAGCGTGACCATAACTTAATGCAATGAATTTTAAGTTGCTACTTCTTACAAGTTGGCAGGAATACAGAGTCAAGTTGAATGTCAAGACTATACTTAGGAATTATGGTTAACTGCAGTGAATCCAGCAAAAATAAATATTGTCCTAGCATGAAATTGCACTGCAAAAAAATAACCATAAAAATGTATTTGAACTTTCCACGTGGTGCTTACTCGTTTACCATTTATAAAGACAAGTAGATCGGAGATGATTATGAAAAGAAAACAGATAAGTCACCTTACACAAGCGAGTTTGTTTTTACCTACTGCATTACACCGCCCTATACGCAGATTTTCGCATTAAATAACACACACTAAACATTTCAGCGCAAATTCGTATTTTTTTACCTCTGTAAGAATAGGTAATGCGAAATAATGCCGTGTGACACGCGATCCAACGCGTGGGTTCATTCAAATACCCGGTGACGTGAAGCGATTGACTCGTGACCCGCCGCACGACAATACAGACAACTTTTATATACGTACTGAATACGTACTGATAACATAGATTAGGTAGTGTTCAGATGCGGTTTTAGGAGATATTTGTAAATTTTAGAGCTTCTAGATTTTTTTCGGGAAGTAAAAATGTAAAGTTAAAGAAATCCGACGATTGATGAAAAATATTATAAAATCGATTAACCAATAGAAAGCTGTGACCACCAACTAGCATGTGTAAGATTTTTTTTTTTAAATTTTAAGAAAAAAAAAGGTTTTTTTTTTAATAATATTTTTTCATTTTAATCTCTTTAGTAGTCTTGGTAACGTTTTAATTGACAAATAATTAATTCACTCAAGTATACATATATTATGGATATTAGACTAAATTATCTGTGTGTCACAGTGTCGACATGTTGTCTTTTTTTAAGTCATCTGTCTAGAACACTTGAAGCTATTGACCGTGTAAGTTAATAAAGATGTAACACGCATGCAACGCACGTGCGAAACACAATCACCCTTTTTGGCAGCCGGTTAAAAAGCAACAATCGCATGCGCCTACAAAATTGCTGTCTGGCCATATTAAGTCTATGATTGAAGGTAACTTTTATGATTGATGGATAGAATTGGATAATTTATTTCTTCGTTCCTAACGTCACATGAGTTCCCAGACAAAGTCGAGTTTGTCAAAATTCTTTCCTTCGATAAACGGGAATTCGTTCAGCTATAAACGAAATTGCATGCAGGTAATTTTATCAAAATGTACTTTTTATGATGAATAAGAATTCGGCATTATCCTGAAACGACAGCATTGTGAAAATAAATAACTTTTTATTGGGTCCCTATAAACATACTTTTCCTGAGCAATCGTGAGGGCAATTTTTGTCCTGATTTTTAATCGCATAAAAATTCTCGAAAACAAAAAGATAAAGAGAAAGTAATCGCTTCCGAATTTGACGACAATTTTAAATCAATTTTTATTAATCTTTGTAAACAATCGGGTCCCCAGTCGTTAATTCCCATCAGGATAAAATTACAATTTACAACATTGGTGCGGCATACCTGCGTGTACAAAAATGGGTTTTTACCCGTTTTTATTGCTTTAAATTTGTAAAAATGACCCGATATTAAACTGTTTTCATTATATCGTGAGCAATGAAATGAGGTTTACATTTCAGCTTTGTTTTCGATACGTTTATGATGGAAACAAAAACATGGTAACATTGTTTACCGTTTTATACGATTCTAAAAATACCCAGCGTTGAAATGTTTTGATTATAAGCTAACGCTGCCAATTTTCCTTTCACAGACGGGTTGGCAACCAAACCCTTGATTAAAGTAAATTTAACTCCTAAATTCATATTAAATATTCGTAATTGTGCCTATTAGATAGTCAAAATAATGGGCAATCAAAGCGGATTATGATAATATTTCACGTCTTCTCCTAACACGCAATGCTTGATATTATATGATAACATCTATTAGCAATGGAATAACGCTAAATATCATTTTTGTTGTATCGAAGTTAGTAGTTGGCTGTAGAAATTACGTTATTTAAGAGTTTACAGACGCCAGCACATCAAGGTACCCGAAACTGTAAAATTTTCCCAATTGACTTTGAAATAATTTTTTGAACGATTAAGTTGAAAATCTATTAAGGAAATTTGACCTATTGAAGTAGCTGGATGTGCTGGCGTCTGTTTTATCTTATAAGTGAATGTATTTTGTTCAATATTCTATTTCATTATGATATTGCATTACATTAGCTGGACGGAGTGACTATCAAATTCCGGGGAAAACTACGCACGTAGCAACAGATATAGCGAAGTTACCCCCATGATAGACCCACTCTCCATCATACGAATATTAATAAAAAGTATGATTACTGCTCGATTCATAAACCAAATTTGATACTGTTTTCAGGAAAATGTTGTAATTCTTTGTGTGCTATTATATGTGTATACAGTTTGTGTACTATAGTAAAATGTTTTAACAGTTTAGATTCGTCCTCATCACTTACAAAATTGGTAAGACTCACTTGAATGTTAATTGCAATGGATCGCTATGCGGCTGTTAGTCATGCAATCACACCATAAACGTGCACATTGCATCCCGTAGAACCATATGTAACAGATGTATATTTTACCGATAAAGCTAATCGATTGCTAATCGATTCGTGTCGAGAACCTTTTTTATGGCGCGTGTACCCATATTAATTGCTCATGTAAAATAAATTAATCTCGTTGAGTAAATGATTATTTTAATTCTACACAGTACAACAAACTGTATCGATATAATAAATATCGATCAATCAATCACAGCATATGCAATACTTTATGCATATAATGCCAGGGGTTTTATATCGGCAACGTAAATATTGAGCCCCACTTAGACGGGGGAAAGTTTCTCGTCTCGAAGATACTATAATTGAAGGAATATAAAATATAAAAACACTTCCTTCGTCTAAACATTCACTCTTTTCGCCCGTTGACATGATGGCATCCAGACCGATTGTTGGCTACGGCCATTCTCTTTTATGGAGATCAGCCAGCTGCGCAGGACATATTATAGTGCACAAGCATTCGTGCAGATACAGGTGCACTTTTTATTCCTTCTCTCTCGTAGTCCGATGGTACGGCAATCCGACACGACCGGAGAGAGATCAAAACCCGTTTACATGGGCGACAAGCGGCGTATCATTTCGCTAAATTCGTATACCTATGTATGTATGTCATATACGAATCTCACTGGCGACATTTTAATTCTTGCCTGAATGTAAACATTTTGTTACTATTATTTGTTATGGCGATGATTGCTTGCGATTGTCGCGGAGACATTCTCGTACAGAAACGTGCGAGAAACTCTCTTCATCTAAACGGGCCTATACATCGAAAAACTATCATAAATATAATTTATATTTTCCGAATACGCGAGGGTAAGAATATAAGTAGCCTGCCAATTGAACGTAACATATGCCTTCCAAATATTCCTATATGGGAGATACCTTAAAATATATCCGGCAGTAACATAAAAGTTATATCTTTTCTATATTTTTATTCGAGCAAAATTTAACTTAAAAATCTGATGTATCTTTTAGTATCAATATTTATAACATTCGTAGTATGCTTAAACTAGTCCTTTTCTTGTCACCGTCGGGGGACGGGAGAGGGGTATATGGGACTTTGTACTAAGACTAATTCCAAAAAAATCTTCGTTTCTCTTGGTTCAGATCTGATTCTCAGACACAGCTCAGATCGCAAACACGCTTAACTTTTAAATTAAAAGTTTGAAAACGCCCAAATTAATTAAGGAAAATTTTAGATGTTAGCAAAGAAAAAATATAACATACTAATTACTTATTTAAATCTAATTTTTAAGTGACGAAGCGTGACCCTGTTTTTATCTAACTATGTGCAATTAACATGTTCCTAATGCCATTTTTATAATTGTCACAACCTGAACA
Organism: Heliothis peltigera; assembly: GCA_958496145.1. Classification (NCBI taxonomy): domain Eukaryota; kingdom Metazoa; phylum Arthropoda; class Insecta; order Lepidoptera; family Noctuidae; genus Heliothis; species Heliothis peltigera. The sequence goes on from OY292325.1 coordinate 8,819,736, forward strand.
CAATTGCAGATAACCATCATATACCTTTAATAATAAGGTTATTAAGAGCAAGTTAGTTATATGCAAATAGAATTACCCATTATTAAATTGTCGCTGGGTTATTAACACTGTACAAATAAGATACTAAGATAAAAATACATAACTAAAAATTAATACGTTTTTCCGTAAAGGTCTATTGCCCCGGCTTTGTATGTGGTAATTTATTTTTTCTACACAATTTACATTTAACATTGTCTGAATTATTATCTGTAGACCATAGGAAATCCCTCTCCTAGAAGTTCTCCCTTAAGGAGATTAGCCAGTTGCGTTGGACATATTATATGTAGTGTACAAGCATTTGCGTATGCACGCAAGTGCACTCACTAACCCTAACTCTCCTAGCCCAATGGGGTCGGCAAACAAACACAAATATTTCAAAATCAGCAATTCGCCAATAGTACAGACGCCAGCACGTCAAGCTACTACAATCTGTCAAATTTCATTACCAGATTTTCAACTTTATCGCTGAAGCATATGGTTAAAAGTTGATTGGAGAAAATTTATCAGTTTCTTGTATCTTGACGAGCTGGCATCTGTAGGTACATACATATAGGTATAAAGCAAAAAAAATATTTAACAATAAACCTCAATATACAACATCTTAAACATAAAAAAAAAACAAATGAGAAAATCTAGAAGTATCAAAACTAGTTAGCCCTCCAACATTCGTTGCTAACAAGTGCATCAAAGTTCACGGCGGCGGCGGCGAGTGCCCACGTGACGTCTAGTTTGACGTCGACGGCGACGTGGCAATACGTCAAAGATACGGCATTGCCTTTACCGCCGTAAATACAATGATACATCAGTTTCCCTGGTCAAGGTTGAGGAAGGTAATCAGGCTGAAGTAATATGGGAAAACCGGAATCGTTTTGTGTTATTTCAATTTGCTGTAAGATAGAATGTAGGTAAACTATATATATACTATAAGATACACTATATATACTATAAGATATTAGAGAGTTGGTATAAGTTATGTTTTTATTGAAGAGGCAAGTTAACTGATTGTTTTATTTTTCTTCTTTCTCATAAACTGTGTATAAAGAGTACATCAAGCTACTAAAACTGTCAAATTTCTTTAATAAATTTTCAACTTTGTCGCTCAAGTGTTGAAGGCAAAATTTATCAATTTTGGGTAGCTTGATGTGCTGGGTTTTGTACATAAAGTGTTCAATAAATAATTAGGTTAGCTTTTTATAATTAATTTTAGAGTTTTACCTAAAAATGATACCATAATTTTACCATACCTAGTCAGTTCTTACACTTAAGACTATCAAGGATGGGATGTATTCATTTGTTTTTTAACATTAGAACCTTCAAAATGTTTCCTCATATCCCGCAAGTGACAGATTTTGTTTTCTTAGAACAATGTGCGTCATTCCTCTAGATGTACTTATTTATGGCAATTTAAAATTCATAGCGCAAAGTCGTGTGCGGTGCTATATATTTAACGACAACCTAATTTTAACTTTAATAGCTACACTTAGGGCCAGTTTCATACAAATTATAATATAATATAATATTCCTAACACATTCACAGAACTTCATCTAGTCCCAAACTAAGCAGAGCTTGTACTATGGGTACTAGACAACTGATAAACATACTTATATACTTTACTTTTGTATATACATACATATTATACATAGAAACACCCAGACTAAATCAAACACCCATGTTCAAGCTTGACTTATGCGGGGATTGAACCCGCGACCTATAGCGTGGCAGGCAGGTTCACTAACCACCACGCCATCTGGTCGTCTTATCAATTATATTCCATTTTTGAATTTATTGCGTAGATAGTGGCTATTCGGACATCGTGAAACTGGCCGCTAGAGTAGGCACCTAGAATAGGTACCTATTAATAAAGGTAGGTATATTATATTTACCTGAAATCGTAAACAGCTCCGTAAATCCTCTTCATACATCGTAGGAGACGTGACAAATTGTCTTTTCTGCATATCGACCCACCTTTCGGTATGTGGTTCATGAACTGAAACCGAAAATATAATTTCAGCTACTTTTTAGAATCTTCTTTGAAAAAAGAGTACTTTTATACTTTTCTTTATATTTTATTGTTTAAAAATAAAGATATTAGCAGAAACTTTCACACGGAGAAGGATTGAGCGTTAATCACCACGCTTGTGCAATGCATGTTGCTGATTTTAGACTTTATAGTCCACCTTTCCGCCATTTATTAAGTTCATATGGATCAAAAACGTTTCAGCACACTCGTAGAATTATCTTTTATTTTGATAAAAATGAGAAACATAGGTACAGATATCAAGCCAGTACATTAAGGTACCCGAAACTGTGAATCTTTCCCAATCAAGTTTGAACCATATTCTTCAGCGATAGTTGAAAATCAGTTGAGAAAATTTGACAGACTGTAGTAGCTTGATGTGCTGGCCTCTGTACATAAAAGTTACAGGGAGTGTCATTCATATGTTTGAACCAAATAAAAATTTGACAAAAAGTTTGGTAATACTAGGAAACATTAAGTTCACTTCCTTATAGATGACATCAGTTACTCTTAATGTACAGTCGTAGAGTAAATAAAACATTTGATGTTGCCGACAGCATTTATTTCAGGGCTAGATAGACTAGTGACTTTGTCTTTGTAATCGTACCGATATTTAGTGTAAGCAACTCAATACAATGCTCCTACTCATGGTAAAAAAATTGAGAGTTAAAATTGTCGGTAATAAAATGCGGTAGGTGTTAAGCTCGTCACAGACTTAGCTATAATATACATATATTATTTATATTAGCTATAATATACATATATTATAGCAAGCCACCACACACTGAGAAATACATATATATATTGCCTTCATTAACTGATGGTCGTCCTATTTATGGTACTATGCATTAATGTATTTAAGTCATCGCTTGGTGACGTCACAGAAATATATATTATAGCTAAGTGTGCGGTCACGCGAAAATTAATATAGAAAATATAAAAATATAAAAAATATTGATAAGCTAAGTCTGCGACGGGCTTTATGATTTTTCTAAAATCAAACTTACAAGTTCGTAGATAGTACTGATAATATCAATATAATGATTAAATCTCTTCAAATTTTTCGTCTGCATTTTATTTAATACAGTATTGGCTTTAGGCTAATGCAATATAATAACAATATGAAATCACACTGTTTTCTACAGATTTCTCGAAATTAGCTTAGGTCGTTATATTCTGGTTACTACCAACCTGCCAGTCTCCCAAAGTCTTGTAGCTAGCCGCAGGAAAGGCGCTGGTTTTCCACCACAGATTCCACCTCTCCTCCAAACCGGAGTGGTAACCTGGGTACATGCGCCATCCACGCTCGGCACACACCTAGCCATTGAAAGCAAATTTATCATAGCTTATATTTATTTCCATTTATTTCCATTTTATTTCCATTATATGTACATTGTACAGACAGACGCCAGCACATCAAACTACTACAATCTGACGAATTTCCTTAATAGATTTTCAACTTTATCGCTGAAGCATACATATTATGTAGTTCAAAGTCGATTGGGAAAATTTGTCAGTTTCGTAGCTTGATGCGCTGGCGTCTACACAAAAGCTCAACAAATAGACTACAATGAAAAACCCAACAATTAAAAACTCTACGAGTAAATTTTCATTTTGTCTACAGATAACAGGAGATAATTTGTATTATTAAACTCTGTAATCTACAATTTGTCTTAACTCTGTAAGTTAAACACATTTATACTTATAATGGGCAGTTATTATTAACCGGTAGTAACAATGCGGTATCATTTACAACAATAATAAGTAATTAGACTTTATACAAACAATTATTTCATATGAAAATGCATCTACAAATCTGCATTGTGTACTGCTAACTAGTTTACGTGTAAACAGTTGACTGTTTCAATGAAATAATAACTCCTACACTACATGCATATTTCAATACTTGAAGGTTTATAGTCTAAGAGGAAGCCGTTCTAAACAGCGTTCTTTGTGCATCTGACATCAACTTTAATTTAAAAAATTATCGATTTACATAACACTTAATGGTAATGTAAAACAAATTAAAACCATTCCTTGAATTAACAATAAACTACTTATTATGTTAAATAATTATTCGCCACATAATGTTGACCATAACTCGTATTCTAAAGCATAAATGTCATCATAACTACACGTGTCCTATCAATTAAACTTTATACCTTGACCAGTAAGCCGGGCCCCGATCCACTATCATTGAGACGGAATATAAAAGGCTCGTCATCATCGAAGCTGCCGTCCATTCTTATCACAGCCCTAGAAACATGCCTTTTTATTTTTCAATATTTTCAAAAAACCACTGCAAGCATTTCTAAGTTGACTGATATACTCGTATATGTGGACGCGTGAATCGCATGTCAGCTTATCATTGCAATCGTAAAGTCGTTGGTATCGTGATATCGTTCGAGACACGTTTAGTTCGGCGAGCGTTCGGTTCGCGCGAGTCGACTGGCGCTCGCCGCCGCCCGCCCTACACTGTCGCCGACTTACGTTGCAAGCTGAGCCCGACCCCAGTGATTTATAACTCCCCGTTCGTGACACGAGCCTCCTGTAAAAAGCAACGTAACAACGATAATGCATTTTGTTAGTCTAATGACGCGTCGCTTTTTATATTTAACCGAACAAGTTCGGAAAAGTTGAATAACATTTTTGATGAATGCTACTCGGGTTTTATTTTTATTCGGTTACTAGCGACTGAATAACGAGTCGAATGATATACATGCTGCCAGTAAGGATGAATTAGATTTTTGATTTAAAACGATACAATGTGAAATGTCCCTCGACACATTAACAAATGCCCTTTAGTAATTATTTTTTCTAAAAGGTTTTTCTAAAGAGAATTTTCTGTAAAATTTGAAACTATTTCGAATTATCTCTTGCCGTATGCTAAAACAAAGACTAATTTGAGGGTTTTACTGGAAGTGTCTAAACATTTTAACTTAATTGCACTTAGTTTACTAACAATATATTTCACTTATACTGAAGTGTATACTTCACTTCATCGTAAGCAAGTATTTAATTACCATCATACAAAAGCACGTATACCTACCTACTCTATAATTAATTTCTATAAAACTTTAAATTGAAATCCCTGTCGCTTCCTGTAACCCAGTTTAACAATAAAGAGGTCGCGTGATACAGGTTGTTACAATATAAAATCGCCTCTTTAAAAAAAAATACATGCCGTTGTCAGTTGTCGCTCAATGGTACCTGGATATAAAAAGGGCAAAATATTTCATTAGTAAAGCTACGCTCAGTTCGCGTGCTGCAATATAACCTCCACTTATAAGCATTATCGATAAAAACCTTACGGGAATCGTTAATTAAAATTGTTTATCCCATCATTGACAGGTTAATTGCAAATAAAGTTTGATATAGGTATGAAAATAATAGTGTGAATAGAATGACAAAGCCGATTAAGTTTTTTTCATTGGAAAATAAAAATGACTGTATTAATACTGGGTATTTCATTGATATTTGACGCATATTTGTTTATTATCAATGAACAAATAAAAAAGGAATTTGATATAATTATTAAAGTATCTTCTATTATCGTCTAGAAAGTGACACGTTCTTTCTCGATCAGGCATTTGATTTCATTTTCAAACACAAGTTGCCCAAATTAAATGTGTAATAATTTGAGAACATTTACGTGCGTTATTTCAGCCCATACCTTTCTCCAACATACTTCCAGTCTTACAAATTATAACTAAATAATATCAACATACATACCTATTACATGAACAGCAATGAAGAATCGTACAAATATTTATTTTTACTAAATCTCAACATACCATAACATAACATACAAGAACAGCAGGGAACAGGAGAACATTGACCAGGGTATCTCCATCATTTTTATGAAGTACCAGGAAAATCGTTAATCCTTGTTTTTGATATGTGGCAGTAACTCATTCAAGTCACACGTCGACAAACAGACTTCCTGTAGGTAGTCATATCATATTCCTCGTGTTTTATTGTTGACTGGCTGGACTATGATATATCTTTTGGATATTTGCCCAATGAGGAAAGGATAACACATGTAGGTACGTTAGTAAAATACCATTATACCTACCATGACCTACTCTTTATTGCCATATCCTTGTTAATAACCCAGAGCAAGGTTCAGAACAATAGAGCTACATACTTTATGCTCTAAAACCTTGAAAACGACTATTGTAATAACAATAATTAAACAGTATGAAAGTCAAATAGAAAGTATCAACAGGGACAATATATAAAACCCACCAGACAAATAAATATTCAGAGCCAAATCGTCTGGGTCATTTACTTAGTAATAGTTGAAAGACTGTAAAATAAATAACAGATTTATCAAATGATTAGAATAATAATTACATGGGGTATGGACGAAAATCCTCATTTTCATCTACGACAGCGTGTCCAGCCAAGCTCAAGCAAATTCATTATACTAATTTTTCATTTTTTTTAAATACGGATTTGTTGTTCAAACCCACAGACGGATATGTGTTGCTAGGGAGTTTGTTGCGCGACTTCTTCCAAACAAAAACACAGAAAAGGATTAAGGATATTTTTTTTACTTTGAAAATGTGCTGTTTTGCAGTTATATTGAAATATCTCAAAGACTTGGACACTAGAGATCGAAAATAAAATGGTAAAACATAGGTACAGTCTCCCTATTAAGGTCGTGTTTGGAGAAGCGAATAAATAATCCCGTCAGCCATCATAAATTTACTGCATTATTGTTGGTTGATAGTCACAACCCATCATAAAAAGGCTACGGTTACGATTTAACATTAAAATTGTTTCTAATAGCTCGGAATTCTATGTATTGTGCAATTACTAGTCGAGCAATGGATTTTTGTCATTAAAATAAATGGTTGCGAAAGTTCGAAGGTCGAGGAAAAATGTTCGAACACAGTAGTGTAATGTAAGGGCAAGTTCATACCAAGTCTCTGAATAGCCTTAGAAATATAATAAATACCTACGAAAAATAACTGTATGTGACATATATATTTACCATCTCTGACCAAAGTCTTGTATGGAAATCAGTATAAGTACAATATTTTGTAGCTGCTGTAGCAAGGACCCCTTTCGTTACAGTTGGAAATCAGGAAACTACCGGTGTATCGATGTTTAATCCTTTATCTATATCACAGCTGAACTATTTTTACTCACACTATGAGCCAATCACAAAGATTCCTTATTCGTAGTCGGACTAAAACGAGACTCTTAGCTCCTAATTATTCCGATTCCACCATAAAGTCCACTAATTGACTTCGATCATACCAAATCCTTAAAAGACAGACTCCATAACAGCTGAACCGAAGTTTGTGATTTCCGATTTGATAGACTTTTCGCCTTCATGAATAGTTAAAAAAAAAACAATAGTACGGGAATGGGGAATATTCCAAGACTTCACGAACGAAGATGCAAACCCTAGTTGGTCAGAAAATATTACTTTGTTATGTTTTTTTATTTATATGTATTAAACAGAACGACCGATTCCAATAACATTATTTAATGTTTAAACTACTTACTAATTTTAACTCAGTCATGCATTCTTCTCACAAAAATTCAAACATTCTGACATTATCACCTTCCATCAAGACCTCCAGCAAACACATCAAGACCTGCGTTTGAGTGTATGAGAGCGTTAATGGTGGCTTCTGTTCGATGATTTTTAAAGATTGTATGTCTATCGTAAAAAAGTCGTAGCGGCCTAGTGGTTAAAGCACCAGCCTTTCGACTATGAGGGTGCGGGTTCGATTCCAGGTCAAGCAAGTAGCAATGTAACTTTTCTAAGTTATACGTACTTTCTAAGTTTATCTTAGAGACCAATGACTGATTAAAGGTAAAGAAAAACATCTCGAGGAAACCTGGACTATAAAGTCTGAAATCACCAATCCGCATTGAGCAAGCGTGGTGATTAACACTCAACCGTTCTCTGTAGGAGAGGAGGCTTGTGCCCAGCAGTGGGACGATAAAAAGGCTGTGATGATGATGATGTCTATCGTAAGCTTGGGAAAATCTGAAATTTGAAATGGTAAATGCGCTACTACAGCATGAAGACGCCTTTGCTGCTTTTATAAATAACTAACCACATAATTTAACGTAGAAATAGCTGCCGTAATAGATGCTAAGGACACACGATCATCGGGAAAGTGCAAGGCCACTGCCAACCTTCGTTACTGTACCACTATCCACAAATAGGTCTGGTTCTACTTGCCTCATCCGTAATGACTCTTAAATCTCACAAAATCTATGTATCTCGTGACATTTGAAAGCGAATTCTAAAAAAATCACGGCTGCATTGCCTTTGTGACTTGTGACATTGTCTTTCATTTTAAGACAAAAAAAGACTTTATGGTTAATAAATTGAAGGACTGCACAGTATAAACTCCTTGTTTAAATAAGTTTATGGGTAGCGTTTCTGTTTCTGCACTGGCAATAAAAGTAACAGTTGTGAAAATATGCAGGATAATAAAATATTTAGTTTCAAAAAGGGGCTTTAAATTAAAAGAAAATTTCTATTAAAATTATTTTATATGCTTAATATAAATCCATATTAACCTGGCTCTTATTTAATGGCTAGTACATACAATAACGCAATACATAAATTGTTAATAAATATTTATCTTAATAGCCAATTATCGCTTGGGGCCATGTCATGTATGTTTTTTGTCTCGCCTCTCTAAAGCCACTTGGTATCCGTCAACAGCCTTCATCATGATGTCAAGTTTGACTCTAATGTATGGTTTAGGACCATCTTCTCTATCTTCCACCACTTTGTAGTGTCGCAGAATAGTTGAGACTGCTGTCTTGATCGACATCAGAGCATACTGGTAACCTGTGGGCAAGAAAATGTTAATTGTAATCACCTATTAAACTGTTAACCAGTTCATAAGGTTGTAAATAGTCCAAATAGAAGTTATAGGTAATTGTAAAACTCTTTTACAATTAGCTGTTTTCTTAAGTATATATCGGGACCAATTTTCACACACGGTCGGTTAGCTCAATGGTAAGCTATTGATTAGCTTGATTTATGGGTGCCAACGTAACTGATAAGTATTACAACACCCAGACCACAACCAACACACACGCCTATCACATAAATGTCGACCGTGCCGGAAATCGAACACGGGGCCCTTAGCTCAGCAGTTGTCAAACTGTTGTGTGTTTGTATGTAAATATTAATAATTTTTAGAACAAACATCTTTAATTGTTCATACGCTGTTCAGTGTCATCAAATGGTGATTAAATGTAGACCAGAATCCAGGCAGATATTTCCGGTCAAGCCTAAACGATTACGGGGAAACATCGCGGACATTGCCAAGGGAAATCCCTTTTACGATAGATAGAATGCAGACACGAGCACTTATAGAGACATAACTTGTTAATACGAACATTAATTTTATTCTTGTTACGAGTAGTAGTCATTATCATGGTGATTAAGGTCTGATAGCGATCAGTATCACTCAACACTATCATCAATATTTATTTTATTTATGTCGCATTGAAGCCTACTTTTACAGAAATAATAATCGTATTAATCTAAGAAATATTCTTAAAATTGTTCCACTATAATATTGAAGGACACAATTTCCATTGATGACATATTTTTCCCACATAAAAATCATTATCATATGTCAAAGTGCTTTTTTAAAACTAATGATGTGAGTAACGGGCGCTAGTCGCGAGTAATGAAAACACACAAAATCATTATGTTGTTCGTGTTTTTCGTTATGTATTTAATGGAATTTAAGTTCACTATTTCATATAGAACTAAGCGTTGATGATGAAAAAAAATTGGTTTTCATATTTTTTTTTTTCATTAAAGCCCAGCTGAAATTCCTTAATTAATATGTGCACATTATAGAAACTATCGTAACTAACTATACGTAAATACATATATTATAATTGATTGCGATGTTATAATGTTATAACGTAAACTGAAGATTTAAAAGTAAATACATTGAAAATCTTCAGTACAAAGCTTTCAATCTTAGAATAATTTAAACACAAACCTTGTTCAATATAGGGAAACCTGCGAAAATGCGATACATAGCTCTGTATTTAATGTTTAAGTATATTTAATACAGACTACGTAGTAGCAGAAGTAACGTAACGAGTAGGTACTAATTGTTATAGTAACGAATACATAAGTACGGGTATGTGTTTTACGTTATTTTTACACTTCTACAATAAAATACTAACCAAGACAATTCCTAGGCCCATTACTAAACGGCATGTAGCTGCAAGCATGTTTAAGGCTGAATCTCTCGGGCAGAAATCTGTCGGGGTCAAATTCCTCAGCGTCTGGGCCCCAATACTGGGGGTCTCGGTGGGCACCCCATATTGAGCAAACAACACCCGAACCAGCGGGTAACCGGTGACCGGACGCTGTATAGGTAATAACAAAAAAAAAATACACTCTTTATTAAAAAGCTCTTATTTGAACTCATTTAAAAATAATAACCTACTAATACTTACGTAACGTGATATCTTGTAAGACTTTTCTAATAATAAGAGGTACGGGAGGAAACAACCTCAGGGATTCCTTCACCACTCTGTCCAAGTACTTCAACTTGGCAAAATCTTCCTTCACTAACAAACGGTCATCGTCGAATACTATACATAACCTGCGAAAAGTAATATCTATATTGCTAGAGTTGTAACTGTTGACTTTAATTAATTGATCACAGTATTAAATACTGTTTTGTTTAAAATCTATTATGTAATCAATCAACGTTTCATAAATCCAGTTGTACTTTTACTAATAGAAAATTTTAAACACAACATACAGGTCTTACTCGCGATGAAAAAATTATAAAATCATGTACGCTACCTCTATTTTGCTAGAAAATTGATTGAAATTAATGCAATAAAATAAGTTACCTACATATCAATATATAGACAACAATTTACACGGAACATGATAAGTATTGAGATAACTTATATAATTTTAAATTGCATGATATAATTAGTTCTATTGGACCTACAATTAATCTATATTATATACAGGAAAATCGTAAACTGGAAGCTATATACTAATCATAGACAGCTAACTAATAATCTAGTTTTACTACACGTAATAAAACAATGTAATTAATATAAAATATGTAAGAATGCTATGGTCATTAGTACTAAATACCAATATATGTACTTATTAGGTATAAGTACATATATTGGTGTAGGCGTCTTAGGCGTCTTTAGAGCTAATGTTATTATGTCTTTGGTAGTAATTACGAGTAATCGGAAGCAACCAGTCTTACCAAGGGGTATCGGGTTGTCCAAGTAACTGGGCTGAGGAAGACAGATAGGCAGACGCTCCATGTAAACACTGGGACTATGTATACTGTATCTTTTTAGACTCGAAGCCGAACGCTACGTAGATGCGAAAAGGCTAGGCAGATAATGAATTGGACCTAATTTTAAAAGCTTTTATTTTGGGTGTAAATGAGACTTGTATACTTTGGGCTAATGAAATACTAGTTGTCATCACGAAATACATAAGATTAGAGATGCGTATTTATTTGTACTTGTAAGTAGATTTAGATGAATTGAGTATATAAAAAACAAAATAAAAAAAGACTACGAAAGTAGGTACAAGTTGATACGGAAGAATCGACTGAAAAAAAAAGAAGACTTCAAACCTTTTTAAAAAAAGAAAGACCATAAATAAGAGATGGACAGGAGGATACTTACTCCTCATAAACTCTCTCCTGAATTTCGGGATATTTTGCGAGTAACTGCAGTGTATACCCGATACAAACTGCCGAGGTGTCGGTACCAGCGACAGTAAGCGTCAGTACTTCTTCTCTGAGTTCCTCGTTCGTATACCCTTTTTCACCGCCAGATAGCTGGATCAATAAGTCTAAGAACGTCTGGTTCTTGTACAATCCTAAATCTGCAAAAATAATGTAGTTTGCTTATTTTTTCAAATAAACAGGAGTTCGAGGTTCAGAATTAATTTCAATTCAAAAGATAAAGGAATAATTTAATACTTTTAGAGCAATGCCATTTTGAGTAAGCAAACAACAGACCATGTTGTAAATAAAGAAGGAAAGGAAGAGGAAAATTCAGAAATAAGGTTAAAAATTGCTAAAAAAGCTTACCAAATTCTCGGTCAACTTGCGTTTTAGAGTTCTTCTCTTGCTCTATTTCTTCTCTCTTCTTATTTATTACCTGTAAAATTGACTCATTCATATCCACGGATCTAAGCCTGGCGTAGGGTAATTGTACGAGTAGCATTATAATAAAGTCGTACTCGTAGAACAACTTGGCTCAGCAGATAAAAACATTTGGATCGTTTTTCCAATATACCTATTATTAAAAGCTTTTAGAATTTGCACTCACGTTATCAGTAAACGTATGCATGATCGATATGCACTCCTGATGTGTCTTGTACTGTGGGAACCACTTGTACAGCCAATCGGGCTGCAGCCATAAGTGGAATATCCTCTGACACGCCAAATTCAGGAATCGACACATTGAAGTTAGGAAAGGGTTGTCCGGATTTTGCTGTGCGTTGATTTTGACTCCCATTGCTGTTTCTGTTGATTTCAAGATGGTTAATATTCAAGTTTCAGAATCAACATGAAGGCTTTGTGATACCCTTGTCATGTTAAAAATTGTCAATATTTTTGAGGGTAAGAAGCTAATCAAATAGCAAATATATCGAAGATAAAATAAAGATATTAGATTTAATTCCGCCCGTTTATAATTGTATAGGAAATAAATAATTATGTTAATTTCAATTTATTACAAACAAGTGGGCATTATTGTAGGTTAGCTTCGTTTTACTATTTTATTTATAAAATGATTGTCTATCATTCACTTGACGGACTAAATAAATCGACAAACAAATAATTCTAAAACTTCGCACAAATTAAGTAAAATTGCCTAAACAATGTTTGCGTGTAGAAATAATTATCGTGACAAATGAATCTAGACCGAACCGTACTTCGTATGACGAACTACTGTAATTTCAACTAGCATCAATCATAATCACGTAGGCAAAGTTCAACGTTTTATTTGCTAAAATTAGGAAATAAATAGGTCTAGAAGTAAGTAATATGATTTCAGAATTAACCTTTACCGTTAAAAATAGCTTTTGGCATCGATAAAATTTGTTGTAGCCATTTTTATGGCTTTAGCTTTAGCTCTATCCAAATATGTACTAAGGGTATTTTAAATATATAAACTATTTTAAATGTAGAAAGTTGGTAGTACCTACCAAGTATGACAATTTTGAAATAAATAATAAATTAAATAACGGAATAAAAACATAAGACTTTGTGATAATCATTTGCGAATCAGCTCTTAATATGTGTTCGTGTAAAAATCTCACAGTTGAAAAGCTACTCTATCCGTAGGTGACATAGGCTATATTTCTATATTATTTTCGAGAAAGAAAAGAAGTTTCCATGGTACGGGAAACCAGCAATCAATCCTGGCATAAAGTCATATAAAATTAATTAATAATTAAGTTAAAAAAAAAACAATAAACTTACGACACACAGAATCCAGGGTATACGTGCTAAGGAACGGCCAAATGCTGAACTTTCCCTTGTCAGAAGGTCCCTCCAGCTGGCTCACCAGTCTCTGACTCTGCTCAGCGAAGATCGGAACAAAGTTCTCTACTATCTTAGGGCTGAAGGCGGGCACTAAAATCTTCCTTCTGCGTCGCCAGATTGAAACTGTTTGGGAAAAGATAATTACATACTTTATATAAAAGGATAGGATACTTTATATAAAAGTATAGGAAGGAGCCAAACTCTCAAGTGCGTAGGTTTGATTCTAGGTCAGGGAAGTACCAATGCAAATTTTCTAATTTTGTATGTACTTTCCAAGTATATCTTGGACACCAATTACTGTGTTTCGGACGGCATGTTAAACTGTAGGTCCTGGCTCATTCAAAAGCCAGAAAGTCTAACCAAGGGGTATTGGATTGCCCGGGTAATTGGGTTGAGGAGGTCAGATAGGCAGACGATGATTATAATAACGATTAGTTATTAACCTTTAAACATGAAATACCGTTAAACCAGAAGGTCAGCATTGCAGCAACAATGATAGACTGATGCATAATCTAACACCGCATGCACGTTACATAACCTAATTTATGATTCATCGTGCCGACTGTTTTAACTTTTCAGTGTTCGTAATTTCTCGCGTTATATCTACCATGCTTATTTGGCTGTCAGGTCGGGGTGTCACCATGAGCTCTTAATATAGAAAATTTGTCTTCTGTTGACTCCTACCACTAGGGGTTAGCCGTTAGCCCAGCGATTGTTTCCCATCATGTGCTAAAGGAAACTGAACTAACTTAGCTTAACTTAACTCTAACTTAGTAACAGGTGGCTCAAAAGCTTATGAAAAAAAGTAAATGTGACATGTTGTTTATTACCTATATATGTATATAGGGTAGTCACACCAGCAGCGCAGTCTTAAAATTATTCGAACAAATGAGCTTTAAATAAATATAGGAAACATTCTTTGACATGTGCGTGAAATTGACTCAAAATCATAATGAGATCTGTGCTCAGTGTCTGTGGTCTTCATACCAAAGTGTGAGGTTCTTTAGAGATAGGATACATTCATTCTGGTCTACGTGATCTTTCCTGGCCACCAGAACGAACAGGAGAAACTACCTCTTTAACAGTTAGAAAATCTACAATTTAGCGAATAAAATATAAAAAAAACTACAAGCAAGTCTCAGTAGGCTTGTACATATGTTAAATGTTGAGATTGTCGAAGGTTGATTACCGAATTCAAGTGACCTAATTGAAGGATGTAACATAATAAGAAATCACGTAGAATCTTGGAAAAACACGCAAGTTTTGCAACGATTTTGTCGCAAACATCTGTAATTTCGCAGATATCTATCATGACTTGAAGTTTCACCTTGTTGGACTTTTTTATGTTCTGTTTTTTTTTTTGTTGTAGCTATTACGAAATATTCTTGTGTTACTTCTACGCGTGTCGCTGCTAATATTATTTTCCTTATTGCTGTAACTCCGAATTATTACGGATTCGCTCGCATTTGCTGTTTAAGGTGGTACATTTTTATGTAGACGTGATGCGAAAACGTACGGACGTATTAACATTGATAATAAGGCTATTAGTAGCTATTGATATTTTGATCATGTACCAGAATGACTTGTTATGTACAAAGACACTTTCACAGATTAAACCACAATTGTTGACGTAAATAAAATGAAGGACGAAATGTTCGTATCTGGATTTTGGTTTCTACTTACTTACGGTTAGTCATCAAGACTCGATATAATTATGCAATCTTTAATGTGCTATAATTTCCGACCAGTTACTTAATTATAATTGAATAAAGACTGTTCTTTCGCGGCTAACCACTGAATGCACAAAAATAGACTTACGTCAAACAAGCCATTTATGAAGGGTTAAGGTAAAGTTAAACAAATTAAAATAATTTCCCGGTAATATTTGCATACTGGTTTCAATTTATTAATATATGTGAGTGATGGTTTATTTGACGCATCTGCTGTGTAACTTATAATATTCATACCTGGTGCAAATATTCCGCCATTGCCTATCACGTTTTTTATGAATCTGTGGAGATCATCCTTCTCCAAGCACGTCTTCAGCACCATTTCAAGGTCAACGGGGTCAGTCATGACTGCAGACAATGGATTATAGATTTAAACATACGTCCTATATCCTATCTCTCTTGATTTCATGAATTTCTATTTTGTTAAGATACACTTCAGATAAAATTATGAATAAGGTGCAATGTTTGCCGGTTCAACAAGTCTATAATAGAACTTTGAAAATAAAGTTTGGAGAAATGAAATAATTGCTTTGCTATGAATTTGTACAGACGCTAGCAGGTCAACCTCCCCGAATCTGTAATATTTTACCAATCGAATATTAACCTTACAATGTTATGTTAAGGTTGAAATTCTATTAAAGAAATTTGTCAGATTAAGGTAGGTTGATGTGCTGGCGTCTGTACATAGAAACAAAAATATGGTGTTGAGAAGGTATCTTATAGACAGTTTGGCCCGCTTATTGTGAAAGTATAACAATAAAAATAGTAAGTAAAGAAAAAAAATGGTACAGACGCCAGCACTACTATCAGGCTACCCGAAACTGTCAAATTTTCCCAATCAACTTTAAACTTTATGCTTGAGCGATAAGGTTGAAGATCCATTATGAAAATTTGACCGATTGTTGTAGCCTGATGTGCTGGCGTCTGTACCTCAAGAAAATTAGTTATCATTATAATATTTTTTCTATAAATTACTATAGCTGAATAATTACGTAAGTAGAAATTAAATTAGTATGTACGTGAAGGGATACTTACTGAAGTACAGTATATGTCCCAGCCAACCTCTCACTGTGCCCTCTTTTTCCATGGATAAATAGCTTAAATTTTGTAATTCATGCATGATTTCTGTAAACCATAAACTTGATGAAATCCTTTATAAATACAATAAAACAAAATTGACGTGTCTTTTTATTAACTGTGATCGGGTTTTTTTTCTTCTTCTGAATGCTCTAAGGTAATTACTGTGTAAGTAATCGCAGAAACTCCTAGACCGATTTACTGATTTGGAGTATACAACAACAACTGTAGATATACACAGTCTTAAGATTTATTATATTATTATTTATCAAATAAATAATATTTAAGTAAATTAATAATTAAAAAAATAGTGTTAATGAAACTATGAAGCGTATATAGTATGTTGCAGAAAGTTAGAAACTGCGTGTACTTTAAATCGCTTCCACATTCTTTGAATTGTTTCAAAAAAATTACAAAATGTAATGAAAATCAGTACCTTAGCTGCTATTGATTTCATATTCGCAGTGCTTACACAACTACATCTCATAACTATGTATATAACATAACTGATATGAAATAATATATGAACATAATTAAAAAACAATTGACACACTATAATGATACCTTATGTTGTTATATAACAACAAATACATTATTCAACACATGACACACTTCATATCAAAGTTCATACAAATTACCAAATCAATAAATGAACACAAACTCACTTTCAGTATCACCGACCAAGGTGTGCGCAATTCCGATAACCGGTAGCTCAGAATCGGTTCCAGGTATAACCGACGCCAATTTGCGCATTCGGTACCTTTTGCGCCAAAAAGGCATCGTCCACAGAACAACAACTATAATCAAAAGCCACACAAACATTTTGCCACTTTTTTTGGGTCACTAGTAACAAAAGTACGTGTAGAATTAAAATATAGGACTCAGTATATCAGGAGCATGATTTGCGCGCGCGCCTCCTCGCGTGTCAACTCAAAAGAAAATGTGCTACAATTTATATGGACATTTTCCTCTGTCCGGCCGCCGCGGTGCGAACTAATTCTACTCTGGTAAACAACGGGGTCGCAAAGTTCATGGTGTGGTTAACATACAACCTTCTGCACATGAGGAAGCGACGACTATTATTATATTTAAGACTTTAAAATGTGTAACAACTGCCGTAAATACAATAAGATGAGGGAAATACTGAATGTTTAATTTTGTTATTTGTCCCTCGTTCATAATGATAACCATTTTCCTGTACACAACATTAGACATCTTATTAATTTATCACTTTCTAAGTGGCTTATATGGTGAGCTTTTGTATAGCCGTTGTGGGTGCAGTTGGAATGAGTGTCAGACTTACCGACTAAAAGCCACCTTTGTTTCTACTAAAGCCCTTTGTGTACCAGGGCCGCGGTAACTCTTACAAACAATCCCGCAGACGAAAGAAGAAAAGAAGTAATCCCATGCTGAGTTGCCAATTTAGACAAGTAGCTGAAGTGAGTTTGAGGAAGCATAGAATATAATTATGTACTACACATGTTGGCTGATCCAAACAATTCCAGTTTATTTTAGATGAACAATCAACGTTTGGAGTATTTCTGCCGGAGTTGCGGGTTATTCGCAAAAGTTACTGTGGCCCTGGTACACAAAGGGCCTCCAGAAGGAAAATAGTAGGTTTTAGTCAGTGAGATTCTGACAATCCCTCTAGCTGCACCGTAAGCGGGAGGACTCATTTGATGATTTCCCATGAAAAAAGGTTCAAGAGATTTTATTTTACTACGAGCTTTTTAAGTTTTCGCTACTATACTTAGGAAGGTAGGTACTATTCATATAAATTAAGTAAACTGTGAGCGTACACGGAACCCCATCTGTTTACTTACGTCTTAAGGGGCACGTACGATGCTGGTCCTAATAAAACACGTTAAGACTTTATGATCTTTGCCATCTTAGTAAGGGCTACTTCACAAATTTTTGGTGACAAAAAATAAGATCGTGCTTGTATGTCTTAATTACTTACATAATGTCTACAGGCTAAAGCTTTTCTATTAAATATTGGGATGATGGCATCCAGGCCGATTGATGATCTCTTTTAAGGAGATCAGCCAGCTGCGCAGAACATATTATAGTGCACAAGCATTCGCGCAGATACTCTCTCTATTCCCTCACTCTCATAGTCCGATGGGACGGCAATCCGTCACGACCGGAGAGAGATCAGCCGCAGGACCGACATTACCGTGCTCTCCGATGCATGGGTGAATCAATCACCAACTTCTAGACTCCAGGCTGCATTATGAAAGTTTCTCAAAACCCACAAAGCGATTTCGGCCCGACTCGGGAATCGAACCCGAGACCCCGTGCACAGCAGTCGCGCCTTGCGACCGCTAGACCAACGAGGCAGTCTCGACGAGAATAATGGGATAATACCTAGGTACCTAAATAAGGAAATAGGAATAACTACCGTTGTCATATTCTTGAG
Source organism: Heliothis peltigera (assembly GCA_958496145.1). Classification (NCBI taxonomy): domain Eukaryota; kingdom Metazoa; phylum Arthropoda; class Insecta; order Lepidoptera; family Noctuidae; genus Heliothis; species Heliothis peltigera. Next base: position 8,838,577 of record OY292325.1, read on the forward strand.
AAGGTATCTATTCAAGATTGTGTGAGATACGATTAAAGTCGACGAATGAGAAGTTTTGAAAGCTTTTTTTATTACTATCATTATCCTAGAGCTATTTAGGTAACACGTACTTAATTCTAAATAATATGGACTGTATCTTGTAAGCGACGAAAATAAGCGATGAAAATAATTAATAAAAGCCTTAATACTTACCTACACAAGTAGGGTAAACAAGAGGCTATTTCAAAAGACATTGTTATATTTAATCGTTTTAAAAAAAAATGTAGCATTTATGTATGAACATAACATTTACATGAATTATAACAGTTGTTTCTACTTATACATGCATTATTTTTTATTTCTTCTTATTATTTGAAAAAAAAAATACACCAACGCAAGCAACGCTACGAGTGGGAATTGTTGTACCTATACCTACATTTAATTGCACAGCTAAGTAATTTAAAATAATGTATAGTTGCGTCGTAATTATTTAAGTAATACCTATCACGAGACTTCCAGGAACAAATTTAAATGCCTTGCCTTAGATGATCGGTAATGGCATTCCTCGACTGCTATACGCGACATGAAATGTGCTGTAGAGGCTTACACACATTACGACTACATATTTTTAAATATATGTAGAATGAATCATTGTGTCTTAAATTAATGACAAAAGGCTTTCCAACCCAAACGTAATCATTTTGCAAAAAAAAAAAACGTATATGAAAATCAGCTAAATAGAACTCGAATCGAATATTAACCTTCCGGTATTGTGATAAGGTTGAAAATCTATTTTGAGGTAGGTTGATGTGCTTTCATCTGCACGTACTTTGCATGGATCATCATCAATATTTGAGGAAATCTAAACTCTAAAAGGTAGAAATCACTGAACCGCATTGAACAAACGTGGTGATTAAACGCTCGTTCCTTCTATTTATGCGAAGAGGCTCTGCAGTGGGATAATATAAAGGCTGATAATGACAAAGTATTTCGTTCTGCTTATACCGTGACAATGCTAAACAATACAAAAAGCCAATAAACATAAAACCACACATTACATATATCCTTAAGTTTAACTTATTAAGTATGTTCAGTTAAATAATGTAGCATACACTAAACAAGCGTGTATTGCTGGACTCTTCTTATTTCACCCCCTAGAATCTAGATCAAAGGTATTGTTGCGTGTGTGGTCTAATTTCCAAAAAAAAATCTCGAAAAATATCTAAGAACTAGTATCGGTTGCGAACTGCAAAAGTATTATCAGGTATGTGGTCACTGTACGGGAAAACTGGAACAAATAAAAAGTTATAGTATTTTTTTGTGTTGGATGAATGTTTCTTCTAGTGCACCGGACTACAGAATCCCAGACATTTAGAAGATGGGTGGAAGCCAACACGCTGAAGCCCTTTTACAACTTTAATGAAAGTAATGGTGACAAGTATTTTTTTATGACTGTCCCTTAATTAGATTAACTTTTATTATGAAAACAACATTAGGAGTGGCTTCATGGTGTCTGAAGATTTGACTAATCAATAAATTAATTTCCTATTACACTGAATCCAGGAGTTTTCACTCAAAGGTTCTAAGTAGACCCACCTCTTGCAATGTTTCGTAATTGAGTTCGTAGAGCCCAAACACAGTAAATATCGGTCTCTGGTGAAGACACTGCACAGATAGCTGCAACGCCTGTACAAGAAATGATAATAGCATCATTCAAAATCAGCTTGCAATAAAACAACATATTTGATAGCAGAGTCTTTGTTATGTAGAAAGAGAGAAAAGTAAAATCACATTATCAATATTAAAAAAAAAACTTTTAGTAAAAGTTTTATTATTTACACAATCTTTAACTCGTCACAGGTTGGATATAGGATGTTTAATTTTTTAAAACAAACTGTTACCTCTCCTGTAAGAGCTGGGCTGAAATCGCTGTTCATAATTTCATGGAGGATAAAAGATGTTTTTCGTGCCTGCAAAATAAGGGATTGTTGATTGAAATATCAAATATTTGTCACAGCCGCCGCATTTTTTTTTAAATGATCTCCCGAGCCTTTTCGCAATTATGTCGGCTTGCATTTGTTTTTTTCAATATTTGATTTAAATTGCATACTTCAATGTTAAGGACGTCACAGCTGGACGCTGGCATATATGTCTGCGGGAAGATAGCCTAGATTGTCCTAGATGGTCTTTTGTATTGCCTTGCCTTGTGTATTTTACAGTGTGTTGCAAGTACGGCCCAGTGTGTGTCATGAGTATAATTAATAGCATTCCCACTTACCTCGTATACTGCGTATTCGGCAATGTAGACGATCGTATATATTATAGCAATGGCATAGCCAATTTCCCAAAACACGTAAATGAATAACATGACATATTTATCCGGGTGGTGGAACAGACCGGCCGCCGTCGCCTCCATGAAGTAAAACATGTACAAAGTGATGTAACTCAGGTACACAAACATAGTCAACATCAACATCGAACCAAACATTTTGTTGGTAGCGTCTATCATTTTGTACAGCATACTGTGGAGTTTCCCGCAAGCTTTTATTTTCTCGCATAACAACTTGTCTTGAAGACCTACTGCTTTTTGGACGTTAGCCACCATATTACCTCGAATAAACAATTTGTATTCCCAAGATTTGTGGCTTTTTATTTCTTCAAGAATCTTATTCACATGCTCAAATCTGCTCTTTATCACTCTTACGAAGAAGCAATAATGCGCTGTAACAATTAGCGCCAAAGTATCGGCACATATGACTTGATGCATCCTCTCAAGTGGTATGGGCACGTTCAGCTGATTAATTGTAAGCCATACAGTGAAAAACCGTGTGGTGCTGAGTATTATCTGACCGGACGAAATTATGAGTGCTAGAAGTGCATCTTGTCTATAATTCACCTTCTCTCCCAAGTTCTCTAAAGCTTTATCCAGATCTAATGTCATATTGATGAAGAGTTCGTTGATATTCAATCCAAAGGGTATCTTCCAGTAAGAAAATATTATAAATGCTGTTGAAGATATTCGCTCGTAGTCATCCCCGTAACGTTGCAATTTCGTGCTATATATATTCCGCAAAATTGTCTGATCTTCATAATGAGCTTTGTAAGTACAAAAAATATAGAGGACGTACCACACCATGTAGCATGTTAACCCATATATACTAAGCTCCCTGGCGACACGGTTATCAGAAGTAATTTTCAACCCATATACTGATACTCCGCCAGTCCTACTAAAGAAATAAGATCGACTTAGTGCCTCGACGATATTTGTGCACCCGTCAATTCTAAAGGGGACACGAAAATATTTGTTCTTGACCGGCCCTTTCATGGTGGTCGTCTTTCCCGCTGCTAATCGACAAAGTTTATGAGGCAAAAAACCTCTAAAAGAGTGGCTACTTTATAAGACCTAATAAAATTAAAACATTTTTCTAATCAACTTAAACAATTGAAAGGTTCCTGATTAAGTGGCTGAATTTAGATATTCTACGTAAGTAATTCTAATAGAAAAAGTAATAGGTACGTAAGTAATTACTTCCGAAGGTACCTGTTACTTATTTTATTAGAATTTTAATGAAATGGAAGAAGGCAATGAAACGTTAATGATAAACAACCATAATACAATCTCTAGATAATAATAATAAGCCTGCAGGACATCTGAGGTAATTTCATATTGTTAAAATTATGCTGCAGAAAGGTCTTAAGTCTTATCCCCTTATATGTTGTATTCGTGCCACTCAACGCCAAATCTAATCTCTAATACCCACACACGGACGTAGCTATATAGCTTAGACTAGGGGGGGTGTCCCCAAAAACATCATTGTCAAGTTTGACGCCAGTCTAACCAAGGGGTTTGGTTTGCCCGGATAACTGGGTTAAGGAGATCAGATAGGCAGTCGCTCCTTTTCAGATACTGGTGCTCAGCTAAATTCGATTAGACTGGCCGGCCCTAACTTAGTCGGGAAAAGGCTCGGGAGATTATGAAGTAATATAGATATGAATGGGGGGTCTGGATTGAACAAAAAGCCATACATACTTTTGTGTTTTTGGATAAGTATAATTGTATGCATTTAAAGCATATAATCACTAAAAAATGCTATCAGATAGCCTATTAGGAGGCCTCCTCCGTCCGTACCCAAAGGGTAAAACGGAACCTTATTGTTTTCGCTCCTCTGTCCGTCCGTCCGTCTGTCACCAGGCTGTATCTCATGAACCGTGATAGTTAGAGAGTTGAATTTTTCACAGATGATGTATTTCTGTTGCCGATATAACAACAAATACTGAAAACTAGAATAAAATAAATATTTTGGGGGGCTCCCATACAACAAACGTGATTTTTTTGTTCATTTTTGCTCGATATCGATAACGGCAACAGGTAGATCCTTGAAATATTCACAGAATATGGAATGTATTACTTAATTCAAAAAATAAGTAATTGCATTAAAATTAAATTAATATATTTTTGTCCGTTTTATAAATAATGGTACGGAACCCTTCGTGCGCGAGTCCGACTCGCACTTGGCCGGTTTTTTTTATTCATGAAGCTGATTGTGGTGCGTATATGTACCTACTATTATATAAATACGTACCTACTACTGCACATACATGTAACTAAATATGTGTAAGTCAGATTTTTTTTCTGTCTACTGTTAGTATTCTTTGAGTTCATTAAGTTTTGAGTGGATTAAATAGCATACCTACCATTGGGGTCTATTATTGGGCGCATTAGAATGCATGACAGATGTGAAAGGCACTCTCATTAGAATAAAACTCATTTTCACAGAGAAATAAATACATTTATTACCTTAATGAAAATGTAGCATCCTACCTTCCTATTAACTTGGGCACGTATTACATTTTATATGAAGCTGTAATAAACAAAGCAAAATGCATTACAATGGTATATTACCTTCTCATAGCATACAAGAATTTATGGATGAGTCATATACATTTACATTGTCTTTCTGACTGGGTACCTATCATCAACATCATCAGCCTTTTTATCGTCCCACTGCTGGGCACAGGCCTCTTCTCGCACGGAGAAGGATTGAGCGTTAATAAATGGGTACTTATAGACTTTTTAAATTCAAATTCAAATTTCATTTATTCATAAGAATACAAGCTCACATTTTACACCAAAACGCTTATATCTAAGTATTCTAAGCTTACAGATATTTTTTTCGACTAATCGGATTTTTAACACTGAAAGAATCTAGTAGGTACACGGTCCAGTAGGTACTTCCTGACATTAAGGCGTTCAAAGTAAACAAACGATCTAAATCTTCAGCTTTATAACATGAGTCATAGGTAAAGATTGACCTTTGTAAGTAGATTTAGTTATTGTGGTTCTCTTTTAAATCAACAGCCTTCGCGTCGGTGACGAACTGCAAGAGTATGATCAGGTAAGTGGAGACAGAACGGCATAACTGAAACAAAATAATACTAAGGTAAGTTAGGCTTAGTGACGTAATCATGGGGTGGCAGGGCTGGCAGAATGCCACAGGCCCCTGACCCAAGAGGCCCCTCTCTCAAGAGCAGCTAGCTCAGCTTTTTTTTAATTGTACCCTGAGTTTTTTTTTGTGCACTTAACAAAAGAGAAACAGCTAAAGACCATAACACAATTTCAATTTATAATCAAAAGTCTTTGCTAGGGGCCCCAGGTGACATAATTACGCCACTGGTTAAGCTGTTTCCTGAGAAAGTTTAAAAATAGAGAATTGAGGATCAAAAGAAGTTGAACGAGCAGAAGAAACTATCTAGGTTATTATTAATAATATTTTTTGTTATCAAGTAAGCGACATGCAACATTTTGCTGGGGAGTTTCTTGCGCCTCTTCTTCTCAGCAAAAAACAATTGAAGTCTTGTAGAAGTCTGAAGTCAAAAGATACAGAAGTAATGGGTTATATTCTTTAACGAAATTTAGTGTAGTATACTTACATTGTGCAATGTCGCATAATTCAGTTCGTAGAGTCCAAATGCAGTGAATATTAGTTTCTGATGCATACACTGTATAGATAACTGCATCGCCTGCAAAATAAATATCTTAGAATCATCAAGAAATATCTAACTCCGGGATTATCATATGTCACCAGTGTACCCTGATGCAGCTGAATACCGGCGTTTACATGGCAGGTCATCGAGTTTTTTACAACTAATATTTCTAATATTGTACGAAGACTGGTGCCGTTTATGTCAGAAAACCCACCTCGATGCTGCTACCCTTTGCTGATGGAGTTAAAGATCGTGCAAAGTGGAGAAGAAAATATCGGAAAGTGGACCCCGGTCTCCAAAGCATTCAAGCTTAGGATGCAACTGGGAAGTTGGATAAGACTGAGAGACAAAATACAAATCTTCCGTTTATAATCCAAGACGAATAATAATAAATTATAATCCAAGACAATTAAAAATATATATCAGTAGGTTGAAAAATAAGTTGTGGGTCTTACCTCTGCTCTAACTGCTGGACTAAAATCACTGTACATTATCTCATGTAGGACAAACGGTGTTTTTTGAGACTGCAAAATAAATTTCTCATTTTAATATTAGACACAAAGGGCCAGTTTCACAATCTCCGAATAGCCACTATCTACCGAATAAATTCAAAAATAAAACACATCAAAAACAAAAAATAAATTAACTGGAACTTATTCGCAGGTGGTGAAACAAGCCCTAAACGTGTAAAAACTTTAAAGTTTAAACAAGGAAATTTATGTGTCTTCAGCCTCCTAAAAAATATATACATATAAGCTTTTCATAATTAATCAGGGTCTTTAAAAATATAGATGTTATGGTCGATTACTTGCGAAATGGGTCATCTCCGTTCACCACCTAAGTACCTACATCTTGTGCTACACTCACCTCATATACGGCGCGTTCTGATACATATACGATCATAACTGTTATGAGGGTGGCATAGCCAATTTCCCAAAATACATATATGAAAAATACAACGTATCTTCCCACGTCGTGGAACAAACCAGCAGCAGTTGCTTCCATGAAATAGAACATGTACCAAACAGTGTATGTTTGGTATATTAAAATTGTGAACATCAGTATAGAACCAAATACTTTATTAATAGCCTCTGTCATTTGGTACAGCATGCCGTGTATATTCGCACATGCTTTTATTTTCTCACATATATATTTGTCCTGAAGACCCACTGGTTTTTGAACGTCAGCAATCATATTATCTCGAATAAATAACTTGTATTCCCAAGATTTGTGGTTTTTTATATCCTCCAGAACCTTATTCATGTGGCGGAATCTGCATGTCAAAATATGGAGGAAGAAGCTATAGTGTGCTGTGGCAATGAGCGCTAGAGCATCGGAAAATATGACTTGAAACATCTTCTCTGATGGTACAGGAATGCCTAAGTGACTTAGTGTTAACCAGACACTAAGTAAACGCGTTACGCAGATTGTTAACTGTGAAATTGACATAATGAGAGCTAAGAATGCATCCCGGTCATAATCCACAGCCCTTCCCAGGTCCTCTAATGCTTTATCCACATTGACAGCCAATCCTATGAAGCAGTTATTGATGTTCAATCCGAAGGGTATCCGCCAAAAGGCGATAATAACGTATATAGTTGAAGATATTCTCTCGTAGTCATCGCCGTATCGTTGTACTTTCGTGGTGAATAAGACTCGCAAGATGGTCTGATCTTCATCATGAGCTTTGTAAGTACAAAAAGTATAGAGGGATAGCCATGCTAAGAAGCATGTAAATCCAAATTTACTGAAATCCCTGATGACTTGGTTGTCTGAGGATAATTTCAAACTAAATATTGATATTCCGCTTAATCTTCTAAAGCCATTTGATCGACTTAGGGCTTCGACAATGTTTTTGTTCTGTCCCAAAATGTTAAAACGTTTTTTCTTGATTGTGACTAACATGGTGGCCGCAGTGACCTCTACCAGAGACTAGTTAATAGAAATGAGAGCCCTTTAAACGACACTTCTAAACACGTAGGTAAATACATTTTTTTAATCAACTTAAACGTTTTGAATTCTGGTGATTAAGTAGAAAATTATTATAGCCCTCATATATTTTAATTTGCACGCTATGTTAGTATGGATAGGCACGAAGTTGTAACCCAACTCAATACGATTTATGATACCATCATACATACTTAAAATCTATTAAAAATAATTAATTGAAACTGAATACTTTCAGCTCGACAATGTTTGAACCCTATAACCCCTAGACAATGTTTGATAAATCTTTTAGTGACTTAACTATTCAGTCATGTTATAAGCGTGAAACATACATTGGAATGGGAATGTCCACGTTCACGCTTACATACACCCGAATCTATTTACTTTTTTTTGGTAATTGAGGTAAATATGCTCTTCTTATTCTGATTCATTATCGTATATACGTCATAACTTAAAGGTTTGGCATGTAATGACTTAAGTACATAAACATAATGAAATGGAAAGTAAATGAAACAAAATATTGGTATTCGCAGTATATCCAACGGATATTTAGTAATTTATTTCTCCTGAACGCTCACATTTACAGTGATAATCTACATTATGAACATCGTAGGCATTATATTGTCATAAACAATAAAGGAATATAGGCATGTTATGTACAAAGGGATATTAAGTTTGACAAAAATTATCTGTGGAACTAATTATAAGCACTATACAATTTTACATAATGAGAAATTACAAGCACATTGGTATACTACTTACATTATAGTAGCTTCGCTGCGTTCGCGATAATACAACTATGTAATCGCTATATTTCGATAAATAGCTAACTAATAATGTACACAAAAAATAAATTGTGCTCTGTCGTAACGTTTACAACAAATGTTCTATAATATAAGGAATATTGAGAGCTTAATTATCCTCCATTCCTATCCTATAATTCACCGTTGATGTTCGATAGCCATCTATTCTTCAGAAGCATTCTAAAACAAATCTTCGTACCTAGCAACTAAACTATCATAAAGATTGTGAAAACGTAGATACAGGGTACAAGTTCACTGTATCCGTAACAAGGTTTTGTTAGGCATTATGATATTATTATGGCACATAATTATATAGGTTTCTCTACGGTAACATTGATGTACAAATATATTCATATATAATTTGTGTCCCGTATTATAATTGAAAGCTTATTTTCTGGTACATTAAAATAGTTTGCTGTAATATGCATTCATAGGAGCCCATTCAATTATTTTATTATATTATATAGTCCAGCTTAACATGTTTGAAATATTTTAAGCTATTGAATATAAATTCCTCCCTTCTGTACCGCCAAATACAAGCAGATATATATTTTTTCTTATTTATAGATATGATTTTGTCAATATTCCATAACACACACAGATCTTCTTAAGGAGAATATTGTTCTAAAACTCAATACTTTTGAAAGAATACCAATAAAATACAAAACTTTGATTTTGAGATCAAGATATGAAGGTTAGTAAGGTTAGTGAAGAGGTACATATCGCGGCCAGCTTGTATATTTTACAAAAATAGTGAAATTAATGTAAAAAAAAAATACAATGTAACAAAATATAAAGCTGCCTCTTTCAGCTTAAATCAAATGTGATTCAATACTTATAATTCAATATTATACATGAGACTTAAGGAAGTCCAAAATACTCTCTCTGTTGAACCTTGACCAGACCTGAACATGCACATTCAACATCTAAAGAAATATAATTCTTATAAAACACATTTACACACATAATGGAGTCGCATTCTTCAGTTTATCTGGACAAGGCCTCTGCATATTGCTACACATTGGCATTGATGCTGCCACCATTCATAATCAAATTACAAAAATAATATTCCACAGAATCAACGCCCGTTATTATTTATTTAAATCGTAAATATGTTTATTTTTATTGCAACTTTGTACCTACTCCATGCAGATTCGACTGGCATTTCTCTCACCATGCTAACGACAAATAAAAAAGTCTAACATACTAAAGTAGATAAATAGGAACGCGTCAGCTTGGTTTTATGAACTGCCGCACGATTGAACTGTATAAAGGCTAACTATTCGTATGAACTTGGATAAAAGACGGTGATAAAACAATTGGATATAGTACCATAGGATAATATTTGCTTTAAAAACTTTTAATTAAAAATTCTTTAGACAAAAGTACTGCATTAAGCTATAAGAATTAACTTTCTACGAACTGGGATTGGACTAACTATATTGTTGCGTAGCCGAATATGAAACTTTAGGTAGGCTTTATAATCATTTTTATTCAATTACTTTAAAACTACTGAAAATCTATTAGAAGTATCTATGCATTATACACCTTAGTTTGAAATCAAAATAATGTATTGGTATCTTATAATAAAATCGTGACCTATTTACTCTTAATACGGGATTATTCGTACTTATAGAAAGGCTGCTTGAATAATTCGATTTCATAAATCGAACTTAAATAGCAATACAATTTTATTAATACAGTATTTCTAGTTAAAAAAAAATGACCGATACTTCAGCGACGTCGGCGTTCCATTACGTTTGAATAAAAATTATAGAGCTATAGTCACGAACCGTGCCATTAGGAATCAATTTCATAATATTTCCTTTAAGCTTGTCTAATTTAAAGCTGCCCTTTAGATTCACCTATTCTATAATAGTAACTTTTTTATTACTTGACATATTCTTTCATTCGAGTAGGATGGTGACAGTGGGCGAAGTACAGACGCCAGCACATGAAGCTACCCGTAAAAAAAACAAATTTCAATTTTCCCAATCAACTTTGAACCATAATGCTTCAGCGATAAAGTTGAAAATCTATTTTGAGGAAATTTGAGTTTGTAGTAGGTTCATGTGCTGTCGTCTGTGCATGCCTTCATAAATAGACTTTAGGTAACAGGTATGAAAACATGTTGTACTCGTTCACAGAGATATCGGAAGTTACTTTAACATTTTGAGACTCTGAACCAACTACATTTAACTTACAATAGTAAAAAATAAATGCGTATCGTGGTCGTAATTTTGATAATTTAAATAATTCAACGTATTTTATTAACTTAAAACGTAGTTAATGATTGTGATTGGGGACTGGAAGTTGTGGACAAATTAATATAATTATGTAACATTTTTATTAAATTAAAATGACGTAATACCTATTAACCTTTCCCTTATCGGCGTCAAGTAGATGTATAATTTGATTATTGCCATATGCTCTTGTAACGACTGAATATTATGACGAAAATATTGAGATACTACATAGAAATATTCTTAATTAAATTGTGTGAACTCTATGTAATGACGCCATACGGAAATTAGAATAAAAATATGTTTTTCGAAATCCAGTCCCTGATTGTGATGATGTGTACTATTCACCTAATAATACCACTTAAATATGTAATCATAATAAAGTATCGAAACTGATGACGTCACGACTGGTACACTAGTAATGTGATGTAATGTTGAATAAATAACGCGTGTCTAAGCTTCCATGCGAAGTGCTTTCTGAATCAGGTCTCTTAAACTATCTCTAATTAACTGAGATGTGTTAGATACTTTTATAGAACCCCTCGTTCACTACCCAGTTTAATAAATATTTTTTTCTAATATATTCTAAAAATTAGCTGATATATTAAGATGATTTTACTTTGTAAAATATTCGAGTAAATATCACTTTTGGTTATATTTTTTTATTTGCATTATACTGAATAAAGCACGAGTTTAAAACTGGCACTGTCCAGTCAGTAGGCAGTGTATGATAGTATTTAAGGGTAGTGAACTGGAGTTTGACGATAGAGGCGCTTCCAGTTTGTAGAGCACCATAACGTTTAGTTACATTTCAAATTAGTTCAGATACAAAAGCAATCGCTCACTCAAGTGAACATTCCACTCTTCCACACAAAACAATATAATTCGAAACTAATAGAAACAATCACGCAACCGCACCAACAACTAATTCTTTCAAATTACATTGCAAATACATTTTCGTAAAGCTCAATTCTAATATAATTAAAATCACATCTCATTAAATATCTTTGGGTACAACCAAATAAAATAATTCATTTATAGCGTACAAAAATACAAAAAATATACAAGAATGTCAAATATATGTAATAATTAAGGGAAGTCGCGGGGCTTTGGTGTATACCATACAAAGTTTATTCACCGACAGATCGATGAGCGCACAGACTAGACACATGTAGTACAAGGGATATGGTACACGATCGAGTTCTAATGATATTAGGGCACGTCACAGTCAGCTGCCTGGAATTAGTTCGTGAACGTTCCCTAGCAGTCAGTCAGCCTCTCGGAAGCGACATTGTTGTTACAGTAGCTGAGATTCATAGGTCACAGAAGATCTTGGACGTGAGATGTGTCAAGGTTGGTGATGAGAGTTTTGAGGAAGGTCATCTCCTTGCGCGCGTTCTCCAGTATGACGCGCGGGTCCTGCGACGTGCAGCGCAGGCAGTTCGGCGCGAACACCATGGCCAGGTTCGCAGAGTCCATTTTGGTTTGACTTACCACTTCGGGCGCGGTGAATTGTTGGAGAAAACTTATTAGATACGTCAGTACCTGGAATAATAAATTGGATTTATTATATTTCTTAGTAGAGCAAGCGATAAAGGGGGATGGAATCAGTGTATGTGTGTTTTTTATCTACGTATTTTTAGTATGGTCTTAATTGGTTTCAAAACTTTTTCGCCGGTAGCAGCCGCTCTATGCAATGTGACGTGAGGCAGCAGTACTGACCAGTCTATTGATAGGCGGCAGGCGGTGCAGCGCGCGGGTGCAGGCGGCGAAGTCGGTGCCGGCCGCCACGCACGCCGCGTACAGCGCGTCGGGTATCAGCGGCTCGTACAGCTCGCGGTACCACAGCTTCAGTAAACTGGCCGGCGCGTGCGCATCTGGGGGGAGATGGGTAGTTTTTATTATATTGGTGTATGAAACGTTTTGTCGAGCATGGATGAAGCTTCTAGAGATATTTTTCTCATAATGTATTAGAACTTCCCTTAAAAACTTACAAAAAAGGTAAGTAACAAAAAAGTTTTAGCAATTTCGCACGTAATATTTAAGCAATGTCGCCAGGAAATTCATTCGAACAGCACGCAAGAAGCGTCCTGCAATTTGACGTATGTATTACTTTTGATAGATTATAATCCATCAAAAAATAATGGGTTAAATTGTAAGCATTGTTTCATTGTTAAAGCCTGCAATCTTTGGACAGGTATAATATAAATAATTTTGAATAAAACAAAAATGTCGCATATATTTAGTTGTAGTAAAACAATAAGATTCAACACTACCCATTTAGACAGAACATTTTCTGTATACACTTACCCGTCAAAGTAGAAGCATCAGGCAGTTCCCAATTATCGATCTTCGCCTTCAAGGCATTGACCTCATCCACATCAGCGGACACTCGGAATATGCCCTCGGTCTCCCGGCCGTTGAGCGCCAGCACTTGTTGCGACAACGCGACTTGTACCCAGGGCAGTTGGCGGTTCGGGAAGCGCTCCTTTTGTAACGTCATCACTTCAGACAGCGTGTTGCCGAACATTGATTGACGGAAGATCTGTATCTGTGGTGGAAAATTGGAGATTAGTTCTGTTTGTTCCATTTTTGAATTGTTGAAAAGGGACAAGATATAGATAGAATTTTATATAGAAATAAAATATGGTTAAACCTCTAAGGGCCTCACTACAAAAATGTTAGGCAACATTCGACATGTGTTTAAAATAAATTTGCATACAAATTTTGTGTCAAGCGTCTGTCTAACTTATTTGTAGTAAGGCCCTAAATAATTTAACTCTATCTATAAAAAAAAACCGTTTCAAAAGCCGTTGCAAAACTTTCAAAGATTTAAGCATACATAGGGACATACAGACAGCGACGACGACTTTGTTTTATGTTATGTAATATGCATATTATGTACGAAGTACCTACTTTGTAAAGCGAAAAAATATGTAATGTTTTGTACATCTTGCGGACTGTACTGCCAGTTTAATAAAATGGACTTGACTTACCCTAGCCTGATCAATATCATCAGTGGTAGGTTTCCTGGGCTGCCGCTTGCCTCCGAAGCCGATCCTCTCTAGCCGCTTGCACGCCACGCCCGCGTAGTGTGATACTTGCACGTGAATAGGCCATTTGCCCACCTTTCAAAATAAAACCCATGTATTTGAACACTCACATTTCTTGGCATATTTTATAGCAAAAAAGGCAGAAAAAGCAAATTCTTACTTGCAGCCTAAATTAACGACATAGTTTTAAGTCAAAACATTCATTCTTAAATAACAAAATTCGATGAATTCTTTATTCTGATTGCCTTCAAGAAAAGTCTTGGAACTGTGTGAGGGTTGACTAGAATTGAGACAGATTGGATGCATGATATCATTAAAATTTATATATAAGCCTATAGAACACGAATAATGGGTTCATTACTTCCGGAGATTACCCCTTTATACAAACTTTACCTCTTAACAAAGGTTACCTCTTTATAATATTAGTATAGATATAATTTGTAACTTTCGATTCACAAAATAAACTTATCATAATCATCTCATGCTCAAAGATATATACCTCCTTATATATTCTACCAGCTTATACCTTACCTCAGGGAAAGCATCAGCAAAGGCGGGATCTCTATGCCTGTTGACGTAGTTGGTGAGTGCCGGCTGGAAGGCGGAGGAGGGCGGCACGAAGGCCAGGCAGACGGCCAGCAGCTCCCAGCCGCGCAGCAGCGAGTCGCGCAGCGGGTTCTCTGTCGTCTGTCTGCACAGCTGTACGTACAGCTCATCGCGAAGTCTGCAGGTTAACGTTCGTATTAAAACCATTATGGATAAAATATAAACACAAAAAAAATATAATGGATACTGATATTTTAAATCCTTTTCCTTTTTTATTCCTTTTGTACTTGCAGTGTGGCATGGTTGTAGCATGTGTAACAGCCTATATTTTGGTAACCCTTACAATATAACAACGCTAATATTAAAACAAAATGCAATGTAACAGTTTTAAGAAATCTTTCTTTAAATCGTGCCAAGTGACATTCTATGACTTGTATATCTCTAATAATACACGTTTGAAACTATTTCATTAATAAACGGCATGTTGCGCTAAGCATTCGAGTTGACAATTACGCTGTTCGACACCGATGGATTATCAAATATCGAAAATAAATACTTTATATTCTGACTTATACGCCATAGCGAGAACTGTGCCATACTGTTTTTACACTCGGTTTACAATTTATCGACAGTTTACAAAGATAAATTATGAACTAAGCATATTAAAATAGTATATGATATAGTCTTGATACTTTCAAGCTTTTCATGCAGAATACAATACTTTACTCACTTCTCATTAGCAAAGGTAGCGTGTAGAATATCTTGCGCGACGGAGTTGAGCGTCATGCCGGGCCTGGCCTTGCGGTCGCCCATGTATATCTGCACGAGGCGGAACAGGTCGATGGCGGCCTTCTTATGCGCTTTGTCCCAGTCTGCGCCGACCATGGGGGCGCTGATTGAAGATGATGTCCAAGATAGGAGGTCGCGGACTGAAGCCTGTAGGAGTAGTTTAAATAAATTTAGAAATTTTAACAAGGATGGAGTTGCAAAATTCACTTTTATTTATTAATTGATTTGACCACAGGTAAAAAAACACTTAACATGGAACGACTGATTGAACGAATGACAAAAATATTTAAAGTCATATTTAGTATATTGATTCAGGTATGTTTAAGCTCTAGGTGACATGACGGCATAACCAAGCATCATGCCATTTGCCGTTTCGACACATGTGTATGTCACATTAGTAAGACGCCTTATCAATACCACATTAAGTTCAGTAAAAATTAAAACTACTGTTTCTAGAATTAAATGTTATGTATTAACTAAATAAGTGTATGACCAACCTTTCTCCTAAATATCCCCTTGTTGAAGTTAAGGTTGTCCTTGGCGAAGATCTCGATGTCCTGTTCAGGCGGCGGGCGCGGCGCGTGTGTCGCGTGCGGCCGCACGGGGCTGTACAGCGCGGCCGCGCCCTCCGCGCCGCACGCGCCGCCGCCCAGCGACGACGTCTGGACACACACACAGCGTTACCACATCATACGCACAAACATTTCTAATACATCGAATCAAGATCCATGCAAGATCAATCTGCCTATATCTATTTTTCAATTAATTTTACCTAAAAAAAATATACTGATAATGTTTCAGTAATTCACCTCGAAATCCTCACACGTTAGTTAAGGTTCTGACCGATTTTTTTTTTTTTACAAATAACTAAGTACGTACATAAAATGTTACCGATAAGCGAAATTCGTGAAAATCTATTATTTATAGTGGATTGTGGAAGTGGAAGTGGAAAGACAAATCTTATCAATAAACATAAATAATTACTCACTCTATGAATCCCAGGCGAGGGCTGTCGATCCCGATCTCGATCAAATCCAACAAAAGTGTTATAATACGAGACTCCATGGTTCATATATTCCACATCAACAGGTCTATGAGCGTACGAATGCGGCAAATATACGCCGGACCCGTCGTCATCGTCCGGTGTCCGGGCGCCGCCGTCCGACGACTCGTTGTCCGGTTCGTGTCCGGACAGCGACCGTGATTCGGATCCGGAACGGGAGTGGGATCTGGAAGAGCCTGATTCACCATCCGAACCTGAACCGCCACCATAGCGAGTGCGACCTGGATAAAGATATACATATTACAAGTAGAATATTGGCGGAAAAATGTGATGATAAGGTGATAAATGAAAATTTAGTGTGAGAAATAACATGAACAATAAAATGACATAATATCTTTGCGTGTATTTTTCCCTGCATTTCTCTCTCATTGCACTTAATTCTCAACTTTGTCTTACTCACTCTCTATTTTATTCCCCCCCCCCCTCCCTATCTGTCTTTCCTCTCCCTTTCTAACTCTAGCACTCACTTTATCTGTCACTCCGCTCATTACAATATACTCACTGGACAATTTAGCCTGCTGTATGATATAGTCCTGCAACGGCAATAGATGCTGCATGCCACGTAAATCCCAGTTGCAATAGAGTGGGGAGCTTCCTCCTTCGTCCTCTTCCTCTTCGCCGTCTACCGGACCGTCTTCCATCTCTACTGGCCTCTTATGACCTGCAAACAATACAGTATTCAACCTGTAAGTTAGATGGACCTTGGAACTGATAAAACGTGAGCACATCTCAATAAATATTAATACAATGTGTACACGAAAATATCTACAAAAGTACAGCTCTATAGCACCTCAAAGGTAAAATTAACTCTATGAAGATATTCTAGATTTATTTTGAGCAACAAACTCTCTTTAATTTTACTAGGAAGGTGTATTTAATGCATCTTCAGGATCGTCGTTTCAGCCGAAAGACGTCCACGGTTGGACAAAGGCCTCCCCAAGCCTCGCCACCTTGCACGATCTTCAGCAACCCACATCCATTCCTTCCCGGCGACCTTGACTAGTTCGTCCGTCCACCTAGAGGGGGCCTGCCCGCGGTGCGTCTTCCGGGTCGTGTTCGCCACTCTAGAACTTTACTGCCCCATCGGCCATCTATTCTGGGAGCTATGTGCCCTGCATCTTTGAATACAGGAAAGATCATGGATGGGTTTCACAAAGTTGACTTACGTCTTGATTTGGTGCGATCTCTAGGAGCAGTGGACCTCTCGAGTCTTTGGTTGTGTTTCTGTACATTGGGCTCCGTCAGCGGCGGCTCCACCAAGTTCACGCACTTCAACTTGTAGTTCACTGCAAAACAAATAATTATAAATATAAATAACCCAATCTATCAAAAAATCATTGAGGTATTTAGAATTTATATTATTCAATCCATACCAGCTGCGATGTTGTCCTGTTCGTTCGCCGAGGAAAGTCTCATAAAATTATGATGCGGCTCATGCGGCGGCGTCCGGTGCTTGCTGCTGCCAGACGACACTGAAGTCTTGCTTGAAGTATAGCGTTCTGGTTCAGCTTGTTGACGTCTAAGAAATTATATGGCTATGTAGGAATTGGATTTAGAAATAAAGTCCCACGGTAGGCGGTAAGAAGTGGTTAAAATAATGCTAAGAAATTTAATCTTTAACCGACTGGAAATAATGTAGTTTGATACACATACACTTATTATTGGATAGTAAATGATTTCTGTAAAGTTACCGAAGTCCCACGTTGGGCGCCAATTAGCTCTGAATGACCTCTCTAATGACATTAGAACTTATTACACAGTTCTCTGTATAAATCACTGAATTCCACTTCGATTAAACCTGTTAAAGTAATTAAAATCTTACCTAGTAAAGTCCCTCGCTGGGTGCCAGTTGGCAGAAGCGGCATTGTGACGCAGATCGAGGCTTGTTTGTCTGAAGGGCTTATCGACGCTGTAGACAGCTTGCTTTTCTGGGTACCTGTCCATGCGCTCCAGTTCAGCTAACCTGTCTTTGTCTAAATGCCTGTGAATAATATAATGGCACTATTAGGGGCGAGGGGTAGCACAATACTTCTCTAGTGAGGATTTGCATAGTTTTCCATAGTTTGAATATCGATCCTCGTTAAATTACACCAAATTATGTTCACCTATTTTTAATATTTCAATAGATAAAGAGATCATAAATTAACATTATTAATTCTCTAGTATCTTATATAGTAGTAAAGAATCTTACCTATCAGAAAACCGTTCCCTAGCATGCCTGGACAGCTGATGCGGTCTCTCCAAGCTGTGCATGACACGCGACCCGGCGCCCGCCGCCGCGTCCGTTGCTAAAGATATGGACGACACCAGCGATGGTCGGGCTGCCGTCGTCTGTTAACATTTAAGAGGTTTTAGTGGTCATTTCGTATCTCTTATTGGTGTATCTTTCAATGACTGTGTGCAACTATCAAATTTGTGCGCAAACAACTTTGAACCCTATGCTTCGGTGATCGTTAAAGTTGAAAATCCATTAGGGAAATTTTAGAGCTCGTGATAGTTTCACGTGCTGGCGTCTGTATCAAGACTTTGCAAAGACGGAGATCAAAAAGATCTAGTTAAATAATGCGCAAAAAAGCTAAGTTAAGTAATGCGCAAACAACTAAAATCTGGATCGCGTCAAAATTTCATAATGTAACACCATACTACATATATTGCAGGCTAACAAAACATTTTTTCAATTCAAGCATTTGTATTTTTAGAATCATAATTTCAATAATATGCTTTATTTTTAATAAATTTACTAGATATTTCAGTTAAAACCACGATTATGTTTAACTTCATTCTATGTCACAAAAAAATAATTAAATAGTATAAAAAAAAAATAGAATAAAGTTCACCAAAATCCTACAATAAAATTTTTAACCGTGCCAAATGTTCAATCCCATTCGTGTCAAGGTTACCATAGACAATAGTAGCCAGAACCTTAGTTAAATTGGGTCGCGGTCGTTACGCTAATAAATACCAGCGTTAAAACAGTCGCTTAAATCAACTGTGACCATTAAGACATTCGCACCCAGTCCTTTAACTTGCTCTAGTTATTACTTGGACCGATATTAGTAGGAGTTATGTAGCTTTGTGCTTAGGCTAGAGTATATTATGTATGTAGGTATGTGTCATGCATTTGTATATAAGGTGTAACAAACCTAGTACACCAAATATTAACAGGTCATCTAGAACATGCTGAGGATCATGTTTACCACAAAAAAGGTCATGAAAACAACAACATATTTTATTAAATTTATCATTACAGTCGCCAAATTGTACACAAAACGCCGCTCTCTATGAAGGCGCTCGATCGTTGATCCCTAGATCATTCAACTTTTTTTATGGTAAACATGATCCTTGGTATGTACTAGATGACCTGTAAAAATATGGTGCACTAGTTTTGCTACACCCTATATATTTAGTTGAGCAAATTGTAAGCCAAAGTTGACTGACATTTCTTTTCAAAATAATAGGCCAAGCTCTACGTGAGAGCGATAAAAATAGATCGTAAAACACAATTTCAATTCCCAACAATCTTTAAGTGAGAAAGTGGGTCAAACAAGAGCGTTAATCTAGAAATAAACTCGCAACTTTACGAGGGCAATTCTCGTTATTTGACTTATCGCAAATCTAGTTGTAATCCCATCTCGAATGAGATTACAACCTACCTTTGTACGTTTACATTTTAAGATGATATTTTATAACCCACGGTTTCGGCCATCAGTGATTCTGACCAATCGTGTCATCATATCCCCCTGATATCCTTGGACTGAGATTGATTTGAGATGCAAAACTTAGATACTGCTTTTGTACAGACGCCAGCAAGTCAACCTACCAATCAATTTATCCAATTTCTTGAATAGATTTTCAACCTTATCACAATATCGGAAGATTAGTAATCTTGTTGAAATCTGACAGATTCGGGTAAGTTGACCTGCCACAGTACAGATGCCACCGTACGTAAAATAAATGAGCCAAGAAAAATGTGTATTAGCATAAAAGACACACTTCTATCTTCTATTAGTATAGAAGGGTAAAAAGGTAAATTCGTACAAATGATTTTTGAAGATATTTTTATATAGATTGATATGTAACAAACCTGCAAGAACGGAGTGGGCTGTGGTTTTTGCAACGGACTGCTAGGGCTTTGCGGTGACGCCGAGTCGCAGGAAGATCCACCTGCCGATTGCTGTTTCAACTGAAAACATTAGTATCGATCTATACGGCCTATACTACTGCTAATGTTAACACATTATCACTAGAAGCTACTTATAAACTACGGAGCTCCTTGACAATTTCTTAAAATTGTTACTCACAAATACATAACAAGTTGACTTTGTTCAAAGTTGATAAGCTGTGTGCGACAGAATTTCTCAAAAGCGATAAAACTCACAATAAGACGCAAGCGGCAGTATATCATAAAAGGAAATTACCTTTCTTCTAGTCAGGGGAGTACTCTCAACGGATTTGAAATACTTTTCGTGCATCGAATCGTCAGATGCATCTTTCCTAGGTGATATGAAGCTTCCACTGCGATTTAGTCCTGTAGGATTACCAAAAAGGTTCTAAATAAGTTCCAAATCCATCTATATGTATAAAATGTATCCCTCTTGGTCCCCCCGTCACGCGTGAACGGTTGAGCCGATTTAAATAAAATTTGGTAGACACATATGTAGTAGTCTAGACTCAGAGAAAGGACATGCTACTTTTTATCCAGTTGAACTCAAAACTCAAACTCAAAATCATTTATTCAAACTTAGCTGTAAAACAGCACTTTTTGAACGTCAAATATTACAAAAGACAGCCCCCAAAACGCCTACCCTTCACCACTTGTGGGAAACACAAACGTTGCGGGAAGTTGTTCCTTCAGACAGCGGGTGGTACCGCGGTGAACCCTTAGTTTTATTATAGAATAGCCTAAAGCCGATTAAAAGAATAAGCATAGACTAATATATGTATGGTTTAAGTAAGGTTTCTAAATTTAGGTTAGCAATAATGTTTACCTGTATGGGGAGACCATTTCTCAGTTTCATGTGCAGTTGCGGCGCTGCTTCGTTTCCTAAGTTGCGGAGTACACACAGGGGGATTGCATATAGCTGTACTAAGTTCCTGAAACAACACATTTTATGTTCTGTAACCTGCTGCTACCTACTTACAACTAAAACAAGTACTGTAATGTGGAAATATTGCATGAAGTTTACTACAGAATATCTACACTTATAAAGAAAAAAAAATATGGATGGTATTTAAAAGTACTTCAATTTATTCCCATTTCATTTACCTAATTTTGCCTGTGTTCCACCAAATATACTGAATGTGCACCAAAATATGTTCATTAAAATATGTCATAACTAGCATCTATTTAACAACTGTTGCAAATTTGTAAAAATAGTAATACACCTAATTTTAAAAACAAGCATTTATTTTTTAGTGTTACTTTGCACTTTAGTGCACTGCTAAATGTATTTGGACCAAACACCAATTAATGCCCAATGTAGCTTTATTAATAAAAAATGAACACATTATAAAATGTAATGCTTACTAAAAAGGTTTTTTTTAACACTAATTAGTTGTTCACTAATCACCAATTAAAATGGGTATACGGTACTAGGATGCATACTAAATATTTTGTGTAACATTCAGGAATATTTGGTGCACGAACAGTATTTTTCGGGGAAGAATAAAATACTTATTGTTACAATAGAATATTGGCAGCGCAGTATAATAAAAAAGTGTTATATCTTGGTGTTCATTTGGAATTTGTTTGATGTAACATATTTTGTTGGCCGAGTAGTTTAATTATAGTAAAAAAATTAAACGGGTTTAAGATCAATATTTTAGAAATGCATACATAGATGTACCATTAGATTTTTGGTGAACGCAAAAATATTATCCAAAAAATATTATGATATTTATGTACAACGGCGAACATAATACATGATGTATGTATTGTATTATGACCTAAACCTACTCTTAAAAATGCAGAGGTCAAGCACATTTTTATAAGCAAATCAATGTTAACATGACTCATTTTCCCACATAAAAAAATCGCGAAACGAAACGGCGCGACGTCGCTCGGTTCTGTGTATGTTGCTAATCTTGTATGTTTATCAAATTGGAATTAAATTACATGTAACACGTCAATTTCATACAAACATTTTTACTTATAGATATAAACTGTGTTCTCATACTAATTTTACTTGTCGTTTGCAGATTTTTTAAAGAGTGTGTGATTCTACCTACAGGTCAATTCTATTGTAGTATCTGGTTACCTGTTTCCTCCTTTGCTGTGCGCTACTGATGCTGCTATCGGAAGACCTGCCTGAGTCTGTATGTCTACACAACTGGGTGGAGCCATCTTCGCTCAACCGCCCGCGTCTACTGTCACCGCTGTTCCTGAGTTCAAATAAAAATCTGATTTTGGACACATTTTAAGACAGCGATGTAAAAAAAGTAAGCGAATAACTTACTGTAATTAAGGCACATCAAATCGTAATATTGTTCAAGTAACGAACGTGTTTTACTATGTTTAATTTTTTACGCTGATATGATAAAAAAAAATTATAGAATAAGCATTGAAAACAGTTCAAAGCCGCATAGTCAAGTCTTAATACAAATATCGTAACTTGTATGCAAATTATACTAAACAGAACGTAATTGCTCTATTCACATATCATCGACACATTATCATCCCAATCAACTAAAGCTCAGATATCTACATACAATAGCCACATTCATAAAACTCGCAGTACACTGTCAATTGACAGCTAACAACCTCCTTGGATATTTGACATGAATATTCACACATAGTTCTGAAGACAATAGTGAAAATTGCCGATGGTATTCTCACCTGTGATGGTAATGAGACCTCCTGGTTCGCACGGGGCTCGTTTGCGTGAGAGTGACGGTTTTTGCGTTGCCAGGTGACAGCTTGCTGACGCTCGCGACCGTGCTGTTACCATTGCTGCTAACGGGGTCTAGGACCGGGGGTGCCTGTTGACATATCAGATTTTTTTTTATTTAATATTTTGGCTAAGCAAAAGAAAATAATATATATTGAACCCACATTTAATATTTTTTTCATTATTAAGGTTTATTAACAAATTTTCCAGGATTAATCTCTATTAAAATTTTAAATAGAGATTGATATACGACGCAACCTACATAAGATTATAATCTTTCCTACAAGTCTGCCTAATTCCATTCTGGGTTAGTCTCAAGCTTTTTTACTATCAATTTGTGTAACTTTTTAATTATTATCCTTGTTGGTTAAATCAATTAAGACAATTTGGTTATGGCTTAGTTACTAAGTCATAATAAAATGCTAGCTATTATAACTAACTATATTTGCTTGTGGTTGACATGATAAAATATTGAACTAGGCATTTAAAACAAAACATACATGTTATTATTCACCTTGGGAGATATAAAGAACAATACAGAATGATGAATGTACATTATAAATAATCTCGTTTTAATGTCAATGACTGTACCGCTGTAATAAATATAATATAACCATTGTAGTAATCACTGACTTGTGTCAAAGTAGATAAAATTCCTTTAGTCCTAAATAAAAATTCTGAAAATAAATTAATTTGACCCCAAGAAAGTCTGACCCAAAATCAATTAGGCAACCTCAATGTGTTTATATCCCTCGATTGAATGTATCATGTTTACCAAGATGAGATTAAGGTTAATTACTTCCAAGTCTTTGGTGTTGAGATCGTGATTGGATTAAATTGCTGCCTATAGCATTTCATTAAGCTAATCTTTATATAGAGATATGACTAACGGTTAAAGGAGACCTGATACCCTCATGAAACCCAATATTTATAGAAACATTGTGATGTGAATGAATATGAGGCTTAATGAATGTTTTTGATCTAATAGATATTGGTGTAATGTCAAAAGTCATTTGATCAAACACACATACCATAAACAACCATAAAGTTTTTTTTATGATCAATATACAATAATTTTCTTTCCCCAACTATACATATACTTGTCTATTATTTGTGAAGAATTAAGACTGCCAGATCATCATCATCAGCCCTTCTTTTATTAACCCATGACTGGGCACAGGCCTCCTCCCAAATAGAGAAGAATTGAGTGTTAATCATCATGCATTCTCAATGCGGATTAGCAATTTCAAACTTCAAAAGTCCAGGTTTCCTCAAGATATTTTCCCTCACCTTTGCTTGTTCATTGGTGGCCAAGATATACAAAATGGTTTTCTATTACCTTTGTATAACACAATATACTAATAAAACTACTTTACTACTGAGGAATGATGTACCCAAGCAAAGAATTTATCAAATTGGTCCAGTAATTCTTTTGATCTTTGCCTGCTGACAATCATTATTATAAAACAAATTTTCGAATACCATATTGCCATCCACAACTCACCTGAGGTGCAGGTTGATTAGTCTGGGTGGATGTCTCCCTCCGTTTCTGTGGGTCTGTGTTTTGTTTCAATGTTTGTAATTTAGCCAGCGGTATGATATCGCAGTCAGTGGGCCTATGCCATACAGTTGTCTAAAACAATACAAATATTATAAGGCATTGCTCAATGAGTATGTCATGAATTTTGTCCTCTATTATATCATTATAATTACCTGTGTTGAGGCATTGTAATAGTAAAACCTATGTGTGTTGATATCAAAAAGTTCCCACCATTGTGATGAGTCTGTACGTTTGACTTTTACACCCTATAACAAAAGAAAACAACATGAAGAAGTATTTAACAAACAATAAAATAGTTTCAACATTTTTTTTTTGCAATAAAGGAGTTATTTCAGGATTTGTAATGCTTTGTAATAGTGTAAATACACAAATAGGATTAAATACAATTATTGTGACAGGATTTTGAAAAGCTTCCACTTATTTCAGTCTAAAACATAAGTGTTTCTTTATCTTAGTTAATATGAATTGTGTTAGTCAGAATGCACAAATATCTGCTTGAATAGAAATCTTCCATGTATCATAAAATTAGCAGAGAAAACATATTAACCCTATAAATGACTCATAAAGTCGGGATACCCCTAAATATACGAAATCAAGTACAAATATTTTAATTTGATGCTCAGGTAGAATAAGATTTACAATGAATCTAAGCATAATTAAATTAAACTATGAAACCAAAAGCCAACGGTCGAAAATGTTGAACCGGCACTTATGTACGGAAGTGAATGTAATATTGGACGAAGTGTACCTCAGGTGGATCCCAGACGCATTCGCCAGTTGTTAGGTTAGCATACATATGCTCCTTTGTCTTCGGCTCGATAATCTCCACCCATTCCACCCTAGAATAAAACATCACGAACGTCTCAGCTTTACTACCACTATTCCACAACACACGAACAATTTGACTACGAATTCAGGGCGTGACATTAGCGATTTCCGCGTACTTTATTGATTTTGCAACTTTCAACTACGGATATCGGAAGCAATTTGTCAACAATATAAATAAAACCTTAAAGTAGCATATTACCTTTCTGACGACATTTTCACTAAATAACAATAACTTCTCTAAACTTCACTTACACATCCTAAACAATTATTTGACCTAAAATACGGATGAGAATAGTCGGAAACCATCCATGTTGAATGTTTACTTCATTGATGGGTGCGTTTGTGGAAGGGCCACAAACGTCAGATTGCCTTATTTCCATCTTCCGTATAACGGAAAATAATTATGTTTGCATTGTTTAGGTAAGTTTATATTAAATACAAAAAAGTAAAAATTACGATTACAGAGGAATACAGAAGAATATAAACACAGGAAAAGTTCTATTTTCTTCTTAATATTATGCACACGCACTTAACACATCGCGAGTAATTATGTATAAAAATATTATTTATATTGAGCAATTTTCTTGTTTTAGCTCTTTTTTAGTTTTATTAAGTTTTTTTGTTTAAGTTCGTAATGAAATTCATCAGATTCCGTACAGTTGTCACACGCAGAAAAATAACTAACTGAAAGGAACTATTGAAAGTATTATCTTACCTTTATGTTGTTGACATCACATCATGACGATCGTGCATTCACAAAGATAGATAAAATTTTAGCATCGTCAGAAATCTATTATTTACGTAAATTGTTCTTTCTGAGTTTAATTAATTGTTTTAATAATTGTTTATTCTCTAAAATGAAAGTATTTAAAATCCAATTTCATAACTTTTCAGTAATATATATGAAACTTTAACGAAACTTAACCGCCCAGTGTCGTAGTTGGCAAATATTTATAGCTTTCTCCTAAACGTTACTAATCGTGACAATCGGAATCAGAAACATTGATCTCATTGATAAAAATTTCCAAAAACGGTTTTTCTAATTCTATAGAACTTAAAATAGATAAATCCCAGTAAGTAGACAATATTTTGTAATAAGTAAACATATTTTCCAGTTTCAGTTTACTTTAGTTTGTAATCAATGTTGCGGACTCTGACTATTAACCTTAGAATAAAATGCCGGCGGCCTCTTCTTGCTGATTCATTTATTAGTAAACACTGCAGAGGCACGTCGACATTTGATACTGGGCTTCAAACCACGTCGCCAGTAAAAATAGTTAAGGGTCAGTAGCTACATGAAACTTCCGATTATTATTTCAAGTTTTTAACTCTATACCCTCTAAAGTGCAACTGTTGTTCAATTTCATATATTTATTTTTAGCAATGGCTGAAGACAAATCTCACTTTCTGCTGCCCAACAACCAAAAATTTGTAGAATTGGATAGTTCTCAGGCATTTAATAAGCTGACGGACAAAGAAAAACTATATGCTCATTATTTGAGTCAGGTATGTCTGATTTTTTGGTTATACTGCTCAGCAAATTCTTATAAGCATGAGTATATATTTTTGAATTATTAACTCTCATTTTAACAATCATCAGTGAACTACAATACACAATTTTTATTTATGCAAGCAAAGTACTTTGCATTTTTTTAGATAATAAATACAAATACATAAAAATTTTGAAAAGTAGGTACAAGAATAAAATAAGGTCACAATCCAAAGATACAACTTGTTGTCTGATAACAATATTTAAAACCTGGAACATCATTCAAATGGTAACAATGATATACAAAAGATATTTTCTGGACAAACCTGTTGTTTAATGTAGTGGAATCACACCTATATTGTAAAGGTTAAAGTTAATGTGGATGTTTGTTAATTCTTTAAGCATAAACGGCTAAGCAGTTTTTTTTTTATTGCTGCTTTTTATATGGCATTTCCGTCAGGAAGCAGGTGAAACCTGTAGCCGAAGGTAGTAATAATAAAACAAAATGTAAAATATTACAGGCAGCATGGAACGGTGGGCTCATAGTTCTTATGCAAACCAGTGCCGAGTCTCCAAAGATATTTTCTTTGCTACATCGGATTTTTGCTGGAGAGTCACTGGAATGTCTGAGAGAGAGTGTTCGTCAACAGGGAGTTAGCAATGATGATTTTCAGGTGGGCTTTCTTGAAGAATTAAGTTTTTCATTAGTACATATTTTTCATGTCTCATAAAATATGATATTTTGAAATTCTACGTGCATGTACATGCATGTAGAATTTTCTTATTGTTTTATAGATTGCTTTAAATTATTGACTATCTATTTTAATACCTAAAATTTATTTGCCCATTGGCCCTGATAGTGAAATAGAACAGATAACTTTACCACATCCTTGTAGTAAAAAAAAAAACTTATCTATTTACTATTTTGTGGTTGGCAATTGTCAAATATTTTTGTGTGGTTTTCAGGCATTTTTGGTTTACGCTGGTGGTATTTTTGCTAACAGCGGGAACTACAAAGGTTTTGGTGATACGAAGTTCATTCCGAATTTACCCAAAGAATCTTTCGAGCTTATTGTGAAGGCTTCTAAAGCTTTCGATGATGACACTCAGCACATGATGAAGCTTTGGCAACAAACTATGAACTTTATATATAGCACTGCCCCAAGGCTTACACGTCTTGGATTAGCTGATAAGGTCAGTACTGAAGGTCTTACCCAATTCCAAATGTTTGTTTGTCATCTAATTTGTTCAGCTGCAAATGCATTCTTTGATTTTTTATTTTGCCAAGATTTTTTTTTAACATACTGTGGATTGAATTAAGCCTACTAAAGATGTATTGCAAACTGAAACTTCAAATGGAGCTTGTATGTTTTTTAGGGTGTAACCACATACTTTTCTAGCAATGTGACGGAAGAAGATTCCAACTTAGTGAATGAGTGGATGAAAACAAAGCTAATTGAAGCATACATTTGCCGCACATTCAAAACAACTGCCGAGGATGGTTGTAAGTATAGATCAAAATAATTAATGAACCATTCCTACTAATTTTGAGACTTGATTACATGAGATTACAGTGGTTTTAATTAGAGATTATAATGAGAGTTTTTATGAGTGTCAGATTGTGACATGTGTGTCGGTAGATAATGTAGACTTGATAATGTGGTACTTGCTTTGGTTTTTATTTGAAGCAGAGAGCTAGCTGCGAATGTCATTAATAATATTATATTGACTGAATGCATGGTTATTAATGCGAAATTTTGTTACAATTAGAATAAAACAACTGAAGCTATTGAGATGTAATTTTGTATGAAGAATGGAGATTCTTTTTTTTTGCATTTGTAAAATAGAGTCAGCTCACCTACACCTACTGTTTTTTTTTTTTTTAATTAAAACTAGAGCCTTTCACTTACTTTAGAGACTTTCAATTATTTTGTTACAGTACCATTATACACCATACACTTAGCTAGTGTGGAGAAAAGTGCCAAACCTCCGCTTACCATGGGCGTAGAGAAATACAAGGGAGCATATTTCCAAGTGACTCGTGGGGACTACTCGCCTCTGCTGAAGCGCGTCAATGACAACCTGACGATGGCGCGCGAGTATGCCGCCAACGACAATGAGAGGAATATGCTAGAACATTACGTCAAGAGCTTCAAGGAAGGAGACCTGAGCGAGCACAAGGAGGGCAGCCGATACTGGATCAAGGATAAGGGACCAATTATTGAAACGTGAGAATATATTAAAGCTTTTAAAATTTTTCTTAAACATCAAGTTACATGTTACTTTCAATTTTATCCCGCTTATTATAAGCGCCTTTAGTGCCTGTACTTTTTGAGACCATGTTTTATAATAATAACCTAAGGACATCCCTCTTTACAATAAAGTGTCGCCTTAGTGTGTTTGACGAAGCCTTTACTGCTAACTTGTAGTGCATCCTATACAAATGCGTTTCTTAACATTTTTAATCTTCCACAGATATCAAGGGTTTATCGAAACCTACCGTGACCCGAGTGGTCAGCGCGGTGAATTCGAAGGTTTCGTAGCAATGGTCAATAAAGAGATGTCGAAGAAGTTCGGTGACCTCGTCGATGGTGCCGAAAGATTCATCAAACTCCTGCCTTGGGGCAAGGATTTGGAAAAGGATACATTCCTCAGACCGGATTTCACTAGTTTGGATGTACTTACTTTCTCTGGAAGTGGCATCCCGGCTGGCATCAACATTCCTAATTGTATGTATCTTTGTGGAATTATAATTGTATGTATTTTTAATTATAAAGGATTATTTTTGTCTAAACTGGGGAAACAGCTGTATTTTTTTAAATATTTTCTGAATGCGTCTTGCAGTCATATAGTGGATGTATCTAAACTCAATAATTTTCAATAAATGAATTTTCAGATGACGAGATTCGGCAAAACGAAGGCTTTAAAAATGTGTCCCTTGGCAACGTGATCCCGGCCGCCTACAAGGAGTCCATCATTCCTTTCCTGTCCGACACCGATAAGCAACTGCTCGAGAAATACAGGGTCGCTTCTTTTGAAGTAAGCTTTACGAATTTCATATTTTTACGCATTTCAATCTTAGGTTTTATAGTAGTTATGTTTAACTTTTACATGAAACATAGACATATTTATATGAAACAACTATATACATTGTTAGGCTATATATTTATATACAAACTTCATATCTAATACATAAATATATCTAAATATTATATACTTCCACATATTTTAACATCACCAGTATAATTATCGCAACTGTTTTATGATTACCGATACTTCTATAAGATAATTTTATCATCTCTTTCAATACAGAACAGGATTTATCCTCTCAGACGTGTACCAAAGTTATCTTTCACTATCTCGAGTATCTAAATATTTGATATACTATTAGATAAAGATTCCCCGTCCTGTTTGTTAAAGCTGAAAAAATAAACAAAGAACGCTACAGTCAAAAGTCGACTTTATACAATAGCAGATAGAGCTCATATTCCTACAGCTAAATCCCGCTTTTTATAACAGGTACAAGTAGGTCTACACGAGTTGCTGGGCCACGGCAGCGGCAAACTGTTTGTGCAGAATGCTGATGGCACCTTCAACTTCAATAAGGAAGCAGTCAAGAATCCCCTTACTGGTATGATAATGATTTAATGGTATATTCTATTCTCTTTGACTAGGAAGCCCATAGGAGCGCCTATAGTTAGGTCAAAAGGCGTTACTATACTTATTTTGCCATTATACCGGCTTCCAGAGCCATGTGCTGATCCAAACATTTTTTTCGGCTTTTCGTGCTTTATTTTTAACTAGCTGTTGCCCGTGACGTCGTCCGCGTGGGCATTAGGATTAAAAATTCACCCCCTCCCCCCCGTAGTGCTAGCGTGATAATATGTAGCCTATATGTTGACCCGACCTCTTAGTTATATACACCTCCACACAATTCTAAAAACACTGCGCCTTTAAAATAAATATTCTGGAATATCAGGTAAACAGATCGAGTCGTGGTATTCACCGGGCGAGACGTACGACAGTAAGTTCACGACGCTCGGCTCAGCATTTGAGGAGTGTCGCGCTGAAGCTGTCGGCCTGTACCTGTCCTTGGTACCAGAGATTTTGAAGTAAGTACTCATTGCTGAAAATTTATATTCTGAAAGCAGGCCCCTCTTTCCCACTGGGCACTATGGGCACGTGCCCAGGGCCCCGCGTTCGAATGGGGCCCCCTAGTTCCTCCCAGATTACCAAATCGTATAATCGATACATGTATATCTAATACATACCTACTTATTTTCTCGGTCTATTTTGTTTACCTCTTAGCGAAGTTAGATGTCACTTATATTAGCCTAGTACAGAAACACGCGCATAGCGACCTCTATTTTGTATGGATAAATAAATAGTGTTTTCTTTAGGTCATAGGGGCCCCATGATCCTAATGTGCCCAGGGCCTCAAATAGTTTAAAGACGGCCCTGCCTGAAAGAGGAAATATAAAAGGGTAGTTTACACTTAATTTGAAAAAATATACTTGTTATTTGATGTCCAGAATTATTCTCTCGGAAATAAAATTCACTTTAGAGAACAATGTTTTTGTTTTAACCGTTCATCTGTTATAGAATATATTCTGTCTAAAAATCAACAGCTGTACAGGCGTACACAAAAAATACTATATCTGAAATTCCTTGATGTTTAGAATCTTCGGGTACGAGGGCAAGGAAGCGCAGGACGTGACGTACGTGAACTGGCTGAGTCTGCTGTGGAATGGCGCCGCTAAGGCCACGGAAATGTACCAGCCTTCCACCAAGACCTGGCTACAGGTATACACTGGTTTATTTAATCACTATAAAGCAAATAACCATCTGTTATTACTTTAACAAGTACTACTGGTATCAATATCTCAATTATTGCTACGAGTTTTTGACAAACTAAATGAAATGCATGTTATTGCGCAGGCGCACGCCCGAGCTCGCTTCGTGCTGATGCGTCTGTTAGAGTTGGAGGGCGAGGGCATGCTCCGCATTGAGGAAATAGAATCCGGCAAGAACTTGCTGCTCACACTACAGCGAGAACACCTCGCTACCAGGGGCAAGAAGATCATAGGTATGTTCGTAGGTTTTAACTGGGATAGGAAAGGGATATACCTACCGTTATCTTAGCACTAGAAAATTAGCAAAATTATGTCTAATTTGTGGGTTTTCAGTATTTTATACTACATTACATTATAATATGACTTTATTGTCGCGTGATTCTCAAAGCATATAACAATTTTTATTTGAAAATATTTCGGTAACTTGTTATGTCCATGGACCTGTAGAGATAAGACTATAAGATTTTTGCTCTAAACATATTAGTTTAACCTGTGTAATTAAACTATGCACTAAAGCGAACCCAGAAGACGCTCAACATGATTCAGACCTAGTTATTATAAGATGTATTTGTTATTTACATGTAGTATTTATCTATTGTATCGTTCCCAGGCGATTTCCTAGTCCAGCTCCAAACGATAAAGGCGACGGGTGACGTAGTAGCGGGAGAGAAGTTATTCGACAAATACAGCCGACTGGACGAGCCGTGGAGCCGTTGGCGCGACATCGTCATGATGCACAAACAGCCTCGCAACATCTTTGTACAGCCTAACACCTTCCTTATCAATAGCAACAAAGGTACAGAATTACAGAGAGTTGTAAGAGTGTTTTAATCATGTTCCCAATAGAATAGTAGCAGCATGACATAGCCAGGGGGGACAGCATGGCCTGGGTAATTCATTCTAAATAAAATAAACAATTAAATCTTTATACTCCAGTATTGTCCTTGGAAATATATTGATTCGCTGCAACTTATACTATGCATATCAACATTATATACGTATGATTTATTAATATTTCGTAGATATATTTAGGTAGTCCGGTCGTGTCGGATCGCTGTCTCATTGGACTATGAGAGTGAGGGAATAGACAGTGCACCTGTATATGCGCAAATGCTTGTGCACTATAATAAGTCCTGCGCCACTGATATCCTTGACGCCAACAACATTTGGGTAGCCTCTAGGTTGACATAAATTGTATTTACTAATATTCCTGCCTTTCCAGGGGAAGAAATTGATCTGAAGCGCTACCCAGCGACGGCCGAAGGCATGATCGCGTCTTGGGTGGAACGCTTCCCCAACACAGACATCGACGAGATCCTCGAACAGCTGGCAGAGAAGGACAGCATGTACTTCCACGACCTCAAAGCCATCGCCTCCGCATAATTATAACAAATAATCACTAACACTATTGTACTTGTACTGGTATTACTTTTAAATATCAATCCAATATCATAATATACTACCAAGTTATGTATCTATCTGCTGTTTTATTGAGCTCATCTATATTTGATTCCTGAATAACGAAAAATAGGTAATTAAACAAGTGTGACCCCTTGACAGGGTGATAGTGTAAAATAACAAAACACATATTTTAACTATATAATTTATTCACATTCAATACAAAACGTGTGTGATAGTAAATTTAATATCAATCGTAAGAATCACAGTTCCAATGTCACCGAGGTAACTATGACTTAAAGAGATATATTAAAAATCACCACACACCAATAAATAATTTTCAATTCTAGTAAAAATTAATCAATATATTCGAAATTACGAAGATGAACGGATTTGCATAAAATTATTGCTTTTTAACACCACTGTAATCTAACTAGCCGCTCCGTAACTCGTATAGCAAAATAAAAGAATAAGAAACGATTAGCGCTACAACGCGACGTCGTATACAATGCTAGATGAGTGGAACGAAACACCAGCAGCTTACAATCATAAATGTATTTAAAACTGAAAACGCTATTGCTAAAAATATACACGTTTTGTGTGAGTCTATAACACGTCCGGTCTATAAATATTTATCCCTAATGAAATCGTCTAAGCACCATTCTATTCGATTACTGTTACGTCGTGACTTAGCATTCAATACTATAATGATTACGATAAATATTTAAACTTAAATTGACTTAGGGTCACATAAAAAAATGTAAATTGATAGTAACTAAGAAAAATTATAGTTAATAATGTTGAGTAAAACGTATTTGTGCAAACACACTCTAAAAATTTGTGTCATTTTATATCTTTCAATAAAATGGACTATATCAAATCCAGTCACTTATGTTTTATAAAGGCACATAAGAATCAATTTACAATAAACACTTAACAAAAGTCCACTCTTTGCAAAATATATTATGTATTACACTTCAATGGTAAATAGTAGTTAACAGTAACAAAATCTGATCAGCTTGCTCAGCTGTGTCAAACGCGCAGTTAGTCACTGCGCTTTGGAGAAAGCCAACAAAGTACATACAAAACAATATTTTATATATCTGCTGCAATTTGATGAATCTGTGTGATACTAGCTACAACCTATTTAAAATTACTTTGATTTGATAATCCGAATATTCGGAAATGTTCAAGTAACTTTTAACTCTAATTTTGCAAGAACTTTAGGATATCTTCAATTTAGTGAGAGATTCATTGTAATAGTATTACCTAAATTTGCCACTAAAGACAGTCTTCTGTCGGTGATGAGATTCTTTTAATTTACATGAAATCTAAAAACACGTGAGTATATGCTAAGTTTGGCAAGAGTATCGATATAGCCTCGATTAGATCAACACTAATTAAAGACTCTAATGACGTTGTAAATAAGTGATAACAACAAAACAATGAAAGCATCAAGTTCCGTCAGAGACTACACCTACAGTGTCTGCGCAATAAGTTCGCAAGTTAATTGTCAAAAAATGCTTATATAAATCACAAAATCAAGTTATATCCTGCACAATCAATAATTCCTCTCAGTCAACTTTCTCAGAGCATTCTGCACTGTCGCCTTCGCGGTCGCCTTTCGGTGAGATATTGGATCTGAAACATGACACTTACGTTACGTGCCTGCTGAACACACCTCGCGGACGCTTACAGCTTCTCATATTGCTCCGCGATGTGTCAATAGTATGATAATAGTGCATATTATTTCAAATATTAATTCTACAGTCAAATGATTCTGAACGTTAAAATGATTTTTGATAGCTGTTGTGATTCTGTTTTTTGAATTTTCTGTGAGCAATAATATTTTGGACTAATTAAAAGTGAATATTAGAACTAGTATCTACATTTGGAGGCACTCTTATATTTTACATATTTCACAAAACTTCCTTGTTTGCTTATGTATAGGAGGTAAAACTTTTTTTAAGCATTAGTGCTGTAAACTTTAATCGAAAGCGTGAAGCGTGCACAGAATAAAATCGTATTATCTTTCACTTTGGGAAAGTTATTAAAATTATTTACGTGACATGTAAGTACAAAATTATACACACCTTGGCAGTGTTTCCTTCTCAGCGTCAGGTTTCCTAGTCACGCTGATTGATATCTTTTTTCTTTGCCTTATTTTTTCCAATATGTTTTCGGGGCTCGGTTCTTTTTCGCTCTCTTTCAGGATAATGGCAGAGTTGCGAGTAGTTCTTTTGGGTCTATAGGTGGCATAGTTACCCGGTGAATACATTGATATGGTTCTGTTGTATTTGTGCGGATCTCTCAACGAGTGAACGAGACTATTATCTTCAGTTCCATCGGAGCTGTCCAGAAGCGATTTGGTTCTCGAGTACCTGCTCGTGCCGTACGAGGACGGTTGGTCGTAGTCTAGGTAACTTCGGCTCCCCGGATATTTTCTAAAGTCGTTGCGATCGAGAGATCTATAGGTATCAATTTTATCATTCAGTCCATAGTTTTCAAACCTTAAGTTACTCGTAGTATTAACAGGCAGATCGGTTAAAAGAGATCTATAGCGTTCCGTGGACGGCGACAAGTCAGAGGAGACGGAGAGCCCCGGGGACAGGGGAGACACGTCGTAGCTAGTGTCAGTGGGCTGCGAGTGTATCCTGGCGACCGGGTCATACTCGGCCGCTCCAGGGCCAACTAAACTACTCTTTCGTCGTTGCTTTTTTTCGTTGAATCTAGAATAAAAGCTTTTCCTACGTATTCTATCGACAATGTCTTCCTTCTCGGGCGTGGTGGAATCGTGACTTCGCAGATTAACTGTGGTGTTCTCGGAAGGTGAGAGGGGATTTCTGTCTGAAAATTTATTATCAGCACTTATGTCAGACTTTAACTCGGAGTTAGAAATAGTTGACCTACTTCTCGACCGACTGCGGCTCTGCGCTTCATTATTATCGATATGTACGCTACTATCTATTAGTGTGGGATTCTTATCTGGGATATCTTTCTTTTCTGGAATATCTTTCTTTTCAGTCTCACCATCAACAGAGGAAATATTCATAATTTGAGGTTCTATCACAGGATTAGTAGGAACTATTTTCTTAACTCTTGGCAATCTAGAGAAATCTAATTTTAAACTGTTTCTAATGTTCTTTGATTCATTTTCTTTTTTGGACGCAGACGGATCGTCGTTATCAACAGACAATGTGGACACGCTGTCGCTAGAAGTTCTGTCGTATTTATTTTTGCGTCCTAGACCATTTAGGAGCAGCGATGTCGGTCTACGAGGTTTATCTTTGTCAAGACTGTCCACACTGGGTTCAATATAAGATTCAGTTTTAAATTTAGATTCAGTACCGTCTTTTTGTTCTGTACCACTTTCGCATTGTGATTTTTCAACAATTGGTTTTGATCTTTCCTTGGGTTCAAATTTTTTAAAGAGTCCTAATACTTTTGAAACGGTGGTTTTGTTTTGAGGTGCGTTTTGTGTTTCTAGAGCGGCGACATCAGTCAATGTAACAGCTCTTCTAATGAGATTCGATTCGGTTGTAGGCTCAACGTTGACAGGCACTGATTGCTCGCGTTGCAATCTGCTTAACTTAGAACTATCTTTTTTCGGTTCATTTCTTAAACTACTATTTTCAGCTCCCTTCTCTGGGGAGCTAGATTTATTAGATGCAAATTTTTCTAATTTATGACCTATTGATTGCAAAACAGATTTCTTTTTTGTCACAGTTGTTGACTTCGGACCATCGTCATCGGTGACCTTTTCTTTAACTTTTTTAGTAACTTTTTTCTTTTCAGTAGTAGTTTTAGCGTCACTAGTTTCAGAGCTGTTTCCTAAATCAGTCTTAGATTTCGATGAAACTTTCCTAATGATCTTTTTCTTTACCGTTCCTTTCTTTTCGGTTTGATCTGTTTCGCTGGCTTTTGTGATCGTCTCATCTTTTTTCGAGGACTGATCCACTGCCGTGTGTTTAGTGTCTCCGTTAGACATAACTTTCACATCTGCCGATGGTCCTCCATTCACAACTGGGATACAGTTTTCTGTTTTAACCTCCATTGTATCCGATTTATCATTGTCTCTGGTTTTGATTACACTGTACTTTTTCAAAGATAAAGTAGCGTCATTTGTTTTTACATCTGTTTCTGATTTAGAATCGGCACTGTGTACTGACTCCAACTTGGTATTTTGTACAGAGTCGGACTTTGTCACTTCAGGCTTTTTCTTAGGCAAAGTAATACTGAAACTTACTTCTATGTCAGATTTAATTTCGGGATTCATCACCGTTTTAGACGAAGAATCTTTAGTGTCGTCCACTTTAACACTACGACTGATATAAACTTTCTCCGGTGATGGACTGCTTGCAGGATAGCTTTTGGGCCTAATTAGTTTTGACTCCCTCGGTAAAGACCTCTCTTTACTATCGTAATCTCTACTAAACGAACTTTCGGGCAGCACGTTTTCACTGGGCTCATCTATTGAATCTAAAGTTTTAACAGGATAGCTTTTGGGTCGGATCAATCTGGAATCTTTGTTAGAAGCGTTTTCGTCACTAGTTATTTTTAGTCTCGAGTTTTCTAAATTAGTGTAACGTTTGGAGTTCGACGTCGATGCGGACAAGTCCACTGCGGTTTCTTTGATGTTATCGAGGATCGGGAAAAATGGAGTGTTCGACCTACTACGTTCCTTGCCCGCGACTAATGAGTTAAGTCCAATGGGTGAAAGACATTTCTTAGGAGTAGTAATGTCATCCCTGAACGCAAGCGGAGCGTCAGCTATGTCGGTGGGACTCTTTGCGGCCGCCGCCTCTTGCGATTTGTTTTTCTTTTCTCTGATCTCTCGCAATATTTTCTGGGTTTCTAGCTCTCTTTCTTTTCGCTGACGCTCGTAAAGGTTTTCATCTGGCGGAGAATCGAAGAAGTCGGAACGAAGGAACCTCGAGACCCGGCGGCGCGGTTGGTCACCGCTGCCCGCGCGCAGAGAGTGGCGGCGCAGCCCCAGGCCCGCCGCGCTCGACGCCGCGCTGCCGAGCGAAGACGCATAGCTCGGCTCTGACGTGCCGCTGCCGCCGTCCGACCCGTACGACTCGTCCAGTGATAGCGCCCGCTCCGGGGTCAAGTATTTGCTTAACAGGGGCCGGTCCCGCGGCCGCGATGTCGGTGGCTCCCGAACTAAAGGAACAGGTGAGTGACACTCAACGTCGACTGCGGCGAGCAGTGGAGTTACCTCCCGCGAGCTGGAGCGGCGTCGCGGCCGCGGTAATGTTGAATATTGAGGTGCGGTTGCATCGATCGGGCTCTCCGCCTTCAATTCCGTGCGAGTGTCTGGCGCAGCTGATGTGGCAGGCTCGACGGGCGTGGCGGGTTCGGCGGAATCAGCGGGCGCGGCCGGTTCGGCGGGAGCAACCGGTTCGGCGAGAGCGGCCGGTTCGGCGGAGGCAACCGGTTCGGCGAGAGCGGCCGGTTTGGCAGGAGCGGCCGGTTCGGCGGGAGTGGTCGGTTCGGAGGAAGCGGGCGGCGCGGCGGGGTCTACGGGCGGGCGCGGCTGGTGCAGCGAGAGCGTGCGGCGCAGGCGGCGGGCGGCGGCGGGCGGCAGATGCGCGAGCAGCTGGCGCTGCAGGCGGCGCGAGAGCGCGGGCGTGAGGCCCGACAGCGCCCGCATCTCGCGCTCCGAGAACTGTATGGAGCTCAGGTCCAAGTCCGACAGGTCGAGTCCGCTTTCGACGTTCGATTCCGAATTTTGCTGGCCGGTACGGTGCTTACCGGTTTTCTTATTACTACCTGAAATTTAATCGAAAAACACACGTTTCGATCATGCAGAACGCTCGCTGTCATGGAGTATGTACAGTGCCGATATTGTAAATCTGATTTGCATCCGCTCGTCGATCGAATACAAAGGGAAATACGAGCGGAACCTCCTTGGAATGTTTACATTGAGAATCTGATATAATGAAATTGACGGGGCCCTTCGTGCCCCGGTGAATCCACGAATGATGCAAACATCGATGCGATCAGTTAAGAGTTAATACATATCTACAAATACTAAATACTGACTAATCAAATTAGGTCAAACGTTAAGCTTTAAGAATGCGAAAACAAATCACAAAAGAATGCATTAAAATGTTGCTTCTGTGGGGATAGTAATCGTTCAAATGCGTACTAAATTATGGCTTCAGCGATATATTTCACAAAGTAGAGGCATCTCTATCTGATAAACAGCCGCGGCGCACGGTGCGGAACACAAAAACACATAAATGAAGAAATAAATATAGTTTAGTACCTATTCTTGTGTGGCGTTTGTGGCAGATTTGTGGTTGGCGCTGGTGCCGCTGTGAAGTGAAGATTTGGTCGGAGCATGCAGTGTAACGCGCAACCCAACTGCAACCACACCAACACAAGCTCACTACCGCTCCTGTCGCCCGCCCCTCTGTGGCCCTCCGCGAGTGCTACCACATCCACTATCTACTCGTCTATGCCGTCAACACTTCTCA
Source organism: Heliothis peltigera (assembly GCA_958496145.1). Taxonomy (NCBI): domain Eukaryota; kingdom Metazoa; phylum Arthropoda; class Insecta; order Lepidoptera; family Noctuidae; genus Heliothis; species Heliothis peltigera. Next base: position 8,878,486 of record OY292325.1, read on the forward strand.
AACAAATTAACTGTCAGGCTTTCTAATTTTATTTCTTAAATTTAACTGTCACTGAAATTGTCGGTAGCTTCAAAATTGAAATGAAGAAGAAAAATAATTAATCTACTTTATAAAAAATAGTACTGCATTCGCACAGGAGATGCGACACGTGAAATGTTCTGTTCGTACATTTCATGCAATGCTACTGAGATAACTGAATTTATGATAATCGAGAGCAACGCAACATTTTCCTGCTAGTGTTAGCGGGTAGGAGAAAGTCAACACCTGCACAAAGAATGCAATTTGAATACAATAAATACACTACAATGCAAAAAAAGGTTAAATTTATTAATTAAAAACAACGTTAATGAACTCTAAATAACACAAGATATGATAGACTATTAGAGTTTATTCAGCTCATATGTTTATTTATCGATAGTCTATCATATAACATTAATGTTAATTGAAAAAGAAAAAAAAAACGTGGACGGTGGAAAACGTCGCGAATATCGGAGGCATTGGTTACTGTAGTTTGTTGGTGGCGTATACCGGAGGCGCTGTATGATATGGTTTGAGAGTTAATTTATTTGTTTTAGTTAAGCTAGCTTTGTTGTGAGTGTCGGTGACCGTGCGAGGCGGCGCTAACTACTTGCGAGTTGCAGTGCGGACGTGACGCGACGACCTTATTGCGAAGGGAACCAAGTCACATTTCTCAACATCAATTTAAACAATAACCGTATTAATAATTTTTAATACAATTTTAAACTGAGACATAGTGCTTTTTTGTCGATGCCAAAGTAAAAAATCATTTTATATTCATATTAAGAAACATCAAACACCTTACCCCCTTTGGTAGTATAACAGCACTATGGTATCATAATTATTTTGGGTACGAAGTTGCAAATTGTTCCTCGAATCCTAACACGAACAAACACCTTCTAACTGAATGAAGCGTATGAGGCTTCCAGTAACAAGGTATGCTGCAGAATTCTCAGATACTATAATATTGGAAATTGATGTTGACAAATGCGATTCGTTCCTTAGATTTTCTAGCATGCCATGGGCACAGAATACCCATGCTATGAAAAAAAATCCCTTCACAATGAGGAGTATCGAATGAACTGTCATGCTGCTATGCCAAACATACTGTGAAAATTACATAACATCAAGTGATTTTACAAATAATTTGGAATAATTCGAATACAGGTCTAAGTGCAATAAAAATTTAATATTTGTGTTTTTTCTAGTGCAACATAATTCTATTTAGTGGATAAAAATTGTGATCGTTTAGATATTTAATGAATTAAAATTTAGAATTTACATTTTATACATCACATTTAGGTTTTTCTACAATAATTTCAAACGCTACAAAGATTTAAAAATTTAAAGAAATTTTATACTTAATTTAGCAGAAAAAAATATTTTTGTACGTACGTTAGCAAAAATTAAAAAAAAAAATACGAATTATGCAAAACAAAGCGAACGCTTTAATGAAATTGTCTATTAAAAAAAAAACTGTGTATGTTCGTTTTGTAGACCAACAAAGTGTGGTAGGTGTGCAAGCCTCAGGCGTGCGAGATACCGGCAACGTTTTCCCCGTGCGCGGGTGCAAGCGGCAGCCAAGCGGACTCACCTCGCGGGACGTGCTGGCGCGGCTTGAACATCGACTCGAAGTCCGGCATGTCGCGCGAGCCCCAGCCTTCGCGTCTGTGCCACACATCAAATATTATTATCATGATAATAAAATACATATGAGTTTTCATACATTTCTTGTGTATCTAATGGACTTTTCTATAGATTTTTTATCAAATAATATGTTTCGAGTGTTTCTTGTGATTTAATTTTCCTTTGGCAAAAGAAATGATGGCCACCTATATATGGTGTAACGGAAAGGGGGTAAACATCCAAAGGGAGGTCAATGTACTCGTAAAACTGAACAACACTCAACATAAAAAAAAAAACTAAATTCGATAAAAAATATTGCGTTTCTCCATATAATATTTAGGCGTCAAGTTCAAACTTTCTATGAAATGTCCAATTTTTATTATAGAATTTCGTATTTTTTTCCACCTTTCTGTTACACCCTGTATATTACTTTGCTAACAGGCTACATCCAAAGTTCTAAATAGTTGAAAACACTTATAAAGTCATGGTCAAGACAGCTAGAGAATACAACCCCTTTAAAACGAGTATGATGCATTTTGAATTATTGACGATGATAACGAGAAAAGTGGTATCCCCTGATACCATTGATGTATATACTGTTTGTGTATAAGTTGTATATTAACTTACGTCTCGGAAACACTTCGTTTACTTTCCACATATCTATGAGTGCTGCGTGTAATGAAAATAAAACGTGTTACATTGTACCCAGAATGAAATTCATTATAAAATTATAATCATGATCGTGTTACAGTGTTGTGTAGTTATTATTAAAATGAAAGTATACTCACAATAGATTTCTCCGTGGTAAGTGGGGGCTGCATGCATAAAATTAACATTATTTTAGTCGGAATATCACGATAGAAGATCATGCGATAATCCATTTGTATTCATTAAAATATTGATTATAATTGTCTAATGGTTGCGTTACTCATGATTGTTAATTGATTAAATTATGTATTGTTATAATCAAACTTGAATGAATAGAAATGTCTGCAATTTAAAAAAATATAACTCGATTCGAATCTTATGATAAAACCACTAGGGCCTTACTACAAAAAAAATAGACAGACGTTAGACGCGTATTTCAAGGAAAAATTTAATACGAAACAATTTTAAACACGTGTCAAACGTCTGTCTAACTTTTTTGTAATAAGCCCTTTAGTTTTTAACTACAGTAAAAGTCGAATATATCGCTTAAAAAAAACGGAAAGCTGATAAAGCTGCCCATGAATGAAAAAGATTATTATATTAATTAATCGGCGTAATTGAAATCCATCCTGCTATATCAGGTTTTGCCTCTTAGTTTTTAATTAATTGACTTGTTATATCTATTTTTATTATTTAATTTTATTTTATGTATGTTGCACATCTAATGGCGTATTACCTGTTGAAGAACGGCGATTGTAAGTTGTTGAATAACGAGTGCTGGCTAAAGCCGGGCCCTTCCTCGCCGTTCAGGCGGTTCGTTAGTGCACGCACCTGAAACATTAAACGAATACACTGATGTATGAGTAAGGGCTAATTAAAACCAGATAAATTCAAAAATGTAACATAATTTGTATGAAATTATCTACCAGATAAACTATCTGGAAGTTTTCAACGACCTGTGAAACTGGCCCTTCGTCTTCTACATTTTGCTTAGAGTACTATATAGTAGCTATATAGTATCGTATATATTTGGCATTTTTTTCACGAAATTTTCAACATTTAAATTTTCGATTCCATACGAAAAGTAAAAAGCACACTGTGGCAGAAAAAACATTAAACCTTTTGTTTTAATTTCACCTTTGATTGCTCTAGACATATTTCGAAAATGGATTATTGTTATGAGGCTTGGTACTGAATACTTGTTGATGCATAAAATGCAAAGTAGTATCCCATACCACCAAATGCTAACATTTATACCAAAGTACAACATACCCGATGCAACAGCGTGGAGAAGAGGTTCTCAGCAGTGAGGAGGTGGAAGCCCTCGTCCTCCTCGTCCTCCTCGCCCGAGCTGACGGACTCGGCGCGGGCGGCGCGCGACGGCCGCAGCCGGTGCATGTGAGCGTCTTCCTCTTCTTCTGATTCGCCGCCGCTCACCAGGCTGCTGAGGGAAAGAGTAAAATCAGTATTGAGCGCGAGTCTTTTGTTTTATTGGCATTTAGTTAGATGCCGGGCGTGGCGTGTGGTACCTGATGCGGCGCGGCTTGCCGGCGCGGAGGTGCGCGCGCGGCGTGTGCGCGTGCGGCGCGTGCGGCGCCTCGGGCTCCAGCGAGCGCTGGCGCGGCGTCACGTAGCCCTTGCCCTCCACCGCGATGGGGATGATGAACTCGCGCGCTGACTTCTTGATGGGCTCGCCGGGACTGCTGCACGCTTCGCTTGCGCTACCGGATTCCGTTGATGCCAGCCGTCTGCGAGGCACCAAAAATGTCATGAAGTCATATTTTACTTTAATAAATCCATGGAAATTAATAACGACAGCAAAAGCTGTCGGACGGATCGGACGTGGAAAATAAAGTTTTAATACTTAATTGTAACTTCTTTCTTCTGACACTACATAAGTACCTGAGCGGCGTGAATCCTCTAGGCGCGGGCGTGGGTACAGGCTTGGGGGCGGGCTGCACTTGCGGCGGGGGCTGCGCGGGCAGCGGGGGCGGCGGGGACGAGGGGGACTCGTCCGCCGCCACCGTGATAGGGATGATACGCTCCACTGATACGCCCCGACCGCTGTATTGTAAAATGTATAATGTAGGTAAATGATCGATGGCAAATGTATGCGTTTCTTGCAACTTGTTTGCAGACTGTAGTTAGACCTTAGCATTTCGTGATGGAATGTCGAAAGGCAACGCGTCTAAACATAAAACTTACCTGTTAGGCTGGCGATGATCCTCAACCCGGTGCTGCGCCTCGGTGCGGAAGACGCGTGGCTGATGCGGAGGTGCAGACTGCGCATGCGCAGGCGGCGTGCCAGGTGGGGACACCAGCGACGCCACGCCCGCTGACGACGAGCGGCCGTACGGCATGGGCGGCTTGCCTACGATTACCATAGATTGCTATTGTACAATTGGCCAATGAAAATGTGGTCTTCTACGCTACGGGTCAGATACATTTGAATGTCAAGAAAGAAACAATATGGTATATTTACCTTTGCACTCTGTTCGGAACGATTCGAATCGTGCACATGAAAGTATGACAGTTTCCTAACATGGAAACATTTTGAAACAATTTCATTTGACCCATAATAACTAATAGCCATATTTAAGAAGGTAAACATTACACAACAAAAAACCATAACTGTGATATAATTAAAAGAAGGTACGAAAATAAAATATAATAAAATGTTACCTGTTCGTATAGCAGACGATATGATATCACGCGCGGCTCGGCGGCGATTTTCTTCCCCGGCTTTCTCCTCAACCAACTTCGCCATAGAGTTCTGTAGACTCCTACGAGTTATATCCAACATTAGTCATATTATTACAAATAGCTTGGCAGGGACATCGCAACTGCGTTCATCACAATTTATGAGAAAACAGCATCCGTCATTGTCAGATAGTAACGTGTTCTTACGTAGGTATGGAATGTGGGTGACGATTAATATCAATAACATCCGCTGTGATTGTAAACTCTATTCTTTTGATAGCATTTCTAAAAAACAACACTTAATAGATTCTAAAATATCATACTGCAATCAGCATCTAATATTTTTCATGTGATAACGACAAGCTTCATTCAGTTGCAACTGAAAGACTATCTTCCAGTTGTTATTATTTCCCAAATGAATGGAATTAATGCAATATTCGAACAAATGTTTAAAAATTTATAAAAACAAGTGCAAAACCAGAAATCTTCATTGAAGAACATATTATTATTATGTATACAAAATTATTTGAAATTTCAAAAAGATATCGACACAAATAAACAAACCTTCTAGCATCCTGCAGCAGAACAGCTGGATCAACGGACGTGGAACTGTGCGAGGGCTCGCTCTCCGTTTTCTTGACGCCACTGCGTAAGTTCGACTCGCGTTCAGCCTCAGTGTGGCTCTGGCAAAAGTACATACACGACGTATAGTAAATAGCTTTACGTAATTTCGCCATATTTTTATAAAATATCGATTTCGATAATATATTGTTTAGTATTGTCGTTCGTTTATTTCGTTATCGTTGTACACGACTGCCCCAGTCGGCGAGCCCCATATGAAATGGGCTAATCCTGCCAAAACACTTGACTCGTAGGTGCACGCTCAACATTTTAGTGCTGACGACGCAAGCGCATGCGCTATGGTAAATATAAATGCGTTACTAAGTTCGCGCGGCACGTGAGAGGAGAATAATGGCTTGCCTATATTTTATGAAAGACAGAATATATTGCACTGTGTCTGTATACATTTAACTGCAATACGGGTTGCATCACCAACAATAAGCTTTTTGAGAAAATTATGTTTTTAAATAACTTTTTACCACTGTTATTTCTTCACCACCCAAAGGTAGACTGGTAGAGAACGCCATTGTACAGACGCCAGCACATCAGGCTACTTGAAACTGTCAAATTTTGCAATCAACTTTGAACAATATGCCTCAGCGATAAAGTTGAAAATCTTTTAAGGAAATTTGACAGGTTGTAGTAGCTTGATGTGCTGGCGTCTGTACATTGAGTACAAGAAGTAATAAATAAATAATATTATGTTTTAATTTTCTATAGTCAAAATACTGAAAGATGATGCGATCCAGTTGTTTCAACCAGAAAAAAATAGACTTTAATATCTATAGAATATCTATAATATTATAATATGGAATATCCATGATTTTATTTCCATCTCATTTGGTTCTTTGTATTATGTAAATGGACTAACAGTGCATATGCTTCAAATTATATATTCAAAACAATAAAAGGTGAGTCATTCATACTGTGAACTCTTCGGTGCCAATTTCCTGTTATGAATCAATTAATGAGTTATGTTATTCTTTTATTAGCTTACCTGTGATTATAATACATGCAAAAATAGAACGGAGCTAAAAATAAAAAACTATAGTCACAGGTGGTGAATCATTGCAGTCTAAGCCCTAGGTAGTTGCCACATATTTTTGACTTTGGTATAATTCGCTTAGTAATAAGCTCGTGGGTTAGATGATTATTAAATTTTAACTAAATGTATATTCTAACAGTAGCGTTTATGCTATTAAAGTCACTAGTAAGTGCTTTGTACCCGTAATTTTGTGAATCAAAATCCTACTTTCCCACTATTTTAATCTTATAAAGGTGCAACTTTGTAAGGATGTATGAGTACTGAGCTACTCTTGGATACTAATGGATGGATATTGGTGAATCCTGGTAGTAATAAAGTTCTGCATCAGAATAACACATGGGTTAATCTTATTTGCGGAAAGTATGTATTTGTATGGGGGAAAAGGTGGCGGAAATTTCACTTGAATAATGTCATACAAGTTGGATAACACTTATTGTCTACAATAAAGTAATACCATCGAAAATCCTATTGCAAGAAAGTAGTAAGACTATATGTACATAATAATTGTGTATTGATACGTTTCCTTGCAAGCCGCTCACAAGAGATGATAAAATGAAAATAAATTATTTTATTACCTGTGAAGGCTCAATGCCAATTTGTTGCAGCCGTACTGTGCCGTTGTCAGGAGTCTTGGCCTGCAACTCACGGTCTTCACTTTGCGCTTTAGGTTTGGCGATCTTTGATACGACTGTGTACAAACAAATATAACCATTATTATTATGTTCTTAAGGTTCATTTTATATTCAACATAGTACAGTTTGTAAAAAAAATGTTTTTTATACCTGATTTAGATATGTTGCGTTTGATTTCAGGTGCTGTTGTAAGAGAAGCTCTCCTCTCGAACTGATCCTTGAAACTGCCGACATTGCCGCCTGAGAACATGAAGCACACTTATATGCATTTGATGAATTTTAAACTGGAATTTTAAATTTTACTTGTTAATACTTCCTGAAAGGTGCGTCAACAGTTTTTAAGGACGTCGTATTAGAGAATGGAATATTCTTTATTTTACACCATCAGGACAAAACAAAAGAGGACGATAGAAACATATATGATGAGTACAAAAGGCGGTCTTATGGCTAAAAAGCAATCTCTTCCAAACAACTTTTGGATGGAATCGAACTCTAATAGAATTTGGAACGAATGAAAATTTATCGACATGTTTTCGCGATACCTAGCAATGAGGCACAGAAGTAGAAGAAAAGGAGTACATACTTTAAAAAATCATATTATTCATATTAATTTTAAGATACTACATGAAGTACAAAATACCTGGTATAGAAAGTTTCTTGGGCTTCTGAACTTGGTTGGCGGGCGGTTGTGTTATGGACAGTGACGTCAGCTTGTCCGCCGCCGACGCTACGCTACTCGGCTTCGTGTCTTCTTGTGGCTGCGGGCAAAAGCACACTGTAGTTGAATATTTGTCTGTATTGCTACTATTGATCAATTCACATACATTAATAAATGTAAGCTGTATTCTATATATTTCAATTTCTATCAGCAGCAAAGCATTTTGGGAACAAATATTTTCCATAATTACTATTGACCAGTCATCGATTAATCAGCCCTTTTTTATTATCCTACTGCAGAAGTGTGGTCTCTTCTCATACAGAGAAGGAATTAATGTTGATCGCTATCGCTTGCTGGACGCTTTCACACTGAGAGTCCAGGTTGCGTCAAATAGTTTTCCTTCCCAAGTTATATTTAGAAAACTTGCCCGGCCTGGAATCGAACCTACACACTCGTACTCGAGAAGCTGGTGCTTAGAAGACGACAAAATGTTAAAAGTACATCACATACCTTAACCTCTTCAACTTTTTCAGCCGGCTTTTCCTCCACTGTTTTAGTGGGGGAGGTCTTCTTTTTGATAGCGACTCGTGGCTTAGCGGGCTTCTCAACTGGTTCCTCTTCCTTAGGCGGTTCCTTCACTATGTCTTTAGTCAAGTCTCTCACCAGCTCGACTGGTGCCGGCTGGATTGTGATCGTGGCTGATGATTTTAGGTTCGGCTGTATTGACTAGAAGAGAAAAAGCTACTGAGTTGGGATATTGATAGAAAGTTACCATTCCGTTCTTTCATGATCATCATCATCACAGCCTTTTATTGTCCCACTGCTGGGCACAAGCCTCCTCTCCCACGGTTCCTTTGTATGAAGAATGAAAGTGAATCGTGATGTATCATCATTGTTATTACGTTGTAAGATGAAATGAAAATGTACGTGTCCAACATCATTCGATAATCTTAAAGACAGGCTGATTATAAGGTACCTATTAACAGGCTTCCCAAAAAGCAGGAGGTTCTCAATTTGTATGTATGTTTTTACTTGTTTATTCCAAAGACCCTAATATCTGCTCTCACCATTATAATTTGAAATGTATTATTGTTTTGTGAATTCAATTACTATCCTCTAAAATACATATAATTACCGAATCATCAGCTAGCGGTGGTTCTTCATTGGCCAGTATTTCTGGTGAACTCTCCTCAGGCAGTACCGGCGCTTGCGGCGCAATACTCGCACAACTGTTAAAAACAAAACACATTGCTATTACAAATCGATTTAAAACACGATGCTAAAGAAGACAATTGAGGTCATATGCGGATACGAACGATATAGAACCATTTCGATTACCAGCACATAAAAATAAATTAAAGCACATTAAGCTCATTTAATAATCTTTCAAATTTCCTTAATAGATTTTTAACTTTATCGCTGAAGCATTAGGTTCAAAGTTCTTTAGGAAAATTAGGCATTTTCGGGTAGCTTTATGTGCTGGCATCTGCACATTATACAAAGAGCCATTTTTGATTCTTCCCGTTTCAACGACAAGTTCTTTAGACGCATCACCTTCAATTGCTGAAGGTTTACTAAAGCAAAATGTAAACGCATGTATCCCAGATTTCCATTTTCAGCGCGTTGATAGCGGGGATATTATTAAAACCTTTAAAACTTTAAATGTAAAAAAAACTGCTGACCTGTGGGGTAACTCGGTGGACGTTGCTAGGTCTATTATTGACACTGTTGCACCCACCTTAGCATATATTTTCAATAATTGTATTGAGTCAGGTAAGTTTCCTGATCTTATGAAGAATAGCAAAATAATACCTTTATTTAAATCAGGTAGCACTTCAGACCCCACTAATTATAGACCTATCTCAGTGCTTCCTACATTTAGTAAAATTTTTGAAAAAATAATTCTTATTCAAATGCAGAGATTCTTTAATAAACATAAATTATTACACGATAAACAGTTTGGTTTCACAAGGGGTCGTTCAACAACCGATGCCGGTGTTGGACTTCTTGGTCATATCTTTGACGCATGGGAGAACTCGTGTGATGCTTTGGGTATTTTTTGTGATTTATCCAAGGCATTTGACTGCGTTTTTCATGAAACTTTGATCAGGAAACTTTACCACTACGGAATACGAAATTCTTCACTGGATCTTATTGCTTCATACCTAAGTGATAGGATTCAGAAAGTTGATGTTAACGGGAAAAGATCTCCGGGGTCTGTACTTAAAATGGGAGTTCCGCAGGGTTCAATTCTTGGCCCATTTCTATTCCTAATTTACATAAATGACTTACCTTACCTCGTAAGGGATAATCATGAGATAGTGCTGTTTGCAGATGATACTTCACTTTTATTCAAACTAAAACGCCAGCAGCTAATGACGGACAATGTAAATAGCGCGGTCTCAAAAATTCTACACTGGTTCAATGCAAATAATTTGCTCTTAAACGAGAAAAAGACTAAATGCATAAAATTTACACTTCCTAATGTTAGGCAGGTTGAAACCAGTGTATTGATGAAGGGCGAAGAGTTGCGCCCTGTGGATACCACTGTCTTTCTAGGTATCACTTTGGATGCCAAGTTACAGTGGGGCCCACACATAGAAAAGTTGTCGAAAAAGCTCAGTTCTGCAGCGTACGCGGTTCGAAAAATCCGTTACTTAACGGATGTAGATACAGCTCGTTTAGTTTACTTTAGTTATTTCCATAGTGTGATGTCATACGGTATTCTTCTGTGGGGGAATGCCGCTGATATTCAAACTGTATTTGTTCTGCAGAAGCGAGCTATTCGAGCAGTTTACAAGCTTAGCCCCAGACACTCTCTCAGAGATATGTTCAAAGAAATTAAAATTATGACTGTTCCAGGTCAGTACATTTATGAAAATATATTGTATGTACACAAAAATCCACATTTGTTTAAAAAATATAGTGATATGCATAATATTAACACAAGGAATAAACACAGATTAGTCGTTCCAGCTACCAGGCTCCAAAAGATAAATGGCTCCTTTAAGTGCCAAGGTGTACGTTTTTATAATAAAATTCCTAGCCATATTCAAGATTTGAGTCTTAATAAATTCAAACTATTTGTTAAACAGACGTTGTTAAGCAAGGCTTATTATTCAGTTAAAGACTATCTAGCAGATAAAAAGGCTTGGGAGTAAGCTGTTCCAAAAAAAAAAAAAAAAAAACTACTAATGCTACTGTTTTTCCTGATTTTATTGTACAGAATTATTGACATGTAATAATTCTATTAGTTATGACATTCTTTTTTTTTTATTATATTTATTTTGACATGTAACCCTACTGTTTAAAGTAGATGCATTTTATTTTGTGAGTGCGTGAACAATGTGGGTTTACTTTTTGTTTTTATTTACTTTTATGTTTAAGAATTTAATTATGTCTGACAGTTTGAATATTATAAGTGGCCTACCCAAATGTCTTTTCTGCTGGTATGTTCGTCGGATTGTTGAGCTCCTATGTTACTGTTGAGTTCAACGAAGACCGACAAATGCTTAACAGCTGACTGGACAGGTCCATTCAAACTTGTATGACACTTTCCTCAAAAGGTCATTTCAGACACAAGCCTACATTGCTCATCCATACTTAAGTATGTAATCTCTTTTTATGTCTGGACTCTAAAAGAGACTGTGACCCTTGAGTTTGTTTCGGCGTTTCTTCTCAAGGTAGTCAGTTAGGAAATGCCGACCTCATCTCGTTCTTTATTTTAAAAAAATGTGTTGACGTGTAAAAGTGTTGATTTCAACCTATTTGCAAAATAAATATCATTTATCATTTATCATTTATCATTTATAAAGAAATACTTGAAACCATTCAGAGCACAAAAGTATACTTGATATGTACTAGAATTGCTTATCACTATAGGAAATCAGAACAAATATAACATAGTTGCTAACGAACCTGGCCACTCTCTCCTTCTTCCTCTGCAGTCCACTAGCAGACATGGCCAGTTCCAGCTTACGCTTATTGTCCGAAGCCGACACGATGGTACGCGTCGGAGACGGCTTTATTGCGTCTTCGCCACCCTCTGTGAAGATTAAAAACATTTTTTGTTTTATAAAGGGGACTATGTTGAGTGAGAAACATTTCAATAAAACGAAAAATTGAAGTGATGCTCACAAGAAAAAAATACAATCCCTATTAGATTTCAAATTTCAAATCATTTTTTTCAAATTTCAAATCATTTATTCATTTTTTCAAAGTTCACATTAAAATACAACATTATTTCTTAGAATCTAGACATATGTGCTAACATTTATTGCTAACTAGCTTACACCCTCGGTTTCATCCGGGTCTAGGGGAACTCCCTCCCGTACCGGGATAAAATTTGGCCTATGTTTATCGAGCATAGTGTAGCTTTCCAAGAGTGAAAATGTTTTTCATATAGGTTAAGTAGTTTCGAAGCCTACTCCATGCGAACAAAACAGACAACCAAAGCTTTCCTCTTTATAGTATTATTGAAGTAGCCTATATTCTTTCTCAGGCTCTAGACTATGTGTCGACCAAAGTTTATTTAAACCCGTCCAGCCGTTTTTGCGTGAATGAGTAACAAACATACATGCATTCACACAAACATTCACATTTATAATACTTGTAACATAGATAATTTGAAATGGTATTCAGTGACTTGTTACCTGCAACCAAATCCAGGATCCTCTTCTCAGCGGAGTTACTGGGCTCAATGTGAGCCATCGACGCTGAGCTCGTGAGATCTATGCCGCTCTCCTCTGCGTCCAGTTCAGCCTGATAACATTTTATTTTATTAAAATAACCGAATAGCGACATGGACCTCTTCTTACTACCGCGAATAGTATTTAAACCATAATGAATTAGTACCTAACCACAGTTCTTTATTTGATAGTCATAATATTAGTTAATAGTATTGTGCATATTGTGTGACGTCTCAAATTGAAAGCACTTAGCTTTATATGCTTTAATGTTTGTGTGTTCTTGTGTCTTTTTATTTTTGTTTTGTTTGTAAAATTGTGAATTGTTTTGGGAATACCTATTTTTGGAACATAACTACCTATTGCATTAGGCGAAGCCTGTAATAATAGTGTAAGTTTTTGTTGAATAAATAAATAGCAAAGCATTAGGCTAATAGTTATACCTTGAATAAATCTTTTTATTTTTATCGTATAGATATAGGGACTATTATTAGCTACTGCAGCTTTAGCTAGTATTGACAGCAACAGATTATGACAGCAAGAGCTGACTGACATAAACATTTTGTTACGATTATGTTATGGCGATTATTGCTTGCGATAGTCGCGGAGACATTCTCTATGCATCTGTCTCCATGTAAACGTGTCTGTGCGTAAGTGCAGCGGTACCTGTTCGGGCAGCATGAGCGCGTGTGGCGGCGCGGGCGGCGCGAGCGAGAGCAGCAGGTCGAGGCGCACGGGCGTCTGCGCCGCCAGCGCCTCCGCCTCCTCCAGGCACGACGTCGCACACCCCTGGTTCACCCAGCTGCGGGACACTCAACGTTTCTATACACTCTTATATTTTAAAGTTTTACATTGATCACGGAATTTTAATTAAACTTACGGATTGTCACATATGTACGCGATGTCTGCACGTTTTAACGGGTCTACTGTGAGCATGTCGCGAATCAGAGGGGATGCACCTGAAACATATTTGTAGCTGTTTTAAAACCATGTAGTAAGTAAACTGTATAGAAAGGACGCAATTAAACTATGTCTCACAGCCGCACTGAAATATACACATATATAAATCGTGAAACACTTCATAAAACCTAGTCATAGTAAACATAACTTTTATAGGTTGTTATTCTGCGTGTTGTGTGCCATGTTGTAATAATAATTATTCCGTCAACAAAATCGTAAATATTATTAGGTACTCACAGTTTAAAATTAAAATTAATTCTCAGCACATATAATAATACTTACTTGACGGATTTCTAGGTTCATAATAATCGCCATTGCTAATTTGTCGGACTAGACGTTTGAAGTTGGAGCCATCGAAAGGCATAGCTCCATAGACTAGAGTATATAGAAGCACACCGAGTGACCAGCAATCCACCTGTCAAAAAAAAATATAATTTGTACAGACGCTAGCACATGAACCTACCTCAATCTATCACATTTGTTCAATAGATTTTCAACCTTATCACAATACCGGAAGGTTAATATTCGGTTGGTAAAATTTGACAGATTCGGATAGGCCTGCTGACCTGCTGGCTTCTGTACAATTTCTCTGAAGCTTGAATAATATTTAAAAAAATTGCATTAACACGAAAATCTGACCTGAAAAGAAGTCTGGCCGAGTAGGTCATTGACACGTTCAACTAACAAATCAATACAAATTAATCACATTATAACGCTCATTTTTCGTTCCAAACCCTCATTACTTAGAACAATAGAGCCATATTTCAAACCGTATTCATAGCTCAATACAATTTAAATAATAATCTCATTAAACTTACCTCCGGCCCTATGTATGGTGTTCCTTTAACAATTTCTGGGGATGCATATAGAGGTGAGCCGCAAAACGTGGACAGTAGAGATGTCTCTTTGAATACATTTGACAGACCAAAGTCGGCAATCTGAAAAGAATATAATAATCAGTCATAACGTGCTGTCTTAAGCAAAGAATTATATTTTGTAACAAATTAATGTTGATTTACTAACCTTAGCACTACCTGTATCATCTAATAAAACATTTTCCAATTTTAAATCTCTATGGCAGATTTTATGTATATGGCAATAATAAACAGCAGTTGCGATCTGTCTGAATAATCTGAAAGACACAAATATTCACAATAATAGTAAAAATATTTATGTTAAAATTAATATGAAACCCAATTATTAAGCAACTGTATCCACCGACCTTCTAGCTTCGTCCTCTTGTAATACTTTTTTCTGACTAAGATAATCGTACAGTTCTCCGCCCGAGCAGTACTCCATAACTAGGATCATCTTTTCACTGTTTTCGAATACTGAAAGACATGAAACATATTTGAAAGAAAACTGCTAGTACAATTTCCTCAATAAATTCAAGGAACAAAATTGACGTCATAATTCAATTGGTTTGAAGAGTCCTCAGCAATAGTAACATTAGTATAATCGTTCCGTCGCATGCCATGTTGTTTTGAACGAACTAAGACGAACGACGCCTATGAAATGTAACGACAAAAGGGCCAATACGAGATGATTTGGCACCGATTGATATTGTACTTTATAGTCTTTGTCTTGTTACTGCGGTATTTAGATCGTGATAATACGATGATGCATTGAAAATGTCAGAGAAAATCATGTCGGAATTTATAATGAATGCATTTGTGCTGATGTTGTCTCATTACTCATATAGAACTTCGAATGCCAGTTGAGCGAGGCAGTCACGAATTTAGGTTCACTAAATCTATCGGCCTAACTACTAAAATTTAAGCGTGCTAGATCTCGTATATCTTGAAGTTCATACCTTCATAAATATGTACAATATTTGGATGTCTAACTGAAGACATAATCTGGACTTCGCGGCGAATGCGAATGAGATCGGCCTCGGACTCGATCTTGCATTTCTTGATAGTTTTGATGGCCACCTCCTGGCCTGTCTTCTTGTTGATACCCAGCTGCACCTTGCCATAAGTGCCTTGACCTAGTTTTCTTACTATATCGAACCTGAAATATGATATTTCACATGTAGCAAGTTTACTCATAATTCGTGTCCTGTCCCTACACAACTCAGAGAGAGAGAGAAAAGAATGGTGTGTATTGGAGACAGAATCAAGATTACTGTTTATTTTGCAGATGCAGAATGAGTGACCATTTTGTCATGACAACCTCCTGCGTGTTTCAGAAGGCATCCCGGCTGTCATTTGTACATCTTTAACCGTCACTACGGGTAGCCAGAAGGCAGAGAGTCTGATAACCAGTGTGAACAAGGGATATCGATATAAGTAGTGGTCAGATAGGCAGTCACTCTATTTAAAAAAAACTGTATTCAGATGCACCCGATTAGATTGGAAGCTAACCCTAACATATCTTGGGAAAAGGCTATGCAAGGCTATGCTTGGGAAAAGGCTATGATAATAATGATGATGGATAAGTCCTCTTCATTTGTGTATTATTGAAATCATTGTTCAAAGTATAATGACAAATACAAAGCCATCACAGCTAAAACGGTTCAATTTACTTAAATTATTAGCATGAGGTTTAAACGATAAAGCAAATCGATGCGTCACGGATACGCACACATTCACGATATAAAAATGGAAAATTGATATAAGCGAAAGCGTTTTTCTCCTACTTAGTAAGAAATATCCCTTAATTTATTTCAAATAATGACATTTTATAAGTATGCATGTGCGTAAAAAAGACGTTTTACTCGTAGATATTACTATTTTAAAGAGTGACTCCATTGCCTATTTGAAGAGTTCTAAATGACTGTTCAAAATGCGGACGAAAGCTATTTTTAGCTTCTAAATGTTTAACTGAAACGGAAGAACCATAATACGTTTGGGATGATCGTTAGGGTTGCAGGAAGTTAACAGATGGGAGTTCGAAATAAGTACTTTCTTTTCAAATTAAATAGAACACTTTGTTTTAAGATAAAAAGTGAGCTATTGAAAAATATACAATTATTCAGCCTATGCACAAAGAAATACAGATAGATGGAACCAAAGAAATGTCATTGAAATTGGCTTTCTCGAATCCTTGCCTTCCTTGTATAAGGAACTTCAGAATACAACCAAACTCTTCTAACTTAACCCAAAAACATCGACAGCTGCCCACGCGCCGCTCAATGCACGCAATACACGTTTGTTTAGTATTAGTAAGTATAGTAATGCAGAAACATTCAAATGAATCGGCCTCGCGTCGACGAAGACATTCACCCGATGTAGCATTATGTACATACTTTATTCATTATTGAGGAAGTTGCTTTGGATAATGTACATTGTATAGGCCTG
The DNA here is from genome assembly GCA_958496145.1 of Heliothis peltigera. Lineage (NCBI taxonomy): Eukaryota > Metazoa > Arthropoda > Insecta > Lepidoptera > Noctuidae > Heliothis > Heliothis peltigera. The sequence continues at coordinate 8,895,381 of OY292325.1, forward strand.
GTATGGAACAGTTATAAAAATATTCAAAGAAACAAGGAGTTGCCAAATCGGTTTGAAGTTTTCAACATTAAAGACTTGAGTCGTCTTAAATTCGGGACATTTATCAAAGCTGCCCATTAAAAGAAGTCTTTAGGACAGCTTAAGAGCAAAACGAATATGGTCAAAGTTCTTTTTAAGATAATATTCATGAATGCATTATGTCTATGGAATGATGTAACAATCAACCTTTACGCCCACAAACTTCCGACGTTTGGCGTGTAGGTGAACAGACTGACACCCTAAACCCGGTCATTGGTAGGTGACGCGAAGCTGTACCCAACGGCGCGTACACAAAATGTTCCACGTTGAATGCGTTACGTTACTAAAATAATACCAATGTAAGCATGCATTGACGTAAGGATGGCGTATGAACTTTACGTTCTTCTCTCGGATAAACAAGATTCCGAACACAGTTTAAAACGAGGCATTCGATATCATAGGAGTTTAGGGGTATACGGCAAAAGGTACTGCCCAAAATCTGGCTTTCTTGTGCGGAAACAGTTAATTGAAGGCAACTGCTAATTTCAGGAAGCTATAAATCATATTTTTATTGTATATAAGAATTTTGTGAAAGATATAACTCTATATAACTAGTATCATCTGACAATGGGGTTCAAGTAAATAGGGGAGCATATAACAGGCTTACCTTTGTTTGAGCCTCAGCCGGTGGTCGTGCATTCGTACGTCACCGGTGTTCTCAATGCCGTCAATGATGTTGGCGGTGCGCTTGCTCTCGCCCACCACCATTGTGACTGCAACAAACAAATAATTCACTATCACGACTAGAACAAAGATTCCGATTGAAATAAATCATGTATCCGCCATCGTCGACTTAATTGTTTGAAGAACTGTACCACACTGTGCACGTTTCTTCTGATACGTGCAATCTAGAAGACCATTTGCAAATTTTCCATTTTAAAATTAAATAAAAGAACAAAGAATAGTTATTTTCGCGGTATTTCTAGCGATTATCTGACGAACCACAGGGCATTCTTTTATAAAATTTGGGGAAACACCAGACAGCCATTTGGAATTCGGAAGAAAACTTCGGCCAATTAGTCGTTTGGCGAGTCTTCAGCGTATGTGTCGCCACATATTTATGACAAGCTTGTTTATAAGCTGGTAAAGAGATTATGTTTTCCTGACAGCAGGGACTCAGCGATATATTTATAATAGCAATCTATGAATACTAATAAGCTGATCGGCAGGGGACGGTGTTCAGGCTTAACATCCCACTGACCGCTACGATCATTGTTCTAAAGAACGTGATTCACGCCGCAAGTCGTTTGAGTAGTCCACGCACGTGCGACGATAGCGCAGCTTTCCACTGAACCAAATTAGAAAGTATTGCACGTTGCTTTCCTTATTCCTATATTAAGTACCAACGTATTTTATAATTTTATGCAAAGAGCACGAAAATCGGGAAGCCCGGCATAAAAATACATTATGAATAATGAAGAACTCGCAAGAATGATCCATCAAGATCATAGACATCAATACGACTTCCTCGCATTCTTTATCGTATTTTTCTAAGATCCTACTCGCTGCTGACATCAAACGAAACACGGATATTTAAGTCAATGACGAGCAACCATACAGTCATAAATAATTGAGAGAGAAGATTCAGTTTGCAAGTAGAGCCCACCGCTTAGCTACCGACTCGCGAAGCAGTTGTTCATTAATTGAATTATTATTTTGTAAATATAGTTAATGGTACGAATAGCATTATAAATATGCGAATGTCGTAAAGCCACCTACATATTGGGTTGGGCGACGAAAATATCCTGCCACGTACCGTAGTAACACCTACCGGTGACTCGGACTTCTTATATTCCGAGGAAATGCCACTCCGGCTGCGTTTCTTGGAACAATACATGTTTAAGATTTGCTGCTATATTAGGTTATGTCTGACTCGGATAAAGAGCAATAACTCTTCTAAGATTACTTTCGACCTACAGGTAATGTGTTCCACTTTCGAGAAGATAAGGGCACTAATATGCTTATTTTATCAATGTTTGTGTCAAACAGAGTAGAACCGTATTTTCATTTAAGTAGTATATATTGTGGTAAACTCCTACTGGAAATAAACACATTACTTATTTCAATATACTTCCTTGTCGATTACAATAAGGAAATGTTGAACTTTATGAATTACAGCCTACAGTTTCCTTCTGCGTTCGCAGCAAATCTTAATAAAGAACCTATTTGTCTAAAATAAGATAATTAATGTAATTTTTTCCTGAAATTATGGACGTCATTCTGAGTCGACCTACCTATCTAGCATTAGATTAACAAATGTCAAATAAATTCTATACTGACGTATTCAGGCGGGTGAATGACTCGAACTCGACAGAGTCCATGGATAGGAACCTATTTTGAACTATATATAAATTGAAAAACTATGATTTTAATTATCATAATATCAGATATTAAGTTGCAATTAAATAAAAAGATATTACTTTTCCGAATTCCATTTAAACACTTAATAATTAATTCTGGCAGGTTCATTCGAGCAGAATTCGAAAAAACTTTCCTGGCTTGGCTGTTAAACTAAAAGCGTAAGTGTTATGAGGTCAAGGTCTCTCCGGTCTTTATTCAGATGGTCATTCCAATTATATTCTATGGCTGCATCTTATACTTTTTTATGGATGTATTTAGTCCTAAGCAGTAACTACAGGTACTGGTAAAATTGTTATCGATAGAAGCCATACTGCTATAAAGTATTGATTTATCTACGTTCATGGACACATAGGTTTCACTGAGTGACACTCCGCATTTGCTAAACTTATCAATCATCAAATACTATCCTATGAAGATATTGTAGTAAAATAAATATTATTGTTGTAGTTGATGCTCCCAACTACGCTGAATTATACCTGAAAAAAACAAGAAAAGCTCCAATTGTAAATGGTCACACATCCACGGACCGACCGCACTAAACGTTGCTTAATCTAATGATTGATGACGACCCTGCGGCTGTAACTTAGCCAAGAGCTCCTCAAAAATGAAAGTGAAAACGTTTCATTCTAAAAAGTAGTGTTATGTTGTTCAAAAACTTTTTAGTATAATTATCCAATCCAAACCAGGGATTCGTGTATATCATTGTCAAAACAAAGAGGGTGCGTTAACAACATTAAAAATTGTTTATTTATTTGACAAAGCGGTCCGCCGTCAGCCCCAGCCCTTGGGTGGGCTTGTTTTCATTAGCATGTCTAAAACATCACCCCTGTTCACATGTTATTGACTTAATATTTCATTTACAAAGTTAAACTATAAAACTAGAATTCCTGGACGTGTTAATTTCGGCCAAGATAAAACAATTCAATTCTGAAACTATTTGACATTGACTCATCGTTACATCTCGGACATTTTTTTTCTATTTCGGTCCACCTTGACTATTTTAAAATAATTTTAGTCTCATCTTTTAATAGTCACCCATTCTTTTCAATGAGTGTTAGTCACAATATTTCCCCGTTCATTGCGAAATGTAGTAGCTTTCCAAATGGTCGGTCGGTGTAAAAAGCTCGCATGAAAGGGTCTTGAACTGTCATCGCCGCCTGTTTTCACGGGTGACCACGTCATCTTTACGTTAAAGTTTTGTCGTATCTAGGCCAGTTACATATAGGTGTCAATGTTTGTCGGTCGGAAACGCCGCGGCCGTCGGGTGGCATTGGCGTTGTATGAGCGTGTACGGTGACGTCCAGAAAAAATGTGGCGCAAGTAGCCAATTAACATGTGGGATAGTGTGGGGCCGGCGTCTCGGCGCCTCTATAAATATCGCAATCCGCGTCCGCGCCCTCCCCGCTACCCGAGCACAACCGGCAGCCGCAGCCGCGCCGCCGCCGTCTCCGCCCGGCACCGAGGACCGCAATAATAAAGAGAACATAAATCCCAATATCAAATCTTGACGTCACAACATGCTGATGCATCGACCCACGTTCGGTTTTAAGACTGATTCCTCTGTTTCGAAAAGTATTTCAAACTAACATGATACTGGTGAAACCATTGGACGTATTCATGACTCATACCTGTCGTGGTAACACCGAAAAGCAAGAGCTTTTTTGCAAATTTCATCAAATTGTAAATGTGTTCCTGTGATATTGATTCCTAAATGTAGCGCGAGAACTTTCAGAAGCAAAGCTTTTCTTTAAGGCGCAGTATCAAAAGATGGCTGTAGATAATTAATAGCGGACACGACTGCTGTCAAAGCTGATGAATACTTTACACGTTGGCGATCGAACAGTGGGCCAAATTAGAGTGTGTGTATCCCGGAAGCATAGTTGGCGGTCCCGGGGCGACTTGCTCCGGTGTCGGCGTCATCAGGCCTGTGTCGAGCGGACACAGAACGGCAAGCGCGGACGCTGCGATCGCGCTATTTTTGTTCACTCAACAGTTGAATAACCTCCAATCAACTATTCGCACTTGCCTACGAGTACGACTGAAACACCGACAATCGCTCATCTAAATGTGACCTTCAATATGAAATTATTTTCAGCGAACTTTTTTTACCAAGCAGTTCTTAGGTAATTTAAGCAGGTATTACATTTTAGTCTCAGTTATAAGTAATTTTACATATTCAACATAAGGCAGGATAAACTGTATTCCATATTTCAACACAATCTACATTCCCGAGCTAAACGGAAGAGAGCCCCACTTGTACACGGACTTTCATCCATAAAGGCAAACTTCCGCACAATTAAACTTATTTTCAGAGCAACCTAGTTTCTGTTGTATATGTAAAGCCTACCTACAACTGGGTGTATACCTTTAAGTTAGAGTTACCTGTGAATAGAAACTCAATGCACGGATTGTGGAGTGGAAACGTTGTATGGATAGTTAGTTTAAAGTAGTTAACGTATAATGGCATATATAATGGTTACTTGGTCCCTTCCACGAAGTGTATTAAGCAATTTAGGGAATAGAATGAATATCGTCATAATCCCCTAGTTTTTCTCAACTACGTTGGGGTTGCTGCCAGTCTAACAGTCGTAATCCGGCGTTTGACTGTTTATCTGATCTGCAATGCAATTTCGTGGGGAACACGATACACCTTGGCCAGACTGTTTAACAGACTTTCCGGCTTCCGACTACCCTTATCAACTGCAACAATGTTCAAAAGAAAGTGGCATCAGGGGGACTCACAATTTAACGTGCCATCCGATCCACATTCGGTTTATCATTGAAAATAGTTTCTGCATTGGTCACTTATGCGTATATTGTTTAAATAACAAAACATCACATGCGATCGTTGCATCAAGACTTCTGCCACAAATTAGTCACAATTTATGTAGCAACATAATTGAACATATTATTTCAACAGTCTTTGACTATTCAATAAAAAAATACCATACATTCTTATTAAATGACATTGGAATAAATCCGAAGGCTGCAATGAAAAACTACTCGGTATTTTAACGATTTTCACGTTAATTAATGCATTATAATGTGTATTTGAATTCCACAAGGGTCAGAAAACAAGGTCTCCAAAGCGGGTCGATACGGAAATCCATATTTTCATATGATGTTATTCCTACATTTAGGCACATACTTTCTGCCTGGGTTGCGAGTTGTTCGTAAGCGTTACCGTAACCCTGGCACACAAGGACCTTCCCCTGTGTGCCAGGGCTGCGTTGACGAAACATAGTGGATTTTTGTCAATAAGAGTCTGACGCTACCTCCAGCTGCACCCTCAGCGGGCTGCAACTAAACTATAATCATCTGCCTAGCCTTTTCCAAGCTATGTTGGGGTCGGCTACTAGTCTTAACCGAGGAACCAGTGTTTTACGTAGAGCGACTGACCATTAATAAACGTAAAAAGTTCACAGAGAATAATTGAAATATTTTCACACAGGGGAGAAAGGGTGACTCATTCAGATGACATACAAGACCAGCACAGCGTCTAGACAATTTCGGACCATTGATACATTGTTTATGGAACATTAATAGAATGCAGACAAAAAATTACCAATTTCATTTGAAACAATATGATTTTCGGCCAGCTGTACTTGCAATCCAGACAAATTATTGAAAAATATTTATAAAATTTAAGTCCTTAACATATTCTCAAATTCAGAAAAAATGTACCGCATTCTCGCGACATTTCTCGTAAAGGCTGATCTGGGGAATATTGATTATCAATAATGTACTGAGCTAAAATATAAGTAATAATATTGCAAACCCGATGAGTTTCTTTTTTGCTCTCTCAGAAACTACTGGTCCAATTTGAAAAATCCTTTTGTGTTAGATAGCAAATTGATTGAGGACGACTTGTTATCCGGGTGCGTGAAACAGGTAATTTCCACAAGACGTGAAACCGATAGCAAAACCTAATCTAATCTGACATAAGTATACCTATAAATAATGGAAGAATCTGCTTCTTACAAGTGTTCCATTGAATCTTAGGTATATTTTGCTCTTTCAGCCTTTTGAAGCAATTAGGAGATACTGATAAAGTACCAACGACGAATCTGAATATAGCGTAGTAGTAAGTAGAAGTGTGAAAATATTTTTGTACTAACTTTATAATTTGGCAAAGAGTCTAGAACCAGTACCAATGAATGTAGCAAAAATAGAACATAATTCCATACGGCTGACTCAACGTTGTTTTGTCTAAAATCAAAGCTGTTTCTTGGAGTTAAGTGATGTTTGTTTAAGGAATAAGGTAACCAAACAAACCTATTTATTATCTGCCTGTATTTATAAACGGTCGTTGCCCTCAAGAGCCCTTACAAATTATATCCGGATCAACAAAAGCGGGCTTGCTCAGAGCACTCAACTCTTAATTAAATAGGATTATGAGGTCACATCACGTTTTACCTATACATCAGATTTGATCTGATCTTTTTTTGTTAAAAATTACATAGATACGATCAACTTATGGCCACAGGATGGTACTTCCAGGATTTCTAACTTACTTCGACAATCCAGTCGTCATTAACGTAAATACGGCACAGAAACAAGAGTTCCTCTAAATTCTACTTCGCGTTGGCGATTTCCCGGCCATTGCCCCTGGTACACCCACTCTGGGTAAGAAAACTGTAATTCATGTGATCTTTAACATGTACTGATTCAGGTCAGCCCAAGATATAGAGTTAGATTTTTGGGTAGCAACTGCTGAAATAGAATTTGCGGAAACCTGTCTATTAGGGGCCTGTACCTATATTATAGTTTCTTTAATAAGATAAAGCCATGGATGTTTGCTTTTTTGAGATGACATACTAATATCTTTTCAGGACGCAAACTTAGCCGAGGAAGTGTGACACCTGGGAAAGAACTCTTGTTGGTTTTTATCCTGTAAGGTTAATCTTCATTATGCAATTGGAATCTACCAATGTAAAACATCAACTGAAAAACCGAACTAAGAGAATCGGCGTAGTAAGGCGCCAGAACGAATTCATGACCAGAAATAGTCTTCACGCGTAGTTTTGCGTCTGTTCTTCTAGTTTACAGCTTCATGCGTATTCGGCCGCACGAACGACTCTCTACAGTTAGCCAATACTTAATAATCTATGTGTTTGGAGTAAGTATTGTTTTAAGAACCAAGTCTTTGAAATAAAATCCAATTGATGGAAGTAAAACAACAAGAACAGAGGCAAGGTCAGACAGACGAACTCATAACAATTGTCTTGGGAAACTGTTTTTCTTTAAACAAATAAGATAATGGAAGAAAATCAAAATGAATATGGTCAACATGTAGCTCAAGATTTTTTTCCCAGCTTTTTCTAATCTGATCAATTGATGCTCCAATACATTGGACAAAAACGTCTATTGCTTTGTAGGGTGATAATAATCGTGTTGACCTTCACGAAGCCTCAGGACGTGACCTTTTGTCATTATAATATTTCTGGAAAACTAAGTAAGCGTATGTGTCTACCGAAGCAAGGATCAATAGAGATTCAAGGTTCACTGAACGACAAATGTCGTTCACACCTAAGTTTAATAAGTCAATAAAGATATAAAAGGGCCCAGAGGGAGTAAGACATATAGAAATTTAATTATAAAATGTGAAATATCATGTAGCGCAAGTTTGTCTCAAGTATAAAGATATACTGAGTAAAGCTTGAAGAATAAGAGTCGCCAACAGGCTGACATAAGAAAATCTTTTAATGGCCTAAAAAATATATCTGTTATACCACATAGCTAAACTTAATACAGCTTTGTACTTTTTGGACATGATCATACACTTATTATTGTTATGTGATTGATGGTACTTATTCAAGAATCCAGATCACTAATATTTTGAAAGATCATTTTCTTAGTTGACAGTAGGAGGTCATGACCCTGTCACTCTTTTGTATCAATAGTGTTTGGATATCAGCTGTGCACAGTTGTTCATTATTTTTGCAAGCTGACCTTGCGCAGCTATTCAAACACAGTTTTATGAAATGTGCGACTGTGGCCTGACACAACTGAGAGTGGCCATTAATGTTTCCATCAGATCATTATGGCACTCTAGGTCTCATAATATGTCTTACATAATGCTGCTGTTATTATAAACTAACATAATAATACTGAGCTAAAAATGCTGTTATAATATTACAACTAAATAGTTGTAATATTAAATGCTGTATAACAGCATTTTTAAATAATAATTATATACTTAAACAAATAAGACTTTTGCACTGTATTTAAATACATACACATTAAATCACAACAAATAAAGAGTAATGTCAATCCTCCAACGGCAACACTTTAGTTTGGATGTTGGCCAGATAAACGCTATAGGTAGCGTGTGGCAATGCCATACATATGAAAAACATTTAATTCATAACTAATATCTGCTTTTTATTAAGTTCGTAATTTATTATTTGTTCAAGTCGCATTTTGTGTATGTGTGAGTGAGAGACAAATCAATAAACGCACACAATGAAACATTGTTAGTACATTGGTCATACTATTAATATTATCAGACTTATCTGAACACTATCGGTGAATTCAGTATTATCAGCTCTATACAATACATTGGCATTTAAATCACTTAGCATGGCATTGAAAATACCTTATCAGTTGTTTGTAAATAAATAAACACTTCAACATTAAATCAACATGTCAGATAACAATGTAAATAATAACATGAAGCATGCCTTATCTAAACAGTAAGCGGCAATGAGGAAAGTAAATTGTGAATCATTTTATAGATATAAATAATTGAAAGATTCCTCATAGTTTGTGTATATACCTATGGCCACACATCAAGCTATACAAAACCAGCTTGTCTTGGACTCGTTTTTATATGGTCTTTTTACTAATTGAACGGTCAGCTTATACAAGTTTTGTAAAGCTTAATGTGTAGCCGTGTGTACCAGTAGTAAAAATCATTATAATATTGGACTACAAATGACAAAGCATTGTTAGCTTAAACAACACTTTGGAAAGTACCCAATAATGTCAAGTGATAGTTTATTTTCATTACAGCTGACCTGCTACCATCTGCAAACCATTTTAAAAGATGAAAGAAAAAGTCAATTCCTTTGGTATTCTTAAAAATAAGTGTGCTAACTTGACCAATCTGTATCCGTGTCAGCCACTCTGTAGGATGCATACTGAGAAAAAACTACAGACCCAGTTTTTAGTTATTATTAGAATGGAAACACTGGACTACAATAAACCAACGAAAAACATGTTTTTGTCATATAAAAAGTGATAAATAAAACTGACCGGATTGTTGGACATTCATTACATTGCTGTATTAGTTGTATAACTGAATATAAATATCATCTGACATTTTTACTTTCTCCAAGATATTTAAATAAAAAGTATTTTATATGATCAAGTAATGACTCATTGAGTTTATTCTAAAACAGTTATTTTTGTATGTTTACTATACTGTATTTCTTTATAATTTATAATAATAATGAATTTACTTGAGAAAAAAAAAGAATGCAGTTTTTGGCATGTTAGCTTTTCATACTGCGATTAATTATGTAGATAGTTTGTTATGCACAGGAATGCATAACAATCAGTCTAATACATGTAATCTGGTCATCCAACCATCTTGCAGTCTAAATAAATAATTCATTGTTATTTGCTCTATATCACATAAAAGCCAATTAAAAAAAAGTCAAAATTTAATTACATAATAGATTAGATATTAGAAATGGTAAGAATAAAATGTTTTTGAAGTATTTAACCACATAATTTGAATTTGAAATTAATATTTGAAAATTATTAATAAAATAATATGTTACATGTGGAATGCATTGATTAATGACAATATGATTCTTGTTGGAACAAAGCATACATTAATCTATCAACAGTATTCCTTGTTTTATTATTTTAACAAATTCATAAAATAATAGAATATGGTTTTGGAACAAAATGGGGAAACTCTAGAAAAAGATGTGGGCTTATAATTTGTTTATAATTTAACTTCACATTCACTGACCTATTTCTAAAACAATGTTTTTAAAATAGTTTCCCAATAATTTGAACCTTAACGCGTATGCGATAAAGGCCGTGGTATGCTCTGATGAATCATTCTGCTAAAGTTTATAGCAATGGGCAATGTGTGCTGATGTCATGCAGAGCACCCAGTAACCCAACTAACCAAAATCTCTCCACCCAGTTAAGTCCGATGTCTTGCGCACCTACTGTACTTCCATGAACTCTAAAATAACATATGCTGCCTACGAAAAAAAGGAATGCTCCAACCACATGAAGATATCAATAAGAAGTACCTTTAAAAGTTCACATTCTTATGTAATATTCCCAGTTTGGACACGTTTCTTTATGGAACCATTTGGTTTAAATTCAAATTTTAGTAGGACATCACATGGAAATCGAAGAATTATGCGTAGGAGGCATAAATACCTTTATTTTATGTGTAATCCAATATCCAGAAGAAAGTCGCAGTCCTATTTACACACGAGTTCACTGTCATTCATGAAAAATAACACACCATCACTTTGCAGCACTACACAATTTTTCACTTAAAACTATATTTTTATGTGAAAATATCACATAATGCGCCATTTTCGCAATAAATCCGAAGGACAGCAATCGGCAATCGCTGCCATCTTTTTTGTCAAATGTCTAAAAACTAAATATAGCGCTTGGAACGAACTCTGGTGTTATTTTTAGAAAATACAACGAAACTTTTTTACTAAACTACTAACGACATCTTTCCAAAGTTCATTGACAATTCTATTCGCTGATAGATGGCGCTTTTACACTTTTTTGTTTATATCCACCACCAGTTAAAAGATGGCAGCAGGTATATATATCGGCAACGCTATGAAATGTCGACCTGCCTATATAAAAGGTACAAGCTACAAGTGCGAGTACAATTTCATTTAATCTGAAGTAGAACTCCGCCCCTAACACGACCCACTGACCGTAGTTTAGTTTTCAGCATCTCAATTCATATTTTCCTAAACTGATTATAATATAGGTATACCTGAATAATTTCGTTGCCTTAGCTTTTGGACCAGACAAGGTGTCCTATTTATCCAACAGTACCTACATATAAACTAAAACTGTAATATTACAACTGCATGTTACAAATAATAGTAGATATAGTTTGAATTGTACCGATTAATAAAAAAAGTTAGAGGAATGGCTTTCCAATAATCCTTATTGCGAACCCACAATGTGGGTGTTGAGTGGCCACAAAAGAACACTGAATTCATTCTTACTTCACGCTTCACTTTCGGCAACTCCAGCGTTTATTGTCAAAGGCGGAGATTGTAAAATTGTGTCTCGTTACGTTATGCGAACAAAATCCGGTTGACGTCACTTCAGACATCCTCTTACTTTTTAGTTCAACTTTAGGCGTAGGTAAGGATTACGAGAAACTAAATTTCGCCCGCGTTCTGTGACACCTGAATATGAATTAGTAAAAAATATGGTCTATTTCCTTCAAACTTCATTTCAGACGTCACAAACAAACAGACACACTTTCGCATTTTTATAATATTAAGTAAAGATGTTCCACGAAAGGTTACCGGACATGACATAATGTGTGTCCTCAATAAGGTACACTTACTAAGCGTACCTGAACCGTACCTACATGTTCATAGCGTTATTCAAGCGTTTTGGAGGCTTTCCAATTTCAGAGCGTTCACGTTTCACTGGTTCGTGATAGGTTACTCTTAGCTCCACTGACTCAACTTCCTTCCGCTGATGTAAAACCAGTTACATACTTTGCAGTTCATGCACGAGGATTGATGTCTATCACTTAATACATTCTACTTCCGTATACACAGACACATACCAGACTACGGTATATACCAGATTTTAAGGACCTTCCTTCGTGAGCACTTCGAAACAATCTATACTAATTATAAAGCTGAAGAGTTTGTTTGTTTGTTTGTTTGAACGCGCCAATCTCCGAAACTACTGGTTCGAGTTGAAAAATTATTTCAGTGTTAGATAGCCCATTTATCGAGGAAGGCTATAGGCTATATACCATCACGCTAAGACACACGGGAGCGGAGCAGTAACCAAAGATGCGGGTGAAACCGCTGGGGACAGCTAGTGGTTAATAATTTAGTGAGTGACCATTCCTTTTTCAAAACCTTCAAACACCGAATTGCTGCAGGGATGGTATCCAGTAACTGGTGAACCTTTGAGCAGTCCAAGGTCCTGGTCGTGACTGAAATCTCATTTAACTCCAATGTCGAATGATCGGTCAGGCTGTGGTCGCGGTTACGTAGCTCGAGGAACCTCTTAATAAATCTTGTTGATAATTGGTTTGCGGTTATAAAAATACTAGCTGTCCCCAGCGGTTTCACCCGCATCTTTGGTTACTGCTCCGCTCCCGTGTGTCTTAGCGTGATGGTATATAGCCTATAGCCTTCCTCGATAAATGGGCTATCTAACACTGAAAGAATTTTTCAAATCGAACCAGTAGTTTCGGAGATTAGCGCATTCAAACAAACAAACAAACTCTTCAGCTTTATAATATTAGTATAGATTTTACCCCCAAATTAACTCTGCATAAATACCTGTTACAACAAAAATGTGATGACGACCCAAAGAATCTAATAAGTACCTGGATCCCCCAAATACAGGTCTATAAGTTATCTAAACCGTACCTAGGTTTACTTAACTAATGACCTAACTGAAGACGGTACAAAAAAATACTTCTGTAACAGTGTTACCATTACGCACATCAGTTATTTATCAAAGTTAATTATAACGTAACCTAACTTTCTTCCCCATTCCAGGCGCTCATACAATTGGTAGGCTCGGGCAATCGATAAATTCAAGTATCATCAGATAGATATGTAAAAGAAAAAAATGTTTGTTCGTCCGTTTATACGAGTAAGTGTATCTGCTTTTCGTTCTTTTTGACAATATTTATGGCGAAGTCATTCCCTGTGACAACTGTAAGTAAGTGCCAGCATATTTAAAGAGCTCCTCTTTGACCTTACCAGAAATTTAAATCAAAACGAGAAATTATTGTTGGTATGATGTATGTATGTTCACAATCATTACTGCAGTGTAAGACGAGATGAGAGACATAATAAACGAAGGAGATATTCTATTTTGTCAAAGGCACTAAAACTGCGTTGATAGCAAGGCCCGACTTATCGAAGACGGAAATGACCGCAAACAAAGTCACGGGCCATAGCTTGCTGCTAATAAGTGTATAACGTAACGTATGCGTCACGACATTTGCACGACCGACGGCTTGTTTGCGTGTAGTTAGCGCGCAGGGATGGTGAAAGTGGTTACGTAACGATGCAGCGCGCCTGCGCTTGCGCAGCGCAGCCGCTGCCGCTGCAACTTGAAACTGCTTAGGTAAAAGGCTCATAACCACTCATTAATAGCTCAAACTATTGCATTGGCTTAACTCGGTTTTGATCTTTGAAATTTTTGTAAATACTCTTGCTATGTCATTTGTTTTATTTTAACTACACGCGATAAAAGAATTTGGCGCTTGTGGCTTCCTTGTTTTCACAAAGGGAAAATGGGCATATATGCTTTATATATAATATAATATATTTAACCATTTTTTTATTTGACACAGAAATCATCATAGATAAGCCAATAGGTCAATGGCCTGTAGGTAAACATTGTGCTTCCGTGTAACATACGACATCTATTTTCATGACGCGATGGGAGGAAAATGGATACCCATTCATTTTGAAAGTCGGTTCCAAGTAAAGTGTTTAGCAAAAAATTTTAATTCTTACGTTTAATAAATAACATAATAACACATCTTTCTCCTATTTTTTTTTTTATACGGATTTCAGCTTCGTCACCATGGAATAATACCTATTTGTCCCTCTAAGCGACATCTCCCAAAGTGCTACAACGCTCGGGCCAATTTGCCCATTATCCTTTCTGAAATTATGGTGAAAGTTTGACAAATTACATTCTTACATTCATTTTGAACATAATGTACTTTATTTTCTTTTATCATAACGATTTTATGATCAAGTATCTGAAAATGTGATAAGCTTCAGTCTAACATTTTAGGAGAGTACAATTTGAGGTGCATGAAATGAACTTGTACAATTGCAGGTGCCACCGTGTGTTGAAAGTTCATCCGATATTTATTTTATCTACCACGATAATAGCGATGTCCTAACAGAAAAATAAATAACCTGATTAGTGAATCATGTCACATGAATTGTTTGTTATTTCAACAGTAAACAAATATGTACTTAACAAGATTTTCTTATTATAAAAAGTCTCTACCGGTCGGAATTTCCTCTGTGCTTCACGGAAAGAACCTTTCGAGAATTAACTCGTTACATCAATTTCTCACTTCTAACATCGTTTATCGTCCGCACCTTATGTATGTCAAATAGTAAGGCGCTGTGTCCATATTAAATCGGTCACGATGACGAATATAATCTATACAAAAGGAGAGTCACGTAATACACCTACTTATTTATCATTTTCCTGGTATAGGCAGTGAAAATGTTTTGGTTACATTGCCCAATAACTTAAAACGCCGAATGCAACGTATGGTAACGTAATTCTAATTTGAATACATATGTTCAGAACTAAAGTTTAGTTCGTCTAGGAAAGCACACTGCGAAATAATGTAAATTCTGAAGACCCTTTTTGCCTTGACTGGATAAGGGCGGGGCAGTAGGATGGTGATGATGACTTACAAATTTAATATATTATTAAATTTGTAAGTCATAAGTCGTAATTCGTACAAATTTAATATATTATTAAATTTGTAAGTCATCACCATTTTTAATAATATATTAATTTAATAATATATTAAATGTATCATCATCATCCTACTGCCCCGCCCTTATCCCAAATAGTCCCTTAAGTATGTTGCGCTTATTAACTAATTGTTTAAAGGCTTGCATTTATTATGCAGGTAGGTGGCACTCAATCAATTGTATTCAATAAGACAGCATAATTTGAATATTAATCATAATTAATACTTATGTAACTTTCATAGGCACGTAATCTTATCCGAATAAAACTCGTTTCCAAATTTATTCATTCTAAGTTCATTCCAGGATAATATTACTCGTATAAATTATATTTTATAATTATGTTTTGTTATTTATTGAGATTTTAAGTAAAAATCTGCCTCCTGTTTTTTTTTCTATAGATTAATTTGCCTGGATTTACTGTCTAATGAATGCAAACGTAACGAAGAGTATCTAATTATACAGAATATTTACCTTAAATTTTAAATTTCAATACCAAATTGTAACGCTTAGATCTTCACTTTCACGCTCCACCTTTCACACAGAATCTGTTTAGTAGCTATTTAACGGAGTATTAATCCTAATTGACTTTCAGTTAGATTTCATCGTACATCTTTCTTTTTCTACGTAATCGTTAAAATGGCATCAGTTCCAGGTAATAAATGCAAACAACAAAAAATAATATTTGAACAAAAACTGAGGGCCTCAAAGAGGTGCATCTAGTCCACTTTGAGCTTTTCGGCTTAATAATTATGTAAGTAAACAAACAAACCGATTGAAATCTCAGTGACATGTACTTGCAGCCGTCTCTGCTTACATCGGTGCTGTCACGGTGGTGGACAAAGTGGCCGGAAGTGACGCCACGGCCGCTTAACTCGATGATGACTCGTTTATAAGTTAGCAAAAACTGTGCAGCCAAACACTATGAGACAAGAGCATTGATGTAACAGCTGTTGCGGCGCGGGGACGATACTTTTCTCTCGAGTTTCTCCGGTCGGCGCGCGCGCAGTCGAACCTCCGCCGCGGGAAAACACGCGCGTCTTTACTTACTGCACGTTCATATCTTCTTTCACGCTCAACTAAGTTATGAGCGAAATTATAGGATTTTATTAAGACATTTGTGTGAAACCCCAGTTTTAAAAGCGAGCATTGTGTTTGTGTAATTGATAGGCCGATAGAAAGTTGGCTAACTTGTTGCCTGGGTGAACAAACGTATAAACACCGTATATTTTACAAGTTGTGCACCAGTGCCGGTAGACTAACTGTAAGGTTTGTTTATTGACTTTGTTACTATGTTAACTAATGTTATTTTTAATTACGATACAATTAATTAAGTCAATTGTTATACAGCAGTATGACTACTTTGCTCATTAGCGTCTACCTTGATTCTTTGATCATAGTTATGTTTCATGTTAGTAATTAAATAACGGTGAACATATTAACTTAAAGTGTAATTATATTTTCGGCATCGGTACCTAGTATCTTAAGTGCAGTAAGATTTAAATTATACAGTGTAACAAAAGCTTTATAAAAAAATTAAGTCATTCGTTGAACTGTCCACATTCCAAGGGTAGGGTACAGATGCCAGCAGATCAAGCTACTGCAATCTGAAAATTTCCTAAATAGATTTATCAGTGTTATCCAACTTTATCGCTGTAGCATATGGTTCAAACTGGATTGGGAAATTTTTACAGTTTCTAGTAGCATGATGTGCTGCCGCCTGTACAATTTTAACTAGATAATCTATTAAAGAAAATATTCTTTAAAATCTGCACCACGGAGCAGCAATGCGGGATTCTGATCAGTAACCAAGTAACAACACTAATTAACATTTTTATTCTCAACATTCTTTGCTACACGTGTTCTCCTTTCAAAACTATCAACAAGGTGCAATTGGCACTGCTTTCCCTGAACGGTGAAATGAAGATGCAGGTATTAAAATACCCAGCCATTATTCGATTGGTGTCAATATAATATTGACACCAATATTTAGCACTTTCTTTTGTTCAACGTGAATCAAGAAGTTATGATCAAGCACCATGCTTCAGATATTTTCATAATTATTTAATTGTACACATTGTGTCGGTATTAACAAGATGTTATCTTAATTAAACCTAGAAATTGATCTATCTCGACAGTTAGCAGACGAAGTAAAGTGCTAACTGTGCCGACATAACACGTATAATATACCTGTTCTTAAATCATGTGAACTAAATACTAATTTCGCAGCGACGACTGAGTACTGCCCTCCATTTCTTTCGTGACCATTGTAGGGGGAACAATCGCCGTGCTCCCACGGCACCGATACTGCGTACCAACTGGTTTCTTTCGGCTTCTAGCCGTTTACCGTAATTACACTCGCACGAGACACGAATACATTAAATGGGTAACAAATACATGAACTAATGACGTTAAATTACTTTCATATTACGCGTAAGAGCAGTTGGTCGAAGAGGAAAGTACCTATTATGTACTGCAGGACGCATTGCGCCGGAACGGATGGGGAAGAGAAAAGAAAAAAATATTCATTTCTAAATAGCAACATAACACTTTAGATCGATCTCAGTAGCGTGCACTTGGAGAGGCCTATGTCCAGCAGTGGACTGCGATAGGCTGATGATGAATGAATGATGAACATAAGACTTTAGTGCAATTGTTACTGGACTGCGTTTCCCGAGTTCAATTATCGGTACGGTCGACATGTGATCACTTATTTACATACATATGTGATTGCAATTGAAGCATTTAAGTACTGGATTATAAAATCTGATTATGGCCGAATAGCCGATGGTCCCGATGGTAAATAAAATTTGGAGGACAAAAATGTAGGCATCTATGTATTTTCGCTTGGGGCAGTACCTACTGCATTGATATAGAGATGCAGGCAGTTAAGGGAGCTCTTGAAGTAAGTTTATGATATTTCCGATCTGACGATGTTAACATTTCAAAACGTAAATAGAATGGAAAATATACACTGGGGAAAAAACCGCATTCACTTAATACCAGTATTCTGTTGAATTTACGCAAAGTGGATACTTTGGGTGCCAAGCACATTGCCGGCACGCATTTGCACAACCCGATTAGCTATGTATCTAGGTTTGAAAGGGGCAATGGTGCATAGAAGGTAATGTAATGCTAACTGCCCTTCTATTCTGACCATAAAACCCTGAAGGCACCATAATGACGTCACTGTCGCTATTGTCTTACCGAGTACAGACGCCAGCATATTAAGCTACTACAATCTGTCAAATTTCCTTAATAGACTTTCAATTTTATTGCTGAAACGATAATAACGTGTACGTGTTTTGAAAACAACTGCACTTTATATCGCTATCAACAATTCGCGATATTGGAAAAAATCTTTCAAAAAGAGACTGAAAAATGGACTTCTACAAACACTAAAGAAGAAACAACTTTTGAATTAAGGCGCCAGCACATCAAGCTACCCGAAACTGTCAAATTTATCCATTCAACTTTGAAACTCATTTAAAATCAACTTTGTCCAAAGTTCATTGGAAAAACTTGAGTGTTTCGGGTAACTTGATGTGCTCGCGTCTGTACAACGCAGCTAGCGTATGTAACTGCCAATAGTTTTTGTCAACAAAAAGTTTTTCTCGGGTTGTGGTAATATGTCTTTGAACATTGTTACACCAGCGTGCATTGTGCGTTACTCACTTCTCGTTACGTAAAATCACATGTCAGACAAACATGAAACTACACTATTTATCTCCTTCATAACTAAAGTCATACTTAGCCTACTCTCAGAACAAACACTAAGAAGGTCGATTGATACGTTTCTTGTTCGTACAATTGAATACAACCGAAAAAAGGGTAACACATTCAAATGCACCACGTAAAACAATTGGTGTTGCCGTTCACCGAATGCCAATATGATGAAACCGACTTTACGTGATATATTTATCAATCAGGTTGTAGGTTTACGAAAGTCTAGCGCGGTAGCGCCGAGGTAACGGTTGACGGAGCGCTGCGCCTCATACAGTGTGCATTAAATTTAATTATGTTTATTCAATAGGGTGCGATATATGGTACGGTTTAGACAAGTGATTCTTTGTGGCAAAGTTCAGCTCTAAACAAATATGATAACAGTTTTCATGCATTAAAAGTAAGTAAGCTTCGTGATGAAGAATTAGTGTCAGAATATTGTGCCAGCACGTCAAGTTACTTCAATCTGTCAAATTTCCTTTAAAGATTTTCAACTTAATCGCTGAAGCAGGTTCAAAGTTGGTTGGGAAAATTTGTCAGTTTCTGGTAGCTTGATGTGCTGGGCTTCTACACAAGACGCACAAATTGTCCTACTAACCTTCACGAGTTAACTACTTCCTCTATAATTTATGTTATTAAACTTCACCGCGTATATTAACGGCAACTACCATCATTACTGAGACTTAGACATTCAAGAACACAATTAGACCCTCATGGTTTATTCAACCTCGACCCGTGAAATATGCTGCCTATTGACAGTATGCTAGCTCCTACTAACCGGAATAATAGATTTTCAAAATTATCGCTGAAGCATATGCTTCAAAGTTGATTGGGGAAATTTGACAGATTAGTAGTAGCTTGATGAGCTGCCGTCTGCCATCTGCCAATCATAGAAGCCTGTATGTAATACATAATTATATGTCAAGACACACAAGACACCTTTAAAAAAAAAATTTAAACCCCATTAAAAAGAAATAAACTTCATATTAATTCGGGATTTGTATGCGCAATGCGTGCTACGAGTTTATCTTATTGATCTAGGTAACGCTTATCATATTAATATTGTATTAAATGTTCGAGGCTCCAAGGTTTCATTATGTTCCAACTTCCTCCTGATAGCATACTGCACTGTTATGTAGGAGTAAGGTCGTCTCAAACAATCATTTAAAATGATGTTCTTTTCATATCGTCGCTAATGTAACGCATCCTGCAACCACGCCAGTCAAATTATTTCAACGTCCATTTTTATACGAAAAGATTGGTCGTATTTTAAGTAGCTTAAAATATTTTACTGATGAGGTAGTCGTTGTTCTGTGTGTGTGTTTCGGATGGCACGTTAAACTGTAGGTCCCGGCTGTCATTGAACATCTTTGGCAGCCGTTACGGGTAGTCAGAAGCCAGTTAGTCTGACGCCAGTCTAACCAACGGGTATAGGGTTGCCCGGGTAACTGGGTTGAGGAGGTCAGATAGGCAGTCGCTCCTTGTAAAACACTGGTACTCAGCTGAATCCGGTTAGACTGGACGCCGACCCGTTGTCGTTCTACCAGTGTATGTGAACACGAAAATTATATCGTTTAGAAAATAATTATAGAGGTAAGCGTGCCTATAACATATTTGGTGTAATTCCTAATACTCAGTTCAAAATTACCCATTCAATGAATTTTCACTCTATGTGGCACTAATCTGCCTAGCCAGTCTTGACCGGGTGCAGCTGAGTACCAGTGTTTTACGTGGAGCGACTGCTTATCTGACCTCCTCAACCCAGTTACCTGGATAACCCGATATTCCTTGGTAAGAATGGAATGAATTCAGAGAATTCCATACATTATGTTTTATTTAAAAACGAGAGAAATTTTCGTAAATAATTGATTGTCTCAACTGAATCATTGTTATGGTGAGGTTAAGATGTGAAAGTGAACTAAACAGAAACTTGATACCGACTTCATTTCAATTTCAAGGTTTCATGATTATTTCAGTTATATAATGAAGAATTTATTTAAATTAATGTGATAATTTGAAATTTTAATATTTCGCTACCTAGTTTCAAGAACATAGAATCTTAAAAGGCATTTTTTTTTAATACTCTCCCTTTCGCTATTCTTTTGTTTTCTTTTCTGATGTTTGTAAACATTTTTTAGAAAACGTAGGAAAGTTATGTTTACATTAATATTTTGATTCGGTAATACAATGTAAGTTATTATTTTTTACTTCACAAATTCCACATCTACATATCAGCCCAAAAAGTAGAATTCAGTTTCGAAACTCGATTGAGAAAAATAGCGTTTTATGAATTGGTTTCATAAAACGCTACGCCAAACAATTTTCTATTTTCATACATAAGCTAAACGAATTATATACATTATAATTACTATTACTATATATTTCACACGTACAATGATATAACATCAAGTTGTCTACGAACAAATAGATCATTAGGTCAAGATTTTCTTATGCATTATTGTCTCTTGAATCATTATTCGAATCTATTAAACACGATATAATCACATGGGATAATAGCTTTCTGTGATAAATTATTACAATAATGTCTATTGGAAATTTCTGTTGTAATGTAACGGGTTTTATGGCGTTAGTGAATAATCAATAACATTTCTAAATAAGGCTCTCTATTCGCTAAGTATAATGTGCTTAGTTTCACTGTTATTACAAGTTGTAGGAGCATCTATAATATATGAATTAATATTATAAAGCTGAAGAGTTTGTTTGTCTGTTTGTACGCGCTTATTTCAGTAAACACTGGACTGATTTGAAAAACTCTTTCAATGTTACATAGCAAATTTACTAAGGAAGGCTTTAGGTTTTTTAATTTTTATTTTGGTGTTACTAAGTTTGGCTAAGGTAGTATAACTATATATACATATAACTAAGGATCGATCGAGTATGATGTTAAGAAAGGCTTGGCACGTTTGGTCTGTGCACGGGTGACTGACAGCGATGCAGATGAATTTATGATGCATTTTTTTATTTTGCCGCATTTTGGTGTAGTTTTTCAACTTTGTAAATACATATGGACATTGCCTTCTTTAGGTAGTCGTACTAACCTGAAGTTTCATTAATATTACGCAATCAAATGAACTTTTAAATACACATTAAACAAAATTGATCATCAAAATGACATTTCTACGAATTAACTGAAATTACATTGATTGACGCAAGACGACCTCTCGATACAAGCGTTTAATTCGCCTTATAATTACGTTACATAAGTGTAAAGTTTTTACTTAGTTCTTACAAAAACGTCTAATTAGTTAAAACTACGTAAGACGAGGCGCTAATTGTGGTTGTTAAGTGAGGTAACTGCTAACTCGTAGTTCGTGGACTATGATTGACAAGTTATATATATCTGACCGCTTTTTTTTTTTTTTTTTTATGGGAAATCATCAAATGACCCCTCCCGCTGAGGGTGCAGCTGGAGGGAGTGTCAGACTCTTACTGACTAAAACCCACTATGTTCCTTCTGGAGGTCCCTGTGTGCCAGGGCCGCGGTATCTCTTACGAACAACCCGCAGCCCAAGCAGACCCTGGCCCTTTATGGGCCCCTCCTGTGTTGCTGACATCTCTTCGAGGAGCGCGTGGAACAGAACGCGCCGCCGACACGGGCCTGTCGTCCCTAGACGTACGGACAATGAGCTACCCACACTCATCGCCCACAAACCCGCGCCTACGGTGGTCGGGAGTCATCCCTAGACACCCGGCGCCCGTGGTGTCGACCGGTACCAGCCCTGCCGCGACGGCTGGGATGAGCGGTGCGGTCTCTTAGCCGCTCCACCGCCTCCTTCGCTAGCATAACTGCTTCACAGAAGGAGGCGACGGCATCCCATTCTCCCTCGCTCCGGACCATGGCCTGGATCAGGGCCGGACGCGAGAGGTCGCCGCCGCCAATTGCCGCTGTGAGGACACGGCGGTGCCCCGCCCAGGCAGAACATACCTCCACCGTGTGCTCCACCGTGTCCTCTGGCTGGTCCGCGCAGTGGTGACACCCAGGCGTCTCCTCCCGCCCGATGCGATGCAGGTACCTCCCGAAACACCCATGTCCGGTGAGGACCTGCGTCAGGCGGTAAGAGAGGGTGCCATGACTCCTCCCAATCCACTCCTCGAAGAGGGATATATCTGACCGCTTGGTTAGCGTTCTGGCTTAGGCCCAGAATCAACTAAAGCGGAGCGATAAATTTAATTTATCCGCTCGAGGATAATACTAAATGGCAGACAAGATGTTTGAATGAATGATGAAATCGTGGTGGCCTAGTAGTTAAAGCACCAGCCTTTCGAGTATGAGGGCGAGGGTTCGATTCCAGGTCAGGCAAGTACCAATGTAACTTTTCTAAGTTATACGTACTTTCTAAGTTTATCTTGGACACCAATGACTGATTGAAGGTGAAGGAAAACATCTCGAGGAAACCTGGACTATAAAGTTTGAAATCACCAACCTGCATTGAGCAAGCGTAGTGATTAACGCTCAATCCTTCTCCGTGAGAGGCCTTCCCAGCAGTGGGACGATAAAAAGGCTGTGATGATGATGATATTTGAATAAAAAAAATCCATTAGTTGTTTAAAAACGCTCCGCTTCGGTGTAGTCTGAGCCTTAGTCTAGTGAGTACTTACCGAGGCTAGGCAGGGAATGTTAACAAACACATATTTACATTTAGGCTTCTAGTCACATGATGCGTGTTTTGGAGAAAAAGAGCGATTGCGTTTTTCTATTTCACGTGGAGTAAGGAATAAAATATTAGGGGTCTATTTTTTTAAACACATAAAATCTAGAAAAACTTTTAAAGCATATGTATTTTTTAGTTAGATTTATATTAATATTGTATTATTCACATCAGGTTGTTCAAGTTGCGTAGGCCTACTAAGCGAGCATCAACCAGTTCCCTGCGGCAATAATCTTGAGTATTATGTATTTATGACGAAGTCGTCAACAGTTTGATATTATCGAATGGTTTCTGAGTCACTGGTACTGCAGAATACATATTACGAAACAGCTTTCCACAAAGTTGATTTAAAATCCTCGCTTTCTACGGCTATTGCGCGATCGCATCATAAATATTCCTTATGATTCATTTATTATTTATCAAAAACTAGTAAAAGGCTTCAACTGCTAAATGACTAACAGATGTATAAGAATTAATGTGATATTAATTTCTGTGTATTCACTCATATTACAATATATGTGCATACTGAAATTCGTATGATTACGTAAATAAAAACGTCTCATAGCCAAAACTTTGGACCCTTGGATTCCGAATCCCATTTTTTTTATATTATCGATCAATGTAGGTACCTAATGCTTTAAGAATAAGTACATAATATGTATATCTCTATTAAATAATGGTCTAGATTTTAAATGATTTAGTCATGGACTCGTGTATTTATATGAAGAAAACTTGCACCCTTTAAGTTACGCGCGTTGATGTCTTTTGTTAGTGAAGTAATGAAGTAAGTTTTTATTTTGTTACGTACGGCGTTTTTGTTATTTTTAATCATCTTTCCAAAAACAAGTAAAGAAGGTTCTCAATTCGACCTTATATATTTTTTCTTTTTTATTCCTGTAACGTTTTTAATCCTAACAACCCATTTATTTATGTTATACATAGCCATTTTTGCATTTCTAGCAAACAAATAATTATTTTTATTAAACAACGCTGCAGTATATCAAACCGTCAGTCCTTCACCTCGATCTTGTTATGGTATGTATTATTTAGTGTCAACTTTCCTGTTCTCCAAATCAATTGATTCATTCCTGATACTCAAGCGATTTTTGATTGATTTTCCGGTTAAACAAAATAATATATGGATTTCTAATACTTTTGTTTTCATTCATGTGACAGCAAACTATATTTTAAAAAAGTTTCTATTCGCGCATTCGTGACTTATAAAGACCTTTTTTTATAGTCAGCCGGTACCATATAAAATGGTACTCATTTAAGACATATTATGGTTGTGACTGTACCTAGACTGTATCAACACTCTATCTACAACGGTCGTTTTTCTACAGTTTTTTCCAACAATGACTTCAATAAATTTAATACTTAAAATATATACTCGAATTGACCTATAGTCTAACTTAGGCAACAAAAAGGTTGCGTTTTGCACTGGACCGATGTAGCCTTGACATAATTACTATCACAAGCTAATCGGTTAATTGGACACAGAACCGTCAACTTCAATCGCAACTATCTATTTAGGAAATTGGCAAAATCGCACACTTCCTTGTAGCGGTAAATACATATATACTTATATACCATTGAGAATGCAGGTTCCAGTTAAAAGCAAGTGTACTAGAGTTGAAGTTTTTATTGAAAAGAAAGAAAGAAAAATAATTTATTGATTTATAATTTTTATTTTTTAGATATTATTTTTTAATTGGTGATCTATTAGTTTTAATCACATCAATTTAATCACATTAGTTTGAAACACAAACAGTTTCTACCGGTTTAACGTCCCCGGGAAACTTCAAGTACCCAGATGAAACAAACCCATTTTCGCCGGTGATAGTGTCAAGTAGTTTTGGAGCCTATTCAATTAAAACAATCAAATATTTCCTCTTTATGATATAAGTTCAGATATAAATAAAGATTGAATTCTAGTATAATACATTTATAACATTAAGGACAAGTCTAGAGCAGTATTTGAAGAAACATCTGCTAGGCAGTATGTGAAAGTATCTTCAGACAAAAAGTCACTTTGTCTGGGCGCCTTGTGCTGGCAAGACTTTAGAGATTTGTGTCATCTAACGGGACTTTGAAAGGGCTTTTATCCAAATATCAAGAGTTAAATGTTATTCGTGTCTAAAGGTGCATACCTGAAAGTAAAAATTTAATTAACTACGTGATTCTTCACCCATTTGTACGTGAAAGTGTGTTCGATATTCTCCCAAGTTCAGTAATTGAAGTAATGGGCAACAAGGCAAACAAAACCACACGTATTAATAGATGCAGCCAACGATAACAAACGATAAAACGTGATTCATTTGTTGTGTCAATGTCGTATCATCGTATACATCAGTGTCGCTTCGACTTTCACTAATTGAAACTAGGTACCGCCTCGCGAAGAGCTTAAATCATGCGGTACTGTCTAATTGTGCATAGAACATTACTACGTACGTTGGTGATTATTGCGTCGCTCGCTTACAGAGACAGCGTTGGATATTGATCCTTGCGTTTGATACTGGAATGTTTTGATCTTATAAAGTGGCCGCTGCCCAAAAGTCGAGGTCGTGAGATGTATCTGAGTGAAAGTTGTGATAAGCCACGCCCCTCGGTCCGGTCACTGTCTCTCTGGTGTCCATTCGTCGTGTTCAACATGACCGCTTGTGCGTAACCTTTTAGATTCAAACACAACTGTTGAACAGAGCTAATCAGGTGCTCCCAACTGCATCGCGTGACATAATTCTGAAACGTATTTAGAAACGTAATTCATTGTCAGCTTTGTTTCTTCTGTAATCACAATTTCGTATGCTTTTTTATATGCATTGTTGCCGTAGCTGCATTTTGAAATAATAAAACAGTATCCATTTTATATTTATTAACGAGATTCTCTTTGAGAACCTCTAGCTTAATCAAGATAATTAAAAACTTTTATTTTATTATTTATTCTAATGATATAATGCATGGAAGAAATTAAAATTTCAAATAATACTTCTTGGTCTTTTAAATGATATGTACAAAAGCTAACAAACCCTTAGAACAACGTCTACATTTTTGTTTACGGGAACCCAAATAATTAATTTATTATTCATTGGACAGTAAAACTAAAAATTTTAGAAATGAATGGAACATTCTTCTAAGTAGGTAATGTTTGTATACAAGTGTTTCATTAAGATGTGAAATCTCCGCGTTCTTTGTGACTTGCGTTTGTTTTGACAATACAAGCAGCGATTTCTTTTATTTTTCGCGTAATCCTAAATTATAAATGATATTTTTTTTAGTAAACGAGTTGAAATCAACTCTTACAAAACACTTTTTATTTAAAATAGATACCTAATGCCTTATGTACTTTTATAACGACCATCACTTTGAATAGCATAATTATCATCCTGAATTCATGATAGACTTCATTTCTTTTTTTTTATATCACAATTAAATCATATTAATTCATGCAAAAGTTTTAGTAACACTTCCTAGAATAACCAAAGCATAAACTACGCAATCTTGTACAAATAAATAAGCCTTTCAGTCTCAGACAGACAGTTTTCGCGTGAACGCTCTAACTGTGGCCGATACGATTCCCCACGCTAATTGTACGGACAAACAGAAGAAAGTCTCAGCTGTGCACGATTTACATAACCGCGGTCAGACTGAGCGTCTATATTTCACGTCAGCCGTTCAAAGACTGCCCAAACAAAGGCTCTTTCATTAGAAGTAACGAAACAAAAAAATAAAACAAATGTTTTGTGGTGTGATGAAATTGGTAATGTCTGTAGTTTGTGTGTGAGTGTGTGTGTGTGTGTTCATCTTCTGTTACGCTATTTGTATGTAACTAAAGTCTTTGTGATAATTAAACTTTGATGCCCGAGTTGCTATAAATTGTTTTTTTTTTTGATAAATATATTGGTTTTCTTTCGTGTGCGTTCAATTTTTTTATTGCTACCCTTTTTTTACCGGGGGGAAATCCTCATGGAATATTCCATGAGTCCCCCTCCGCCTCTCCCCAGGGGTGTGCCGGACTGTTACCGGCTAAAACCACCCCGGACTCTCTTCACACGTGTAGACGGGGCCGCGGGAATCCAGATTCTTCCGCAGTTTATTGCTACCCTAACCTTAACCTGTAACTAATAATTTTGCCATCTTTCGGTGCCCACACTCGTCTTTGACTCTAATACTGGCTGACTCATTACTCATTACACATCATTGAACAATATTCAATTGTTTTCCAATAGGTCGATAACTTAGTGCTTTTGGTAAACATCTTTTGTGCGCCTACCTTGTAAATCAATACTGTTTTTTGGTCCTTTGTCACATAATGCCATAACAATACTTTACCTAACCTTTTGACTGAAGGCTGAAAAAATCTTTTCAATCATACAAGCTGTTGACCTCGTGTTCAAAAATTTTGTCTTTATGATTTTAACCTTGGCGGCTATCATTCTGTTTGTATGTCCACCTGCAAATATGCTTAGGTTAGGTAATTTCCTGGTTGACGTATGGCAACACTGTTCCTCGTGGTTGGTATGAAGTAAACGCTTATTAGCGTCATGGGGCAGGTGCTTATTAGCCTTCACACGGAAGGAACAGCCACTCAACAGCATGTCGGATACCACTTGCTTCAAGTTACAAGACATGCTTGTCAGATTGCAGTCGATTGCATTAATTTACGAGATTACGTCTCCTGTCATTGCTAGTAATCATTTCATTACTATGTTATGCTCAAACGTGTTTGTCCGGCGTACTTACTAGTATATATAGTATGGGTACGCAAGTTTAAATATAAAGGAACCCCAAAAAGAAAACAATATTTTTTATTTAAATCAACGTTTGTGTTATTTTGCGTGTTATAAAAACAACGTGTTACTAACTATAGTCACAAAATAGTAGGTATTTCTCCAACACACATAAAAAAACAGAAGACGTCATATAAATAAAACGTTCTCTAATTAAAACGATGGTAGAACAATTTTAATGAATGCGCGATCAAACGATATGCGTACAGAATGAAATTTTCAATGCAGCTGCTACACTCTACATGTTTCGCGGCGCTTATTTAATTCAAACACATTTTTACTGTGTTTTCTTGAACGTTCGTAATAATCTGATTATTACAGTACTGAATTTTGCGATGGTCTTAGTTTTTTATCTTAAATTGTATTATATTTTTTAAAAGATTATATTACCTTTTATCGCAGTCGCAGACAACGCGACGTTATACTATTTTAATAGTTCATTCTTCGAAGTGCATAACTTTTCTTTTTCATGTGCGAAACAAATGATATCCCAATAATACCAACATAAAAACTGAACGATATAACTTGCACGGTATATACGGTTATAGTAACAAATAGTACCTGTGCATTGCAAATAGCATAATGTTTTGTCAAGTACATATTGCATGACTCGTCGCAATTAAAGCTTCACTATAATTACATGTTATAAAAGCAATATGTCCATTGATATCTGTGATGTGTTTTACATTTAGGTTAGTCACTGAATGCGTGCTCGTATTTTAAATTGGTCTGTTGAATGTATATATCGTTTAAATTGTTATATCTAATGGACACGGGGGAACACTAATGTAGCGATAAACTTGTGCTGATGATTTACATGTCAATAAAGTCCAAGTTATTCCAAATACACAGAGGTTGGAATCGGTTTCCGACAGAAAGAAAAGGATATTAGGTGTCGCGTTCTATTTGGCAAATCAATTCACTTATTTAAGTTGTTATTAAAATAAATTATACAATAAATGGGGCTATTGGAAACTTAATCCAAGACAATTGAAACATTCACCTCACTGTAAAATTACATTCGCCTGAAAGATCAAATAACAGCTACTACTACTTGACTTAAAGTATGGAAATAGTACAAGCATCCATTCGACTCATTAGCTCAAATTACACAAATCCAGTTAGTCGTCATTATTCCAGTTGACGTGGGTTTGTGTGGGCAGCGGACTGTGAAATTAGGACATGATTGCTGAACCACAGTTTCAGGTCAATAGCTTCGACCGACTGTTCGTACCGATAACCCATGGGTCAATGATTTGACTACAGGTTTTTACGGCTGTCATTATCTCATGGGAAAGAAAGTGACTGTCGAACTTTGTGAAACGCCAAGAAGAAGATGCGAGGGACCGTCAATCATTTCTACAGATCTCTACCATTATTATGTTGGGATGTTGGAATATAATTGTAACTTGATACCTCCGCGAATTTATGAAACACTAACCCCATTATTATAAAACGTGGTTTTAAAAAGGCCGGTTTAGTGCTAGGTTTGGACCATTTACTTTGCTGGCACTTTTGTAAGACCAGGTTTTATAACAAGATGGTAGCTGACCCTTTAAACTGCGTACCGCCTCGACGACGTATCCTTAAACCTTGCTTCGACCTCTACAAACATTTTAAAACCAAAATAAGCCAAATGGGACAAAGACATTTTTGAGTTTTAATGAGACTAACTAATAATAAATAATTTAATGTTTAAGAGGATTTATTCAATTAGAGCTGAGACTTAATCATAAATCATCATCATCATCAGCCTTTAAGTCGTCCCACTACTGGGCACAGGCCTCCTCTCACACAGAGGGAGTAAGGCTTAATAATAATGATTTCAACAGAATTTTAATAACATCTTATTATCGCTGGCGTACTTACATGGACCAGGCGGGTAATATTGTTGTCATTCCAAAAGGCCTACTTATCTTGTCGACATACAAATTCGAGGCAATCAAGTATCTTTTTCTTCTTATTTTAATGATCTTTTACTGTCATACCGGTTCGTACAGGCGGAGTCGGCCTCAATCGGACTTCGTTTCTAAGCCCTATAAAAACCAGACAACTGGCCTTAGTTTCATGACATTATTTATACGGCACTCTATATGTATAACTAAATAGGGCTTGTTATCAGAATTTGTTACGATACATTAAAAAAAATCAAAGAATTGCTCTCTACATTAATGAATCAATAAGCGAGGAAGGTTGTGGTAATTAAACTACTATCAACGTGTGTGTTTTACGACAATCACCATTCGGTTCACGCCACATAGCCGTAGTTACGTTCAGCATTCATAGAAACTCCAAAACAACACATTGTTTCATAACGTACTACATAGCATTGTCCTCGCAACAGAACAAAGTATAAGAAGTGCACGGACTAGGAAACTGTCGCTAATGATATAATTAGAAGTCGAGAGATCTTTGACGCCGCATTGTTTAGCAACTATTGTTATGTGGCTCTTAGCACCTTAATGAGTCTTTGAACTGCCTGCACTTGTGATAAAATCACTTCACGTTACAATAATTATAAACAAAGTAGGTACCTTCGTTGTTGTAAACGAAGGTTGGGCCTGTATATGAAAATCTACAGCCTTAACACCGTCATGTTTTTGTCACAAGATTGAGGTAACAATACCTGTTTTACTGGTAATAACTCTCAATAAAAACACCGAGTAAATAACTTGTCAATACTGAACCATGAACTATGCCATTGTACACAGCTCTGACCTGCTCTGACAGTTTTTCTGTCGGATTTACACAATCCTCATTAATTCTTCAAAAATATACCTTTGGAAGATTTATGTACGAAGAGAAAAGCCAGCCTGCGTCATAATCTTATGAGTTTTAGTGAAGGACAAAACGGTTTTAATCAACTGATTTTTATCATAAAATGTCTTTGATTAAAGTGTATAATTTTCTTACTATAGTTTATAGTAGTTACCAAGCATTCTATGTGACAAGGCGATCGTGTTTGTTCGCAGGCGGTCGTGAATGCCGGGCCGCATGGATGGCGGCGCACGCCAGCCGCTCGCTAGCCGTTCTACTCACTGTACTGACGCTAGTTATAGCCAAATGTAAGTATTCTAACAGGATTATTAAAACAATATTGTCTGGATATTGAGGACAGCGAATATTTATATCTAAATCCAAGTAGAAATTGTTTTTCAATCAAAGTTCTTCACATTGCCACGATGCTGAAAAGGAGTTTTAGCAGGAAGGCACTTCCTTGTTAAATGCATATGCGGATATCAATGCATTTAATCCAGAGTATATAGATTATTCCACTGTGATTCCTTAACACTGAATACTTTAGTTTAAATACCTACATTCTGATAACAACAAGTAAATATTCCTAATAGCAATTCGTCACTTATTACTTGTTTGATATAGGTTATTACATGGACGCTTAATGTTATGCACGTTTCCACAAAAGTAAAAATATCCTCAACAATGTAAATGATAAACATCAAATTATTTTAGTTTGCAAATTAAAGATAGCCGCTGTTGGTAATGTCAATTGTTCTGATGATTCATCCTTGACAATGAGTGGGTTTTGCAGCACTTAATGACTCCCACGTTACGAATGCGTATGTACCACAGTGCCATAAGTGTTTCAACCTGTACAAGGAATTAATATTACCATTGAACTAAGTAGACTGTTGGGTTTCTCATGGTTCTCGTCGGCTGGGAGCGGCCTACTCTCGTCCATAGTAGGCCTCGCATTCGAGCTACATACTGCCCTACAACGGTCGGCAGATCAAGGCCACATTTAACAGCAAAAAGTGGTGACAGTCGCTCACCCGGAGACAACGCTAGCATTCAGGTTACCTACTGGCGAGGTGCCTTTCGCTCCTTCTTAAAATGCAGTCCACTGCAAACACTGGAAACACGCCTTTTTGAAGCACTTTGAATAAGTTCAACATCAATTAGGGTCGCTGAATTGTTTACTCATACTTACTATCTACTAGCCATGCCGCATACTGAAATTGTATCCGTTTGCAGACATTTCTTAACAAAAATGAATAATATATTTAAAAACTGCGTAGTTTTTTACCTGTCAGGAATATTACAACACACGCTACGCTACATCCGTGATCAGATTTTGAAACTCAGTCAATAGCGCAACAATTGAATTTAAAATTTTGCTCACCTATTTTTTTATGAGTCGTTATATTCTACGACTACATACGATTATTGTGCAATTTATAGCAAAGAATGACCGATTGTTTCACCATCTGTACAGCCCTACAGTGTACATCTGTTTCGCTTTTCCTGTAAACGAACGCTAAGTGTCTCGTTTCGGCGGTGTACGCACCGCTTAACAACTTAACTAACAAATTAGTCTTAGATCTAAGTACAAAATTACCATTTTGTCTTTATTATACAGATGCTGAGCTAGAGTCATGGAGGGGCGCCGGGAGACCGGCGACGGCAGCTCAGGAAGCCGAGGATGAGAAACGAGACATCGAACTTCTTGAAGCCGTTAAAGAGTCTATGAAAGAATGGGAGCAGAAGAGAGCTCGGACTAGGTAACACTTCGAATTTCTTACCAGCCTTTCAATTTACCTAAAAGATGTTTCTCATAGTATCATTGTCGATAAGATAGTTAGCCCGTTTTGCGTAAATTTAGATTTTTTCAAAGCACTGAGGTAGCTTCTCCCTCTACACTAAAAATCCCCAGTCGAACGCAAAAGTAGCTTATTTTTTTTTAATAAATCAAAAGTTATGTGTTAGAAACTCCGCAAGACCTATCCGAGTGTTAAGTAATAACATATTAGCATCATTAATCAAACTTTTGAAAAACAAAATACCTAATGCTGTTTTCATTAAAAATATTGCGTAAAGCATTACGTATCTTCAAATACCAGAAGAGAGTACGCTCAACATCTTAATAATGTCCACGTCGCTCACAGCTAGGTAATGAGATTAATTCCTTTGTTTTCGTTCTTCACAAATAAAAATGTTTTCTATTGTGTGAAATAAATTAAAGTGTTACGTAATTGGGGTAATATGACACACAATACGCTCCTCATTTGTTCAGTATGTTACTGTTCAGTGCCAGTACCTTCTCCCTTTTCCTGTAAACTACCAGTCACCAGATAAGCCTACCTTCCAAAACTAAGTTCTAAACAAATCTTGCTTACTAATATCGTGGGAACTAAGATGAAATAACGCATATCAAATCAATGTTTCGAAAAATTGGGTGCTTTTAGATCGTTTATTTCGGACACAAAAAGCATATAATTTAACCCAGTACTCATCAGAACGAAAACTTTCTCATCAGGAGTAAACGATCTCAAGGCAGCGTCTGCTATGGAGAATTCGGCTGTTTCGAAGATGCCGGTCCCTTCGCGTACTTGGAGACGCTGCCCAGCTCGCCGCAGGAGGTCGGCACGCACTTCCTCCTCTACTCTACCGTCAGCAGGTAAATTTTTAGGAGCCTACGCTTTTTTTTATTCCGTAATTCGTGTATATTTATGACTGTGTTCAGATTAACCGGCAAAGGTAATTTAAATTATGTCGATATGCATATTATGCCAATATATTGAAACCTGAGCAACGGGTACGGATTGATTTACCCGAGCGTATTAACAGTCTCCTAGCGATGCGGGTGAACCAGGGAACCAGCTATATAGTTCCCACCCTTCTTTCTTAATCAAATGTTTTCTTTCGGATACAGAATAAATGACATAACATTTATTCTTTTCTAATTTTCTTTTAAAGAGGAGACCAACCGCTCCTGGCTGTGTCAGCGAGCAATATGTCGGCGGCATGGGGCTGGGCGGCGAGAGCGTTCGAGCCCAACCGGCCCACCAGAGTGATCGTCCATGGTTTCGGCTCCAACTGTGACAATGTTTGGGTGTACGAAATGAGGTCGGCTTTGATGGCTGTTGTAAGTATCAGAAAATCATCTAACAAGGAGTATTTATTGGATTAAGTTAGCTTTATCTATCTACATAGGTTGAAGTTTGAGAACAGTCTCCTTTCTAATTTGAGATCGTTGATGCCACACTTTCGAGACGTTAAAGCTTAGAATAATTATCGTCTTCAGCAGTGATTAGTCTAGGAATACCTATAAAGTGTTCCATACATTAGACAGCTACCAGACATCGGACAGCATTGTTATTGATAGGCAGTGATTATATAATATTACGTATATTAACAACCGCATTGTGAGTTACGTTTTATAGCCAACATTACCTATAAGAGTTTAAGTATCAACCTACAAGCATCAAACACGGCATTGAAATATATTTTTATCTTTATAGGAAGAATGCAACGTGGTTTGTGTCGATTGGGAGGGCGGGGCATCGATGCCAAACTATCTCCGAGCAGCTGCGAACACGAGGCTTGTCGGCAAGCAGTTGGCTATGTTGTTGCAAGGTAATACGAATCCAATGACGTTCAAAAGCTACTAGAAGTACCGCATTGAGCAAAGTAATATGAAACTGTATCATTACCAATTTTAAACGTAACTTTCGATTGTTTTTTTCCAGGTTTCGCCAAGCATATAGACTTGAGGTTCGAGGATGTTCACCTGATCGGTTTCAGTTTAGGCGCTCATGTCGCTGGTTTTGCTGGCTCGGAATTACGGAACATTAGTCGAATAACAGGTCCGTATAGAAACTTTTGTGAAAACGTGGTCAATCTTATTTGTCTTGCGTTACTCTCCACTTACATAATGTGATTGCGAAAACATATTTGTAGCTTTTGTATTCAAAGTCACCTACCTATCTTGCAGGATTAGACCCAGCAGGTCCTCTTTTCGAGTTCCAAGACCCCCGTGCTCGTCTGGACCGATCTGATGCAAAGTTCGTGGATGTCATACATTCCAACGGCGAGACACTGATACTTGGCGGTCTAGGGGCTGCACAACCTTTGGGCCACGTCGATTTCTACCCCAACGGAGGCAGGGTGCAACATGGATGTTCAAACTTGTGAGTATTTTTAATGACGTAGTAAATTTTCATAGAAGACACGTTGATTACGAACATAGATCAAGTTTGAAGGATGAGTGACGCATGTGGGTTGCTGTTGATGTATTTTAATTGCTTCTACTGCCAAGCGTTAATGCCTTGACGAAATGAATTATTGCCTTCAAGCACTTAGTACCTATGCTATAGCAGTAATAAAACATTACCTAAAAAATCATCACTATATTAGGTGTGATAAAAGTGTATACGAGTATTATATTTCATATTACCCTGTGAATTCTGTTTAGATTCGTCGGTGCGGTGTCAGATTTTGTCCTACCATGGGCTGCAGCGTCCCCAGAAGGCCGCTCGCTGTGTAACCACAGACGTGCTTACAAATTCTTCACCGACTCCGTGTCGCCCAAATGTCACTTCCCGGCTTTCCCCTGCGCCGATTACGACACCTTCCTCGAGGTATGCCTATTGAACTAGCAACTCAAAACGATTGTGTAACATGACTTGAAGAGATAATAAACTATATGTGTAGGTACTGACTCACATAGGAAATCTCATTTCTCTCCGTGGTAGGAACTAGTTTGCGGTTGAACAGCAATTTGTTAGGAAATTGCCTAACTTATGTGTTCAAAATAAAAGGCCAATTTAATTTTCTTGTGGTAGACCACACAATCATTTGCTTTCCACGTGGACCGTAGATGAGAAAAAAAGTAACAGTACTTAGCTAACTTTGTTGCATACACAATAGATAACTGTGATGCTGTAACATCGTCAGAAACGAATGTAGGTTGCCTTTTTGAAAACATTACAAACCTATTCTTGCTAAAAGACAATAACCGCAAAGACATAACCCTTCATGGCAGTCGTATAAAAAAAAAACAAAAGAAATAATAATATTCCTTACTTACCTGTTTAGGGCCGGTGCTTCCCCTGCGACGGACAGCGACGATGTGGCAACATGGGCTACTACGCAGACCGGTCTCTGGGTCGCGGCCAGCTTTACTTGCTCACCAGGGAGGAAGAACCATTTTGTGGTATAACATTAATTACTCTATAATTTCGTCCAGAATGATTTTCGGTCACGGCAGCTGTTCTTGAAGGAAACCCACCAGCTGGGTAGGACTTTCTAAAGTGCCTCAAAGTTCGATGAGACGGCGATACGATCAGAGAGGGATTAAGCGCAGGAGGACCAACTGCAGTCTCCGGGGACGTGTACCTGTATATAAGCAAAATTGTTCTTCACTTTTCCATAGACCAAGACTGTTTTTGTATATATTCATATCTTTATGTTAACTCTTAGCTCATCAGTACCACGTATCGGTGTGGGCCGGCAGCGGATCGGGAGACAAGGCCAACTTCGGCCGTGTGACGCTGACACTACACGGGGACTCTGGACTCAACGAATCCTTTCCAATGACCAAGTAAAGTTTTAATCACGTTTTATTACAACTTATGAATGCCTTTTAATCCATGCAAGTAAGTCAACTCGTTAAAAGCTTGTTTAAAGTAATCAGAAGTTATCTTCCATCTGTTTATCCCACGCAACGGGGTGGCGCCTTATACCTTTTCCCATCAGACAGAGTTAGAAACCCTTAAAAAAGCAAGCATTCAAACGTTTATAAATCCAACCATTTACATTAAAAAATCATCCCCAGACGCGAGGACGTAGTGAACGGCAGCGCTCGTTTCACGCGCGTTCTCGTCCCACACCCAGCGCTGGGCGTGCCTCTGCGCGCCACGGTGCACTACGCGGGGTACTCCGGCTGGCTCAGTGCCAGTGCCAAGTCTATCCACATACACAAGCTTCTCATCACCGATAGCTTCGCTAAGACGTGAGTTTACGACTCCTGGTTTGTTGCAAGAACTATCGAGAAAGAAAACTAGAAAAAACGAGTCTCGTTTGTCAAATCATATTATGTACAATACAGAAATATTTCGTAATAATCAGATTAATTTAAGACTGCTCGAGTAAGCGCTATATGAGAAACTAACATTAATTGAAAATGATTTTATTACAGGTCTTCATTCTGTAAGAAAGGAATCCAGTTATTGTCTGAAGAATCAATAGAAATGCCACTCTATCCAGGCGATTGTGAAATACAACAGGTATTATGCCTTATTTACCATATTATTTGTATTTGCCACCTAGTTAGAAGAAAACTGATTTAAATGTTGTTTCATTTTATCCTTCAGGATAACGATCTGTTAAATACAACGAACATCAACCACGAATACATAAATAACAAACAAAATACGACCAAAGAAGAGGTCAACGCTATCGATCCTGTTGACAACGAACTGCCCGAGGAATCACCTCAGCGGCCTTTCACACTTGTGGACACCTACGAGTGGACGGGAGGCGAGAACACCGGCCGAGCATTCGGGATGACTAACACCAAGACAGCTCCCAGTGGCGCCATCGAGATCGCCGAGCCAGTGCTACGACCACGACTCCGAAAGACACCGCGACAGCGAGCAGACGCGCCCGACGAACATGAGATATCCGAACCCTTACTGAGAGCAACCCGCCCACCAAGAACGACAACAGTGCCTCCAATACGTAAAGCCAAGAATTACGACATGTCAACAACACCCACTTACGAAACCGCCACGTGGGGCGAGAGGGCAGAAAAAGAAGAAACTGGATTTGTCGTACAATTCCTGCCTTCGAGACTGGCATCTTTTATCTCGAGAGCTGAGAGATACGCCAGGGATACTTTACTACCTCTAGTGTCAGCCTATGCACCGCGCTTGCCAATATTCGGTTCCCGTGAGGTTCCGAAACCAACAGCGAGGTTTATCCCCACCGAGGATGTGAACGTCACAAGTTCCGTGCCAGTGCCAACACCTACTTTAGAGATGAAAATTGAGACATTGCGGACGGTGGGACCACCGGGGACTAAGCGTGATATTGAGTCTCCTGAGGACCCTGAGATACCGCTCACGACTACAACGACCACTACTTCAACTACAACTACTACCAGCAGGCCATCGACCACCACGACTGAAAAAATCCGAGCTTCGCCCACTGAGATGCTGAAAATAGTCCCAGCACCATCCGCGTCCACCAGTACGGCTCTACCACCCGTTGCGTTAAGGAGCGAAGGAGAAAAAATAGTGATCGTGTATCCAAGCAACGCGAGAGACGAGAGAAAGATTCGCTCCCATTCTTACCCCGAAGAGTTACAATTCGAAGCTCTATACCGGCACACTGGATCGCCGACTGACTTACACGTGGATCTGCCCACGTTCACGCCGCCGACCTCCACACTCGCGCCCTCTACAACGTCACAACCTAAGAGTGAGGCGAGGTACATTCCAGTAGGCTACATCAAGCCAGGAGACGAAGTAGATACTATGTCCAAACCTACGTAGAACATTTGAGACTGCATTCATTTTGTAAATAGCACAAGATTAGTATTTTTGTACATAAATCTTTTGTTTTAAATAGCATCTACAAAATACGTACATTTAGTAGGTAGTTTAACAAAAAGTTGTTTTCTGCTGTTGTTAATTATTGAAAATGCCCGAATGAAATTAATTATTGTTGTGTAAATAAACGTAGATCTAACATAGAATAAGAGACATTTTTATAAAATAAAAACTTATTTATTATACAATTCCACACTTTTTCTTGAACTTCCGTATATTATGTAACATCGGTGGAACAATCATCAAACTAAAGTGCTCTTCTCGAATACAAAACAAAAACATTGTCCTCTAATCTAAAGAACATTCAGAATGAATGCTATCATAGTTGATTCAGAATAAACTTATTGTTACATGCTATCAATTAATAAAAATATCACATGAATTGTGTCAAACTAAAATTAATGGAAACATGAGAATTCTGAATGGAAAAAGTGTTTCAGTGCAATACTGACAAATCGGCACAACTATAGTATAGTAGGTACGTGAGAAATGCGTCTTTACGTGAGAATCGAACTCATAAATAAACTGCAGGAAAGTCTTATATTGGTAAGCACGATATATCGACATTTAAAATATTGACCACTCGTCTACACAAAACGTTTTCTTGCAGTTAATTTATAAAAATTGTTTGTTCTAAAGGACACAGAAGCAATAGCAAACAGAGTGTTCACCCGCATATGTTTATGTCATTGTATGACAAAATTCATTACGCAGCATATTGGATCAAAATAGGTACAAGATTTTACTGGAATAAAAAGAATCACACCTTATGTAAACTTTGAATAGGCATTCTCAAAATACATTGGAATATTATGTATTTTTACACCCATAACACACCAATGCAATTTATCAAGAAAATCTTATCACTATTTTGATCACTTTATATTTCCCAGCACTTAGCACTCCATTTGTTAGCTTCTCCTTGTTGACTAGGCCATTACTTCATGTACTTATCGGAATGCTGTGTGAGGATGCGAGCTGAAGACTTGGCGTCGAGGAACAGCGTGTGCACTGAGGTGATGTGGGCCGGGGTGATGCGTTGCGAACCGTCAGCACGGGCTGCTAACGATGCCGGTGTTAATAGTTGAGCTGCATACCTGAAATAATGAGGGTAAGTTTAGATATTACATTTATTCTATCATATTGGGTGATATTTCGAAGTGACTAAAGAGTTTTAGATTCTTACCTTAGAGTACTGTTAGCGCCGACTTCAGACAGCGCAGTAAGAGCCTCCTCTTCAATTGCAATACCTTCAGTTGTCGCACGAAGTTTCAATATCTGGAATCACAAAAAAAATATCCCATGAACCTTTTTTAAAGCTTTTATTTATCTTTATTCCACAAGGTTATACATCTTATAAGCTAAGCCCCACAAAACCGTTGTAATGGTTTTACTGTAGGGTCGATGGGTCATGGGTCGATTTGTAGATATCAAACACAGTTGTGCATGGTACATACCTGCAAAAGTTCAGCTTTGTTGTATGGTAAAGTGCGAATGATGAGTA
The DNA here is from genome assembly GCA_958496145.1 of Heliothis peltigera. Taxonomy (NCBI): domain Eukaryota; kingdom Metazoa; phylum Arthropoda; class Insecta; order Lepidoptera; family Noctuidae; genus Heliothis; species Heliothis peltigera. The sequence continues at coordinate 8,935,584 of OY292325.1, forward strand.
GTCTGTCGAGAAGATCCAGTGGGATTCCATGTGGAGAAATAATGTCTTCAGTCCCTCTGCAATAAATAGTACATCATAAATCATCAAAACTTTGAAAGTTTTTTATTTATTTCTAAAGCACAGATTATTTTGAAATTAGCTCAGTTGAAAACAGTACAGAAAATGTTATTACCTAATTTGGCATTTTCCTCTATTTGTAGCGAAGATTACAATTGGTGCAATAGCTGACTCAAGGGCTCGATGCAGATACGTGAATGTTTCGATATCTAACATGTGAACCTAGAAATAAGACAAACAATTTTTTTAGATGGAACATGGAAATTTGTTAACTAAGAACTGCAAGGGTCGATCGTTGCACGGTCGGTCCGTGGATGGGTGACGATCGTAATGTTGATGTCATGAAGAGTTTCTCCTTGTTTCGGAAAGCACGTTAAATGGTTGAGTCCCAGTTGTCATTTGAATATTATAGGCATTTGCTAAGGTTAGTCAGAAGCCAGAGAGTCTGATAACCATTCGCACCATTGGGTCAATATTGACTTGCCCAGGTAACTGGGTCAGCAGAGGCTGGCAAGTTCAAACAGGCAGTATATAGCAGGCCCAACATATGTACTTAGGAAAGTGCTTGTCAGATAATGAATTTTAGATCATTCAAATTTTAGTTCACACAAATTGAAGAGTCTTTGGAAAAATCGCAATGATCTTCAAATACTACGTCACTCATAGCAGCAGTAAAATGTCCTGTATATCGCACAAAGTACTTGCAAAATGTAATTACCTCATCTATGAAAAGCACCCCAGGCACCAATTCAGCTATTCCTTGGTCTATGTATTTGTTTACTACTTTGTTGATTTCTTTCCTCAGCTTATCTGTAAGAGACAGAAATGACTATGAATGAATGTGTGCTGTCATTGGCATAAAGCAACAAGATCTTGGTATAAATGAACGAAAGGGAAGACAACATTATACAAAGCGCCATCACTGTTAACAAAGACTTTTCTTTAGTTTTCAGTTACTATGGCAACAATATAAGTTATAAACAAGTTAAAGCATAACTGCATAGCAACTAATTCTTAATTCAAAATAACTATCTTACCAGTAATCTCAGTCTTCTTTGGTTTCATGAGCTGCCCCATCATGGACATGATATCCTGCCCGCCCTGAGGCTTAGCATTGGCACAGTCCAAGTCATGCAGTGTCACATCTTGGACTACTTCCTTCTTTTTGTGAACATCGCCTTTTGGTAGTGGCACATATTCTTCAGCCTGGAATGCAAGATTGGTAGTTATGATAGGAATTATTTGAAAGAAGATAATTTTATAAAGGAACTAGCTTTAGCAATGGGTTGCAAGTACATAATGCAGGCACATCAGACACAATTTACCTTAGCTCAAAAAAGAATTGTTGAAATCATAGCAGTAACAATTTTACCCCCAGATATTGTTTTCTTTTTACTATTCATTAATAGAGAAAAAAAAAGCACTGTAATATTTCATTTACCTCAAGGTCAAACTCGGTGGCAAAAGTATCACTTCTTCCCTGCCTCTTGACAGCACCAGAGTTGGCCTCAATATAAATAACATCACCAACTTCCACCTTCTCCTTCTGTAGTGACTCATAGATGGTGGGGTCCAACTTCAGCTGCTTTGTGCCTTTGGCTGTCTTCAGGCCAATGATTACATGAGACACTGTCTTGCCATAACCTGAACAAAGAGTCATAGTACACAGCTGTAGTGCCTATAGGTATACTAATCCAAAATTCAAAGAAAATAAGCAAGCTATCTGAATGTGCAAAAAGGCAGCACATGTAACTTAGAATCTTGCAGCTGTATTATATATATTTTTTAAATACAAACCTCCAGCTGGATTTTCAGTTTCCACAGGTGTGAGTTCAGTGACCTCTCCCTCATAAACTTCTTTTGTCTCACGGATACGCAAGCCTATGGCACGCCGGAAATTCTCCATCAGCACCTCCGTTTTCTTAATTTCAGTACTGTAGACTTCACTGCCTACCATTGGGCAAAATGGCACCTGTCGAATTGCATGGTCAAGTATTAAGATACCAAAGTTATCTATTAATGTTTAAAATGATTTGCATAATATTTTAATTTCATGTAGCAATGCAAGATTCAAAGGTGGGTTAAATACCGAGTTCAAAACATTTGTGGTATGAAGTTTAAATGCTGACAAATGCATTGCATGTCCAAATCATTGCTTTATGTAAGAAGATACTCACTTTGGTACCCAGCTCCTGAGCTATAGCTAAAGCAATTGCAGTTTTGCCAGTGCCCGGCGGTCCAGCTAGCAGCAAGGCTCGGCCAGCCATCTTCTTGCTCCGGATCATGTCTACTACTATGCCTGCAGCCTATTCATAATTAAACAACAACTTTATACAATTCCTATATGAAAAACTTTTTAAGAAATACTTAAATTCGTGGGACATTAAATTTGACTGTATCATGTTTTTGAACATTTTTAATGATTATCTAATAAAGGCAGCGGTTTCCTGTCTTTAATATTACATTCTAATGTACATAGAATTATTAACAGCACATCTAATCCAGATATCCATCAACAAGATCATAATTTCTATTGAAGTAACACTCCATGGTAACCAAAAAACATAACCTCAAAGTTAGATCGATATTGCAGAAACATCTAGATTACTAAAATATATATGAAGTAATTACATAGATTGTATAACGATACTGTTTTAATTAGAAATTTATCTAAGAAAACATACCTCTCTCGCAGATTCTTGCCCCACGAGACCGGCTGCCATTTGAATGGGAACTCCATTTTCATCCAAACCTAATCCTTTTATATGACTGTGTGCTGATATTCTTTGGGTTTTAGCGGTACTTTTCACTTCCTCAATCTTCATCTTGTATATCTACTAGTAATTGTATGAAGTAAAAGAATAAAGAAATTGATACAAGTCTAACTCGTTGTGTACGGCACCGCACCACAACAAACTACACTTATGAATTATGAATGAATGAAATGAATGAATGCACTATTTTCGTTTCTCAACTCAACAGTCAACTTGAGCTTATGTCAATGTCTATGTCTGGAGTGGCCCGCGCAGGCTGGGCGTGAGACCTCAGATTAATGCAAGACTTATCTTTCGCTAATCTGAGGCGACAGCAATATTGCAAAATGAACTTACCGCCAAACATAGTCTTCATCTTCCTCTTCTTGTATATAAATATGAATTGCTGAAAGTCTCACTAAAACTGGAGGAGAATGGACCGAGTTAGATTATTATGATTTGAAAATTATTGGGAAAAATTAAAAGAGTACGAGGCAGTAGTATTCATATCTGTCGGTTCAGCTAGAATACATAAATGTCTAGGTTTTAAACTTTTTGGGAGTACCTTGGCTCCAGAAAACAAGGCGTTGTGCCCGGTTCTGGCGCCAAGGTGCCTTTTTTGAGATTGGAAATCATCAAATTAGAACCCAACTTTAATCTTTTTCGGAGCCTTATGTGTACCAAGGCCGCTGTATAATCTTTTTTTAGGGAATCCCCTAACCCGCAATGCAATTGAATGAATGAATGATTTTACTTATTGCTCTGAGATCTAATTCTTCTTTACACGTGTTAACAAGACAGTAAGTATAATCTGAGATAGATACGGAATGCCATTCGGTTGGAGGCTTAAAATTTGTATATTATTAAACCAGTCAGTCCCCATAAAAAACCCGGTTTAGCAGTAGTCAATCTCCTAGGGGCCGACTCTCAGGCCGACTCTTAAGCTGACATACGACAAGCCTTACAAAAAAAAATCAGAGTGCCGTTCCGGCTGTTTGTTGTCGTCCCAAAATACAAAGAAATCATTTTAAAAATCTTATTTGTTATATCTTATAAAGATTAATCACAAAAAATATAATAAATGCTCTTATACTTAAAGTTATTAATGCATAAACATATCACAATGTTAAAAATAAAAAAATACGGTCTGTATATTTTTATTTATAACCTTATCGCGGGATCTGCATAAAATGGAACATAGCAATTTCTACAGCTGACCTGTCACTCTGTCAGCGTCAGCCATTGGATTATTTGGATAGATTCTGTAAAAATATAATCACACGTATTTTTTAACACGAAAAGAGTAGAATATTACTGGTTATTAGTATTTTAAGTTGAATCATGGTAATATTTGTCCTATGTAGATTCTGTAAATAGAACAATAGTGTATATAATGCGGTAAAGATTGAGCGCCTGTAAAGTTTAGCTTGGTGCAGAAAGTACAGGACGGCTGAAATGGAGTATTCAGCACAGAATTTAGAATATGCTGTGTCTGTGTTCTACAATGGAGAGCAAAGCGAAAGGGCAAAGGCCCACGCGTGGCTCACAACTGCGCAAAGAGTCCCGGAAGCTTGGAATTTCGTGTGGGAATTACTGCAACCCAGCAAGGTAATATGCCGAATTATGTTACAGGATCAGTTATTTCTTAAGAGTCATTACTAATGTGATGTTCTAGTTTTTTATAAAACAGTTAATTGCTGAAGAAACCATGAATTTGATTTATTTTTCTATATAACAAGTTTTTGTGTATACACTTAAACAAAATAACATCTAACTTTTTCCCTTAGGGCACAGAAATTCAGTTCTATGCAGCAACAACACTGCACACGAAGATCCTACGTTGTTGGAATGAGGTGCCTCCAGAGAGCTATGAGGAGTTGAAAGATAAATTGCTACAGGCTGTGTTTACATACTCCAAGGGACCGAAGATTGTTACTAACAGATTATGTATCAGTGTAAGTAATATTGTATGTTAAATATAAACATCTTTTTATTCATGTTAAGCACTGAAATTGAAATTTCAAAAAATTAAAGTACCACAAAGAACTGTTATTAGTGCTGAAAAATGATTTAAGAACTTTTTACTAAATAAATTATGTTGATACAAAGAAATAGTTGATAAATCTTTCTTAATATTTTGTTAAATGATTGTTTCAGTTGGCAGCATTCATTCTTCAGCAAGGCACAGTGGACCTGGCTACGATATTAAGGCCACTGTCTACTGTTGAAAATACCACACTACTATTAGAAGTTCTAACTGTGATACCTGAAGAAGTAAGTAGATAACACATCGGTAATATTCCATATAATTGACATTACAAAATTATAGCAATGTTGAATAATATAATATGTATATTCCTCACACATTCACACAATGTCACCTAGTGTCAAACTTATCAAAGCTTGTACTATGGGTACTAGACAACTGATGGACATACTTATATACTTCTACTACTATACTGTACTTCTACTTCTACTACTTTCTTTTGTAAATACATACATATTATACATAGAAACACCCAGACTAAGTTAAACACCCATGTTCATGCACACAAATATTTAACTTATGCGTGAATTGAAGTCGTGGTGGCCTAGTGGTTAAAGCACCAGCCTTTCGAGTATGAGGGTGCGGGTTCGATTCCAGGTCAGGCAAGTACCAATGTAACTTTTCTAAGTTATACGTACTTTCTAAGTTTATCTTGGACACCAATGACTGATTAAAGGTGAAGGAAAAACATCTCGAGGAAACCTGGACTATAAAGTCTGAAATCACCAACCCGCATTGAGCAAGCGTGGTGATTAACGCTCAATCCTTCTCCGTGGGAGAGGAGGCCTGTGCCCAGCAGTGGGACAATAAAAAAGGCTGTGATGATGATGATGATGATGTGAATTGAACCGGTGACCTCTAGCGGGGCAGGCAGATTCACTAACTACTACGCCATCTGGTCTTCTGTGAAGCATTGGCATTTCTAAACGTAATCAAATTGTTACTGACTTTTCTAATGTTTTCAGTATAACAGTATGACAATGGGTTCAGCACTGAGGAGCAAGAATCGCAATGCTCTGCAGCAAGCTTGCCCAGCAGTTTTAGATGATATGCTCCGATGTTTACAAAGTGTATACAAGTGAGTGTAGATATAGTCATCAGCATTATAGATTCTAAACTATATGTTAGTTACTTCATATAGTTTAGAATGTTTTTTTTTTTATAAATCTTGTAAAACAATGATGTAACCTTTTCATCCCTATTATACATGAACAATATTTCAAACTACAAGCATAGCATTCCTTTGACAGTATGAATAATGTAATTAAAATTTATAGTATACTAAAGCTCTGGATAATCCCTAAACCTAACAAATGACTTATGGAGTACTCTAAACAAATCCGTTTTTGTTTTATTTTCATGTTATTGTTTACTTAATTCTCTCTAGTTCGGAGTACACCAAAGAGCCACCGTCAGAGCAGACAGTACAGTCTTGGGTAACGGCAGCCACATGCGCTTGCAGCTGGCTGACATTAGGAGGGGAGGACGCAGCTGAACACGCGTCAGGAGCGCTACCAGATCGTATGCCCCTATGTCGTGCGTTGCTAGCTGTCGTACAACTGTTGTATACGTAAGTATAACTGTGTATGAAGGTGCAATATATCATTTTGACATAAAAGCGATTCTTTAACTTGTGTCTGCATTAAATATGGCGTGTGATTGTATTCTTCTCGGGTGTTTTGTAACTGCTAAGATTAAAAGTCAACATCCATTCGATCTTTTTAAAATAATAAAACAGTGTACTGCATGTGCTGACCCGCCTGTTATTATTGACATAACACCACACTAATATATAAAGGCAAAAGTATGAGAGTGTGTGTTTGTTACCACTTCACGCCCAAACGGCCGGATTTTTATGAAACTTAGCTTAACTTGGGTAATATAGCTTATACATCAGGATAACATATAGGCTACTTTTTAAGCGGGTGAAAGCAAGTTTTGTAATAAAATTGAAATTAAAGCAACCATGAATTGTTTTCAAATTTCCCTGAACTGTTTCCAAAATAATGGTAACAATGTTATAATTCACGCTGCTCAACTCATAATAATTTATCTGTTTTTCCGTATCACGTAACATCAGGTGGAATTCAGCAGTAAGCGACACGCCATTAGACGCTTGTGAGGCGTGCTTATCAGCGGTGCGTGCGGCCGGCGGCACTGCGGCGGCTTCGCGCTACCCCGCCTCAGCGCTGCAGCTGCTGAGCGACCTCGCCGCGCTAGCTGCACCCCTGATGTCCCGGGACAACGTGCCTAACTCGATTAACGAGGTAAGAGCGTCCAGACAGATTTCCGGCCACGGCGCCACACTCAAGGTCCGATGGATTGGCAATCCGACACATAAATCTTACTGAGCAATAGACCCAGTTGCATGCTCATTAACATGCACTGAGAATATTCTGATATGGTATAATTCTATTGATTACTGTTTCACTCATATGATGCAATTTCTTCTTATGTACCTATAAAGAATCTACTTTTATATCCAAGTTGATGCTATCTGAGACTGAGTAGGAAATAACATCTAACTATCTATGTTCTCTTTCTCCCTCAGGAGTTATTAGCAGCACTAATAACATGCTGCGTGTCCCTGGGAGAGTGTCACGCGCACGCGCTGGTGCAGGCGGCGGAGGGGGCGGGCGCGGGGGACGCGGCCGGCGCGCGGCAGCTCATAGAGCTCGTGCTGGCCGCGCAGGCCGCGCCTGGGCACTACCCACTGCACGAGACAAGGTCTAACCTCACCTTCGGCTTCTGGTATACTATACAGGTGAGATATTTCATTTTCGTCTTTACAACCCGAAGGCTGTAGCAACCCGAAGGGAGGCAGGAACATTTTTCAAGAGAAGTATCATAGTTTTTACAGCGAAAACCGAGAGTAAAAAAATCAAACTTCAAACTAAAATAAGATGTTCATAAGAGATGGCTATACTCAGTGTTGCTAGATTCATAAACTATAAGATAAACATTAAACTCACTGTAATAACTTAAGATTTTATTCACGCTATTATGGACATCTAATTCGTTTTTTAAATTCCAGTAATATTATTAAATACTAAAACACGTTTTTTTTTCACAGGATGAAGTATTGAACCTGATGGACAGAACGCACGACATCCACCCAGTGTGGCGGGAGGTATTCTCGCGTCTCCTAGCAACATTAGTCACCAAGTCGTCCGCGCCCTCTGACGTCACGCTTTCCAAAGATGATCTCGAGTTACTTCGGTGCTATCGACAGGATATCGCCGATACTGTGGTCAGTGGGTACTATCGACTGCTATGTTATTAGTTAGACTGTGACATGTATATGAATAGAAGTGAAATCGCGGCCCAGTTCACGCGAGTATATGAAGTCAAGTGAATGCGTCATTTCGCGGTTGAAACATTGCGTTTCAATAAGTAGCTACTTTTTGTACGCATCACTCCCCGTTGCATTGTCACGCTTTGCGTTCATAATTACGTTGTCACTCTAAATTGAAACGTAGAATTACGGTGCAGATGTACTGCTACGGTGTCCTGGGCGAGTGGTGTTGGACGACGGTAGAGGCTGCGTACTCTAGTGCGAACAGCGAGAGCGGGCGCGAGGCGGCGCTGCACGTGTTCGCCGCGCTGGCCGACGCCGCGCCTGCGCAGCGCGCGCCGCCCGCGCTGCTGGCGCTCATACACCACGCCCTCAATGTGGCACACACCTCCACCAATAAACGTATGCTCAACACTGCGCTGGATTGTCTCGGTAAGACTTTTTTATTGAATTAACCACATAAGGAAGTTCGAGTAAGATGTAACACAAAAATGCCCAAATTTAAAGACAAATTTAGTATGAATTAGTTATAATCGTTTTACTTTACTAGTTTTATTTATTGATTGTGTCTATCAAAAGCTTATTTTATATTACGTGTTTCGAGCCTCAGCGTTCCCTTCTTATTTAACTTTTTGAAGTGTTGGCGTAGTGTCAGCACGAAGTTGAATTAAATTGCTGTATGTGGAAGACAACCTAACTAGCCGGTCGTTTTGTGTGCAGGCGGGTACGCGTCGTGGGTGAGCTCGGTGAGCTCAGCGCGCGAGCTGGGCCGCGCGTGCGTGCGAGCGGCCGGCGCCGCCCTGCCGCGCTGCCCGCCCGCCGCCGCGCTGGCGCTGCGCAAGCTGGCGGCCGACTGCAGCGCACCCGCTGCCGCGCTCGCACCTGACATCGTGCAGGCGGCACAGGTATCATTTTAAAGATGATCCATCAATCGACTCCAAATATAAATAGAGTAAAAGTATTTTTTATGCGAACTGCGAAAAATCCTAACATTTCATAAAAAAAAACGAGAATGAGCAAAACCTACCCGTGTTCCTTCAGTTACGATACCGGCGAGTGGAGTTGTTCAAATAATTTGTTGGAGTCGTTTAGCATAAAGGACTCGAACATCGACCTTTGTGACCTTATCTACGCACTGCTGCACTGTCACACATTAATCATCCAAATCAAAACAATAAATATAGATAAATAAGGTGTATACCGTCAGACATTCGAGAGCAGCGCGGGTCGGTCAGACGCGTGGGTGCGGCGGCAACTGGTAGCAGCGGCGGGCGCGGCGCTAGCGGCAGCTGAGCCCGACGCTGCTGGACCACTGCTGCGGCCACTCGCAATCTCGCTGCGGGATGACCTCGCCGCACAGGTACACTTCACTATTTTTTAAAACTATTTCAAATATAACATAGTTATTTTTTACCACAGTTTTAAAGAAATTCATGAATATTGTTACAGTAGCTGATAATGTCCCACTTCACTTATAAGCAAGTTATTGTAAGCTGAGTTACAAAATTGCGTGCAGATGAATATTGTGTGTTTCGTGTATCTATAGAAAATTCCGCTCTGTTACCATAGATCGCCACGGCTAAGAACTTTTACACATAAAAGATATCATCTATTTGGTTCCTCGCACATGCGCAAGAGTTTTGTACTATGGGAAGGGGCGGTAAATGGACTATCATGAACATAAAACATTTATTTCAGGGTTCAGCGGGGTCAGGCGACAGTAAAACTCGGGCGGCTTGCGCAGCGGAATGTTGTGCCGCGTTACTGTCCGCGTTGGCGCCGCAGTCGGCACTGGCCGCCGATCTGTTCCGAACTATAGCACCCGCGCTACCGCCTTACGCTAACGATCCGGCGCTCGTCGAGGTAACTAGGTTTTATTTATGTTACAAAAAAAAAAAATCTTATTTATACTGATAGCTTAATAAAATAGTAAATTGTCTGTCTGTTTTAGAGTTTAAAATAATAATATTTTTGCTGTATCCGAAAGGGTCCACTATGGTCTCCTACCAAAAAAATGTTTACCACCTAAGCCTACATTGTGAAATGCAATAAAGAATTGAGTATTGATCAGACAGAAAGGGATCTTACTATATCATCGTAATGGATCTAGATTATTTGAAGACTACTTCAAATACTTGATATATCATTCAATATTATATCGGGTGTTTTTTTTTAACTTGCTATCTTTACCATGCACTACTTAGATTTAAGTCTACAATTTAAAAAAAAACCTAGTTAAAAACGTCAACACTTTCATGCGCCTAATTTCTTAATTTAGTCCTAATTATCTTCCCACAGCCAATGTTCCACATACTGAAACAGACGGTGTCGTCGCTGATCGATGACTGCATGCCGTTAGTGGCGGATATCGCGCAGTTGATCGTAGCCGGCTTCAACACATATCCCTGTGCATCAGGACTAGATGTCGTTAAGCTGGCAAGTCACTTCCTCATCAATTCTACATTATATTGATAGATTTTCACACCATATTCTATTTACGTACGAATGTACGAATAAGATACGAATAAGTCTATATTGAAATGTAAATCTATACTTCTATACTAATATTATAAAGAGGAAACCTTTGTATTTTTGTAAAAGTACAAAAGATACAAACATGTATTGAATAAGCTCAAAAACTACTAGACCGATTTTTACTTTTTTTTAGAGGGATTCTTCCGAATCCGTATAGGCTATATTTTATCCCGGAAAATAGATAGAATTTTTCATGGTAGTGAAAATTGTGGAGTAAGGCGTCGAAAAAACTGCCGTACGTTTAAAAATAAACTGTCCACCCGTGCGAAGCCGGGGCGGGTCGCTAGTCATTTGATAAAAATAAATACAGCCACAGACTGCTTGTGACCTGATACTATATCGGTGATAATTGAAAGAAATGGACTGGCGCTCATGGACCTCCTAGTTAGGCACCCGCAGCGTTGGGCGGTGCGCTTACGTCATTGTATATGAAGACATAATACCGTCGCAGGTGGTGGTGGCGGTGGGCAGCGAGTGGGCGGGGTCGCGCGCGCTGCTGCAGGCGGCCGTGGCGGCCAGCGCACGCGCGCTGGCGCCCGGGCCCTCCGTCAGCCCCGACCTCACCGAGGGACTCTTCACGCTGCTGCAAGCTATCACCAAGAAGAAACCGCACTTCATGGACTGGTTGGAGGATCTGCTGCCGGATCTAGTCGAATTAGGTATATTTTGTTTATAATTGACAATAGAATAAGTGGAAGTGAACTTACTGAGGAACTCCTCACATTACGGCAAGCTATTGCTAAGAAGAACCGCATTTTGAAAATTGGTTGGCAGATCTACCGGACTAAGTCTAAGACAAAGTATTTTTTTGTTTATAACTAGAGGTATCTTAAAGTTTCCACCAATTTTGGTTCAATCGCTGACCCGGTAAAAATTACAAGGACCAGATTTTTTGTTGCTGACCAACATTTTTGCAACTTAAACTGTTAGTAACTATTAAATTGAATGCATATGTTATGTATTAGCTTGCGGCTGCGTGCGCATGTGGGAGGTCGGCGGCGCACGCGCAGCATGCGGCTGGCTGTCGGCGCTGGCGGCACAGCGGCCACTTTGTCTACAGTCGCGTGCACCCGCGCTTACTGCCGCCGCACTCTCTTGCATCGGTAACTATATAACACATATTGGTCACTGTCAGAGCTACTGCTCCTTAAAGCTTTAAAGTCTTAACCTGTTTCTGGAAAGAGATGATATCTAGTATCGTCGGGACGACTAGCGTCGGGGCGCATAGCGTCGTGACGACTAGCGTCTGAACGCCTAGACACTAATAATAATTATCATCCTGAGATGCACTTAAAAATACTTAATACTTATTTATAGGAGGGGCAACACCACGCAACCAAATCGAGCCGCTGGCCGAACTGCTGCTCGCGCTGAACCGCGCGGCGTGGCGCGACGCCGACCTGTCCAGCTGGCTGCGCGCGGCGCTCGCCACGCCCGGCTTCCCCACGCCGCACGCCACCGACCCTCACAAGCACAAGTTCATACAGGCCGTTGTCAAGTACGTACATTGCCTACACTTTTATATGATTGCACTTGATCTAGACCTTCACCTAGTTCTTTTATATTATAGCTGTGACGTCATAACGTGCTCACACGAAACGCTATATTTTAGGATAAGTAAGTCTTAGCAATGAGAAAAGGAAAAATTTAATGGCAACAGCTAGAGAGAAACTCGATGTGGTTTTCTCAGTTAGCAAGTCTTACCAACACTCAAGCGTCGCCTGGCAATACACGTATTACATTTGTTATAGACTTTAACATTTTTTTTTTTTCAGGGAAAAGAGCAGTAAGCGACGGTTGCTAGAGACGGTGCAAGAGTTCTCATTAGTCTGCCGGGGGCTCGTGGACACGGAGTACGCGAGACAAACGCTCGCCTCCAAGCAGCTGGTGGCGTGAACAAAATACATATCTCTGAACAACTGAACATCAGCCTCGCCCCTACTGACGGGACACAAGTAACCAAGTGTTACATATTTGTCACTGTTATGTTTTCCTATTCGCTTTTAAATCATTTGATGAAATAATTTTATTGGAAAATTACATAGTGTATTTGATAATATTGTGTAAAAATTGACATTGTAAATAATACATTAAATCGTGATATCATCTGTATATAGCCGTGAGAATGTCGTTTTAGAGATCGAAAATAAATAAAAATAGCAAAATATGTTTTGTCTTTATTTTAAAATATTTTATGTAGAACGCTAAAGTAATATTAAACTTACACTAACGATTTTATAAATTAATTAAGTTTAAACGTATACTATAAGAATATTAAATGTATAGATCAAAACATAACATGGAAATGCTTTATATATAACAATGATTTATCAATATCGAAGAGAATACGGAGTAGCTGAAGTTAGTACATACCTACTCTTACATGACTATGGTTGCCAGGTAAAAAATATTCGGAAAGGCGGATTAATTTTGAAATTTATAAATTCTTGATTTTGTCATGGACGATGTGCATTGTTATTGTTCTCCTCATCATAAAACGAATTCGAAAGTCTATGAAACTTTAGCCGGACGAAGGTGTAGAAAGCCAAAACTGACCGGCTAAATAGTAAAAGTCTGGCAACCCTAACAAGACTAACATTATCTGATAGTACCGTATAAATACCAACACTGAGCAATCTACCACTACACAAATAAGATCTAAATATTTACTAGGCGTTGTATACGTAGGTGATTATCACTAGGTTCCAATAAGAGCACGTCCGATATAGAATTTATCATATGGCCTAGCCAACCACGCCAAGCAGAGAGTTACTTCCAACGCACACAATAATCGTTGGATTTCTTAAGAGACAGATATTGTGAAAAGGCAGCTGTAGGCCCACTTAATCAGGACCGCAACATTTAATCAGAAAGTTTAGTTAATGACATCTTGCTGCATCCTTGGAATAAAGAATAGAGTAAAATGAGTTTCAAATAGAATGCGCTAGATGTAGATTTCACAGTTTTACACAATTAAACACGAGATGGATACTACACAAGTCTCACTATGTTGAATTGAGTACACTTACACACCACGGCTATTGGCGTATAAAACAGATTCGAGTACGTATACATTTCGCACTAATCACAGCGTTCTTAACTCAGTGCGATTGTACGAAAATAGAAACAACTTTCTTCATATAGTTTAAGAATCTGAGTCATCTTTAGATTCCTGAGAGTTGGCGCTTTGACACTTGCTAATTTCGACATCAAAGTCTAAGAATTTGTCGGGCTCGCAGTGCCTGTTCTTGAAGCGAAGGAAGTTGAGCGCCTGGTCTAAGGTCAGGTGGAAGCAGTCCTGGCGACTCACATTCAAGGACGAACTCTCAAGGTCGCTGTGAGTCGCTCGTGCGTACTTCAGACTTCTAGAGTTGTGCTGTCCTTCCACTGTGACCTGGCATAACAAAACAATTAAAAAATTAGTTCTAGATTTAAATGAATATTTCCTTGCAAGTTAATATTTCAGAGCATCGAAAATTTAGTTTTGTTTTCGGAAACAATAATTATTATTAGGAACATTCTAAAAACTCGCCTCATAAGTATAATGTTTTGCCTTGCGCTTGGGCCCGATATAGGCAACATATACGATGACGCCCCACGTACGGATATCGACGTCAACACGTAGATGGAAGTATTCGTCTAGCGCCATAATCAGCCACGTATCGTGTTGTTCCGAGTTCACCTTCATCGAGAACTTGTGCTTCCTGCCGATCTTCAGGATCGGAAGGTGTTTGCACTGAAATAGATATAACACAGTAAAAAAAAATTGACAGAATTAGAAGTTGCAGGCATCTTGGTGCAAGTATTCTTTTGGGATGCGGGGCAAAGTAGCGGCGCACGCAGCACGAGGCCTCGTGCCGCCCCTCGTGTGACGCAGGTCATGTGGTGGTGTTACCTGGAAGTGGTGCGCGAGGTCGTGGTGCGCGAGCGGCGGGTGTCGCGCGCAGGGCGGCGCGGGGCAGTGGTAGCGCCGCGCGCCGCACGACGCCTCGTGCGGGCCGCGCCGCCGCAGCCGGACCTCGCGCCCGCACCCGTGCCGGCACGGGTAGCGCAACATCTCCGCTACCTGGAATTCAATATAATTCAGAAGCTTCTAAGTTAGTGGATTCTATAGGAATAAAAGTTACAAAGATATATATCTGTACAAGTGTACATACCCCTTCCATGGCCCTATTCCGCACTGACGAGAACGTAGTCCGGCAAACTGGGCACGAAGCGAGGCGCGTGCGACAGCGGCTGCACACGAGGTGCCCGCGCCGGCACTGTGAGATCGGCGGCTCCATCCACTCGAGGCACACCGGGCACTCCAACAGACGCAATAAGCTCTGCAAAGGCACGAGTGTCACTTACGGTGCTCATGTAGCGAAGTGGAACATTTTTGACTGTCAAGCTATTATCTATCAGCTGCAGCTGCGACTGGCTTTCTCGACAGAGTCCTTATTAAAAATTAACAGAACTGCATCATGATGAGGCGAGATGAGAATTTTACTAAACTTTGCCAATTGGTTAGTCTCATGGTCACTAAGAGCACAGTGTAAGTGCGGGGGACCTGCACACCTCCGCGGACCGCGGGAGCCGTGTCCGTTACCATCAACCGGCACAGAGAGTTGTTCCCGGTAGGATTTTTAGAGGCACTGGACACTCCATGCGTCCATGTTTAAATTGGAGTTACTGTTACATCATCATGATATGGTACAAAAGTCTAATGTCGTACTAGATGACCTGTACCTGTGCAATGAAATGTCTGGGGATTAAGATAAAGTTTTATTTTATTTTCAATGAAAAAAAAAACTGGCGACAAATATGATGAATTATCATGGATGAATTACAATGATAAGTAATGATTGACATAATCTCCAATATACATAAGGCACTCACTTGGTTAAACTCTTGTACAGAATAAGGCTCAGCAGTTTCTTCATTTGCTGAAATATTTAGAGAAACCCAGTAAATATGACATAATAAATTCATACATGATACATGCTATAAAATGTAAGTAAAATAGTGTCCGAAACCGCACTTTCGGTCGAGTAAAGGTCCAGTTTCGGTTTCGGCGACAGACCTGCTAAAATTACGTCCGAAACTGAGATGAAAATAATCTCTTTTCTTCTTTCTAAACTAAAATATCGAAGATTGTATAGCTATGTGATTTAAAGTTAAATATAACAACAATTTAATTATATTCCCTCAAAAAAGCATTATAGTAAGGTTTCGGTTTCGGCTGAAACCGTTGCCGAAATTCGCTTTTGATATTGATCGTAATTTCGGACAGACACTAAAGTAAAATAATAAACGTATGTTAGAAGAACACTATTCTCCCACATAAACTTACTCTCTCTTTTCCTTTTAACGCCATGGAAGGGCGATTGCTGCTGAGCTTCGGCATTCTCGTCAGAATTCGTGGCCACCTGAAAACACAACTGCACCGATTACTGTATGTAACACTTAAAAAATCTTATATCCCGTCATTAAAGACCCTATATTGCATCTTCCAATAATTTCATAATTTGTACGTACAGACGCCAGCACTTCAAGCTACTACAATATGTCAAATTTCCTAAATAGATTTTCAACTTCATCGCTCAAGCGTATCGTCTAAAGTTGGTTGGGCAAAATTTGACAGTTTCAGGTAGCTCGATGTGCTGGCGGCTGTACACGTAAAAAAATTCTAACTAAAATACCGCGGACAGACCATGAACCTCCTGTAAGCGAAACGAATTTAGTAAGCTTAATAGCAGCAAGCATTAGGTTGGAAGTACAACTACATGTTATTTGCTGAAGCATGAGTTTATAAATTGTAAGTATACATACTGCAAAGCCTTTGCCTTGTAAGCGTGGTTGTGCCTCATATCTTTACGGGGGAAATTCACGCAATACATGATTTTACAACTTATTGCCGACGAATTTACTAAAACATGATTCTAGATATTGACGTCAACGACGCCAAAAAGCATTTACCGCAACTTCGTCTATGCATATAATATTCAATATTGTATAGATGTTTGATTTCCCAATATAACAATGCCAAGTAACTCTTGCCCTTTAACGTAAAGCGTGATAATTTTTAGAGAAATACCTAACCCAGTGTCTTCAAAGCAATTTTCAGTGGATACTACAGTAATTTTGTAATGAAGCTCAAACAAAAAATAACACGAATGAACACACAGACATACTGAGATAAATAGGTCTAAAGTTCTTACATTTTTTACCAGATTTTCAGCATCCCATATTCGACGTCGTCGTCTTAAGAGTAAAAACCTTGGAAATTTATTTTTTGCTAAAATTTTACTTTTCAGGAAGACTATCTTCCTCCTGGAAAGTTTTTTTTACAGTTACGAGGTTTTCACTCTGAGGTGTCGATGTACAGTTTCAATGTATCGTTCTGCTGATTCTAGAATATTCTATACAATATCAGTGTACGTACGGCGTTGGCCTCGTTGCTGATGTGCGGCTCCTGGGCGTCCGACTCGACGTCTACGTTGGGCGCCGTGTCTGGTTCATCTGGAGCGTCTACTTCCACTATTTCTTCTTCCAACGAGATGGCGCCGGCTGACGCGTCGTGTGTTGGCGCTGGAATATAAAAACAGTGCCAAATTTGCTAAGGGCTTACAAAACTAGCCTCGCATCTGACATTATATTGTCAATTATTAATATTTTCGTCGTCCGTATCTATATATAAAAATGAATTGCTGTTCGTTAGTCTCGCTAAAACTCGAGAACGGCTGAACGGATTTATCTTATCTTGGTCTTGAAATGTTCGTGGAGGTCTACGGAAGGTTTAAAAGGTAGAGTAGGGTAGAGTAGGGCAGAGTAGGTTAGAGTAGGGAAGAACGGGAGCGAAGCCGCGTGGGCAAAAGCTAGTCCTTAAATATATATTGCTTACTCTCAGCATGTTCTTCTTCCGCATTATTTTCATCGGTCTGTTCAGCTGTTGCGGGTGTTTCGGACACAGCTTCCACATCTATAACACGAAATTATTTTAACTATCAAGCCATTCTTATTTATATTTGTTTTTATCATTGCCATGAAATGCCGAACAGAATGTGTAAGAGCTCGTTCGCGACTTTGGCGATGGGGGTTAGAATCTACTTAATATATTTACTGAAATGCAATGGAGGACGTGTCAATTTATATAAAAAGTACTGGAGAAAGGTTCTTCAAACCATACAGACAGAATTTTGCTGGGTAGTTTGTTCCACCATTTCTTCTTCCCAGCGATAACACATAGGAAGTGGTGTCTTTTGTAAAATGTACCTTCAAAAATAAATGATTTTTTATCTTTAAATAGGTAGTCCAGGACCACGTAGATATTTTTTTCCTATATTTTTACCGAACTGGCGAAGAAGTTCCCTGTGGACGCGAGGGCAACCGCGGGATACAGCTTGTTACAATACAAAAGGCCTCACCATCATCCGACTGGTCAACATTGACGTAGTGATGTGGCTCGGGCACGGGCGGGCTGGTATCGATATCCGAGACGGCGCCGGGCCGTGGCGGCAGCGTGCGGTATCGACCTGATGACGACGGCTCCACGGGTAATACATCCGGGGGGTTGCCTAAGAAATGAGAGATTTTAAATCTGTGCGTCCGTATGTCTTGAATAGTTTGTCACGATCAACCATTACTTGTTATATATTTGATACCCATAATAGCGGGCCTGCTGGAAGAGATTTCTTAAGAAATAAGCTGTGCCTTTGTACTTGATTGTTCTATTTTACTTCTTGTCTTATTAACTGTGTACATAAACTACTAAATAAATAAATATATTCCACTTTAAACATAATCACCGCAAAAGGAAGACCGCAAAAAATATTTTACATCTTTTTTCTTTAAAAGTTGTGTGAACTACGAAAACTACGTGTTCACACGGCATTTTTTACGAAATGCAAGGAAAGTTTGTGAAAGAAACCAAGGAAAACTCTTTTTCTTTTTTATGTTAATTTCTACTTCTACTTCATGTAATGGGATTGGTAAACAGCCAAGATACTGGCACTTGCGTTTCAAAAACATTAGCTATCTTATTAAAATTAAGAAACGTAAAAATAACATACTGCTTCTAGAGTATCCAGGCAGAGAGCTGCGACTGGGCTGCGATCTGTTGGAGGTGATGTACGTCCGGGACCTGGCGTTGGACGTCGCGTCTGTCGGCAGCGAGGGCGTGAACAGGGGACTGCGGGATGAACCAGCGCTCCCGGCCAACCCTGGGATGTTAAGAGATGATGACTAACCGCCGAAATTAATAACCTATCTATCCGTTTTTTGCTTACTAGAGATAGGAATTTGACACAAATTATATGAGGCTAATGTCAAAATTCAGTCTCTAGTAAGCAAAACAACGGATAGATGGTTATTAATTTCGGCCGTTAGAGTAGCATATTGTATCCTATTTCGTACATGACACATTGATATTCTGTTTTGAAAAAGGCTGCTTTAAGGGTGAGAATATTTGTATAGATACTAAATACCTTTCAACTCTTATCAGCTAACGGCAATGGTACTCGCAGAAAGTGTCGTCATATGCAATAGCTTGGTACCAAGTTCGTCTTTTATACGTGGGGTCACTCAAATCCTTCAATCGAATACAATCAGAACGATGTCGCCTATATTCTATCTTAAATCTGAATGGTGGTACAGACGCCAGCACATCAAGCTACTGCAATCTATCAAACTTTGTCACTGAAGCATATGGTTAATTGGGAAAATGTTACACAGTTTCGGGTAGCTTTATGTGCTGGCGTCGTTTAATGTAGGAATCTTCTTCAAACCGCTACACAAAAATTGAAGGACCTACTGAAGGTACCTATAAAATATAGAAGTAATACTAACGCCTTGAAGTAGTAGGATGCATGTTAGAAGCACCCTTGTACGTCAGGTTATGCAAGCTACGCGTGAGCTTCTTGAAGGCGAGGATACGGTGTATGTCTGCAGACGTCGTCGGCCGCTCGTTGCGACGCGTGTCCCGGACATCGGACCGCGGTTGGATAGCTTGCCGCGATACATACGTGAGGGGCACGTCGCACATCCTAGGCCTAAACAGAAATAAAAAACGTTTATTAATGGAAAGAAAATTATTTCATGATTTATCAAAATTAAATACTGCCTGTTGTTTGAGTAATAGCAAGCTAACATCTTAATCCACAGCCATTTTCGTTTTATTCTATTTATTTTCACTTGATTTCGAAATTTGCGAACGTATTATTCTTGTTCTCATTTGAAGCATATAAAGGAATTCTTACCTAACCATTTTATTATGCTTATACTTAATATTACCGAGTGATTGGAGTGTTAGAAGGTCTTGGAGTGTTATTGATGATAGACCAGAACAGAGCTCTGTCCATTTTGGCCTGCTGCTTCCTCACGGTCGCAGGTGAAGCTGGCGTTTGTTGTGAGCCTAAAAATAAAGATGGAACATTTAAAAATTCTGTATTTTCATAAAGTAAATGATGTACGTGAAGTGCATTTTCTACTACTACAGCAAAGTCTATCTAAGAAATATGATCATCATTATGAGCATAAAGTATGATAATTTATTGAAAAGTTAGCTAAATTACTGGATACCCACCAACCGCGCGCTCAGGCTGGCTTGCACTCTGGTCTCTCCACCACGTATCATCTACAGATGCCCAATGAAACAACTTATGAACACAATCCATTCATAATTTGCAAGTATGAACTAAAATATCTTGTACACAACATTTTGGACAAAACCTAGTGCTAAATAATCACTGTAATAATAAAATGGTATGATATATTTTTTATATATGATATGGTACGAAATTAATAGCAAATAATGAAAAATTGTTAAGGAATTTCAATTTATTAGTTTAGGTAAGAGTATGTGGACTATAAAAAAATTTGATAAGTGATGGTATATGTCCACAAGGCTTTTGGTCTCTTAGCTACTACCCCAAAAAGATTTTTTTTTTGCAGAGTGCTGACATAATTTGCCAAAATTTAAAGAACAATACATATATTGTTTTGTTTGAGTATTGAAGATTTGTATTCCATGGGTACAAATATTACTAACATTTATTTGTATATTGACAGGGTATTAGAATAAAATTGAGATGGGAATTAATATAGTTATAGAGTGCATGTATTTGTCTGTAGTTCGATCCATTTTTACTAAGCAACAAGTGTGGCTGTTAAGACTGATTATAGATGGGTAATGTTAAAAATATGAATATAGAAAGAAAGAATAATTATTAAAAATATAAACAGATATTAAACATACTTTAATAAATAACAATGAAAAATAAAAATACAATACAATATTATAATTAGTATTTGTTTTGCTTGCTTATTTACTTCAAAAACACACAACCTATTAGTTAATATGCATAAAAATATGGGGTTAACAGGCAAGGGTAATTATTATAGATAGGTATAATGTTTACCACTAGCAGTGCTTGTTCCTGGCATATCAGCTACACTGGGCCGGGGCTCATCTGACTGCCTCCTCACTACCTGCACAGGCTGTAAAGCATTGCCATCCTCTTCATCTAAAATAAAATATATAAACTTTAAGTTTGTACATAATAATATACTCATTAGGACAGTTTTTAGTACAAGTGAAAACTTTATATTTCTTTTGTTATTTCGCCTTTATCAACTCACTTTTTATGTCTAATTTATGCATTATTTAAAATAAATCGTGTAATAAATGGTGCAGTGATTTATAAAAGAAACTTTAAATAAAAATATCAAATTAAAACGAGGGTACTTCTGTTAAATGTAGGTACATTAAAAAATGCATGATTTTGCTGTTTACTACAAGAAAAAAGATAAATATATAACTTGGTCTCATTACAAAAAAAACAAAACATTTTTTACAAATAGTAATAGTAACAGAAGCTAGATTATTTCTTTATATACCCATACCCACATTTCGATTACATTACATGGGCCTATATTGTAAATGCATATGTATACATAATATCGTCGAAAAACATGGCTTTGTTAACAAGGTTGTACAGAGTAGGTACATACAACGTAGTTACCAAAACAACATCGAAACACAAGCAGTTAGCAAATACAAGTTCAACTGAGACATTTCAACAACAATAAAAAAGTATATTTGTATATGCTATTAAACATACTGAATAACACCAATTGTTGTTCTAATCATAAAATAAAATTATTCATTTGTTGATCAATGTCCATGAAGTTACCTACAATACTTTTGTATTTATTGTGATCAGTACTGTACCTGAGCTCCATGGGTATTCCGATATTCCTAGTGATTTCTTCAAACTCTCTTTTCTGCTACCCATTTTAAAGTTTAATTTCAATAAGCATTAGCACAATTTCATAATCATGTAACTACTGTACGCCTCAAATATTATTGCCTTTCACACAAAATAAAACAGTGGCACGATTGACAGAAAGAATGACATTGTTGACATTTATGTGACATGAACTGTGAACATCGTGTGACAGTGTGGACTCCAGTGATTACAATAGTTTAGCCCTTTTAGCCTTAGTTTAGCATTGCATTCAATCTGACTTCTTACTTAGGTATGAACTATTATTATGGAATCGAAACTATCCGTTTTACATTAAGAGCTTAGTTATCAATATATATTGATATACTGCTTTGAAATTCTACCTCTCAAAGTCAATTAAGAACGGTTTTTCCCATTCACAGGTATCGACTAAACTGAAATATTAAAGTGCAAAGCCCATCTCTAATCAATGACAAAAACGCAAAAACAAGTTTGTGAGTGGCGCCGGTCTGTCGGTTGAAACTGCGAAGATTTTGAAAATAAAGTGTGCATTTATTTACAATAGGTAAAAAGTTGGTAACCGCATCGACGCAAACCATAAAATGGCAGAATTACCGTATCAAGCGGAATATGCGAAAAGTGGAAGAGCCTCGTGTAAAGGATGTAAACAAAAAATTGACCAAGGAACACTACGTCTTGCCATTATGGTGCAGGTTAGTTAGGATTCCTAGTTTTCGATATCAGTATTAGTACACCTTCTTAAGTGTATCACTACAGGTGAATAATAACCCGAAGGCCTACTAGCATCGCCCCCTGGCCAGACTTCAGGTCTATACCTGATATATTGTATATAGCTTACAAATCAAGGACTCTTTTAAGTGCCATTGTTCAATCCAAAAATGTCGTCTTTTACAAATTCATACTTTTAATGGTATAAGAATTTAAAAGAGTGCCCTCATAAATAGTATCCCCACTATGCTTAGAGCAGGTACAGGATCTCTTTTTGAAAATTGCCTAAGCGTTTTTTATATGACTCTTTCCATAATTCAGATCTTTTCTGATAGTTCACGCTTTCATAAACTATTAACAGATACAATTTTTCGAACCTGTAATTTTCTTATAAAGAAATGTATCATAATATGAAACACAACAATGACAAAATAAAAATAAACATTACTTGCACATAAATTTTCTAAACCTTTGTGAATGCACCTTTTGCTACACTCTGATTCAAAGTATGGGTACAGCAAGCTCACCAAATTATATTCTTTTTTGTATGTATTACAGTCACCCTTCTTTGATGGCAAGCAACCCAACTGGCACCATGAAGACTGCTTCTTCCATAAGACACGTCCCACAAGTGTCAGGGAAATTGCCAACTTCAATAAGCTCAAGAGTGCTGATCAGGACAGAATTAAGAATGTCATGGGTATGTTAGCTAAAGCTAAGTTGTAATTTTTCAGTCAAATTGCTCCCTAATATTATTTACCTAGCAAATTAAAGAAAAGAAAATCTTTGGTACAACAGAACAAAATAAATGGAAGTATTTTCTCTTTATCACAGAAAATTCTACTGGTATAGTTATGCCAGTAACAAAACCAAAAGGTAAGGGCAAATCCAAGAAGAGGGCAGCTGAAGATGCTGTAGCAGCATCCACTGCATTAGCACTTAAAGATTTCCGTGTGGAGTATTCTAAGAGTAGCAGGGCTACATGTAAACATTGTGAAATTAAAATATGTAAGGTAATTAAGCTAAAATTAATTATAACCAGAAGTTAATAATAGAAAATACAAAAATCCCACTTTAAAATACATTTTCTGAATAATATAAATAAAAAATAATAATTAATATTTTAGGATGAAGTTCGTATATGCAAGATTGCCTACGACACGGAAGTAGGCAGCAAATATGGTGGCCAGCCATTATGGCACCATGTTAAGTGCTTTGCAGAGAGGAGGAGTGAGTTCCTATTTTTTGCTGGTGGGGAAAGCTTGCCAGGGTTTGATACTTTGTCAAAAGAAGACAAGGCAATCGTCAAACAGGAGATTAAGTATGTTATAAAATTTTTTAATATATCTCTAAATTTATTTTGAGATTACTAGAATGTAAACTGTTTTCAGACCATTCAAAGAAAATGATGTCCCAGTTAAGAAAATGAAAGTGGAACCCAAAACCGAAGCAGATGTTAAGGAGGAAAAGGAGAAAGATAAGAAAATAAATAAACAAAACAAACTGTTCCACAAATACAGAAATGCTTTGAGTGAGTTAAAGAAGAATGATCTTGCAGAATTACTTGAGGAAAACTCTCAAGAAGTATTTTCGGGCCGGGATGAGGTATATAAAATTAATAAATAACATGTCTTTTAATTATATATTCAATAACAGTATCAATATCTTGAGTATGCTAACATTTTTTTATTCTGTCCAGAAGTTCCTGAGTACTCTAGCAAACACAATTTTAAGCTTATATATTACTGCATAACTGTATTATGTGTGATGTTGAGATTTCAAAGGATTACTAAGATTACATGAAAGTTTGATTTTATTTCAGTGTTTAGATTTGCTGGCCGATTGCATGGCATTTGGAGCTCTCGAACCTTGTCCTGAATGCAAGCAGGGGCAGCTAGTGTTAGACACATTTGGTTATAAATGCAGAGGTAACACTTATGATCAATATAACTCATTTTTGAAAGTATCTTAAATAACTGTCTTGTAATAAAAAGGCAGAGTAATACAGAGCTTTATTTATTTTTACTGTTAATAAAAAAAAAAACTACAATAATATTTTTCTATAGGTAACATAAGTGAATGGACAAAATGTTCCTACATCACCCAGAACCCTAAGAGAAAACCAATGGTTGTGCCGTCAGCATATGCAGAAGGAAGTATTTTCAAGAAATACAAGCCCAAAACTGATGTCAGACTGTTTGATGCTGAACCACAGCCTATTCTAGTCGTTGTTAAGAATGAGGCAACTGCCACGTAAGAAAATTTGATATGAAAACATCATGTATATAAAAAAGAAAAAAATAATAAGTAATTAATTTAATATTTTCAGTGTTAAGAAAGAATTGCCGATTCCCCCACTAAAGAATTTGCAGTTCTTCCTTTATGGCAAGTTGAAGGATAAGGAGGAGACTAAAAAAAGAGTCTTGAAACTGGGAGGTCTTGTAGTTAGTAAGCTAACCAATACTACAGTTGCTGTTATCTCCACCAAAAAAGATGTGGAGAGAATGCCCGAAAAAATGGAGGAAATTAAGTCTATGGACATTGAGGTAACATACTTTTTAATATTATGAACCTTGTTGTCATAAAATCCAAAATATTCGTTTTTAATTTTCATTTAACATTTCAGGTTGTTGAAGATTCTTACCTGGACTTAATTGAAAAAGATGGCACCATTTCTAAGTCATTACAATTAATTAAGGAAAATAATATTGCTGACTGGGGGTCTGATGTAAGTAGAAATTAGAAAAAACACTTAGTAGACTGTATAAGAGGTATAATTTTTCATGCATATTATTTTTCCTTTACGTTTTTTTTTATAGCCAGCCACAAGAGTGCCCCAAGATGTTTTAGATGGAAAGTCTATACCAAAATCAGGCAGCATGTATGTCAAGTCTAATAAATCAGCAGTGAAACTGAAGATTCAAGGTATATTTATTTTTCTTTTTTGTTTCCAATGCTGTTATGTATAAGTTTGGTAATTATTCTTTTTATGAATTATTCATTGAAGTATGCTTAAACTGTTTTCTAAGAATTTTTTTGGAGTATCAGTTAAATCTCATACTGTTCTTAAAACCTCTGTGGACGCATTCTTCACCAGGTGGAACCGCAGTAGACCCACTGTCCAAGTTAGAAGATGAAGCGCACGTGTACAAAGACGAGGATGGTACCAAGTATACCGTTGTATTGTCGCAGACAGATGTCGTGGCTCAGAAAAACTCCTATTACAAACTGCAAGTCTTAGAAAGGGATGATAGGAAGAAGTAAGGGGCAATTGAACTGTACATTGGCAAATCCGTTAGTGACACTCGTATGGTCCATACGGATCGGCGGGGGAAGTTGTCGTCAACAACGACTGCATTGGGCATTGTTCCTGGTTCGTCTAAAAAATCATCCATCATGGCAGACACTCCTGTCAGATGACCTTGTCCCGCGCAAACGTGTATACACCCTCATTGTCCGTAGACCAGTGTCACTAACGGATTTGCCAAAAATATAATAATTTCTAAATTCACAAGAAATTTTCTGCCCACTAATAATAATAAAACTGGCCGTAATCGTGCTTCCTATATTAGGTACTGGTTATTCCGAGCGTGGGGTCGCATCGGAACAACTATTGGCGGCTCGAAGGTGGAAGATTGCAAGTCGGTACACGAAGCCATCCAGAAGTTCGAAGACTTGTATATGGAGAAAACAGATAATGATTGGAGTATGCGAGATTACTTTATGAAGGTATTCACATTTATGAAGTTCTCGCTTATTATCCTATGGAAGTATAGGTCAGGGTACCCTTATAATGTAGATTTTGGGAGTGTTCTGTGGTAAACCAACACTGCTTTTTTTATCCAATGTCTGCTGTATATATCCATAATTCTATGAACATCTTTAAAACCCATATTATAAGTCATATTGCTACATAACTTTAATTGTATTTACTACTTGTCTTTATTTATCTCTTTTTGTTAAACTGTAAGTTTTTTGATTAATTATATATAAGTTTCATCTCATTTCATTTTAACTCTATTCCATCATTAATGTTCTCCACTCTATATTAGTTATTTCTCTTTAGTTAAAGTTATCACTTATATCTATAAATGTTGTTTCACCTATAACTGGCAACTGTATAAGTCCATTTTTAAGTCCTTATTCTTTTTATGTAATTTTTATACAGAAGCTGTTGGTGTACCTTTTTAAATTAAATCAAATAAATAAATATCCAACAAAGTGAAAAGTGACTAATAATTAACAATTTATTGACATACATTTTATAATTATGCTATATTCAGGTGCCAGGACGGTACTTCCCGCTAGACATGGACTACAGCACCGATGACGTCGACACTAAAAATCTAGCCGTGGACAAGAAATGTGGCTTGCCCGAACCAGTACAAAAACTGATCATAAAAATATTTGATGTTAATATAATGAAGAAAACACTGCTTGAATTTGAAGTAAGAATGTGTTTATTATGTTGTAGTTTTATAATGGTAGTCCCAGTTACTTATGTCTGCTTAATAAATAAAATTTCTGCATTTACATATAAGAGACAATCTATGAAATTTTTCATAATGATTTGATTTCAGCTTGACACTGAAAAAATGCCGCTGGGTAAGCTCTCCAAGAAACAAATCAAGTCTGGATACAAAATATTGTCAGAGCTGCTGACTTTAATTAACAAGGGATCAACAAACCAAAATAAAATAATAGATGCTACCAACAGGTTATTAAAAGTTTATTATTTAGGTTACACTTTGGAAAGGTTCAATACCATTCTAATTTTATCAACTTGTATAGATCATATTTTACCGACCATATTAAGATGGGACCACACATTATTTCAGATTCTTCACTTTAATTCCACATGACTTTGGCATGAACAATGCCCCGTTGCTGAACAATGTTGAGCTCATCAAGACTAAGACGGCCATGTTGGACAACTTGCTCGAGATTGAAATAGCTTATAGCCTCTTGAAGACAGGTATTTATTTTATTATCAATTTGAAACACATACAAATGATTTTAATAATTAATAGTATATTTCTTTCTTGATAAAAAAATAAAATTGTAGTTCTACGTTAATCTTGATTAGTTGCCTAATTGGTATTACTAAACATAGCTGTGATAATGATAACAAGAAATAGTATAGGAGGTTCTTAAGTCAACTGTATATTTTTATTTCCTTGCAGATTCGGACGAATCAAATATAATGTCGGCCCATTATTTGAAGCTGAAGGCGAACATAGCGCCGCTGCCGAGGACCTCGCCCGAGTTCGAGATGATCCAGGAGTATGTGCGCAACACTCACGCTGCTACACATTCCAGCTACACTTTGGAAATTGAAGAGGCAAGTCAAACAACGACACTTGGGGGATTGTTATTTGATGATGATTTGGAACGTGTTCCCCGCATTTTTACAGGCGTTCCGTGGAAACTAACTCCCGCGCCTGAATAAAAAAGTGCCTATATTTTATTTTGATATATGTATAAGCGATTTTACTGTAGAGTTTCATAAAAATCCACATCTTTTTTATAAATTAGAACAGCTAACAAACATCCACCCTTCTTCACACCCATCCAAACTTGAACAAATAATCGTCCTAGTCGTCGTAATATTGGTGTGTTGAGTTGATAGCTATTTCCTCAGATTTTAATCGTGTTTTACGGATTTACTTCAGACATCAGGATAAAAAGAACTCTAACCACTTCAGTCGTTATACCTTTCGCCAGCCGTACGCGGACAGATTCAAGCAGTTGACACCGACTGCTTAAAGCCGGGACCGCACAGTCAATTAATTCATTCGCTGCCGTACACACGATTGCTCGAGCAGTCGCGACTACTTGAAGCCGACAACTGCTTGACGAAATTCCATCGTGCCCTCGACCGCTCGAGCTTAGTCAAAATTTTACTTATAGTCATTGTTTTTTGCAGGTATTCAAAGTAGTCCGTGAAGGTGAGGACAAGCGTTTCAAGCCATTCAAGAAACTGCACAACCGGCGGCTGCTGTGGCACGGCTCACGTACCACCAACTTTGCTGGAATCATCTCTCAAGGTCAGCAGTATTCTAATCCAGTTTACCACTAGAAAAACTGCCTAAGCTTTTTGTCTTTCGGCTTTACTTTGATGAAATTTATCTTGGAAATTGCATATCTATTTTGTTACATAACTGGTGAACCATGTCAAGAAATGCTATCACAAATATGGAGTTCATAGTCCCTGTAGCTTGTACAATAAATCAAGTTTTTTTTTTCTTCTAGGTCTACGCATAGCGCCGCCCGAAGCTCCAGTAACGGGTTACATGTTCGGCAAGGGAGTGTACTTCGCCGATATGGTGTCTAAGTCAGCTAACTACTGTTGCACCAGTATCAACAACCCCACCGGTCTCATGTTACTGTGTGAAGTCGCGCTCGGAAATATGTACGTATCTAATGCCAATGGAAAGATTTGGTCTATCGCTATTTCACCTTTAACACATAACTTGTGCAAAATTCTTGTAAGAAATAATGATAGTTACCCAACTCTGGGTTAAGCTCGCCGTTCTACAGACGCCAGCACATCAACCTACTAAAATCTGTCAAATTTCCTTAATAGATTGTCAACTTTATTGCTGTAGCATAAAGTTCAAAATTGCTTGGGAAAATTTTACAGTTTCGGTAGCTTGATGTGCTGGTGTCTGTACATAAACTCTTAACTTACATTTGTGTGCAATAAAATATAAATAAATAAAGGCGAATAAAAAACAATTCGTACGTTTAATCTTTTAGTAATATGTTGTCAACCGTTAAAGACTCGTTATACCTATGTAAAAACATTTTGCAGGCAAGAATGTTACCGCGCGACGGACGTGAAGCTGCCGGCGAACATGCACTCGGCGTGGGGCGTGGGCAGCACTCAGCCCGACCCGGCGCAGAACCGCCTGCTGGACGACGGCACCATCGTGCCTCTCGGCAAACCCGTGAAAAACAAAGTCGACACCACGCTGCTGTATAACGAGTATCCTTTGCCAATTGACAATATAAACAGAACACTAAGACGAATCCTAAATATTGGATTATTTAATAATATGCTCACGTTCTTCCTAGTGGGACTAGGTTGATGGTACGCAATGTACGAAATTTGGCGATGGCCCTTTTGTTACCTTGTGCCCCCAGTGCGACAAATTATTACTAGTACAGGAACCTAAACAAATCTTGATTGCTCGATCGTAGACACTTTAAATTATTTGGAGATTGTAACTATCAGCACGGCGACGAACCGCTGCATTTTCGCCGACGAGTAAAAATATAACTTAATAACACATTATTAATAATATAATATAATTAAGTTTAAATTTCAGTGTTAATGTTTGTTAGTACTAAAACAAAAACTCGATCTTTTGGGATAGGAAGAATCTTGAATGAAAGAGTCCCTTCTAATTATTATGTGCCCAGTTTTTAGGGCTGTACGTAACAATTCGCCTTGTCTTGTCTGTCAATATGCTCCTTAACGCCCTCCCAGATTCATCGTATACGACGTGGCTCAAGTGAACGTGAAGTACCTGTTGCAGATGAAGTTCAATCACAAGTATTAAGTGCTTACTTAAAATTGGTTTGTTGGTCATATAATATGATCTGCTACATTTATATTCGTTTTGATGTTTTGAGTATTAGTTTTAAGACTTTTTTTATTCAAACTTCCACTTACATTGTATTACATTCCTAGTGTATTCTAAAAATGTATGTGGTAATGTTTTTGTTTTCATTAAACTTCGTTATTTTTACGTACTAGCCTGAGCTAGCTTGAAGCAACCATTGTGATTAATTGTTACCTAGGTATAAAGAAAAAAAACACAGAATGTAAGAAAATTATTGGACACCGCCTGAAGTTAACCAAATATTTTGTTACCTTTTACAAATAATTGGGGATGAGAATAATAATAATGTTTTAAAATAGGTCTGTTACTGATAAGTGCATGCAGAGCATCACTGTTTATGTCAACAAAATTGTTTAGTGCTACTGTACATGTGCTGTACTTTAGAGCATTGTATGTGGTTTTAGCTATTGTATTCTATCGTTAAGGCCAAAAAGGCCAAATGCCTATTATGATTTCTAAAGGCGACCTCAGACTAGCGCCGTTTACTGCGCAAAGTCGCTTAGCCAGATTTTTACTTCTTACCCACCTCCATATGCCACACGGTGTCTTCCTGTGCTTAATCTATTACGAGTAGCGAGTTATATAAAGCGCGCGTAACGCGCTTTCAAAATGAGCGCCTATGAACGCTTGACTTAACCGCACTGATATATATTATGTAACTTTTTTAAATGGCATTGAATCTTTTTAATTAATGTGAAAAGAATCTCGAAATAAATATTATGTGTAATGGAAATTATTACTTAAAAAAATGATTATGATTATTGACTGATAATAGTCATTCCTGATTTTCAGAAGTGTATTTTTGTTATAATTAAATAATTCCATTATTGCCACATTGATCAGAATAATCATTTAATTATAATTTATAT
Source organism: Heliothis peltigera (assembly GCA_958496145.1). Lineage (NCBI taxonomy): Eukaryota > Metazoa > Arthropoda > Insecta > Lepidoptera > Noctuidae > Heliothis > Heliothis peltigera. The sequence continues at coordinate 8,966,722 of OY292325.1, forward strand.
ATTCTTATATACCATTTTTTTTATTTAATCATCACCATCCACTATCCATTCATACCCACTCGAACGACGCCATGAATAACTTGCACTATGTGTAATGTACGTGTGCTTAAGGCTATTACACCAGCGCGGAAATTCGCTGAAATTCTAGCGCAATTCAGCGAATTTTTATTTGGCCAGAGAACGCCCCTTGCAAATCGTGACAAGTATTTGTAATGTTTAGCTTTCTTGTTATAGAGTGAGCTTGTGGTTATAATTAAATTACGGATTTAAAATATATACTATATTCATACCAAGTCATTCGTTATGATTTTCTTTTTCTGCACCTGTAGATTTCAGTAAATAAAGAACTAGGAAAGAGTAGGCGGTATGGTCGAAAAACTATGGCCTGGTTATTGGGGAAATAAAAAAAAACCTTCGAGCGCGAGGCGCGCAGTCTATGCTTATATCTCTATGGACACTTTAATTGTCAGTTAAATGTCATTGATGTCATGTATGTCACGTTACTTGTCATTGTCTGAAGTGTGATGGATTAAATTTTAAAATAAATACAGTTTTGTGTTCGTCTATTCAGTGTTACCTTGTTTATATACATTTACACTCGTACAAATTATTCAAGAAGTATTTAAAGCACATTTTATTTGCCCAAAGTAAGAATAACTTGTGAAAATGGAATCGGATATAATTAATTGGAGTAACAAAGAAGTAATGGAATTATTACATAAAGAAAAAATATCTAGTATTATAACAGAAATTTGTAAATCTCAAGATATCGACGGCCAGTGTCTCCTATCATTCGTTGATAGAGATTTTTATGAATTTCCTTTCGATCAATTAAAATTAGGTGAACGCAAGAGATTCATATTGTTTGTGAAGAAATTACAAAAACACAATCGTACTGCGATGTTCGAGCTCGGCCTTTGTGATGATGCCCTCAGCAATCCATCAACAAACATAAATTTCCTTGGAACTAACTTGTCACACTTGAGTTACAATCTTCATAACAAAATACCAAATGATATTTATGTGAGGAATTCAGAGTGTGTGTCAAGTTTTACACCAGATGTCAAAGCTTCGAGATTGAGACCCGAGATTTGGAAGACTGCTATAGCTCTAGGTAATTATGTGGGCATGAATACTTAGTCACACATTTAAAGTTTGTTTGTTATCCTACTTACATGTTTTGGGATTCAGTCCAAGGAATCTGCATGAGTACAATAAACAAGTACTCGATACGTTGCATCATCAAAACATAGTTGCAAAACATGTGTATTCACTACAATTTTAACAACAATATAAATAAAAAAGGTTAATTTTAGTATCGTCCAGTACTTCAGCTACTTTCACACTTTTAATATGTGAGTACATGACTTGTTTTTAGACATAATCTTGTAATGGATGGGTTAAACATAACAGGAGACAGTGATGAGAGCCCCACTCTACTTATTCTAATTTCACCTATTTTGAAAACCCAAAAAATACTAGATAAACTCATCTTTACTTATATTACTAGAAGTGTATGCATTTGTATTTGATGAAATTGGTATGGAAATAGGTATGACTCTGGAGGCTGTTGTAGCTATGTTACTTGATCATAGTTACAATTAGTCTGTCTTTACCTTCTTAGCTAGAAAACCTGCACTTTTGTGCTATATCTCTGGCATTAGACCTTAAAGTTGTATACCTCATTTGAAAAGTAGATGTGTTTTACAATCTGCAAAACAAGTCAAATAAAAAAATATATAAAAAGAGTCATATTTTTGAAAACCTTATTAAGATTAACATATTTTTCATTTGTGAGCATTCATGCTTAAAATAATGCTCTTAGTGTACATTTAATTATTTGCAATGCAAAATAATCTTGAAAGAAACTAATATATTTTTTTATTGTTTTGTTTAACCTTCAAGCCAAATACAGTCAAACCTGTATAATTTTAAAGTTATTATGAGTGTCCTAGTATAGCAATTCCTAACTAAAATTATAATAAAGTATTGTAAGTTGATCACAAATGTTGTTATGCAGGCTATGTCTTCCTGGTGACATGGGTGACTGCTGTGGTGATGGTAATTGTCCATGATAAGGTGCCAGATATGAAGAAGTACCCTCCACTGCCAGACCTCTTCTTAGATAATGTGCCGCACATCCCGTGGGCATTTGACATGTGTGAAATCACAGGCTCCTTCCTAATGGCCATATGGCTAGTTGTTCTATTCTTCCATAAACATAGGTATGTATATTTTTTCTTGAAACAACCAGTATTTATCATAAACACTTAAAAATTCACTCAATTTATTATTTTATATGGTTCTCATACATGTTATGCGTATAAAATACAAGCAATTAATATGAATTTCAGAAATCACTATATTGTTAAACTTTGCTTTTTTGCATGAAAATATAAAAAAAATTACCGTAATATACTTTGACCCCCTATTTGTAAACATTTTACTGATACCTTATCAGAGCTGATTTAACAAAGCTTCAAATACACAATAACAATGCCTATTATCAATATTTTCAAAGGGACTAAACATTATTACAAATCATCAAAACATCAAGTGTTTCTACATCATCATCATCAAATTCATATCATTTAAAAAACATCAAAAAACCCTTTATTTTGGAATTATTGACAACTTTTTATCTTTGTTAATTAATTGTTCTGCTCATTTACAAAGCAAACGTTGCCGTTTGTACATAGAACAAACGCGTAATTAATCAATAATTATTCGTCATAATTAATTATTTGTAAATATGTATGTTTTTTTGTAAATATACAAACACATTCACTTTGTTTTTACAACTAATTGAGACACTCATTATATGCAAATTGAGGCTTTGTTTGGATCTAGTTCAATCGTTTTTGAAATAACTGAAGGTTAATTTAGTAAACAATGCAATAACTAAGAACATAGAGTTAACTTTAGAAATTTCCTACACACTTCTGAAAACTTATTGAAAAACATCAGTGACAAAAGATATGGCAGCTATAAATAAAACATTATTTGTGAGAAAATCGCCTTTGTTAATGTTATATCAACTGTATAATGTATGCATGTCACATGTATGTACATTTATACAAGTAGTACACTCGCTTCGGGAAAGCCTACAATTTGTATTAGGCCTGATTTTTCCTAAAACAGTTGAATTCCCTCCAATCATTACTATCGAGTTGCGTTAAGGCGTGCACCAACACAACATTATGTATACTAAGATGTTGACTACACCTGGAGAATGAAAGTCGATTACGTAGTCACCTAGATGATGTCGTGCTTGCGTATGTGTGTATGTGTACCACCGCATAGGAAGGCGCATGCCACATACCATAATTGCATGGAGTTGTTGGTTTCAATACGTTTTATTGCGTATCAACCATTTTATTGTTCACAATATATATTCTACGCATTTCTTTCACTTTACGAGTGCACATTCACATAAAATTTGCTTTACATGGGTGTAAAAATAAATGTAATGAGGTACATTATAAAAAAGTGTGAAAAAACATAATAACTTGCAGTTTTCAAGGGTGATCAAGCTTAGAAAATATATTTATCGTGCATTTTTGTATCAAAACCGGAACTTTGCTTGGGCTATAAAATTAAAATTCTAATCGCCTGCGCAAGTGACCGTATATGAAAGAAAATAGAGCGATTCTGTTGCTTAATAAAAACAGTTATTAATTTGCCTAATGTTCTACGCACACCGGATTGATATGATTTTGTCACTGCGCTTACATACATTGGAACTCCGTCCAAGATCATTTCAAGGATATATTCTACTAGATTCCGGTCATCTACTGATATTCATATTATGGGTCTAATAGACATCCAGCGGCGTCTTGCGACTTGCGTGCCGTGTCAAGAAAGCCTTTTCCTTACCACGGCGAACGGCGTAAATAGAAAGATCGATATTTAATTCATATTCGTTCGAGATAAGTTTGTATGTCCTTTGGCAAATATTTCCATGCCGTCATGACTACCAAGGTTCATGATAACAAAAAATCATTGGCCCGGGGAGTCCCCGGAAGTATAATTAAAATAATATTTTATTCTTTTTGACTACCAATACGTATGGCACTTTATATCTCAATTATGTGTTATCGATACACCTTTCTTCGACTGGTGACTCATTACTGATCGTTCAACTCACGCTATGAATCACAAACGATATGTTTCGGGATTTACACAAAGAACTTTTAGCGCCAGTGTGTCCACATAATACAAATAAGTCGACGACGGCGACATTTACAAACAAACGAGGACTCTGCACCTTTTGTTTGAAACGTTCTTTATCGTCTGAACAACGAGTTTTCGCAATCATGTCTACATCACAAAATAAGTAGGCTTAATTGCGTTTTTTTTTATTATCTCAATCAAAATCCAATTATCATTTTCATGCTCACATTATCCTATAAACTTTCAAATGCACCACGGTCATAAGTTTGGCTTTACGCTTAAGGTAATTTTTTTAATAGACCAATTTATTTACCGATAAGAACCTGTGTATTTTAACATTATGCATTATGATTTCACAGTATTGCTAAGTGAATCATTTCCTCCTTTATCGACTAGTAACGATATCGTTGCTAACTACGTAATAATATACTGCGTGCCACTGTGCGTTTGCTCCTCGTCCACAGAATGAGATCTATTGTAGCTCTGATAATGACATCACAATGCATTCGTTGTTACCGATACACAAATGAATCAGAATCTTCTGGTCTTATGATAACTTTTATTTCAAGAGTACCGGTCTTCGCACTGTTATTTTATAAGATAATCAAATTGGAGCGTGCGTGAAGTTCATTAGTCATGTTTATGATACAAATGAGGATTTAACATGAAAGCATTTCATTACCAAAAACACACCTTAAATGTTGCGATGCATGGCCACAGGGGCACCGAGATTGTACTTTTATTTAGTCTAGGATATTTAAATTTTGGTTTTATTATGGGTTTGAACCCAGGGCTATCTATGATTAGGTCTATCTGCTATCTATTTGTCACTGCATTGATCTGGACTAAGCTCAAGCATAGTTTAATACTGTATTACGTACAATCTAACATTTTAATGTAAGTTCTCCAGCCACAAAACCCAAGAATATATAAATGAATATCTTTGCTATAGTCCTTTAAAATCAGCAAGTAACAACAGCAACGTGTTCCATCGCCCAGGTTCATAATCCTGCGAAGGTTCTTCGCGCTGGCCGGCACCGTGTTCCTGCTGCGGTGCTTCACGATGCTGATCACGTCGCTGTCGGTGCCGGGGTCTCATCTGAAGTGCGAGCCGCGGTCGTACCCGCCCGCAGACGACCTCACGGTGTGGGGCCGCCGCCTGCGCCAGGCCTACGACATCTGGAGCGGCGCTGGCATGTCCGTGAGGGGCGTGCGCACCTGTGGGGACTACATGTTCTCCGGACACACAGTCGCGCTTACACTCCTCAATTTCTTCATAACCGAATGTGAGTAACTTTTGCAGTTTGGTAAGAATTTCTAGTCGGGTCTATTCGGGTGCACGTGCATATAGTGCACTGGTGGTAAAATCACTTTACCTACTTGCAATAATTCTTTTGAATCAAATGGAACTCCATTATGTATACATTTTGAGCTATGCTGGAAATAAGGAAACATTATATCACAAGTTTCACGATTGCTGTTATCAGCTAACTTCCTATTGAGTGTGGTCACGATTCTAATGCGAGATATTTTCGTGCAGCCCTGAATTTGCGTAAACCTAACAGAATCCCTTTTAGTCGATTCACACGATACGGGAAGTAAAGGAGTGGACTATTCTAAGCGTGGTGCGGCACGGTGCGACACGTGAATGTGTATGCGTTCTATTTCTAACACTGTGGAAACCTTCGTCATTGAACATGTTTGTCTTTTTGTTTCTGACAGCGCTTGACATTGATGGTGTGGTCGCGCCACGATGCCACTACGTCGCACTGTAAACAAATCGGCTATTTATAACAGGGCTCTATTAGGCATTCCAGTCTCTAGTCCTTTTTCGAAACATCGCAATATTGCTCCATGATGGCCTACTTCTGCTGAATATGTGTTACTAGAAAACAAAGATATCATATCAGCAGGCAATAAACTCTAATCTTTACATAATTCCGATAACCTAACCTAATCTTTAGAGAAATTACGTATTGAGGAAGTTTTGAAAATAATGTATGACGCATTTCGCGGTCCTGTTATTTATCTAGTAACTGGAGTTGTTTTAGTAATGTCGTTAATGTTTTGTTTTTCTAATTGCGATTTTGCTGACGACTAAGTATATAGCCAAACAAGTCGTTACGACGTAGATTACTGCTATCTGGCGAAAACAAACCAGGAAGTAGCTCGATATCTATCAATTTGTAATGCTAACACATTTAATATAAAGATATCTTGGCCTCATTTCAATTTCCATTTGAAAAGTGGTTATCCTTCAAAACTACTTATTAATTTTCAAATATTCACATATTTTGTTACGTAAAGAATTTATTAAAATACACAATATTATTTAACCAAATTATTTATCGATACGCTATAGTTGTCTGCTACTTTTGCGTAATATTAAAAAATATATAAATATGTATTAGATCGATTTGAACATTTTTTTCAGTGCTAGATAGTCCTTTTATCGAGGAAAGTCACATATTTTAAACTTTTTAGATTTAATCTGGGAGGGAAGAGAAGTTCCAACGTGACGCGGGCGAAATCGCCTGTGGAAGCTAGGCTAGTATATGGATAAAACACGAACGTGTGATTACCATTTCAAATAATGGAATAGGATTTACATATTTATCAAATTCTGTTCTATCTACGGGTATAATCATTAAAATCTTTTGTTTAAACGGCACAACTCCTAATAGGTCAACCAGGATGATAAACCGGTCTTGACATCCTGGTTTTTTAAATAATAACCAGCTTCAAAGTTATGTAAACGCTTTTTGTGTTGGCTTATTTTCGGATTTCCAAAAATTTTATATACTTCGAAGGTAATTTAGACAATACTTATTATTTCAACAAAGCATTCACGGAAAATGTTTTTATCATCCAAAGTGGAAATTCGTCATAAGCGTTGATGTTTAAAAAAACAATGGTAGATAGTGTTTCGTTTTAAATTGCAATCAAAACAAAGGAATTGAATAATTCCATGACGATATGCATGTACATATGTACTATACGTAGTTCAATTATCTTAACCTGTGTTGTAAGTGACAATAGTATTCGACATAATAAATGCGTTCTCTTTGTTCATAAAAAATATACTTTTCTTAAGTATTATCTTTTACGTCGTGCCTTGCGTGGTAGTTACCGGTCTTTTGTCCTTTGCCGTAATGGATATTTAAATAATCAAATAAATTCGTAAAATGAACAGGAATTTATATGTCAAGCTTTATTATTATGGAGAAGAGCTCCTTTTTAGTTATTGCAGAGGTCATTGAACGACAGAGAATATTTGCAGACATTATTAAGGTCATGATGAAAAGAAAACAAAGAAATGTATTACACATTTGAAAAGTACAATCGGTCGTAAGCCAAATATATACATGTATTAACCAAATCTTTGTTATCTGATGTTAATTCGACGACTAATAATAATGGTGACTTTGGAATAATCGTCCAAAATAACACAAAGAATCGTAAATCTTATCAAGTTGCAATAATCGCACTTATCAAATATTTTTATCGTATAAAATATTACACATGCATAGATAAGATATTGCTTATTATTTTGGGTCCATATTAGTTTTTTTTTTTTGTTGGGGATAATCAAATCCTATGTATATATATATATTATACCCAACATGATGACATTCGTGTATGATGGCTGAGTAATTAAATTTGTTTAGGCATATTTATTAATATGCGATCGAAAATCATGTGGTCATAACGTGCTCTGAAATGTCAATTCGATTATACTTGTTTTCTCGTTTCTACTTGGTAAAACCCGCCTTTTTAAATACTTTTAAATAAGAACACACATATATAACACTTCATATATAATTTTGAAAATATGACAAATAATATGCGTACATATTCTTCTGCCACTTACTCTTTGTGTTAGTTTAGGTAAGGATGTTTGACATTTTGTCCCCTTTTAAACTGCAGTTCATCGACCTCTTGACCGATGTATTAGATGGTGTTTAGCGTGGTAATGAGGGTCATGCATGCATGTTCCTCGAATTCAATTATCACATCTTAGCGGCCAGTCACATGTATGACAGAAGGTACATGATGACACATACCAAGAATTCACCAACTAAGTCCAAACCTACCTGACATCTTCAATCTAGTAACCTGGGGAACCCGATAACCCTCGTGATACTGGCTGTTAAATTTTTTGTCCTCTGACTACTCGTCACGTCAAATGACCACCATTTTCAACGTGCCTTCCGAAATACGGAGGCATTCGTTATGACATAGATGACACCCATCCACGGACCGACAACGCTAAGCGTTGCTTAATCTTAACATTCAGGGCCACAATTCAGTCAACATTATTTTATTTTTAATACAACGTCTTTTTTGCGATTTATCATTTCAAAGTCATTGTCATAAGAACCATTTTTCTTTGCGCTTCCAGATACCTCCCGCAACTTATACCTGCTGCACATCCTGACATGGGTGATGAACATGTTCGGCATCTTCTTCATCCTGGCTGCTCACGAGCACTACTCGATCGACGTGTTCATAGCGTTCTACATCACCTCGCGTCTCTTCCTGTACTACCACACGCTCTCTAACAACCAGGCCTTAATGCAGAACGACTCTTCCAGGTAATCCTTACTTAAAAATATGAAACTAACTCTGTCTCTTTCTTACCCGATACTCGATTTTCATAAAATTTGGTAAATAGCACGAACATAGGCTATTTTTTATACTAGTGCGGGAATTTGTTCCCTTTGGACGCGATTTGGAACCGCGGAGAACAGCTCATATACCTAAATGGTACTGTAACAAACTTGCGAAAGTTGAATCATAGGTAGTGGTTTTGAATGTGCTGATTTATTTCAATTTGTCCTTACGAGTCCAACATACAAACTAGTCAAAACGACTTAATTAAGAGACGTGAAGGTATTTAATATATTGAGTGTTTAAAATAAAATGAACTTATAATGGATTCGTCATACCTTTAAAATAAAAAAATTAAAAACTATATAAAAAAATATAGTAAAATTACATTGTTTATACGTAACGATTTATGTGCAAACATGGAACCCAATAATTCAATCCTGAGTCACCGTTATCCCCCAGAGTATAAAACCCATGTTAGAAAGAAAAATATTTTATTGGCACAATACACACAACAACATTAGCCACGTCCATGTTCATACGACTGAATGTAAGATTGTATCACTCAAATATTTTTAGTACTTATTCCAGGACGAGGATATGGTTTCCACTGCTGTCGTTCTTCGAGTCGGAGGTGGACGGCATCGTGCCCAACGAGTATGAGGGGCCCGTCACCATCATGAACAACCTGCGGCAGTGGTGCGTGCAGCTCATCACCGACGTCAAGGAGTCTTCAGTCGCCAAGATTGCCGGCACCAAGTTACAAGAAGGCGCCGCCATGGGCGAATACTCCGTCGTCAAACTCGTAGACGGCATCAAACGCAACCTCAGCATGGTCGAAGAGTACAAAACCTCTCGCCAAAGATTAGATAAAAACATCCAAGCCTGCTTATTAGACGATCGCCCCGACGTAGAACTGCGACATAGAAACATACCAGAATTCCCCGGAGAAGCTCTCCTAAAGGACTTCAGTAATCCCCCCTCTCCAGTTATGAAGAAAAGTATATGAACGAACGTTATGTTCTTATAATAGAGGCTGTTTTTAGAATACTTCATTGTAGCAATTGACGCAATGAAATAATTAGATACCTGAATGTTTACATTTCCATTATAGATTTTATATCATGTTATTCCATATTTATTTTACTATGATAAGTTAAACGTAGAATAAATTATTAAGAAAATTTATTTGCTCAAAGTACTAATCTTGAATAAATAACATTTTCGCTTAAATTTATTTTCTTTTATCTACGTAGATAATATCGACATTGCGAAATAGTAGAAATACACGATTTTATTAAAATCTTTCATCGGAAGGTATCATTTAAACTTTAAGACGCAGAATTTTGTAAGTACCCATACATTTGCTTATCACAGGGGGGGAGGGGCTCCATCAACCGTCAGTTGATGCTAATGGCATATTGATGGTAGAATGGTTTATTCGACGCAATCAGTGTAATAGTGACTATCGATTGTTAAGCAATTGCATAACTTGGATAATTAATCAAAATTAAAAAGTGCCAAACGATCTAAATGTTTTGGTATAGTTAGTGGGATGAGGCAGTAGCAGCAGAGGCGAGTAAACCAATCAAGTCGCTTCGCGGTAAGGAGGCTTTCGCAACGACGAAATTCTGCCGCTATAAGAGACCGGATGCACCAAGAGATACACACTGCATGTTGGGGAGGGGGCACCGATACTGATTTATGCCGTAAGTAGTTACCGAAATATGTACGTACAGATACTGGATAGGGTTAAAATATAATCATTCGAACTTTATTATAAAAAAAAAACCTACTTCCAGTTTTGAAAGTTAAAGGGGATTATGTCTGTATATGAAACATATTTGCACATATTTATACAGAATACGCACTATACAGCTACTAACTTGTGTGTTATGTTCATATTGGTATTTCCGTAGGGTGAGCCACTGCGTTTAATTGGTGATTACCTGTGCTCACTCATGTTTATAGCAAACTAGCTTCCGCCAGCGGTTTCACCCGCTTTCTGAAGGAAGTACTTTCCATACCCGGATAAAAAGTAGCCTATATGTTATTCTGATGTATAAGCTATATTGTGGTAAAGTTTCATTCAAATCCATTCAGTAGTTTTTACGTGAAAGAGTAACAAACATCCATACATCCATCCATCCATACATCCATACTTACAAACTTTCACCTTTATAATAGTATTAGGATAGGATATTAGGATTAGGATAAAGGTGCGGTGTGGTATGGCTTTATTTATGCCGCTCAAGTCAAGGACATGACGTTACCATAATGAATAGAAATAAAAAATACAAGTAGACTGGAGCTGAAAGATAAGATTATATGGTTTGATTAACCATCTAAAAATGAGCTGTTCAAAATTATTCAAATAAAATTATTCATACATATTGTAATATGTAATGTAACAAGCCCACTTGCGACTACACTGTGAAACATTTATTTAATAACATGCTTTCATGAATAAGGCCAGAAATAAATACAAAAAATATTTCGATCGTATTTTATATAATTAATATGAAAAATTGTTAAAAAACTGTCTTTAATTAAGATTATTAAAATGAATGGATAAATTTGTCATGATAAAAGTAATTTGTTACAACCAAAAGCAGTGCATTCACGTAAAGAATGATCAGTTTTGCGATCACGACGCAAATGACGAATGTAAATAAATAATACTATATTTCATGGCAGTCTAGTCGAAGTAATGGCTTTTTGATTTTGCATCGAACAGAACGCGCAATGGCAGAAGAGATCATTCTCATCAATGAATTACTTTCACTTATAAGTTCATGTGTAAAATTAATTTAAAATTATTCCATTGTAAAAATACACAATAGAATACTTGAAAATAAGCAAATTGTAAATAAAAAATTAATACTTTAAAAATAATACAAGCTTTTACCAAGGATAAAATTGTTATACAATATAGAAATCTTATTCTGGAACTTCATAGAAAATTTGATTAATTTTATTATAACTCTAATGATTTACGATAATAGGCCACATTGTATATGAAAACATAACTATACATCGCCACATAACATGATACTCAACAAATACTTCTTTGCATTATATACAATGACTATATCAAAGAAGTTATAGATGGATGATGCATTATAAATAACAGAACTTAATGTACAGTGCTTGCTTAGTGCTAGAAGGGCATGATTTGAGCTGAAAAGCAAGTAAGTGTTCAGTCCATTATTCAGCAGCAGCGACCTGCTCGCTCTGGATCAAAGCCTCTGAAGGGTTATCCTTCTTTACCTCTGCAGTCTCAGTTTGTTCAGTAGCGGGAGCATCTTTTTCTTGAGAATGCTCACGAGAACTAACAGCACCATTTTCGTTGACTTCTTCCTTTGCTGGAGAGTTTTCTTTTGAAGCTGTCTTGGCTTCCACATCTACTTCCTTTTCAGGAGATGGAGCTTTTTCATCATCTGTGGCTTCTTTGTCTACAGATTTCTGTCTTTCTGGCGACCTTTCTTTTGATTCGCCTCCAGCACCATCCTCCTCTTCCTTGGCGGGAGTGCCTTCTTTAGATGATTTGTCAGCACCTTCTCGTGATGGTGAAGCCTCTTTCGTTGGGCTACCTTCCTTTTCTGGTGATTTTTCTTTAGCATCACCGGCCTCAGTTGAGTCTTCCTTATTTTCTATGCTTGCTTCAGAGTCCTTTGTTTCACCCTCAACATCACCATTGACGGTTTTCTCCTAATCAAACCAATACAAAAATAAAAATGCATAAAATTATAACATGAAACAAAATTTGCAATTACAATGAGGAAAAAACATAGTCCAGTTTAAATGTAAGTCATGATTCATTATGATTACATTATTACAAAACAAGTGTGAGGCAACTACAGCATGACACAATACCTGCTCATTTTCAGTTTGTGGGGGTTCCTCAGGTGGAGCTTCCATCTTTAAGAATATTTCCAAGGTATCCACTTCATTGGCAAGGTCAAATTGATCATAGTCCTGAAAGTTATTCAAAATATTAATTTACTGCAGTACTTTATTTACTGTGCAAACAGCTTAATAATTTAAGAAAAGTCTATGGTTCTACATGTTCTTTGTGTAAATGGAAAATTATCATACCGGCACAAAGTTTAACAACAAACCCAGAAACAGTGAACATAGTCATGTAACAAAGAATCAAAATACAAACAGATGGCAACATACCAAAAATACCAAGTCATCTATGATATCTTATTTAGTGAATTAGTTGACAAACGACAACATACCCCACAGTACTCGTCATCGTTGAAGATCTGGGGCGGCAGCGGTGACCGCGGGTTGGGGTCACTCACTGTACCACCGTTCGATTTCGAGTTGTTTTGCATAAACTCTTTATCAGATTCCTTTCCTGGTTCCGTTATGTCAATGACATCATATTTTATGTTTTTCGAATCTAGAATCATCAAGACACGTTGTTGTCGTTTTTTCACCTGAAAAGTACGATAATTCACATAATGAAAAACAGAAATTACATGAATCAGCTACAGAAAAAGTCGAGAAAAGTGCCCGGCCGTCCCAGGAATTTTCTAATATTAAACATACCTCTTTGTTTCCAGAAATACCACTGATATACACTTTGACAACCATGTTGGAAACTTTCGATTCAAACTATAACAAAGTTAATTAACAATCGCTACAAAATATTATACGAGAAAAATAGGCTTGGCCATTAGACAATCTGTTTTAATAATAATAATTATAGGCTATATGACAGCTTAAAATGTTACCAGTTTATTTATATTTGTTCTACCATTTTATCTATTTATCTGTTCAAACACAAGTTCCAGCTTTCCAAGCTAGAGGGACCTACATTATGTAGGCTACATAAATGTTCTTAAAATGGATTCAGAAAGATTAAATTAAAATAGGTGCCATCTGCGGCAGTTTAAAGATTTACCACGAAACGCGAGCAAAGTGAAATGGAGATTTTATGTGTAATATGATGAAAGCGATGCGGTGGTTTTGGTTAGAAAGCTTATAAATACGCGTTTACGTGAATTTGCTCCAATATAAATTTAATTACGAATAAGTTGTGTTATCCTACCCTTGCTGAGACTGAAATATTCCTAGCATGATATCGGAACATAAAATCTACCATAAACTCCTTTTTTTGTGGGAGCAACATTTAATTACGTTTCTTTCCACGCCATGAAACTGCGACTGCGTTGTCAAAAAGTTGTAAATGAGTGCGCCAAGTTTCAAATATTCTAGTCAGTCGTCTGGTTGATTAAGAGAAAAAGAAGAAATATGCCTAAGGAAATTCCTCGGTTTGTGCGAAACGCTATAGCTACTAGGGCTATTGTGATGGAATGTTAGTTTCGAGAACTTTGGGACACTATGGCCCCTGCCGATGACAATGTAATAAAAAGGTACACTTAAAAATCTCCGTTTACTGTATTTAGACCCCCTTTCTCCATATAATTCCTCTCCATAGCTATTTCCAGAATCACTCCAATTTAAATTCACCTGTCAAGTTTTCAAATGATATGCGTGGTATACCTTATTCCTTAATCTGAGGGTATACCATACCATTTTACAGCTAATAGACCAGAGTAGATCCTTTTTGAACACGAACAAAATTATAGTAGACTGTAAGTACCCATTGGATAAGAAAGAGAATATGACCAAAATTATATGAATAATTTACGAGAGATATGACATTGCGAAATGAGGGGGATTTTCGGTAATACTAATATTCTCATGGATCCACAAATTCACTTCAAAGTTTCACACCTGACCTCAGATGGCTCGTAAATACTTTTGTCTTTTTTTATTCTCTTCCTTTCCTAATTTTATCCTACTATAATTTTCTTTCACCTTTTACCATTTTAAACGCTTCAGCACTGGTCTATAAGGCCAATTATTATGAGAAAAAGAAAAAGCAATTTTATTATTAAATAAAAATTTAATAGATCATTTATATTACATAGGCATATTGTCTTTAGATGTAAACAAAATCAATATAAATCGCGAACAATCATTAAAACGCGACAAGAGCAGGCGTGGAATGGTTATAAATATTAAAAGCATATTACTATAAAGAAAAAAATAATATATAAATGACATAAGCTCCATAAATGTACAAATAATAGGGTCATATATGACTAAAGATTGAAAGAAGTCGTTATAAAATGCGGTGTTGTAGTTCTTGAACAAAATAGCGCGGCACCCACTCAACAGCGAGTGAAATGCAGCTGCATTACAAACGGTCTATCTATTAATTTAAAAGATCACGTGCATGTCATTGACTTGACTGCAGCCTAGCGAGACACTATGACATCTATAACCATTACGTTACATAATATTATTGTAAAATATTGACAATTTGCTGACACGAGCGTATGCGCACTACGTGTGCATGTGTGATTCACAAAATTATATCTGCACAAAATAATGAACTGATATGAGAGCCATGGTGTGAATTTTTTTTTCTTTATTCATAGTCCATATTTCACACACATTCGATATTTAAAGTTACAAGTAATAAATAGCTGTAAAATATTTATTTAAAAGTGTTATTCTAATTTTAATTGTTTATCTAGTTGTGTGTAGGCACGCACACAGTTTATACGAGTATATTGTGCGGAAATATTATTGGCAGACGTCCAGATCACTAGACAGTTGTCAGTTAGTGTTTACGCTCAGCGAGCCGTGCTGATATGTATTATAATTATACTCGCCATGGACCGCGTTCGACGTATTAAATGTCGTACAGGATTTGATAGCTATTTAAAATGTCGGTCAAAAGATATATGCAGTTAAGTTTGTTCATATATGAATGTTACAAGTTAACGTTTGACTATTTTTTTAATCTCAGTTTGTATTATGAAATACTTAATGGTTAGTCAAGCTAGTACAAACATAGAAGCCTATATAGGAATGTAAAAAACACATGGTTATTTATTTTATTTATCAGTCCCAAATTGATTTGAAATTTCTGCTCTAATATTTTGATTTACAAAAACCCAAGATTGGCCACTCAAGACGTGGCACCAAAAATTTGCGTTCTTCTCTTTTATGATGCGAGTCGTTTTACCGCCCCTCAGTAGTATTATAATATCTATTTGTTTAAAATAAAGTGGAGCTGAATAGTAAACATATAAAGGTGTGAGGCTCTGAGTCATATTTGTTCAAAACAAAATTTGGATTGTTCGTTTTTGGATTTGAGTTTGCATTTACGTTTCGTACTTTGCATTTAAGGTTTTATGCGGAACAATTAACCGTGAAATTATTTTTAATTCTTAAGAATGTATGTTTGGTTATGCATTTATTTTGATCTATCAGAGCGACACTTCGTTGGGATATTTGTAAGCTAGGGTTTTTGTAAATCAATTGCACATAGTACATATTTTCTATAATATATCAAAATATACAAACGATATCTAAAACTATATGTACACAAAATGCTACAAAAAGATAAACAAAACAACGAACGTAAATAAATAAATAATAAATCAGATTGCACGCACCTGACGAGATAAGTAAAATTATCTAAATACCTAAAAGTAAAACTTGAATTCTAAATAGTATATAGAGACTGTTATTACCTGTTGATGGACGAGATATGCTTTTATTGCAATTAGAAAAGGTCGAGATGTGCAGCGTGTCAGATGGTATCAGCTGTCGCATTCCGGTCGACGTCATAAATCACGTTGAACCCGATTTCAGTTTAGCAGCTTTACTCGTTGGCAACTTGACAATATTAAATGTCCGATTTGTTTGTGTTTAGTGTACGAGAAGACTTATGACATCAAAGGGGGGTGTTTACTGCACCATCCATCAATATCTCGGTATTAACAGTTTTGTGCATTACATAATATAAATGTCGACAGACATATTTTTTTCTAGATGGTTAAATTAACACATTTTAAAGCCTGAACAAGACATAAAAATCTTTCAGTAAAAAGTTGAAGTTTTAGCTCCACATGGCATCGCTTCACACTCGCGGTACGAATGCTCGCGATTAGAGATCCAAAAAGTCGTCTAACTAATCTCCGACCGCTATCGTTATCGACATACACAAGCGACCGAGCGCAACTCTACGCGTTTCTACGCCCTTACGAAATAAAAAAGTAAGCACTGAGAATGACGGCGTAAAATAACGAATACTGTTATGGCCCGAGAGCTCGCAGACATTTTTGGGTAGGTACATGAGGTAAGCTGAGGATTTGTCTTATAATGCCCCAACACAAATAAACAATCAAGACCTGGCTGGCTTGTAGAGTTTCAGTCAGCTTTTATATTCATCATCTTCGTATTTAGAGAAAGTAGAAAGTCCCATCAAAATAAACCCCTTTTTAAATCATTTATTTTTTATAACTGTAGAACCTATAAGACTTTCAACTTAACATTTTTTTTTTATATTGTGTACCTTTAGTTTTTTCAAGTAAAGTTAAACTCAAATACCCGATTAAATGAATCAATATTTTAAAGTTTTTGAACTTTGTTTTCCTTTTTATTATATTCAATTTTCATTTAATTATAATTTTAATAATGTTTTAGAAAAAGTAACTTGTTTGTTTTAGGCACTCACGAAGTAGAAGAGGTTTAGGACAAGTTCTCAGCTTCCCTCATCGACGCCAGCACATCAACCTACCAAACGTCAAATTTCTTGAATTGATTTTCAACCTTATCACAATAGTGGAAGGTTTATGTTCGATTGGTAAAATGTTACAGATTTGGGTAGGTTGACCTGCTGGCGTCTGTGCCTAGTCAAAAATGTGTTGGAGGTGTCGGGCTATTAATACTAAGTAGTGTAGGCCGTGGTCGCTGGCGAGGCGGCGCTCAGACGGGGGTGCCGAAGTCGGGGTCGCCGTCGCCGGCCAGCAGGCGCGCCGGGAACTTGCCGCGCTCCGCCGACCCGTTCGTCAGCGCCGCGCCCTCCGTCACCCGCCGCGCCGACCCTATCCTGTACGCACCGGATCGGTTACATGTTACACTACGAAATAACGTCACAAGTCTGAAGTTAGCCGATTAGTTGTCGATCAAAAGTTAACTTTACTTATACTTATTGATATAGGAACGGACTTAGCTATAAGTTTGACAACTCTAGTTGTGTATATCATTTACAAAGAAAACAAGAAAATAATGCATGTGACTACGAATATGACATGCAAGTAGGTTTCCTGTAAGAGGCGCAACCCTATCTCAGATATAAATAGGAGGGGGGTCCGGACCCCCAACCTCTTATATGCGTCCTTGAATATAGGAAAACAGTCTATGATACTTTGACCGGTGTGAACACCCTAACTGATACACAGAGATATCAAAGACATAGTGCATCATAAAACTCATGTTTTAATCTATGGATATGATGATGGAGCCTCTAACTAATTTAGAGAAAGTAAACCCAAAACCATTAATCTTGGAGTTGGCATTATCGCAGATCCGTCATGATGAATCAAATATTTGAGTATGATCCACGACTTCATAAATCGCTCACACGAGCTTACTTACAACTAATCATTTAACGGTCACATTTGTGTCACCGTTATGAGCGCTGCGGTCACCAACCCGTATGAACTACTTCAATGCAAAGAATACAGTTCAAAATGAATGTCTATATTTAGATGTCAATATGCTAATCGAAACATCTTCGTACGTGCAGATTATTGAAACATGCAAATTCACACTGCAATAGAGATGACGTGGTCATCTCTCAGTATTAAGAACATATAAATACTAAGAATATATGGTATATTATAACTTTCGCTTCGCGGATGCATCGATCACAGATCATACGATTACGAGATGATGCGCTATATTATATCAAGGATTGATCACCATCTGTAACGCATAAGCCTATAGCTAATATACAGTAGGGATATATTTACCTAAATCCTTTGGACTCTCTTCTAAGGGGTTTGACGTCACCGTTCGGCTTGTTAGGCTTGGATTCCTTAGAGTCGATATCGATAAGCGGCGGCTGCGCAATCTGCGGTATTTGCTGCGGCGCAGGAGTCGGCGCTAGAGGTGACTCGCCCGCTGAACAACATAATCACCATTTTTAAGTTTAAAATAATGCTGAGATAACACATGTAAAAATCTGACATTTAAATGGTAATTATAAACTCACCAACACTATTTTTGCTGTCTAAAGACTTCAAAACAAAATAATTAAAATTACTAGTGTCACATGCATTTCTACGAAATATTTTATGTAAATCTACAATACAAACCTCCGTCAGAAGGCAAGTTATCGCAGGGAGCCTCAGCAAGAGGTTCGTCCGAGGAGGGAGCGTCCAGTTCCACGGGTCTGTAAGCACCCTTAGTACGCCAGTCCTATAACAAATCACTACAATTAGTTGGGCGACACCACCATAAATCCTTATCCTGATTTCAACGATTAATATAATTTACAGCTAGAAGCGTGAATTATGAATATGAATATATGCAATAGA
Source organism: Heliothis peltigera (assembly GCA_958496145.1). NCBI lineage: Eukaryota > Metazoa > Arthropoda > Insecta > Lepidoptera > Noctuidae > Heliothis > Heliothis peltigera. The sequence goes on from OY292325.1 coordinate 8,985,924, forward strand.
AAGCATCACTGGCGATGCTCCAGCCGACGCCAGCGTGACTAGCTCAGGTCTCCGCGAAGGTAAACACGGGACTAACACGATGCTGTTACTAACCGACAAAACAAGAGGACCTACATCCCAAGGTTACCGGGTTTTCAATATTACCTCGAAGTAATGCAATTCCAACAAAATGTATCTCTGCCAATTCCGCGTTAAATCTTGCCAAAGGAAAATTTTAGGGATACGAAACGCGTATTAATTTAATGGTTATTTACGGTACCTGTTATTTAGATATCACAGGATTAAATAACTTAAATAACTTTTTGCTTCAAGTGGCACCGGTAACCGAAAAAATATGTGGGAACCGGCTATTATGGATGGGCATGTAATGGGGAGGAATGAGGATCATGTTGTGAGGAAGGTCTTGAACATATAATATGTAATGTGGATGGATATAGAGGAAGGGGACGACCAAAGAAACGATGGATGGATTGCGTGAAAGTTGATATGGCTAGAAAGAATGTAACTTGTGGTACGATTGCCGATAGAAGAGCGTGGAAGACAAAAACATGCTGCGCCGACCCCAAACAAAACTTGGGATAAGGGCAGGATAATGATGATGACGATTTGCTTCAAGACTGTATAAGTCATAAGTGACAACAAACCAACACAACAAAGTCTTTTTAGAGACAGCCATTTCTGTACGACGAATATGTCGTACGTAAATCAAAACTATTGAGCAGTTTCTAGCAGCTAAATTCGGAGTGGCATAATTATTTGGCGTAACATGTGAAGTAGTAGATACCGGTGGGCAGTGTGCGTGTACCTGGGGCTTGCGTTTCTTCTTGAGCGCGTTGGGCCGCGCGTGCACGGGCGTGGAGGCGGCCGACTCGCCCGACGACTCGCGCGCCGCCCGCGCCGCCCGCCCGCGCGCGCTGCCCGACCACTACGCAACATTGTTACCTTACTGTGTTTATACGTTATTTTCCTTACAGGTTTTTTTTAATACTTTATGTGATGCTCAAATTGTCTTCTAAATCTAGGAACGTCCTAATTAAAGTCCGTCGCAAAACACGTAATGGAATGATCGAAGCATTCGAAGCTAATGTAATGGTTTTGATGCGTGACATATACACATGTACGTAATTACGTATAGTTTATATGAATGATATTTCGATTCATTCAGGTTTACCCTAGTAGATAACAGATTTTCACAAAGTAATTTTTTGATGTCTGAAACTTAGTTGATTTTTAATACATGTCGAGTTTAGAAAATAATATAAATCCACTTTGCATAACTCTGGTTTGTTTTCATAATAATTATAATGAAATGAAAGAGACACAAAATGAAAAATGACACACGTGAAGTGAAATGATAAAGAATATATACAATCAGTTATTACCTCGAGCCTCGCCTCGATCTTAATGGAGTCGTCATCCATGTCCAGTATGTTCAGGTTGTTGTTGATGTTGTTGTAGTCGGGGTAGTTGGCGGGCGGCGGCGGCGCCACGCGGTACGGCTCCGATTCGCATTCGCTGCCCGACCCTACTTCTGACGTGCGTCTATACCGAATAAATAAGGGATATTTAAAATACATGTACCTAGTATGTAGAAGATTTTACCTCAGATTCTATATATACTATAACATACACATGAGAACTTTGTTTGTTTTAGTATAACTACTGGTCCGATTTCAAAAAGTCTATCAGTGTTAGATAGCCCATTGATCGAGGAAGGCTGCAGACTATTTTAATCTGGATGCGTGAAGTCGTTCTCAAGGGATGTGGGTGAAAGTCTAAAAATTAGTGTTTTTAGATAAAACCAATCAAGTCGTTATGGTTCTATTAGTGTTGAAGTACAACAAAAGGATTTTCTACTGTCGTTACTGTTTTTTTGCTTACTTTAAATGGTTATAAAAGTTTATCCAGACGTATAATGAGTTGCTTTTCGTTGGTTATATCCGTTATTTACGGGAAGAATGACTCGCGAAACCAGCTCACAGTTTACAACCTAAAATAGGTCGATTTATAGCGTAATAAAGACCAAGCCAGCTTCCTTCAGATTCTTTAAATATGTACTGTCAAGAATGCCAAAGACATGTCTATTATAATACATAGTATACATTTGACATTCATAATGGTATTAAATTCGTGTCCTATGTGATGGGCGCCATTGTTTTGGCTCCGGTCCAGGATTTAATGAGAGAATTCTAAGAGCATAACAATCACTGGTTTCCAGTATAATAAGAATTATTATCGCTATAGTGTTCTTCCCGACTGATAAAACTTCTGCATAGACCATTAATCTTACTTTGAACGACGTTGCGACCACACCAAACAGGGTTACATTTTTTTTCCTTTTTACTTAGTCTTTGGATCATGTAAAATAGTGACGTCACATGTCACCATGAATGGCGTTAAGTGTCGGTAACACGAGCTGTTATCGACGAACCTGTCGGCAAGCGACGTGTCAAACTTGTTACGTTGCCAAAAATATCGGCGGACAACTGTTGGACGTAGCTACTAAATGATTATTATCAGTGGGCGCTTGTAGTGCTGCTTCTATTAGATTTGGGCTATATTATGATGTGCCTCGTGGACACACTGTTTTAACAAAGTTTTAGACTATGCGTTTTAAGTATTTCGTTTCCATAATAATCATTGGGATTAGGTACTCTGAATGTTGTTAACGTAAGTAACGATTTACTAAGCGGAGCGTAGCCTAGTTTAAAAAAATAAAATATTAAAAAATATACTGGAAACATTAAGCTTAAAGAAACATGATCTTAACAATCTTACTATTTTATTGTAATGATAAATTACGGTAATACTTTAGTTTGAATTAATAGATAGTCATTACAGAAATGGAATACACTACATTCGCGAACTTTACCTTTGTGTTATTCTACGGTATCTCATTGATATGAAAATTACTATTTAGGACAAATAGTAGGTAGGGTGTAACTGCTAAAAAGTACTTAATGCACTAAGTTATTGGCCATTTGTAAAAGCACGGGTCGATCGATCAAAACGTCCTTAAATGGGTGACCAATGAACATCTTGTCATGACGAGTTCCTCCGTGTTTGGAAAAACACGTTAAATTGATGGCAGCCGGCTGTCATTTGAACATCTTTGGCAGTCGTTACGAGTAGTCAGAAGCTAGAATAGCTGTGTTTTTTATAATTAATTTCGATCAAGGGACAGGTTATTGAAATTCTAATATATAGGTACTTAGTTATAGAAGGTCTATTAAATTTTACTGCAAATTTTCTGTGACCAATCACAAACTAAGATTTATTGACCACATCTAAGCAGGAACTAATCCTTTCATCTTTAAGATTCATTACCTTTTCTCTGAAACTTAGCCAACTACGAAATAGTAACTAAATGTTGCTGTAAATTCATTAGTACTATTTTATGATATTCTGAGGTAAGCAATATGTAATTATATAAACTACTTTAATATTTAGTCAGTGGAATATTTTTCATTAGTTAGTAAATACAATTAGGAACGCTTTTTAAATGCTTGCCGCAATATGTTCCGTTACTTTTATGGGACAAATAGATATGAGATTTCAATTTTCACTAACATTATTAAAGCTTTTAATATAATCTTAAGACTATAATTATTAATACATAATCAGTTAATCGTCATAATCTCATGATGTGACAAGGGCTGAATTGAATTTTATTGTCGTAAATCGATTTATCTATGTATCTGCTTGTGAAGACACGGGAGTTAATGAGCATTTTTGATATTGATTTTTAAATTGATCATAAGTGTTCTGCAGAAAAGGAACAAGGCATGCTTCATTAAAATAAAATGGTTAAATATTTTACAGCTGGGTACAATTTTTTTCAGGAGAAAATACAATATTAATACGCCTGTCTTAGCTATTGCAACAAAATTTTCTTTCGTTCTCATCGCATTATCGGTACGATTTCGTGACATAATGCCTTTTTTTTTCATTGTGCATATCATCACTGTTATATGGACATAACTTTCTTTAGTGATTCTATACTTAAGAAGCCATACTTAAAAAAGCTAAATACTTTGTTTGGTCGAACTCGCTTATCTCAGGAACTAGTGCTCCGATTTTGACAGTTTGTTTAACAGTTTGAGTGTTAGACAGGCTGTGTAAGTGCTGGCAGCGTACCTGTTGTAGTCGGGCGTGCGCGGCGCGGTGGGCGTGGCGCCGGACCCGTCGCCCTCCGCGCCGAACACAGACCCGTCCTCCGGGTACAGCGGGAACCTGCACACATTATACTCTATTAAAAATGTATCTACACTTTGAATACAATTGTAATAAATCAAATAAATAATTCACATTGTCATGCAGAAGTATTGTGTTCTCTTTAAGCAAAAAATACTGAGGGCAGCAAAGAGATAGAGTGATCGAAATCCTGGCAGAGATGAGATATTTAAAGGACGATAATTTTTTTTTCTGTTTGTAAAAGATAATTGTTTGGTCATACATGGAATATGCAATGTGTTTGTTTTCTGTGGATGTTAGAAACGCAAAATAAAAACAATAAAAAATACCAATCCTAATGGTGAGAGAGATTTTTGAGTTTTGTTTGCTGTTCAGATAGGCCCAATTTCGCTTAATATTATACTTCTTTAGAGTAGTGACAACCAGAGAGTATAGTTCTTACATAATAACTATATTCTCAGGTTTTATCTCCCTTAAAAATGGGAGAATTCTCCGAGCAGACGGGTTTTGCGTTTAGTAGGCTACTGCCCCGACAATAGAAAACACTTCAAATCCCCAATAAAATACCTGTAAGTCCATAGAATACTAAAAAAAAACCTACTAATTAACTATATTGATAATAGTACTGGGGTATTATATAACTTGTTACAGTTCCACTATTCTCACCTATAGTTGTCTTCGGATAACCTGTCGTCATCGTCGGTGGCTATGAACTGCACACAGAGCGCGCAGTCTCCCTTCACGCTCTGCAGCGCTTGTACAGCTTCCTTGTGACAAGCCTGGAACAGATCATGAATCAGACTGAAGTCAGAAAAATATTTCGTCAGACGGGAATCTGGATAACTGCTCTGCAGAATATGGAACTGTTATAACTTCATCCTATAGACCATATGAAACAAAGCAAGGAGTGTGATTGTTCGTAGATACATTACAAACAATAATCTCGGTACCAATGATTGAATGTTAGTACATATGTATATGTACATGTTCGTAAGTGCATCAGCATGCACAGTATCTATATATTATACACTACTGCAGATTAATATTAAAGTTAACTTACATAGATGTAAGATTATATTACTGTGGATGTCAGGGGTTCGAAATTAAGAGTTTTTTTTTAATTTCTATCATAGATAAGTATACAGTTTTATTTTTCTTTACTTTGTCATTACAGCGTATAAAAACGTCATACAAGCCTGATATTTAAGTATCAAAAAGGTTATGAAAGAGAAACTTAGGGGGATGGTAGAGCGGCAGGGGTCATTTGATGATAAGCGACTCAAAAAAAAAAAGAAAAATGACACCAAAGCTAGTAGTAATTGCGGCGTGTACCTGTGTGAGATCAACATCGTTGATGGCGAGTATGGCGTCCCCCACGTACAGCTCGCCCGTGAGCGCGGCCGGCCCGCCCGCCTCCAGCTCTGAGATCAGGATCGGCACGCCGTGCTCGCGCCCGCCCTGCCGGGACTCTTATTGTAGTCGGGCAAATGCACTACGCTCACTATGTCCAATCGAAGGAAAGGTGGCTGCTCTGTGAGCGACTTGTATATAATATTGTCTTCTGTATTTCACCAGTAAAATAACCAATTTCAGACGAATTTTAGTCGGACAAAGACATTAAAATGGACTTACGACATATAATGTACATGTAATTCAGCATATCAGTCTAAATGTGACAAACAGACAGCACTAAATACCAACTATACATACAGTAACAGAAATCCCGAGCCCCAAATGCGGGGACCGTCGCACGCGCACAGTCCGCGCGAGCGCACAGCTGGGTGCGGCGGGCGCGGCGGCGGCGGCCGCACGGCCGCAACCCCGCGCCGCGCCCGCGCCTCGGCACACGCGGACTAACGTCTTGTGGCGCTGTACTAAAATCTCTGCTTCCACCTGTGGATTGATGTAACTTTAGTAATTCTTTTGTCAATGTTTACTCACCATCTGCCTAGCCTTTTCTCAAGCTATGTTGGGGTCGGCTTTCAGTCTTAACCGGATGCAGCTGCAACCTGAGTACCAGCGTTTTAAGTGGAGCGACTAGCTGTTTGACCTCCTCAAATCAATTACCTGTGTAACGTTATTAAAATTAAGTTTTATTATGTTTTTTTTTTTTGATTTGCCGCTTACACCAAGAAGGAACGATTTTCTTTTCACTCATATACCAAAGTACAATAGAACATACGCAGCATACAACTTCTATTATTTCAAACATAACCAAAACATTTGGATAAGCTTACTATTAGCCTGAATTCTGTAAGTGTCACTGGAAGCTCAATGCAGACGCAGATGCGACAGACACATTCATACACACATTATCTGAGCAGACAGTGTATCGAGAAATATGTCGCGACGCAAACGCAGCGTTTTTATGTCTGCGTTTGCGTCGCAATTAGGTACTGCAAGCTTGTGAGGTGCATAATTATTCAAACGAAATAAAAGTTTATATATTTTGTGTCATCATCATCATCAGCCTTTTTATCGTCCCACTGCTGGGCACAGGCCTCCTCTCACACTGAGAAGAATTGAGCGTTAATCACCACGCTTGCTCAATGTGGGTTGGTTTCTTTTGTGTAATTTTTGGTATTTATATTATCATTTTTCTTGGACTCAGAGGGTCCACTTTACCTTACCACAACGAAAGATCGGTAAAGGCCAAAAATCAAATCAAATTGGCAGGTTTCTAACCGACCTATCTGAGAGGAAGATAAGATATAGTATATGATAACTTAGTTTTTGTCGCATTAGAGTAGTCACAAAACTGTTAATCATGAAACTGTACCTGAGCCCAGAGCGAATCTCTTAGTTCAGCGCGCATGTCCCTGCCGAGTAGCTGCAACTGTTGTATCCTGCCAGCTAGTTCTTTGTCCAAGTACTTTGTGGCCAACCTGAAACGTCAAAATGATTTATTAATATAATTATAACCTAATTATATAGTAGTCAAAGGAACGAGTTCCATATGAAAAGATCTGTATATGAAATAAAACTGAGTTAACTGACACTGACCCTCCCGATTCGTTGTAGGTAATTGGTCATTAAGATTTAAGGTAAAGGCTTAGCAGGCCATAAAGTAATGCTTACCTAGCTCCAAAGAGTTCGGAGTGTAACGCGAGCACAGTTTCTCGGAGCGCGGCGTTCTCTCTGGCAAGCTGGGCGGCTTCGGACCGCGCACGCGCCGCGTCCGTCACGTTGCCGGCTGCGTCGCCGCTCTCCTGGCATCCCCCTGTACATTCACATACTGCTTTCAACTTTACAACTTCACACACAGCAAAGTGCTTTTATACTATAGAATCTAGAACGGTGCTTTGAAAAATAATTCTTTCGATAATCTTAACTAGGTTTGAGTTCGAGTAGCTCTATGACTGAACGACAACTCTTGTGCCTGTGTTTCTGCCAGTAGCAATCAAATTTTCTGTATCTCACAATTTGTACTGCACAATCTGTTACTTTGTCATGTTTGATTATCATACTATTGTGTCCCTCTCTTGTTTTGTATATTACTGATTTTTTTAAATATAACTTTGAGAGATTTAATTGAATAACGTGAAGAGAGATAAGTAACTATGAATTAAAAATTTTACTGTCCCTAACCTTTGAAAAACTGTACTTAAATAAGAATAATTCATCACATGAAATATAGGAAGTATTGTTTATAGAGATTAGGCAGAGGTACGACATCGCCGTATATGAGTGGCGCAAGAGAATATTATTATCAAGCGGTAATAGTATTTCAATCGCGGACGATGCACCACACTAATCAATATCTGCAACTGTCCGCCGATTGCACGTATGATGTAAGCCATTTTAGAAACTATTCGATCTAAAACTTTACTAAATTAACTGAATTCTGTGTTACCTGGTCTAAACCTAGGCTTTATAAAACTATCCATTGTTACCTGAGTAACAATAAATTGCGAACCCATCTTACCAGCTGACGCGGCTCGTGCTTGCACCAGTTCTGCCCTCATGTCAACGAGCTCAGCCTGCAAATAAAGAAAAAAAATCTTTAATCCCTGATGGTTAAAGCTCCCGAACAAATGGACGGCATCATATATCAACAATAAGTAGTGTCGAATGTCATGGAAGTGATTCAGCACAATAGAATTTAATCTCGAGCCGGAATCAATGGCGGCTTAAATCCGAATTATAGGAGCGACACAGCGGTCGTGATGTCCTCGACTCGACACGGGTACATAAATCGTTTGACTTGTGCACCCTCGGTGCGTGTGCCCTGCGGTCGCCTACCCTCATACACAGTTTACATGTCATCTCCCCGCCAATTCCACAATGATTTATTTTATTACTAACGTTGAACATAACATTTAAGTATTTAGGTCGTGGACTCGTGGCTCACTTTATGATCTCATTGCTATTTCGAAGAATAGTTCACGATTCTTGATTATTCAATTGAACAACTCATCTATCTCTAGGTACGTAGTTAGGTAGCAAAGGTGTTTATCATATTAATATCAAAAGGTAAACCAGATATGCTCAGCAGTTAGCAGCAAAAAGTATACAAACTACTAACTACATATACCCAAAGTACACGTGGGATTATAAATGGAGCTTGATTAGACCCGCCCCAACGCTTAACAAGGTCCTTACAAGGAAATATATATATATGCAAGTCTATTCAATTGTATCTATACAAATTATTCTTGTTAATTTTATAAGTAAATTGAACCAAGGAATGCGGTTCCCAACATTACGAAGAATTGTCGCCCTGTTTTCTTTTAGAATATTAAAGAGTTTACTCTTTATCTCCGTAGTACTGAATACTAATACGAATGAGTGCGCACTAAGCCGGAAATGTATATAATTGAACTGTTTTAGATATTTGAGTACACGAGAGCGAAGCTCTGATCTTGAGTGGATGTTGCGACGGAACGCCGAACTGCGCAAGTGCAGAGCATCGACAAGCTGCGCAGCTTTGTAGAAGTTTTCATCAGACTAAAAAATATAAACAGAATTTACCTGTACTAATGTAGTACTAACATTACCGTGACAATCGTAAAATGCCTATGCACCGAAAGCTTTTAGGCTATTACCTAACACCAAAGTCATGTTATTAATTTGCCCTTGAATATTGTTCACGCCATAACTAGTATCTACCTTACTGACTACTAGACTGAGCTTTAGCTTTTATGGTTAATTTAAATCACGTCAATTGTAAATACTGGACCTTGATTTATTATCGAGTCATTATCAAAAGGGTACCATTACACGAACGGGACTCAGAGCGGCCCACCTGTAAAATAATAATAGCCAAGGCGGTCATTAGCTCTCAAGATAATCAACAACGATTCTGATGCTACAGTAGGGAATATCATTTTATGATCGATAACATAATTATTGTAATAATTGCCATCACTTTCGGATTTCGATATGTTCATCATAAAATTGTAATTTGAATTTTATTGAAATGTTACTTGAACGAGAACAAATGCTAACTCTTACGTAAAACATCGGGTCAGGGCATCGCAAGAGGAAAACATTCTCTAATTTCTTGTGATGTTTTAAAGCCCTATTCTTATAATATGTTTATCGTATATCAATACAGTGAGCATTCTCTCTTGTCTTTTTTCTTTCGGTAAAACGGTAACTCCTTAAACTTAATAGCTCAGTTAAAATACCGACTACTCAATCACAGCTATAAAGACTTTGCAAAACTATTATTTCACAACACATTTGTCATACTCATAACAAAGTTTCTAGTCGCACGCGCAGTCTTCGTAGTTTTACGTGTCCTATCGACAACGGTTTCTCATCGAGACTTTCAGCACCACACCCTTTGCAATTATCCTTGGCACACAAAGATATTGTGACGTTGTTATATGCACATACATGCAACAACCATAAACAACCTAAGTGAATGCCTATGTGAAGGAACAGCCGTAGTAAATGCACAACAAATTATGCAGACTTGCACTCTCAATATTTAACCAACATTGTCTGGGATGAGTATGTCTCGTAAGCATACACCAATAAACACGACCTACGCTGATTTCAAGATCATTATCGCCTGAACACAAAGTGGGCGTTTGTTGATGTTAAAAGCGATCGTGAATATTATAACACCAATGAGAATTCTAACGTCTTCAACATATACGATACAGTATAAAAACCATTATAATAAATGAACAGTTAAGTTGTATTGCGAGACAATGAATACGACTCATTAGGGCCGCAATAAAACGCGAGTATCTTAGAACGGATGGCCCTCGGCAATTTAAATACCAACTTGGACGACAACGTGCCCAGCTACTTTCATCTCTTCCCTAATTAAGTTGCGAGTTATTGCGATATGTCTGGGCTTGGCAATAAAGCGTTTCCAGCGGCAGACTTCCGAGCAGCATAAAGTCGGATAGTTTAAGGTGAAATGCAAGTAAAGCGATTGACGCTGCGTTTGAGTAGACTGTTTTACGCCGTGTGGGCGCCGATCTCAGATAACGACTAACAAACGAAAGATTGATTCTCCGCTGTTTGATATCATTGCACGCATCTCAGAGATACACGAATGATTTGATCGCGGTGCGCACGCGCCTGCCGCCAGCGCTCCAAGCGAAGCCACACATACGAGTAGATCTGACAATTCATGCAAAGCGAGTACAATAAATCTCCCAATCTGTGTGTCGACACATTTACGTCTGTGGAGATGAAATCTGAGTCTCATGAATAACAGCACATGCCATCGCAATAAGAGTTAACATGAAAGTTCTCGTTTCTTGTCGGACATGTTTAGGGGACCACACGAGTTGATATACAACTACTTATAATTGAATTAGCCTCGCAATGCGTTCGCGTCTTGCTCTAGTACATTGCGTACGATACTTCAGTTCAATTAGAATATTATAAAGGACGATACAAACAACTACTAGAAGATGAACAGGAGTTTCTTTTATCATTCGAGTTCTTTTATTTTCCAATTTTGTTTTGTGACTTGAGAAAAAAGTAAGAAAAGTGAAAAAAATCAGCTTCCAAAATGGTCTTTCAAAAGGTGCAGACGTCAGGACATCAAGCTATTACAATCTGTAAAATTTCTTTAATAGATTTTAAAATTTCTCGTTGAAGCATATGGTTGATTGGGAAAATTTGACAGTTTCGGGTAGCTTGATGTGCTGTGCTGTCTGTACATAACTCACTCCTAATTGAATGTGAGAATAATATTAATGGAAAAATAAACATCATCTGACTAGGCCTTTCTCAAGCTATGTTGGGTACGACCCTTGCGATTTTTACTTAGCCACAAGGTTTTCATGTTAAAATCGATGCAAAAATCAAAATCGATTTTTTGTAATACCCATGTTTCTTTATTCTTACTATAATTCTGCAAACACTTGGATGAGAATGAATGACAATAATTTGGAATACAATTCAGTTGGAACTGCACAATAGCCCTTTCCTGTAAGTCTACATGAGGTCATTGTTTCGTCTGTCTTGAGCGCCCTACATGCATTGTTTATGTGTCTGACAAATACTTGCACCGTGTGCAACTCTTCATTTACATGCGTCCCGGTCGTGCTTGCAGTCGCATCACGCCGGGACACAACTGTCCTCTAACTTTTCACTCATTGTCAGTCAATATGCAAATTCCTGCACTACCGTTCGATTATACAAACAAGTACAGGAATCTGGAATTACCAGAAAATAAACATTCTCAGCAGGCAAAAATGTCACGCTTGTTCAAATTTAATGGCTGTTCAAGTTTATGTAAAATTTTCATGTGGGTTAGTATGGGTACCCATAGTTCACACATTGGCTGCACGACGAACAAGATCACCCGATAGCGGTACGCCCGCCTACGCTGCAATGATACTTGATGCTTGTGCAACTGATCTCCAAACTTACATTAGAATCTAAGCTCGTAATGCAGCATCGGGTGCATTACCATAAAATTTATTTTAAACCAATCGATTAGAAGGTTTTATGAATGATACAAGATCAACCAGATGTGCTTACATTTGAACAATGGTGAGAGTACGAGGTGCAAAGGTGATGGATCGCCACCCAGGAAATGGATGCTATCAAGCATGAGTTGTGGATGAGAGCTCGGCGGGGAGCTCGCTTCGACCCATTTGCTCTATCTCAACCAAAGAGTTATTACCGCTTTTCACTTCGTCCTATTGACGGTTTCCAATATTCAACGGCAGATAAAAAATATGTTAATATACATATCCATCAGTAAAATGAAAGATTCGTGAAAAAAACAAAACCAATGCCACAAGACGACGTCATTTCACATTCAAATCATATTGGCGAATGGTCCAACGTACGTCGTAGCAGCAATGTTGAGACACAAGAAGTCACAAATCAACATACGTGTAATGACAATGGAGACAGTGAAGTAACAGTTCGTAGCGCTTAACAAATGATCCTCGGTGTAATCACAGTGACAAGTGTTGGCCTCGGCTGTTGGAGGCTGTCCAAACCATTTTATCTTACTTCACATTATAGTTCAGATACGCAGGTAATTATTGAATCAGGATAAATGAACAGGTAAGTATTGCTTTTATTTTTTTGTTGTCTCCGTCACGAATTAATTGTATCCCGGAATAAGTGCATAGAACTTTAATTAAAAATTAATATCCGTAATTTTAGTCCTACGTTATTGTAAATTAATAATATCAGATAAAGTCGATGTTACCAAGTATAAAATATTCTAAAGTGGTTCATAAACATTAATTCGCACTATCGAATTGATGATGGCGTCCAGGCCGATTGTCGGCTACGGCGGCCGTTCTCATTTATGGAGATCAGCCAGCTGCGCAGGACATATTATAGTGCACAAGCATTCGCGCAGACACAGGTGCACTCTCTATTCCCTCACTCTCATAGTCCGATGGGACGGCAATCCGACACGATCGGAGAGAGATCAGGCGCAGGACCGACATTTACGTGCTCTCCGATGCACGGGTGATTCAATCACCAACTTCCAGACTCCAGGCTGCTTTGTGAAAGTTTCACAAAACCCACAAAGCAATTTCGGCCCGACCCGGGATTCGAACCCGAGACCCCGTGCACAGCAGTCGCGCCTTGCAACCACTAGACCAACGGGGCAGTCAACTATCGAATTACATATGTATACGAACACAATGGTGGTAAATCCATCCACATATTCCTGACTTTTATAAACTCTTAGTAAACAGAGCACATTGATTGAACAATATGCAATATGCATGCTCAAAGCTCATTCGTGTGATTTGATCGTGATTGCACCTGGCGAGCTAGCGCAGGCATTCACTTCCCGCGCGCCAGTCGCGTCGTGTTGTCTACGACAATTTCGCGACACACGTTTCTCAGAAACGAATCAATGCAACACATGCGCTGCACCCCAATTAGGATATGCTAATCCCAATGTCCTTATCATGTCCGGTCTACTATTACATTTGTACTTTGTATTACCTTTGTATGACACTTGCATTGCGATTGCGTAAATTTCAATTTAAATAATCATTGCTATGTATGACTCTTCATTAACTAAATTAAAAATCTCAATCATTTATGATTGATTAATAAGTGACATAAGAGCATAATATTCTTGTTTGTAACCATGCCTAATAGCACGTGAAATTGAATACCCCATAAAACAAGTTATGTATTGCATAAGGCTTAGTACATACAATATGCTGTATGCACATTAATGTTAATACAAATGAATTAATAACCGAAAACAGTTATCAAGAGTCGTAACAAACATGTGTAAGACATAACATTACAATATTCAGGTGATTAAGACAAAAGTAATGATTTAAGAGATAATCATGGTGACAAATTGTAGGTCGTGTACGTACGTATAAGGTATTAAATATCCAAATGGTTGAATGCAATTTGTTTTTGATGGTATAAGTCATGACCACGAGTATGGTATTATAATCCAGTTAAGCTTGAAGGAAAGTGATGTCAACTTGAATTTATATCTTGTCTCCTGCAAGACATATTTCAAGATATAAGACATCTGAATGCAGATATTTAAGGCTTTAGTAATTTTGTATCTGTTAAAATATACCTCACTGATAATGTCTAGGTAGAGGTGAGATAATAATTAATGTTGTACTAAAAGATAAACATTTTTATGTAACTCACACACAAAATTGAGCTGATTAGGAATTCAGTGACAAGGTCATGAGATTCCTGTAGAGTTATGTTTCCTACGTCAGTAAGAAAACAGATACGGGTAATATCATATTTTAACTACATCGTATGTTTTGTAAATTGCACTACGAATCTGTCTTTTCTTTATGAATCGCGATTCCTTTTAAGCTATTCCCTACTTTGATATATTTTTATGTTAACAACTAATTGGTAAAATATAAGTTTTTAACATTACCACAGTGTACAGTTGAGAATTTCAAATAACGGAATCTTAGAAATAACAAGCAAAAAGAACAACAACCAACTTAAAATAATTTGATTGAATAGAGACAACACAGATAGATTAATAGGATAAGAGCTTTTTTTATTTTATGTTTCTATGCTATGCTGTTTATATACTCCTTTTACTCATTCAACTCATAGAGTGAGCCTATCAGGCCAATATTTCACAATGGGTATTGAACGAGACGACAACAAGTGTACCAATAGTAGACCGATAGTAAAATTTATTAAGTTAATAAACAAGGCTCCCAGACCCATAAGAACAATAAACAATAAAAGCGATTTTAAGCTATAAACGTATGCAGTGGTTTATGAGTGTTCCACTGAGCAGTAAAATTGGCATCAAGTCATCGATGAAGGGTGCATAAGCTAAAGGGCATGAATCATGCCTCTTGGATTCGAAGAATGCATTACGATCTAGTACCTACGCTAAACTTGTGGAACATCTATTTTTACTTATTGCAATTTAAACCGAATTCCTTTACATATTTTTATTGTTTTTCAATGACTTTCCCATCGCAAGCAATTCTGTATCGCAATACTCAACCACATCAAGGGCGACGAGAGTAATGTTCAATGAGTCTATTGAAGGCTAGGGAACAGGTTTGCGGGCCTAGCCCTGTGTTTGCGGTCACGACGTCCGCCGAGGATAGTGGCACGCTCGAGCGGACCACAAAGTGGACCGCAGGAGCTTCCCGCTGCACGTCGTCATAGACTTGCCCCGCCCGCATCACCACCACTAAACCTCAAAACATGGAAACTTAAAGCTGCATAAGTTGTGCATCGTATCAAGTAACGACCTGAATAGGGAGAGAAAACACAATAGCATTTATGAATGACGCGACGCTTTCGAGATAAGCATATGAGAACAAAGCTGCCGAGGACGTTACGCCAGACGATTTAAGTCTATTGAATAGTCACGTACGCTAACACATAATAAATTCCAGTAGAAGCTTTGGATTTGCGAAAACATTTTGCAATATGTAAAAAAAATCTACATAAACCCCGTAATTTCATTACCGTAAATCAAACTTAGAACAGAAACATGTTCTCCTTCATATGAAGGCGTTAGCGCTACAAAATAAATAGACAACAATAAACACCTTTTTGTAGAGACAAAAATGCAAATCGTATGCGGTTTAGTACGTACAGCGTGAGCATCGAGCTAAGTCACAAATAAATTACAGTTTCCGTCACGACATTTATTCAAATGAATCTATCTTTAGATTAAGAATCGTTTTTCTATCGCATTATTTATTTTATTGCTGTATTGCATTTCGTATAATTTGATGTGTTCTTTTACAAGTGGTTGGCATGCCAACGATAACACATATTTATTACAACGTCGTGTGAAAGAAGCAAATTATTTAAAGTTCATTTGCTGGTAAACGAAATATTGCTTCACGCTAATCAAACAGCCATTTCTCCGAGTGAGGTAATTGTGAAAATAATAGTGATTGCCATTGACCTGTGTGGGACGCTATGTGCGAAGTCATTACTCATTTACGTCCCTCATACTAATTGCGTTGTGTATCGCATCGACGCCAATAATCACTTATTAAAAATAATTTATCACATAGACTTGAGATTGATTGAATATCCTTAAAAGTATCTATCATGGACATAAGAGAAAATGGCAACTTACTCGATAATTAATCTTAATAATTATTATCGGTCCCCCACACAGTAAGTCTTCGCCTGTGTAGACTTATACGATGTAATCCCACTTCATAATTATCTGAATGTTGCCTTCCAAAAGCAATAGTAAATAACGTGTTTAAAGATTATACTTAGCCCCATTCGCGTCCTACTGATGTATTAAGCATTGTTCATACTATCGTAAAAAATTGCATTAGGATCAAATTAAAAAATCTTTGAGAATAGGTACAGAAACGCATGCTCATGTAATTTGCGAGACAGAGCTTCCAACATTATGAGGTAATAAAAGAGCATAAAAGCCCATTAGCTGTTAACGTAAAGCGATGTGGAGGAAGCACACGCTCGCTGACACATGCGTGCAGGCCGCCCAATGTTTACCTTTGCCACTTGCTAAGCTAATAAATACTATCATAATTTACACTTATGAAATTAGTATTAACCCATAAACAATTAAACTAAACAAGTTCAAACCATATGAAATATTTAATTTGGTTCCGACACCAAGTACTACATAAAAATGACAATAATTTAAATTAACACGAAACTTCGTAATTTTATTATAAACATTTTATAGCATGACATAAATCACTAGCGTTTAACTTCGCTAATAAACATGAAATAATTTATGAAGTAGTACAAACACGTCAATCAAAGAGATAGTCGCATAGACGGTGCCACTGCAGCAGTAACAAAAGGAAAGCTTCGAGATTTCCTTTTTACTGCCGGATCTCAGGGAATCGAGATTGCCAACTGAGCAAACCTTAGTAGATGTGAGATCTGTGAGACTAGGACTTGTAATTGCTTGGTGTTGTTAAATTTTGCATTTACGTTGAACGTCGATAGTTATTACTCGATCGAGAATTATTACGGCGAGTTACTAGAACTCGTCAACCCGCTGCACGTGTGTAGGTAAGTAGGCATTGGAACCTAATTAAACGTTGTTTATAGTTTATTCTCCGGCCTGCGGCGAGCGATTCCCACGAACCGCAGAAAGGCAGACCTGTCGCATTATCATATTAAAGGTAAATCGTGTACAGGCGTGACGGAGTACCCATTTCTGCAAGTCGTACGCTACTGCGACGCGTTCAAGTGATGTTTTATGTGAAGTCGGACCTTGGCCAGCTTACTTCAAGCCCGATGTCGTCGTTTATGTTAGCAAATAGCCATGTTTATTTTTCATATGCAACACTATAAATTGCAACTTATTAACATATCGTTTCCACGATAGGTACTAACAACTCAGTTATAAACTTTAAAGTTATAAACCTATAAGTGATGATTGAGACTGTACGATATTAAACGTGTGAAACGATGATTTCATTGAACAGTATGACCAGCAGCACGTTACATCAACACCCCATAAGTTGCCTGTTGCTTCCTAGTGGGTATCAAAGGATAACGTGTGTGAGAAAGTAATGTTAAACATTGTAACTATATCCTGAAGCAATAAACTGAAGTGCAGTATCGAACAGGAATCCCATCACATTTTATGGGAACGATAAAATCATAGCATTTTAATAACATTATGGTTATGGGAAGATATATTATTAGGTATTTATTGTATTAGCCCAAGTTGGAGGTTTTAATAAAGTTATAGCACACGGAATAAAGTAAATAGTAATATGTTACTAAGGAAAACAATTCCATGAATATTGTCGTAGTCAAGTGCAGAAAGCGTGTGTCCCTAAGAAATTACCTACACTGTGAAGGACAGAGGACTTATCGCAATACAAAATTTCAGATCCATGGAAAATGATAAACAAGAAAAGGTAACACAGAATTCAATAACTATTCAATTCAACTTGTAGAAGCGACTGCATTGCTTGCTTAATAGAGATATCGCAAAGTGTTACACGTAAAATCATCATAACGAACTTGTTCAACTCATTTAAAACACGCATTAGGTATATTGTAAAATCACATCTACGTCGACATACCACCAATATATCAATGCTGATTGAAATAAATGGCTGGCTAACTATGAAGCATTAAATCTGTTCGACGTATTCGCAGGCAACAAGTCCTAGTATATTCTCATTTTGGAATAGACAACTTAATGTGGTGTCAATTGTAGACAGCCGACATTACAGTCCTGATTTTCATAATACATTATACAAGAACCATGTTTAAATTTAACGTGACCTCATTATAAAGGACAAGCAAAACGATTTATAATCAGTTACAGAAAAGGAGATGCAGTTTGATCAAAGTAATAATTTACAGGTTTATTACCAATCGGGGTAGTTTAGAAAAGCACCAGCTTTCTAGAGCGTGACTTGTAAATCTACTAAACAGAATCGAATTCAAGCTAGGTTGGAAGAAACATCGATACATTTCGCCAATGAGGAGCAAGTGGAGTGGCGATGACCGCAGTTTCTGTGTACAGACGCGCCGGCACATCAAGCTACTGTCTATTAAATTTCCATAATAGATTATCAACCTTATCGCTAAAGCATATGGTTCAATGTGGATTGGGAAAATTGGACAGTTTCGGGGAACTTTATGTGCTGGCGTCTGCACTTACAATGATTCGCATCATCACTGCGTTTCGTTTGCTGGGCATTAAATACAAATAACGAATATGATTTTCAAATCGAAAACAGCCTATACGATTTAATTGGCTCGTTAAGCTTAGTTGTTACTTCACGCCTATGTGTCAGCCGAGCAATTTAGGATTGCACAAATCTACTAATTGGACATATGAATGAACATTATTATTATAGGCTACAGTATCACACTTCAAAAACAAGGACTAGTGCTAATAAAGCAAACTGTTAAGTATTAGTCACTTGGTTACAAACAATGCACTCTACTTGAATTTAACGTGGTAGGTTATCGTGAAAAGTAATTACATATTAAAGTGCATAGGTAGAAATATCGCTATTTACCTTATGGCATGGTGTGTATTCAATTTGAACGATGAATTAAGGGCCGTGCTAAGCGAGTCTCCACAATTTCAAAGACATAATGAGTAATGAATAAAGATATGTATACAATCGCCTGTAAAGGACAGTTGACCACCCGTGTAGCTTCCCCCTCTTGCCTCCCGAGAGCAGACGGCTCAAAACCCACATAACCTGTCACGAGCCGGCTGTGGTCAGCAGTGGATGGACACGCTTCGCGGTAATCGAAAATTATTAATGCTTAATTACTGTATGAACACAATCGCGCCACTCGCACTCCGGCGCCGCTTGTTATCATTTATTGAGTCCTAACCCGTTTTCTTCGCATATTGATTCAATGTAATGTCTTTATATGGCAACATGGGTGTTCTGTTACGAGGTATCTTTAATGTATTCGCAATTATATGTCGCCACCAAGGCGTTATTTGAAGCTTAATCTAAATTATACAAGAATGGCAAACCTCATATCAGCTTTTAATTGCAATATTTTGGAGCGGTAAATTCATGGTTTCAGAAAAGCAATTCTGTTGGCAAAATATTTTAGTGCAATTGATATCAATATGCGTAAGTATTCAAACAATTTCACGACTGTTTACAATGTAAATGTAGATGTCCCACCCAAAGCTTCAGTAAATGTAAGTAACAGATCCCAGTAAATTCGAAATGAATATGAAAAGACACATTTCTCTGTAAAATACCGCTTCCTACCAGAATATTTTGTGAGGCTATTGGTATTCATGAATATGCTAATTTCTATAGAAAATACTGTTGGGTTGTAAAGGCAGCTAAGGACCAGATAATCCAAAACTTTGTTAAAGCAGTCTCTGTAGGAGTCAGTATTACCTAGATACAAGTTAATTTACAAATGTAAGTACAGTAAGACCCATAAGAGTTAGTTCACCAATATACAATCGCAGTTGAAAAATTTTGGATCTCGTTGTGTCTGCGCAATCGAAACACTTTAGGTTTTCCTGTACCTCATATAATAAACCACTGGATTTTCATTCTTGGGTGAGAGATAAAATATGTAAAAGTGCGTGATTTCAAAAACTTACGAGCTAGGCTTAAACCGTTCTAAAACTATTAAAATAAGGTATAGTTCAATAAAACAATATTAGAACAAAATAAAACAATAATGTCAAAAATTAAATAAAAAGTTGTCTTGAAGGCGCCTAAAAGCTTAAGCTTAAGCCTACTGGCATATTGCCTGCGCAGTTAAAATGAAACACCTGCGGATGCATAGTGCGTGTAACCTACTGGGTTCGCTATCACAGACACGGGCTGATAGCAAACATTAATCGACTCGACACCCATTGAAGGGAAAGTTTATTTATGTAACTAAACGTAGCAATAGAACCAATATTGATTAAGATGATCGATGAAGATTTGGATTCCTCAAGTATACAGCATGACGCAATGTAGACAAGTGTTTAAAACACACAAGTAGTCTGCGTACTTACAACATGCGACATCATTTTTCTATAAAGCGCTGATCATAAAGAACGTCTTCTTCTTTTAATTAACTTCTAATCAATGGATTCATTTACAAGTATTTAATAATACACGATTTATGAGCGGTGAGAGACGAACTTTCTCACGCATTTTGCCGACCAGATTCAGCGCACCTTATTTTATGGCAGCTGATCATTTCATCTTAATTCTTAGAAAGCTCTTTTCTCGTGTAATTTATGTTTGTAGGTTGTTCCATATAATTGTATAGCATCTGCAACTAGCGTCGCATACCAAGCGGTTAATGATGGTATCATAATTGGATTGATTTCATTAATTAAATTGTCATTCTAGTTCACTTGTTCATCGGGTATTTTGCCATCAAATGGTTGCTGTCCGCAACTTCACGACTATAATCACATAATGCGTATGAAGAACAAAACACTGTTTAACTACACGATTTACATTGTGGAAAGTCGCTGAAAATTGTAATAATGAAAGGCTTTAGTGTGAGGGCGGGCGGGGAGGTGCGCGTACGCACGAGGCGTGTGAGGCGGCCCGTCGCGGGAGCCGGCCGCCAGAGCCGCTGCGGAAGCTGCGGCAAGCGCACCTGTTGCACGAGCCGCTTGCTCGCGATAATACACGCTTTACATACGCGAAATACACGTGTGCAAACTTGCGGCTCTATGCCCTGTGAAATGACTATCAGTGAGAGTTCAGTGACAGTGCCCACAGTAACGCCCTAGAGGCCGCATCTACAATCTGGAGCAACCCTAGGTCGGTAGCGCAACGTTTTATCTTTCTTATCACATTATCGCATGTTTTGATTGCACACGCAATATCCGCTGTGCGAATATCTTGTTCGCGTTAGTTTTATAGTGCATCCTTTTAATTATAACTAAACATCTGTCTTTGGGAATGATGCTCGTTCTATTTATGTTTTGCATTTATAAGAGTAGAAGTTTCGCTTTTTATTAAAAAATCTACGATTATCTTCGATTCTACGATTGTCTTTCGCGATTCAAATTACATGAGAATGTAATATTTAAACAAAAATGTATGTAGGTAATAAATCTAAATATGTAGCTTTTCCGGTTTAATAGGTGTACCTACATTTCTGTTTGAAAATTTTTAATTTATGATGGGTTCCATCTCTCCATTCACAGACGTTGAAGTTAGAAATATACAACCATCCCCAATAATTTTCGCTTTGTTATTAAATGAATATCGCAGTCCTTTAAAGAAATTAAGTACATATAACAAAAGCACTTTATTTAAATAAATCAAATGCTATAATAGTCGTACGGATTTTAATAAGATTCAATGCAAAGAATAACTTAATGCAAATGCGAGTTGCGGTCAATTCCCTTAAGATTAAAATAAATTAGTATTTTTACCTAATTTAAAATCACAATTCACAACACTAAAACAATGGAATCGGAGCATGCAATTGGTATCAGTCAAGACATGAATAATAATGTCAAACAAGTCACACAAGGCAACAAAACGAATGTTTAGGTTCGGTAGGAGGTCTGCCAAACCTAGGCGCAGAGACATAACGCGCTTTATCATCCACATCGCCATCGGAGACTGGTTCCTACGACCGCTACACTCTGTTATGCCGTTTGCGAACATTGCTCAGATCACATTTCGTTCCTTTGTGTGTTTTCTACTTCATACATCGACCCACATAAAAGAATATAAAATTGAACCTGTACCGAGCCCGTAAATTAGATTCGAGGAAGCCAACTCATTTTCATTAACAGCTTTTTAATGTAAAACATGGCGCGATTAAAATATTTTCACGCTTCCACATCGTAAGGATTGATCACGTAAATCGTTGAGCTTATTAAGTGACATTAGCATTTAAAGGACCTCTAGAGCCCAGAAGCGATTATATAAAAGTAGTTTATTCCCTTGTGTGGCAATGTGAATGAACCTACAGGAGGAACGGCAGCATAAATCAAAGCATTACAGCCTCGACATTAGTTAACTAGCCAGGCGCTGTACTTGGATATCATAATCGTTCGCCAGACATAACTAACGTTAATTACTAGGAGATGTAGCCACTGGCTCCTGAAAGCTACTCGGACGCCTGAGGCTATCATTGCATAACGACGTGGGAAGAGCGATCAAGTGAAGGGCACCATAAGAGTAAATATTGCACCGATGATTTCATATCGGTCAAGGAATCTTAAAGGAAAACCGCAAACCTAACAAAATTTTATTTCTGCATTAATTAAATGAGATAAACGTATCAAGATTTGCTTTCAAATAGTTTAGTTTTGATTTAAATCAGAGTGTTACATGCTAATTTTACACTGCTCATTAAAATGTAGTCCTGCTAAGCGCGTAACCGAGAGATTCACAATATGATTTAGAAATGTCATGGTAATTGGATTTATCGTACCGACCGACAGGTTTCGCCTTAACCTTTTAGCGATAAAGAAGCTGCTTTAATTCATATTGATTCGCTGGTAAATGTCGAATCAGAGTGTACCTGCAGGCAATTAAGTGATCATCAAGGGCTTGCCTTGAGCGTCTGTTAGGTAGGCCCTTTCGAGGGAGAGTGCGCATGAGTCGCTCATCTGTTCAATATTTAGAACTGCATGAGCAGTAGTTACTATTTAGAACTACTCGTTCAAATAACCGCATCTATTATAACTTTCACTATTTTGATGCAGCTCTTAATTAATATACCAAGAACTAGGCCTTATGATATTAAAATTCATAAAAATGATTAAACATTACATATTGAAAGGAATTTGATGTTATATCCTGAAAATACGAATCTTATTCAATCTTTTCCAAAAGCGGTTATGCTGCCTGTTTGTATAAATAAATTGAATGTATCTACTACTCTCGGTACCGAATATAATTAAAGGCTATAAAATTATCATTTTCATACGCGATACGTATTCATGTCAAGAGCCGAGAACTTAATGGACTTTCGCTTTTAAAGAACAATATGCAAAACCTACAAAAAGGACGTCAACTTTTCATTTTATTACGCTCACTTTCATTTCGTCTTTCACTATGAAAACATAAATATACAGTTTTGCTTAATTTCAGAAGACAATTCTGCACACGTAATTAAACCTGAATCAATAACCTTGCCGCTTAAATATTTATAATTAAAATCTTTCTGATATTATTCATTTAATTGGGGAAACTCCATTCTTTCAGGATAACTTTAACTAATTCATGCCTACCCAACGTATGTTTATCTTTCAGGAAAACCAGTCATTTAACAATTTACTCAACTAGCTTCCGTCCGCGATTTCTGCCGTGTCCAAAGGCAACTACATACCGCAATGGCTAAAAAGTAGCCTATATTGTTATTTTGATATTTAGGCTATATTACTGCCAGTTTCATCAAAATCCATCCAGTAGCTTTAGCGTGAAAGAGTGACAAGCATCCATCCATCATTACAATTCGCGTTTATAATACCTAATTATTAGGATATACGGTCGGCCCATCTATTCGTAGTTACCTCGCATGTCTTGGAGCACTTTTCTTATAACGAGAACATAAATAAATGAGCCATATTTTTAAGCTGGTATCAAAAAGACCGACGTATCCCTTCAAAGACTACCAGTACTGACCTAGGACAAATGAATTCAACCGTATCGACCCACCAATTAACAATGAAAAATTGGTACTTATTTATTAGTACACGGTTAATTGACCTTAGGTAAGTAAAAAGTAATCTTTATAAATAATAGGTTTACTCGGCAGTCGTATACAAATTACATAACCTATCTTAAGCAGTTCGTTAGTAGGCACTCAGTAGCAGCTATTTATTGTTAATGAATGCAGCAGAGCGCGTTAGTGGGGTATACTACAATTAAATCGGGAGGTATGCATATCAACGTAAGTAAACACGACAGAAGTCGGCAGTGCTCCTCTCCCGAGCACCTTGTATTTGTTCCAAACAAATAAACCTCCCGGCACGTCCCCGACAAGTGCACGATACATAATAACACAAATAGGGACAAACGCCTACTTGTTATTTATCCTTAAAGAACTATAATATCGAAGCGACAACTTCATCCTACTAATAATGTAAACGCGAAAATTTGTATGGATGGATGGGTGTTTGTTTTTAACGCTAAAACTGCTGGATGGATTTTGATGAAAATGGCAGTAATGTAGCTTTTACTCGCATATGACAATAAAATGTAAGCTACTCTTTTAGTAGTCAGTGTGGGGTGTAATCCTTTGGAACAAGGGTGAAACAGAGGGTTGAAACTAGTAAGTGATAATTTTAAACCAGATTTCATAATTAGGAAATACTCGTAATACTCATCTCAATCAGATGTTTAAGTAACTTGTTAGGAAACAAAACATTTCCACTTAAACTAGAACTATGACGCGTTACTAAACTTGTAGATAAATGATGACATGTTATAGGTATGGTTTTGCATCCTATATCTATGTGAAGACGAAACTTTGTTTTCTTAACCTCCATCCACACTTCCCGCGTGTATCAGTTGCGAGACGAGAGAGAAAGTACCAACGAATATTTCGTAACTCCTGCTTTTGAAATAAGAAAGAAAAATCGAAAACTAAGTGTTATTTTGTTAAACAACAGCATAAATATCCATAAAAGATATAAATACAGCCATCAATAGAAATGCTAACGCAATTTAGGCGCGATACATAGTGATATTGTATTACGTGAGAAGAGCAGTAGGTACTTATTACATAAGACTGGAAAACATAATCATTGTGAAGTTATATTTGAGAGCTTGGAAAATAGATTTGTAACAGCTATAAACGCACGATATATTTGAAGCATCATATTTTATCCCATCTGAACAGACCGTATAGTCAAGACAATGTTGAACATTCATACTGAACGAGGGAGGTCCCGCAGTGCGAGTATCCTCATTTATTTGCATGTAGAGCGCAAAATGTCGCCACGAGATAATTTCGCATAATATGTATTCAAAGCGAATCATCACCATGCTAATGTTGTAATTAAGATAGTATCGCGGCCAAGCCGGTTTGCAAACGCATAACTAACAAGACTCGGACTAAGAAGTTGTCGCTTTTTTTGTATAATATTTAGTAATTTGGTTTAGTTTCACGGAAAATTGGCCCATTAGGTATAAATATATATATACCACTATTTAAATATGTACATTTACTATCAAGTAAAACAGTTAAATGATGGCTTCATTATTCTATTTCCTTTTGGTATTTCCATAAAGTTTATATCCTATAAAAGGGTCCCGTTATTATTGTTGAAACCCATAATGATATTTTTCGACGTCAAAGTGGATAGCACATTCCAACAACATTAATCATAAAACTATCCTGATGGAAGCACTTACATTTAGGGCACATTATCAGTTTCCTGATTCTTCAAAAGTTTATGGAGCATTGTTAAAAGTTTTCTATACCACAAAGCATTACCGTAAAGACATTGAACCGGGTTGAGTGGTGACCTTCTTGACATGCCTTAGGTATGCATACTCGCTACAACACAACTATGATTCAACATTTCTAAACAATTCATTTTTGTTTGCATGAGTGATGATATCAGAATAATACTTAAATGTTTTTTTAGAAATCTTTATGTTATTTGAAGAAAAAATTAGAAGCTATCTGTGGCCATGGCGAATCAAACAATTAGAGATTATGAAAGTAACAACACTGGAAAGGGAATTATATATTGTATTGACTAGGAAGACTTGTTTTACTACACTGGTCAAGATAATATATCAAAGATTCTGGTTTAAGTCACGGTCCTATTAGGCAATGTGTATTGTCTCGGACAGAATACAGATACAGCTGATTCGAATCAGAGCTGGGAGCGGCACGCGCGCCGCCATGCGCCAGCCGCTGCCACTCGCTGGCGTGGCGTGGCTACACTTGCGCCTGGGCACAGCGGCTTAAATATGCAGTCCCGATGTTGCACAAGAAATTTGTAAGCCGGTCTCCCGGGACATTTAGCGGTATTAAACAATTTGATAACTAGATAAATTACGTGCGCGCGCTTCAGCTAAAATAATATCTCCTTAGTTCTATTTGTACTCCGAGATAAAACTTGATGAAACAAACACGAAATATGGTGTCTACAAACCTTATCGTTGTTTTAAAGACGAATGGAATTTATACAAACACTGAATATCTATGAAAATGTTTGAATATTCCGTCTGTAGTGTTCATAAATTATGTGGGATAGCTCTCGACAGTTAAAGCTGGAGGTCTATTTCAAACTTCATTACCATGTCATATCATTTAGATAAAATATTAAAACAAACCAATTTCAACATCAATGATTATATCGTTAATATCCCCATAAAAAAAAACAAGCATACGGTAGCGGTCACGCAACAACATCGTTTTTCAATTTACCATAAGGTAAAATTTTAATAATTATGAAATTATCTAACAGCAGCGAGGCGGCGCCGCGCCGGCACTTCAAAATATACCTGTGTAAAATAAAACAAAGATAAGAGTGGAACATTAAGAGATAAATTGCACCAAAATTCCCGATAGGTTCGGTAAACGTGGACTATGCCACCGATTAATTGGCAGCCGGTTTGCGCGAGTGGTCGCCGCGCCGTCTGCAGCGTGTAACCCACTTACGAACAACAGAAGCAGATGACACACTACACTCTAAGGACTTGCTTAATGCGCACTACAAACGAACACCTACATCGTAAACTTTCCCAACTTTCTTCGTATAGATCTGTCAGGCTAGGTCAGCTATTTGTCATAATCTTTAAACCGCAACCAATGTTAGCACAAAGATTTCAAAATTACGTCTATTTAGATATGGTGTCTGTCAGTGGCGCCATAATGTCAAGACGACGAGGCTTCTTTAATTTTTATGATGATTCAACAATCGGCAAGAATCTCGAAACGAGGACAGAGAAACGACCTAATGCGAGCTGATAACATGCACTAGGAGCACTCGTAGCTATCTCTAGGGACGTTAGCACACTTATCCGTTGTTTCTGTAAGAAAACAAACATCGTGCAAAGGGCTTACGGCTACAAACCGTGGTAACGATCAATTAATTTTAAGTTTATATATAAAAGAACACATATCTCAATTCTCAAAGCAATTAATATTGTTAAAAATTGATTCAAGTACCTTTCATAATAAATCCTTATTATGAATGATAGGTGCATGAATGGTAATAATTATCACTGTTCTTGGTCAGGAAGGGTCTTTCCTTCATAACACTATCATTTAACAATCTGTTAAATTAATTGAAACTACATAATTGGGACAAGCATAATTTGACGGTCAGAAGTAATCATTATGTTGTTAAAATTGAATGACCGAGGAAATTTAACTGCAACAGCTCTCATTGAGGATTTTTTTGGTTCTTTATGTCTGTGATGATTCGGGTACAGATAGAGGTTATTTATTTTAAATGGTGACTCATATGAAATTGCAACATAAAGGCAAATTTATAATGAGCTACCCGACGACATTCCACGAAGGCCGCGTAGTCGCAGACAGGTAAAGTTTGCTTGAGTAAGTTCGCGGGTCCGCGCCCAACAATGTGATCACGACGACGCGGTCGCAACCAGCAGAGCTACTTTCGTAATGAAACGTATCGATAGAGTCATTTAACTGAATATTTATTATATGTAAATGCTAACAAGTCCGAAATGATTTATATCAATTAACATGCGTACTTATTTATCAGCTGACATTAAGTTATAATTTATTAACACCTCGGGCAACCTAATCGGTACGCCCATTTCCTATTTAAACTGGAGGCATCGTTGATATAACCTTGTTTTTGTTACCGAATGTATTTATTAGGTAAAATATATTTATTTCGTATAGTATTCATTCTTTTGGTAACAATAAATACTGAGGATTTTAGTGTGTGTGCAGATCTATCACTTATCTTAATTAATTTTACCAACATGTATGATATGAAAATTAAAGCGGATTGGATTTGTGTTAACACGTACGCCTGGTGCAATTTTTTTATGTTATAATAGAGTATTTCGTTTATACAAAACTAATAACCCAGGTTCACTTCAATCGTTACTCACATATATTTAACATGGGGACCATTTAATTTACAGAGCTATTGTAAGAATTCAAGTAACATGAACTACAAAATTATTTCACAAAAGAGAGAAAGCCAAAATAAAGTTAACAGTCACCAAGCAATCTCAGGTGGTCCACGATTTCATTATGACGTCCAACAACAAGCACGTATCACGGCGTACCACATAAAAAGTAATAGGACATCCCCTGTCCCTACATTTTAAATTAAAAACGGAAGCAGCGTGACTCGGCAAGAAAAGAATCAGATTAATTTCAACGCTCTCCCGCTTGACGCGGCCGATCCGTTCAAATGAATTGTTCCAAAACATGGACGCGATTAAACTATGGACACAAAAGGGGTAGAGAATGTTTCAACAAAATAAACGTGATCTCACCGGGAAGCTCGTCCACAATAGGACGGGAGAAGGACGAAAAGGCCAATGACTTTGTGAAAACAAATATATCTCTATTAATCCCATCTCACACGGTAGGCAAACTGTAAGCTTAAAAGCTAATTATGTCTGATACAAACCAGTATTTACTTAAGAACATATCAGAAATAAACACATACCAACTGTATTAACATCTACTAAGAATATTTTGAGGGTATGACATTTATGAATTTTCATCAAAACTTAATATTATGTACCAATAAAAGCAATGAAAAGGTGTAGCACCTGGAAGTGCGTGCTGTAGCCGCGTTGGCTCGCCTCCAGCTCTACTGAACTTTGACAACGAGCTGCGGCGGTAAATTGCTGTAACACATCCGTCTGCCGCACTTATATACGCTACACAAAACTCTCCTAACTGAAAATGCATTTCAGGAAATGTCATAAAACGACACGCACGACTTTGAACGCCTTTTCGTAAACAGGATATCAACAATAAGCATCAAAACATAATTAGGTAAATGAAACATTTTTCGTTACATTTCTGCATTCTCAAGTCGCATGTTTCGAGTACTGCGAGGTCATCGCACTCCACAAACGTGCATTCCTTTGCCCTTTCTGAATTTTGATTGCCACCAGGTATGTAACAGGAACAAAAATTTAATGACAGGGTTTCGTCAATTGATCTCATACAACAACGTTTTCTTTCCAAGTTGTCGTGACATGCTCAACAAGTATTGTGTTCACTTCGGGTGCGTGTGATTTCTTTATCGATTTTTAATCATGCGGGACGCCCTTTCATAAAGCTTCATTAAAAGAAATTGGTGTGTCGTCATTCACTACATCATGATTTAGCTGTCATTGATCACGTCAGAATGAATACTCGATGCGCCAGTAAATCATGATAACCGTTAGGTGCAATTGCTTCGATCTAAAGTCATTCAATACTGATGCCGATCCATTTCGTTGCTATGTTAGCCTGAGAAGAATTTTGTCCGATACTGTGTGAAATGCAGTGACACTGTTTGACGTCATTTCATCGTATAAAATTAATAAATAAATATTCAAATAAAAACATGTATAACGATAAGTAATCCAACCAAAGCTCCGTCAATTCATTCAAACAAGACTCATTCAAATGAGTAGAACATCCTCCTTCGCATAGAGCACATAAGTCTGACGCTATAATAGCGGACGTATAATGATTACGTAAGCACATGGTGCACACGGGAAGGCTGAGCCTGATGAAAGGCTGACCTTCGCAGTGTGGGCGTGGCTAGACAATGATAATCCGAGAGACCGGGGTCCACGAACTATACCGGAATGCAAATAAATAGATGCACATGAACAGGACGAGCCGTACACCTGTCGCTGATCAGACAAATAAACAATGCACGTCATGCCGCGACCTACGGTAGCAAGGATCTAACATTACACTACCATCAGCAAAAGACACTTGCTAATGTTTAATACATCTCCACACATTGTCTTCGAATACTATGTAAAGTTATAAAACTTTTGTCCTCACATAGGTCTCCTACATCAGTGAACATAGATGGAGTTAAGAGTATGTTAGAAGTTACTGAACAATTGTTAAACAAAACGTTAATAAAATACTTCATTTGGCTATGCAGTTGTCACAACAATGCATCTGGTTAACACTTAAACGTACATTATTGTGGACAATGCGTGCCTAGAACACCATAATGGATCTTGCTTGTTGGAGGGCAATTTATTATTATTTCATAAGTTACTGACTCAAAATTAATATAAAGAAAAAAGAAGAACGTAATTAAAAATTGTGTGGAAACCTAAACCCAACTCAGATTATATGGAAAAGGGAGACACATAATTTGCAGTAGAAAATAATTTGCTAGAATCTAATCAAAAATCATCTTTTACACCCATTAAATGTTTAACGACTTCTATGTACATCAAGCATAGCACGTGTCATAAAATGGTACAAGTCTTAGTTTAATTTATTTTATTACTGCTTCATAACATGAAGATAATTAGTTCTCAGGAATAACGAACTTAGTGTAATTAAAGGATGATACACGCTCATCGATTAAGGTTTAAAGTAATCACTGTACCTGGTTTAATCGATTCGTGTGCAGTTATAAGGTAAATAAACGTATACCTTTAGGAAATTACTTTAGCGAAGTCGTAAGGTTATAAAGAACCGCTTTACTGATATCAATGACCCCGGCATGCGAGTGCCGCAGTGTTTGTTTAGCATTACAGAACATTTTCATACAAGGCCTTCACGACGGTATCTTAACGAGACACGTTAAGCAGGTGTGAAATCGTAAATCACCTATCTTTTTATTTTCGCATATAAACTATGTCGAAATTATTTAAATAAATTTACGCAATCATTTTCACAACAAATAAAATCCCACAAATGATGAACTCAGTTTCAAAACAAAAAGCCCTCCTACGCATGATTAAGTTTGTTGATGTAGTCCATGTTACATCTTAGGCGCCATTTTAATGGATTATCATCACGTTTGTGAGAACCTAATGAAAGCTTTATGACATTCATCACATAATATACACGTATTTGGAATTTGTGTGACGTTTTATGTTTATTGGTCTTAGGCTTGATGATAATTAAGGGAAATCGATAAAGCCGTCTATTGTCTACTTCCCTTTTCTGCAATTTCGCGTCACTGAGGCCCGAAAACACGGGGAGCACTGTTAGAACATGTCAGTAAAAGTCCCATACACACTGTGCTTAGATTAGAAATGATAAATATCTTCATCATCCATCTTACAGTATTGCTGATAATGCTGATTCTTTATATGTAGGTACCAATTCATTTATTGCCGTACTAGTACACTTGTGGTAACTAATCGTTTGTCTTAATTGAATGAAAACATAGTTACAGCGTTTGACGTGCATTACAATCATTCATGATTTTCAGAATTCGACTTACGCAATGCAGCTATCGCTAAGTTCAGTGTATTTTCA
The DNA here is from genome assembly GCA_958496145.1 of Heliothis peltigera. NCBI lineage: Eukaryota > Metazoa > Arthropoda > Insecta > Lepidoptera > Noctuidae > Heliothis > Heliothis peltigera. The sequence goes on from OY292325.1 coordinate 9,017,895, forward strand.
TTTTCATTAACGGTTCCCTTTATTCCCAGTCGTTCCCCAAATATTGACAATCGAAATCATTGTGTTCGGCAGACGGGGCGATGTTAAGAGCGGTAGTGGCGGCGCTGGCGTGCCTCAGCATGGCGCGCGCTTCGCCCAACGAGCACAGCTTGCGAGCGTACGCGTTGAGCACACAGAACCCCAAGGTAAATACAACCCTGTAAATATTAAACTACTTTGGACAAAAAACACTCATATCAGAAGTGTCGTACCGAATAATACAAGATCTAAAAGGAAACTTAAAGAAAGCTGCCTAAAGACAAAGAACATCCCCTTTAGAATGCTTAAGGTGTCATCACCATCAGCCTTCTTATAATAGTCCCAGACAGTCTTATACAGAGAAGGAATGAGCGTTAATCAGCACGCTTGCTCTGGGAGTTTGGCGAATTCGGACCTTTTTAGTCCCGGTACCCTTAATTTTGTTTCCTTCACTTACAATAGTTGACTATGTTACTTGCCACGTGAAGTGCCAAAACAAGAAAAGAAAAAAAATGTACTTGCCTAACTTGGAATTGAACTCGTCGTTTGTCGCTTGAGAAAAATAAAAAAAAATCGCAAACTGTTCTCGCTGAGATTTTATCGCATTGTCAGCGGACCTTCTGTTCACTTATTTTTTTGTTGGACTATCTCGTTGCATTACCAAATAAAACATCTTTACAATATTAGAGCAAACGGAACATGACATTTGTCACCGCAACCTATTTAAATAAAAGCCTGGTATTTGTCTGTCGGTTGTTGTAACATGGAAGTTGTGAATCAAATAGATTAATACCGTCAGTGGATAGTTACTAAACTAGGCTAAACTTGTTAGGTCTTTGGTAATAATTAGCACCAAGGAATTGAGTAAATTAGTTGAATAAATAACAATGTGAAATTATCTTTAACACTTTAAATTCTCTTTCTAAATTTATTAGTAGTTAAATTAGATTCCAGATGAAATAAGATAATTCAGTAGTTAAATTAAATTTCAAAAGAATACTTGTAATACAAAATTACAGTAATAGAAATTCAAAAATAAAAGTATAGTGAGGAAAACAAAACAATGCTGCATGTCGGTTATAAGGTGATCTAATTGATTCGTGTCAGAGAATCAGAGTTCAAACTATGAGCATGGCCGAAACAAGGAGTCGGATGCAAGCATTGACAGACAGGAGGTCGAATTATGTTTCAGAAATGAAAAACCCTATAATTCGAGTCCTTTTCAAGGCAGGTCACATTTCATAAGTGACTAAAACTGAGACACATTTTAGTCCCTGATAATAATATGTTTTTCGACAGACATCAAAACGTATGGCGGGGACTGCCGGAAATATCATGACGTTCTCGTAGTACTTTCGATAAACTAGTTTATAAATAAATGTATGCCCATTAGAAGCTTAACATTTATTTCGGTATTGCTTTTACAGTAACACTTATAAACACGTAGCTGAGAATGTTTACTTGTTTTGTTTTCAGGACATCACCAATATCTTATCAAGTATAGAAGACCGACTACGGGTTTTAGACACAATAAGTGCTGTCCAAGCGAAACAAGCGCGGCGCCTAGATATCATACAGGATAAGCTCGGTGAATATCTTTATTTTATATCATGAGAAACTAGCTGACCCGACAGACGTTGTCCTGCTTTTTTAGCGTAAGAACCTTCTCCTGACAATAACAAACAACAAAAATAGCGGTCCAGCCGTTCACGCACGCATGATGGCGTGACCAAGAGAAATGGGCTTCACTTTTTAGATTTAATTATCTAACCAAATATTAGCTTACTTCTATGTCGAAGCATTTATTACAAAATAAGTAAAAAAAAAATATTACTTCACAATTTACATACAATATAAACGAAATATTGAAAAGGGTCGACATGATGCCTTCTAAAATATGTACGAGATAATTGCAACCAGTAACAAAGACACTAACTAATTGTCTTCGGCCTACAGCACGAACTGTATGAACTAGAACAGAGTATTACTACAATACATGGGTATTCTGTTCCGGGAAATTACTGAGTCACGTATTCGTACGGTAGTCTTATTCAGTCATATCCTATTTATTTACTAAGAGTAACTTCTGTATATATGCTGCCCATTGCTCGCAATTGAATGAACAAGAGTTACGTACAATTAACTGCTAAAGGAACCGCTTTTGGATGCAACGGTATGAATAAATTAGCAAATGAACGTCGTACGCAGGCTGAATAGGATATTGCTAATATTCATGTATTTGCTTTCAGACCGCGTGGAAAATACATTGACTTTAAAATTAGAAAGAGCTCAATTAACAGCAGAAAGGCTTGAGCATAGGTTACATTTGCTGCAAACTAATGTCCAGGTTAGTTTTTATACTACGTAAGGTTATTTTTCAATCATTTATTGTAGTGTAACATAATATGCATATTTCTACCATTCCAGGCAACGATAAAAGAAAGCAGTGAAAAACTAGAACGCAGTCAAGTGAAAATGGCAGATTTAGCTCGTAATCTTACAAACCATATTATAACGCATAAGCATTTATTAGAAAAGGTATGTTTTATAGTTCAAAATTATTTTATAATTTATGTCAACCATGCAGTAATTTATTTAAATCTAATTAAGTTACCGATACAGGAATTAGGTAGGTACGAGATTATGATATAAATTAATGGTTATTCAGAACTATGCTAATAGGCATTTTGACATGACAGGGAAGTCCCATCGTAATTAATTAAAATTACAATGAAACTCGACGAGTTTCCTTCAATTTTGTTTAAAATTATTTTCAAACTATTTTCCAGGTGAACGGCGCATACGCAGACACGTGGCACCGTAGCTTGGTACTAGAGTCTTTAATGAGGGACGGATTATCCCTTGTGAACGTTACGAGGCGGGAACTAGCTGATGGATTGAGATCCTTAGCTAGACGACAGCGCGATTCCAGAATCAACCCTGTCGACTTGGATGCGATCTTAACCAAACGTCTCAGTGACCACTCCTATAAAATAGATCTGAAGGTATTTTTTTGTATATAATACGACCTTAAATGCACCATATAATCTTGACCGAAATGCTCGTTGAACGTTCAAGGTCATCCTACAAGGTTGATAAAAACCATGGTTTTTCAGATGCAAGAACTTTTGGAGGGGCAAAAGCGTTTCGTGGATTCATGTCAGCAAGTACAACAAGACGACCCCAGGCAGGTGACGGATGTACTGAACAAACTAATCGATTCGTTGATTAAAATGTACGTACGCCATGAATTATTCTCTAGACTGACAAACCTTTGAGTATGTTAATCACGGTGTATATCAGTATACTACAATACCTCTTTTTCTCTAAGTAACAGGGTAAATATTATACTCTTCCCAAACCCGGATAAAATATAGCTTGTGTCACTAGAAGATAGCGTAGCTTAAGTAGCTTTCCATCCCAACTGTTAAATATATTTTTTATCGGTTTAATATTTTTGGAGCCTATTCGATGCAAACAAACAATCATCATATTAATATGAAATATTTTGAACTGTATATACATAATAACTGCTAAAGGAACCGCTTTTGGATGCAACGGTATGGATAAATTAGCAAATTAACATTGTACGCAGGCTGAATAGGATATATAAATTATTAAGCATAGTGATATAATTAATTTTATTATTTTCCAGAACATCATCGACATTCCATGAGCTTAAAAAGATTCAGGATGACGTTAACAAGTACGACAACAGAGTCGTAAAAATCCTGAATGCCACACGAGTACCGCAGGTATTATTATTTTATGCAAAATATATTAATAACTTCATTTTAATTATGCTTAGAATTTATTATCCTCATAATAGAATTATTATGAAGCTAATATAACGTATGTATGAAGTACCTACATTCTTTTTAAACTTATTTTTTATTACATCTGATTTCCTAACAAGGTAGTCGAGTTAATCGATTAACATTGCCTAAAGCAGTGATGGTGATCATTCAATCTATGAAATAATAGACGGATGGACTTTTTATGTAGGGTTGCCACTATTGTTGGGAAAAGGAAATATTTTTATCCGAAATAGTAATTTTGGGGTCATTCACTAATAAATATTAACACAGATTTTCAACTATTAATGAATGTTACGTAAGAAATACACTATTTTTCATACTACATATTTTATTTTTCTACAGGTGATAAATATTGCAATACTACATAATATAGAATGGGTGGCAGCTCTATTCCTAACATATATCTTTTTAAATTAATACCTCCTTTAGGTACTCGAAAATTTTAGTGAAAATTACTCAGTGTGCCTATAACATGTTTTATTGATATCAGACGGATTTGACCTGCCGACGCTTAGAAAGTGCTTTCCGCAATACGTCCCATACGATCTTGAAGGAGAACGAACTCAGACAACTAACGGAGAAGTTCGTGTCGCTGACTGACCGAGCCGATGCCACACTACAACGCCTGGAAGCACATCTAAAAGACGACCCAGAGGAACCAGCGCCACGTTCTGACGTCACTGCAGCTGCTGATAGGCTCCTGCAGAAACTCGCAGCCATAAAGTAAGCACATTCAACAATAACGTGGTATTTGTACATTCCTCCTACTTGTACAATTAGAATTGCTAGTAAGAAGCACGGTTCTTAAAAAGGATTACCCGCTTTTCAGTAAAGTATTGCCCATCCTACACTTAAATTACAAAAATCGGAAATATATTCCATTATAATTGAGTGAACTAATAATCGCTATCTTTGCCATATGAATATATCCTTTCAATCAAGATTTTAGTTACATAATTTAAAAACTATATACTTCTCTTATTTTTCATAACCAACTAATATCTGGCAAGGTCTTAATTTTATTCACATTTCAGCAGTGAAGAATCTGACGAAGAGTTCGACTGGGAAGAAGACGAGGCGGGGTACTTCGACGACGGCGGAGGAGGCGACATCATGGGCGCGGACAAGGACATCCTGACCGGCACCACCGCTCGTAGGTCGAAGACCACGACAGTGCGGACGCCGCACCGGCGACATCTGCACAAACACCCCTACGACCGCGGTCCTAACATCGATAACCCTGAACCCTCATTTTAAGTTTTATACATAAATTACCCGAAAGCCTATTGATCTTTTATTTATAACTACTGCTCCCCCGGCATCGCAACTCGCAAGGGTTCATTTGTTCTGTAGAATTTCTCAATGATTAGGCAAATTAAGAGAATCGCAAATTTACTGTCAAGTAATCATCATCTGAAATTTTTCGCGCAGAGAATATAATTATCTAAATAATCTTTGTCTGAGACTTGCTACGCGGTACGCGTTGGTCTACCCAGTTCCACCACCTTCATAAAAAATACCTGTGGGTTCGTTTGTTCGAAATAATGATGTCTGCTCGAGTACACGCTCCGCAGTTACGTATCGTAGGAATCATTCAAGTCGCAGCCGCAAGGCGCGTGCGCAGCTTCAGTAAGCGATTTTTTTTATTTGGTTTAGTTTTGGGAATATCTAAATATCTCCTGAATGAAATGACGATTACATTCGTAATTTGTTTTGATTAATACTAAGGTACACCTAATGGGCTCGAACTTTCAGTCATATTTTTTTTTTATAAATACAAAACTGTAGTGGTCAGGTATATGGTGTTGCAGACTTTTATGTTGATTGTGGACCTTTTTAGCTTAGAGCCTTTACAGAATTTATTTGTCTTTGATTTACTTACCAAGGGTCGAATTGCCCAGGTAACTGGGTTGAGGAGGTCAGACAAGCAGTCGCTCCACATAAAACACTGGTAATCAGCTGCATCCGGTTAAGATTGAAAGCAGACCCCAACATAGCTTGGGAAAGGGCTAGGCAGATGGTCTTTGATTTACTGTAGCACAAATTATGTACTGCAGTTAAATAAGATTCTTGACAAAACATACCTCTATTTTGGCACTATTCTGAAATATTGTAAGTGCCTTGTGCGTTAGTTGTGCAAAGCATGAGCTGAGTGTGGCAATCTTCTGGCGAGCACCAAACACCACCTCCGGCTCCTCTGCTTCCAGCTCTGCTGTAATTCAGAAAGGCAAAAAATGTATAAATATCCCAAGATACCTTACATTGTGTATTGGAATAATTAAGCATTTCAATAATTTGTTTTGCAACATAAAGACCATCAATATTAGAAGATAGACAGACATTTAACACAGTCATGTTTCTGAAAAGCTCATCACAAAACGTATTTTAGGCAATGTTAATTTGCTTGTTTATTTAGTGTTGTTTTGAAAATAGGCAAAGATAAACACTGTTTCAAAAGGTGTCTAATTGTTGTAGAGCACCGTTTAGGTTAAAACATATTCATATTAATAGAATGTAATGTTAATATAGAATGTATAAATATGTTTTTGTATTAACACTATATATTCTATATTTTTTTAGTAAACACTGGCAAAAATAATTACTTTCTTGAAATACAGGTAAAAAACCGTTTTCCTTTCAGATTTAGCCAGAACCAAGTAAAAAGGAGCAATACATTTATAATAAGAATACTGGTTTATTTTTATGATTGTCATCACATGAAAATTTACACAATAAAACAAAGCAACTACAGAAATGCTAGTGAAGATATGAATCAAGTGTCACAAAAAAGTTGACTTTAAAGTGGGTTTTAAAATTGAGGTAATGTTTGTCTTAATGTAAAAAGGATACTGTTCCATAATTACTTAGTGCCATTGCTCTATAATTTCTGCGATACTTATAAAATCTTAAACAGAAACTACAAATTAATCGTACCATGTAAGCAATTCAAAAGAAAACAAGCCGACACTACCAAGGCGACAGAATATTCGAATAGTATTAAACTTAGTTTAACTTACTTATAGAGGTGTCTAGTTCCACACATGCTTTATCGAATTCCTTTTCTAATAAATCTAACCATCGAAAGCCTACTCCGGTAGTCGCCATTTTCACAATAATTTGTTGACATTTTACTGTCATTTTGACACTTGCCCAAGCCAATCGTTCAGAAACTACAGAAACCTTTGATTTGTGTACCTAGGCTATTCTACCAATCTAAAACCTAACTAGATTATATCAGAACTCTGAAACTGTTGATGTAGTTTCTTTAACTGAGGTAATGATGCATTTCCTGGTAGATTCCAGTGCCACACACTTCACTTATTTTGTGAGAATTCTACGTGACGTGTTAGTTTACGCCTTGACCATTTAAAAGCCTGCTAGCTTTTCTAATTAGAATCATGCCAGAATTAAATTATCTAAAGAGTGGCCTCTCAATAAATGACTCAACCATGTAGGTGTGTAGGAACAATACTTACAAAGATAAATGCATTTTTATTGTTTTCAGTAAAACTTCTTAAGATTTGCTGCAGTTTTTATTTGAATCATATTTACAAATAAAGTATTATGTTCATGCACTATTGTACCACATATCTTTTCGCACATTTCTGAATAGCTAGATCGCTGTGCTACCTATACAAATTAATTTCTAATTACTGAGTACATAGAACTACAAGGCAATAAAAAAGAAGTATTTGAAGACCTGGATATACAAATATGCTAATAAGCTAACTGTATGTACAGTCACCCGCACATCAGTAGACACACTTTGACCTTGAGACCCCCTCTATTTCCTACGACATGAGCTGTTTTCGCAGTTCAAATGTTTCCACTGATGTGCGGGTGACTGTACGAGTATAATAGGTAGGTATTGGTTAATTTCGAATTAGAAATCCGACCATTTTTATAGTAAAACGTTATACAGCTGTAGTACCTAGGGGCCTTTATATTAGACACAAGAAGCCGCACTGCATCCGCAATAATAAACCAAGTGTGCCATTAAGTTCGCTGCTTTTTATGGTTTGCATTACTACCAACCTGGGTAGTGCAAGTAACTGTTTGTATCGAGTGAGTCATGCCTTTTCATATCATGCAGTTATTGTTTTGACACTACTAACCATAGGTACCTACTTACTAACATACTAACTTTGATAAGTACTAGTAACCATTATTACTTGTTAATGAAAAGAAAATTAGATATAAGTTTATCTGTCGCATCCAACGCTTAGACCGAATTAATAAGAGCATTCGTATTTAAGAGAGCTCAACTAGCATTGAACTACAACAAAAACATGCTTGTCCTGCTAAGACCACGGGCAAAATGGTCGCAAAAGTTGTGGATATGTATTAGCAAATCTCAACTAGGTTCATTAAAATATCTGGCGAAATGGCAAGCAAATGAGGTCGCTGACGAAGTAAACACGTAAATATTATCTTAAAATTGTAATCTCCCATTACTTAATTACATACAGGTATGAAACCGAATAAATTGTCATGTCTTCATGAGGCTTTTGACTCTGCTATGAGGATATTATAAACATTTACGAACTTTGTAGAAGACGTAAATCTAAGCTTTATACAAGGTAAAGGTTCACCTTCTAGCTTGTAGCCGTCACCCGTATCGCAGCATCAGTGAAGCGAGAAGAGGTAAGTATCGCGTTCTCGTATATTTAATATGCTCACTACATTAAAGCATTTCATTTTCACATAAACTTAGCTTTTGCGAGATTATAACGCATAAGCAGAATACACGTTTACATACCATTTTATAAATATTCTAACGCTTATAACTCGAGCCTCTAAAAATAAAGTGACAGAGTACTAAATGCAATCCCACACAACATAAATTACAATATCTATATTTTTTACATTTTTACAATAATAAAATGGTTCAATGTTATCGTGTCTTTTACATTCTATGTTAATTTATTATATATTCATTCTAGTTAGGCCCAGACTTCACTAAAGAGGAGCGAAACAATAAATAAACAACCGATAGAATTTCGTTATTTAGATATCTTGTCACCACGCAGTAGTATCTCTTTGTGGAGAAATTACCTAAATCGATTTTCCGCTTTAGTGGAGTCCTTAACCTATACAATCAATGATTGATCAACTACATTTACATTTTGCAAGTGTAATAAAAGCTCTCCAGCAGAATTTGACTTATTAGATAAATGTGAAAGTATAATTTGGAATTATCAAAATTTTATTACATTTGATTTGTTAATGGAGTTGTAGAAATGAGTCAGTTTGACTATATTTTTGGGTGCCAAATGTAACAAAACGACTCCTAATCTTGGTTTTACAAAGCTTCTGAATAGCTACCGTCATATAATAGCAAAATTACATAAAAAAGCATTAAACAATATAATATAGTTCGTTCTTATTATCTGTTATCAATATGATTAGTGAGACTACGAGCTTCCGGCAGAGGTTTCAGGAGGAACTACTCCGCGCACCCGGATAAAAGTAGTCTCCCAATAAATGTGCTTGTAACATCTAACATTGATAGAATTTTCCAAATTTGTTCAGTAGTTCCTGATATTAGCGCGCTCAAGCAAACTAACAAATACACTGCAGCTTTAAGATGTCAATAGAGATATGCAATAATAATGTTTTGATACATATAACACAACGAAAACAAGTAGTTACTTACTATTAGCGATTAAAATAAATTTAATTGGATAGATAAGTGTTTTTCAATCTGTGGAACCCAGTAGGTAGGCCGCGCCCCTATTGGTTGCTGGGAAATTCACATCATCAGAAAAACAATAAGATTAAAATTATTCATGAAGATATATGTTAACAAAATGATATAATCATTACTATAACAAAATAAAGTGATGATATGTCTAGTAGAAAATTACCTAGTGCAAACAAAAATTTAAATACAATAAAATTGAAATATTTTTCAAGGAAAAGGGGTTGTGTAATGAATATGGTTAAATAACACTGGGATAGATGAATCAAGCCAGTTCAAGTTTTGAGCGAGCTATGTAAAAAAGAAGTACTTGAGCGCGACCACATATCGATTAACAAATTATAACAGCACAAACTTTTAATATATTCTGATTTAGTCATACAATGTCCAACTGTTCACTGACAAACAATTAAGTACGCATATGGTATCCTGCCTGTAAGTTCCATGATCTACAATCTTATTGTAGACACAGTTTGACTACTGCGGCAACAAGTCATTGCTATTTGTATTGATTTTGATGAAATGCAACAATCAAATACGCTTTGGTCTCAGAAGATGTAGATTTATAATCTCTACAAATACAAATTAAGATTTATATACAAAAATACAATAACATAATTTAATGTACTTTTTATAACCCTTAAAAAATAATAAAACGTTACATTATCATGTACATATAAATAACATGTAAACAGTTATTAATATGTTCATAACAATAACTATTTGAATATAAGACAAAAAAATTACAACAATGAACCATTGCTAAACAACACCAGTATGATACATATAAATAAAAATAATTTTAATCTATATATTCACATTTTATAAGTTTGAAAGTTCTGGAAATAATTATAAACAATAACAATATTATTTCAGCATATATTGTTACATTGTTAAAGAAAGAAGGCAAACTTTTAGTTAATTTCGTAGACATATATGTATATATTTGTGAAGAATCATCTGGTAATAACTAATATCTTTTACAACTATGTATTATTTTATTTTTGTAACGAATATAGAAAGAAATAATAAATAAAAAATTATACTAGTCTGTATAAACAAGATTTTGTACTGTAATAATGATAGTGTTTTAAATAAAAGTATAGCCATACACTCTTAGACTATTCCTGCCAAAACAATGAATTGACTCAATTGCACCAAAAATTGCTATGTAAACTTCGATGTTTAATCAGAAAGATTATTCTAAGCAGAATTATTATTTTGTCCTATGCAGCCCATACATGTAATTTTAATTAACAGTGGTTTCATTTAAATGAAGTTGTGACTGATGGGTACATGCATTGTAGAAACCGAGCGGATAATCCACTAGTCTGAAACCACGCTTACTAAACATTCAAAAGTATACAATACATATAAAAATAATTACAAAAATCGAGTTTGTCGCGACAATTAGCTTGCGGTGCACATACAAACACTACATTTTAATCACTTCAGCTTAAGTAAAAAGCACTTTGTTCATAAATCATAACTTTTCATTAAGAAACAACGCACCCATTCTTGTCTGGTATATGTCCATCTGATCGCTCAATCTCTAATAATATAGCATGGAACATATCGGTCACCGACTGAAAAAGAAATAATTATGTTAAACTTCTACTATGTCGGGTAACAACTTCATTAATTAAATAGGATGTTGAAGATTTTAATACAAATAAAAATAATTTTAGAATAAAACACACTGATACTATAAGTTGAATATTAATAAGCCACTTAAACACTTGATAAGAGTACAAATTATGAATGTCTCACCTCATTCCTCTTAGCACTCGTCTCCACAAATGCAGCCTTCCACTTCTCTGCAAGTCTCTTCCCTTCTTCTGTACTTATTTTTCTTTCGAGGTGAAGATCTGTTTTGTTACCAACTAAGACTATGGGAACACTGAAAAGCAAATTTTAAAATGTATAGCAAAAAATATGTAATGTAATGATGACATGCTAAAACTAAAAACCAAATCTACTCACTGTATTTTTCCAACCATGTCCAATAGTTTATCGTAAATAATTTGTACTATTTGAAAACTTTTACTTGATGTTATGGAGTACACTAGTACATAACCATGAAAGTCCATACTGTATTGAAGAGGGAATATACTGTATTCATCTTGTCCAGCTGTATCCACTAGCTTTACCTCATATTCAGTTGAATTCAGCCGGATAAACTTTGTGAATGCTTAAGGATAAAATACACATGACATTAATTAGAAACATTGGGTAAAATGTGATATTTTAATAAAGAACTAACAAGTTTCAAACATAAATCGCATTAAATAATAAAATAATCCAACATCTCCTCCCTAACCTAAGTCAAAAATAATATCAATATTCACCAACTGAATATATAAACATTTTAAGAAATAGAACTTGTGAAAAAAATTTAATAAAATTTAAATGCAAGTATGACCATGTGGAGTATCGAACTTTCGGTACACAAAGATTGATCGTACAACGACTGTAGCGTGACAAAAACATGTTATCAATAAATGCTTTAGAAAATTACTTACTGTTTTCAATTGTAGGATCATAGGAATCAACAAACTGACCTTCTACAAACTGTATAATTAAGGATGATTTACCTGAAAACGTTTTAATATTATTATAACGTCACTTACACTAAATAAGACGCACAAGACTTTGAAACGATAACATTACCCACGGACCGATACCCCATCATAGCAATCTTTCTTTGCTTTGACGGCATCTTGAAATTATTGTGAATATAAACTTAATCGTTAAAAGTAGTTACGCGCAAGTTATAAGTAAAAACACAAGTTCAACCAAATTCATAATTCTCCTGCTCCAGGACTTTTTGCTTGACAGACAGACTGACAGAAAACGTCATATTATTCCTTTTGGATTTGACATTAAAAAGGTTGTAAAATCTCAATGTAAAATTAATATAGCCATTTTTTTCGTCAGTCGTTTTTGAATATATTTTTTGTCCCCAAAATGAAACCAGAAGAAACGTGTATTAACTTGTAAATTATTTAAGACTGAATTAAAGTCTAGAACCTAAAGCTGCTCTGGCACGTCGGAATCCTCCGTCAAGTTTTAAAATTCATCTTTTTACGATATTTTTAGTTATTATTTCCGCATTAAACCTATTTTCACTTATATCACTGCCGGTAACTAGTGTTATATTATATCTTACATAGTATATTGTATACTCTTCTGGTCAATCCAGCGTTGACGATTCTGCTAATGACGGTGAATGAAACGAGAAGTGGTTGAGAAAAATCTTAGAGAAAAATTATAATTTTTATCTATTTATTCTTTATTCATATATTCTCAGTCAAGTCATGTCAATGTCAAAATTGTAAAGTCAGTCAAGCTTGTGTCACAGTTTGTGATGTCATCACATTTGATCACAATTATCAGTCATTGTTATTTTTAATCAAGTTCAAGAAACTTCATTATTTTCTGTTCTTTCTATTAGTCCATTAAATTCTTTGCTGTCTATGGCAAAAATTCAGTGTTTTTAAAACAGTGATTTCAGTTTTCAGTGGCTTATTGGTTTAAAATTTTAGATTATTTTGCATTATTAAGTCAATGCAGGTATGCTTATTGTGAATCATTCATCCTGCGTCGAATGATACTTGAGAGATAACTATTTTGTTGTATATTAAAACTCTGATACTTTTCTGATTCGTTCGTGTTGATTTGCTTTGCAGTGTACCTAAACATGTCTGTGGATATCCCAGAATGCCCACCGAGCCTAAAGTCAATTCAGCACTATTTAAAAACTGCTGCAGAGCATGATACTAGGGATCCAGTTGTAGCCTATTGGTGTAGACTCCATGCCTTGCAAGTAGGACTAAAAATCACCAATAAGAAGACACCTGAAGAAACAAAGCTGCTTATGGGTATGACAATTTATTGTATTACATCTAATTATAGAAAAAATACCTGTTTCAATGGAGATCCAATGTAGTTTGTTACATGCTTTATTTTTTGTATTTATTCATTCCTTCAGCTTTAATGGACTGGTTAGAAGAATGCAAGAAAATCAATAAAGACAATGATGCAATCATAAATGAGGTAGCAGCACAGGCCCATCTTGAAAATTATGCACTCAAGCTGTTTCTATATGCTGACAAACAAGACAGGGAACAAAATTACGGAAAGTATGTTGTTAAAATTATATTATTTAATAAATTGACAAACTTCATTTTCCTCATTGTATCAGTGTGATGATGTTTTCCTGGGTAATTTGAGGTAACTTGTTCAGTTAAATTAAATAAAATCATTCTTTAGATACAACGCCAGTTACACCAATTTAGACTTCCTTTTTCTGATGTCAGTTAAAACAGTCAGTTAAGCTGTTCCAAGAAAAAAAAAAAAACTACAAATGCTACTGTTGTTTCCTAATTTTATTGAAAAAAATTATCGACATGTTACAATTCTATTGGATAATCCCCATAGTTTTTTTTTTTATATTTTATTTATTTATATGCTATATATTGCTGACATGTAAACCTACTGTTAAAGTAGATGCTCTTTCTTTTTTTTTTTTGTGAGTGTGTGAACAATGTGGGTTTTTCATTAAGTTTTTTTTTTTTCTTTAGAGTATAATTCTGTCTGACAGTTTGAGTACTATAAGTGGCCTACCCAAATGTCCTTTCTGCTGTTATGTTCGTCGGATTGTTGAGCTCCTATGTTACTGTTGAGTTCAACGAAGACCGACAAATGCGTACCAGCTGATTGGACAGGTCCATTCAAACTTGTATGACACTTTCTTCAAAAGGTCATTTCAGACACAAGCCTACATTGCTCATCCATACTTTAGTATGTAATTTATTTTTATGTCTGGACTTTAAAAGAGACTATGACCCTTGAGTTTGTTTCGGCGTTTCTTCTCAAGGCAGTCAGTTAGGAAATGCCGACCTCATCTCGTTATTTTATAAAAAATGTGTTGACGTGTAAAAGTGTTGATTTCAACCTATTTGCAAAATAAATATCATTTATCATTTAACAAACATAATTTGAAATGGTAATCAATAAAGCTAGTTCTTAACCCAACACACACTGTGGGGTATCATCAAATCATTGCTCCCTCTGTGGCGGCAGTGTCAGACTCTTTAGTTCCCATTTAGTTCCCCCTGGGAGTCATTGCGTGAACAACCCGCAGCCCGGGCCCATTACGCCCTAAAATCAAAACAACTGAGTTCATAATCACAATGAAAAGGAATTCTCTCAAGGTGATTTTATGTTTCAGGAACATAGTTAAAGCTTTCTACACCGCTGGTATGATTTATGATGTTTTGACTACTTTTGGTGAGCTGACAGATGAAGCAGCTCAAAATAGAAAATATGCCAAGTGGAAGGCTGCCTATATTCATAACTGTCTCAAAAATGGAGAGACTCCAGTACCAGGTGATCATTTTTCTGTTTTAAATAATTCTTGTGAACCAAATCAAAAGTCTTTGTCCTATCCTTGTAAAAATTAACTAAAAGACTTCTAGACCCTATTTAAGAAAACTATTCACTATTACCTACTTACAAGTAGTTTTTCACTGTTGTTTCCCTCTATTTTGGCATGGCATACCATCATGCATATTTACTTAAACAAACTTTTTTATTGTTTTATCTATTCATGAGTTTCAAGTTCAATAGTTCTTTAAAGGATGTACACTGTCTACAGTGATGTTAATGTTTTGTTTGATTTAACCATTTTAGGCCCAATGCAATCGGAAGAAGGTGGTGAAAACGCAGAGGGCACTTCAAGTGATGGTCAACCAGATCCAGCACATGCACCCACAGCTACAGATATGCCTCAAGTGCCGGGATTCACTACAGTTACTCCAGCAACTCCACCTGTTGCACCATCAAGTTTCAACAGTTTCCTGCCTGATCCTAATGCCGCAATGAGAGCAGCATCCCAACTTCCTCCAGTGCCATATACCCCAGATCCAAATCCTGGTGGCTTTGTGCCCTATGATCCATCTCAGCAACCGCAGCCTGTGCAGCCTTCAACCAATTTGTATGGTGATAACAGAGTTGCGCAGCTTTCCCCAGATCAAATAGCAAAAGCTCAGAAGTATTGCAAGTGGGCTAGCAGTGCCCTCAACTATGATGATATTAAAACAGCCATTGGCAATCTTAAGAATGCTCTAGAACTACTTCAAACTGGACGTGATCCTGCTTGAGTTAGCAGTACATAATTATTGTGATGATGTTTACTGTATGTACATTTTATTTTTTTATGTTGTCTTATGATATAATGTTTACTGTGAATTTAAATGCTTATTATATGTATACATATTATAATATTTTGTAGGCTTGCACTTCACTGATACCTGAATATAAGGCAGCTTTAAATTTTGTATGCGTTTATAAATCTCGCGCCACAACAAGATTTTGCAAGGTGCAGAATAACGCAACATAAAAGCAACAAATCCGAGAATTGTGCATCTTCGCTATCCCATTTCTTCTTCCTGCCCTGTTCCCAAGTTGTTTGGGGTCAGCGCTTCGATTCCTCTCTGTCGGCCGTCAGCCCGTCATACAATTATATAATGATAATAACATATCGATGTCCAAGGTGATCGATATGCTGGCATATGGCACTCCAGTCCAGAGTGCATTGAGTGCGTATTCAGTTTATATGTAAATCGACCCCAAAAGATGAGACAAATTGGTGCCTTCGTGTCGTACATCATGGGCCCGCCCAGATTGCTTTTGACCTAAAAATCACATACGTAATTGTCTGATACTCTTAAATAGGAACAAGGCAGTCAGTTTATTTTCTTTTAAAAGTTTAGTAAAAATAAGCACCAACATATTAAAAGAAACAAATAAAACCATGTTAGTATGTAATACTCTCCATTTATTCATTGACCATTACTCCACTTACATCACACTTCACGTAATAAATAGTAATAATTATCTATTATATTTTATGAACACAATATAAATGTTGCATTTAAATAACTTAGTGTTAAGAAGCTTTATCATGTCACATGTTTTTAATAATACCTACTGCAAATATTATTAATCGAAACGAAAATATTGTTACCTATGTATAAAAAGCTGTGTTATTGATAGTGGATATGATTGAGCAAATAATATTAACCATGTACAATTTAAAGGTGCCTCATAAAATTTTATTTCATATTTTTAATTGTTTTTATAAGTGCATTAAATATTAACTATCAATATGCGCTGGCAGTTATTGTTATGAATCTACAAACATCACACACATACACATCACTCACACATATAAAATGAACCTAGCATATATCGCTTAACTTAATATCACTTTTAGATACAAATTACACTCATTGAAGCCTATCTCACCTAAAAAGTTAACTTGTTCTATTTTATTTAAATGAAGGTTGGTTCTTCTTGTGCATTGTCAGGGATTTATTACTAAAAGCTGATAAATTTAACGAAAAAACGAAATTACTCGCAATTTTTGACTAGCATCATCACAGCTTAATTATTACCCATCGAACAATATTTCTAAGATACCCAGTAAAATGATGAATGTCTCCTACACTAAGACATTCGAAAAGAATTCAGTAATAATTCAAAGTAAAATTCATATTTCACTCTAAAATATGACGCTATTACAAGTTAAGAGCTAAGCACAATTTGCTTAGAAAAGTAACTTATTTCATAAAAACTTATTCACGCTTGAGCCCATTCCCGTTCTGAGTAGCAGAAGCTCTCTCCATCTCTTCTCGGCGGCTAATTTGATACCTGTTGCAAAAATTTCAATTAAAATGTGTTTATTTATAAACGCCAAGTTCTTAATCTAGAAGTTTCACCCATACCCGGGAGAATCAAATTAGGATTGATAAAATATTTAAGGGGATTAGAAATACATAACAGAAAACCGAGGTCAGCGCGTCTGATAACTAAGGCTCTTTTTTGAGTGGGAAAATGGAAATTATCAAACGAGCCCTCTCGCTATGCTGCACCCTTAAAGGGTGTGTCAGACTTTATTGAGTAAAACCCGCTCTTGTTGTGTCCGGAGCCTTTTGTGTGCCAGAGCCGCGGCAATGAACCATCAGGCCCGGTAGAAAACTCCTTACCCTGTGATAAGTTATTAATAGATAGTTTTTGTGTGCTTTTAAATGAGCACCTTTTAGAGAAACATTTTATTATGTTGTGAACTGATTCTAGATTTATGCATCGTAAGAAGTTATCTCTAAAGGCATTTTGTAAATTACAATATACCAATTGGCTGGAACGTGTGGGTATTATATGAGCGACACAGCGGTTCGTCATCGCGGATTCCCTGGCCGATTGCCAAAGTAATGCTAGTGTGCGAGAGCACTAATTTTATTTCGTAACTCTTGTTTATAACACATAAAAATTGGTCAAGGTGCACTACCCTTCAAGAAACGATTCACATAGATAATATACATAGTAAAACAAAAGGGATTCAAATTATAAGTCTCCATATAAATGCCGTTGTAATAAGTAAACGAAAACTAGGTATTCTTTCTTTATAGCCCGAGATTGTTTGTACTAACTCAAAATCTTTTTTTATTCCTAGGCAGTTTTGTTTGATATTCATATGAATGTTTTATATCTATCATGCTATGCTATGACAAGCATTCGAAGAGTATTCGTCTAAATTTGACCAGCATTGACGTCAATAATTACCACCCACGAGTATTGCTACAGCCAGATCTCAACAAATCTAGATTTTGTGGGTTAGTTTTGAATCTAATCTTATTATCAGTAAATACTTTAAACAAATTACCAAACAACAAGTCTCCCACTCAGCATGAAGAAGAACACAAGCGCGGGCGCGCAGCGGTCGAAGGGATCGCCCACCATTACATGCGAATATGCTGCTAAAATCATTAGTAACACGAGGCCTATGTTAGCCGTATTCTTGATTTTATCTGAAACAAGGTGGGTATGTAGATAATGAATTTTATTTGTCGGTCGGACTCTATGATCTTATAATTCTGTTTTTAGTATTCTGTAACCAAACGGTTAAAACGGATAATTTATAAAGTTGAAATATTTACAGTTGTTGTCGTGATTTTTTTTTTAAATACATATTAATTTTACACGATCGTACTGATAGCTGGAACAGGTAGACGCTTAAAATATTCACAAAATATTAAGTATACTTAAGTAAATAAATTAAATTAAAAATAATATTTAACTCTTGGGGTAGCCTATTGTAACAAAAATCTGGAGAATTATGATATCTCTCAAATCTAGAATAGGTAGGAAGGTAATTGTTCAAACTTACGACTAGGTATAGCTGCTAAAGCTAATCCAAACAAAATTTCGAGGCCTCCGACAGCCCTCCTGTACCATTTCGAAGGTAGTTTAAAGTCAAATGTTTCCATCAATGGAAACACCTTTGCGTACCTCACATATTCTTTCCTCTGAAACAAAAATACTTCCGTTAGATAAACGTCTACGTAGAAAAAGTAATCGTCAACCCAAGAAAAGTTAGACGTCCAAAAAACAAAAACGGAATTATTGCATTAGTCTCCGTTTGATTGCATTAGTCCGTATTTAGAGTCTGGATTTAATCTCTATATATCTGTTCTTTCTTAGTTCGAATGAGGGATTTGACCCTTAAGATTTTTCTCAGTTACAGTTCTTCAGTTAAACCAAAACTTTTCAGTTCTTAGATGAATTCTAATAACTGAGAAATTTTGGTTTTAATATTTCAATTAAATGCTTATATTTATTTAATATCGGCTTTTGATTAGGCGTTCGCCGTGTCAAGGCCAATATTTTTAATATTGTAAGAATCACGAACTTTTACAATGTTGTTTAAATGTAAATGGAATCTGTTGACTATGCGATCGTTAATGTTTACATGATCACCAAAGCGAAAACTATTTCAAGGCAGTCTTTATTATAGATATCCCCGATATAACGAATTGCGTAAAATACGTAGGATATTGAATGAGTTTGTCGATTCCAGCCAGATAGACGCGAGATCCGATCCACCACGTATCTGAACATAGTATGTAGGTTTTATTTCGTATCAGCAGACATTCAGATGGTTTCTTATCTACCCTTTGATTAAAATGACAATTATTTTTCGCTTGCATCAACTCTGTCAAGAGCTAAGAGGGTTGTTTCAGACTAGCTGTTATTTACATAAACAAGCTTCTAGCTTCAAGTACATATAGTCTCCTTTTGAAAAACGTGTAACTAATACGAGCTTTGATGCACTAATAAGCTGAAATAATGCCAGTCTGTATGATTCCCATCATAGGTTCTATCGGAACGCGGCTCTATGCGCGTAAGTCGAAACGACCGTTTTCACACAAAAAACCGCAGGTATGAAATTGAACTTAAACACACTTCAGTTAGTTAAGTGTGGTTACGCAATTTCATAATAGTCAGTTATAATCGATATAAAACCGAACTCACTCACTGCTATATTATAGGTATTTATCCATTCATTCTTAGCTGGGCTAAACAGTCTTTATTTTTTTGACGTGGCGGTGAAAAGGTTAAAGAGCTACAATAATGTTTTGCATTGGGACATGACAGTGGCATATGAGAAATTCCCTAAAGGGGAATAAACAGAAAAATACCAAAATCACTACATCTATTATTCTTACTTAAATTGACAAAAACATAAAATATGATACTCATATCGTGTGTTAAGTCTGACTTAACTTCGTCATGGAGGTAACAGCCGCACGCGTTGATCAATCAACTCGTCATGATGAGATAGTAGGTATAATCCATAGTATAGATCCATCCACGGCTTAATCGCGCCAAGCGTTGTTTAACCTTATGATCGATTGACCCATACGGCTGTCGCTAAGCCCGAGCTCTATACCAGCAAAAATATTTGGTACGAAGGTGCCTAAATGGGCGTGTCCAATTTATTGATCTACTTTGTGAAATAGATTGATATTTCAGGGAAGGCGTATACGTATAAGGTGTTTTAGGAATTCCCAGGTCTGTGCGATTATTAATATCAAGTGAAGGAAGTTGTAGAATGTAATAGTTAGGTTCCATATAAAGTTTGACAAAACTAAGATTTCCTTGCTATGAACCACTTCATGTACTTTATTTTTTTCCTCAGTGCCTAATAGTTGAATATTTTCTTAGGTATCATCTATCTGAAATATTACGGTAGGTGACTGGCAATATAAATTTAGTGAAAAAAAATGTATAGGGCCAAATGAACCTATTTAGAATATATTCTACTCATAAAATTGCTGCAGAACTCATGACACCTATTCTTCGAAGGCATTATTCTATTGCCAACACTGTTGTAGGAGGAGGATCGATCGAAAGGTACCCGAATACAAATTAGCAACATGCGCCAACAAATAAATAACAGATGATTAAGAATCGGCGCAAGGGGGATCCGCGGCTCGCGATCAAGTCACGCTGTCGGCTGTCGCAACGAGACGACTCTGCGGTGGTATTAGGCGGCAGGCCAAATACCAAAATAGCTAGCCACTCGCTCTGCTACAAAAATCTAAATGCACCAACCGACCTTATCGTCCGTATGCTAGAAAAAATTAACTATAAAATGCTCACCAAATCTTTGTGCAGTTCCTTCGATATAAATGGGGTTAACTTTGTTATTCCAACGAATATAAAAAACACTCCCAAAAGGATTGACAGACTTCTTAACACGATAGAACCCATTTTTTTTTAAACACACCTCAGGAAATATTTAGGAGCACTGTTTAAATCACTAACATTATTTTTATATCAATAATTAATATTCTAAATATTTTTTGCACTTATATAATTATATATCAGACATCATTTATATATTTGTGTTACAAATACTTTGTTTAAATATTTTTAACGATATTTAACAGCGTTTGTGCTTTGTAACCATAATTTCATTGAATTTTATGTCAAGTACCAATAGGTGCAAAAATACAAGGAAGTTAGAAGCAAACACGTTTCGCGCCGGCGCGAAAAAATCCATACCGAACTTGGTTAATGTTACCAGAACTAAAAAAATCCATTGCGTCATTCATACCGCTTGTATCATTTTATACAATTTGAAAGTGAAGTTGATCAAAATCTGAATACATAAAAAAGTTGGTTTTCGTAATGTTGAGTAGGTACGTAACTTACGTATTGATAAATTATAAATTGTTTTATAAATCTAGATTATAGACCATAGACGAATACCGTCTACAATCTACAATACCTACCGACCTGCTTAGCTTAGCTGCGTATAATCTACCTGAGTACCTACCTAAATATAGTTACCAGAGGTATTTACTCACATTCTCACATAAAATGAGATAGAGCTCCTGGCTTGATAGCAAAGGACCGAAAAATCATAAAGGTAAGAACATGGTAAGAAAGAGAGATTTGGCCCACAGCGAGTGACATAATAGTAGGTAGATATTGCTTCAAGTAAGTATTCGAAGTGCAGTCTCCATTTTATCTATATCTTGCTGGTGGATGACTGCTGATGACTGTATTATGTCATGTCAATGCTCAGAAAAAGGAAGCTTATGGAAGTGCCCTACCTACGAAAAATGCGTGCATACCTAAACCACACTAAAATGGCGGACTAACTAGTGTTGTACCACAGTAGATATATTGTACCTCTCGATAAATTGGTCGATGAATTTGGGAGAAAACATTTTTTTAACCTGCTACATGCTATTTTAATGAACGTTAACTATTTTTTTACGCCGGAAATCGCTATAATAGATAATTTATGATAGTCCGTCGATTGTTTTTCTGTTGTTGACGTACCTACGTTACATAGGCTGAAAAAACCATTACCCGGTGGAGTCAGCTAAAAATTGAAACGGCTTCCTCGTATACGAATTCTATAGTACAGAATCTGAGGGAGGAGAATGAAGGATAAATAAATAAGACAAAATAAGCGACAATCAATGTTTTAATTCAAACTCAAATTCGTTTATTTCGTCAAAAAATGCATTTTCATCAAAATGTTGTGAACAAATGAATATTTCTTTAGCATTCGCTCTTAAATTTTCTTTTCCCATGGCTTCCAACCAAATTAGTTTTCTGTTTTCGTTTCTAGGTATTCTGTGTACAAAACAAAATACATAAGTAATTTTATTGCATTGAGATTCGATAAAAAAATATCGTCGTTTGGTCCAACACTACGTAAACAAACATTGTTATTAAAACTTCCTTTTTCATTGTAATTCTTCCTTTATCATTGTAAAGGAAGAATATGGATCTGCCCTAAAGTCATGACAGCAAAAAATACTGAAGCTGAACTGATAAGCATAGTGTCATCTTTGTCTTATATGCGAAATTAGAATGAGAAAACTATATGATTATCAGTTCTTTTTAGTGGCAACTTCATCTCTCATTTTACATGCGTGCCGGGTCCGCCATCTTAGTGATCGGTCGTTGACTCCTGTCTGTTTGGCTGTGAGGTTGTTTTTGTGTTATTTTTTGGTTTGCGAGTGAAATATATAACGTTTTTTCTGACTTTTAAGTGAAATTATTAGAGATAATAATTTAAAATGCCTCATAAATGCAGTGTAGTGGGATGTGGAGCTACAAAAAATAGAAATTACCCAAATCTTACGTTTCATAGGTTAGTGCAATAAAATTTTGTATAAATCGCAAACAAGAAAAAATATTTGCAATAAACGAAGATAGTAACATTTATATTGGTTAGGCGTATTGTTTAAATGCTCAACTGCAATTAATTTCGTACTTTATTAGTTTTAATAACAATGTTTGTTTACGTAGTGTTGGACCAAACGACGATATTTTTTTATCGAATCTCAATGCAATAAAATTACTTATGTATTTTGTTTTGTACACAGAATACCTAGAAACGAAAACAGAAAACTAATTTGGTTGGAAGCCATGGGAAAAGAAAATTAAAGAGCGAATGCTAAAGAAATATTCATTTGTTCACAACATTTTGATGAAAATGCATTTTTTGACGAAATAAACGAATTTGAGTTTGAATTAAAACATTGATTATCGCTTATTTTGTCTTATTTATTTATCCTTCATTCTCCTCCCTCAGATTCTGTACTATAGAATTCGTATACGAGGAAGCCGTTTCAATTTTTAGCTGACTCCACCTGGTAATGGTTTTTTCAGCCTATGTAACGTAGGTACATCAACAACAGAAAAACAATCGACGGACTATCATAAATTATCTATTATAGCGATTTCCGGCGTAAAAAAATAGGTAACGTGCATTAAAATAGCATGTAGCAGGTTAATAAATGTTTTCTCTCAAATTCATCGACCAATTTATCGAGAGGTACAATATATCTACTGTGGTACAACACTAGTTAGTCCGCCATTTTAGTGTGGTTTAGGTATGCACGCATTTTTCGTAGGTAGGGCACTTCCATAAGCTTCCTTTTTCTGAGTTCCTTTATCATTGTGTCAATGTGATGTCAATTTAGAAGACGTCAATATTGACTGACGTACCTAATTTATTTAGGTACCAAAGTTTTTAGTACAGAAGCTATTTAAAAATATCATAAACCGTGATAGCCCTGAATTGTTAAAAAGCTTTTTTGTGTGACTAGTATCTACAATAGAAATATGAGTTTTCCAATCGCTGGCCCATAAAAGTTTATCTGGGGATGATATTAAAAAGTTCCTTTGGTAGGAAGAGATTTCTATTTTTTGACTCTTAGGTAAGATTCACACCAACCGACCCGCACCGGGCCGCCTCGGAACGGAGCCGTACGGTCCGTCCGCTTGATTTCGTACTCCAAGCGCGCTCCGAACGAACCCGAAGGCTCCGTTCGGCGCCGATTGGAGGCGGTCGGCCGTCGCGGCAGCCGGTCGGCTGTCGCGGCAGTCGAACGCATTCCGCAGGAGATAATTGTGCGTAAGTTGTAAGCAAGTATGAATGGTAATTACTGTTCAAACGTTTTATAATTATTAATCGCGTTTTAAAACGACGCCCGGTTGGTCTGAATCTTACCTTAACCCCTGAGGAGGCCAAGAAGAGCAACGTGGTTAAAGGTGTCACCGCCCACTTGTTGTGCATCCCCGTTGGTGGACAGTGAGAAATATTTTGAAGTGTTTCACTGCCCACCAGTGGGGCCAGTTGTTTATTATTGCGGAAAGTGCAAAGCATCAGGAGAAAATCAAACAATCAACATCAGAACAAAATAATATTTTCTTTATTCAACATTTCTCCCTCTAAATAAGCTTTGTAAGTCTCAATGAATGTTGGTGCACCACATATAAGAATCTGATCATTCTCTAGGAAAGGTTTCAATTTAAGTAAATATTCCTTGTCAAGTCTATTTTGTTTTATTGGCTCTTGATATTTAAATTTAAAATCTGATGTACAGTGACTACTCAAAAAAATATTGTAGTTAAAATTCCAGTATGATTTGAATGCATAAAGTATATCTCTAAATAGGATGGAATTCTCACATTTGCAACAATATAACAAACTAATTTTAGTCATATTCTCTTCATCATTTAAAATTTCATCTATAATTGTGATAAATGGAGCTATGCCAGTTCCTTGAGCAATCATGATAATTCGGTCATATTTATTTGCTTCTAGGTTGTAGTGCCCATATGGGCCTCTCCAAAACGTAGAGTCACCTTCTTTTAAATTACACAAGTATGTTGAAACTAAGCCACAGTCATATTGTTTTGCAAATACAGAAAAATCATAGTCTTCGCTTAATTCATTCTTTGTTTTAATGGGAGTGTAAGCTCTAGTACATGCATTTTGGTTAGAGGAATATTTTAGGAGAAAGTGGTCACCAGGTTTCCACCTAACAATGTTATCGTCATTGACTTTTCTTTTAAAAGTTATGCAGTAATGAAAATTGCAGACAGATAAGTTTTTAACAACAATAAATTCAGTATATTTCCATTGAGAAATTCCGTTCTGGATATCATTTAAATTCTCCCCATTTAATTTCTTTTTTCTATAAGCCTTCAGCTGCTGTTCGTATATATCAAAAATACAAGGTTTGCAGCCACTGTTACAACAATCTTCAGCATTTGGTTCAATGGGTTTATCCATATTAAAAAAAAAAAAAATTTGAACGAGTACCTACCTACTACCTATCTAATTTCTAATTATTTGATAAAAAAAAGTATTTGATAAGAAAAGTGACTGAAAACGCAGATTGATATGCAGCCACAGACAACTTAGAAATAAGAGACTATCAGGGCTGCCAGCAAATAAATCGCTTCTACCTACATCTGTAATATTATACGAAAGATGTATAATCTAAGCGAAAGATCGTATTAATAATTTTATTATATTCACTCTTTGTGGCTTTAACTCGCACGCGATCCAAACTGACCGCCGACAGAGGTGACCTTGGTCGCGTCTCCCATCGGCCGACACAGCGTTCCACAAAGTTGGGGACGCAGCCTGTCGATGGATGACTCCCGACCAAGGTCGTCCAAAGTCGTTTGGACTCCGCCCATATCGGTCGGCCGACCAACGTCTACACTTATATTTTCACACCAACTAGACGAAGGTGACAGCGGTTGGTTTGGATCGTGTAGAATTCCTTTAAGTCAGTTCAGGACTTTCTGCCACCATAGTGCGGCGATGATAATGCTGTCAATTAATCGATATCGTGGTTGTACGATTTCATCTTTAACAACATCGCTTTTTAGAGAGAGTGTTTTTTATACTACGTAAAAACAAAAAAGGATTATAGTCGACGTTATCTTTGGGCTCTTTCCACTGCCAGCGTAGCGTACAAACCGTGTTAGAACCGACAGCTGGCACCTGACGATGGGAAACGACCTTATCATAAAATGCTGTTGCCTCAGAAGTTGGGTTGGCCCATGGCTCCATCACATCTTCGGGGACTGATTAACACTTCGCGTGACCAGAGGACTAGTTTGTTCTTTGTTTCAAAGAATAATCATTCCTATACAAAGGTAATCTGTTTCCAGCTTTACGGCTACATATTATGAGACGTAGTTAACAGATAGAGGCAATTGATAAGTATGCATAGTTCATCCCTTCAGCACATTCAGTGCGACAGATAAGTAGTAGGACGTCCACTCGCATAAGGTTAAAGTTTTACACAGCTTAATTAATATACATCAATTGCTCAGACGCCTTTACCTTAAGTCACTGTGTTATCAATCACGTCCTATAATATCCAGCTGCAGACTGGAAGTCTGATGTCACTGTGAAATTTCAAATATAGTCGATTTCACCTGAATTATACTCTCTCTACTTCACTTTTACATGGTTTTGAATTTTTTGGCTAGCAATCTAAACAATACAACCATTTTTTGTTTGTTTATTGATAGCTTCCTGTTGGCGGGAATTTAAAGATTATCGTTTTTATTTTACATAAACTCGTTTGATTTATCATCAACGGCTAATCTTTGAGACTTTTTATAATATAAGGTATATCTTAAATATTTTGAAAGTTTTTAATTTTGAAGTTTATATGATATTTGATTCAATAGTGTTTATTTTTTGCTAACAATGACTTCAGCGCCCTCTGCACAGACGCCAGATAAACACCGGTTTGATGCCCGCCATAAATTCTCTTTGGCCCATTGCGTTAACGTTGCTGTAAACAAGTAGGTGAGTATTTTTTAATATAATTATGGTGCAAGGAATATATTTAAAGGCGTATTTCGTACGCTGAACCGATTGCCACAAATTTCTGTAAACAATGATTATGTTATCTCTTTGAATTATCTCGTATTCGTTCGTGTTTAGTTAATGTAAGCAGACTCCATTATTATAGTCGCTTGGCGTTCCTGAATACACTTCGATATTTAAGTACAGAGTAGCGGTGAAGTTACGCTGTATTAATATTTCATATTGTGATATTTTTGAACCTGGGTAATTTTCTCGTGAGACAATTACAGACGATTAATTTTTGTGCATTGGGTAAATAATTAATTCGAGTGCTATCAATTAGCGTTCGTCAAACGATTTTATATTGTTGTCGTTTGATTAAATTTTGACTGGAATTCTGATTTTAAATCTGATGTATTTTTTTTTCTCTACGTATTGGCTTTCTCTCGATACCAATACGAACTCTGAATAATTGGCAGTGGCGTCACTTTTATTAATGGAGATGTGTATACGAATCTAATCTTGGTATATTTTTTCTGAATAACTAATGTTTGTATTGTTTCAGATTTTTGTTTCTCTTTCTGATACATAATATCTGAAAATGTCTGATGATGGATCAACGGCCGTAGAGAAGAAAGGACGCGGTAGACCTAAATCCAATGGGACACAGTCAGTCAGTACTTTTTTTTTATTAAATTTAGGGATTTGATGATTTAAACATATTATATGATTTTTATGTGATGTTATTTTTATTTATCTATTCAGGAGGCTAAGGGTGACACTAAGAAAAGGGGGAGACCACCGGCAGCTACCAGAACTAAGGAATCTACAAAATCATCGGATGATGAACAAGCCCCAGTAGCAAAAAGAGGGAGAGGACGGCCCAAGGGATCTAAGAAAAAGGCAGCTGCTAAAGGAAAGGTAAATAAAAGTGTAGCTTATTTACTTCTGCAAATAGAAATTGTCTAAGTCAGAGGTCTGGATTATCTAATGTCATCCTTATTTTTCCAGAGTGCACCTGTTGAAGGAAGGGGCCGTGGACGACCACGCAAGGACCCACCACCCAAAAAAGATGCTGCCTCCACTGAAGAGGAACAGGATGAAGATGATGAGGATGAAGGCTCTGAGGAGCAGTAAAGTGTGTTTTGTTTTCTGACGAAACACTCACTTATAGTGTAATTTGTTTGTCACGATAACTCTTTTTGTGTGTTACTGCAATTCACTCATTTTGTTGTAGATCTTTACATTATTGCATATATTGGTCTAAGCCTTTTGGATAATATTGCACATAGGGTTATCATGACAGTACAAAACTCTCATCTGAGATTGTCCACCCAAATTTGAATCATGTGAGAAAAAGGAAGTTATTTCAAATGTAATGGCTGCTTAAGATATTCTTCTGTGTGTGATTACAATGCATTTACTCGAAATACTTAGCAAATTAAAGAATCATCTCACTTGAATAAATTTGGGCTGACTTAGCTCTCCCTAGAAACGTACAACTTTTAAGAATTAATTTGTAAGATCCTTTTTTGTAGAGTTTATTCGAATAGGTATTTTGTAATCTCTTGATTTGTAATTCATACAATTACGTAGATTTATGATTTTGACTTTAAAGTCAAGTATTATTTTATAAATAAATAAATATTATGTTCACTTTTTGAAATAATCTTATTTTTCCCTTATTGTATTTAATATTTAGGTACACTGGTAATATTTGTGAATGGTGTTATTATATCCATATTGTGTTCTTGATTGTCACTCGGCATATTGCTGTTCCACAAACTGGTATCATTAGTGGTATGAGTAGTGCCATTTGTATCAACTTTTTTTACATTTGGGCAGACTGAACTTGTTTTTTATTGACATTTATTGTGTGTATGTGCGTGAATGTACAAGTTTAGAACAAAATATAAATCTATGAAATCATGCTGGCTTTATGATTTTAATGAATTTATGATTATCATTTAAATCTCGATGTAGAGAAATACATCGAGATTTAAAAAGTCGGTTTGTAAACTTCAGTTGTGATCATCATCCAGTCCAGAACGACGTTTGCAAGGGACAAAAATTGTTGTTGATTGGCAACACCAATGAGACGCTAAGATGCGAAGTTGATCGCATATCGGGTAGCTTGATGTGCTAACGTCTGTACATGCGTTCGTCAGGTTTATGCTATTGTTTGATAATTTTGTCGTATACGTGTAACGATGCAATGTGATCGAAATTGCATGAGTAAGCTATCACTAGTTATCGCCTTTCCTTACACCTGGCACGTAAATAGGAAGCTTTTCGGATATAAATTTATATTGATGGCAGCGCCGGTTGGTACAATATTATCATAGTAAAATGCTCTAAAATACGTGCACTCCGTGAATTCACAATGATAAAGGTTTTGCGTATGCAGCGACGATAGAAAGCCTGCGTATTACTGGGAACAATATATTTTTGACATGATGGATCTCGTGCTCACACGCATAGCTAAATCTTGTCTTGGATCTCTAAGGCATAAAGATAAAGATAATTTATTTTGTAAGCTTAAGAGCGTATATATAATATATATATACGTATAATTACTTATTTACTTAGAGTAATAACTAACATTATTTATATGATTTAGATTGACCCAAAATATTTCTATTTTGAGAAGAGTTGTCAAAATGTTGTTTGAAAATAATTTATTACCTATGGCAACTATTTTCAAACCTGAGGAAAAAAAAAACTGTGTTGTGGAGACGGTTGCTGATTCCGACTGTCAGCGTCATTCTCCGTGTACTTACGTACGTCGTAAAACATTTTTATGATTTTTCTCAGCGTTTACAAGTTTTTCTCCTTCAGTCAGTGCAAATAAACATAAAGTAAATAGTTCTAATTTATGTCCATGTGAGTTTTGTGTACTTGTCTACAATATTTGCCAACTTTTGTGAACTTTGAAAGTGTGTTCAATTCTATCGTACTACCGTGTCGCGCAGTACATTGAAAAGTTGTTGTCCAATTTCAAACTTCTGAAGTGTAGTTGTTTTGGTGATGATAGAGGATAATCATATCGTTGTTATGTGTTGTAACTGGCGAATTGAAACATAATTTTAGCAAAAGGTAAGTTTTTTACAAAGCTTGTAATTAATAAAAGGTTTGAAACGGCTCGGACAGCTCCTTGCGGAATGCTGTGACACAGGTAGGTTAATCACGTAACGTTATCTGTCTGATTACATTACACATCATTATGATCCGACCATTTCTGTTACAAAAAACTTTTTCATTCATTTTGAAGCAGTACAGGTGCATTTATTTTCAAATTTCAATACTTTTGAACTTTCATAATATAAATGTTTTTCACGACTTTTGCTTTTGTCATTTTTTTTGTGACTTAGTACACCCAGAATATTACATTTAAAAACCTGATATTTCAATATATTTACCAGTTTATATCACCTAGACTGTTTTGATGTAGTGGCAAACTTAAATAACAGCAAATAAAAAAAAAATGATAAAATAAGATATCAATTTCACACACAATTATTTCATGTTACTTGTTCATTGTTTGTCAAGTTGATAAGTGGGTTAAATTAAGTATTCCATTTTAAAACTTTTACCTTACCAATCCTTATATAAAAAGTTAATTTTTTGTGTTGGTCATATATCCAAAAATATTTTTTTTTTTTCAAATATGTAGATACATTACTTATTATGATAAAATAAGTGTCAGACCAGTACTCAGATCAGTATCTTAATAACAGCGTAAATAAGTAATGTATCATCAAACTTTCTGGGGAGTTAGTTGCACCACTTCTTCCCAGCAAAAACTCATAGGAAGTGATGAAGGGTGGTCGTTTTGGGGGCTGTCTTTTGTAATTTTTTACTTTCAAAAAGTGCTGTTTTGCAGTCAAGTTTTAATAACTGATTTTGAGTTTTCTGTCACCATGGATCATTGCTTGAGTTGCTCCGCTGAAATACCAGGTATCAGTGGGTGTGGTGGCGGGTGTGGGGTAGGGGTACCGACCATATACCCATACTTGTCCCTACAATTTAGTTGCAGACTGCCATTGAGTTTTTATAGAACTTTCCTTTTTAATTTGAGTTCCGTGTGGAATCTCAAATAAAATATAAAATAGGGCTATGAGCTGCTTAACTTGTTATGGCCTGCCTGCCTCTCAAGTCTGAGTGTGCAGGTGCAGTTTCAAGGCAGACAAATACCAAAGTAACTTTTCTAAAGTTATTTTGCTTTAACTTTCTGAAAGTTTAAGCAAAAATTACTTTAGAAAATTGTAGTGGAGTCTTAGACTTAAAAAGTCTGTTTTGCCAATCCCCTTTCAGTAAGTGTGGTGATTGACATTTGTATTTTTTTTTTGAGGACAGTTTGATTTGGCAAACTGCTCTTTTTCCGCCTGTCATGGTTTTAAATTTCTCTAAATTACTCATGGCAAGTTTCTGAAAACCTCTTTAGATAGTTCATTTATAAGGAAAAAGTAATATATTAACCACCAACAAAGGTACTTAATGTCCAGCCACCTTGAGGACCTGAGCGGTAAAGTTCTACAAATTGATTTCCATCTTCCTCTACATTTTATACATTATTTAATTGATTTATGGCCGTAATCCGAAAATCTAAAAGAACTGTACATAAATAAAGTTGATTCAATACACTTCATCAAAAACTAAAAATATGCACAAAAAATGTTGAAATGCTTATTATAAATAAGATTTTGCTTCTTGTTTCATTTTATGACTAGACAAAATAATAAAAAAGCAACCATTTCACAATTGTTCGCCTCACTGGGTTGAGGAGGTCAAAAAGGCAGTTGCTCATTTAAATCTCTTGTGCTCACTGCTTTAGTAAGACTGGAGATTGACCCCAACTCAGTTACATTAAATATTATACTTGTAGAGACCAGTGTCGGGTTTGAAACTAGAGAAATTCAAACTGTTTTCCTGGATGAAGGTCGGGAAAGGGAAAACGGCACGATAAATAAAAGCATAAAATTACAAAAAATAGAAGAGAAGACTTCCTATACCAATTTCATGTTTCTGGTGTACACAGTAGTGACTGGTATTGGCATTTCCTAAGGGATATCATGATTCCATACACAACAATGACAGTTTGTGGTGAACAATCGTGACACGTGCCTTGGGAGGACGCAGTCTTTTGCCGCATAATGTTGCCCCAAGTGTTGGGTTGTGACTATTGACTATAATGCTTTGCATACGAGACTACCATTCTAAATTAGCTTTGTATGGGTTTATGCGGTCGGCACGTAGCTACCTACGTGTGGAACAACCTTCATACTTATAACCACTAAAATAAGAATATAATCACGGTAATATCAAGAATGTTAAAAAACACATGTCGTCTTAGAATAGTCTTATGTGTCGGAACTTTCTACATAAAGGAAGTAGTACAATGTAATTTTTGGCAAAGCTCTGCGATTTACGATGGTGTATGAATATAATCTTATCTACCTACTTAAGTTTGTGAAGAATGGATGTACCATTCGAACCATTCTGTACCACCCGGTCGTTGCCTCAATGAGTCACTGATGCACGCGGTGAGTAGCTACGTATTGAATACAATCGTTGCGAACCAATTCAGGTATTATGAGTTTGATGCAAGCTTTTTAGGGTTCTGAAGTCAATAAAGTGTATACTAGAAATTCTTCTTTTATTATAATTATTCAGTTTACTACTAGGGCAAGCAGACTACATGTGTTAAATTACTAAAATATACCCACTACGGAAAACAATAAAGCGCGTGGCTTGACAAACTTATCAAGAATCCGAATATTTGAAAAAAAATGGTAAAAAAGCCCGGAATTAATTCAGATGAGATATATGCATATTTGCGCTTTTTGCTTTTCAAACAACTTCCGATACAAATCCGTGATTAAGAGCCAATTTACGCTTAAGCTTAAGCAGGTTGAAGGAAAGAGACTATGGCGACTTGGGTCCGTCAATATTCATCTTCGAAATGGAGATTGATGAATGACAGACAAATGATCCAGCTCCTAAATTTCCTTACAAACAGTTCTACGACTACACGGATTCAGGTCCAGCGTAGTGCGAAAACGCCCTAATTGTTGATTTACCATAAATTAATGAATGCAGGTCAACGCTGTTAGAGATTTGATCAGAAAATAACATTATGCCCTAAAAGTTAGTTATACTTAACAGTTTGAATTTTTATGAGTCAGCAAGAATTGACTCAGGCATTTCGAGTCTACATTTAATTATACCTGTGGCATTTGTAAGTCACTTCCAAGCATAAGAAAATGTAACATTTCTATAAAAACGTTATCGATTCTGTGGGAAACCTTCACGAGGAACAAATTTTCGTATTTTCCCAATGGCTATTTCTATTGGCCACAGTCCACATTTCAAGGATAATGTAATTTAGCATGTCGCATGGGCAATTATTTTTGTCATCATCAACAAATAAACAATCTTTCTATACTTTACAACTAAAGAACTGTTATAGAATCTTTGGGATAAGTAAACAAGCGCACGAAGGGATTAATTAAGGTAACATTAATCATGCTGCGGTTGGTCCGTAGATCTTCGTGGACCATAGAAACGTTCTCTGAAAACACTGTGTACTGAAAGTCATTAATCTAGACTGAAGAATTGGGATTATGACTGACGATAATCGTTACGGGTGGCCAAACACTAGAAATTCTGACAGCCAGTCGCGAGGGACTGTAGTTTTCTTGAAAATAATATTTTATCGATGTATTGTATAATTAACTATACAGTAGAAAACTCAAATAAAGTCGTTAACATACCGAATTCCTGTTTATTATTTGCGCAAGATTTTCGCAACGGTTTGTAATGATGAGTTGTCATGTCGCTCTATGATATTGTAACTTGTTACTGTCACGCTATTATTTTGGTTTCGCTTCACAATTGTGGCAATTGATATCGTTACTGTGTAACTGTGCTGATAGACGGCCTCGTTGCACTTGTATAATAATTTTGACACATAAAACTATTTTTATAGAACGTTTCTCTTGTTTCAGATAGCATGGCGTAGAATAATCTTGCCTGCTTACTGCCCAACCAATCGTTTTTCGAGTGCATGGTATCGAAGTAAGTTTCGCTATGTCTATGGTCTTCACTTTATCACATACTGCTTGTACTGCATTCTGTAGATAGAAAGCGTTAACCAGCTATGTTAAATACCATTGCGTTCGTCAGTAGGTCACAGCTATGGTCGACGTCCTGAATTTTTAAGTATTCCATTAACGTGCTGCTTTTGCGGCTCTGAGTATGTGCGCGCTTTTCTCTCGCTGATTGCGTCTTTATACGTTCTCCTGGCGATTTACACCTCAAGAGGTCGTTACATCAACGTAGTAAATGCGCCAGTGCGCCCGTCCTGGGGCCTCGCTGTCTCGCTACGAACTTGTTGTTGGCTCATCTGAACACATAACGTACATACTCGAAAATGAAAACGTTTTCATTTATTTTCAAATATGCAAATTGTGTTAGTTTCTTCTCCCTAAATTTTCATGTATCTAATTATGCTAATTTTCAAACAAATGGGCCTTTTATAACTTAAGTCTAAACGTGTAGAATGCACACGCAAAGTATGTACGCAATACGTGCGTTTGACCCGGTTCTGAATATATTTAGGCCCAATTATGTTTACAACTTTCGTTGCATCCGGTCCAGTATTTCTTGTTTATTCGACGCTTATCTCAGTTATACTCACATAGGAATTAGGATGATCCATACTATAATGAATGACATAGTAAAACAAGTGCAACTAGCCATACATTTGATCTAATGCTGATCAGCAACGTAGAAGTCAGTTTTCTAAGCTCAGTTTAAACTTTCACGTCTACTCGCCGTATATGCCATTTAACTACTTGGAACCAGTTTTTTTTCACCGTGCGCCATCGCGGCTTTCATTTGTTCCTTCGGATCACATTGAATTTTTTGTTCCGCTGAGGTGAAGTATACTTCTGGTTAATGAAAATTTTCGCTATAAT
Source organism: Heliothis peltigera (assembly GCA_958496145.1). Taxonomy (NCBI): domain Eukaryota; kingdom Metazoa; phylum Arthropoda; class Insecta; order Lepidoptera; family Noctuidae; genus Heliothis; species Heliothis peltigera. The sequence goes on from OY292325.1 coordinate 9,052,908, forward strand.
AATTTTCAAAGACTTCCTTTAGCAACAGTTATACCAATATGCAACTGTAAAATGCACGTTTGATACATGCGTTTGATTGTGTTGCACGTTAGTTAATTACATATTGGTGCGTCGTGTGGGAGGAACAATGACCTTAGGGCGCACGAGTAAGGGGGGCGGCACCGCACTAGGATTGGCGCAGCACCGCGTCAGCAACAGAGCCGATTGCTTCTAATTTAATTAGGTTGCAAGTGGAACGCGCCTGGCTCACGCACCCTGACCGCTTTACGCACTCTCACTGATCTGCTGTTTTACATAACACCAATATTTCACTAAGCTCAAACTTAAAACGCAAAAATAAACAAATTTGAATTCACTTGCGTAAATGAGCCTTATATTTTTACAAAAAAACCTTTTATTTAAGCTTTCAAATATTTGATTCGAATAATTTTCCCGGAAGTTATTTTTCATTTCAAGCATAAAATATAAGCTGTACTTTACACTATTAAGATTGCAAATACGTATCTTATTTTCTCCAGAACGTATTTAATTTTTTTTCAAAACGTAAGAACAATGATCATGTTTCAAAATTATAAGTTTGTTTTAATATTCAGTTTCCATTGGGGCATTACTTTACCATCATTAATATCTCAAAAACAATCGAGGTATACCTCTGAAAGTAATACACCGTATACATGTATGGTGTTTTAACGTTACAGATACCGAAATTATACATACATTTAACGTTAGAATTGGTACTATTGACTTGCAAAACTGATTTAGTAAACAATAGCTTGTAATGGCATCTCGCTTTGTTTGAACATCAATGGCGCAACAGCAGTATTGTTGAAGTTTATCTTTTAAATCGGTTTACCTTTTCGACTGTTATGAAATTATAATTAAATACCAGTAACTGCAACATTAACCCTCAAAGGAGTTGAAGGGAAAAGGTATAGCCCGTTTCTATAAGTGTTAAACATTGTGTAGAAATAGGAATCGATATAACTACATATACTGCAGTTGTGAGTTACATGACATTTTTCATGTCAGTTTCGGTACCTATTCGTAAGAGCCTGCGTGAGCTGAATCGGTTCCCTGCACAGGGCACACTCGGTGCCAGGCTCCACCGACCCCTATACATACCAGTGGTCGATATGACTGTATGTCAACTGGTTCAGTATACCGGAACAAACATTTTTCGTTTGCAACAACTAGTTACCGTGACGTTTCACTAAACATCGATATCATACAATCGCATGGTCGGCGATCCCGTTTTCGTCGAGAGTGAACGCGTCGCCCGGTCACGGTCATTTGTTGAAGCCCGAATGCCGATAGTCTGTCGCGTCACACTTTTCTTTCTCGTCGTCGATGGATGGCGTGGACGTGGCCAGAGAGGCGCCTGCCAGCATGCTAACATATCTGGCGACCCTTCTCTCTGTCACGCTCTCCAAAGTATTGCTCTACTATCACTAAGCTAACGCACAAGTTCAATACTGCGTTACTTGATACTTCTTTCTCAATGACAGATAGCATTTGTGTTTTTTTTTCCGCTTTTTTTTGACCAAGTAAGGTTTATATTTCAGAAAGTTACTTTAACACCGACAAAATGAACTAAACTGACACACGAATACTGTATAGGTATACATACAAAATATGTGTGTGAATTAAAGTATAACATATTATATTTATGTCAATGTACGTACGTTTGTATTTGTAACTCGATTCTAGAATTAAGTCACGTATCGTTATTAAGGAATGCTCGTGTATGAAACAGGTGTACGTAGACGTGCGCTTAACGCAACGGCAGTCAATGCCCAATAATATCCACTTTACCGTATGTATAATACCCCAAAGGAAATAAAGCTTGAAATTCAAAGGTACATACTTGTTTTGTTTACTGTTTAAAATGTACGGCTGGTTGTAAATGAAGAATGATGAAGTTATAATTATAATCCTTAGTTAAAGGTCTTCAGGGTAGAGCTTAGCTGCACTCGCCGGTACTTGACAAGTCTCGCGTGCCTTCTGTATGAGTCATACTAATGCCTTAGGTTGGTGCTTTCGCATTCCGATTATTAAACACAATAACATACAGTCATTCATTATTCTAGTGTTCTTTGCTAGTTCTGGAACTTTTTAAGAAGGGTGTTCAATTTAAGCTTTTAATAAATTATTAGTTAAATTGCAAAACGGGGCTCCAGAAGGAACAAAAGTGGGTTTTAAAACGATTGCCCCACATAATTAGGGAATTGCGTTACTAGCGACGTTTCTTGATATAATTTGATTACTTGCGTCATTACTCATTAAAGAGGGTGCGACGTTAATTAAGTTTAAGTACCGAACATCAGACAAGTATTCTTCACGGAGTGTTTAATGATTTTGATATGGTAGTACGAAATAAAGGTCCAATTTTTTTTTGTGTTCCATTAATCATAGGCAGTGTCCACTAAATAATTGAAAAATAAATCTAAGCACCTAGATTAAGTAGCGGCTTGACATCAGTCACTCTTCGTTGATCTAAAAACTCGTTGTCCATTTGCAACGAGGGCAGCGATGATACAAAAGCCGGTTTTGAAATGTTTTGCCGTATTCAAGATAAGGAGCGTCGAGTGACGTCTGGGCACACCGAAGCGCGTAGCTCAGACTATGTGAATTGTAAAGATGAACTTAAATCAGCGTCAATTATTATTGTTGCGTGACAGACTAACAGTACTGTCGCATTACATAACAGACATGGGAGCATTCACATAAGGGGGCCAAGTTCTCAGGCCCGCGCACAACGTCGCGATCATCAGCGAGTCGCGAACACTCAGGTTTCACGATTCCCGTAATCGGACTTACTCTGTGCACACAATTACACCGATAGCGCATCCTCATTTGTCAAATGATGTCTTTACCGCTAGGGAAAATAACAATACTCTCGGCAGTCAGGTCAAAAGCAATGTATTCGTTTCAGACATACATATTATACTGGTCTTATATATTATATAACGACACGACAAGCCCAGCGTCGCTAATTTGGTAATTATTCAAACGCTTAATGAAATAAAAATTACCTATAAAAATATAACATTACGAATAAGAAGTTATAATATAATAGGTATGTAACATTTCCGTAAACGGCATTTAATGTTATTATTACAACCAAAATTAACCCCTACGTATTCACCGCTAAGTAAGGCTAAGCAAGTGCACAACGGTGCTTCACAAATACGTGGTGTCGCGCCGCGGATAGGTCCACTTGTTCCGCCCCTATGCACTTGCCGCGGGGGTCGATATGCCCATGGTTTTTGCACCCGCTTTTATTTTAACTCCATGCGTTCCCACGCTGCACTTAAACAGAATTAACCTGTTCAATGAAAACTAGAATGTTTATGTTTACTCATAAATTACGTTAGTCTGCTGCGTTCTTGCAGATTCTCATACCACATTGTTATGTGTGGTTAGCTTCCTGGAATAATGTTTATGGTATTATTTACGGGTTTGCATAGCGCTAAGTGATTTTGCAATCATCCATGCACTGAATAGAATACGACCATGCCAATAATCCACAAATAGTCGTCTTCGTATAGTAAAACAGACGATTCGGCAGATCACCTCCTGGTGAGCCACAGGAAGAGGCAAGGTCGGCGTCCAAGCGTGAAGTTCCGGCACACTCTATAGACGCTATGTCACTTAATCATTAACTATCTAACCGATTGTGTCATCGAAACAGTACCTATTTGAGGTTTCTTTTCGCGTGACATCATGACTCAACTGACTCCAATGGTCTTTGGACGTCGATTGTTGAAGTAAACGTTTCTTATGATTTTTACTGTTGCTATCGGGTTATTATTACAGTCAGTCAGTTTTCATTCGTCAGTTGTTACAGTGTCGATGCGTGTTTATGTTTTTAGTCAAATATCTGTGTTTTGAATGGGTTGCAGTTCCTCGCTTTGGCCAAGTGTACCTCGTAAGAGTTGTAAGCTGCATTCAGCCAAGGCGGAAGTGAGCTCAACCATAACAACGTTGACGGCTGTTTCGGGTTCTGACAGTTAACACTAATAAACTGGTTCAAATGAAAACTGAGATGAAATAGGAACATGTTTCTGTGTAATTCTATACTTAAGAGAACACCGGTTACGTTGTTAGTTAGGTACTGCTGCAGGGCTGCTAGTAACTGCAAGAATACATGCGCCTTTATGATCACTTGGAACCATTTTTCCTTCTCTAAGTGTATTTAATATTCCTTCTAATGGTCCAATGTCATCAATGCTAACACAGAATCAAATGTTTGCGTTCTAATATGGATTACTTCTTTCTTCATTTCGAATGCTCGCCGCACGGAAGTGTAAATCCAGAGTTTGTTTGTTTACAATCACACGTATGCTTACCGTATAAGAAGAGAGAAAATTTACGGGCATTGGTGGTTGGTCGTTTCATGACCGTTGGGGCCATATGTTTACGATATAAATACCTACAGTGATGCGTGCGTGTGCACATGATGAATGCCAGAAACCGCCCACAGAGACTTACCAAACGATTTTAATGAAACTGAATAAATCCAATATATTTTTTTGGCTAGATTTAGATGCAATTAAAAGTTACCGCCAATAATTATTACGATATTGCAATAGAAAGTTACCTGACAACCTTAGCAGCTTGACCTAGATTCATGATCACATTCATGGTTACCATAGTCACTGCGTTTGTTTGATTCAATACCAATGTTTACCATACACAAACGAAATACTTTCTTCCCGAAATAGTCGTGCTTTCCTGATTTTTTTGAATTTTAAGTTACTTACTTGTTTCTTGTACAAGCGTTCTAAGTGTATCTAAAGTGACATAAGTATTCAACAAATTATCGCTATTGAAACATTGATAAGGGCGACTGTTTAGGTGCGGCTGATTATTGACATACCTTTTTGTGGCGACACAGGAACATTCATAAGTAAAAATCAACAGAATTTAATATTTTCCTCCATTATAGCTAAAATTTGGATTTTATTTTTAGGTCAGTACATTTTAACTATGTCGTTCTGGGGTCAACGTGATAAGCTCAGGTCAATAAAATTACGATGGCATTAGGTCACACACTCAGAGCTGTAATATGAACAAGATAACTGTTTACTTAATTGTTCGTGACGCGATAATTAATAATGATGTGAGAGTGGCAATTATCGGAAACAATAAAACATCTATTACAGCTATCCACATAACTAATGATTTATTGTGACGTTAGAAGTAGATACTAGATAGACGGGGAAATAAAATCCAGGTTAATTAATTCAGTTAATAATATATTAAATTAAAAATACTTGAAAGTTTGACACACATCCCAAGCTGAAATTGATGGATTCATGCTGGTCGATTCTTTTACCGATGCGCGATTACCTAGAAACAAGTCTTTCCTAATCAATTTACCCTTGATTATCTAGAATACTGTGTCCTTAGTAAAGAGCTAATGATGTGGCGTGACGTTCCAGGCTGACTGATGCGGTGACACAATGGACGCGGCGGACAAGCGTATGCTGGAGCGTGAGGCGCTCCGCAACATGATCCAGCAGTGGAACGCCAATCGCCTTGATCTGTTCGCGCTCAGTGAACCCAATGAGGTAACGCTTGCATTATACACCTTATCACTATCTGCATTAGTTCCATTTGCCTTTTTGTTCAGCTGGTGGAGATACGACATGTCCATAAATACGGTTACTTCAACATTAATAACTACGGTATTATCAAACATGATACCTATTTTCTGTCTGTCTGGCCGTACTCAAATTAGTCATAGATCATCAAGTTTTTGTAAAACAAATTCTAAGAGGCATTGTTTTGCAGACTAAATAGCAAGTATGTACGTTTATGGACCCCATGAATAAACATATGTAAATCCTAAGTGTATAAAATTTTGTTATTTAAAACACACTGAGAAAAAAAAGCCTTAAGAATTTGTTTTTTGAAACTTGGGTGAAGTGTAATAAGTAGCCCACCGATTTGATTGTTGATTTTATACGTGGTTAAAAAGTTTAAGAGTAGCGTGAACTTTATGATGATGATGATTGCGTCCAGGCCGATTGTCAGCTACGGCGGCCTTTCTCTTTAAGGAGATCAGCCAACTGCGCAGGACATATTATTACACATGCAGGTGCACTCTCTATTCCATCACTCTCATAGTCCGATAGGACGGCAATCCGACTCGACCGGAGAGAGATCATGCGCAGTACCGACATTTACGTGCTCTCCGATGCACGGAAAATCACGTACTCGACCAACACTTTACTAAATTCGAAGGGAATGCTAATTTGGGTTTTTAAGATATCCCAAATGATATTGAAATCAACGACATCGTGGTCAATAATTTCTCCTTCCAGTTTTATTGATGTGACAGATTTCTTTTTGTGACTAAGAGCCAGTTTCATAGGTTGCTGATAAGTTCCAGATAGTTTATCTGGCAGATAATTTCATACAAATTCTGTTCCATTTTTGAATCGATTTGGTAGATAATGGCAATCCGTAACCTGTGAAACCGGCCCTAAATGTTAAAAATATAAAAAGTTTCATAATATAAAAATATCGTAAAAAAACAGCACCTACATATTTTATGATTAACAGGAGAAAATGTTGTATGGGGTAGAGCTTTTTTCCTCCCACTACGTCATTATATACAATGTTATATATAAACAGAATAAAAATAAACTTATTATTAAAACACATTATTATGAGATACCATTTTTACAAATGATTTCTTATCGGAATTTCTGTCGACCTCATTTTCTTGGCTAATTTCCAAACAAATGCTGTTAAAAGAAATTATGTAGGTAGTGTACAAAATAGTACTACTTTCTTGACTAGCCTGGTCCATTTTTTATAATTATCTACTAATATTGTATAGATGGGCAATGACTACGATCCGTAAATTCAGGCTTACCCAAGCTTATGTCAGTGTAGTAAGGCCATCAATGTGTACACAAGGATGAACAGCATCGGTCTGTAAATTGGAAATCCTCTACTCGCCCTTAATCTAGGCAAATAAGACGTGAGAAATAATGAACTAAAATAAACCAAGAGCTTAATGAACTCGTCTTTGTTCCACATCGCACAGCAGTTACTAAGCAAACATTATGTTTGATAAATATTAATATTTTGCGTAGATAAAATCGGTGTACACTGAGGGATTATCGTTCAATGAACCCACTAAGATAATTTTGAGTCTATGTTATTTAAAACATCACCCCTATATTTTCTTATGAAGCAGAGAGAAGTAACTTTTACATATCGGAGAAGCCTATTGGAACCAATAGCTTCTAGGTACACACAGCCTTGGTTGTTGGTAATCCTCAGTCGAAAATATTTTAAAACTCATATTCTTTTATTTTCTTTTTTTCCAGAATCTGGAGTTCCACGGTGTTATGCGGTTCTACTTCCAAGATTCAGGTCAGAAGATAGCAACAAAATGTATTCGTGTCGCCTCCGATGCCACTGTGAGCGATGTCATAGGTGAGACCTGAGTTATAATGACACTTAACGACCTAAAGACGATTTCTCTGAACACACGAAGTAGCGTAGTAATTCTCTTAGGTAATTTACTGCCGACTTTTAGCTTAAGAGTGTAATTTTTTTGTTTGCTTTTTTAGGCGACTTCCCAAAAAATAGGTTTTCAATTCGACTATTATACACATACCTATAATGTATATCCAAATACCCAGCGGCGTAGCGTGGGTATCCGCCGCCCGGGGCGGAAGACAATTTTGCCGCCCCCTGTTTTAGCTTTTCAATATGTAGGTATTTTAATTTTTTTTCATTAGAATTTAACTAAAAAATATCTAAAACTTTTACAATCACATTAACGAAATTATCCTAAGAAAAAATCTTTTATAAAAAAAATAAACGTCTAGGTAGGTACTTTTGTCCACATCACAACCGCTTATGTGTATATCCTAATCCTAATACTATTATAAAGGCGAAAGTTTGTAAGTATGGATGTATGGATGTATAGATGTATGGATGTATGGATGTATGGATGTTTGTTACTCTTTCACGTAAAAACTACTGAATGGATTTGAATGAAACTTTACCACAATATAGCTTATACATCAGAATAACATATAGGCTACTTTTTATCCGGGTATGGAAAGTACTTCCCTCAGAAAGCGGGTGAAACCGCTGGCGGAAGCTAGTTTCACCATAAATGTCTATGGCATATTTTCTATCTCATTATTTTATATGTATAAATAAACAGACAGTAAACTTCCACTTATAGGTACCAAGTTTTTTTTTATTTCTAGGAACAAATCTTTAAAAACAAGATCTTTATTAATTGTAAATATTCGATAGTTTCGTTTATGAGACTCATAAAGTGGACTTTTGCCATATTACTAGCTTTCGCCAACAGTTTTACCCGCGTCTCGAGGGAACTACTTCCTGTACGCGGGGAGGGGATAAAAAGTAGCATCTGTAAAGCATACATTTCAAATGTTAAGTCTCTTACTTAAAAAAACAAAGGACTTCCATACAAACTTCCAACGCTAGCGAAACTATATTTAAAAAACTTCTCTCGTAGCTGGCAGTGCTTTCCAACTTAGTTCTTCTCTTATCGCGAGTAGAACGGTCCAAAGCCCTTTACCGGTGTGGGTTGACCCCGGTATGGGCGCGTTCAATGAAGCTGCGAGCCGCCCACTACCGGAACGTGCCCCGAAGGTCATTTCCATAAGGCCCGGGGTACCTCACAATCTCCCGCGAGGTGGCAGGTCTTCTTTGAGATGGAAACGAGAACCGAGGGTTCTCTCGCGCCCGTATGATTGCTGCGCAGCGGGCGCACTTCCGGCGCGATCTCATGGTGGTATGGAGAGATCGGATGTCGCAGCCCCGTGCAGGACACGCCACAATTGTAGCACACGGTAGAATAGAAATGTCCTCTGTTCGGGCGGCATTGTGCGGCAGCGACTTCTCGTGTCCGGCCCTGGTGAAGGCCATGGTCCGGAACGAGGAAGAATGGGATGCCGTCGCCTCCTTCTACGAAGCTGTTGTGCTAGCGGAAGGAGCGGCTGAGAGACCGCACCGCTCATCCCAACCGCCGCGGCAGAGCTGAACCAGGTATTCGCCACGGGCGCAAGGTGTTGAGAACTGATTCCCGGCCGCCGTTGGCGGTTAGTGTTGGGTGGTGTACAAAAGACAGCCCCCAAAACGCCCACCTTTCACCAGTCGGCAGTCAGCCATATGGATCAGGACTGCGGGATTGTTCGCATGAGTCACCTGGAACCTGAACGGCTCCAGAAAGAACATAAGACAGTTAAATCAGTAAGAGTTTGACACCAGTGACCCGCTGCACCCACAGCGGGAGGAGTGATCGGGAGTCATTAATTGATGATTTACCACTCAAAAAAAATTAATGCGCGTCCTTTGTTTTTAGATGATGGAAGATGGTATGGAGGCGTACTAAATATTTTTTATCCGATATTTTCCCCCGAGTACCAGTGCCGGATTTATATTTTTTATGAGAATAGACCACTTTATTTCCGCCACCCCATGTCCAGTAGGCTATCTTTTTTCCAAGTTCAAGTAAGCACTATGGCTTCTCTGTATTTCAGCTCTCAGTTTATCAAGAATGACCAAAAAGGTGTTCACTCTGAAATAATAATCTGTCGAACCGAAGGGTATTTCAGGTTCTTCATTCGTGGCTTCATCCGTCATTTTTTTTATTTATATAAAAAAACCATGAAAATACTAGTGACCGTTCTCTGAAATCTGCCGCCCCTAGGACGCTGCCGCCCCTAGGACGCTGCCGCCCCTAGACAGCGCCCCATACGGCCTATTTATCCCATCGGCCAGGACTATCGAGTACGGGAAGTAGTTCCGTCGGGACGCGGGTGAAGCTGATTGCGAAAGCTAGTAATATGGCAAAAATCCACGTTTATGACTCTCATAAACGAAACGATCGAATATTTACAACAAAAAAACGACAGAGCTTTACAGAAAATGCCTGTTTTTTTAAGACTTGTTCCTAAAAAGCATTTAAAGAAACTTACCTTTAACGGAAAGTTACTGTCACCAACCATGTTGTTAAAAAAATGAGATATCAACATGAAATTTGGCTAAAGGAAGCTAGTTATATCTTACTGAAAACTTTGAATATTTGTAGAAAAGTACGTAACCCTGAGTAAGTATCTGAAAATCCTATTTGGTCCGTTTTTAATTATTTTAATAAATAAAAGCTTTAAGAACATCATCAGCGAGATGATACGCCGCGCACACGCGGTACGTTGCCTGGCGCTCGCATGCGCTGTTTTTATTTTTTTTTATTTCAAAATGGTTTAAATTATTTTTACTAATTAATGTGAAATTTTGCCGCCCCCCAAAAAGTGCCGCCCGGGGCGGACCGCACCCCCCGCCCCCCCCACGCTACGCCACTGCAAATACCTTTTTTTGGGCTTATTTATTTGTATTGAAGAGACCTTCACCCCGAAATATGTCCTAACTGCCACTACAGATTTGGCAAGGAAGCTAAGTACAGTTTAGAGAAATCTTTGACGGTTGATAGTAGGTACCCCATCCTTTTATATACATATTTTATTCTTAATGATATGGACATTTCGCCATCATGGATTATGACTGGCAATGTTTTAGACCCTGCCACTGAAAAGCAAGAAATACAAAAAAGTTTATTTTTAAAGGATTTTAAAAATGGAACCTTTTATTTTTTCTGATAACCGGTACTTACATGATTTTTAGCTGAAAAACTACAATCTAACTAAGAATTTTACATTACAATGTTTTGCATATTTTATGTCTCTATATGTAATATTGAATGGCGGTATCTAATATCGATAGCCGTTCAATCGTTCTAGTATAAATAAACGGAAATGTTGTTTACTTTCCTTTTCCTTATTCTATTCCTGTCTCGAGGCTATCACATATTTTTTTGTCACGTGACTCTCCGAGAACTTTTCTTCCGTTTTATTTATTTCGTTGTTTATAAACAAAATATGTAGCACATGCGATTGAGTTGGTGTTTATTTTTTATACAATAAAATATAATGTTATTTACTGTATTAATTTCAATTTGCCTTGGTATTATAATTGTCTTATTAACAGAAAAAGGTTTTATTAACGTATTGACGTCATCAAACGGTAGTAATTATGATGCGAGTAGATAGCTAACTAGTCACCTCCTTACGTACCGATGTACTCGATAAATTAACGAGTCTGTACAACCGGATAACGCAGTTGATAACTTGCTATTACAAAATAAATATAAACAACTTGTATGTTACTAACCTACATCTGTGGAATGCAAGTTTCTGCACGGCAGCTTCACGGCACATATTTATAATCTAGTGAAGTAGACGTCAAGTTTTAAATCTTCAACTTCATTTTATGGTTTTTTCTTAGGAGCTTTTGTATTTTATTACTGCTGTCTTTGCGCAAAATAATTGTCCGCAATTTCAAAGTGACATTAAACCGGCTGATTCAAAAAAGGAATTGTATTATAAATAATAAGACGTAGCATGACCATAAATCTTCAAACATTCCCATAAGAAATCCATTTCTAATATACATAAGATAAATATTCATTAATTAACTATTTTTCTGTACTCATCAGAGACGCTAATCGAGAAGTTCCGTCCCGACATGCGCATGCTGTCCCTGGGCTCGTACTCGCTGTGGGAGACGCACGGCCCGGATGACGAACGTAAGCTCGAGCCTCACGAGAAACCGCTGCTGGTGCAGCTCAACTGGCACGCGGACGACAGAGAGGGGAGGTTCCTGCTCAAGTGCCTTAGCAACAATGAGGTAGATTGAGCCCATATTTGTTTATTGCCTTTAAAAAAATGTTTATTGTTTTTTTACAAACTCCTTGGCCAACTATTTGAATTTACTTGGATGAACAGTAGTTTCTAGGCTCCCATCCATCCATGCAAAATGTCATCTTTGTCGATTTAACCATCCTGTCGGGAAAGAAAAACGTCTGGGAGTCGTACGTCACATAATCATTAATTCTTTATGCCATTATGGAATCACCTGTTAACCTGTATGGTGTCTATAATAAAGTATTATTTTGTTATTGTTTCAGGTCCCATTGTCGGCCGTGAACGACAAAGGAGATCAAAACTTCAAACGAAAACTATCGAAACGAGAGAAGAAAGAACTGAAGAAAAAAGAAAAGCTATCGAGACTCAAATCCGACACTAACGATGAAAACAGACCAGTCGCCGAAAAGCTTTACACAGGTGAATAAGCTTTCCTTATCCGAAGCACTAGTGACGTCACTATAGTCAATAATAATAAAACACTAGAGCGTTTTGTTCATACCTTTGAATGCGCGAGGCGTCAAATTACGGAGCGTTTACAGCGGGGAAGCAAAGGAATTTGACGATAACTTTACCTATTTAGTGAACTTTGAAAAAAAAAAATTATTATTATATAGTGTGTAGTGTAGGTTATGCATAGTTGATGTCGTGTTGGCCTCATGGCAGCAGCCTCTCAGCTATCAATATTCGGGCTCCAGTGACCTAGTCAGGCAAGAACCAATGCAACTTTTCTAAGTTGTATGTAGTTTGTATTAAGTACATCTTGGACAACGATGATTATAGGTGAAGGAAAAAATCTCGAGGAAACCTGGACTACTCTTATAAAGTATGAAACCACCCAGCAGTGGGACGATAAAACTGCTGATGATGATGTTAACAGTTGATGTAGTAAATTGATATTTAAATTGTGAAAAGTTACTCCACTCTGTATTCACAATACAAGTAATACCAGAAAGCAAAGAAACAAAATAATAGCGTGTATCGTGGAGCGGTGATTCACTCGTTAGCGATTCAAGCAGTAACTTCCTTGCTCTTTTGTCCTTCAAGGACAATAAAGCCGTGACGCATTATCCTCTATATCTAGGTGAACACTTTATCTAATCTAGGTTTATTGAACAATTCTTCATTTACCAAGAAGATTATTCCCTCTAACGCAAAATCAAACAAATCTTTTTCCTGAATAAACAATTTTTTTTTGACTCATGAAAATCATATCAGCTTCAACCTTGATGTCACTCATAGAGAGTTGAATTATTGATGTTTTTAGTACCACATAAAGTGTGGCGAACCATGCGTTCCAATTGCTGAACAAATACCATTTGTAGACATTTGAGTTGAACAAACAAAAGTGTTGAACAATCTAATTTTATTTAACGTGCAGCTTTTAGTACACGAGGCATACTTTATAAAGCTTTGTATAAATATAATATTTTTATGTTATTTAGAGTTGCCTGAGACGTCGTTTATGCGCAGCATCAGTAATCCTGAAGCGGTGATGCGTCGCCGACGGCAGCAGAAACTCGGCCGCAAGTTACAACAGTTCAAGTCCAAGGATGGGGGACCTGATACAGGTAATGGGAAAACGTTCAAGGCATCCTATTGATCCTAACTTAGATATAATATGAACAAGCATGTGAACTCTCGTTAACAAATGACTCAAAACAATTTGACATTTTAACATTCATAAGAACCTACAACATTGAGGATGCCCTGAGAAGGTTTGAAGATCTACCCAATTGCCTAATTTGAGTAATGAAAGAAGTTCTGGTAGATACCAAAGCGATTTGTTATAATATTCTACTTTGGAGCTGAAGACATAAAATTTCAATCAGGCTCTTCTTTTTTCGGGCACTGCAAATTACTATTAATATTTATCACAGAGACCGTAGTGTCACAGTGAACTTGACATATGAACTAATGATGACGAAAGTGTTTAGAAACATCTGCTCCTAGAGGCAATAAGAATTAATGGTTACAATTTGTTTTATGAATCACCAGCACGGACACGCGAACTGTAGAATGCTTTCAATTAGAATAGTGAACAGGCCCAGACTCCACCAAAGCGGGGTGGGGGATTTAAAACAACCAATAGAATTTTGTTGGTGGACATTGGGCCTCATGCAGGACCAAATCATTGCATAACTTTGAATGACAATAACATTGTACATATTTTTAAATTTATTTAGTTACAGCAAGAACAATTAGGCGTTCTGAAACGCGCGCTTTGTCAACACGCTTGATTGAACTTTTCGAAAAGAGTGCGCTTAATGTTTCGATATCAATAAAAATACTGGTTCTCGAAACGCGAGTTAGCAAATATCGCATTTGCAAGCGCCCAATGTGTACATTACCTGAATTGTTGCTACCTACAGTGCTTATAAAACAAAGGAAATTCTGTAATCACCATGGTGATCTCAATAACTTGTTAACAAGCCAACAGGGTAGGCGTCCTTCACTTCGTAGATGCATTTCAATAAAAACAGTTGACTAATTATTGTTATACTGTCTATGCAGGTGGTACCCTCAGAGTATACGGTTCAATACTCCGTCCAGACGTGTCGTATGTGACGCTACTGCTATCAGTCAACGATTCAGCAGCCACCGTGCTTCGGGAGACGCTCGACAAGTATGGCATGTCGTACCAGGACCCGCAGCAGTTCTGCATAGTACAGGTAATGTTTGCCCAATGAAATTGCCAATAATATCTAGCAAATAAAATCGAAGAAAGTGCGGGACAAACGGTGGCTCCTAGAAACTGTATGGCGGTTTAAAAGCAATCTCTTTATTGTATTTAAAATAAATATTTCACAAAATAAAGACAGATTGCACTTCTATAAATTGGAGCTTTTTATATAGGGCATTTCATATTTATTTACCTATACAATATACATTGATTAATTGGCTAGGATGTCGTGACATACTTTCAGTCACGCCATTCTTTATTGCTTTGCATCAGGAAGCTTCATTTATTCTTTACCCTTGTATTACAAAGGCTTGTTCTGCGGATTCGCAATATTACAAATTATCTAAGTTTTATCCGTCTAAACTTTAATTGGTTACAGTATTAATTTATTATTTATATACCGTCCGAATTTAAATTTGTAAATCTTAGGAGTTTCGGTTTGACGAGAACTATAATTCTATTAATTTTTTTTTAAATTTATTATCTATTTCATTTTTTATTCTCTATTTAGGAGGACAAAACCGACAATTCGGAGTACATTCTAGAAGACGACGAGTGCCCACTTGCTCTGATGAATATGACAAGAAGTAAGTATTGCATGTTCTTTACAGTATAAAATGTTTCCGTGTATGATTGTTAACAGAAACTACAAGGTTTACACATTGCAACTACATTGCAACATCCGAAATATCATAATCGCTTAATCTATCAAGTTTGGTAATTTGACGTCAATAAATTGCTGTCATCTAAATGCATAATATCATCTTTTAATCAATACGTTAGAAGTTTCAAAAGATATAGTTTTCATACTAAACACTTTCAAAGTTTGACGCATATTAAAGTTGGAAACGACCTACTTTTAAAATAACATAAGTGTATTTCAAATGCATATTTTGTGTAAGTAATTTGCAAGTTTTATGTTAGTTCGTGATTTTATAACTTCCGCTTGCAAACTATGCAGCGTCGCCATCGCGTGCCTGATTATATTGGGCCCATAAATGACGGTAATGTCGACTATCGATTAGGAGGAATTGCTTTTTTAAGTGTATTCAGAAACTTTGATAAATTGGTTTATTGGCTGGTTCGTTCTTAAGGCGAGCAGCCTCGTTACTTAATTTATTTGCTTCAAGCCTAAAGCACTGACGCGAGGTTTTTGGCTCGCATGGCCTCCATTAGCCTAACAAGATCTTCACTACATCGATGTTATGCTTGAAATTGTAAAAAGGATTGAGGAAATTGCCTACTTCATAAGTTTTACGTGTTTGATTTCTCTAATAAAATTTTGATACTAAATTTTTCGATAGATACCATCTATTTACACATTCTAAGAGACATGAAACTGTTTACCGTTTTACCAAAAAAATATAAGATACGTATTACATTTTCTAAACCAACGAACGAAATTAGTACGCCACACGTCTTGAAGTGTAAGCTAGCTTCAGAGAACAACGTTGTTTAGTTTTCGTGTAAAGTGAAAATGAGATGGCAGCGCATGAGCCACTTGACCCATATGGACGGCATTGGAGCACGAGACGCTAGATATTCTAGAAAAATACAATGTAAAAATATCTGCTTCCCGCGTTTTGTTTAGTTAGGATATCGGTGAGTGGTATTCTGCAGAAAAACGCTTGGTTTTTTCGATATTTCCTTAGTTTTGTAGGTATTATCTTAGTTGGTTGCAAGATATTGTGTTTATTGTGAATTGCTCTTCGGGTAAATTCGTTGCTTGCTATTTCAGCAGCGTTCATTCATGTTGCTTGTTGATGCACAATAGATATTGTATTGCCCGTGAACGCTGGTATTTAAATGTCACTGCACGGCTGAAATAATTCCGAAATGGTATGAATCAGTTCAACAAGGCTTTTTCTTTTCATTGAGCCGTATAAGTAAAGTGGAACCAGCAATTCAAATAAATTCTGGCATTTCAAATGAACGTTCTATTTTGTAATTTCCTCCGATAGCATAGTAAAGATTCGATAAAGGAATTCGTAATAGCCTCATGAAAAAAGTTCCTTGAACCATTTTTATATGTGAAGATAATGCAGGGTCGGATCACGCGCCTGTTTTATAGTTATGTATCGAACCCGAACTTTGAAGAAGTCACGGTTATCGAAAGTATTCGGGATATTAAACAACGATGCTTGGGTAAAAAAAGTAGCGAGATGAATTATTTATCTGAAGTGTTCCATTATTGTAGTACATGCCTAGGCATTTCTCTTTCCCTACATTGAGAATTGATAATATTCTGCTTTAGTCAAGTAAAGTAAGACTAAGGATGCACTGAAACTGAAAGCTATTTATTTAATTTCTTGTCTTAACCTTTCCTAAAAGTAACAAACCTACAACAATTTGTGAATATAAGTTTAATAATCAAGGTGTACTGAAGATAACACAACGCAGAGAGGCAAACTTGTTCATACACAAATAGCTGACAGACAAAGACTGACAAAGAAAATTACATTTTGATATAAATTGATTTTGCGACATCCAATCCCGTCGTTTGCACCAACGAATGACATTTCCATCGGTGACGTGTTCGCGGCTATGAAATGGTTTAATCTCGCTGTGTGAACAGAGAATCTTGCGACGACTTATCAATAGAGCAATTGGCTTGTATTTGTCGTATGATTGCGTTAGTTTTCGATTGCTACATTTTCTTTTAATTTCGCATTATTATTTGTTAAATAGGAATGAAACAATATACTTATACGGAAAACAGCCAGCTGCGCAGAACATATACTGCTCAAGCATTTGCGGAGACATATGTAGGTGCACTCTCTATTCCCTCACTTTCAAATCCCGAAGGACCCGAATGGAGGCTCAAGGCGCAGGACCGACATTTACGTCCTCACCAAGATTTCCAGACTCCGGGCTAGTTTGTGAACGTAAAACCCACATAGCTATTTCGTCACGATCCGGGAATCGTACCCCAGACCCCGTGCACAATAGTCTATGCAACTACTAGACCAACGATGCTGTTACCTATATGGCAAAACCGTTGGCAAAATATGGCAAAATAGTTGGTTAATTTTTTTGTAAAATTATGCATTAATTTTATCACGTATGTTCTAATATTTTTGGAGGTTATCTACCAATATAATGTTCATCAATATGGTAATTTTGTCAATATGTAAATAATCGCATTACGCTGCCTATAGGTTGGCTAACTTTAATTACCTTTTACAGGGTCCCCCTGTGATAAAAAGTGAGGTTTGTACTATTATTTTTAAAATAAAGCTCCAAACTAATTTGTAGCAAATTTGATCCACTCTTTCCATCGTAAAACTTGACCAATTAAACTTTTACTGAGTCAATAACATATTAAGTCACCAACTTATCTGTCAGTTACTATAGTGATCAAAGAAAGTCCACACATTCTAGTCGGTTCGAGAAAGCATAACTTGGTTCATTACTTAGCGAACTTTTGTCTCACGGCAAATATCGAAATTGAATCTAGTTCGGCGTTCGCTTTCGAGATGAAATTTGTCCCCCGAGTTGATTCGTGTTATTCTAGCTCTATCGGTCATGTCGAGCCTAGTTTAGCCAGCATTGATGCATTGCGGCAAAATTAATAACTAATGGGGTGTCTCATATCCATCTATGACCTGGCGGTTTCCCCGATTTCCCCCGCATTATGAAGAATACTTCGTATACCCAAATATCATCTAAACCTGTTACATAAACTCTCTCTTACTCTATGAATGTATAAATTTGTATTCATCTTATGCAGTAATTAGTACTTAAATGTTATCATTCAATTAACGTAATTGCCCTTTCTCATTTAACAACTCAAGGTTGACTAAACATTCATGCTAAAGTCAATCCCAATTTGAATTTCTGACGACAAAGTTTCGCTTACATCTACATATTGGTTTATGAAGGTCTAAAGTTGAAGTTGATTTCAAGTGCAAATATTTAATGCAAATGGCCTTATTTGTGAATGAGGTTCTGGGAGTTAATAGTAAACTCTCTTAATTTTGACAAAAAACGCCCTATGTACTTCAATGTCCTAATGTATAGGCCGTTTATGGACGTATAAATCGAAATCGAATCTCCAACGGGAAATGAATGAGTAGGCCGTAGCGAATTGTCCGATAACGCTTTTTCATCAAGCCCGACCTACAAATTCTTTAGTCCATACTGAAGTTGCGGTACTACATAGAGATAGATGAAAGACGGAGGGCGGGATGCTTAAGGAGGAACTTTACTTACTAAATTAAATTATTGGCTGTAAAGAGGGTTTTTCCTAAAGACCTCACTTTGATCCTTCATAATATTGTCTAAGTTATTCTCATCAGTTTTGCATTTATTAAAATACTTTCTCTAGAAGCTATTCCGGTTTAGGTAGCAATATCTAGTAAAAGTTGCCAGATCGAATACAGCAAAAACGACACTCGCTGCTTTAATAAAATAACAAAATTACGGTTCCTTGCTTCTCAACCACTTATTAATACGGAATGATATAACCTCGGAAGCACAATTTTATTTAATTCCCTTCTGCGGAATATCTGATCTGCGGCACACATCACACCCCTGTTCGAAACTATTATGCACTGCGATGTAGTACTTGTCAAACTTGCCTAGATTCTTCGTGAAAGTAGTAATGTTATCAGTTGGTGATCGCCACAGAAATAGTTTAATATGTTCGGTGGTTGCATTGTACGGTTGTGTGGCGTGTCCAGTATTTCCGCGAGAAGGTCCCTCTCTTGGTCGGACAATGCTCGCTGTGGCTCACAATGGGAATACATGAGAGGGAGCGTGCGGGCGCAGGACGCGGCAGTCGCCTCGCAGACGCCGCGCCACGCGCCTCACTTACCGCGCGCCTCGACATGGATTGGGGCCTCCGCCGTAAGTTCGCACGAGAAAACTTTTTGTTCAAAATTTGCAATGTGATCGCCGGCTAGGCCCTCCGCGGCCACCGCCGGCGCCGCAGCCGCGATCGAAGCAGATAGTAAACAAACGCATGTGGCCGACAGAGTAGTCTGACCGGTGTGCCCACAGATGCCGGTCGACCGGCCGCCAGTGCCGGTATTTTTAACTCGTTTCGCGGTTCGATGTCCGTTCCTTCGAGGAATCGATATGCATAATACCGTCCTTGAAAGTCTTAACTTTTGCAAGAGTTGAATAGAGTTTATAGTTTTTCAAGAATCCAACAATCGATGTCTTACATATATTCTGGTGCACGACTGTAAGTTGCAAACTTGTTTTGTCATTATGTTGTAGTACTCGCAGCGTTTTCGTGTCATACGGAAGTCCCAAACTTTCTAAATGATTTTGTGACGTCACTCGTCGCCGATCAAAGCTTATTAGTGTTTCTTTTGTCTTAAGTTCAATCTGTTTTATTTCGCCAAAAATGTCACGATAACGAGTCATTTTATAGCTTAGCCATAAAGTGGTGTCTTTCTCTCTTCTAGTTACTATTTGACCTTTCGCATTATTTGTTATTGAGATAAATCCCTGAAGGCGACTTGTTAGTAAAGATAAACGATTGAGTGTACGTGCTGAGAGAAATGGTTGAGTTATGACGCGCGGGTGTGTATCTTGCATGAATTTATGGCAGAAAAGAAAACCCAGAGACATTGCTCTTTTCTTTTTCTTCAAAATGTATCTTTCTGGTTTCTATTTTTGCACAGTACCAGATTAGATTTACAACCCATTATCATAAACATTTTTAACCAGCTACTCACTTGTCCACTAACTACACCAACACTAGAAATTTGGAATAACCCTATAAACTATAACTACCGTAACTTGTTTATCTTAGGTTACATTCATCGGCTTTAATGTAATAGTAATAAATCTCTGAAAATTTACAATAACAATGCAAAAAGGTTTATAAGCAAATATTTGTTTATTCGCAAGCGATTGCAAGTTGGCATAAATTCGTAGGACGTTACTTACTGTGCTGTGACAGGGATGATTTTACAAAAATAAAATAAAAATATTACAGTATGATTTATGAATCCAATTTTAACCTTTTGTATTATACTTCCTACTTATTTATTTAGGTTGATATTAATTTCAGTAATATTAGTTACTCATTTACAGATTCATTGAATAATAGACTATACCAGCATGAAAAAGCCTTAGAAAAAAATTATCTATTGCACAATATCAGTTGCATACATGCGCTTATTTTTTAGCACCAGATCATGTTTTCTGCTCGATGGAATAGAATACAAAGCGCATTAGAGTATTATCACTACCTTCGGCGTCTCACGGTGAAGTAGGTCACGAATAATGGCATCCAATATCTTCGTGCAGAACCTATTACAGGGTGTGACACGGTGTATTCCCATAGCACTGGGTTTTTACTTCATTTGCGGCATCAAGTTGTAAATGTCAAGGTAAGAGGCACTTGTCGTACACCTGCTCTATTAACCCAATAGAAACTGTGGAAGACGAATAGCTTGTGTATTTAGCTAGGGAACAAACCGGCGGATAATGTATGTGCTGACCCTTCGCTCCGCGCGTGCTTGCATACTTATACGTGGCTATATCCTGCCACAAATACCATACACATACAGCTACATTGTACAAATGCATATTTTGTTACTCGTTTGTTTAATTTATTATTAGACTTCGCCAGTTAATCACTCTTGCCATTCTTTAGTTTCTTCATTGTTGTTTTTATGAACCGACACATATTGTGTCCCCACAGCTTTTTGTAATTTACCGCGAGAACCCTTGTTACCTAACAAAGACAGTATATTAAGTTGTTTCTGTCCTATCTTAACTTGGACTTTGAGGTTTGTAATTTAATAAAAGTTTTATCAGGCGCACAAATCTGTGTTAGATATCATCTCAATTTCTTTTGCGTATTTCTTCTAAACCCTAACTGATACTAATTTATATTGTTACCTTATGCGTGAAATAAATATCGGAAGGTATTTTTAACTAACTTTTGAACTGTGAGGGTGTTGATTGACGTGGCAGGAAACTAGCTACTAATACCCGTACCCAGACTAATTAGGATGTTGTATTTTAAGCCAAGTCTGTTTACGAACTGCTTGTACTATGGGCTGCATAATCTGTTTTGAAGAGTTTGTGTAAAACGAATTTGCTACATACCAATACGTACGACTACGTGGGTGAATGTAAAAGTTTTCTTAATCTGGAAACTTACAAGTACATTTAGCTTGTATCCACGAGAGGATTCGGCGACTAGACGGTTCCCCTGAGGGTTTGCCTAAGCCATTTCGACGTTTCTCACAAGAGCAGAAAGCGGACAAACAAGGTTTGAAGTGCGCAAAAACATCAATACTTACTATAGGAACGGGAAATAATTTTAGTGTTAAAGATAAGAATATTCGGATATTATATGTACATATATGTGCTAAGTACTGACATCTTAGAACAAAATGTTCATAAGTAAGAATTCACATCTTTATATCCACCACCCGCCGTATTGAAACGAACAATTAAACCCATATGAACTTAACACGACGTAGATTCAACCGTGCAAGAAATTTCACAGAAATTGTTCAATATTTATGCCGTAGGTGCGTTCACTTTATTTGCAATTCAGAGGTCACGGCAGAGTATTGTTTAGAAGTTTAGAAACTCGCAGACCAAGCGACTAATTAGAAATTTACCCTCGTCCAGAATCTCAGGTCCCTTAACTTCAAGAAATTCTTTCATGCATAATAAAATCGACAGTCTAACGACGTACCACAGAGTTTTTTAGATTATCGTTATCCGAATAATTATACCGTCGGAAACGTAATTACCGTGCCCTACTCACAACATCGTTGCCTCGCATTTTCGTATATTATAAGAACACTCAAAGCTCGTAATACGTACCAGAAAGTAATTTTCTGCGTTCACTTGACACGTCACATTATTTTCGTATTATCATAGCCTAGACGAGGGAATTGACATCTACGCTCTACAAACTCCATGATAGCGTTTAAATAATCTAGGTGCACCAGGAAAAATAAACAAGAATATCTTGGTGTCAATAATACCATTTGTAACAAAATGGCACTGGGTTTCCCTGAAGACTTCGAATGAAGTGGATTACCTACTTCCTGCTGCTGGCGGTATTATGTCTCCTGGGGCCTAGCCGTGCCCCCATCCATAAAGCTACTTGCCTAGAAATAGTTTGTTATGACATTGTGTTGACAACCATATCTGTCTGAAGTAGATCATAGTTCGTGGATCATACTTTAAGTTTAGTCCATGTTATGGCTATGAACCGTAACAATAGACACGGGAAGTCTGTCCTGAACGACACGCTTGATCACATATATGAACCTTACTACAGTCTGTTATTAATATATGGGTTATTGAAAATAATGTATAGGCTATTTAAATTGTTACAGGCATCACACATAATACCTAGTCTATTACACGTTGAGATTTCATATATTAGCGGAAAGAGATCTGCCTCACACACACATTCTAACTTCAGTTTTGTGCACTCTGCGAGGTTAGTAATCCATGAACGCCTATAAGTACCATACATACCTTCAATCAATAATTTGATTGGACAAGTTTTGCTGACGGTATCTATGCCATATTGGTATGATTGATTTAAGATCTGATCAAATTGTGTTTAAACTATTATACCTACTATAACAATTAAACGTTGAAGCACGTTGAAGATTAATTAAAATATAGATCTCGTTTTAAATCTTAGAGTTTACGTTGAGATGGCCAGGCTCAACAGTTACCTATAACAAAAGGACTTAAAAAGAAAAGAAAAAACCAGCTGTTTGCAGCAGCTTTGAAGGCGGCTAGTTACACGAAGTATACCTTAACAAGCCTCCATTCAAATTTTAATTTCACGACATTCGCTTCAAAGGAATACATTCTGTGATGATCTGGAAAATCAAAGGTATACAATTGCAATTCAAATTTATTAAAATGTTTCAGTGTGCCTGTTTTTTAAAAGCCTTTCGTAAAATATATTTTGAATCGAGTTCAGATGTTACGAAAATTGTTTTAAATAATAAAATATTACTGTCATGTCATTCTTGCACACAAACATATATGCTTGAATAAAACATTAAATATTCTCCGCTTTTCCCCGCTTCCAGAATGAAAAGGAAATGAAAAGAGTTTCGTTTGGTCCCAACGAAACAAGGAATTAAATACCCGTCCTCTTTTATGTCCGCATCTATACAAATGCGTTTAATTTTAAGAGTGCTAATTATGCAGAAGTTCAGATCTTCAGTTTCCACTGAGTAAATCTTTTGTTTAACTGCTTCTAAACTGGGACAAGACCCATTTCTTAGAAGAATTCAAGTGCTGAATATATTTCTTAACATTTTAGCAACAGAGTCATCGTAGCATAAACAGCAATGAGCAGTTTTATTTTAATACTGATATAAACTGCCAACCAGGTGTGTATTTTACCTACTAGGTTATACCTGAATAGTGTTATTCTCCTTAGATGTATTGTTGATTGTCGGTTACACATTGTCGGTCGTCGGTACACACGAGCATGTGTCCACCCGCCCTGCCCCGGCCATACGTTCATTGTTATGTTTACGCAAGGTCCGACTAGCTGCCGCGACATTGCGTGCCGGCGACATCGTTCATCGTCAGCATGTCATATATTGCTGCACCCACCTTCCGTTGATGTTATCATAGCATTCATACACACGCATACCCTGATATAAGAGTGTACTTCGCATTGTTACGACTTCAATTACGCAAATTTATCCATGCATAATGTCTATGTGAGTGACATATTTGCATGCGGTAATAGATCTCTGTGCTTTGATTTTTGTCTAATGCTAAGTTGACAGGAGTTTTACTTCATATGAATAATATGACTTCGTTGCAAAGATCTGGTATCACTGTCAGGCTGGAGATAGCGCCACTGGTGTTGTCTGTGAGCATGAAGTAACAAGTAACTATAAAATGTTCAGGAAAATTAGATACCCTTTTTTATACACCGATGAAAACACATTATGATAATCATTAATTTGGTGTATTGTACTTACCGCTTATGGCCTTTACCTTTTGATTCTGCCATCCAAAACAACCACAAAAGAGAAAAAAAACCGTTACTCAAAATAAAGTGTAATTTCAGAGTCATTTGCGCCTACGAAAGGAAAAGGGTGTGGAATGGATTATGCTATACAGATGTAGATTCGTGACCTTTTAGAAAATGAGGTTTTCTCCTATATGAACCCGACGGTCCCATATCATTTAGTGTGTAATGTTGAGTGGCGTTTGGACGGAGCGATCGCTATCGGGCCGCTTTACAACACTTGTATGCCAAACGCTTCTAACTGTATTATTCCTACATCTGGATATAATACAGAGCGTACATCTCAAAACGGAAATGCCTATTGTTATGGCTCCGATAAATACAACTTAGACGTTGGCACAATAGATAAACTGGTGCAACTGCGGGCTGGTTCAGTTCGATTTAATCAATACTAACCTAAAACAGTATTAAACTGAAAACGGCCTTTCCCGCCTAAATGTCAAAACTGCTAAATATTGTAATTATTTAGTTCGACACGTGAAATAAAATGGTTTCGATGGTATCGGAGTAAGTTGTGTCGTTGTTGGGTATTATGACTTGAAAACCAGCAACAGGTGAGGCAAAGTGATTATACAAATTCGGCAGGTCACGCAGGCACGCCACCTCTACGTGGACGTTACTACGGCGCTCCGCCAAGCTGTTGGCTCGTGTACAGCCTGTCTTGAGACTGTCATTTCCTTTCATCGTTGACCGCCCTCGTCAAACTGTGACATATCTTATTAATTAGTTTTGGGGCATGTAGGCCATCTCCCAATGCCAAGACATGATCTGTCCATTCTGACATATCAATTTTAGTTAATTTCGAGATGTATTTGGGTACTATCGAAATTTGAGACCCACGTTGTGATAAAGTAACTATATTATGAGTCATGTATGACATGTTTTGCACTAATGCATAGGAAACCATCATCCCATACCTAGCCTTTTCTCAATTATGTTGGCTTCCTGTCTAACCAGATGCAGCTGAGTACCAGTGTTTTAGATGGAACGACTTCTTGTCTGACCTTTACAACTTGGGTAGCCTGATACCCGGCTGATATGACTGGTTGTCGGACTTTCTACTTTCTGACTACCAGTAACGACTGCCAAAAATATTCAAATCACAGCCGGGATCCAACACTAATTTAACGTGCCTTCCGCATCACGGGGGAACTCGTATTGACGCGCCAAGCGTTGCTTAACCTTATGATCGATCGATCCGTGCGACTGTTACTTAGCCACGAGCTCATAATGCATACGTTTCAGTTATATCGTATTCAGGATTAGCCTTTTTCTGAATTCTTATATTAAGAATTCAGTTATCCTTATCACATTCCACATATTCATAGAAAACCGTATCTACATCTTACAATAATATAGATAAACCTAGATATTGTGACATGAACTGTCTAGCGTCGTTTAGTGGTCGTATAAAATTAAACTGGACAAAACCAATAAAGTAGTCCTTAACCTGTATTGCATTATGACTTAAGTGGCGGCCGGCTGGCACCGGTGGTACGTTATGTATGACGTAGTGGTGGTGTGGTGTGGCACTCCGTCCAGTTACAATTAGACCGCCGGTCGGTTTGAACTTACTACGCGCTACGCTTGTATACTATTCGGCCGGCAATGGCTAGAGAAAATACTTATCGCGCTCACAATCATGCTTTTCAGTAGATCCTTTAGTTCTCGCTTACGAAATGATAAAAAGGAAGTCGTGCTAGGTAATCGTTCCTCAGGTTATACAGTGGTTATACTTATACGTTTTGTATAAAGTGTTCTTGTCCTGTGTTCAGTGTTGTTTGTGTTATTCTTGACTGCAAAATTGAAGTCTTTCTCTCTTAAAATATAAAATTTAAAAATGCAAAGATCTGAAATATCAATGCCCTACTTACGCGACATGATCGCGATTTATGAAGAATCTATTTCATTTTCATAGCGATGTGAGTTGATACTATGATCAGTCATATAAACCATTAGAAGATGCGACCGAGTCCCTGGCGGACGTTTCGAACATATGCGGCAATAGTCGCCTGGATGCGGACGAACAAGTCTATGTGTAATACACTAAACGAAACAATCATCTATTTCACGAAATACGATAAATGTTAATATTCCATTGCTTGTTGGGTATAAGTATTGATTTTGCCATTCTGAACCCAAATGCATTGTTTATGTATGTGTATTATATTCCACAAACGGCTCCATAAACCACATTTCCATTGTATATTTGAGCTCAAACAAGGCTTATATCGCCAATTTTGTGACTATTGACCCGGTTTCCAATTCAGATATCCATGTAAAGCAGGTACGTAAGTTCTGTGTTGTGGGTGTCTTGTTATTAGTTACTTATATGCTGAACCTAGATCTGGATTTAGTAATCTACATCACATATATAAAACTTAAACAAAACTTCCATAGTAAACAAATATTATAGATTTTCTTGAAAAAGTCGATAAGTGGCTGATTTATTTTGTTCCAATATCGACAGAGTGGCGCCCTCGATTAATCACGAATTATTTCTTTGTTTCCATCGATCATTACGATCAAAGGCGTCTACAGTATGATTGATACTGTTTAATATTGTATGTATTGCGAATGACTGGTCGTGACGAGGCTGCTTGTCGCTAAGGTGAAAATTTCCTTTTCTTTGTTCGTCGCTGTCATTAATTACCAGACTTAATTACTCAAGTTTACAGTGCTGTTTTGTGTCCACCTTTGTTATTTTAGGTTGATTTGTATTTATTTTATACCGACATGCATGATATTCCGACGAAGTATTGTTGCCCCCGGGGATTTTCACTGCCACAAGGAAATCAGGTGTTATGCCTACGAAAGTTGTAGCTCGTAGCAACTCTCGTAGCTCCGCTAGAGCATCGGGACAATGTAGACACTAATGATGTTGACACTAGAGGCGGCTTGTCTCACTCGTAGCACATCCCCCCTTCCTCCATCACCCCTTCTCTGCGCACGAGCCAACACGCCTTCGAGTGCACTTACCTAAACACGAAGCCACTAAATGTAGCACTTGCGAATATCCTCAAATTGTATTAAGCTATCTCATCGTCTATTTGTAAAGGGCATTATGTATGTGCGGCGTGAGTGCTTAGGTTCAAACGAAATCATGTGAAGAAATGTAGGTAAATTTCGTTTCGTAGAAACTGAAAAGTTTTCCCTTCGTTGCTATAGTTTAATTATGTTTACCACCCCACGTAATGAGTCCGTCTCACCGTCCCAGTTGGGTTAATTATTTCTTTATTCATTTAGCTAATGTGTGTTCTGTCTCGTGGGTCAGCTTTCTGTTTTCAACGCGTGTAACAAGGAACTCTTTAAGAGTTTAAAATTAGCTTTTCTCGAAAAATAAACCTATTTTTGGTTATTATTGATATTTAAATAGTCTCGGTAAAAAAACGCTTTTTAGTCCTGACTGATCAAATCACTAAATGGTTCACTAATCCTACGGTACGTACAACGTAGTCTAGATCACGCGTCAGGGACATTAGGGGCAATGTCCCCTAGGAGCCATTGTGGTACCAGCTGACACATAATTATGTGAAAGTGGATATACCAACCACAACAACTATTGGTTTCCAAATAAGTTGTGACCAAGTTAAGTGGGTTCGTAGTTCACGTAATACGTGACAATAATCTGCACATTCTTAATTAGCATTAGGTACTAACGACTGTGTGGCGAGTGCCTCATTAGTCTTACTAGCTGTTGCAACGTCGCCGCTGAACGTCCGGTCTCGGGTTTGAGTTAGCCATACCCAAAAGTGAGAAAGTGTTCTTATTCTCTTAGGAATAATATTGGTCTTGAATGTACAGTTATTTCGATTATGCTGGACGTTTACTCGCCAGTTTAGGCATTGTTCAAAATGGACAAAAACGTTTCAGATCGCTAACACAATAAAAATGCTTTCAGAATATTCGCTTCTCCGTACAAATTTGCCAATGAGTTTTTCGTCAGGAGCTAATCAATTATGGATTCGCGTTTGGGTTACACATTTATTCGTAATGGCATTCCTTTGTAACACAGACGTACTCGCCTGATTATCCGGTAACAATACAATTTAGAATTTCGTTAAATCTAAGAATGAACAAGAGGTTTTAAAATTACTGATAAATATGTCATAAAGTATTAAAACTAAATAGACTGTTTTCGTTCACCGCATTGATCTCATTGGACTTCCAGGCACTGTATACTGAGTAGCCGATTACAAATTCTACTACGAACACGCATTATTATTCAGTCCATACTCCAGAGTGGAGTAAAAGTTTCCTAAACTACGTAATTATGCAGAAAACTAAAAGGGCATACTTCCGCTGTCGATGTCGTTCAACTATACAGTACAGAAATATGTAAAATATATCTGATATTTTATTTATTTTATGCAGTAAACTAGGTCGGTGATGCAGAAGTTACAAACTTTTAATTACCGGGGTTGGAGCCATAGAACAACGAACGCAGAATCAGGGTTGCGATTTGGAAACGTACTGGAATTGAACCGCACGGCGACGAATGCGTATTATATACATACACTGGTTGAACTAATATTCACATGTGCGAACGTTCTACGTACAATGCTGTACCATCGGAGATTTAGATTGAGTTTTCCTGGATTTCTTTATCAAACGTCCAAGACTCAGATGAAAAGGACTACAAATAAAAAAACCAAGTGGCATCTAGATTGACTGTAATAGAATTTCGGCAATTGCTTCATTATACCATTCCGTTGATAAGTAAATATACTGTAGGTACAAAGCGCAATTAACAGCGCCTGTCGACACATTCGATCGTCATTTGATTATACATATTGTTAATACGCTTGTGACCCGCCGTTAAGGCGTCGACCCAAATAAAACCATGTTATTTATGTCTCACTTTGAATAGTATTGCGCTGAACTTATGTGGGAACATGTATGTCAATGAGAAATTTATGCATGTAAAATTGACCAGTTTTAGAAGATTAATAACGGAGAAGTGATCAAAATAAGTATGCGGAACTTCCTATTAATAAAGGAGTTTGCATATAACCATTAATAAAATCACGAACGATGATCCAGGGATGACGCCATCTTCTAAATTGTAATGATGAAAAAACTGACGATGCATAACAAATTATCGTGATGTAAATACAAAATGAAAGATATTACAGAAGAAATTTATTGTTTGAAATAGTTCGCCCGCAACTTTATAGTGTTATAGTGTGGAAGTGTCGTGGCTTTTACATTTACATATGGCATATATTATTACAGTCCACGATCTCGACCCTCCACGGCCACCCTGTCACAAAGACCAACTTACCTCGGTTGCTTTCCATAAATTATGCAATTTAAAAATCACCGCTGTGCTTTTCCACTTCCACCGTTGAAACTATGTAGTATAACGTTTACATAACTAAAAGCTTGTCTTCATGCCTTGGCACTACTTTAGATTTGTTTAATGATGTTATTTGTTATTCTCATTACACTTTAACACCATAAAGCAGAAATGACAGGGAACATGTTTTAACCATTTGTTTAATTAATTCAATTTGTGGCATTTTGTTCCAAAAAGGTAAATAACGATGCATAAATAGTAGGGGAGCCCTAGAAGGGATTTGGGTAATAATACGAGCGTCAGATGAACAAACAGGAGAATGCCACCATCCTTTTGAGTACCATACTATGAGTACTATACGTGTACGAGTTTAGGGTAGCTCATTGAATATGAAAAAAAAAAAAAATTAGAAAAGCTTCGCAAGATTCATATCACACTAGATTCGAAATTGGAAGTCTGTGGACGCCTTCCGCCCCGCTGAAAGGGAAACGTTGTTTAAGATACATATTATTCTTATTTTTAACTTATCTGCAAAATCCAATAAGTCTCTGCCACGAGACTCTACCGATTTAACCTGCTTCATCACTGCCTTTGCCTCCCCTACTATAAAGATTAATTGACACTTTGGTTATATAGTTTTCCGCATGCGTTATTGTGAAAAAGTTCAACAAAATTACATATGCTTTTCGATCAACGGACAGTCTCGACCGTGTACTCATGGTGAAAGGTTGATTCAGCCTCGTGATTCAGCCTTTCAAATATTTGGTGACCAAGTAGAAATGTATTGAACAATATTCACTTTGGGTATAGCCAAAGTGAATACATAAGTTATTATCGGTTTGGTTTGTGGACTTATTTTAACCATTGACGTAACACAAGAAAGGGCGCTTTCTTGGAAAAAGTGACCGTGCATTTATTACTTGCCGCACTGTGTCTTTCTCTTTACTATACCGGCTTTTCTGTCCTCAGAGCCTATTATTTATTCTAAATGTATGTGTGATTGTTGCTTGTAGTAATGTGTATCTAATGGCCTATTAAGTGAATATGTTTGTGCGTTGTCGTAGGCTCCATCATGTTCCATGTGCGGCGGCGGCCTGCGGACGTGCAGCCGCGGCGGCGCAAGAAGAAGGTGGGCGCGAGCACCGGTGCCGCCGGCGGACGGCCCGGCAACGAGCCCATGTTGGTGGAAATGTCACCAGACGCCACGCCGCTGGAAAACGGACGACGACTCAGAATAACGGACGTGGTCGAGGTTTGTACAAAACAAACCATAGCCAATTCCGAGCGGATAGAAATTTCCCATGATCTTCTCTTTCAAGCCCATCAAAGCATGATTGATAGACAAACATCGGAACTTCAACATTTATATTTTAGTAGGACAATTTGGCCTGCCTGCGACCTTTTCCAACATGTACGAGAGTCTGATTGCGGCAAACTTTATAAAGTTTGTTTAACATGCTAGACTTCACGAGTGGTTCAGGCAAACCATACATCGACAAGAATCTTTAATAAAAAATCTGCTCATACTGTTAATAAAGATACATCTGGTGATTATCCTTTAATACATACATATTTTTGTTTCTAAGCATGTTTCTTACACGTTTACCATCACAGGGATGCTCACCATAGATCACCTATAGTGACTTAGTAATCCTATCCCTAGACGATGATCACCGCTAGACAGAACTGAGGCTATACCATTTTAATTATTTACTCTCCAATTTATGGCTGAGAGTTGTAATAGACAAGCGGATAGACATCGGTCTGACCGGATTATAGTTAATGTGGCCTAGCTCTGCGTTTATTTTGAAGAAAAAAAAAAAGATTCGAATTTTAAACATAAGATTTTCAATGTCCTTGTTATTAAAACCTATTAATTAATTGATGGATAATATAAACAACATGGTAGCAATTCCCGATTTTGTTTTAGATCCTAGCCTAGACATAAAACATGACACTAATCTTACTACAAAATACATAAGTGCTCATGTTATAACATATTACATTTCTAAAGTTGAGATAGTGCTTACTGTGACTTATACTTTTATACCTCCATAAACAAAGAATAGCTGTACAAAAATGAACCTTCACCTGTCCTCTGGGATATAGGCTATATTGCCAGCGGGAACAAATAAATTTTAAACATGCATGAAGCAGTTTGTATTACCTCTTTGATGTTCACTAGAGCTACTCGCAATATAATCCCGTAGTTATTTCATTCATACAATATACAATGTACGAAGAGACAATGGCATTCAACGGACAAATGTCTACAATAAACAATTGATAGTGAAGTTCCCAGAGCCTCAAATTGGGCAAATATAGGATTTTTGTGATTCAAATAGTTGTATACTAATATTATATAGGGTAAAGCTTGTATGTTTGTTAGTTTTTCTCGCTCAAACGGCTGTATCAATTTTGGTAAAATTTGTTCTGCAGGTAACTGACATCCAGTATTATAAGCTTCTTTTAATCAGGTTGCGCGTAGTAATTTATTAGTACACCTAACTCTGTACGTCGGATGGGATTGTTAAGTTCCTCGCGTTGTTGTTTGCGCTATAACAAGCGTGGTAAAGTTTTTTGTAAAAAGATCAATGAATTATATTCTCTCGTTTTTCGATATTGGTGTCTAAAAAAAAGCGAAAGACTCATTCACAGTAACAATTCTCCTAGGTCAAACCCCCCAGGAACTCCGCTATTAGAGTAGTTTGTTGTCCGTAGTTTCGCGGGGGAACAGTCAGGTGTGCTGGCGATCGATGATAGATATCAATGTCGTTCGGTCAAACACATCATGTTTTATATTCCGAAAACATCCACTTAAAAAGGCATTACTCGCCCAGTGGGCGCAGCGTCACGCTGAAAATAGTTTAATAGCTCTGTGTTATGTTTTATGCATCAATTAAAAAGAAAAGTGTTGTACTTTTACAAATTGATGAAGGTTTCTAGCCACGAACATGCTGACATTTAGACATGAAGGACTGTGGTGAGTTTCAACGCTGGCAATTTCGATTTCAGTGATGTCTGTCTAGCTGAAATTGCATTTATATTGAAAACTTCATTACTTCCAATAATGACTACTGAAAAATATATTTTGTTGTTATGTGATAGTGTGACTTATAGATATTTCTTCCTCCTAAAGCGCTAAATATAAAAGGCTTTTGTGCCTACTTTAATAAGAGTTTTAGTGGTCACAAATTCGACTTCGAAATTACAACATTTTCCATATACAGCACAACTTTTACCTCATCCTTTCACATTATCAGTGCATATAGTAAGCTTACATTAGTAGCTGCACCTTCGCAGGTTTTTAAAATAACCATCATAATTGTACATTTTAACATACGTTCATATTGATTATTTCGTCATCGTTAGATAATTTCGTCACATTTCCCCATAATTCTGAACACGGACTCACAGTTTTCTGTACAAGAATAATTCAGTTATGCTTTTAACGCTGCTCAAGTCTTGGGCTTTATGAATTTAATAAACACCGCTTTCGCGTCAGTCAATCCGTACCAACATGCACAGAGTTGCCTGGCGTATTTAAAATTCGACTTCAAGCTAAATTAGCTCAGAAAGTTTCCAAGGCAATAAAGTCTTTAATTAAAGGATATTTTTTTTAACCTTGTAGCATCTGTTACATTTTCAAAGAATTCACCCTGTACCGTTTTTATGGCAGTTGAGTTTTCCACGGTTTTTCACGCACGTGATATGCATTTTATAGTTGAAATTCCTAGAATTAACTAACCTTGCACGACTGTTTCTGCAAATCAATGTCAAATTGACACGTCATCGCTGTGACGCTGTATAATTTAGTTTCCTTGCACCTTGGATTCCACTTATCCTTGAAAATATCTCCTGTCCTCAAACATGGTGATAACATAAAATAGTCATATGTATATACGGATGGAAATCTATACCATTATTATGATAATGTTTTGTTGCAGGTGGGGTCTGGCAACGGTACGAGTCTTCAACTATACGGGCCGTCGATACAGCCGCGGCACTGCGTGGTCGCG
Organism: Heliothis peltigera; assembly: GCA_958496145.1. Lineage (NCBI taxonomy): Eukaryota > Metazoa > Arthropoda > Insecta > Lepidoptera > Noctuidae > Heliothis > Heliothis peltigera. The sequence goes on from OY292325.1 coordinate 9,086,677, forward strand.
CCCGCGGAGGGCGGCGGATATTCCGTCACTCCGCTGCACGCCGACGCTCATGTCTATGTCAACGGCCGCAGGATCATGCACTCGCAGCGATTACAAGTAAGTTACTATATAACAGTCATGAATATCTTAGGCAAAAAGTCTTAGCATCATCAATATTGTAAGGCCCTGTCATACCACTGATTCATTTTCGGCCATTCAATAAAAATGTACTCTAAAAAGACAAACGCATATTTTAAACTGCATAAAGCATTAATTATTCCCTAAAACATATCATGTTCACTGCATAAAAAGGAATGTAGTAAAAAGTTGAGTTGTGTTTATACTTTTTTACACAAACAGTTGTAGCCTATTAGACATACCACCACAGATACGACATCATGGAAAACCAAGTCGAATTAATAAGGTTAATGTAGTTATTACAGATAATATAGTTTCTTGTTATCTTATAAGATGTTAAACGACTATTAACGAAAACGATCACTTAAATACAAAGAAAATACAATTGCATTTTATAGAAAATCCCCTCAGCAAATTCCTTAAGGGTCAAATACCTCTAATGATTTGTCAAAGTAAAGTATCCCACAGAACGAAGTTTCAGATATCGAAAAATAAATCAATGGTCCCGATAAATCCTTATTGTCAGTGGATACGAAAGTATTGCCAATACATTCTTCTATTCTTCGGTAAAATACGGGAACGTAAATCTTAAACTTTATTAGAAATTTAGCTTTTAAGACTGAAAGCTTTTCTGTTTTCATGGATCCGTTATAGACTTTTACTGTGCACTTAACATAAAGACGATCGTTTCCGTCGTCTCGAATGTCGGACTGTCTCGCCAAACGTTCCATGTATTACTGCCAACCCATTTAACTACTCGTACTTCGAAAATATCGAACCGCAACGTTGCGCCTCATAATACATGAACGAACACATTGTTTGCATTGCTTAATGAAGCTATCGCTTGTGTAAATGAACATGCTTATATTAAGTTTCTGGCTTTAAATATTAAGTTCAACTATGCATTTAAACATACAAATAGTATTATAGTGGTAATTCATACTTCGAAAAATACAAAAATATTGTTCTAATAAATACTGTCACCGCAAAGACCAATGCACATAAACAAATTGAAGGAAATATTTTTCCTTAAATTAGATAGGACTTGTTTATTTGAAGATATTATATTACCTGTTTGTTTATAGTAACCTGCAAATATACGATTCGGTTAAAAATTCCAGGAACACGCCGAACTTATAGATCAAGGTCGGATACTTGCTCCTTGGTTTTCTAAATATGTGCGGTCGAGTTTTATTTGCAATACATTAATCAAAACGCCCACGCATTTAACAGATATCTACATTCGCGAGCAAAGAAGTGCGCATTCTTCTGCGAATAATCCCCGGTTATTAACGCTCCTAATACTTAATTCGTGTTAATCTGATATACATATACTTAACCATAGCGAGTCATCAAAATATTTGAGAAATAATAACGTCATAAAAAGGCGACTTCCGAGCAACCGCAAAGTCGTAATTCCGGCGATTAAAATATTTTATTGAATTCCTTACGGTCGACATGTCAAGATTTATTAAGTAATTGGTTTCAGCATCAGGTTTTAAATGAATAATAAACTATTTTGTCACAGCACGGTTGCCTACTTAAATTCGGACGAGTTTCGACATTCCGCTTCGTAGACCCGGCACAAGAGAACCTCATTAACAGGAACCTAGCGCAATCACAACACTTCGGCTCCGGCTCAATATACGACAGGTGAGATTATTGCACACACACATTCGCTCAATTCTCTATGTTGTGTATAGTTGGGCCCTATAGTTAAACTTAGACTGATCCGAACTTTTTTTGGTCGATTAGTTATCGAATATCATCGCACAATTACATTTTGTTATTATTTTTAATTTAAACTAATTCTACCAATGTAAGTAAACATGATCGATCCCGTCGCTTTCTAATCACTGTCAAAGCTGTGTATTTTATGTTTTTCATCTGTCATTGTTTGTTTTCTTTTGCATGTTTCTGTCACTGGCTCACGAATATCCGCTTGTGTACGTTACCCTTACGTTAGATCGCCAACATCGCCCGGCGAGAATAGCGGTGCAATGTCGCCGACGTCGATGTCGTCCCACCAGCCCGACGCGCTCGACTCCAACGCCAACACTACCAACGACACAGAGTATCAAAGGACGATGAGTCCAGTGTCGCATGATACTTACTACCGGGACGCAAATGATACCATGCCGCCATACAATAATAACAACAACCTGAAGCTTGACAACGAGTCGCTCATTATGTCGCAACACCTCAACGACACCAAAGACGACTATGCGAAGGACGATCACTCGAGCTCTGTGTACAATGAACAAGATCAGAGCTCCAATGTGAACCGAACGTCCAACTCTGTGCAACATTACAAAGACAATTATGAAACTACGTTCGACTTAGACGGAAATGTTGAGACTAAGAGCATCTGCAGCGCGAAAAGCGGGGGCTCTGGACATGACAACAGGTATTTAGTTATAAATTGATTCAACCACCCTAACGGATTGCTGTGGAACTGACTTACCTTTTAACTTTTTAATTAATGTACAAACTTGTTCAGGCACAGGTTTTGTTAATGAATTTACGTCTCTTTCATGTTGAATAATTATCGAACGAATTTACATCGTTTCAGATATGTCCGCAAAAGTTTATATTTAAATATTGTTTAGTGAAGCTTGTTTTATGCTTATTTTTGATTTATGTGGGGTGTTCGCTAATTAATTTTTAATAATTCTGCAGAAAAATCTTAAACTTTTGACACAGTTTTACCAAATACCTAGGCGACAACAAGTCTTACAATTCTCTTTACTTCATTACAACGAAATTAGTTGCTATGTTTGGAAACCTGCAGCTTTATTATACCGAACAAGAAACGCCAGGTGCTACAAGTGGTAAAACAAGCCTATAGAATTTGAATCATACAAAATCAATTAAGTAAACAAAAGAATTGTATGTACATTTTGTTGCTTCTTACTTACGGTAAGTGTTGATACAGGATGACGGCGGGCATGATAAGTGGTCGCGGGTGCCAGGAGGCCATCTTGCCCGCGGTGCTGGAGTTCCCCGAGGCGGGGCAGGCGCAGTTCCTAGCCGCGGTCATCACGCACCTCGACCCACACGCGCCCGCCTTCAAGCTCGCACCTGTCTACACCCTATATCTATGCGCCAGGTGATACACAGCACATGCTAATACCTACTACTGATAAAAGTGCAGGCCGGTCACTGTGCTCTCGCATCTGTTTAAAATTCAATTGCCAACCCATCTTAATGGAACACCTTGGGACTTATTCTGTTCAAAATGGGAACTCAGTTTTTATTTGCTCTATTATAAGGTGGTTGCCGTATTTGTCTTTCAACTAGCCAGCCATAAAGTCAACAATCAATACTTGCTCAACCGTTAGAATACAAAGCTGTGTACGAACGTGAACAAATAAACTTGATGTGCAATGTTCTATTTAATAAATAATATAACCTTTACGAGTCACATAAATCGTAACCCAACGACACGTAAATAAAATCGACTCGAATTACACATAAAAAAGTATCGATTCATTCGTGTCGAATAGGCGTTGGGTTAACTTGAGTAAACATTTATATCTATTTGCATTCATTACCATCTGTCATCCAAATCCTCTGGTTTTACAGCCTGATTGAGCCATTTACCATGCCGTAGAATATAATACACAAGGATGCTAATGTATGCGCTCCCATTTATATCAATCATACAAATATTATGAGGAAGGTTCCTTTCTCTTTCAAAAACAACGTAATGGATTTTGATAAAACTTTGTAGTAATATAGCTCATAATATACTTTGTATCCATGCACGAGAAGTAGTTCCTTCGGTACATGGTTGAACCCCATGGAGCAAGTTGTGTCATAAACCCAATTTATAGGGCAGTAATAAATAATAATTACGTGTGTTCAGGTATCGCGCGTCCACTCATTACCGCCCGGAGTTGACGCCGACTGAGCGCGCTCATAAACTGACGGCCTTCTTACACCATGTTGCTAAGCTTATACACGCCACCGTACAGGTAATTCATAACTGTTTATACGATTTTCATTTTAATTTTTCGTGGTCCGTTTATGTTCTTTGGTATTCAATATTCTGTTTTCAATATCCAGGAGCGTTGCAGCGATTCGGCAGCTCAAGCGTTTTGGATGACGAACGCGAGTGAACTCCTACACTTTTTGAAATATGACCGGCACATATCGTCGTTCTCTACACAAGCGCAAGAAGTACTCTCGTTGACTGTACAGAATGCGTTTAGGTATGGTATATTTTCGAATAGTTTTTTGTTAGCAGAAGTACAAAGTTAATACAAATTTTCATGATATGCCTTTTTATTTGACAAATGAAAGCATTAACTAAACTAAAAATAACATATTTAGCACGCCGCAAGGCAAAATGTATTGAAACTAATTACCAAAACCTACCACCATATCTGTATAGGGTAAAACCGGGATAGATGCCCCACTTTTTGAAAGTGTTTCATTATTTGAATACCAAACATATTTGCTTAGATTGACCCTGTAATATAGTTAGTTTAATCATTCATAAAGCTTTAGAAACTGTATTTATTTACCTAACCATTACTGATTTTGCAAAAATGTAATTCTTGCGAAACACCGTTTTTGGGGATAGGTGCCTACCTATATGGATAGATGCCCCACTGTAAAATCACTTAGGAGGATAGATGCCTGTGATGCGGGATAGATGCCTTTTTTAAATAATTTACAAGAATACGTTATCAAAATGTAATATTTATTTGTTATCTTCATGTGTAGGTAATATAAAATGCTTAACCATATTTATATTTACGCATGTCTACAAAATATATAAAAAGATCTGTTTAAGCGATAACATATTAAAACTATCATATAGAATCATCTCAAACGAAACATTCCCGTTTTAACGTAGAAATAATTATTTAACATTAAAAAAAAAAACAACATTCATATTAATCTCTAATAAAATAAAAATTATTAATTTCGTTTAACCTTAGTTATTATTCAAACATTTAAAAAAATCAATCGTTCTTAAAAAGTGTGCATGTTTCGTGCAGCCACTTCTGACAAATTGTCTGGATATTTCATTGCTCCCCAATTCTTTTTTATCCAATTCATGGAAAGCTGACTGTAGCTGCTCTGTTGTCCAAGAAACTACTCGACCTCGTACCCCTCGTTTCTTTTGTATTTCCTTGGCATGGCACACCTACAATAAGCAAAGTAATTATAAATAAAACACTGTATGTACACTCATTTCATCATATTCGAATTATGAAATTAAGATGGATAATTTTTTTTTTGTTTTTTCTAATATTCTACTATTAGGAAATACGAAAATATTCACGACTATGACTTTTAAATACTTCGATAAGGCTGTTGCAGTATAGAGGGATAGATGCCCCTAAAGTCAACTATCCCTTGTAAACTCGGGGCAACTATCCTTTTCACTAGGGATAGACGCCTCTCAATATTTTATAAATAAAATAAATGCAAATATCAGTGATTGACTCTTAAATGTGTTCTCAAAGAACCAATGTATTAAAACAATTCAAATAAAATGTAATCATTTAACTGTTTATAAATATATGGAATAGTGAATACTTACGTTTGAAATTTTGAAGCGTTCGTCGCGTCCGCTACGAATGTAAATCGACACACAAGCGAGAAACGTCGGTCTAGCACAACAACTCGCGCGTCACAGAGGTGTGGGGTGCATGTAGCGCGTATGTAGACAACGAATTTGCTGTTTTTTTCTCTGGTAGTTGAGTTTTTAGAAACGAGGCATCTATCCCAGCGCGGCATCTATCCCGGTTTTACCCTACATACGTTGTGCAAATAAGTGGTTTCTGATTCTGCATTATTCTAATGATAATGGATTATTATATGTGCAATTTTATTATATTATCATTGAATTTTTCTTTATTTTTGCAGCAACCTAGTAACGTGCTTCCAAGAAGAGTTATCCCGCGGTCTGGCGACGCTAACGAGCGCGACGCCGGCGGACGCGAATGAAGCGACCGCGCCTGCGCTGCAAGCGTTAGCCGCCGCCATCGTGCTCCTGCGCCGATGTCGTGTCAACGCCGCGCTTACCATACAGCTGTTCTCGCATTTATTCCATTATATCAATGCTGTTTGTTTTAATAAGGTAATTTCGTAGTTTAAACTTTTAATTAGCATACACATTAGCAGAATAAATTATAACTGATATTTCGGCGTATTAAGCTTATAATAGCTTGAGTAGGTACTATACTCTGGAGTAGTATTTTTGTAACTGGTTTAGTTCTTCCTTTTATTTTTATATGTTACATACAAACTCACAAATATATAGGTACATATATGGTATACAATTTGGTTTAAGTTTGATTATTTATTTATTTGAACAGCAACAAACGGCCGTAGTCGTAGTAACATTTGCTAAAATAAAAACAAAATATATTTATACATAGATAGATGTAGATAATGCAACATTCACACGCTCATCTCACAATACTCCAGACGTACCGACAGAACCGTCTTCCAGTCATCCGCAATTATATTAATATTGCCTTTACAGTTGGTAACAGAGCCTGGCATGGTCAGTGCGCGGTGGGGAGCCGCACTGTCAGCGCGACTCAAGGTGCTGGCCGCGTGGGCAGAGCGGCAGGGACTCGAGTTAGCTGCCGAATGTCACTTCGCGCGCATGAATCAAGCTGGTATGTACCGGTGTCTATGAACAACATATTCTTATTTTCCGTTCATTTGGATAATATCGAATTTCCCAATGGTGTTTTCCTATATATAAGGTTTTAACGGAGGCCTGAACATCGCCATCAAATCGCAAAAAAAAAATTGCTTCTTATTTAATGAAACTGGTAATAAATTACTTAGACTAAGAGTCATCATTTAAATATTAACGTATTGATTGCAGCGCGCCTTATCCAAGGCGAGTACCGCACGCCGGACGAGGCAGTCGGCGCGCTAAAGGCGTGCTTCAAGCTGAACTCGGTACAAACGCGTGCGCTACTGACGCCGCTGGCCCCGCCCGACGTAGTGGAGGCGGGCGTGGCCTACGTGCGCACGCACACGGACGAGCTGTACCGCGCCGACGGACGCGACATCCGACTGGAAGAGGCCGAGTGGCTGGGCGCTGGTCTGCTCATACCCAGCGACGGATTCAGCGCAGAGGTATTGGACTGAATTTAGATTCTTTTTTTTAAACCTACCTTTAACATAAAAATAGATTTTCGTTAGTGGTACATGTGTAAAACCATACTCGATTAGAGCCTGTAGTCTGCTTCCAGTCTCATTGGATACAGCTCAGTACCATTATTAGTACATGGAGAGACTGCTTATCTAATCCTGTTACCCTTTAGTAAGACCGGTTATAAAACTTCCGGCTTACGATTACCCGTACACGTAAAGTTCTATCTGAAACACGGAGGAAGTCGTTATGACACAAACGCCAAGCGTCGCTTAACTTTTAATCAGTCGACGCATGACGTAAAGAATTAATTAATAAAAACGTACCGACCGAATTGAGAACTTCCTCCTCTTTCGGAAGTCGGTTAAAAATGATTGATTGTGTAAGGTGGTGTGCGGCGTTCCGCCCGGGCTGGCCGAGTTCGTGGCCCCGCTACAACGTGGCGGGCTGTGCCGGCTCGCGCACCAGGCGCAGGCGCTCGGCGTGTGGACCGTGTACCTGTGCGGGCACGCGCCGCCGCAGGCCCGCCGCCCGGACCCGCGGCTGCATATCATACAGCTGCATAAGAACTCCAATGGCATGGGACTTAGCATTGTCGCCGCTAAGGTACGTTGCACCATTCTATCGATTTACACTTACAATGGATGAGTTTTTTGTGTATCAAGAAATAAAAAGGTCGATGTACTCTTAAGTTCTGTTTAAAAAAAAAATACATTAATGGTACTAGACCTCACAGAAAATTGTATGAAACGGGTAGACCACTTTCTTGGCCGACTATACAATCGATTTAACCTTAAAGTAGTAGTTTGATCTCCTGTCGTTTGTAATCGATCCATCACCTATCGCGTGATATAGCGTTTTAAACCTATTTAACTGCTACAAAATGCAATTGAAAAACTAAAATATTTCGTGTAACTAAGCAACCAATACCAGAGTTCTTTAACTGCATAATGAGTTCGTTAACATAACGAAGTGCACTATCGACTTTAGGGCGCGGGGCAGACGAAGCTGGGCATCTACATAAAGTCAGTGGTGCCGGGAGGCGCGGCAGCGGCGGACGGACGGCTAGCGGCCGGTGATCAACTGCTGTCGGTTGACGGACAGTCGCTTGTCGGCATTACACAAGAAAAAGTACGTATGAGCTGAAGAAAGAGAAGACTAAAGCTTAAAAATATTAAAATGTATAAAATATTAATCTTTAATTTCAGCCTTAGTTTAGAGATTTTGGCCTATAAAACTAGATCATAGAAACGATTAATTTTCCATACGGATGGATAGGAACGCCAGCTTACAAAATGCGTTAATGTTTGTAGGCGGCCGAATACCTGGTGCGGACCGGGCCTACAGTGACGCTGGAAGTGGCGAAGCAAGGCGCCATGCTGCACGGTCTAGCGACACTACTGCACCAGCCCGCGTATAACCAGCGACAAGGTATGTACCTAAAGATAAACTTAATATTGTTCCCTGTTATAATACATATGTGACTGAAAATATTTATGAAGATTTTAAAAGCATTTTTAGAATGATATTTGACTCATCAGCAGATCAGATATTGTATTTAAAAGAAATATTCAATTTTAATAGTATGATGCTCAGGGTCTTTTGTTAAATGATTTCAAATTGTCAATAGATTTAATTTACCTAGTGTGGTTGGACATCCATTGCCGGTCCAATTTAACAACATGCAGCATGCATCTGCATGTCAGAGTTGAGTAACAAAAGCATAGGGTATGGACCATGTAAAATATGCTTAATTTGAGCATACCTATCCGCAATGGTAGTTCTATTAGAATAAGTAAGGTGTATCGGTCGTGTAACGGTGTGTGGTGGCGGCAGTGGAGGAGCTGCAGTGGGAGGACCGCGCGCGACGCAACTCGGGCACGTTCACCAACCCGCACCCCGCGCTGCTGCGCCCCGCCTCGCCGCGCTCCGAGCTCGCCACCGCAGGCAATGTGTCCCCGCCACCCCCCGCCGCGCCGCCGGCTGCACCTCTGCGGTTGCGTTCGACGCCTTCCATTTTACGCGGCTCCCATCACTTTTTATGTTGCAGTCTTGAATAATGACGCCGTATCGCTGAATATCCTTTATGTTGCGGGCTTTCTTGCGTTTTTTCTTTCGTTTTTTTTTTTTGTTTTGGCTTCGTTAGAAACACCTTGTTGAATTACCGAACTGAAAGCTCACGTCAGTATCTATTGCAGGCTATGGTCGTCGGCCGTGTCACAATCGATGTCATTTCCTAAGAGACGAGTCTACCGAATCGAGTACGGATGAGAGCGAGGAATGGCCTCAGCAACCTCATTATCACGGTTCGATCCCCAGGTTGATAGTGACGCTAGATAGGGAAAATAACCAGTTGCAGGAAGATTTGTCCCCGGACACGCCGGGCTGTCCTATCGAACTAAGGAACGACGCACCGCCACCGCGACCCATACCTGTGTTCACGTTCACGTGTGAAGACTTTGACGAACTGCAGCAAAATAACGACACCACTACTCAGCCCGAAGAGTCCGCGCAGGCCACAAGATGCGATACCCCCCCAGAGGAACCACCCCCGATACCCGAACCTCCTGCGAATTATGATCAATCTAGCGACAATGGAGATTCCATTTGTTTACCCCCACAGATGGAGCCAATAGACACTAAGTTGACCTTAGATTTGTTCAATGCACGTAGTAGAGAAAATGAGTTTTATAGACAACGGTGTACTGGCATTGACGAGTGTGTGAGTGCATGCGAGTGCTGTCGCACGCCTCAACCTGAGACGCAGCAGATACCGTACATCGATGAACCGAACTCAGAACCGTTGATATTTGAAAACGAAGGGCCACCTGACAAGGTTGCTACACCGAAAATACGACGAATATTGCCTTCATTGTCTCTTGATCAATCTGACTCGGAGAGAAAGCCTGAAACTGTAGACGCTGTTTGTCAGACACCATCTTCTCCCATTGACTGCGAGGTGAAAAGTATAGTTTCCACTCCTAAGCGAAAACTAGACCTCAATCTAGATATTAAAAAAGACTATGACCAAATAGAGAATATTCAGTGCAGGCTCAAGAGAGCATTATTTAGCATGTCGACCTCTACTTCGGGTAAATCTGAAGACGCCGAAATTCCGTCCACTTATTCAACGTCTGATTCTTTTGATGAGACGAGTAATTTAATGAAATGTGACATCGGCACTGTTAAGGCACAGGCTCCTGCAGATCCCGGCGCCAAACAAATATTAGATAGTGTTGATCGAAAGTCTTGGAAATCTCCTGACGAATATAGGCCTGCATTCGGTAAAGTGAAAGAGTTGACAAAACATTTCAATGATATAAATCTGAAATATTGTGTTAAAACATACAAACGAAATTGCCAGTCAAGTCCGAACCTTAGCGTTCGCGATAAAACCAATAAAGTCATTGAAAATATCCCCGCTAGCGCCAGCCTTGCTGATATACAATACGAGTGCAACAGAACTGATACAAGCGACACCAAGTGTGAAAAATTGTCTGACGATGAAGTGAAAAGTATCCTCATTCAGTTAGAAGACTGGTCTAAGTACGGGTCGCGCGGTAGCGAGGACACCCTCGCGCATGGCAATGAATTCGAAATCCCTAATCTGCCTTCTGAGGAGCACACTGAAAATACTTCAAACGGATTTGTATTCACGGAAATAATCGACAAAAAGCCTAGACGAATCACTTTAGACAATATCAAATTGAAGTCTAATCAGTCTAGTATGAACTCTGACCAGACGAAACAGAGTAAAGAGTCGCTTGACGTCAGTGGTTGCTCGGAAAAGGGTTCTGGGGATCGGTTGCCGCGGGTGGTGGCGATGCTGCCGCTGTCGCAAGCGGCGCTCGCGGCCTCCTGCCCCGACATCAGCGCCGCACACACCACGTGTAAGGCTCCCACACACGCATGACAATAGGTGTGTTATAGCTGGACGCACAACATTATTTTCGTTGTACCACTAGATATTTTATTTCATTAACGCACATATTACGTTAAACAGATACTTTTCTTCCTACATGGTCGCCTGATAATTATTTATTTCGCGTTGATGAATATGAATTCGTCTTTTAAGGAGATAAGCTCAAGGCGAAGTGCGAAATTTGATTGAACTTGACTCGATAGGAAGTATATTATTTGGTCAGAATGTAATTTGTGTCGAATGCATGGAAAATTAACGTTTATGATTTGGTCATCGTTTATTTGTCGTTCTTTTTTGTCACGTGCACTTGTTATATTTTTTTTTTTCAGAAATTTGTTTTAAAAATAATATTTTATTATTTACGATTGCTTTTTAAATTTATTAATGAACTGTGCCGCATTAAGTATTATATTATTTACCAAAGTAGCAATTGCTCTGGGCCTGGTGCTTTAGAGCGTTTCGCATTACGACCGAGCATCGCGGCCTAAAGTCACCTTGCAGCGAGCGATTGAAAGTTTTCCTTTAGAACTTAGAAACATTGTCACGAATCCGATGCTGCTTAATACGGCACTGTTTACTAGTAGTGTTGACATAAAGTGAAAATTTAGAATTGACGGTGTTCTGTCGTGTTTTAGCGGGCGGTGCGGGCCAGGTGGCGGCAGGCCAGGGCGCGGTGCGGCGCGCGTCCGAGCGCGACCTGCCGGCGCGGCTGGCGGCGGAGGCGGGCGTCAAGTCCAGCAAGAGCACGCCCGCGCTGCACCACGTGGCCAGCCCGCCGCCGCACCACCACCCACCCGTCAGGTAGCTATGCCGACGATACTGCAAGATGCTATAATTTTAAATTTCGTTTTCGTAATTCTGTCTGTCATAATTAACTGTCGAAGGAAGCCTATGTTTTGATCTTTTTTGGGGAACTTAGCCCTCCATTTTTTTTTGTTTGTTTGTTGAACTCAATTTAATTCTACTTTGACTGCACCCACAACTTAACATATGATACAGCTTGCCTGTGAGTTCGCCGGTAGCGAGTGGCTCTCCGAGCGCTTGGCCGAGCAAGTCCCGAAGCAGCCACAACCTATCTGCGCCTGCGCAGCACGACGGCTTCTACCAGAACCTGTCCAGTGTGCAATCGCAGCAACATGCCCTTCAAGACAGGTAGTGTACTTAATCACTATATTCTTGCTTAACTAATCCCAACACTTTTTGCCACTCGAGAAGTGCTGATTTAGCAGCGTACCTACCTAGAATTTTTCCCGGATTTTTTACCAATTTTCTTACACACAGTTATAACTGTCAAACATTTACAAATAATAACACAGTCCAACAACTTATTCTGCTGGCACAGGAATTCTCGTATATTTCATGCCTATCCTCAAAATTACAATGACTAATGTCATAATGATGTCTCTATAGATGGTCGTCGCTACGCAGTTCAACCGGCAGCAATCGACCGCAATCAGCTCATTTCGCAGCAGGAGGACACTCCGAGGCGCCAGAATCACCGCTACATCACCAGGTACATACTAATAAATAATGGACGAACCTTGGGACAGGGATTAACGTCTAAATCTTTCCCTGCAAATTACAAGGAATATCAGTGTCATACAATTTGCGGTAGACAATTATTTTATTCTGCAAACATCCAAGGTTTCGCGGCTACGGATTGAATTCTGAGTAGACCTTACGATGTAGTGAATTGTTTGATGTACAGCATGGTGCAGCTATGGCTCGCGCGGCTAAACTTGCGGAAATGTCGGAGGAGGTGTCGCGTCGTCAGCTCGCGTACCAGCAGCATCACCATCTTATGGGTAAGTACATGACTTGTTTCTTTCACGATTACCTTCAATATAGCTTGACTGAGAAGACGGATGTCGAAGACTAGTCTGAATGTATTATCTTGGGCTTTGCAGGCGCTCATTTACATAAATATAATAAAAAATGATCAAAGTAAAAGTACTTTAGGGATTCGTGGTCAGGTTAAATCCCTAATTTGAGTACTGCCTCTTCTGGTCGATGCTTCAGGGGTTGATATAAGCATGGTGTTCGGATACCGGATGTAATTCACGTAAACCCCCAAAGAGAACCGTTCACTCGGACCAGTGCGCAGTAACTGTCCTTTCCTTGCATGCCTTGCTCTCTCATACAATTTTGCTTGCCTTGCACTCTGCTATACATACTTACATGTGCCCCTATAGTACTTTAATTATATGTATATTCGATAAATCCTTAGGCCAGCCTCAGATGCAGTTACAAGGTCCGTACGGAGGTCCTGTGCCGGCTGGCGCGCAGCACCCGCACAGCCCGCACCAGATGTACCACAACCAACATCATCCGCCGCAGAGGTATGCGCCAACATTCAGTATCATATATTATGTCAGTACGGAAGCTCGTGGCTAAGCAACAGCCGGACGGATCGAGCGTGTATGTCATAATGCGTTCCTCCATGTTTCGAAAGACCCCTTAAATTAGAGGGTCCCGGCTTTCATGTAAACACCTTGAGCAGTCGTTAAGGGTTAAAAGAACTAGTATCATTCATCCAATTGGACTGGAAGATCACCCCAAACATAGTTGAGAAAATGCTAGGCAGATGAAGATGACATTAGACCAGTGAATCAATCCAGTTCACTGACTGCCTGAGCCTGAGGATTTTTGCCAATTTTGACAGTTTGGTCACGTCCAACGTAAGTCTTCTTCACACTTAATTGGTCCTGAGAGAAGCCTCTTTTATTGCAATTGATGTCTTATTTGCAGGTACGAATGGATGCCACCCGGCCCACCTTCACCACAGAGATCCCAACCGCCCGTTGCCCCAAAGCCTCAGGTGAATCAAACAAAAATTTTACCCTTTTATATTAGGACCATGAATAAACTTTTGTTAACAGAATATTCTGTATTGACAGGGTTCGAGGCGGATGGAAATGGACATGGAAGAGCAGTCACATCCACATCCACATCCGCAACCGCTACCGCAACAACCACAACAACCGCCTGTCGGTGTGCAGCCCGAAGACGGTATGAATTTATTTTCTCTTTGTTTATTTTTTTTATATGAACGCAATTTTTTTGCGAATTGAGCTGTGAAATTCTTTGAGATGATATTTTTGAGGGATAAATTTCGTCGGGCTTTTAGACCTACGCTAGTGGATAGTAGGGATTAGCTATCAAATTATTTGGAGGATAACAATTCAAGAATGCTCTGCGTTTGTCTATATTAAAAAAATAGAAAAGAATTCCATCTTGCTAGGATGTAATGTTCGCGTAGTATGTGTAATTGGTTTGGTTTGAACACAGAGCGGTACGTGGCGAGCGCGCTGGAGCCGCCGGCCGTGTCGCTGTACCCCGCGGGCGGCGCGCCGCCCGGCGCACGCGCTGCTCCCCCGCACAACCCCTGGCAGCGCGAGGAGCGCGAGCGCCAGCACGAGGCGCGCCGCGCCGCCGCACGCGCCAGGAGGTACTCTCACACTCACTCGTATGCGGCCGGGTTACTTGTGTCACGGAACATTGCGCGAGGCGCTGCGCAGACTAGCGCGCAGCACCCCGCACAACCCCTGGCAGCGCGAGGAGCGCGAGCGCCAGCACGAGGCGCGCCGCGCCGCCGCACGCGCCAGGAGGTACTCTCACACTCACTCGTATGCGGCCGGGTTACTTGTGTCACGGAACATTGCGCGAGGCGCTGCGCAGACTAGCGCGCAGCACCCCGCACAACCCCTGGCAGCGCGAGGAGCGCGAGCGCCAGCACGAGGCGCGCCGCGCCGCCGCACGCGCCAGGAGGTACTCTCACACTCACTCGTATGCGGCCGGGTTACTTGTGTCACGGAACATTGCGCGAGGCGCTGCGCAGACTAGCGCGCAGCACCCCGCACAACCCCTGGCAGCGCGAGGAGCGCGAGCGCCAGCACGAGGCGCGCCGCGCCGCCGCACGCGCCAGGAGGTACTCTCACACTCACTCGTATGCGGCCGGGTTACTTGTGTCACGGAACATTGCGCGAGGCGCTGCGCAGACTAGCGCGCAGCACCCCGCACAACCCCTGGCAGCGCGAGGAGCGCGAGCGCCAGCACGAGGCGCGCCGCGCCGCCGCACGCGCCAGGAGGTACTCTCACACTCACTCGTATGCGGCCGGGTTACTTGTGTCACGGAACATTGCGCGAGGCGCTGCGCAGACTAGCGCGCAGCACCCCGCACAACCCCTGGCAGCGCGAGGAGCGCGAGCGCCAGCACGAGGCGCGCCGCGCCGCCGCACGCGCCAGGAGGTACTCTCACACTCACTCGTATGCGGCCGGGTTACTTGTGTCACGGAACATTGCGCGAGGCGCTGCGCAGACTAGCGCGCAGCACCCCGCACAACCCCTGGCAGCGCGAGGAGCGCGAGCGCCAGCACGAGGCGCGCCGCGCCGCCGCACGCGCCAGGAGGTACTCTCACACTCACTCGTATGCGGCCGGGTTACTTGTGTCACGGAACATTGCGCGAGGCGCTGCGCAGACTAGCGCGCAGCACCCCGCACAACCCCTGGCAGCGCGAGGAGCGCGAGCGCCAGCACGAGGCGCGCCGCGCCGCCGCACGCGCCAGGAGGTACTCTCACACTCACTCGTATGCGGCCGGGTTACTTGTGTCACGGAACATTGCGCGAGGAGGGCTATATTGTTAATTTAGTTACGACCAGCCATGGTAGTAATAACAAGAATGCCGCGATGCACTGCGATCTGCGCCGCTGCCAGTATGTATAAATGTGAACAGGAAACGTGCGACACGACAAAATAAAACAGCGCTACTTGACTATCG
The DNA here is from genome assembly GCA_958496145.1 of Heliothis peltigera. Classification (NCBI taxonomy): domain Eukaryota; kingdom Metazoa; phylum Arthropoda; class Insecta; order Lepidoptera; family Noctuidae; genus Heliothis; species Heliothis peltigera. The sequence goes on from OY292325.1 coordinate 9,102,626, forward strand.
AGCATCAGAAAATCGCCCGCGACTTAAAAATTAGTATTCAAACTATTTTTACTAACGAAAACTCTTTTTTTAGGGACGCAACAATCGCGCAACTGTTATCGCTAGGAGCGGCGCGTACGCCCATACAGAACCAACAGCTACGAGCACTACAGTTGGAAAGAGACTTCGAACTAAGAGCCACGCAGCATGAACAGGTGAGATAATCAGTGTTTTTCTTTATTCTGCATTTATTTATAAATTAGATGCTATGCCAGAGACATAAAAAATCTGTTCTAACAACTTGCTACACTTTTGCTGCTATACAGGAAGAAGGCGCGGCCGCCGAAAGCTCAGAAGAGACCGATGAGGTACTGGACGAGACGCCGACGTCCCCCCCGGCCGCGTCCCCCGCGCCGCCGCACCCGCCCAAGTCCATACTCAAGACGAACACCCGCACTGAGATTACGAACGGCTATGCTAGTGAACAGGTATATTCTTTTTTTCGTTTCGGTATTCTTCATCATTCATCAATTAACTCCCTGTTGTTATTATTGACTAAAACACACCTAGGTTCTTCCGTTGTTATGTTGTCCGGAAACTCTTATGAACAATTTTGAAGAAAATCCGGAGTAAAACTTTTGTTTAAAATTATTTTATAATCATACATATGTTTGAGCAGGTGACTTACGAAGAGAACAGAGTAGCTGAAGTAAGCGCAGCCGTAAGCGCGCTGAGCGTGGGCCCCGGCGCGGCTGGGGGCGTGGCGGCGGGCGGGGCGGTGGGCGGGGCGGGCGGCGCGCCCCCTCCCCCGGCGCGCGGCTCGTCCTTCGCGGTGATGGCGGAGCGCGCGCGCACGCTGTCGCCGCCGCGACACGACGCGCTGCTGCACGCCGCGCAGCCGCATCACGCCGCGCCGCAGTACGTACCACGTATTCATTATGTCAACACTGAAAACTCCGTTTACCCGCCTTTTCACGTTTTTGCTAAATATATGGTGCATACTAAAGATATAAATCGAAAACAAGCAACTGTCACACGCAGCTCGCGGCTTGTCAGAGCCACGCATGGCTAGATTGGCTAGTAACTATTGGCGCACGGACCGGACTCTCCGAAGCGTGATACACAGTTGATAGAAGTATGCACTACAGGATCCTTGAATTTATTCATTCACAAAAGTCCAAAATCAGCTTAGGCATTGTTATATAAATATTGAAGACCGTCATTGAATTTGTCACATTGTTTTATATTAATTTGTATACACCTTTCAATCTAAAGTAACCTGTTTGATGTTCTCTCAGGTCTCCGGTGGGCAGCGGTCGCGACAAGCGCGTGTCGTTCCACGAGCGCGCCGCGCCCCCCGCCCCGCCCTCCACCTCCCCGCCGCCCCTACACGACCCGCCTCCGCAACCCGCGCAGCCGGCACGGGAGGACCCTGACGTACGTTTTACTTATTGTCTGTTTCCAGAGACAAAACTATCTGAATAAACAATTTTATCTCATTTGGTTTAAATCTTTTGCATTGAAAGCTTAACATATGAGTACACTTTCTAATCAGATCTGCAGTTTATAATTTCTTGACATTAAGTTTAATAAAAGAAAGTTAATCCATAAACAGTACAATAATGGCAACGATGTATTCCAGCGGTTCATAGAGGAAGCGGAGAGCATGCTGGCGGGCCCGGTGTCGCCGCAGCCGGCCAGCGCGCCGCCCGCGCACACGCCCGGCGTCATCGGCGCGCAGGAGGTCTACCGGTACGCTACACACTATACTACTTCATTCTCAAATAGATACACCTTTATCTAGTGGTACACTAGGTCTCACGGGTTCGATATCGGGGTTAGTGTTCTGTGTTTAGTCCTGTGCCCGACCTTCGGTCGTATTTCATTGCCGTTACATATTATGTCCTGTAAAGCTGGCTTATGAAACAGTGACAGAAGTGTACATGATCTGCACGTGACAGGGACCCGCGCGCGCGGCGGCTGGCGGAGCAGCAGGCGCGTGCGAGCGCGGCGCCGGTGCCGGAGCAGCTGTCCTTCAAGGAGAAGATGAAGATGTTCGCGCTCGAGTCCGGCGAGGCCTCCACGCCCAAGGACAAGGTAACGCACTGACCGCTGCCGCGTCTGCACTACGGACATCCTATACTATAGTAGATAGATAGATTGGCAATGCACTGATAGTACTATAACATACAAAGAACGTAAAGTTAAGGCCCATTTAGATGGGGAGATTTAAGAGTAAATATTTAAGTGCGGGTTCTGTGTCTATCAATTATATATCTGTCTATATTCATATTGATCCGAATGATATCATGGAATAATTCTATACTTTTCCAAACTTATTTGTTTATGTGCATAACTATTTTTTCAGTTCTCAAATGGCTATTGTAAATAGCTAAAGTCCAACAGTCATTGTGTGTCATTGGATCCAAGGGATTATTTCGTTTTTGTACAAGTTGATGCAAGTACTTTTCACATAACCATCATAAAATTACGCTTGCTAAACAATACCTCATTTCATATCAATTGATTTTTTTTAAGTTCACGCGATCTTATTTTTTGTTACATTTATGTTAGAGAAGTTATAGATCGGTAGCTTGTTGCTGCATGGTTTTGTCTATCTATCTCAGTCTATCATATGTATATCTACTATATATATCTCTTTCGCATTGCCAATCGTGAAAATGTGTATGACCTACTAACACTAGTATTATTTCAAGTACATAGTGTACCTCATCCGTTCAGTCTGCAGGCACTTTCAAATTAGCCGCTGCTTACAGCGACTATTTTGAAACAGCCTTCCTTTTTAATTTGGATAATTGAATGAGTTATTTAGCTTTGCATGGGTAAAATAGACACCCTAAATAAACGAGTCAACGTTATTTGCAGGTCAAAATATCACGCGCGCAACGAGACATCGATGCGGTACATTAAATCTGTATGATTACTTGATAAATTATACTTATATCACATTATAAATATCAACATTTTGCGTGTACATAATGTTTATGTCTAGAGGAATATAATTGCTCCTTTAAATGATTTTTATAGTACCTAATATAATAAAGTTGTGACGTTACGTTACAATTTTGTGTTACAGTATTATAATAACATATTTATTTTCCGATCTTATCACACATTTGTGTAAGCGAAAATTATGTGAGCATTATAAAAAAAAATGTGTAGCTTTTCGGCAGCTTATTTATACACGTGTTGAAAAAACACAATTTATAATATATTAAGAACAAAAACAATAAAGTCACAATTTTCGCTTTCACATAATTTATGAAATAAATTAATTGGAAAAACTTAGAAAGGATAATAGTGTCGTGCGTGTGAGGTCCACGCCATAACCCTGCGACCAACAGTAGCACCAATTTTGTATGTCAATCATAGTATCTAAGAGAGTTCTCTTTCTCAAATAGGTATATTTTTATTGTTGTAAAAATTTTGAATGATGTTTACAAGATATCGCTTTAGCAGCTAGTGCAATGATATTAAATATAAATATACATTACAATTTATCAGACCATATCTTATTATAGAGAATAGCTGGTTATGTATTCAAAATTTTTAATAGCATTCATATTTTGGGAATATATAGTATATATCAGTGGGGCACATTTTATTATGAATAAAAAACGGAACTATTGTGCCATTGTATTAATATGTCAAATTGGTTATTGCCGATTACGGTAATAGTATTGATTCTCTGGGAGGACCAACATAATAAACGACATGGAGGGTGCCTTTTCGTGTACCTTAAAAGTAAATTTACATATCAATCATATTTTCACAGCACGCCGTTATGTTTATATGCATTGCCATACATATTTTTGTAACTTCGTAACATTCCAAAGAACATTAGATTCTTTTTTCTATTTTATATGTATGTTATAAAAGCATTCCTATGAAACATGAATGTATTATGTGTTTACCGCTATAGCGGTTGTTATCTTTTCAATATTTTTTCAAAGAATGACCTGTTATGACAATTCGAATTTTAAAAAAGCAATAAGATATTGTGAAGACTAGTTGTAAATACAATTTTAAAGTATATAGGCTAATTGCACGTGTTTGTGCCAAAATATGTTCCATATTGTGGCAAAACCCGCCTATGGTGGCGGTATATTTTATTCTGTGGCTACCCATATTTTGAAATTAGAAATTGTTACGTAGGAGGCCAGTAGCATATGGCTGTTTCGATTCGCTGAACATAACAAAAACAGCATCGATCCGAAGGATTGTGTTTTAACTCGTTACCGACTACCCAACTGATATTAAGTCTAAATAAAGATTGACTCTTCACTCATAAATTTGCATGCCATGAGGCTTAACAAAAAAAAAATATATGACTATGTGATAGCCTATGTAATTAATTGACCGACTACTTATTTTGGAATGTTCAGCAAAGCGAAAAAATCACAATTTGCACATTTGCTAGTATTTACTCAAGCTATATGTAGATAGTTTTCTGATCATCCTCAGACTTCCTTAATTTTATGGTCGTTCTGTTTTTACTTTTCCGAATTCATTTATCATACATATATAACGTCTATACTCGAATACTGCCTAATCGCAATTGCGTTTATTCACATTGATAATTGGTCACAAAATGATAGTCCACATCTGCAATTAATTTTAGAGCTCTGATATAATGGATATGTTGTCTCACACACCAGGTTGCTACTCATTACATGATTCTGGTAAAAATAGCACCAATTTACTGTATATAATGTAGGTAGTGAAATCCTTGTGATTATATTAGGGTTTTTGTACACCTGTTTGTATATGTAAAAGTTTATTGGATGAGCGTGGTGGCAACGATACAATTTGACGACGAGTCGAGGAGACGGCAGGCCTACGTGAGGGTAGAGGTAGCTTAGTTCCTGGGGATTCAGTTCGCAGATTCCCAGTATTCACCCAACGATAGTCAATTAGAGAAAGATTGAGATTAATTTTAGAAAGGAGTTTTAATGATTTTAATAGCTATACTGTATATAATTACGCTTGAAAATGTCAACATAGATATTATAATTATGAATATTTAAGTAACATATTTCGAATAATTATTATTATGCAAACTAATAATTATATTTGTTATTAACGGTAGCTATTGTACTTCCTTTCTTTTGAAAAATAAATAAAATAACATGGCTCATTTATTTTATTTTAATACCTATTACTGTCCTTGAAAGATTTCTAAATTGCAGGAAGCTCCCGCCATATAGAAATTAAGCGCCCGGCGCCCTCATCCTTGCGGCGCGCGTGCGCGTAGGTCACCTCAAACGTACGAGCGTCTGCCGCATCAGGCAGTGGGCCGACCGCCAGCGAGAAAACACGCCCAATAAATATGCATTCCGTGTAAAAGAAGAGATACATAATATTAATAGTTTGTCTCAGACTGTTCACGCTGACGGCGCCGACTCGCTTTAGTAGTTATTTCGCTGAACAACAAGATCTTTCAAAGAAAAACTAGTTTGGTTGCTAATTCCTCGTGTCTCGCTGGCGCAAGTATCCACCACACACACTTTTTATACTGTGGGAAATCGTCAAATGACCCCTTCTCTGCTGGAGGGAGTTTCAGACTCTTACTGAGGTGTATACCCACTTTGTCCATTCTGGAGATCTTTGTGTGCCAAGACCGCGGTAACTCTTGCGAACAACTCGCAGGTGGTAAACTCCCTTGGAAGTAAATAAATGATAAAAGGACTTATTTTTTGGTTTAACCGATGCATTTATACAAAACGTAAGTGACGAGTTGCAAGCATGGTGTTTGGAATGCAAAAGGCAAAATAAATAAAAGAAAACTTATAATAGATTAACAGTGTTTATATTTGTTTTGAGGTTAATATTACGTGTGCCATGTGGCTTTAGGTACCTTTAGGAAAAAGCACTAAAAGATTTTCTAAAACATTATCAACATCATCATCATCATCAGTTAACATGAGTTTTATACCATAACAGAAATGATACAATTCTATATACATTTGTTTACGTATCCATCCGGATCGATCGGACTCGCACCACGGCATCGTTAACGTGGACCAGGCATTAGTTTGTGCACTACAATAATAATATTACGTTATACCTAGAAATATAAAACTTTACAATGTATAGTGCAATTAGAAACATTCAGAATGTAAAGGCGGTTTGTACAAAACAACTAAAATTATATTGTTTTAACTAAATTAACAAGTTTAGTTCGTTACGGTGGATATTTTGTAGTTCCATATTTTCTGTGATGTAATTTTAAACGACAGTGAACTTTGGCATAATCTTCCACCTAAATAATTTGGAAATGTGACTTAACATTACAACGTCGCTAAAACGTGATCTAAATGTTCGTTCGTGGAAGATATCAATCTAAAAATAAATGATTTCAACACTTTGTAACAAAAGTGTTAGCTAATAAGTTGGTTTCAGGACCAAACCTACTCAATAAATTGGCATTCATTGTTATGGAAGCTAAACTCAATTAAGTCTTAATCTATAACAAATTTACATTGTAACAATTTTTTCTACTTTCTCGTAATCATAATTAACATACTTAATATTAAAGCTTGCCTTGTATTTACATACTATATTAAAACTCATGAAACTACGCAACATATAGAAAAATATATAATTATGGTTTAAGTCAGTAAATGATAAATGCCAATGGAAACGACAATATATTTAAATAAAAATATCACGTATTCAGTGTCTTTGCCCGACTGCGAGGCGGAGGATTTGTACGCTGCGGCTGAACCCCGAACTCGTTACATCTGCTTACTAGCTACTGAATACCGAGCACGTCTCCAAACCAACCCGCGGTTTATTATCGAAAGGGCTTTCGAATCAAGTTGTACTTATTATATTAAGCGATAGATTTGTACATACATGTATAACAAACTGATATTTTTAGCAAATATTGGTATTTGTTAACTAAATTCTGTTTTCAAATCAACATATTATTGCTTTTATATTTTAAATATACCTTATTTTTTTCGTAAATAATTTGCTAATCGAAGCGATATCTGATGATATATTGCTCGTGTGTTTGGGCACTTGGGCCATTTCATCTTTTGCCCTTTGAACGAGTTCGGGTTTCAACGGCAAGTTTTAATGTTTGATTGTTATGGCATATTCTATATGCACATACATAGCTAGAGTTCATACACTGTGTATTATATTCCATATAAAAATAGTCATATCAAGACCTTATTAATCGAACTGTTATAGTAGGTATGAATTATATAAATAGATCCCACACTAATTGTTTCTGACCACTAATGTAGAACTTTGTTGCTTAATTGTTCTGCTGCTATTCGATTCTAAGACTGATTGTAGTAAACTAATATAAAAATAAATTGAAGTAGTCATTCATCCTAAATATTTCTTCGTTCCGTATAAAACATTGGTTAATGTATTGCGGAAGTCTGCCGCGCCTGGCGACCGGCGGCCGGCGGCAGCAGTGGTCGCTAGTGTGGCGTTAAAAAATTGTAAATATAGTATTCATATGACCAATAGTTACGACTATACAATAATATCACACGCACGTTCGCGCACTCACTCTCATACTGATACAATATACATATATCAACAACAATGGAAGAGTTATCAGAAGCCCCGTGTCATTACAATTTTCTACGAAAAAACTGGACTTAATATTAAAAATATGAATAGAACAATCATAAATCCAATCTCAACAAATAATACCTTGTATTATGTTTTGGGATTGTATGGAGTGGCACTAGTGACACGGAGTCACCTCCTTCACGGCGCGTAACCCTCACAGAGGTTAAACATTAACGGACAACACAATCATTAAATGGTCCAACGATTCCTGAGAACCAAATAAAATACACTTTAATGCGCTCACTACTTTAAACACTGATCTGACGTAAAATGCATAGCATAATGGAAGATTACTCGGGAATGCATCTCAAGTCGTACATCCAGATTTATGTCGAACTTATAAAATTGACTTAAAAATATGTATAAAGTATATATATTGTACACTAATCCGATTCACTTAAGCCTAACAGATAAAACCACAGCCGGCACTGCGGCGCAGGGCTCCTCTAACGTACTAAGTCTGTCGCTACCGACGGTGAGAAAGTTCGCAGCGTGCTCGACCAAGTATACATGTTATGTAACGTGCTATCAAACAAGGACGTACGGGGCGGTGCTCAGGCGGCCGGCTGGCCGGGCTGGCCGGGCCGGCCTGAGGGCCCGGGCTGGGCGGGTGCCGGCGGGGCGGGCTGGGCGTGGCGCGGCGTGAAGAACTGTCATTGCGGCGTGTCGCGCGCGGCGCTCCAGCGGTCGAACTCGATGCCGGAGTCGGGCGACACGGCGTGCGGCGCGCATGCGCAGGCGGCGGCGGGCGGCGGCTCAGGCGCGCCCAGCGCCTGCAGCACCTGCGCACAGAGCGGTTGTAGCGCAGTCGCGGGCGCGGCGGCGCGGGCGGCGGCGGCAGTGCGGACCTTACTCAGACTGGCGCTGTGCTCGTGCAGGCCCAGGTCGCGCTCGAACGAGTGCAGCTGCCGCATGAAGTGGAAGTTGGGCGCGATGTCGGTCTTGCGCGACCGCACGAGCTCGAAGGCGTCGCGCAGGCACAGGCGGTGGCGCTGCATGAGGTAGGCCAGCGTCACGGTGACGGAGCGCGACACGCCCGCCACGCAGTGCACCAGCACGCCGCACCGCGCGGACATCGCCTCCTCTGCGGACAACGACACTCGTCAATACACGCGCCCGATCTTTAAATCGTTCCCATGCAGAGCACAGACCTCGTTTCATACACAGAGAAGATAGAACTAGACGGCGGATTAGATATTTCAGACAAAGTCCAACGAAGTTTATCTTCGAAGTTAGTTATTGATGTCCAGGTAAAATCCACTTAGAAAGTACATATAACTTAGTAAAGTTACATTGGTACTTGCCTGTAGTAGAAACTAACCCGCAAACTCGTACTTGAGATGCAGGCGCTTTAACCACTAGGCCACCACGTAATCCTAGGTATGGGAGTTTATAGCAAAATTGTTACCAATAAATCTTATGGCCTGTGGAAAATGTACGGAGAGGTTTTGACTCCAGTGATCAGCGATGGGTATCTTCAAGTAGTTGATGCCGCAGCCCTCCGCTTCAAAGGTGTTGGGCAGGTCTGGGGTCACGTTCAGCACATACTGAAACAAACATTACCGTCTCTTTATTATCGTTAGTCGTACCATAAAGGTCACATAATAAATATTATTTCAACATTAAAACGTACACTACGCACCATCGCTGGGGTCTTTACAACTTGACAAGTGTGGTGGGTCCAATTAAGTGCTATGCAAGCTTATGGCTAAGTAATAGCTGCAAGGGTCGGAGTTAAGCAAGGCTTGGTCAATCCGTGGATGAGAGTACAAATTAAAGGATTTACTTCAAACTCCACAACGAGCTCTACGTGTTTCGGAAGGTATGTACGTTATCCTAATTTTTATATTGTTTAGTCCCAAGTAAGTGGATCATGTGTAAGGGGTGAAGGAGAACAGATAGGCATTCGCTCTATGTTAAATATGTACCTATCCAAAAAGACAGGAAGCTCATCCCGATAAGGTTGAAAAAAGTCAGCAAATAAATTGAACAATATCCATTAGATGAAGCAGCTACACACCTTAATGTTATGCCTGGCGAGAGCGTCGCAATCCTCGCTGTTGGTAGAGTTGCCGAGGTACAGGTTGGGCAGGATCTCGATGGGGAAGTCCTGCGGCGCGTGGCCGTGGGCGTCCTCGCACTCCGAGGACGACCCTGAAGACAGCGCCTCTTCGCAGCCCGAACCGGAGATGCGGAGCGATCTGAAACATATACCACGTAAATGTTATTACACTATAAAATATTACTCATTGCTCTTAATATTGTTCGGTAAACTGAAACTGCTTTCTGGTGTGCCCTAGCGATAACATTGAGAGATAACCGAAGCATTACAGATTTGCGATATCCTCTACATTGTAATATTATTTGTGGCTCAATGCTATTGTGTACTCTACTAACAATGGCTCGTGTATTGTCACTAAACTTTTGTGCAATACAATCTAACCGTGTATTAAAATTACATAGGTGCTCGTTTTTTGGATTTAATATTTACTTTGTCGTAGATTCAAGGTGCTCGTGGCATGAAACAGCTGAGCGTGTCTGTCGATCATAATGTGGAACGCTTGGTGCGGTCGGTCCGTGGTATGACGATTTCCCCTGGTTTCGGAAGACACGTTAAACTGATGGGCACCGGCTGCCATTTAAATGTCTTTACAGGGTTCCTGGGAAACTGGGTTGAGGCGGTCAAATAGGAAACCGCTTAATGTAAAACACTAGCAGCTGCTGGTGGAGAGAAGACCATAATGGCAGGCAGATGAAGGCTCGTTTCTTAGATGCATATTCTTTTATTTTTTAACAATATCAGGTCATGGAAAACTTATTATTATGATAACATAATTGCTTTAAACGTAAGAGACTTAAAATTAGCATCTATTACGTAAACAACAAGGGTAGCTGTGGGCAGGCCTCATCCCTCGAGAGGCACTCCCGTCCTGCACGCAATTATCGCTATAATTAGCGGTAATCATAAATAAAGCAGAAAATGCACAAATTATGAGATGATGTTATGAATGTTATGTAATACAAATGAATGGTTGAAGTGGCGTTCATCAGTTTCATTAATCTACAGTAAAACTAACTGATAGCGACCTTCAGGGGTGCGATATAAGCATAGTGTTGTTAGAGCTTGGTGGTGGCGCATCCAAGCGAGCGTTGGTGGCTATATGTGTGGGCTCAGGGCGGCGGCGGCGCGGGGCGGTATCGATCGCGAGGCTGCTCAATGGGGGAGGAGGCTCCGGGGTTCACCATTCACCTGCCCCCGCGGCTCAATGGCCGCCCACGCAGTGCCGCGTCCTTACTCTCACCCCCGACCCCCGCCTGCCGCACGTCGCACCCCGCACCCCGTGCCTGCGGCTCCAACGCGTCTCCTCCCACGCGACATTTTTCCAAATTCGCCCTCTGAATCGTCTCGCCGCCATTCAGTTTGCTGTTTTGAAAGCAATCAAATTAGGCGAATGTGCGCCCGTCGCCGTTGCCTCGTACATCGCACTGTTGATAGCCTGCCACCTACGCTACAATGCCAGATTCGCAGAGATATTGCCGGCTTTATTGCCATATCAAGAACTTATTATCCTTCAAACAGCTCTTATGTGTCTCTACATATTTATTCTTTACCTTTCATTGAGATTGTGTTGCCGACAAAAATTTATATAACCTACTAATATCCAAATGATCAAATGGAATTGCAATATTTTTATTTTATTATATTCGATTTATATATAATTTGAAATACAATTTTATTTTACAATTTATATATAATTTGAAATACAAGTTTCGTGGTCCAGAAAGAATGTGCGGCTTCTTATTGCCAAAACAAAACAATGTTTTCGCATTTTGAGTCATTGAGTAATGCGGGCCATGGGACCTTTTGTTTTTATGAAATGTCAGCTTTTGTACCCTATACGACCCTCCGAAATTTAAAAACGAAGTTTTGGTGGTTGGAGTCGTTTCAATAACTTACTCTTATCTTAGAGATCATAATTTAAACCAATCGATTAATACCCCATTTATCAAAATCTGTTCTTTACCTAGGCAATTTGGTTAAATGGTGAAGCTATCCCAGCCTGCGATTTTAGGAATCTGTGTATCGTAAAAAACAAATTCTCTTCCCTTTGTCTGTTTGCCCGCAACGGATTTTAATGCCAGTTTTTAATAGAGTGATTCAACAGGAAGATAGTATATAGGGATATAAAATATGCATAGCATAGTAGAGGAACTCAGATAAATTTAGAGGTTCCTAATGTTATGTAAATTAACTATTTTTTTGCGCAAATGCAAACAGTACTCGTCGAAATATCCGCAAAACCATGTATATCTATTACTAGTTTGGTAATTATGACTAATTTTTATGTTTGAAGGTTTAACCGCCAGCCGAAATTAAATCCCATTATTTGTACCTCAGGATTGTCAATATTCAAGACTGAAAAAGAAATAAGCCTCGAGGTGCGGGCTCTTGCTTGCTGCTTGAATGATTCCCTTCCCTGCCTATGTTAGCCGTTGCTGCCGCAGAGCGATCTCCATTATTATTTCGAACATTCCCGTAGCCGTTTATTCTTTTTGAAAATAATGGCTGGCTATACATGGACACTGGTCAATGTGTCTTGGAAGTCCGTTGTTGAATGCGCAGTAGACATTATTTTTATTTGAGGATTACTGTAGTTTTTATGAGAAAGGCACATTTGTCCACATGCGAAGCTGGGGTGGGCAGCTAGTATTCCATAAGCGGTATAATTAATATACGGCAAATACTGAATAAATATCAAGGAATCTGCATAATATGTCTTAATTTAGAAAATTTCCTGATTTTGAATTTGATAAAATAAATAATATCAATGTTTTTGCTTTCAATCAGAATGAGAATGTGCGTCAGCCCCAGAATGGCACATGGCATGCGCCAAATTGGATCAGTGTCGCGTGAGTTGTCATCAAGATAATTATTTACAGTCGGCAGCCAGTGGGCAGCATAATACTAGATGTACTAGGCATTAGTAGGCTCATAGTAGGTAGTGAAGTAGTGAGCGGCGTGGGCAGCGCGTGGGCGACCACCAGCCGACACGTCCATTCAGGGGAGCTGGCGCGCCCACGCGCCCGCCGCCATTCCGTCCGATCCCGTCATGTTAACACTTACACCAATTTTACCTACATGTGGGTGAACGGGGCCCCGTCCGTTACGCAAGTGTCGATTGTGAACTCAATATTCCCGATACACAGGTGTAACAAGGCTGCGGAGAATGTCGCTCCGTAAAACAATGAATGTGAGCTGCTCATTTAAATGCGCGCATACTAGCTACTTGTAGTAGTGCATTGTGTAAGTGACGGCGGCGTCGGCTCCATCAGATTTCATGCGAATACAATTCGTATTTGAATGGCGGTGGCGTGTGCAAGGCGGACGCCGGAAGCCGTGACACGGTCGGCCGTGTTATTAATGAACGACTCCGATACGTATGGGCGGCCGGTGCCTCCGCGAGCCGACTGAATAACGAGCACGGCTCAGCTTATAGGCATGGGATGTAGTCGCCGGCCTCCGCCTCTCGGTCGGGTAACTGTGTGCACACTGGAGCGCCGGCGCGCGGTGCGTGTGGGCGTAAGAGTGCGTGCGGTGCGCTGGCGCACAGGAATGCGGCTCGACCCACCCGCTGCCAATGACCGCCTGCAAGGGACGGTTTTTTAATAGCGGACTCACTAGTTCCCATCCTTGCAACGGCTTTAACGATCCGACTTGTCCGGACAAAGCAGATCACTCGTTAAGTTAAGAAGGCATGACTTGGTCTAAAATAATTATGTTTGTATGTATTCTCGTATAATATGTAGGCATGTAGTAACTGTGGACGTGTGTTTGTTTGGTATTGTATTTTAGCAAGTGTGTCGAGGTCGCAGGCCACTCTAGCATCTACACTTCACTAAGAGTGATGTCGTGTAAAATCAACACGGCATTCTATTTTTATTAAACTTTGCTGATGGTTAGTAGGTAATATATGTAGGTATATGACTATCAAGACATTGATCTATCAATGAGGTATGAAGAAAGCTTAGGCCACGTGATGATGAGATATGAATGTGAAGTGAAACTGCTCTTCAGTTAGGATACCAAACATGTTATAACTATCCGAAGTAGGTACCTCTAATTCAAAGACAAAATAGTAAACAAACAGACGTACAGGGACGCCGAAGAAAAGTCATAACTAATGACGATACAGTTTTTGTTTCCAATTAACAGACTGGTTCCGATGCTGCCACAAAGATATACAAAGGCACAGAAGTCCATTGCACCATGTTACTAGCTTGAAGAACTAATATCACGATACATAGATCACTGTAAGCTCTACCGACTTGATACCTTGGAGTGCATAGTTATTGCTGCTTACGGACTTACTAGTCTGTTCACAGGTATTCACGTTTTATTAATCATGTGATCTTTTTTTTATAATTTAACAAATAAGGTATTTAATTGGGTTACGTCCTGAATAAATCAAACTAAAAATTAAGAGGAGTAAGAAAATTTGCAGCGAAAAAGTAATCTTTGAATTCAATACGCTCAACTCAAAGATCATCTCTGTCGAAGGCAAGAATTAATACATTCCGAACTATGCCGACCGCTGACGCAATCGAGGTGATTCACAGCAGAGGGTAGGATACTATAAAAATTCTCAACATTTTCAAGCTATTTATTTTACTCGGGACTTCACCGTCCAAAAAGCTTTTACAGCCGTAATAGGAGCCAATTTATCAAAAGCATAAATATAAATTGAAATATGTAGTTTTCAAACACTCACAAAGTGTGAAGTTAATAGCACAATACATAGAGATAATTAATTACTAAAATATGCTAACTAAATGATTTGTGGTAAATATAATTCGCAAATATTGATACATTATTGTAAATAAATAAAATTCATTGATAATAATATGCGTGTCTCCATTGTGACCTAACTAAATGACCTATTACGTATACTGATAATGAAAATAATTATAATTTTTATTATGCATGGTATTTATTAAAGTAATTGTAAGTATTTATTATTGTACATATATCGGTTTTGTTGCATGAATGTACATGTGTTATGGCACATAGTAAAACCAATTCATAAATCGCAATATGAAAATATCCCCGTCACCGACCGTGACCGTGTACGGATTAATTTGTGAATGAACTCACGCAGCGCGAGCATCGCCTTGACGTCAACACTGACGTCTTGTCAGCGCTAACCTGCTCGCTGCCGCGGTCGCGTCAATAAGGATCTATAGCTGTCATCACAAAACGTTGACATCACAAATAAAAATATTCAAAGGTACCTTAAACACGACAATTTTGTCTCAATATTTGGTTTCAATTCTCCATAATTTTGCGTCAGTACAGTAAAGATTATCCATTGATAAGATATCAAATTATCAAATGGGGATGTTGACGTCAGCCCTTTACGATAATAAAGCGTGTATTTCATCTTCCATTTGCTAACAATAGCAAAACATTGTATGAAGATTTAATTAAATAACCATGGCATTTCTAAGACTTCTATTTATAAATGTACGTAGGCGGTATTGTAATTATATTTCGTCCTGTTGTTCATGAACGTACAATGTGTAACAAATTCGTTTTAAAATAGAATGTTGTTATAAGTTTCACGAACAGGGTATGAGTATCAGCCAGACATCAGTCGTTTACTACCCAATTCTTGCGTGTTTAGTCCCAAAGCGGGGGTCTCGCTGGCGGCGCTTGCCCCGAGGCCAGTGGTAGCCACGCCAGCGTGGGGTTTGTTACACCATTCATTTAAATCATTCTATTTATAGTTATTAAGTTATTTTATCATGAAAAGTTGCCAGTCAAACCACCCACGCGTCCAGAAGCGGATGCTTGTAAATCAGTCAATGAAAAAATATTAGGGAAATGTTAAATTTGCGTTATATTAACATCCTTTATATTATTCACATGTTCGGATTTAGAGGGTAACTCATCAATAGCTTTGCCTACGCAGAATGCTGTATGTTGTATTATTATTGCCCCATGAACATTGGACTGTTAAATCTCTGATCTGACGGAATTACGTTACCGTCGGATAATTTTAATATTGTTTAGTGATTCACAAGTGGCCATTCAACAGCGTCGGTTCATTAACATCATAAGACACAAAGTGACTTGCGCAGGAAAAACTGAGGAGTAAGCAACGCTCACCGCATGCGCGCTGGCTGCATGAATGGCGCGCACTCCATTGAGCGCAAGCCTTCACCGCTTCTAATGCAATACGCCAATTACGTGTTTAGGTAACTGCACACTTACAGCCGGCGTCGGCGCACTCGGCGCTCGTCACCATTCCAAATGATGAATGAGTTTATTAACCAACTTTTTTTATTCAACCGACTGCAATGCGGCAATGTGGCGCAAGTTTTTTTGCACTGAAATGTTGAGCGATCGATTTAGTGTCTAGCCTTCACAAGGTTAATAAAATGTTTAGAATCTAAGTTCAAAGTCATTAAGTCACCCAAACTTTCCCAATTAATGATAGTATCGACGAGGCACTAAAGATGAACAGCATAAACGTACGTTGTCAGTCAGCCCATAATGAACGTTTGCTAAATACTTTTCGCTAGCCATGTATCTGCTACTTGAAGGCCAGGCTATGAGTTGAACTTAGGCGCAGTGTGTAAATAAGTCTAATTAACAATGTAGTACTAAGCGATACGGTTCCAGCTGAACAAGTCTCTCATTCTCATGAATGGAATATTTGACATTGAGTTGTTCGCACGTGCAAACTCAATCAGTCACGGCTACGTGTGATAGGTACCTATTAACAAGTACATATATTCATATTTATTATCATATACTGGCTGAGTAACAAAGAGCGGTAGGAAGGAACCAGTGTTTGCACTTTATGACTAACATCCTCTGTCATCGTCACCGATACTGAGAATCAGTTTTTATGATTCGATCTGCTTGCATATGCGACCCACGCGCTAAACAAACTTCAGGTGAAGGTGAACCAAAGTACATAGTGTAATTTAACTCTAGTAGCTGGATAAAGTGCTGATTTGATTAAACCACAACTCACATTTTAACGTTATCAATGTACTTAACTAGATAATACATAGAGCGCACCGCTTCACTTTCCTAAGCTATTAGAACGGTGTTGTAATAGATATCGAGCCATCGTACAATTACTTCTCACGGACTCCGCTCAACAACATCATATTGAGAAAGTCCGTTGCATCGCATCCAGTCTCGCCGGAATCGGTTCGGACACTTTTTCCGTCGAAGTGAAAAACCTTCTCACGCGCAAATCTCGTTCCCACGAGTGAGTTTCCTCGTTCTCTCCAATTGAGTGAGGCAGCCGCTTCAGTATTACAATTCTAATGATTTCCTCGATATCTTGTATTACACAATCGGGTTTAATTATAACTGTTATCTTAATAACCTTACACATTACGACAGGCTTCGGCGTTAGTTAAGTTATAAAAGCAACGTGTTACCCGAATGAGAGCGTGGAGAACAGTAAGTAATGAGTTGGAATTGACAAAGTTTTAAAGGAAATCACTCCCCGTAGGGGACGGTAGGTGTGTACATTTCACACACATATGCCACTTCTTATGGGCTGTCCCTATGAGAATATGCCTTCTAACCACGGACTTGCCGCCGAACCTAAGCATAACATGAGAAGTCCATTAACGTTCTATACCCTTGAGTGACCACGAGTTGACGTTACTGATGATATTGGGTACCCTACATTCAAGAAAACATTCGCAATCCAATTATAAAAACTTTTGACGGAGAAAGTAAATAATGCACCAATATTTACTCTTCATAAGGTATGATACAATTCTTCATCTACCACAAGACAAGCAATTTTGAGATCACTTCCAAACGTAAAGAAAAGAAATCCGGCGGCGGTACTGACCTCAGTCCCATGAGCGGTAAATGTGGAACGTGCTGTGCGCCCGCCTCGCTGCACCACTCGGGATACGCACGCCGGAACTCTTCGAAGTCACCTGGTGACAAACAAAAGCATCGATAAGCACTTTCTTCGCCACTACACTCTGAATTTTGTCACTGGACCAATATTGTCATTACAAGTAGTATTCAAATATTAAGATTGATACATCTCCAAACCCCTATTAAATTTCTGTTCTAGAGTTAGATTCGGTGTCGAAACAATCTTCAAGAAAGGATAGCAAAAAGCCTTTGTACCGGTGTAACTCTTGGCTTGAGGCTGTGATTGCAATTGCTATTGTAACTGCTTTGCAAATTAATTCAATACCAATCATTCTGTTCGCCCCAGCAACATGTATAATACCCATAATAAGTCAGTATATACAATTAACATAATCAACTTACAGGAATAATTCAGTGTGAGAACAAGGCTACAGTCATTAAAATGCTTGCCTACTGACGCTACAAAACAGAAATATACGGTGTTTTTTTATCCGGAATAGAATTGTTTAGTATGCACAATTAATTTAAAGTTATGCTAAGTTATGTAATGCAGAATGACGCTTGAAATATCTTAATGTAATAAATTATTCTGAATTGTAGACCGCAACAATTTTCAGTTTTTTTTTTGTGTTGCCTAGATTGCAAAGGCTTCGCTGTCGTCAGACGAGCTGATCTGACCGTCTCCTGCTAAAGAATAAGATGACGAAGAGAAGAGAACTAAGCAGCAAGTTTCATTTGTATCATAATAAGTGCCTAACCATCGTTATGCCGCACTATAAAATATATGTATTAGTAGTTTTCTTCTCAACCATTTACCGCCTGGCCACAGCTAACCGCGGCGCGAATTGCGGCGCGAATTGCGGCGCGGCAAGCGGTGAGCGGCGAAAACAAATGGTAGAAAACCTATGAAGTATGCCACAGCTACCGGCGGAGCGAATTGCGGCGCGACTTGCGGCGCGGTGAGCGGCGAGCGGCGCGCGGCGGCTCGGGCGGCGCGTTGTGCGAGTGAAACAAATGTACTAGCGAGTATCGAGGTGGCCACAGCTCAGAGCGGCGCGCGGGGCGGCATCGCTGGACGCGTTTGGTCATCGCGCGACCGAAACAAATCATTTTGTTTTTTTCGCGCGTTCTTATAATAATTGAATATGGATACATAAGAATTCATTGCTGAAATACTGTGTAGACCGGCAATATGGATGTCAAAACATCCACATCATAAGTATAGGCACATAATTAAAAAAATGTGGGAAGAAATAAATCATAAATTTCCTGGTAATAGTGGTATTTATTACCTATTTTTCACAAGTAGGCAATTTAATTAGATAAGTAGGTGATGAATTTAGTTTCGTAGATATTTACAGTTTCATTGATAGTTATCTACCTATTCATTGATTGTTACCTACGAGTTATTTGTGTATTCATGTATGAGTATTAGGTATGTTTAGCCTTAGCTATAGTCTACAGATTATTGAAATAAGAATACTTGAGCTAAGAATACACTTGATTCAAGGCAATACCGTGCCACTTTTGATAGGGCCATTCTCTTAAATATGTCCACCGCTGACGCCGCCGCGGTCGCAACTAATCGAGCTGTGGCATACCACCGCAAGTCGCGCCGCCCGCCGCGCCGCTCGCCGCGCCGCGCGCCGCACCGCCTGTAGCTGTGGCCGGGCCGTTATTCGACACGTCATTGAATATCAATTTATATAATTTCCGAGCATGACTAAAGACTAAACTTTGTGCTATGATGCTGAGGCACATTAAGTTCATGGCATTTTCCTCATAACGCAAACACCACAGAATACACGGAATCTCACAAGTACCTTGTATTTTATCAACTTTAATACTGCTTGCGAATCATTTAATTTTAAAAGTTAACCTGTCGTTCTGTATGTTTTTACCATAATAACTTATAAAAAGGTTAATATATTAACGACACAGCTATTAGTTTAAATATTATATTGTAGCTATGTATGCCTACACCAAATAACAGGACACTATGTATGTCCCTCAAGTAAGATTGAGGCCGGTTGCCCAAAAACAATCTTTTTTTTAACATGTCTTTAAGGATATTACATGAACTCTGTCTATATAGTAAATACAGGCTGTTGTTCGCTTTATATTGATATAAATACTGTATGAACGTAGACAGAGAACGATCATGACCCGCTACCGTAACGTATCGAATTATATCTTAGTCATTTGTGGTCTTATTAGATAATAAATATGAATTTATCGATATTCATGTCGGTAGCCATATCGTAGATTTGTTCACTTCACTAAATGCTCGATAAAACATGAAACGATCGCATTTCAAAAAGTGGGATATGAAGTTCATTTGATTGTTATTCAGGTAAGAACTAAATAAATGAAACGGTAGTTAAAAATATTTCTAGAACATGAAACATAGCTAACAAATAATTTTGACCGCCTATAGGCGGAAAGGATATACATATCCTTTAAATCGACATATGCGTTGCGTCACTCCCTGAAATAAATGTATAACTATTTTGCGGATATGATCAAATGATCTTAACCATTTCATAATAATAGCCGTGCGTTCAGTTGTCTATATCGAGTCTGTCAAATTTCCTTAATGGATTTTCAACCTTATCGCTGAAGCATAAGTTCAAAGTTAATTGGGAAAATTTGTCAGTTTCGGGTAGCCTGAAGTGCTGGCGGGTGTACATTGCGTTCGAAATATCTTGTTGTTATTAATATTACGAGTTAGGTATATATTCACATAATATTTGTGCCTGTCCTTTTAAATGACATTTAGTGCTAGCAGCCGCAGATTATCTTTCGAGTCACGAAAACTAAAATTTTAATGAGCGACCCCAGTTGTTAAATATTTCGCTATGACGTATTTTGTGAACATCTTGACTTTTAGAAATCTTCAGAATATTTTAAGGTAAAGGTCATGCTATTATTTGTCGGAGTTGTACTGTTATTCCACCTACGCATTTTATGCCCACAATTTGCTACCCTTTTAGACAGAAACTAAGAACAATCAAGCCCCGCTGTGATTCAAAGTATAGACCATAACAAGGCGTCATTTTGTTCGACAGGTGCGGTAATGCGACGACAACGCAGCGTTTCCGTCGAGTCGAGCCGCTTCCTGTCGTCCGCTACTCAGCCCACAATTGTGATGCTAATATCGCTCCCATTATGTCCATCACATTACTATAAGAGGTATATCCAATAGACACGACAGTCCATTATTGACGCCCATTCAATATCCTTCGCATACGATAGCACTACTTGAGACTGAAGCAAAACAAGAAAGAAAATGATCATGGCATACCTAAATCGATTTTATAATAAATATAATGCATTACTTTATAAAAATACCAGTGAGATCATTTTATGTTCTGACCGCCGAGGCAGACAACAGCTTGTATGATTGTTACTTATTGGATCCAATTAAACATAAATTCCCTAAGCAAAGGCATGGTGGCGTGCTATTTAATTTTAGTTCCTGAATACTGCTCCAGCTTAAGAATATGGTTCGGCTATCGCGGTGGCGTTGAATAATCAGCCAGGGACATGTGTTGATACTTTCATATTAAATATGGGCCATTAGGTAGCTGCAAGCCTGGCAGGCTGGCATCACGCAGACGCGCGGCTGAGGGAGAGGGGCAGGCGGCGGCTCGGCATCGATCCGATGACTCATCGCGGCCCATTCATCCGCCGCACTCAATGAACCCGTCGTACCCTCCTCCACGTCTCTGACAACCCCCCTCGCCCACTTTCCACGCGCGTCCTCGGTAGCAAGGACTCCATAAAACTCGCCCCTCACCGCGCAAACCCAATCCTTGAGCCTGCTACACCCACATAATATAAACGTGATCACTTCGCACACATTTAGCGCCCACTCTCGACCGCCCACCGATAGCCATACAATAAACAAGCTGTGCCTAAAATTTTTAGTTTGAGCTGATTACAAATTTGGGTAGTCGCAAAATACCTTGAAGATGGTAAAAAACAGTAAATACGTTACACTATAAATACTATGGAAATATGCATAGCACACAGGGCAGAGTAAGCATGTATGGTGCGGGCACCGCGGCACGCAGGGAGGCGGTGGCGTGGTGTGGGAGGCAGGTGCGGACTGCGGGAGGCCTTGGTCCGGCGGCCCGCGTCCTTCCAGCTACGTTTATCAACAACCTTGTGCGATTTTATCCACCTAATACAAGATTACACTAAGCAGACTTACATACATATGTGATCGACTGTTTGTTCGTCTGTATTAATTTGAACCTCGGTTTTAAGAGGTTGTGACCAATATTTTTGAAACACTCCATTGTAACTTCAATTGTTCTAACTGTTCCGCGTTCTAGTAATATTTCTCAATAAAACAGAAGGTTCTGAAAACTAAAAATATATTACTTTACTCAAGATACTCCATATAAATTGAAAACACATGAGAATGTGAATTAAGAGATATTGCGCATGAGAAACATAAAACCGTTTAACTTTGCATCAAACCAAAATGTTACTAATAAATAGGCTGAAGCGAAAGCATTTGTCATTGGTAATATGTGGCATCTTTAAATAGACTCTAATCAAGCCTGTTGGAACAATTTAAACCAATTTACTAAGGTTGGTGGGCGACTTATAAATATGATTGCACATCGGCCTCTATTGACTGTTCTTCGAGCTGGGTCAATTAAATCCATTCACAATGATCGTGACAAACAATTCTTGTTAAATGAATGACATAAACATTTTAACCTTCTGGCACGGCAGGCATAGTACGGGCTGCTTCCACATTTATCCAAAATGTAGGAATCGTGTTACCTTTGCAAGTCCTGCTGTAAATTTAGACACTTACGTTAAGAAAACAATAGAGAAATAACAGTGTAATAAATAAATAATAACGTTCGTCCAGATTCTGGGAATGTAGCAGATTGACGTCACTCCAAACGATTTGATTCAGGTTCCTAGAATCGACGGGATGGAAGTTTTGGATTTCAAGGCGATATCACGAAAATAGATGTACTGATTGTACTTAGAAAAGTGTATCTGTAATATTGCTTATAACACATCGTAACCACCACGGAGTTACAGGAAATAGATTATGTTAGGACGGGAAATTAATAGAAAAGTAAGTCCTTAATGTTTTTTGTTTACAGATAAATAACTTAAGACCATTAACAAAACAAATTACTCTTCGAGCCAAAAGAACGAACGGCGTGAGTAGTGACGGATATAAAGACGCAAAACTTGTTATATACATATGTGTCATTTTAATAATGATTCATAATAAAGATGATGTCGTCAAAATAATGTAGATGCCCAACCGCAAAATGTTCAATTCCTGTTTCTGAATATGTAGATCAATTTATTTGCCGGCGAATTGAATTATAAATGGTCAGGACATGTTGTACTAATTGACTGTCGGCTCGATTTCAAGCCGATAATGAGTGTGGCGCCGATGTCGGCGGCCCGCCAGATACGGCTCCTGACTATCGTATCAGTACAGTAGAGTTACATCGCGATGCACCTCGACCTCTCCCGTTACATCATGTACTCGGGCTTGCTGATGACATTTGTGTATGTGACTATATTCAAATGTACCCGAGCGTTAGTAAATTGATGACCTTTACATGGCGTTACAAGCTGCCTATTTTTTATTCGGGATCACTGTAGCGTAACCGTATAAATAAAATCAGAATACAATACGCGGCACAAAATAGTAATCCGCGGATTGGACATTACATCAGCACATAAAAACTGTCAATGCCAATGTTACGCCTTCCGATGTACTTGTTTATTTATACACACTGAGCTCCATTCAATGTTTTACGCTTGAGATTTATCAATGATATATATTGATTAGGAAACATTGTGTCTGTCCTCTAGCTTATCATGACGCCAGAGTCCTGTCAGGGGCTTTAAATCTAGATATTAACAGGGCAACCAGTATATATGAATATTATTTCCATGCGGTTGTTTAATTCTACCGCTATCCTGTTTTATGAGATCCTGCTTCCCGTTCACATTTGCTTTTCCTCTATGCTGCCATATTATCAATTTATTCGCGCGAGTCATCCACTCCGACCAGATGCACACGATTTCCTCTACGATTATAAATGTTAAGCCCAAAGAGTTTACATTCAAAGCGGAGCTCACAACATCCTGTTGTTCGCCAGCACGTGCCATTTATTTTACGATCGACCTGCTCCAAACTTATACGTCTGATATTTAGATCACTGAAATAAAATGATTTGTAATTAATTCATTAGATGGATTAATTTGGTTCTCAAGGTTGAAGCTCCGACTGGAGCGGGAAATTCAAACATAAAATGGTATTTTGGTATTTTACCTAAGTTAACGTCTGATAATCTTGTCATTCGCGGTGCTACTATACCTCAAAGTAATTTTTGATGCCTTCGTTTAACTTCGAAAGTTCTTCCAATTTAAATTTTCCTCGTAATATTATTAAATTTCGCATTAAAACGTTTATCGAGAAACATTTGAAATGAAACAACATATGATGGTAACAAAGATATAAAAAAATACTTTAAGGTATTAATTTTTTCTTTCTTCTATTTATTTATTTTTTGAATTAATTATATAATAATAACATCACGCCTCTATGAATTTTCAAAAGAGCATCTAGACTTTTAAATTTTAGAGTGAGTTTATTCGAAATTGGATAAACATGAAATACCAAAGGACGGATTTATTGAAGCGGTTTGAGTCCTTTCGCAAATGTGTTTAGATAGTACATTATTCAATTAATTTGACATAAAATCCACATTTTATTTATTTCATCTTTTGGTGAAAATGAAAGAAACCTCATCAAATATTTCAAAAAATCACCCTCTATATTTAACACCACGCAATGTTGAAATTGACAGGACGTGAGTGAAACGGGAACTTATTAATAAAATTGCGGCGCTCTTCCGTCGGACGAAGACCAAAGCAGTAGCACTGCGCATCCGGTCCGTTTGATCATCCAGTCTATATCTGATAAATTATTACGATCCTCACAACATTCCTACTGATGTAGACGTTGGGACTGACAAATATCACATCATTTACTTCTCCATATCATTAGAAAATATACCAACGTTATTGCGATGTATCTAAAAATAGCAAGCAGGTTGATAGTTTTATACAAAAATATTAGTGTGTCAAAAACTTTTACCGACGCATTGTAAAATATAAAACTTAATTTATAAATCAATTAAATTATTTAAAGAAGTCATCATCAGTCCTCTACATTATATTCATTTTCCAGTACTGAAAATAATATAGTTGGTAAGCGCATTCGAGACTGAAGTGATTATAATCTAACGTCTCGCATTGAGGAGCACAATAAGTAGTCGACTTCCTCTCCCACGTTTGGAGGAGCGGATGCCTCGACTTGCGACCTCCGGCTTGCCCCTTACGCCCCTCACACATATTTAAACTAAAACAGATTGAATCTAAGACGTTACGAACATACATCGCATCTGATACAATACTCATACTGTTAACTACCGGTTATCAGTGTCGTAACTACGTAAGTCTTCAAAATCAGACTTTTTCTTCTATTCACTGTGGCAAATAAATCGACACAATCGATCTTAATTAGTGCGGAAGACTGCGGCTTTTATTCCGGTTTACAAAATCTAGATTACACAAAAGCCAAGGAGAAAAAAGGGGGTAACGCTTTTCCTGTCGCTGATTTTATTAAAGAATCTAGTCAGTATGTGTTATTGTTCACATTTGGGTCACAGATTGAAAAAAACTACAATTTACTATTTTATTTTGCGCGATGAGTCTTTCATAATTTAAATAGGTAACATAGCTTTCAAATTCGACGATAGATAGGTAAGTATCGAGAACTTTTTGTCAATGAATGTTATGAAACGGTTCTTCGGCGTGGCAACCGGTATTACGTGTATACCACTGAGTTAGGTAATAATTTACTGAATGAATACAGTCGTGAGAATAACACGCAGCTTTTGATATACATTAATGTTAAAGTGAATAAAAAGAATGTTAGAATTGAAATCTAAAACAGCGTAATGTCAGAGAGGCTTTTAGAAAGCAGGATATAGGTATTTGTTTCAATTTCAATATATTTGATAGACTACAATGATAGTAAAGAATTTTATGCAGTATTTTTATGCATACATTGATTATGGCTGCCATGGCTAGGAGCCTAAGCAGACAACCAACTGGGTAGAAAGATGTTTTTTTAACATCTGCACTACTCAAACTACTATAATTAGATAGATGCACAAATTGAAGCAGTTTGCTAAACATCAGTGGTACTGTGAGAATTTTGCAGGCTAGTTGCATCATTTATTTGAAGTCTTGATTAATATAGTGCTTTGTGAACATTCTAATTATAAATGAAATAATGATAGTTCAGCTACTAAAGAATTTGAGGGTATCAAAAGTAGATTTTTACAAGTTATAAGTACTACGGTGAAATGCAGTAGTAAATGATAAATTATATTTATTTTGCTAATAGGTTGAAATGTACACTTTTACATGTCAACACATCACTACATAGTATAAAACAAAGTCGCTTTTTCTGTCCCTATGTCCATTTGTACGCTTAAATCTTTGAAACTACGCAACGGATTTTAATGCGGTTTTTTTTAATAGATAGAGTGATTCAAGAGGAAGGTTTATATGTATAATAACATCCATTAAATAGTAGAGAAGTACTGTTATTTTTGAGGTTTCTAATGTGATGTCGTAAATATTTACATTTTTTCCGCTTACATTGCAAACGCAGGCTAAACCCTACGAGTTTTATCAAAATAATGTACCAAGTATTGTACACATTGAAAAGGTCTACAGAAAAGTCCGTGATGGTATATGTCTATCTCTTATAGATAACCCACAATAACTTTTTTTTGTCATTTACTTTTTACGACAAATAATGGCTAATGTTCGAAGCGATTTTAACCAATACAGCATTAATCCTTTACCAATTAAATATCTTGAATACATTGCTCATTTAATATAGATCTATATGGCCCTTTACACCGTATGGTTTAAGTGAATATTTTCGAAGATATTACAGATTTAAAAATTGCGGGACGTAGCGTTTGCTGCGGTACCGGCCGGCCAGTATGTTTTTATATACAACGTTCACAGTTTTTCTGCCAGAAGTCATTACGACAGAGCTATTAAAAGCAGGAGGTAAGCCCGTACTGGGGGAGCTCCAGAAGCTTTTTAATGCCGTCCTGTTTGAAGGGAGAACTCCAGAGGCGTGGAGTTGGAGTGTTGTCGTCCTGTTCTTAAAAAAGGGAGACAAAACCCAGCTGAAGAACTATCGACCCATGATTTCCCTCCTAAGCCACGTATATAAGCTGTTCTCAAGAGTGATCACGAACCGACTTGCGCGAAGACTCGACGAATTCCAACCACCGGAGCAGGCTGGGTTTCGGAGCGGATACGGTACCATAGACCACATCCAAACAGTGCGGCAGATTATACAGAAGACCGAAGAGTATAATCAGCCCCTGTGTCTAGCATTTGTGGACTATGAGAAGGCATTTGACTCGGTTGAAATCTGGTCTGTTCTGGAGTCCCTGAAGCGTTGTCAAGTAGATTGGCGATACATCCAAGTGATGAGATGTCTCTACCAAGCCGCTACAATGTCCGTCCAAGTACAGAATCAGCAAACAAGGCCCATACCGTTGCATCGAGGAGTGAGACAAGGGGATGTTATTTCCCCGAAACTGTTCACTAATGCAATGGAGGATATGTTCAAGACGCTGAACTGGAAAAGACGCGGCATCAACATTAATGGCGAATACATCTCTCACTTGCGATTTGCTGACGATATCGTCATCATGGCGGAAACGCTGCAGGACCTACAACAGATGCTGAACGACCTGGCTGAATCTTCTCTACGCATCGGCCTACGGATGAACTTGGACAAAACCAAGGTCATGTTCAATGAACATGTTCTACCGGAACCGATTGCGATACACGGCGCCGTTCTCGAAGTTGTTCGGAAATATGTATACCTCGGGCAGACATTGCAGTTAGGTAGAAACAACTTTGAGGACGAGGTGAATAGGAGAATTCAGTTAGGTTGGGCTGCTATTGGGAAGCTACGTCGAGTCCTAACATCGTCGATCCCACAGTGCCTAAAGACAAAAGTCTTCAATCAGTGCGTCCTACCTGTCATGACTTACGGAGCCGAAACGTGGACACTGACGGTACGGCTGGTCCACAAGTTTAA
The DNA here is from genome assembly GCA_958496145.1 of Heliothis peltigera. Classification (NCBI taxonomy): domain Eukaryota; kingdom Metazoa; phylum Arthropoda; class Insecta; order Lepidoptera; family Noctuidae; genus Heliothis; species Heliothis peltigera. Next base: position 9,130,345 of record OY292325.1, read on the forward strand.
AGTCGCTCAGTGGGCTATGGAAAGAGCTATGCACGGCGTTTCTCTGAGGGATCGCATCAGAAATGAGGTAATCCGTCAGAGAACCAAGGTCATTGACATAGCCCACCAAATCAGCAACCTGAAGTGGCAGTGGGCTGGCCATATCAGCCGAAGAACCGATAACCGTTGGGGTAAACGAGTTCTAGAGTGGAGACCATGCCTCGGCAAACGTAGTGTAGGACGTCCTCAGGCACGGTGGAGTGATGACTTGCGCAAGACGGCTGGCAGGAGCTGGATGCGAGAAGCCGAAAATCGATCTCAGTGGCGTGCACTTGGAGAGGCCTATGTCCAGCAATGGACTGCGATAGGCTGATGATGATGATGATGACAGTTTTTCTGTAGTGTATTTAGTATCAGCATTGCACCCGTGCGAAGCTGGGGCGGGTCGCTAGTTTTTTATAAAAAACGAGATGAGATCTGGATTTCCTAAGTGACCACCTTGAGAAGAAACGCCGAAACAAACTCAAGGGTCATAGTATAGTCATTTATCTCTTATTAAGGAGGGTATTCCGATAAGTAAAAAAAAAACAGTATAATTTCAATTCATTATGCCATAGAAATGATATTTGTGTCCTCCTGCTGAATCTCCTCCTGCTCCTGAACAATCCGATGGCAACCTCTGGCACGGAAAAGTTATTTATAATTCCCTTTGATCCCCAAGTGTAAATGTTATTTTTCATTTAACATGTTACAAATGTTTTTACAACAACAGAGTGTGGTGAGTATTTATTAATGTATTGTTTTTGTGTGTTTTTAGTATTTTATAGCATTTAGGGCCAGTTTCAGAGGTTGCTGATAAGTTCTGGCAGATCAATTCATACAAATTCTGTTCCATTTTTAATTTATCTGGTACATAGTGGCTATCCGTAACCTGTGAAACCAGCCCTTAACCTTTTACAGCTATATTTCTAGTAAATGGAAGAAACCCATTCATATAAAATTTAGTTAATATGTAAGCTTTTTAAGATATCAATTGCTTACAAAAATAAGTATCAACTTAAATTACTAAATAATGCTACAAAATGGCAGATTAAATATTAATTTTGCAACAAAATGTACAAGTGTGTAGGTGTTTCATTTTGTAATTGATTAAAGAACTACACTGGAAAGTAGTTGACACTGGGTTAGGTACCCATCATTCTGAATTTGAATTTTAAAAGTACAAATCAGAATGAGATTTTGTTTTATTAATTTTCAGTTTATAGGCATGTGGGACGAGTCAGGCTTTAATATAAATTATGAATTCAAAACAATAGAAATTGGTTTAATTAGGTGAAGTAATTGGTGGTTCATTATTTGGTGGTGATTAAAAAACAGGTTTAATTATAAAATTGTGTCACAGCAGTTATACAGAAAAAGTTTGTATGTAAACAAGTTTTATAACCCGATTTCACCATAAAGTATGCATCTAAACAAAGCTTGCAGGAGACTTGCATAATCCAAATATGACACTAGTCAGTACTATAAAAGTTATGATTAGAATTTATTTAATTTGAAAGGTTCATTCAATGTTTCTGCTAATGGTTAGTAGGACTACAAGCAAAACACACACCGTTGTTGTGCACAAGGCTGTAGGACCTACAGTCCTACACGCGTGGGGGACACGGCCCGCTAATGCAATTAGGTAATACATGGAGTCTCCTACCTTCAAGGCAGACAACCTGCACGCCATCTTGCTTTAGCCTTCGCAGTAGGATTCCATGCACGGAGTCGGGGTCCCGAGGAACTCCGTCCCCGTACAACACAAATATGCCCCGCGTACTACAGTGTGAGATCCTCGCCTTAAGCTCTTTACACTGCACAGTTGATACAAGCTCAATCTTGCCCGCGGCCAACCGCCGCAGCATTATACTCGGTATTGAAAAGTTTACTGCGGAGCGGATGTGAGATATTGAATATTCGTTGGAACCGCGACAGTCTATCAGCACAGTATCTCTCTCGTCGGAGCGTAACTTTGCCAATAACCACTCCTTCGACACCAGGTCGCACTCGCATTCAGAATCCGTAGGCATGTTGTAATTACAACGTTCTCCTATGTTTACACGAGCCCTTTGCGACTTACAATCGCCTGTTGCACTAATTCATGTAAACCTTTTATATAGAGTTCCTAAACACCATCATTCTGATGAACACTAATTATTAACGAATACCAACAAACTCAATCTAATTTAAACTGAAGCAAGCCATTTAAGATAAACACAACAGTAACGCAACGTCCACCGATTCCGCGAGCGAGCCAGGCGCCAGACGGCGAAGCAAAACGTAACAACGACCGAACGACGAACGATTTCATTTCATCCGACATGGACATGGGGCAAGGGGAGGGTACGATGGGCTGGGGGGAGAGGTGAGACGGACAAGCTAAAGTTGCCAAATGTGAGACCAATAGCGCTCTTTGTAAATGTGAGGACAAATGGAACTAAACTATGCCGCCATCTTGAAACACCCGTGTGAAACACTATGTATGTTCTTGGTAGTTACAGGTCCAGGAAACAAATGGTTTCCAAACTCAAATAGAGCGCTGTTTAATTTCTAATCAATTATTTATTGACATTGAGTCATTCACTAGAGTTAAATTGAAAATACTGAAAAATATTGCCCATCTGCAGATTCTTTTAGTTTTCAGACATACTTTCATGGAGAAGTAAATAAGCTATGATCCATGATTGAAATAGCCGATAATATGAAATACATAAGCATTAGTCGATCGATCATTGACTGATCACCAAAAGAAAAAGCCCTTAGACTTTTACTCAGAATACATGTACTTTTTTCATTTTTTTACGTGTTAATTAATAATTTCCTTTAAAATATATTTACAATATTTCATCTATAAATAAGTCTGCATCAGTCATTTTTGCCATCGTTAACAAGTTTTATCACGTAAGGCATTTGGCAAACTTTCTCGGTTTAGAACTCGTTTTTTTTTGCTTTTTAGTCGAATGGCCGTGTTTCTCACTAAGGAATTGACACTTCACAAATTGTTTGTGTCAAGTGTCAAGCAAGTGTCAAGCCAATGTCAAATTGTCAAACGATTTATTTGGCGAGCGAAACGAACTATAGTAAGATTGTACGCTTTTTTGTATAGAAAACTGCTATATTTATTCCGTTAACTTGCTTTCGTATCTTTTGAAAAACTAAGGATTAGCAGTAGTTAACCATGGAGGACATATACCATGATTTGAATAATTACGAAGATGTAAATGCTGTCGAGGAGGTACTGTGGTTTAGCGCCAAAATTTCCTGTCATATTTTTTTAGATTTTACACTATGTATCATTATATTTGTGTCAAAATATTACAATAAATTATTAATGTATCTTGTTTATACACAGTCACCCGTATATAATTACATAAACTTTTATTATTTTGTACTTCTTCACAGCTGCGTAGTGAAAACAAAGAATTGAAAGTGAAGCTCGAGGAACATTCTGCAGCCTTGGAAAAGCTTCAAAGAGTAAGTACCTAATCATTGCAACTTTTATAAAAGGTATAAAATGGGATTTAAGTTCACTACAGCTTTATAAATTATTACAATTAAAAGCCTTAATAATAAAACTTAACAAGCTAATATACTGTACTAACTCAATCAGCTATGCCTGCCACTCGCTTACTATTTAAGTTCAGCAATTATTTCTGTGTGTTGTGTGACTTAATTCTGTTAACTAACCACTGTGGCAGTCTATCAAAACGACATAGGAATGGATAACACATTGATATTGTAGGAAATATTACAGGATTATGACAAATTAGAGACTGAGTTCAAGAAACTGGAGAACAACTACTCTTCATTGTTGAAAACTGCTCGGTCAGAGATTGAGAGGCAGACTAAAAGGATTACTCAACTTAATTTGGAGTTAGTATTCTATTCTATTGGTTCTAAAGCTTATATATCTCTACTTCTATACTATCTACTTATGTATCTTTATTTTTTATTCATAATTAAATATATTTATTAAAACCCTATTTGTGTGTGTTCCACCAATATGAACAAATGTTTATTGAATGAATCTTTCTTGTAGAAAAGACGTAATGATATTAGAAGCTTTAAAGAAAGGGCAATCTATAAGAAGACGTTTTAACAAAGGTGTACCAAATCAAAGTAAGGCAAATAATGAGAAACCTAATTTACCTGATCAAAGGAAGGAAACTAAAAGTAAGGAATGTGATGACAAGCAGAAGTATAGCGGTAAGACTGAAAGGTATGAATATAATTTTGATAAATTATGTATACTCATTTGTTAGTTATTTTTATCAAGGATGCTATTAGGTATCTTGTTTTTTCATATCTAGTCATATAAAATCAGTACTTATTACAAAGATAATGCTTGATTTCGAAAATTTAATTGATGTACTTATAGCAATTTCATCTTTAGTTTAAGGTTATATGATATGTCAACACATTCATATTTTTGTTGAATAAATAACCTAATAGTTTGTGAGAAAGAAATAATGAATTTATTTTCAAATTGTGTGAATCTTTGAACTGTATATATGACATTGTATTGTGAACATACAAATATGCATCTATTTGACATCGCTGTTTCAGATGCGAACCCACTGCTAAAGATGCAAAGGACCTGATTACTGATGCTAACAATAGAGATAGGTTAGAAAGTGCAGGTGCAAGAGAAGAATTATGCACAAGTAGGAACAGCAATGTAATACATAAAAAGACTGTACTCAATGAGATGCCTAAAATGCGGGCAAATAGCATTAGGGACAGAAGGAAGTCCATGCCAGCAGCAAGGTATGTGTGCTTGGTATTGGTTCATTTCTTAAATCATTATTTTGTGTAATTAATTGTAATAACCATGATTGTCAATACATTTATTGCAGCATACCTGTTGAGCAGTTTAGTTCGGATGAAGAAAACAAACAAAACTATCATGCCAAAGATAGAAGACCTGATCATCCACTGCTAGATAGAGATGATAGAAGAAACAGTTATAAACTTTCTGTAGATAGACATAGTAATAAAATTTCTGAAACATCAAGCATTGAAGACAGAGGTTATAATTACTATGAAACCTCTTCAAGGGACTACAAAGGCAGACCCAGCAGAAATACTGCAAGCAGCTCACATAGGGGCCGAGACAAATATGAACTCTCATTGAAACACAGGAAGCAGTATAGCCCAGACAGAGGAGCCATGAAGAGAAAATACAGAGAATATCAAGATGACTATCAGAAATACGAACGCGGGAGATATCAAGGAAGATCACTGGAAAGTCCACCACCCGAACCTTATCGCAATTTACGTCGCAATCCGGATCCTCGATCTTGGTCTGATTCCAGACATGTCCATGATTATGATAAATATGCTCACCGCCATGACGACAAATACTCATCTAAAAGTAAATTATCAATGGATTATGATGAGCCACAGAGTAAAAGACTGAGAAAGGAGTCAAGATATGCCCAACCTGATGCACTCTCTAGAGAAGACAGGAGGTATAACAATGAGTTAGAGTCCATGGAAGCATATCACACTCCTGAGTTTTCGCCACATGAATATGATATGCATCATTACTCCTGTCAGTCACCAGACTTGGTACACACCGATGAAGTTTTAACTGAACCAATAGGTAATAAAAATATTAACTTAGTGTGTAAGTCAAAGCACTAGGCAACCTTTTTCAACACAAAGGTCTTCCGTATTTATGCAATATGCATAATGTGAGTGATTATTGTATTCTACACATTTTTATTAAAAAAAGATAGTGAAAAGTCTGTAAGTTAGCAAAGTTCTAAAAGTTAATCATTGACTTTTGCAGAAATTAAGACTACTACTACTTCTACACCCATACAAGATCCCCGACTGACAGACAGTAAGTATATTAAGAAGCAAGAAAATGGAAAGAACACAATAACCAGCACAATGGGAAGAAGCATTGATCTTATACCAGTCGACAAATCTAAATGGAATAATTTTCCAGTTGACATCCCTTTAGCTTTAGTGCAGCGACCTCCTGAATACAGAGATGAAATTGTTAAAGAAATTTATATGAACATTGATAGTCCAAATGCAGATGCATCTTCAGCAACAGAATCATTTCCTTATAATTCTAATGATGTTTGTGACGAAAACTTACATGGTACTAAAGATTTTTCATTAAGGCGAGAAGAACCAGATATTACTTCAAAGCGGGCAACGGATGCTCCATTAAAAGATCCTCAACCTATGAACAAGTATCGAATTCCTAAACTCGGGCAAGAAAAAATAAACACTCGAATCAAAATGGATGTTCCCATTATTGATTTAGGCGTAATTGAATCTAAAATGCCGAACATTCACAATAAAGTTGGGACTGGGACTGACATTCGAAAAGAATCTATTTGTAGCCAAGACCCAAGACATAGGCGTGATGATGTGCATCGCACGCATAGACATCGGGATGCAATGAAAGATAAAACTGGAATTCAAAATCAAAAAGCTAACATAGCCATTGTTGCAGATGATTTAGAGCTAAGCGATGACAATAGCGACCATTTAGATACCAGTAGCCATACAGTTCCTGAAAAGAATCAGAGAAATTCTGCAGCACAACTTAATACCAAGGATATTAGATGTGAGGTTCCTGTTCATAAAGTAGATAAGGATTCAGCTAAAACCTCATCAAATTCTAACACTGGTGAATTGCACAATACCAGGCAAGTCAAAAATAAGGAAGCTGATTATAGGAAACAAAAGAGTAAACTTAACTCTAAGGAAATTAAATGTGAGGATTCTGTTCATAAAATAGAAAAAGATTCATCTAAAAAATCTCCAAGCTTTGACGCTGTTGAATTGAAAGATGGAAAAGAAAATAAAAATAAAGAAACTGACTGTGCTGGAAAGCATGAGCGTAAACTTAATTTCAAGGAAGTTAAATGTGAGGATTCCGTTCACAAAACAGCGAAAGATCCATCTCAATCATCTTCGAGTTTTGACACCGTTCGTGAGGTTGACGAAGTGAGAAATAAAGAAGTTGATAGTACTAGGAAACATAAGAGTAAAAAGAAAAAGTCTAAATCCAAAGAGATTCCTAAAGATTCGACAGAATGTACTGATGCCATTGAGGTTTCAGAAAAGAAGGCAAAATCCAAAAAAGAAAAAGAAAGTAAACCTAAAGAAACAAAGGAGACATTTTCGGCGCTTTTCGGCGACAGCAGTAGCTTGATGACTCCAGAGGATTTAGGAATACCATCGTACGTACCTATTTCGGAAGACGCGCAAGATGCAGTAGACATAAAAATTGACCAAATAATTGATGCACCTCAATTGGACAAAGAATTACCTGTCATTATTCACAAAGAAAACACTGGAGAATTTACAAAAGAAGCAACTGTTGCACATGATGATAAATCTACAGATGTGCGACAAAATTGTAACATCAAAGAAAAAGAGGTTTTTAAAGAAACAACAAAAAAGGCTCCCAAAAGAAAGGAACAAATAGTAGACCCTAATGAACTTCCATCGCCCGTTCTTTACGAAAATATGAACCCCGGAACTGATTCTAATGAACCACCTGATGTTGTTAAAACTGTTGTGATTTCAACAGGCAAACAGCCCGAAATTGAGTTAGACAATAGAGAACTCACAGTAACACCTATTGCAGGTGTAGAAGGTAGTGAAGAACAAACTGCTGCAGATCTAAGTCAGGTTCCAGCGCTAAAGGAATTTAAAAGACTGGACACGCTGAAAGCTTTGGCTACTTCTACGCCGCAAAAAGATTTTCCGACATTAAACCCAATGGAAACAGAGGTTATAAACAGTAACTCCAATAAACCTGTAGAAAAAGAAGTCAAAGAAAATGGCGGAAACACGGTAGAAACTCAAGACGCACCAGACGTGAGAATCTTTGTGAAAAGGCGAAGAAAACTTGCAAAGCGGCCACCCATGACCTAGCAGGTGTTGACAACGGGCTGTCTGTTCGGCAGTGGCGTCGTTCAGCAGCTTGCAGGAATGTTAAAGTACCTATTTAGTTTTTATTTAAGTTACCACCGCATATTAGATAAGTTGAAAAAGAAACAGTCTATGTAAATACTCACAACTCTTTAGATGGTGTCCTTGTCATTATTGAACATGAGAATTTCTTAGATTGTTTGATATACGTATAAGTTTGATCGGTAGCGATTAGTTTTTTCCACCGACATACGTGCGTAAATAGATAAAGGAAGTTGCGATGTTAGTGGGAAAACCAAGTGTCATTTTATTTTTACTTTCTGTGACGTCAAAAGAGCGACTTTGTGATTTTCCTTAATATAGCACTTTTTGTATTACTACATCTTTGACAGTTATGTTGCGGGTAGTCGAAGCTAGAAAGTTGACAACCAGTCTTACCAAACAGTATTGGGTTGCCCGGGGTTGAGGAGGTCAGATAGGCAGTTGCTCAATGTAAAACACTAGTACTCAGCTGCATCCAGTTAGACTTGAAGCCAACCCCAACATTATCTTGGGAAAAAGGCTAGGCAAATGATTGACTCTAGACTATGGCCAACTACATATACATTTTCTAGATCTGCCACCAAAACAGCGGATTTCTCACAGACACGCTATCTAAAATAAGCTCGACTCATCAATTGACATGGATCTGTATGATGACGCATATTTCTTCTTGGATTATTTTGACAATGGTCATGCTTTTGAATATTCCGTGAATTGTGATTAAATATATTTCAAGGATAATCCACCATGTACATAGTTTTAGGAAAAGGAAAAATGTACTTATTTGATTATAGTAGCGTAAGCCGTCAGTTCTGATGTCGAAAATTGATTATTTTTTACATGTTCTAAAATAATGCAAATAATTTTTTGCTGTATATAAGAGATGTTATATTCACAGTCACATCATGTTATGATCATGGACACAGCGCTCAACAAGCAGTATTGAAGCAAAAAAATATACTTGTTATATTCCCATAACAGTCTTTATTTTTCCTTATAAATTACAGTAAATTATATTTACATTTTTAATAATTTCTATCTATATGATACATTGGAAAGAAAGATTAACACCTAAGCTTATAGGAATTTGTACATAACTATTATTAATTAATTTGAAGATACATTTAATTTCCATATCAACTTAAAAACTATTTACAGTAACCAGGAAGTCTTTTCAAATAACAATATTTGATTGTTTTATTGATTCGCAAACTGAATATAATTCTTCAATACCCGGAGATGTAACACGATAGTAACATGATCCTACGCCAATGTATACAAGAACGTTTTAACGACTTACGAGTCAAATCTAAATGTAGTTAGATAACTGTTTGCTATCTAACTTGGCTGTATCCTCCATGTTACTAACGTTGGAAGATTACTTTTCCTTATTCATTAGAACAAATAATATTTCACATATTACTTGGGTCTGCTATCTGATAACTCGGAATTCAAAATCGATCGGTGATAACCGATTGTAAAAGATGACACTCAAGTACTCGACCGTGACTTTGATGGTCGCTCAATTTTGATATCGGCCGGTGCAAACATATTTTCGATAACGGCGCGTTGAACCCCATTAATTCGAAAACCATGTTAGTTTCGAAATATGATTTAATTAATAATAAAATTGCTCTGAGAGCCCGATCGAAATGATAATTGGAACCGGATATCAATTTGAGATTACGTGAAGTGTACGTCCTTAGATTGGGAGCGAGACGCGCGACGGGGCCGCGGGCAAACGTAGACCTGGGGCGGCGCCGGGCGCGCTACAGGTAGTCGCTGGGCGTGCGCGGGTTGGACAGCGTGCCGATGATGTTGTTGGCGGTGGGGATGTCGTGCGCGGGCGCGGCGTGCGGCGCGGCGGGCGGCCGCGCGCGCTTCTTGATGACGGTGGGCAGCGCGTCGCCCGGCTCGCCGGCCGGCGCCACGTGCTGGTAGCACACGGCCGACGCGTGCCCCGACCGCACCGACGTCAGCGCAGTGCCGCTGCTCCACGTGTTCGTCGTCGGCTCGTACACTTCCACGATGTCCAGGAACGATGTGCCGTCGTAACCACCTGGAAAACATAACTTCATCAGAAACGAAAGTTTCAACTTGACAAACTCTCATTTTTTAAAGAGTAATTAATTTGAGATAGCTATTAAAATCGAGCTGTCGAATGTACAAAGCGAATATGACAGATTCTTTATTTAAGATTATTCTATCAGTCCCAACCGACAAAATTTGAGAAAATTCTACGACGTCACCACTTATGCACTAAAACGCAATACTAACCTAACGCATATAACTTGTTATCGAGTACAGTGAGCGAGAGCGCCGACCGCGCGATGTGCACGGGCGCCACTAGCTCCCACACATCTCGTTCTGTATCGTAACGCTCTACCGACGCAAGTTGTTGGGAGCCGTCGTACCCGCCCACCACGTAAATGTATTGGTTCATCGCTGCTACACCTGCAACAAAAAAGAAATATATTAGCTATAGTGTAATGCATAAGGTTGCGTTTATAGTCTCTTGCTGATTGGCTATGAACGTATAGGAAACCGATAACGCCTTTTAATATCAGCGTTCAAATAGTATTAAATTAATTGCAATAAAATAATGATTAGAGGCCAAGAGTGCAACTAATCTACGTGACTATTGAGTTGCTGACAAAAGTACAACGGTCAGTGACCTTTGTAAAGACCAGTGCTTTTTCAGCATGATTCGAACTATAATATTAAATGAGTGATTATAAAACTAAAACCTATACTGAAATATACAATATTTATGTACAGATAGTAGTTATCATAAAATACACCACTTGTGATAAGGACTAAAAATAAATGACTAATGAAAAAAAGTTTTAATTATTACTTTTGATACGGCTAAAAGGTTAAATTAAAAAAAGAACAGGCCAACAGATTTGGTATGAAAGCTGTACGAGCCCGAGCTGGCAATAGATCCGAGCACCGGACCTAGTTCAATCTGGTCGCGGAAAACAGTAGAGCATCTTAAAATAATATCAATTTCATTAATTCTTTTATCTTGTGATATCACTTACTTAATTTGTGACGTCACTTTCAAACAAATTGCATAGACAGTAACTGTTTTCGACAGTTCAATAAAAGTAATGAATTTGACTAGTTGCCAACAATATTATTTTACTGGAATTGAAATTATAGACGCCTAAATAAAGCATAATTATGAACTTACCAGCCCCACTCCTAGCAATATTCATAGGAGCGACTTCATTCCAGCAGTTGTTCTCGGGGTGGTAGCACTCGACGGACGCGATACGCCTGGCGCCGTCGAAGCCGCCGACCGCGTACAGCAGTCGGTTGACGACGGCCACGCCCACGCCGAGCCGCGCGCAACCCATTGACGCTACTGACGTCCAAGTGTCGCGCTCGGGGTCGTAACTGCGGATAAAGGAAACCACTACATAGTATAAAAATGTCGCGTATTTGGATGCGGTATTGTTAAATAGATAACTTGCTTAATATACTGGAGGAACACTGATCATTTTAGACGTTTCGAATATGGCCTAACATTGCAAACGCTCACTGTACCACACGAGATAGATCAAAATAATAATAATGACATCCAGACCGACCGTCGGTCAATGCTGCTGTTCTATCATCAGATCAGCCAGCTACGCAGGACATAGTTCACAAGCATTCGTTCGGTCTTGTGTACTCTCTATGCCTTTACTATCATAGTCTCATAGGATGACAACCCGACAAGATCGGAGAGAGTCTATAGGGGGCAGAATCGGCGTTTACGTGCACTCTCCGGTGCATTAATCACATAACTTCCAGATTCTGGGCTGCTTTAGGAAAGTTTCTTAAAACCCTCAATGCGATTTTGGCTCGCCTCGGGAATCGCACTCGAGACACCGTGCATAGCAGTCGCGAGCTACTAGACCAACGAGGCAGAGTTTCAGTAGATTTTAATACATAATCAAAACTAAACCTAATAGAAATTCCACTCGTGATTATTGTACAAATTCGCTGCTCCTATGTTTGAATGTAATGGATCTGCTCGCGTTAAAGTCACAAAGAAATTCAATGGATTTTCGTAGGGTTTTCACCCTGTTTTGTGGACGTTCCTGTGGAACATCGGTTTCAGTAAACTCCGGGTGTCATCCCCAAGTACGGGCCGCACCTTCCCCGCTCCCCCCTAGCTACGCTACTGATCTTGTAACGCTGCCTAAATAAGTGTACCTATGCAAGAATACAACTATAAAACCTAATGGGTAACTTGGCCTATCAAAAATAGGGGAGTGTAACCGTCAGCTTATTCAATTAATTAAGACTACAATGCCTGTGACTTTTTTTAAATCTTCGATCAACAAGAACAGATGAAAAACCGGGTTAGCAAATAACAACTTCTACTTAAAAAAATTCAATCTAATGTATTCCTTAAACACGCTACATAAAGCACAGTTTTGGTTATACTAAATTAGTTACAATAACTCGCTCATCTGTTTAGGTATCGGTACATTCGCGCACGTAATGTACACGTTGCAAAAAACTAAAACCCATTTTGTTGGTAATTTTCCTTCGAAACCAATATTCGAGTCATGCTTACTGGTATTTGCGTCAAACTTACCTGTATTTTAGTTTATGGCTAAGAAAATTATTATATACACGATTGCTAACAATATTATTGCATCATGTTGACTTTGATGTTGTATGAATGCCTCGTTGGTCAAGTAGTCGGAAGGCGCAACTCCTGTGTACGGGGTCTCGGGTTCGATTCCCGGGTTGGGCCGAAATCGCTTTGTGGGAAAGTTTGAGAAACTTTCATAAAGCAGCCTGGAGTCTAGAAGTTGGTGATTGATTCACCCGTGCATCGGAGAGCACGTAAATGTCGGTCCCATCGGACTATGAGAGTGCACCTGCTGCGCGAATGCTTGTGCACTATAATATGTCCTGCGCAGCTGGCTGATCTCCATAAAAGAGAACGGCCGCGGTACGCGACAATCGGCCTGGATGCCATCATTGTATCATGTATATTACAGTGGAAAGTGAACAAAAGCATAAGTCAGCTGTATCATGTTGTTATCATTCATTGTTTGTTAGTCCTAGTGGGAAAAACGCGCTAATCTTTAATAAACATGAGATAAAGTTGAGATCTGACTACTCATTATTATTCTACATTTGTGTGTACAAATTGTGGTGTCACTAACATAGCTGAATTATCACTCACTAGAACCTTATTGACCGAGATCAGTTTCATTGACACTTGTCCTAATTGGCCATGAAGCTAGTTTTTCTATTTCGCGTCAAACTTGATGGCGGCTCGGAACATCGCGCGAGTCGTATATGCAAAAACGATTTTCAGGTATCGGTGTGCAGCGGAGGTGTGAGCGACATGCGCGTAATTAGTTGCGAACCGCCATTAAGCTTGGCGCAAACTGCACATTAAGTTGCTTACCATTCGACCGATTTGTGGTACTCTGATCCCGCACTACCGCCGACTGCGTACAACAGTCCGTCCATTACGGCAACTCCTACCTGTAAAAAAAACGATATTATAAAAACGAAGCTTCTAGCAAACTAGCCAACAACGAAAATATGCGCAAAATATTTTTTCTACGATGACATAGCAAAACTTTATCCATAAAGCGATGATTTTATGGAATAAACGTAACTACACGCGGATTATTATTCAATATACTCGTGTAAAATTGGTCACAGTGAACTAAGGATTTTTTTGCCGCTTCATCTTTGATAAGCAAAACGTTTAAAAGTTTTGCGTAAGTATCAATATGATTGTTATTCATGATAAGCACGAGTATATCTAGTTCAAGGTATAGTTTCTGTCAATATGAATCATTTCACTGCTGGGCAAAGATCACTTCCTTAGTCCAAAATGATGTAATTCGATCATAGATTGCCACTACCGGTTTCGGGTAATTTTGCTATAGACATTATTATTCTAAGGAATTACACTATGCCGGTATTTTTTCTAACAGTAACATTGTTCTATTTCTCATTTCTATGGTTTTATGTTTGGACAATTTTTCAGGTCTAAAATAAATAATAGACGCAATATTATTTTTTGGGGAATTATAAAACGAGCGATTAAAAAAAGATACTGTTGTGTTAATTTCTCGTTACTTATTCATTATTGTTAGTCATTCACTCACTTAGTAATTATATAACCCAAATTAATTAATTTTGACATTCAAAATTTGAATTTACAGTCACTCGTTTTTTTATTAAAAAAAAGAACAGTCCATTTTCTTAGTACATTTTCAATTCAAATTTGAAATAAGAACAACTATCCAGCCCGTAAGTATTGTTACAAGCAAAAAGGTTACATACCCTGTGCCTGGGCGTGGACATAGGACTACATGGTCGCCAGTGTTCTGTGGCAGGGTTGTATACGTCGACCCAATCGCTGTCATACGATGAACCCGGCGATGTGTTACGGCCACCCACGGCGTAAAACAGACCCTGTAAAATAAATATTTGGCTATTGAGTATACGAATCTTACCTACTGTTTGCGCGATAATAAGGTAGGTTTTTTATCTCCCGAGCCTTTTTCCCAACTATGTTGGGGTCGGCTTCCAGTCTAACCTGATTCAGCTGAGTACTAGTGCTTTACAAGGAGCGACTGCCAATCTGACCTCCTCAACCCAGTTACCTGGGCAACCCAATAATTCTGACTACCCGTAACGACTGCCAAGGGTGTTCAAGGACAGCCGGGACCTACAGAGACCGGGAAAGAGAGTCATTGGTGTTCAAGATATACTCAGAAAGTATATACGAACTTAGAAAAGTTGCATTGGTACTTGCCTGACCTGGTATCGAACCCACGCTCTCATACTTGAGAGGCTGGCTCTTTACTAGGTAAAAAGTGAGTGTTAAAAGTTAAGACCACCCGTCACATTCCTAGAGGGTCTCCGAGCTACACTCGAAACACGTTAGGTATATGACAAAATGATTATATGCCGCATGAGTCTGATAACCAACTAATACTTACGTATTATTATTAACGATGACGTTAAAATGTAACATTTTCGCCGTCGTCATTGTGACTTGTGAAACGGCGTATATTTGCGCAGTTCGGTGAACGTGCGACCGCCACGTAAGCTCCGTACTTTGGCTTGTTTATTATATTAATATGTGTACGTATATACTAACAATAACTGAGACTTCACTTTTTGGTGATCGTGAAATAAAAATTAGGCTATGTCACTGTTCGAGATCATAAATAAACTATGTCTAAGTTAAATGTCATGACGAAACCTGAAAACTACGCTTTTGACTTTGTGACTTGGTCCTTTTAAGGAGGTGGTAATAAGTCGAAGCACGTGTATGATCTACACGTGTATGTGTATGTATGTGGCCCCAATTTCTTTTTGTGAAAAAATCATCAAATGACCCCTTCCGCTGAGGGTGCAGCTGGAGGTAGTGTAAGACTCTTACTGATTAAAATTCACTATGCTCCATTTGGAGGTCCTTGTGTTTGGCCCAGGGTCACGGTAACTCTAACGAACAACCCGCAACCCCGGCAGATACTATGTGGCCTCATTGATGGTAGACTTGCTTGATTGTATGCTGTTTTAGAAGCTTGTCTAATCAAGATCCGGTTCAAAAGTCAGAGGTCAATTCAAAAAAAAAAAACCAGGTAACTTTTATCTTATTTACTGACCTTTAAAAACGCGGCGCCCAGCCCTGACCGTGGCACTGTAAGCCTGGGCAGGGTTGTCCAACAGTTGTCGTCCAAGTTGAAGGCTTCGAACAAGTCTATCGAGTGTCGGAAGTAGCCGCCGGCCACGTATATGATGCGGGGCGTGTTCGGTCGTCGCTCCTTCACAACGGGTTTCTTATGTAGCGTGAGATCCTGTGGCAAGAAAGATTTATTATATTATCAATTACCGATTTGTTTCGATAATATTTTAAATTAATAAGTCTAATGGCCAGTTTCACAGGTTACGGATAGCCACTATATACCAGATAAATTCAAATATGTAATAGAATTTGTATGAAATTACCTTCCGATTATCTACCAGATAAACTATCTGGAAGTTATTGGCAACCTGTGAAACCGGTTCTAAGTTTCCTGATACCTGGGAGCCTTTGAATCAGTGAACAATTTACTTCCAGGCAACCTCTACATTATAGCTGATCGCGTGTCTACCATAAATAAAGAAAGGCAAAAGCAATTTGTAATTTCTGAATAATTACAAGAGAGTATTAAATTCTTATAATGTGAAGAAAACCTTCTTGATTTATTCAAAAATGGAATAGAGAGATTTCAAAAACTGCGTCACCTCTTTTGGGACATGAATTCTATCGTTGAGAGATTTAGAAAGAAACTGTGATATCCATAGATACACTTTTTCAAATAAAAACGTTAGAATTTAATTGTTTTGTAAAAATGTACCAAAAGCTTGCTATAAAAAGCGAATGTCAAAGAAAATTTTACAACAAAATTTCACTGGCTCTTGTCTTATCGTGGATAATATAAGATTATAAAAAGACAATCGAGTTACTAACAATACTGATAATCAACTGGGAAAAACCAGTTATTGTATGTTGATATCAAAATTCCATACATGAAGTACATAGTATAGTATGCATGAGATATTTTTAGCTGGGTAATAGGTAATATTAGAGTACTTTGGACGTATAATTAGAGGTACAATGTTGTACGCAGTGCCTCGAAACGTTAAGTGCATATCACGTGAGGAAGGTCGGTTATACTGGCCGGGGTCATCAGCGGTCAACTCATCTTTTATTCAGGTATAATTTAGTCTGTAAGTTTCATCTACATAAGTATAGCATTCTGTATTTTTTTTTATGAAGATTTCCCAATAATGGTTAAAACATTTGCGAAGTAAGTACAGGATAACTATATTTTATAATGTGACTACAAATGTACTATCGACATCCCGAGCCTTTTTCCCAACTATGTTGGAGTCGGCTTCCAGTGTAACCGGAACTATCGACATACACTTATTTTGAGAAAAATACAGCCAGAAACATTTAAATAAATATTAATAACTTGGAACAGTCAAACAAATTAGAAACGAGGACTGCTTAATTAATACACCGTGACTTTTTAGTCGAGTTACAAAAGTGTTCCACTCAATTTATCCGACATCAAATACCTCTAGGCACGATTACTATTTTTGAGTATCATTCATAATAGGGACATGAGACAAGGGTGTTTATAATTACGTCATGCGTCATAATACCTAATATATAATATATTTTTTTTATATATTCAAATCTCATATTTTTTTTATTATGAACGTTTACTAGTCATTGCATCATGAACTGGCCTGCCTTTGTAAGACGACTAAAAAGTCACGATGACAAGAAAATATTTTTTCAAGCTCGATTAAAGCTTCATCATCTCCCGAGTCTTTTCCCAACTATGTTTGGGTCGGCTTCCAATCTGACCGGATTTATTTGAGTACCAGTGCTTTACAAGGAGCGACTGATTATCTGACCTCCTCAACCCAGTTACCCGGGCAACCCAATACCCCTTGGTTAGACTGGCGTCAGACTTACTGGCTTCTGACTACCCGTAACGACTGCCAAGGATGTTCAATAACAAGCTAGTTTAAAGCTTAATATTACCTAAAACCTATAAAGGTTTTATTCAACATACCTTAAATATTTTAGCGAGGTATTCCCGACACGCGGGGACTTTCTTCAGTACTGCACACGTGCTCATCTGCTCCTTAAGAAAGCTTGGTGTGAGGTACTGACACCTCACGGCTTGTAGGATGTGTTCCATGCGTGGATGCCTTCTATCCTCGTCATACTTCACCTGTGCAAATAATTTTAATTTATGAGTTTAATTTTGCTAAACTTACAGGCGAATAGGATTTTCTAAGCAGGTTGTTTGAGGGTAAGTCTGTTGCTGACAATTAACTTGAAAAACAGTAACTGGCGGCAAAAAATACCATGTTGTCGAAGCCATCATTCGATGACAAAATAAATAAGGTTGAATGCCAATTTCAAGGATGTATTATTATGCCAATTGGGTAGTAGACTAGGTCAAAAATAAAAAAACTTTTTTTTGAACGTTTTGATATTAATTTGGTATAGCGATTTAAAAATAATGTCACCTTCATTTATCGTTTTGAAGGACAAAGTATTTATATTTTTTTATTAATAATCTTACTAAAATAAGTATATGGCTTGATGTGAAAAAAATGTGACGTCATAATCTGTATTTTCATACAAATTGCATAGAAAGTAACCGTTAATGACAGTTCAATAAAAGTAATAATTTTGACAAGTGCTCAAGTATGCAATTATGACAGCTAACATAGGCTAAATAAGATATATTTTTTAATACAAATTATGATAAAAAATATCAGATTTCAATGTAAAAACGTTAAAGAAGACATTATTTATTCATTTATAACGTCAAGATTGCTGTATAGGTTATTGTGAATGTCACCGCATAATAAACATATACTACAATGAGAGCATGATTCTCATTTTCTTTATTGACTTAATCGCACTGAACCAACAACGCGTGTGGCTTCACTGAATATTGTAATAATCACATATGTGCCCGTGAATACCGACCTATTTGTGCAAAGAGTTAGACACCTTTAGGCTGAACAAAACGTGTTAACAATTCCACGGTTCACAGTACACGTTACTGAACGAATTATTCGCAATCACGCAGTTCATGTACTCACCTCTGTGTATATGTACCCAACATATTTAAAATGTTAAATGTTATGTGTGTATTATTTAAATAAATCATTAGCCCACTAATGTGCAGACGCGACGGGAAAAACGTTTTCCGATATGACGTCTTAATTTTCGTGCGATAGAAAGATTACATTGCTAAATTTTCACTTACGTCATTTAAATAATAAAAACAATGACGCCGACAGTAGAAGATAAATTTATGATACGCTTCCCTCACCAGGGCTCATTTTAATTGTTCTTTTTTAATGTGAGGCGAAAATCTATACTAATTTTATAAAGCTGAAGAGTTTGTTTGAACGCGCTTATCTTAAGAACCAGATAGCCCATTTATAGAGGAAGGCTACTTTATGTCTAGAAGCGGTAAATAGTTCCCGCTTCCCGTAAAACCGCTGGCAGAATTTTCAATACGGAGAAAAATCTAACAAATTTCGGAAGTCTGAGATCCTCTGATAAAAGATGTCAGGGTTTTTTCCTTTCCTATTTTATCAAGTAAACATATTTAAACCTTCGCTTTAAACCTTTAGTAAACATATTTAAACCTTCGCTATCCATCAATCGGTATATTAATTATCCAATTAGTTTGTTATTGGAATTCCTTAATTATGGTATTAAGTTACAAGCAAAAATTTTGTTTTTGTACATTTTTAATTGAACAGCCATTATGTGTCACTGGAAAATGAAATATATATATACTTAAATCAAATTATCGTCGCGCGTTGTTTTCAATGATAACAAAATTGAAAGTCATGGTTTTATTTACCTAAATTTTATTGTCACTCCATACCAGAGTTCAACGCTATGTTCTGCGATAAGATAGCTGGCTAACAATCGCAACAGTGTGAGTGGAGTGCATTTGGCAGTCGGCCGATCGGTCGTTGCTCTACAATCGCTTTGTAGAAGTCATAAGAATCAATTGGGTACTTGACAACAGCTAGTCAAATTCGATACTTTTATTGAACTGTCAAAAACGGTTACTTTCTATGCAATTTGTATGAAAGTTAGAATTATGACGTCACATTTTTTTTCACATCAAGCCATTTACTTATTTTAATTAAATTATCAATAAAAAAAATCAATAGATTTTCCTTCAAAACGATAAATGAGAGTGACATTATTTTAAGATGCTTTACCAAATTAATATCATGAAGGATTTTATTTTTGACCAACTATCCAATTAACAGAATTTGTTGATAACGGTATTGGGCTCGTCACGGGATGAAGTCAATATGTTTTTGCGGCGGTGACGTAACTGACCTCGTGTTATTGGCACAAATCGCTGCTTCTGAGCACTAATATTCAATATTCCATGAAGCATTAAAATGTCTGAACACGCGATAACAAACTGAATAGGGTATTTGACTGTGTTTGATTCAAAAGGAATAATGTTCACAAGGAACATTTTTCTGAAAACAACGTAAAAATTGGTTGATAAATGGAGCAGCAATCAACATTCTTTATATTCGTATGATGAGGTGTGGGATCATAGTGGGGACATCTTGCTATCTCTTTTACACATGCGTGATCAAATAGCGTTGACGTCACAAGCTTGTATGTGCATCCTTTTTCTGTTATTTAACTGTTTGACTTTTTAAAGGTTTATAAATTACTTATTTCTCAACGGATTCCAAAAATTATTTCTGTTTTTGTTTTTGCAAAATGTTACTTTTGATATAAATAATTAAAAAAACAGTCAAATACCCTATTGACAATTTATTTTGCAGTATTAGGTAATGGATGTAGCGGAATTTACTTATCACGATAACATGAGTTACACCATAATTTATTATTACCATCATAACGTAGTTATACATTTTTTATCGATATTACCGATGTTCTGATAATTTTTTAATGTTGTCACGTAATTATTGGTAGGCAATAGGTAGGTATGATTTATTTTGTACAATGATGTTGTCCAAATAGTTTTGAACTTTGTTAGAATAAAGTAAATAAGTATGATGGCATCCAGGCCGATTTCGGCTGCGGCGGCCGTTCTTTTTTATGAAGATCAGCCAGCTGCGCAGGACATATTATAGTGCACAAGTATTCGCGCAGATACAGGTGCACTCTCTATTCCCTTATTCTCATAGTCCGATGGGACGGACATCCGACACGACCGGAGAGAGATCAGGCGCAGAACCGACATTTACGTGCTCTTCGATGCACGGGTGAATCAATCACCAACTTCCAGGCTGCTTTATGAAAGTTTCTCAATACCCACAAAGCGACTTCGGCCCGACCCGGGAATCGAACCCGAAACCCCGAGCACAGCAGTCGCGCCTTGCGACTACTATACCAATGAGGCAGGTAAATAAGTATAGCTTGTTTATATATCATGCGCAGAACATAGTCATATGTACAACACACACAGCCTCTGTGTTTGAGACATTCGATTATTGTCAAATAGAGACTTTTTTGTAAAATAGAGTATAATCTTTTATAAAAAGTAAGTTCAGCCTATTGGCTAGCAGTATTGCCTTCATAACTTACCCAACTGAGCACTGCATTGTAGACCTCCCTCTCTTCTCTGACGTTGAGTTCGTCTCTGCGAATCATACATATTAATTCTTGCGGCGTCAGCTGTAGAAACTCTTCTTCTTGACACACCTGGTAACAAAAGGAGATATTTTATTGTCTAGATTATATAAAGCATACCATGGAAATGGCAAAATGGAGTATACCCAAGATTTTTAACTCAAAGTATGGGTACATTGCCGGGGCTGCGGGTTGTTCGCAAGAGTTACCGTGGCCCTGGCACTAAGGGACCTCCAAAAGAAACAAAGTGGGTTTTATTCAGTAATAGTAAGACTCTCCCTCCAGCTACACCCTCGGCAGGCGGGGTCATTTGATGATTTCCACGAATAAAAGGTAGGTGTGCATAGATTGGACATAAAAAATGGTGAAAATGTAAAATAATACTAGAAAATATATTATTGCTTGCTTGTGGTAGTTTGATATCAGATATAGACATCTAAGATATGTTATAGAAAAGGTAGATAAAAATGTTTTGATGCATTGAGGCAAAGATATCCCGGTAGACAAAATGAATCATACGATATTTACCACGTACATCGTTATAGATAAAACGTTGTATGCACCTGCTTACAACAAACCATTTAACGTATAGCCTATGGAGTTATAGTTGAATTTCCCATCAGAATAATAAGCAGCTAGATTAAAATGTAATGTGACAATGCACGTTACAAAAGAAGGTGTGTTCAAAAACCTATAGAATTACTTAATGATATCGGACTTGCGGACACGCGTACAGTCATCAATAGTAGGAAAGTACTGTGAAATATCGAAATGATGATGATGATGGTGAATTTCAGCAATCACGACTCATATCCGTGACTCTCAAGTGCTGAACGTCAGTAGTTGTTTTCGCAATTTTCTTTATCAATACAATCCATTTAAAATTCGCGCGTCATGACGATATACTTCATCCCCAACACATTTTATACTGACTAGTCACGTTCGCTCGTTGTTGCTAACGATTTTATTGTTTACTTTAGGTATCATTGCAGCTGTCACCGAACGTCATGCAAAGCCAGCATTATTATTGCAAGTACTATTACTGATAATACTAGGGAATAACTTCTTAGTTATCACCTTTTTCGTAGGTATGACTAAGATATCTAAATGGATTTCTTTTTACCGTTAACTTGTATGACACGGTATATTTTGCTATCGTATTAACAAGTTGCCATTTGAAGACATTTTCATGAAGTCCTTTAATTTTCTTTCCTTCTATTTTAAATATGCCAAGGCGTGTGCTCAAATGTTAAAAGTAGGATTACACACGACCGTTTATTGCATCTAGTTTACTGTACTGTATTTTAAGTGGCGCTTAGCTATCACGTTATCACTTTCATACTGAAATTGTTTTGCAATGACATAAAGCTAAACAACAACTACTTTTGATTACCTACGTCATTCATCATCCATTCGTATCATTCAGGAATTTATATGCTTGGAGATGTGGCACAAGTAAGCAGAGGTATACCCTTGTATCTAGCGGGCTAACATTAATTAGGTAACTGAAGATTTTACTGTATCAATTTTGTCTTGAGAAATTTTGCCATGAGAAAGGAGAAGATTAGCTGAGCTGACTGCTACCTCCCGTAGTGGACAGCTACTCAATGAACTAGAAATTTTAGGGGATCTTATAAATATGTTTAGTACAAAAGCATTTATATGACATTACCTGAGTAAAATGCCTCTCGATGAACTGGTTCGCCTTCTTCTTAAGGTCGACACAGCCGTGCTGCTCAGCAAAGTTAGCGATGCCGATGGCGTTGGACGGGTCAAGTTGGCGCTCGAGGAAAGCACAGCACGCGTCAATCACGTTCGTTATCTGTCGGCACACAGCTAAAATAAGTGTAGATTGCTAAAGTTAACCAATTTATGGGGACTTATGAAAGGGCTTTTGAATGTTGAAGGCAGAAAAAGAAGAATGTCTTTGTGTCCTAAGAAAATAGAATGAATGATCTCTTATCTGAAGGCATCTAAAATAGGTTTTCACTGGCACTACAATCGAAAGTAAGCTAGTTAGCTTTTAGTGGGGCTGGGTTAGCTATATAGTTTCATTAGGAAAATATCGAACATTAAACAAAGGCAAAGACAAGGCAAATAAAATGTCAGCAATTATAAAAACAAAACATATGAAACATTTACTGAGTGTGGGGTTTTCTAAGTTAACAAACATATGTCTAACAAATACTAGTCATAGTTACTAGGCATTTCTTGCAATGATTTATTATTCATTGTCTTTACAGTAACTGAGGTAAAACTATAGTAATCTGAATCAATCTATATTACTGAAAAACAGACAAAATAATCTATAATGTTATCCATCCAATAGAACAAAATGAGTCTCATGACCTTTGAGAAATTGTTGCTAGTAAAGAAAACCGTGGACAAAATATTGATGTCTTTATTTT
This sequence comes from Heliothis peltigera, assembly GCA_958496145.1. NCBI lineage: Eukaryota > Metazoa > Arthropoda > Insecta > Lepidoptera > Noctuidae > Heliothis > Heliothis peltigera. The sequence goes on from OY292325.1 coordinate 9,153,934, forward strand.
GTTACTTTCGATAAGTAGATATAAAACCTCGTTACAACGTCTCATGAAAATTGCGAAAAAGTAAAATGACATCGTTGGATGAGCGACGCTTTGTAACAGCCATTGTGAAATCTCCGTTGTTGGGTAATTTGGATTCTTTCGCAACAAAGAAAGGAAAGGATCTTGTAAATAAGATTATGTTTAAGTAACTGAGTAATGCCGTGTGTACGCTTGTCCTACCAATTACCGTCATTATGGTATTGGACAAAAACTTGTTTATAAAAATTATTCCGTGTACCTTTTTTTTTGGGTTTTCCCCGTGTATGTACTAGTCTCTCTTATTTGCTTTTAAATATTTAAACTAGTTTATTGACAGCACTATTAGCCTCGATTTTTTTTTTACATTTCTCCGTATCGATATGAATCATTGCTCTCTTTTCTTAAGTCTGTATATCCAAAAGTAATCTAGTCTGTCTATCATGATAAAACGGCCGAAGCATGTAATTGGTATGGAGAAAGATTTAAACGTGGGGACACAGGGTAGGTTAAAAGACCAGGACTTGCGAAATAGTCATATCTTAAGCCAAGTAACACTGATGACAAGAACAACTTTATGATAAGTTAGTAATAGCAAGTAGAAACACAACTTATGACTTACTTGGAACATGGTGGCGGCGGGCAACAGCTGGCAAACGGTGATCTCCGTGATGCGGATTTTGCCGGTGTAGAGGAAGTACACGAGCCACGCGATGGCCGAGGGGCACACACCTTGTAGGCGCACTCGAGACATCTCGCACTCCTTCAGCCCGCTCGTGAACATGGCCTGGAGCACAAATGTGGAATTGGTATCGGTTGACCTAATTTAAGGTGTTGGCAGCTCTGAAGGCAGTAACCGGTTTTCATTCGAATACCTTTGAAGTTACGACTAACCACCCTTACCAAAGGGTCCTGTTATAACGTAACTGGGTTGTGGAGGTCAGATAAACAGTCGATTCATGTCATAGGTACATCGATAGTCAGCAGTATCCGGTTAGGCGGAAGAGGCGAAGATGACTTGTAAAAAAAAAGTTCAACAAAATGATGACGTGTTATGTTTCAAAGTACATACGTCGTTATGTTGAAAGTCTTCTAGAAAACAACAATAGGAAAGAACGACAAACCTCGACATAATGCCTTCTCAGATTTGATTATCAACTAAGTTTTTTTTTACGAATAATCAGTCCGTGAGCTCAGTTACCACAAGTCATCGTTCAGAACAATGGTAGTTCTAACGAATCATGACTAGTTTATCTCGACAAGATTCTGAACCAGACCGTTATACTGTTCATACTTTAGCAGAGACTTCAACCGGATATAGTTTTAAAATAATAACGATGCTCTGTGGTCGAATTGAAAATGTTCAACAAACAACGGGGACTAACCACGCTATCGAGTCGACGATGACAAGAAAACATACAAGTCATCGTATAATACAAACGTGCATGTTTTATGTACTTCGAAGAATTGTTGACTACAGCTCTTATCAATATTTAGTTAGCTTAGAGGCTCGCCTATGATAAGAACTCATTATTTACCGAACATTTTCGCAGGTAGATAGGTGCCTACTAATCAAACACGTGGGAATGAATGACTAATAGTTCTTACGGCATTAATTATGTGAACATAGTAGTCAATTCACTACTTTTAAATACATACTGCGAACTAAATAAAATCACCTAATTATTTTGCACTGCACCCAATTACTATGTTAAGCTAACGAATTAATTATGTCATTTGTTTATATTTAATAATAATAATAATTTACATCAGGCATCTACATTAATGGGTAAAATACAATAATAACGTTAATGGGTACATATTATTTACATGATAATTTTTGTGTAACCTACAAAGGATATTTTTGAAACAACAGTACGATGACTGGCAAGTATTTAATTAGCGTCATATGATAACAACATTATGTTATGGTTACGTTATGCGGCACCGGCTCGGACATCGCATACCCTAGCTATAGGATATACATATGTATATATAGAACTATGAGGTTGTAAATACAAAGTGATGTAAACTAAACATGCCAGATTTTATGATTCTGATGACAAATTACATCCGTCACAAAAAATGATATGTGAGCTAATGACGGCTTTATCAATCGGCAGATATTATTTTTAGTCCGGCATTGCCAATCACATACTGCCGAGGTTCGTGGTTCATCGAATAATTTTAGACGATATGCTTATAAAAACTTTCTCCAAAATCATGTTAGCTTTCTCAAATGTGTTCTCATATCTACTAGACTTTTACTCGTCTCGTTGAGTGTAAATAATCCGACAGCAAATACGTCTAGGAAGATCGCATTATACAGTGTAACATATACTTACTTTGAAGTAGGGGCTCCCCGCAGCCAGCACGACTTTGTGGACATGGAACAGCTCATTGCCGACCTCCAACACGACATCAGTCAACATGTGGTGTGACCGCATCGTGAACATCATCTGACAAAACACAACACTATATTTTATTGTCATGTTATCGAAACAATTTACACACTGTAAATTTTCCAACAAAGTAAAAATAACACAACTGAACAAGCGATATTGTTTGTAATCACTTTTTAAATTTATAAATAGAAATAGGTATTATGCTATGATATCATATAAGTACGATTATTTATTTTATGGTGAAGTGTAAGTCAAGGTGCATTATCATGACTAATGGGGCTTTTCCACTTGGCTTTCTGAGGCAATGAAGTAAGTACTTCACGTATTCATTCACATAAATGGGCCGTAAAAGCGGAACAAATAGCAGACTCACTTACTACACAGGAAAGTAATTATCATTTTAAATCAAATTGCTATCACAAGCAAGGAATTCGCTCCTTGTAAAACCCTGGTACTCAGTTGAATCCGGTTAGACTAGAAGCCGACCCAAACATAGTTGGGAAAAGGCTCGGGAGATGATGATGATGATGCTGCTATTACAAGCATAGACAATTTGAAGGGACAAGAGGAGATAGCAATAAGAATGTGTGAATTAGAAAGAATCTAGATAGGTATAGCATAACCGTGCTTTAAATAAAAAATATAAATACATACAATTATCTCCCAATAGCTACCTATAATGATACCTACTTTATTAGCATATTTTGCCCCCTTTCGTATATCTTGAAATCTGAATTCAGAATACTACATGTGGAAGTGGAAGAATGTGGAAGTACCTACCTATATTTTGTGGACTAATTAGGACAACAGTTCAAAAAACCTGAATTGTGTATTATCTAAATAAGAACGATGCCTGATAGTACATTCTGAACGAACAATTGTTTCAGTAAGATAACGTGTCTTCATCAAATAAGTGACCTGTTAAACCACTTATCACGGATAATTACTACTGAATGCTATATAAACATCTTAGCATCATTCAATTTGTTTACTAGACTCAATAACATCGATAGACGAACGCGTTTCCTTAACCGAAGTTCATAAACACGTGAATAAGTAACAAGAAGTGTTTAGTACAAAAACTGTTTTGACTGTTCCGTATAGATAATTAAATTGATGGTCACCGTTATTGCTCGAACCTACATTCGCATTCCCAATCGTAAACAGTAGACAATGAACCTCTTTAAACACAAAGCATAGCGAAGGTTATTATCATGACATTATGAATAAAAAAAAATGAACCAAAAAAGTTTGATTTCCTTTTTGGAGCAAAACAAGTTCTGCCCTAGCGTTGAAAACGAATGGAATTTGCAAACATGACTCAGCTAAATGCGAACAACTAACGTTTTGTATTTCGGAATTAATGCCTTTGAAATAAATAATTAAAATTGCTTTATGGAGTATAAAACCATATGTATGCTAATAAAAATAAGCGTAAATGTTAGGCTATAGCTCATATTATATGATAAAAATTTGCGTTGTCACGGTCCGCATAGCGTTTTGCGAACCTGCGATAACAACGTAACCAATATTATGTTTATTTATTGGCTATATGTAGGTAGATATGCCGGTCGACGCGTACTTTACTATGTTTTTATGTTTGGTCGGAATGGCCTAGTCTCCTACAATGAAGCTTTATAGACTACAATATAACACTCGTCTAGTGTCTGCCTAGAACAAAACAAACCTTGAAAGGCTTCATGCCACCAGAAATGAGGATATGATGTGACAACTACATGCTAACTAAATTAAGTATACTAATTTTCGTGAGACACACAGTCAAAGGATAATTAATATTCACGCAGTCACAAAATACCACAAAAACGTAAGATGCAAACGAAAAATCAAACATCCAGTATCAACATTTTTATGTTCCAAGACTTATACATACAACCAATAAATACCTTTATTTTTATGGGACATGACTTTGTACGAGAATAAGCAATAGGTACCCATAACAACAGAGGTTATAAAATTACAAACAAACCTTTCGAGAAGTTTTGGAAGTGTCGGAATGCATACAAACACGTCGCCCAAGGCCCTCGACTGACGGACGGCATTTTATTAAACATTTGCTGTTTGGACACGGGCGTAGCTTTATGTAAATAAGCCAGAAACGAACCACCGCTCGACCGGGACACAAAAGAAAGTGTCATAAAGAACAGATCGTATACTTCTCACAAAGTAACTTAAAAAGGAGCGATTAACATAATTGACACGGTACCTCAACCGACGAGTTACGTAACGACCTTGAATAATAGATAGTAAATGATTATTTATAAATTCGAGATGCAAAGTCTGAAACCACGTGGTCAAAATCGTGACTAGTGAGCAATTACTTACAAGTTTTCTACATACTTATCATTCATTGGCAATTTTGCATTCATGAATAAGCAGTTTTCCGCAACCTGTTCATTGTTAAATTACTAGAATAGTCGTAAGCAACATTTTCGGAGAAAAATATTGTAATAGACCGTCTACGCATTTCGTCGTACAGAACTGTGGTTGGACCTGGCATTTATTTTTATAGATACAGTTGTTCCAATATTTGGATATTCATAAATTGAACGCCTACCTTAGTTTCGAGTTATTTGCACAAGCGCAATACAAATGATTAGCAAAATTATTAAAACCGGTGACAAGTCGCAACAACATTTCAATAGAGATGTTACAATAAAATTATGATGGATGTTCTCTAAGAAGGAACTTCTTGGAAGGTAAAAATAATGCGCAGAAGTGCGTTGACAAATCAATGATATTATACAGCTTTGTCACTGATAGCTAATTGAACGAAAAGTGCTTGTGAACTTCAAGGAATAATTGAATGCTGTCTGTTAATCGAAACTGTCACCGTGTAGCGGTCTCGTGAACGTCCGGAGTTCATGGTCGATGAACAATCACTGTGTCACTGATTATATTACTATGAAAAAAAATGCGTGAATTTAATGTGCTACCAAATATTGTAATATTATCTAGCAGTTACAAATAACTCGTCGATATCACATAGCACAAGCTGTGGAAGCATATTGTGGGTAAACATTACCGATTCAAAATTTCGAGATACAAGGCCTTAGTGAATTGGAAGGTTTGTGGACAAAGTCTATGTATACGGGCATTGCCATAAGAATAGAGAAAGAACAGAAATAGAGAAAGGATATGAAAAGAGTAAGTATTCAAAATCGGGTATATGGTACGGGGAAGCCAAAAAGGAAGCAAGAATAGAAAAGAAAAAATAATTTAATTATTTTAGTAAATGTACTACAGCAAAAGAAATGGACGCAAGTAAACAATTTGTTTAGGGTGACGACAGATAAAAGATAAGATACTGAATGAGCTTCTACGTGTGGTTGCCGAATAAACCCGATTAGAGGTGCCTTAGTACGCACTTAAATGATTATAATGATATTCATTTTTCTGAGAGTTGAATTCATTGTTCTCCAAAGGGCAGTCACATGGCTCAGGACTAAACGCACGGTTAGCAGAGGTTTCTATGCTTACTGAGGTCAGCCCGTGATTGGGTCCACTGGGATACTCGTATCTCTGTCTCTGTTTTATTTACAACAGAGAATGTGTGAATCTCAGAGAAACTATAGTGCTATCTAGAAAGAAGATGATATAGATTTCTGGTATACAGACACTCCATGAGTTATATAATAACTAACCAGTTAAAATGTAAGCATATTTTAATTAAAACTTTAAAAAGTGGTGACGTCACAGCCAGTTTTTATTTAATCCACGTCAACAGTTGTCGGAAGCGTTGCTGACGTATAATGGTTTTTTTCCTATCAGTGTCCTAATTGCTACTTCACTAAGTTGACTGAACTTCTGCCACGGCTGTTTTCTAACCACCAAAAACAAAATGAATATTCTATTATGATAAAATAACTAATACTTGAGATATGTACAAAGTCTCCGTACAAAGTCCAACAAATTATACTTCAAATATCTTTTAGATTCATTTGATAACCGTAACGAAACAGTCTTAAGTATGATCATTAAAATTTATTTCATTGTAAAGTGACTGCGCTGATTTTGAAATTAAAGTTATTTGTATTTTGCAACATACAACAGTAGCCACATAGCACCATTTTCTTACAGACACGTATGCAATTGCGGAATCGGAATCTCAATGAAAAGTTTTATTCAAGGTGATACGATTTCTTTCTTACTTGTATAACTCTAAAATCTCGATGTCTAGACAAGCTCGATCCTTTGACCTATGCGTGGAGGATATTCCAAAGACCTTCAAAAGTAGTGAATGGGTATCGCAAATGCATAACGAGTCAGCCCGTGCTTTTTGTCAACGCTTGTCTATTGTATTCATGCAATCGCATTCTTGTTGCTGTTTAAATTTTTGGCAAAATAATTCTGAAAACTCTGAGACCCAGATCAGTATTTGGCAACGCCTTTTTACAACTTCGATAGTGTGTATTCAAAGTTTTATATTTTTCTGACTGGCTCATACTGCAACGTAATGCTTAATAATCAACATTTTGGCAGTAGGTACATTAAATTGAAACACACAGAAGTACAACTTGGGCGTCAAGGATACAAAGCCTTTAATTGATTCCTTTCATAGACTTTGCATTGTTGTTATGTAATTTAATTTTCTTAATTTAGAGGACACAGATAGACAGGCCGTGTATTTTTATTTGTTAATTTTCTTAAGTTGATAAACTTGCCAAAATATTTACGTGAGAACCCTTGTAATTAGACTTAAAAATAAAAAGATAAAGATTAAGATAAAATTCGTAAAGAGCAAGCTAGGCTTCCAAAATAATGTCACCTCTACTGAATACTGCATATATTCATATCGCATAGGTCGCTGAACTATGTCGGCGATTAGAAATGCCTGAATGCCGTTCCTTAGGTTTTGACCTCGATTTTAATTCGGTTACGATAAAATTTATTTATTGTAAATATAGACGCTTAACAATATTTCCATTTTAATTGAGAACGTTGTCGGTTTATCAAAATCTTTCATTGCTTGGAAGAAACTTCGAGGTATTCCGTTCCAACGTTTTGACTACTTCTGTAAATTCTGGATATCATCAGATAAGAAGCAAGCAAGTACCTCAAAATTTTGCTGTACCAAATTGTGTAATGTAACCATTGTGTATTGTACCAATTTGGTTCCATACCGATCTGCCCGAAGTTGTGATATGAGCTTTGTTTTGGATTAAAAGTTTCCGAAATATGCTGCGAGAACGAGGATATGTTTGATAAAACAAGAATTACCCTTACCTTCATAAAGTCACTGATGTAGTTTCCCATGCAGAATGTGAGATCACCGATTTCATTGGAGCCGGTGCCCACCTCGCCTTCAAGCGTCACATCGCAACTGATTGGAGGCATGTTGTCCAATAGGTTGCCGCGGCCCACATCTTCGTCAGTCTCCATGCCTGATGGACAAAGATAAAGAGTATCCTGTATTTAGGTTTACTGTACACATGTGCTAAGGTTCTGTACGCTAAAGGAGGTAGCTCGAGCTAACGTTGGAAGGAAGATGCTAGCTTTGACATGGCAAATGTTCCTTTCAGATGACAAGCTTGGAGGAAACTGTTTTAGTGGTCAATTTTCTTGATCAACGCTGGGAAGTATAAGAAAACTTCTCGTCCAGAAGGTGACAGCTTTGTCTAATAAAGAGATATATAGTTATTTCTTCTCAATCCATCTAAAGGATGCCTGATAAAGTTCGCTTTGAGCAATAAGACCGACCATTGTGTCACCGTTACCTTTTATTTTAATATTTAACAGTTTGTATTGTAAATTGGTGTACAATAAAGATAGAATATCATAATTATTGAAGAGCCAATGACACTTTTTTGCAAGCATCATTTTCTTTCATGTGTTGAAAACAGTTTTTAAATTTTCGTTGTTTTCATTGTACTTATCGGATTCCGCTTATGACAATAACTGTTTTTTGGGATATGATCTGCCAAGTTTGTTTTCAACCACCACATAATATTACCTCAAAAAGGGGATTCGACAAAGGACTCCAAAATTTATTCGAGGCTTTCCTGGGATATTTAGATCAATGGCATCTACGCCAAAATAGTCAGGTCGGTTGAGGCTTCTAAAAAAGCATGAAACACTGTATCAGAAGTGCGACATAAACTCCCATGTCAGCAAACTTAGCAAAAATTTTAGCCGAAAGTTTAGTATAGAAATTACCTATAAAAGGCGGGCAGCATTCTGGTCCTAAAATATTTGAGGCTAGTTTCATAATCACTGCACAATCAATAAAAATTGATTTAAAACACAACAATTATATCACAATTTCAATTTGAGATCAATAAAACCACACTCCAAGCGATGCACACACTATCACACAAGGCACTTATTTTGTAAATATTCCTGTTAATTATTGATGCACTTTAAGGCCTCCATTCATCATGGCTTGCACGAAGACCGGATGAGAAAGTGTTGTACCAGCCACAAGAGGCGCGCGAATACTGACTGAATAGCACAAATTACACCTTACACACTGAAAGTTTGGTAGTCTGAACCTCTGAGGCCAGTCTGTTCCGAGTCATGGTGACTCGGCAAAAATCCATATCGCATTTTGAATAGCCGAATAAAAAATTCAAAGTCATTGTATACAATCATGTGCTTGGTTGAGTTACACCTGGGACGTATATCTATTTGATTAATTTGTTATTCATATTTTATTTTTATCTTAAATTTTTATGTTTCCTAACTGAGTTTCCAGGTGATGTAGTTAAAGTGCCTTTGAATAAAAATTATAAAAATGATCGAGTATAATTACCCGAAAGCCTTTTGCAAACCTAGTGGTTTGATGTTGAGAAATGATGTGACAGAGGGAACGATGAAGTCTTAGTAAAATGTCACGTTACCATTTTTACGTTTACCCTTTACGTAAGGATCCCTAAAAACAGTCCAGACATGCAAAAAAACGAGTTTAGAAAATGGGGCTATTTGCTGTCGACTCTGAAAACTATGATTTTTTTCCGATTTATTATGGGTCAAGTATTTTGAGGTCATTTCTTATTAGACTCCATCACTAAGAACCAGTTAAAGCGGGATGACCTGCAGAATTTAGATTGAGGCACGATCTTATAAATTAAAATTATAATAAGCTTTTTATATTGGAGTAGTCTATTCAAACCTGAAATTATAAAGCAACATGTCTGCTATTTCATGGTGTCTAAGAGAATTATGCATAATTATAAATCGGAGCATTTAGAAACGGAAGATTGAAGGTTTTTCTCGGAGTTTAGGAACACTGCTGTTTCTCAAAAAACCGAAAGTGTAAAATTTGTGTGCGATGTTTTGATAAAACTTAAAAAAGGGTTATATTTTTAACTGAAGACAAACCATGAAACCACCTTTGATTCGATTATGTTTTTACATAATTATAATTTATGATGGAAATAATAGTCATATTAAAAGCCAAAAAATGTGCGAGGTGCGCATACATTGACGTAAATACATACGTCATGGAATCAGTAGTATATGGTATGGTTTATTAGAAGGCACCTATCTAAAAAGTATAATATTATAATTTGCATTTTAAAAACCTTACACAACTACTATTTTAAGAACAAGCACGCAAATAGGGTAGTTAGCTTGTATTTGATTTTGTAAAACACATTTTACAAAACACAAATAACATTTTCCTGAAAACAGAATCAAAATTGCTTGATAAATGACGCAATTATTTTTTTATATTTGTTTGATGAAGAATGGGGCCGTGGTGGAAATACCTCGCTATCTCTTTTGCACATGTGTAATTTAATTACGGTGATATCACAATTTACTATATGCATCCTTTTTCTGTTATTTCCTTTTTACTGTTCTTGAATCAACTATTTAAAATAATTATTTATTTTTTAAATGACTTTAATACAATGTTACGAACCAAACTCGTGAACACAGTGCCTTTTTACTTTTGATGAATAAAACAACGTAAGGTACGCTAAACATGGCTTCGTTTAAATATAAATATTAACGCCTCAGTAACGTGGAGTTATTTTGTTTATTGTAATAAGGGTGCTGAGAGAGATCCATTGATTGATAGATCGACGCGCTTCAATGAGTTCTTTAACAGTGGCGTGCCATGTAAATGTCGGTACTTGGGACGCCTTTTCAGACGCGGTCGGCTGCCACAACTAATAAACTACATATATTTACATTTGAAAAAACCCAGACTACAGCCAACAAACACGCTTATTACAAAGAGCGTACCGGGAATCGAACCCTAGACCCTTAACTTTTCGTGAGAAATCATCAAATAATTTTCCCCCGCTAAGGATGCTGGAGAATACTGACCGTATTACTGATTAAAACCCACTGTATTCCTCCTGGAGGTCCCTGTGTGTCAAGGCCACTTTAACTCCTGCGAACAACCCGCCGACCTGGCACAACCCGGATTTGCCAACGATTTGCCGATATAGTAGCAGAGCCCTTTACGTGCTCATATCTTGGCGGAAGTGAAGTCACAGTCTGTTAAATGTAAATCGGCCTATTTGTTTACTTATCGTACACGTAATTGTAATCACACTTATATCTTACGTTATATATCTTTGTTGGTTCCCAAAAAGAAGGAAGTTCTCTATTCGAATATTTCTTTTTCAGGTATTTTTTTATTATCAACCAAACTCGTACTTCAAAAAACATTCTAAAAAAGAATTAGCGAAATCGGTTCAGCTTCTCTCGAGATTTGCGTGTAGACATAGTCTGTGATTCATTTTTATATTATAGGTATACAAAAAAATCATATTGACATAAAAATTGTGAAAGTCTAGTTGTGGGATGTTTTACCTAATGCACAGAGCGTGTTTCATATTATAGTCCCTATTTATTATGGTCATTCGCAAGACCGCTGTATTTGCAAAATGGCGTCTCATACGAATTAGTCGATAGAGAATAGCTATATCTTATCGACTCAATCAATACGAAAATCGTGCTCCTAGACAGAATTATAGGAAAAACTCGTGATTAGCGCATAACTATGATAACTTATATAACACAAATGTAAAAACATTAAGAACCATATTATAAAATCTATATTGGCAGTTTATTATTATACAATGACCGAGCAGATTTTTTGTGAACAATTAATGACAGTGTAAAAATAATAGTGTCATTTCAATTTGAAGATTATTAAACTGGTCTGGTCTGGTCATACTACACCTATTGACAACACAGTATCTACTTAATAACATATTATTATTGTTTCAGGGTTTTGATGAAGCTCCAATGTTTTATCTGCTAGGTAGCTAGAAGATCATGAAAAATATCTATGCCGCTTGTCTTAACATATGTACCAAGCAAATTGTTACACAATATTCATATCAAATCATGCAAACACTTAATCAGTGAGATTGTCAAATAAATTATTATGCAACTTAACACCATATTTAAGTCAAAATTGTTTTTTTAATAACATATTTTTTTTATTTGTTTTCCTCCAAATGGAATATTCTTATTTTTATAATGAACATTATGAATGTTGAATGGCTTTGAAATATATGATTTAGACAATAGGATGTGATTTTGGCATTCCCAACAGGATATATTTCATAATGTATCTTATCTCAATAAATGTTTACTTATTGATTGAGAACTCAATTCCTTGAATTCAAATGAGTCATATTATTGTGATAATTGTATAAGTATATCTTAGTGGTACATTTTTATGTGCACTGCAGTCATCACACTTTTATTGCAGGCGTGTTATATTCAATATAACTCACCATAATATTAAAAGTCATGTGTGGTTAATTTGCTTTAGATAAACATAATTACGCTCATTTCAAATACTATAATACAAGTTGATTGTTGCTAGTGTAACGGGTACATGATTGAATACATTTATATACCATCAAATGACTTGCATTTTATCATAGACTCAATTTACTGCTATAGTTCATTGCTAGTAGTCTACAACATTAATCTCTTGGCCCAAGTAATCTTCCAACAACATGAACAAACATTTATCTGCTGTATCCATTATAAGTTATAGTTTTTTATAAACAATGGTATTAAGTTATTCAAAAGTAATTATCACTCTAATGAACAGTTGAATAATGCATTGCTGTCAGCTTCGGGTGAAGAAATATGCAAAAAATGTGCTATCATGATAACACTTAAGTCAGTAACACAGATAAGGCTAAATTCAAAGTTAAGTACAAGGAAAAACTTACCAGAGCAACTTCAAGCGATCCTGAATGATAATTTCACAATAATCACTATTTGAACTAGTTTAAAAACTGGTTCTAACATTAATATTTTAGTACATTGCTTACCTGCGGTATTTATATTAAGTAGCTTGACTTCAGTGGTAAATGCACTTCAAATATTCTCGGCAGACAATGCAAATATTTTATAAAAATATTCTCCAAGTAATCCAATACATAATATAAATTGTAATTCCACACCAATTACTATGACACAGTTCCTAAATAGCCGACTTCACAATTTCACTGAACGATATATCTTCTATTTGGAATGTCTTGACTGTTTCTATTTGATATCTATAAATTAAAAAAATATAACATATTTTCGTAGAACAAAAACTCACAAATTTAATTTTGCAATTTACTTTGCTTCTTGATTGACATTTAAATGACATTAATGACAGACAAATTCAAAGAGTTACCATTTTTACAAGTGTTATAATTCCCTGTGGGTCAAGTTTTAATCTCGGTAACTTCAAGTGGTGATTAATTGGTGGCGAAACAAATAAATAAAGTTGAATGTAAATACCTATATTAATAGTTTAAAGTTTCGTTTCTTCCTCAGAAATGAAATTAATCAATCAGAATCGCTTATAAGTATATTCGTATATTACATATACGTTGTGTTATGAGACAAATTGTAATATAATCATAAACAAAAATTCCAAACACATTAATTTGTTTCTCAGTAATAATCATGTTATTTTTTTTTACTCGACTGTCTTATTTATCACCCTTTACCAAAAAATAATAATTGACTGGCAATACCTACACAAAAAAATTTCGCCGTAGAGTAGAGACTAGAGACGTTCCGTATCGACGAGGTATGCATATCGATAATAACCACGTAAATAGTAATAATAAAATAATCATGAACTCCGTTATATTAAATATTAACCAAATCCCAAACCAGAAGCTTAGTTTTTATTTTTAAATGAAATAGAAAAAGACTTGTTTATTACCTGATATTTTAACGTTTATTAAAAAAAAACAATATCACTTGCCCATGCCTCTCTTCTTTCTGTCCAGTTAAAAAAAATACCTACAAAATCGACAATGGCAGACGCAAAGCAAGGTACGATTTAGCATTTTTGATAATTTCCGATGTCCTATAACATTGAATTCGAATCTTATATACAAATTCTATGCGAATTCTTCGGTATGCTTGCAAGTCAAAGTGTTTTACATGGTCAAACAGTTTCATTTCACTACGTCCATGCTGCATCATCAACGAACGACATTCTTTTTAGTATTTTACACTTATTTAACTAGTACTTACGGGTAATTATTGACAATGTGTGTTGTTAGATAAGTGTTTTTGCTAAAAATCTACAATTTAAGCCTGCCCTAACTAGGAATTCCAATTATTTTTGTCACATTCACCAGACATAATCCTTTTGTATGTGGAGTACTTGTTACTTTTTTTGCAAACATGCAATGTTCTAGTGATTTTTTAACACAACAATCGATCGAAAATAGTAATTTTACAATTAGATTTGACGATTTATATTTGGAGTGGACTCATCCTTCTTTGTGCAAATAACAGGTAAGGCAATATGGACTTGAGTACGGTTTATTTTTGTGTTTAAGGGCTATGTGATATATTATGACTTTGTCTCTACTTTTGTCTATATATCCGTAGCATATATATGTAGATAATTCTGTTCTAATATTAAAATTATACAAGAGTATTCTAATTTTGTCTTAGGTAAATCTCCGATTGAAGATTTCTATAATGGGTCATCCCAATCAAGAGTGGTTCTAGCAAAGCCTCGACTAGGCGGCTTTGGCTCCTCCAGTTTTGCATCAAGCTCCAACAAAGGGTGTAATCCATTTGGTAGGTGTCTTCCTATGATTTGAAGAGATATTTATCTATGTACAGTCATCATAACATGTTTCATTAATGATGTTCATTCTGAGATAAGCAATAGTCACATAAGTGTTTCTAGTTTCTTATATAAATTAGATGCACTGATATTGTCAGTCAAATAGGTCGTCCACTTATGACTCCTTTCATATTCAGGTTCCATTCTGCGTCCTTCTCAACTCAAACCTGGTAACAATCCATTTTTAAAAGTTGCCGAACCAACTGAAGATTCTGAAGCGGGAAAGGAAAAAGTAGAAACTGCCAATGAGGACAGACTCAAGGAAACAAAACCTGAGACTGAAGTACCTAAGTTTGTACCTTTGGGATCGGCAAATGTGACTCCACGGACCAATAACACAGTACCACCTTCGGTACAACCAGCACCTGGCTCATCAGGATTTGTGTTTGGTCAAAATTTAAGTGAGAGAGTTGTAATAAAGGAAAGTGTTAATAATGGAGAAGCATCGTCTACAGAGCACAGCTCGTCCAATGGAACTTCAGAGTTGCTATTCACCAGCGCTGCTGCTTCTGTCAAGGAAACTCAGGTCAGTTACACTAATTTTAGTGATTTAGAACTAATTAGTCTGGTAATTATTGTAGTTTAACGAGCAAAGCTATTCGACTTCCTTATACAAAAATATTGCTGTTGCATATTTTGGCTGTTTTAGATTTTTGTGTACACATGATTGCAACCAATGTACACAATTCAAAACTGACCTCTGATATTGTTTAACAGTTGTAGCTTGATAAGATTTGTTCCATAGTAGGGTTCTTGTAGATAATGATTTTATGTGTACAATAAATTATCAGAAATTGAGTGACAAATACTTGTATTGTTACAATCAGAATAAGCTCAGCTAAACATTATTTATCGCATTAAACAAATACTTTTCATGAAAACTCTTGTTCATCTTCTCTGAGGGCACAAAGTGAGACATACAGAAAACTGACAAAGTCTCAAGTGAATGCCAGAATGTATGATTTTAGTTTAATTTCATGGCCTGACTGACCTAGTATTTGCTATTGTTTGTCAGGAGGACAGCAATCCAGGCGAGACGTCGAGCGGTGACGGGCTCGCTGCGGCGGCGGCTGAGTACGAGCGCTCCCACGCGCGACCGCCGCCGCCCACCGCTCACTATACCATTACTGGCGAGGAGGGCGAGATTAATGTTCTGCAGGTACTTACACACATTTTTTTTTTTTACTTTTTTATAAATATTGTTTAACAGGTACACTATTTTTGAAGATATGATTTAGTCAGTAAAGAGATACAGCTGTTTCTTATAACTACAAATATCGTGGGCTGAAGTGTCAAGGTCTTTTTCAGCTTGCAAGCCTAGAAAATAATTTTATAAACACTAGCTGTATCGCAGTTTTACCCACATTTATACTAGAGTAGTCTATGACTATCTACGTATTACCTCATTGATTGATTCAGCCGTTTTACCAAGGCAGGCAGCGATAACAACAATAACACTCACTTTTGCACTTATAATATTTTTTTTATGAACTCGACAGATATCATGCCGCCTATTCGCATGGGAGGCAGGCAGCTGGCGCGAGCGCGGTCGCGGCGTGCTGCGGCTGAACGACGCGGCCGCCAACAGCGGCGGCGCGGCCCGCCTGGTGGCGCGCGTGTCGGGCAGCCTGCGCGTCGTGCTCAACACCAAGCTGTGGCCCGACATGGTGGTCGAGCGCGCCGGCACCAAGTCGCTCAGGATCACTGCTGTCGACTCACAGCAGCAGATTAAATTGTTCCTCATTATGGTGAGTTGGAAATATTGTTTATTTTCTGTTCTAACTGTATCTTGGACAGTATGGTCTAAAATTGATGGAAAATTTATTTGAGGAAACCTGGATCTAAAATCATCTGAAGTTGCCAATCTGTTGACTTTGACTCAATGGTGACTGCTGCTCACAAAACACATGTTTGTGAATTATAATAATATTTTGAATATAAACTAGTGAGCTCTGGCTGCAAGTCCATAAGAATTAATACACTTTTTATATTTCCTTTGCACAAAAAGATTGCCTTTTGATTACTTGCTGCATAAAGGAGTTTAAGGTAAGTTATGTATTTTAATACAAAAGTATTGCTTCTAACATGCAGCATATTCATTTTCAGGGAGCGCCGGGAGATATAATTCAGCTACACAGGGCCCTCACGGCTCGAATTTCTGTGAGCAAAAGATCAGCTTCATCAAACACTGGCACACAGAATGCCACCTCTCAAAAAGCTGCTGAACGATTGGAGGCGGCTGCGGAGGAGGATGATTATCTTGAAAAACCAGACGATGAACAAGATGACGGCGCCGACGAAATCGCACTTGATGACGATGTTCCAGATAGCGAATCGCCTAACAACGAAAGGCTAGAATCTGACCTTGAACATAAGACTGAAGAACACGAGTCTAACGTAGACGGCATGAAGGAGGACAAGGAAAGCAAGTCACTGAAGCGGAAAGAACCGGCGGACGACGAGACGTCTCCCAAGAGACAGTGCCCCGAAATATTAATAGAGTGATAACATTTCAAATTAAGTTCATAATGAGGCGTTGTATAAACTTTGTGATGTAAATGTGGACATGGTTCATTTGTTCGACATCTGCTGAAAGCTCTGGGTTCAAATAGAAATCTTTATGTAAATGTAACTAATAGATAATGTGTAGAAATATTTATGATTAAATTAATATAGCATTTTACAACATTGTTGATTATTACAAATGGAGGTTCCATTTCTAATAATTATAGCGACCGCACACGCATTTGAGTAATAATTTGAGTACAAAGTAAGGTGGCCGCAGTATTAGTGCTATGTGACGGCTCAAAATTTCTGTTCTCACATTCCAATCGCTGCATGCGAACGCAAATGGTAAAGCATGTTCGGCCAGAGCTGAATACCAAATACGATACTGATGTGGTTTATTTTCTGATAGATTTTTAAATAAACTATTTCACAATAGAATACACATTGTTATTAAAAACCTGCATCCTGATCCTGAGTCCTTCATATTTTTCCAAAAATAGACTTCTTCACTATCTACACACATTTGGTTCATTACTACTCTCTGAAAATAGTAATACCCGTAATGGAAGTTGGTGTAAATATTATATACACATAGAAAACATGAAATATACACTATGACTCGAATCATACATCTCTGGACCCCTACATTTAATTAATACATAATATCTAATTCAATTAGTTCTACTAAACGAGGTGTGAATAAGCGTCATTTGTATAAATTACCTTATAAATATTTCATTAAGTTTTCATTTTCGTCAAATCAGGTTGTTTGCGGTGCTTATTATCCAAACTACTTAATTGACTTGATGGGTATTTTGTATATCATTAAATTAATTGAAGTGTCGCAAAATTAACACCCTCACGGTCGCAGAGTTCAGGATGTTGTTGGAAATAAGACTTATTTCCTTAATTACGTTCATGCTTCATTATGCCTCAATAACTTTTGAGCAAATTTTAGGGTTCCGTACCTCACAGCTATCAGACGAATTGGGAACAAGTCAGTAAGAAGAAGACCTCAAAAGGGGAAAAATAAATTCTTATAAGATCACTTTTTTGTCCGTCTGTCAAGACCTCCTTTATTTCGGTAATGCGTACCTAGTATCGAGTAGAAATGTTAGCCCTATATACCTGCTCAGGTCTACAATCTCATGAATTTATGAACTTTACTTAAAAAATTACACAGTCGATTATTCGGCGGTCGAACTTTCAACTACTAAACGAACGAGATTAAGATACCTGACTAAAACATCCGAAACAGAGATGGTTCAATAATAGGAACTACCATGAGTATGCATTTCGGTTTTTAACGTGAAGCACCCTATAGCTATTTGGTTAATTATGCATATCAATGTGTAAATTGACTCCCCAACAGGGATAATTAACGCGAGTATGTACCTACTTAGAATGTGATTTCTTAGTAGGCGTAGTAAAACATCGCAAGTGCCCATACTTCATCATACACTTGTCAGTACCACTATATGTTTGCAAAGTCCCGCAAAATGGGGGAAAACATTAAATATTCTACGTTCCAAGGGTTTAGACCTCATTTTGATGCATTGGCAAGAGTCGGCTATTTCAAGATAGTTCTAAAGCCTTTGTCTCCCCAGAAACAATTCTTGCACAATACATATCGTTTTCTGTCGTGGACTTTTGTTCTTACGTACAACTTGCAACATGTTATACGGGTTGTACAGGTGAGTCTTATTGGTGTAGGTGTAAGGTTCGTCAAAAAAAACATAGCGCACCAAATAATTTTGCTGTCTTAGGTCGTAATACAGAATTTGGGAATGAAATAACGATGTACATGTAACGAAGGCTAGTACTTAACATAGTATGATTTTAAAGAAAACTGCAAATAATAGAAAAATGTCAGGAAAAGGGTTACGGGACTAAAAAAAATAATATTTTCTGATTTCTTAACACCAGGTCAGGCACAGCACCCATCTAATAGTTGATACGCTGTTCATATTGCTTACCACTCTGAACTCGTTGGGGAAACAAGTGGCCTTCAATCTGAGGACTCGACGGATTGACAAACTCATCGACATCATTAATGGTATGTAGGTATCTATATATTCACTGTGTAATAAGGTTCTCGATAGCGAGGAGTAAATAATTATTCCCATTTCAACGATATTTCTAAGAAACCTAACGTCTTTTATAAATAAAATCTCCAGGCCAGTGTAAGCCTAATGCCAGTAATTAGTCGAGAATGATGAGAGTGAATATCAAGACACTAAAGTTGAAATTGATATACCTAATTAGTATTTTTCTTCAGGACCTATTTTCGAACCAACTAAACCGTATCATGTTGAAGTGCTGAAAGAAAACGCACGAGCCATGTCTCGGCTCCTCAAGTTATATCATGGTGCGATATTTACCTGTGGCACCATGTGGACTGTGTTCCCCATAGTAAACAGGGCTTTGGGCGAAGAAGTCCAGTTCACCGGATACTTTCCTTTTGAAACCTCGAGCACTTTTATGTAAGCATTGTTACCTTCTAAATCAAAAAGTTCATTATACATCCCACAATTTATCTATCTTAATATGGGTTTTCCCGATGTGTCTACGTTTCTGAATAACCTTAGTCAAAGAGCCAATTTATATGCGTTACCATAAAATCTATTACTTCATGGCTAAAATTATTTAACGTAAGTAAGTACTCTCCCTTTGTCATTGTGTCCTCATACTGTTTGAAATGTATTAAATATTATCATAAACATGTAGGTATGAATGAAGCCATTTTATACTTACCAAGAGTATTATTTTATAGGTTTTCGCTGGCATTGGCCTACATGATTATTCTCATCACCTTCCAAGCTTATGGCAACGTAACAATGGACTGCACGATCGTAGCATTTTATGCGCAAGCCAAAATACAAATACAGATGCTTCGCTACAACTTGGAACAGCTGGTGGAGTTTAATGATTCTGTTAAAATAAATACACAATTCAACATAAGAACTGATCTCTATAGCACATCTTATAAAGACGAACAACAGGAGAAAGTGGCGATACAGGAGAGATTTAAGAAATGCGTGCAACATTATTATCAGATTTTGCGGTAAGATTTTATTTTCGACGTAGTTTTCTAGCGTAAAAGTCATTTGTTATAATTAAAAAACTAAGTAGGTACCTGGTGGCTAAACTAGCTTTTTATCAGTATCTGTCATAGAATGCTGAACACTGCTAATGTTCTGCTTATTCTTAGTATGAATTACATCGTTCTAGGCTTTTCGCTCTGTTTTACGAATTGCATTATTTCCAGGTTTGCTAAAGAAGTAGAGTCGATATTCGGAGAAGCCATGGTCGTACAATTCTTTGTGATGGCTTGGGTCATATGCATGACTATGTACAAGATAGTTGGGGTACGTTTAAGTTTAGGATAATAAACTGTATTCACTAAATAGAGCACCTTATTACAATTCCTTAAAACCTGAAATGTGTTCTTTCAGTTAAGCATATACTCGGCTGAGTTTGTTTCCATGGCCGTGTATTTGGGTTGCATGCTAGCTCAGCTGTTTATTTACTGCTATTTCGGGACACAACTCAAAGTTGAGGTAACTGATTGAGACATTGAACGCACGTGTTACCGGTAGACGCCACTTCATCACGTATAAATTGCCTGCTAAATAGTTGTAGCTGCTTCGCATGACTACTAAACAAAGCGTAGTAAAAGTAATTCATCTAAATTTGGCAGGGCTTCGTGTAACATCTACGTGTGTTTGCAGAGCGAGTTGGTAAATCAGTCAATATACTGTTGCGACTGGATGAAGCTTTCGCCGCGGTTCCGGAGACAACTGCTGGTGATGATGCAGTGCTGTGGCCGGCCGATAGCACCTCGCACCGCTTACGTCATTCCTATGTCTTTGGATACGTACATTGCGGTAAAAGCCAGATTATCAAGTGCCTACGATATGTCTTTGTTTTAAAAATATCTAAAAATAAGTACGATTTCAGGTGTTGCGGTCTTCATACACTCTCTTCACGTTCTTGAACCGTTAAAAGTGGAACATCTGTATCATCATAAAGTTAAATAAAAAATTTGAAAGCAACAAAACAGAAGAAAATGCTATCTAAATAAACCATTCAATTTATATTCAGTTGAAATTGAAACATTTTTTTACGTCTTCTTTTAGGCTTTTGCTTTATATTTTGAGATACTAGCTACCAACAGCGATTTCAACAGGACAAAAAGTATATAGCCTTCTTGGATGGGATTCAAACAATGAAATATTTTTTCAAATCGGTCCGGTAGTTCCTGAGATTAGCGCGTTCAGGCAAACGAACATACAAACAAATTCTATTAGTATAGATAACCACATGTATTGGTGAGTTGTAGAGATTTTTGCGCACAGCGGAATCAGAGGTCGGTCGTAAAATTGACCACCGTTTGATTCATTGCGCCTATTTACTGCCGTTTTATGGCACAGCAGTACAGCATACCGCCTGAAGTAAGCCGTTGTCGGAGCCAAGTCTTGTATTGTTCTACAGTTGTGTCTCATCATAATGGTTGTGTACCTACGTAAACAAGGACCTGTACACTATTTCTTAAGTTCTTATTTGTGGCTTAGTGTTATATTAGTGTACCTACACACAGTGTTCACGTAGGTAGTCATTACGCGAAAATGAAAGCATCATTGTTTTCGTCTGCTGTCTGTGTCACTGAAAAATAAACATTAGAGGCAACTTTAAATAATATTGGTGTTTTATTTACTCATCGGCGCGGCGTAACGTTTTCACAATCTTGTTATACAATTATTTTAAGCACTGTTTCTTGAGAGAACCGCTTAACTTCGGTGGGAAGATGCTTGCGCTGTGACTCACGCGGGCTTTGCCAGACAATTCAGGAGTCCAAACCCGCAAATCCCGCCTCTTCAGTGCTCCGTACGACGTAAGTGCTGAAAGTCGTGTAAAAAGTTGTATCCGGCCGCGAATAGAGCGTGTGGAATTCCGTTTATAAATACGCGAGTGCGGGCGCGGCGGGAGATTTCTGTTCACGCCGGTAGCGGGCGGCCGAGAGGCGTGCTGCGCAGGGCTGCGGCGGCACACGCGGCCCGCAGGCATGCGCGCGCGCCGATGATATTCACGGGCGGGGGGGCGCGCCGCCGCACCTCGCCCGCGCCGCGCCTGCGAGCCCCCGCCCGCCCGCACCAGCGACTCCATGGCGACTATGTGAGTCTCACCCAGCGTCCATTTACTATTTACTAATAACGCCATTTAACCTTCTTGTCAATTACCTACTGCATACTTTACACGGACAATCTATTCAATAGGTGCGCACGTAAAGTATACTTTAGTTAGATGTCTGATTATGATAATGAAAAATATGTAAAAAATAAGTAGAGGTATTTCTTCTTGTCATATGATGATTTACTACAACTCTTGCTTTTTCTGTTATAGCCACCATTATTGGTGACATTTTAGCTATAGGGAAAACTTAAAAATACTGCACATCGTAAATTGATAAAGCACAATTAATGCCAGTCGGCTAATCGAGGCGGAAGCAGTTAAACAACCCGAGAGATATAAATTTTATTCCGCAATTAACCAGATAATAAATCCAATCAGTGTACAAGTCGAACATGCATGCCCTAAGTTTTCCAGTCTCATTCTTGCTTTTGAGGCAATGTTTTCTCTATCCGCGCCCGCCACTTCCGCACCGTTTTCTTTAGAGTCTTTTCCTTAAAATTGTGTGCCAGTGCAAAAATACGGTCAAACACAAATAAGATTTATTTGATTTCGTTTTATCCATCCAAGATCTTCTTCATGCCCTGTTCCCAATTTATTGGGAGGTGGGAAAATACATTATTTTCTTTCATTCCGCGTTATCCGCCGTCGGACTAATCAGTCACTGCCTTATCAATTCCATCTTTTCTTCATCTTTTTTTCGTTTTATGACTGCCTCGTTGCCGCGTTGGTCTAATGGTCGCACGGGGACTGCTGTACACGGGATCTCGGTCGATTCCCGGGTCAGGCCGAAATCGCTTTGTTGGGTTATGAGAAACTTTCATAAAGCAGCCTGGAATTTGGTGATTGATTCACCCGTGCATCGGAGAGCACGTAAATATCGGTCCTGCGCCTGATCTCTCTTAGGTCATGTCGGATTGCCATATGAGAGTGAGGGAATAGAGAGTGCACCTGTGTCTGCGCGAATGCCTGTGCACTATAATATGTCCTGCGCAGCTGGCTGATCTCCATAAAAGAGAACGGTCTCCGTAGCCGACAATCGGCCTGGATGCCATCATCAATTTAATCTTTTATTAGACAATTCATCTTTTCTTTGGTCTACGATCTACTTCTTCCTATTCGTCTCCACACATCATGCTGTTCACGATTTTTTTACTTTTTTGAGAGGATTAAGAGTTTGGCCCAATTAAGTAAAGAGTTGACCATTGCTTTCCAGGTTTCTCTTATACAAGCGGGCTTCTGCCCTTTTACCATGCTTAGTAAACGTAACAGAAAAGCTTTGTAGTATTACCTGTTGTATTCTACAGTTTGTTAAGTGAAGACCTAGGTACATCTATAGCATTTTCTCTAACAAACACCTAACTAAACCACGATTAACTATTTATTTTCTTATTTAAATTTAAAAATATAGGTTATGACTGTCCCACATGTAAATATTCAAGTGTTGTTAGAACAAGCTGTTGTTACTCTGAACTCGTTCGATGCCTATTTTACGATGTTTATGTATCTTCGCGTATAGAACTGTATTATGATATCTATTGTTAGACATTCAGTTTACAACTCACATCGCTTCATTTTAAATTGAAATCTATCGGAGAACATGTTACGATTTCGTAAATGGCTAGCGTCTATCCATTTTATGATATTATAACCTTCGGAATAGATTGTAAAGGCTATAAACCTACACCTACTTAAAAAATCTCCATCTTAGTCCCGTAGTATCATAAATCAAAAATCAGGTAATTTTTGAAATTGGTCATTTTGAAAAAAAAACACTGTCCGTATGTAAAGTTTGTCTTAGAACATAGGTAACTATGCGTTTTTAAGAAAAAGTTTTTTCCAATTACGGCAAGCTTTAACCATATCATCAGCAGAGGAGACCTTAACACACCGATGTCTGATAAAACCTTATCTTTTGAGATGAAAAGAACTTTATAAGGTATTTGTCAGCAAAAGTTAGTAGCGTCACTATTCACGACGGCAATTAGTTACGATGTCAATTGTTAGTTTTAGCACGCCTTCAAAAGTGAAGACGTGAAGTACTTCTGTTATGATAGCGAGTAGCGACCGAGTGATACCTGAATGAGCGCTGACGCAAACATAACAACGGCGGAGCAGTACCATGGAGCGTACCGTTGGGTTCCGTCTATTTTTACTCCTGCATTTACCACGCAACCACTCAACCTTGATGCTCCTCGGTCGATTCTCAAGCCACGTTCAAGTTTACTTCGAACAACAAAAGTTTTGGATATTTAGCTAAGACCTTTAACCACTCGGACTGTTAAAATACATAACCTTGGTGCGTGGTGTACAGCGGTTAGTTACTTTTGTAGCTTTTTGACGACCCCGTTGACGCAATGGTAAATACGTCGGACTGCCGAGTTCCTAGGCTCGATTCCCGGCACGGTCGATATTTGTGTGATGAGCATGTTTGTTGGCTGTGGTCTGGGTTGAGTTAGTTTATGGGTTGTGTTGGCACCCATAACACAAGCTAACCAATAGTTAGCATCAGGAGCTAAACGACCGTGTGTGAAAAAGGCGTCCCGATATATTATTATAGCTTACGTTGGTATTCTGTGTTTACCAGTACATCCAGAAACACTAAGGACTTGTTTCACCACCTACGAATAAGTTCGTATCTGGTAGATAATGTCATACAAATTCTGTTCCATTTTTTAATTTATTTGGTAGGTAGTGGCTATTCGGACATTGTGAAACTGGCCCTAAAACTACTAGTGAGAATTATGATCATTTTATCAATGAAATGAATTGCAAAAATTCGGAAAACAAAAAATCAGGCACATCTTATTTTAGTCCCCGAAATCAGCCTCAAAAAGCTACAGGCCCCTCTTTCCCACTGGGCACTATGGGCACGTGCCCAGGGCCCCGCTGTCGAATGGGGCCCCCTAGTTCCTTTTTCCCCTGAACCTGGCACATTCACAATTTCATTCAATAGTCTTTTTCGAATTTCGAACACAGATTTTAAAGAAACAAAAGACAATTTGGAGCCTGTTTGTTGATATCAAACAATCGAATACTAAGAAAACTTGGTTTTATTGGTTTACTTGGATTTAATTCTTGAAAAAGTGATTGATATCTTTGGTTTTCCAACAAACATTACTTATTCTTAACATTAAGGTGATATTAATTTTAGAACCGTGTTTGTCTACTTTCTTTATCTATTATAACTAAATAGTGTTTTCTTTAGGTCATAGGGGCCCCATGATCCTAATGTGCCCAGGGCCTCAAATAGTTTAAAGACGGCCCTGAAAAGCTACGGTCCTGGTGGAGGCACATTACGGGGAATACCGGGCAGGTATCCTAGTGATCCAGGGTGAAGTCACTGTGCCTCACCATCAGATTGCTTTTAATATGGCTGTGCTAGTAGGTATTTGAGATTCCACGTTCACAATATTAAGTTCATAAGTAGCTGTAGGTTAGTCTGATACGCTTTCAAAGTTAATGCGCTGAACCAATGCTGTTATTTAAAGACCATTTGACATGGAGTTGAATGGAAACCTTTAAAAAAAACGTTTATATAAACGTTTATATTTTAAATAATTTAAACAAAGAGAACGCGAAAGGATAGGTACGCGAAGTTGATATAGGTACGATTATCGACCGAGTGGGGACCGAGTGCTCGCATCCTCGCAAAGGATATTACCAAGCGCCTGGTTGACATTCCCGTGACCCGAAGGCTGGTTTTTATTTCGCACAACGATTAAGCATTGCCATCCAGCGTGGCAATGCTGCCAGCCTTTTGGGTACACTACCGGGTGGCAACGACGAGGATGAGTTTTTGACGCTATTTATTAGTAAATTTATATTATTATGTTAGTTGTAACTTTTTTATAAGTGTGTATATATTTAGTAATAAATTCTATAAGTAGTTTTAGTGTAAATAAATGTTCAGGATTTTTCATTTACGATTTGAGTGAATCTTTTTCCGATAAATCCTGAATAGGCTAAGCAAGTGTGATCAGAGGTCAATAAAGAGAGTTTGAATTGTGATGAAAATAAAGTAAAATAGGTACTGCGCAGTATTTTGCACACTGTTTGAACAGCCTAATTTAACACAATAACATTGAACAAACGAGTCCAACGAACTTGTTTAAGGATAATTAAATGCTTAGGCAAGCATGATGGTGCAATTTTTTTTCTTTTAAAGTATAAGTAGGTACCCTCCGAATTTTATTGTACAAATTACCATAACGTTCTCAGCATCATCATGACTTCGCACTTTAGAAATGTAAACATACAGATAAAAATAATAATATATTCGTGACATCTAAAAAAGTTTGATTCATTAATTATGTGCATTTGCAATTATTATAAGTATTCTTATAAAAAAAGTCGCGATGGCCTAGTGATTATTATATGTACTTACTTGCCTTTCGAGTAGGAGTATGGGGGTTCGATTCCAGGTCAGCGATACCAATGTAGGTAACTCTTTCTAGTTATCTTGGACACCAATGACTGACTAAAGATGAAGAAACCTGAAGAAATCTCAGATTCTGAAATTGCTAACCCGCCTCGAGCTAGCGTGGTGACCAGCGCTCATTCTATTCCGTATGAGGAGAAACCTCTGCCCAGCCATAAAAAGGTTGACGTTGATAACCCGAATGGAGACTATTACAATGAAGTGTGGGTACTATTCGAGGTGTCTGTTTTCTCCAGGAATGTATGTAACCAATTTTCAAAACGCGGTACGCAAAACCGAAAACTCTGTCTGGCTCTAAAAATGTTTTGTTTAGTACTCTTATACGGAGAACGAATTCATATTTTGGTAGGAAAGTAGTTGAAATGCTGGACTTGAAATATCGAATATCTTACGAAAGAAGAAAAATCCGTCTGACCGTGTTTGTTCATGTAAGTTCAATCTTACAACTTACTAGTACTTACCTATAGTAAGTTGTATAGTAATTTGTGTAGTAATTTGCCTAACGCTTATGTATGAACCTAAATCCATAACGTCGTAACGTAGAATGGATGTATGACAAAATTCTGCCGTGTCGAAGGGTACTCTTTTGTACTTTTATTAGAAACTAGCTTCCGCCAACGGTACCTAACTCCCGTATCCCTAGTCCCGTCCTTTATCTTTCGATTTTCGATTGAATAATATTAATAGGACTATACTAAGAGTTGCGCATACCAGTTGACGGTTAGATTAAAACCATAACGTGTTGTGAACAGCATTTCAGCTGCCCCCACCTCCCCCCTCTGGACGTTAATTGAAACGGAATCACAGACTTGAGAATATAATGTTGCCAATCTAATTTCCTTTGATGTAGTAACATCTGAATGGAAAATCAATTGGGAATTACCTCTGTCCGCCAGTCTCGAGCAGCAGTCCAATGCCACGTTGTGCAAACACATGTGCATGCGACTGCAAATCGAACGCATCGCGTAGTGCGATCGGTCACGTGACCGCGCCGCATCTCAACATTATGACAAACGAATTCTCAATTTTGGCCATTTGACACTAGCCGTGTATTTCAACTGTAGCCACCCGGATCCATGCCAGGGAATTCGCAGGCCTTGAGCGCGACGCTTTCTATACAAATACCGGTGCATCTAGTTGTGTCCCTTCGGCTGTAAGGGCACTACATCGGTATCACAGAATCCGATGTTTATTGGCGATGGCATTTTTGTGCATCCCGGCCAGTTGCTGTGACGTGTGACTTGGCGATGTGTCCACACACCGACATCAGTTACGTGCGATGTCATCTTGGTTTCGGGTATGTGCAATTTCTCGTTTCGAACGGCATCCAAATTCTTGGCTTTCAAAGAGCTTTACGTTGATACCGCTGAATAAGAAACGTAATGTAAATAACCGCGGGCTTCGTAACGAGCGGCGCGACACGCAGAGCGGGCCGCCTATGCTGTTATTTATAAATTAACATAAGTTTATTAATCATGATGTCATAATAGGTTTGTCGGATTTATTCAATAAGTATATTTCTACTTGCTCAGTGATGTAAAATCGTTTAAGTAAATATTTGGATGAAATGTAACATCTGTGTGGGTCGATATAAAAGTCGTTGTAGAAACTAAATTTATTCAATGCTAATTCTGTTTTCCAGAACTAGGATTGTTTATTTTCGCTCTTAAAGTATCTTCTTTAATCCTAATGCGCTATTAGCAGATCAGATAAATGCCTAGTGGCTCCAACGAAAACAAGAAAGTTATTTTGGAATTTCACCTCATTTCATAAAACTTTTGTATCGCTGAATTTAAATGATTTGTAACTGTCTCTGTAGCAGCAAGGGCTTTACTTTATTTTGGATCGTGAAGAAATAATTTGTCTGTCGGGTATTAATAATGATATGTGTTCATCTTCCCTAATAAGCGTTGAGGCTGCACGGTTCTCGTTACGGTACGTTTTGCTTCATGGTTGTCGCTGTTTCATGTCCAATGTGGGTGCAGATTGTTGGCAGGTTGTCAAGTCCCGTAATTAGCGTTGAGTGACATAAGTGTTCGACGCCTAAACAACAAATAGTTAATCGCTAGTACAAATGTTTACAATCCGCTGTTATCGTCGCCGTGCATTATGCATAACATAATAATAACATATAACATGAGGAAAGCTAGAAATCTAAGCACAATTAAATTCGTCAATTAATATTGTGGTCTTTGGTCTCAATTTAACTTTTCTATATTTTATTATATTCTATAGTACTAAGAAAGCGTTTAACATTACCAAAAAGGAAATTCCAAAAACCAATCTACTCAATGAAAAATACTAGTATAATAGAAACGAATTCATAAATTATTCATCGCATTTAAGTAACTCCTATCGGATTCTTAGTTAAGAACGTCTTTTCAGGCTATCCAAATCACGTTCATATTCCTATATTTTTTTTACAATAACTCTTAATTGTTATTGAACAAAATCAATGTTCATGCGAACCCGGAAGCTCATACGAGTAACTACTACGCCGATGAGAGTGGCGCAGCGCGCTACACCGGTGCGTAGCGCCGTGCATACTCAACTGCGTTCGCTGTACTGAATTATCGATGTAAACAACGCGCAATGCACTGCTGTAAACTGGATTTTGTTCAGTGTATAAGATAAAAAAATGGATACTAACTCATTTTAAGGATTTTGTTATTAAAATATGTAGAGGGATAACAGATGCCCCTGATCTACACAATGAGCTGATTCGTCTCTACGTCCCTAATAACTACCTCCGAGGGCGAAAACACCGTCTACTAGCCGCACCTACAAGTCGCACAGTGGCCCGCGCCTCATCCCCAGTTCCCCGGGTTTTAGCTATGCTCAACGACCTCATGGGAGCTCAACCGAACTGTGATCTATTCGCTGATGAATATAAAATAATAATGTGTTTTTGTCTCAGCCTCTGCGAACGAATTGTTTAATATGTAACGTGTAATTTAAATTGTATTGTTTTGTTTTCTAATTTTTATTTTTTTGATATTAAGTTTTTCGTGTTTTCTTTTATATTATGTTCTTTTATTTTGCTGTCTAATTCTATGTTAATGTAATTGGTGTAAACCGTTTTAACATAATAAATAAATAAATAAATAAATAAATAAATGAAAGGCGACGAATTAAGTATGACTTATTCCTTTAGAAATATTATGAACCTACTTTCATTTCATTTTATATATATTTTTTCATTGTTTGTGATTTACAATTATTTCACTGACATGCACACCATCTTGAGTCATAACGCGATTGATGTGACGGATTTGGGTTCTACATGGGCGTTCTTTGTTGTACACGATCGCATATCTACGAACAAAAGAGTACAGTCTTGTATAGGTACTAGTTTCTTTGTTTAAAATGCTACCGATTTAATATCAGCGAAGTGTCATTCACCGAATCCCAAAACCGCACGTTTGATAATTACAAAGTTTTGTGCATTAACTTATTAATTAATGTCTTCCAGTGGTTGCCGGGCGGGGTTTGCGGCGAGGGTGGTGAAGGTGCCATTCGCCGTTCCCGCGGCAAGCGCATCACGCAGAGGCGCGGTGCTATCAAACACCATAAGTAAGTATACTACCTAATATTAATTACATATTCACATTAAATACTCACGGAAAAATAATTCGGACAATTTCCTATTAATAATTACATTCTTTATAAAAATATTGAGCAACTTTTGACAATAATCAAACCTTTGTCATTACCAAAGTCTTCAAGCAAGCAAAGAGACATATTTTGCCAAGTTTGATACAGATTCAGATTTTTATGAAGTTATTTTTGATGTAAGATTCTAAATGGAAAATCTAACAGTAGGTATAGAGATTTATTAGCGAGCTTGGATTAAATACGGTAATTTTAATTTTCAACTCCGGGCCAAGTTCTAGGAAAACCATTTTGGCTGCCCAACACGAAATTACTTATCGCGGCCATGTTAACTTATCAAGGCAACAATGATATGGCTTCTTTTAAACTTAGAAAAAATCCTTTCAAACTGACAAACATTTTCAAAATCGAAATTACAAAAATAACATATTTCTTGCATTCCTTTGCTTCTTAAAACTGAGCATTGTGAGGGAAAACATTGTCTAGACTTAGAACATATTATTATAAATTCGTGGCAATATATCACGCCTCCTCTAAACTAATTTTGCAACTTCGCGTTTAAGATTTTTGGCTCAAGAGTGTTAGCGGTCCATCGCTTGGTACGTGTTTGCTACGCCTACATGTCAGCCGTTATGTTTTCACACTTCCAACAATATACGACACAACTTATGTAATTTATTGAAATGTGCTGGAACTCCCCGTTCCGGTGGTTAATTGCTCGCGAACTCTTATTTATGTGTGCATTACCGCGTTACAGATCACTCAAAACATCGAGGATGTGAACTAGTGAGCTGAATTATGGCTTGTTTATTCACACTTGTCTATGTCTAAGTAAATTTTTGCACTGGACAATCAATCATTGTCATCTAAAGTGCTCCTGATTCCTGTCCGATATAGTTATACTGTGATTTAGAATTTTTAGACATGCTCATAAATACTTATGATTGAACTAGCTACCTATAGGTTTGATTTTATTTTATGCACTCAAAATACTTCTTATTATTATTCTGGGATATACCTAATGGAACCTTCTATTGGCTACACAATTTCACTATCGGTTCATAAAATAATCCTCACCACACTCCAGCTCTATCAACTTAAATTATCTATAGATTCTAAAGAGTTTTTACTTAAAGGAAATATTTACTTCTTTCCAGGATCCACGAAGTAAACGGGCATTGTTTCGTGGCAAAGTTCTTCCGACAGCCGACGTTCTGCGCATTCTGTAAGGAGTTCCTATGGGGTTTCGGCAAGCAAGGCTACCGGTGCTCCGTCTGCCAGACGGCGGTCCACAAGAGATGCCACAACAAGCTGCTCGGGAAATGTACTGGCTCATCCGCACACTCCGAAACCACTGTGGTGAGTTACTGGTGTTTATTTAAGTTGTCTCACGTAAAGATTTGCGTGAGTAATTTATGATTTGTTGAGACTTACAAATAGCGTTTTAACTGCAACGCTATCAAAAGTTACGCACAGGCTTTGAACAAAATAAATAAGCTATGTAGCTGGCCATGTGCTAGGTTTGATTCCCAGGCTTCTTGCCTAGCTCAGCGAGATTTGTGATTTAAAATCTTTTCAGAGTTTTTTAGTAAAACCTCGTAATCTTTATTACCCTAAAATATCACCCATACATTCAATTTATTTTATGAGTGGACTTTAAAAGAGGCTATGAAATTTGAGTTTGTTTCGGAGATTCTTCTCAAGGTAGTTAGTTAGGAAGTTCCGACATCATCTCGCTTTGAAAAGAAAATTTATTAACGTGTAAAATGGTGTATTTTAACCTATTTGCAAAATAAATATATTTATCAATTAATTCTGGATACAAATCAATGACATCAAATAATATAGTATATATAACAGTACAATTAATTATAACTTAATCCCCATATAAAATTCTGCCAACCCCTTCGGAAAATAAAATTGCACCGGTCATTAAGTTTGTTCTAAGCTCAATTATCCGTGAATCTTAGTCACACGTTATGTTGTCTCTTCAAATTGCAGTACCTACGGGAGAGGTTCAAAGTAGACGTGCCGCATCGGTTCCGACCGCACCAGTTCATGTCGCCCACGTTCTGCGACCACTGCGGAGCCATGCTGTACGGTTTCTTCAAGCAAGAGCTCAAGTGTGAAGGTATGATGGCTGAAATACAGAATATGAGGTTAATATTCTTTAGATGGGAGTGCACGCAAATTAATTCCTGTCCGGTTAAGCAGTAAACAGCCTCCTAGGCTGAACTGCGAGCTGCCATCATCAAAAAAAACGCAAATTAATGTATTTATATTCAATGGAGCAGAGTTAAAATCACTACAATTATGGGTCTACGCACGCTTACTGTGCTAGAGAGCCTCTAATCATTTTGTGTATATTTTATAGCGTCTTGGGTAATTGACTAGGTCAAAAATAAAACCTTATAAGGTATTAATTTGGTAAAGCATCTTAAAATAATGCCACTTTCATTTAATGTAGGAAAAAGTGTTTAATTTTTTTATTAATTATTTAAGTAAAATAAGTATTATGGTTTAAAAAATTGTGACGTCATAGTTTTAATGTTCATACAAATTGCATAGAAAGTAACCGTTTTTGACAGTTCAATAAAAGTAATGAATTTGACTAGTTTTCAACTACCCAGAGGAAAAACGCTTTTCATAAGAAAAACAACAATTTCTTTTGATGTAAATCAGTGGTTTAATTAACTTATGTAAATTATGCTCCAATTGTGGGTCCTTTTTCTATCGCATTATTAAATATTTTGTGGATTTTTTTAAAAAATTGTCATAAATAATATTATTAATTTGCGTGCACGACTGATTGTCTACTTACGTGCTCATAGTCCTCGATCATAAACGCTTTCCACAGTTAAAAGTTGAACGAAAACAAATTTAGGTACTTTAAGATAATATGCATATAAATATACGCATTTAAATTCAAAGAAATGTTATTTATTTCAATTATCAATTAATAACAATTCTGTAACACATTGACGTGATACGTCAACTTATGAACTTACATAGTTTCTCTAAGTACCTATTTTTTATTGGAAAAGCTAAGCTAATTTAGTAGGAAGCCAACACTCATGATCGAGGATCAAGGCCGCTCTAATATTAGACAATGCAATAATAAATTATTCCAATGAGTGTCGTACACAAGTATCAATTGGTCCACACGATGGATCGCTATAACTTGCGTGGGCTGGAAGGGCGACCAAAATACTAGTCTATACTCGAGAACAATGAATGCGAGTCACATATAAACATTTGCTTTGGATGTATATTTAACAGCTAAGTAAATAAGCAAAGTAAAATATCTTTTTGGTGCTTAATTTATCAATAAATGGTATCTGTTTTAGACAAATCTGTTAAGTGAATGAGTTTGAGTTATAAAAAACATAGCATATAGCCCATAGATTTGTTATTAATACGTATATATACAGATATACCATAAATTTATTGAAAAATTTGTCAATAAATCGCAATTCATTCTTAAATCTAAATAATTTAGCAACTGACCTGAATTCACTGCTCTCAACTGTACAGAAATCGATCTGAAATTGGCAGACAATCCCGTTTTTACTATTTATACAAAAGTATGCGTATTATTTATGTGTACCTGTCTCGTGTTTGATGTTCACCTGTGTTTTATTTTAAGTGCATGTACTTGATGGCTGCATGATGTATGTGCCTTCTCTATGTATTTGCCGGATTAGAATAATATTTGTGAGCTAGAGGAACGTTGATGATTCATACCTCGCAGTAGGACCTCGCATCGCCGCGGTGGGCGGTAAAGCATATCCGTTGGTGTATTGGCTTGTATGAAATCCGCATGTAAATCTTTCACACGATCACAGCCGGACCGCGTGGTCCACGTAGACGATTGTGCGGTGGTCTGGAGCTTGTCCGCAGTGGAATATAAGTAATTCTATATTGAAAAATGTATGAAAATTAGACGGGAATATGATATACAGAGATACACAGATTTATATAGCTTCACAAGAATGGGATTCAGTACGATCTCTTGATGATGATAAATCGCGTTTCACTACATAGTATAAAACAAAGTCGCTTTCTCTGTCCCTATGTCCCTTTGTATGCTTAAATCTTTGAAACTACGCAACGGATTTTGATGTGGTTTTTTTTAATAGATAGAGTGATTCAAGAGGAAGGTTTATATGTATAATTTTAGTATAAGCATTGCACCCGTGCGAAGCCGGGGCGGGTCGCTAGTAATTAATATTTTATTATTCCGGCGTAGCAAAGTAATGTTTTTATGGTTTGTGACAAAATAATGAATTCCTTTTGAATGATTATAAAATAAAAACTGCTGTTTTAGTAGCGGTAGTGTGGTTTTTATCTAGCCTTATAATATGGTTATAAATATATATTTTTATAAAATCAAACTATATTATAGAGAATAATACATTAACGTTTATTTCACTAACGTAATGAAATTGTTGAAGTCAACATTGGTTGGTGCTACGCCGTGCTACGACAGGGCTACGCTGCACCCTACGCACGAACTACGCCACCCTACAAGCCATCTCCGCCCTACTTTTTGCTGCTACGAATAAGCTTTATATTCAACCAATTAAGCATTTTACCATTAGCTGTAGAATATGTAAAGATTTCTTTTTTAAATAAGCATATCGAAAATGACGTCATCTAATAAATAAACTAACCGCATATGCAAGTAACAAGGGACACTTTTTTCTCAAAAATACGGAGTAAATAACCAAAATCAAGATAAAATCTTGATTATGTTAGGTCATTTTAGCGCATTTTTTCTCAAAGCAAAAGTATCATAGTCATGTAAAACCGAATATTTTGAAAACAAATCAATAGAAAAGCATAAGAACGTCATTCTTATTCTCAGCTCGAGATGCATTTTTTGCAATAGTCGTTATAAAATGTTTGTTTATCGTGAAGTAGGAAATCATAAACTACTTTTCTAGATAATAAATCCACGTTATATTTGTTTTAAAGCGCTCTTTTTTGTTCGCAGTCATATTTTATTACCTACTAGCCTATTATTGAATGCCAGCCAAAAATGGGCCACTAGATTGACTATAAGGAAAGCAAAATTTAGAGTAGCCAGGATTCCGCAAATATATATCCGAGATAACTAGCTTAGAAAAAGAATGATTGAAAATAGATGATAAAAACATGGAGTTAGTTACTCCTTTTGATGTAGGATAAACTAATTGCTTGAAATCTTCAATTAAAAAATATTATTTTGTACATTGTATGCATTGTAGTCGTGGTGGCCTAATGATTATTGCACTAGCCTTTAGAGTATGAGGGCGCAGGTTCGATTCCGGGTCAGGCAGTACCAATGTAACTTTTCTAAGTTATATGTACTTTCTGAGTTTATCTAACCTATGTGTCAGGTGATCACAATCAGAAATTGAAGAATACGCGATTGTATCTGAAGAATTTATTTCATTGATTGAGGCTATAGAAATTACTAAAGGTCTTTGATGAACAATATTAACTTAAAGTGTGGGGTCCGAATGCTCTATGTATGTCTTTATAAAGAGCTATCCAAGCGCCTAGTTGACACTTCCAGTGAACCAAAGGCTGGCTATTACTTTGGTCAAAGAATAAGCTTTGCCACACAACATGGCAATGCCGCCAGCCTTTTGGGCACGCTCCCAGTAGACAGCGATGCGGATGAGTTTTTCGACACTTTTTAGTTTTTTTTTTGTTTACAAGTTCTTATTACCTATGTAAGTACCTACTTTAATAAATAAAAAAATTAACTTTGAAAAAAATAAAAACTTACATATAGAGCCATCAGATGTCTGAAATACGTCACGTACTAGGTACCACTTATACAGAAAAAGGAACTACTTATATTAATTGCCACACTATATCATCATCATAAAGTCAAATGATCCAGTTAGTTGACAACTTGGCTTACTCGATATGAACTCATTTTTATTTTAGTTTGTCCCTATTTCTAGTTATTTAGCTCAAGCAGTTTCGATTCTGAAGTGATTCTGTAACAAATATAAGATTTTATAATGTATCTACGTGATTTTTATCCTACTAATCTTATAAACGCAAATGTTTATAAGTATGGATGGATGTTTGTAACTCTTTCAGACTTAAACTGCTTGATGGCTTTTGATGAAACTTGGCAGTAATATACCTTATATATTAGAATAATATTTAGTTCCTTCGGGACGTGGGTTTGTGTTTTATTTAATTCCTAATAATATTTTCAATTTTGCATATCAAATATTATGAAGATATATTTAAATCAATTAAATCAAAAGTCAGGAAAATTAAACGTTCTATAAATAGCGTACTGTGTGCCCAGTTTAATTTTTGTGATGGTCGGTATACTGGAGTGGGGGTGCATTGTTCCGATATAACAAAAACCTATTTTCTTAGATCAACTGATGACTTCCGCGACATAGTATATTTTAATTTTAGAACAAAACTTGTACATCGTTTATAAACAATTCCAGCTGAGAATAGTTCTCGTAAGTAGGTAGACAATGCTTGCTTAGCTATTAATACGCGGGCATGGCATAGGCATGTCGCAAGATGTTTTATTTTTGGATCAACTAATAATAGACTGGTAATAAATTACACTCACACAGCGTTTAAGCTTAATTGATTATGCAACATTAGTGTTTTACAGTAGATTACGCATCTATGTGATTAGCTAAACGTCGGCTAACTAAGCTGCTATTCAAATATGTATCATTGGTGAGGTGATAGCTCTCATTCAGGCATGTAAAAACTTCCTTCCGAGATTGTGACAAAAGTCATTCGTGTCTATTATTAACTACTTGCCATCATCAATCAATCACCTGGGCGGGTGGCAGCTAGCGGGTGGCGCGGGGCGGCCGGTGGGCGGCGCGTACCTGGGCGCGCGCCGCTCGCCCCGCGCCGCCTGCGCCAGTCTGCGCGCGCGCTCCGATGAGCGACCCGGTTGTCGCACGTCCGTGATTTAGCGCGCCATTATGCCTCTGTTTTCCGAACACATTGCAAACATGTATTACGGATCATCATCCCCCTACACATCTGCTTACAACTACGGCAGTTCAGTTTCGCCTCTTGGGACGTCTTACAGTGCTTCGTACCTTAATCCTGGAAGCAATTACAGTAATCACTCGTCTCTCAGTAGCTACTCTCGTGCACCATTGTCATCAAGATGGATTACCAGTTCAGGAAGAAATTACTCTCCGATGCTCACCACTATCTCTGAAAGGGGATCTGCGAGTCCCGTTCGAATACACAGCCCGAGAAGGATACCGATTTCGTCTAGAACTTACGGTACTCCGAACTACACGCCGCGTCCTGTAAATATAAACACAGCTGACATCGATGTTTCCAGAGATAGATACAGGCACAAAGAGGAGCCTTCTAGGCCTCCCTCACCTCCTAAGCCTGAAACACAGCAGACAAAAGAGGATTCGAGTAATGACAGTGAAAGTGGTCCCTTCATGCCCAGAGTCGATGGCAAACCAGAAACTGGAATTGACTCGTCGCCGGGGGTCGAAAGGAGTACAATAAAACGTGGAAGGACAGTTGTAAGACTTTACACTATTAAGAGAAATTCCCCGCGTAAACCCAATGAGGAACAAGCTTCGGAGGTTACGCAAGACCAAGAAGGTGAACGAGGACTAAACGAAGAAAATAAGACAGATGATAAAGAATTTATGAAATGGAGGGAAAAGCTTTCTGATGATCTGACTTATAAAGACAAAAAAGAAAAGAAAACTTTGGGTGCTAAACTTGTTGAAAAATTTCACGTCAAGGATGAACACGCGTCGGGATCACCAAGTCATGTACAAAGAAAAGAAACAGGTATTTCACAAAGTTTGCCGGCAACCCCAATCCCAAAACCTGTTTTGGTTGACAACATTACTTTAGATAGAAGATGTTCAATGGAGCTTTTGGCAGAACAAGCCAATTTATTGGATTCTTTAATCAGAAGTGAAAATCTTAGTACTGCAACTTTAGATTTAAGCAAAGTTGGTGTTACTGGTGAAACTAAGCGAAACTTAGAGTCTTTTGAGTCAAATAAAAGACGAAAACAGGATAATTTACAAAACCCTTTAAAAACGACAAAATCTGACCATTCATTACATGATAGCCTAAAATCACACAAGGATGTCAGAGATCCGAGAAACTTTTCAAAAAGGCGTAGTATTAGAAAATCCTCCTCAGGGAGCAGCATCCGCAGATTAGATTCTATCACCGAATTTCCTAAAGAACAAGGGAATATAGATTTGCCTGCAATAGAAGAAAGCAGATTATCATTGAAAAAACTAGATGACAAGAAACAAAAATCTAAGCCTAAATTAAAAACGAAAATAACATCGTCCGTAGAAGTAATAGAGTCCCCTGTTAGTCCGCTTAAGTTTAGGGTTGAAAATGTTACTGTGGAAGAAAAGCCACGTTTTCCAAAGAAAGAAATAATATACAGCAGTGAAGTGGAACAAACATTACCCTCAAGATTTGAAAATGATCATAATAAATTAAAAGCAATCAGTAAAAAGAATGTTGGAAATGAACTTGCCTCTCCTGAGCCAGACGATGGTAACTTTTGGAATAAAATAGGTAAAAGAGAAACGGTCTACTTAGTAAAAAGAAAACAAAACTTAGAAGAAGCTAAAGAAAAACAACGTGCCTTATTCTGGTTCCCAGAGGAAGAAGAAAATTCTAACATTGAAGAAACTAAAGCTAATAATGTAAGTGAATCTAATAACGATCTTGACAGTACTGCATCTTTAGTTGATGCTAAAGTCCAAAACGAAATAAAAGAAGAAGCTTTGAAGGTGCAGGCGATACAGTTTATTAAGAAGAGCGAAGAACTGAATAATCAAAATAATGTAATACTGGAACCTGCTGCAGAAATAAGCGACAAAACAAAAGATGAAGAACCAAAACCAATAATACTTAATGAAATTAAAAAAGATGAAAATAAAGTGGCACATGAGGTGACTGAAGATGTGAATGATGAGGTAATGAAAGACACACCTCAGTTATCTCAAGAAATTCAAATACAAGAAAAGGACACATCCTCCGCCAAAGTTTCATCTGATAACAATGGATGTAAAAATATTGGTAAAAGTGCCTCACTGGACGCAATTGATGAAAA
The DNA here is from genome assembly GCA_958496145.1 of Heliothis peltigera. Classification (NCBI taxonomy): domain Eukaryota; kingdom Metazoa; phylum Arthropoda; class Insecta; order Lepidoptera; family Noctuidae; genus Heliothis; species Heliothis peltigera. Next base: position 9,193,305 of record OY292325.1, read on the forward strand.
TAAAGTTAAAAATCCCAGTCAAAAGAAAACAAAATCAGAGAAATTGAAGAAAGTTTTGAAAAAGGAAAATAAAACAGATTTGAAATTACTTCAGACCATATTACCAAAGCCCAGTCCGAAGAATGATGCTATTAAACCTTTAAGAAAATCAGAAGATATAATTACTGACAGCGTAAAAGTAGAAGAAAATGGAGTTATTTTAGGGAAACATGCAAATTCTACTCAACATTTCAGTAGCGGACTTACCACAGTGTCTCCAGTAAATGTGCCTGAATTACCAAAAGAAAAAGTTGAAGTAAACAAAACAATACAGCAGGAGGCAAAGGAAAATGAATTAACAACAAATATAATTAATAGTATTGCATCATTAAATCCAACTTCTTTGGATAATACTTTACCCAACAATGCTGAGCTTATAGCAACCAAAAGTGAGCAGGATAATAGCAACATTGGTGAAAATCACATAAGTTCACCGAAACCTACACCAAGTGAACATAAGATCGATTTGCCTCAAGTGGATAATTTAAACAATAAAGCACTGATTTGCGCCAAAGAAGATACCGTTGAACCTTCAACAAGTAAAGGACCCTGCACGTGCACCTGTGGAAACAATATTGTTCAAAAACTATCAAACACCAAATCGTCCAATTCAAATAAAAACTCAAGAACTCCTTCAAAAAGTTCTCCTGAAGCTAAGACGAAAGTTCAATTATCAGGAAAAAGTAATATTACTAAGAGTGACAAGACTGACAATAAAGGTACTTCTCAATTGAACAATGAAGAACCAAAGATCCCGTCAAGCAATAATGTATCCAAACTCGCAAACATAGCATCAGATGACTCGATTAGTACACCCACTACGCAAGCGGATATTAAAGCAGAGAGTGTTCCTGATAAACAAGTAGCGTTAGAGACACAAAACATTCCAAATGAAGAAATTGAAGCTAGAGTACAAACTGAACAAAAGACAGGAGAGGAAAATAAGGCTGAAAATACTGTTCAAAAAGACGAGAAACCAGAAACATCAAATCAAATTGTTGTACCGGTTGCACCGGTTATACCCAAAAGACCCGTAAAAGAAGAAAAAGCGGTGAGACCTCTTATAGCGACTCCTCGTCCACTGCAGAAGAAAGCTCCACAAGTGATTCATTCATCAGAGTCATCGGATTCCTCTTCGGAAGAGGAATCCTCAGATGAAGACGACGATGAAGATTCGGACGCCAGTGAAGCTTCGGCTGAGTTTTATGAGTGTGAAAATAATCCAGATGGAAGAACTTCTACCGGTTCTAACGATTCTGGCTTCGATTCTTCAGCGCCTACCTCACCTGCAACGTTTTCACAAATTAAAAAAGGTAATTACTTAGCACCATGTATCTAGGGACCTACACATTTATATTAACAGGACTCATTTGTATATATAGTAGTCACACAAACTAATTTTCCACTAAAACGATAGGAAACTCTGCACGTCTGCTTTTGCACGGCTTTCAGCGTATTGGTTGTGGCATGTCTGCAGAGATGTACAGAAAACTTTAAAAAGCCTAGAGCCACGCCACAATTGGTAGTTAATCTGTTCTAGACTGTGATGTAAACTGCCACCGAAAGTGTGAGAAATTGACAGCGAATTTATGCGGAGTGAACCAGCGTCTTTTGGTGGAAGCTTTGGCATCGAGAACTGCATCGAGAAAAGGTGGGTAGATACTCAAAATAGGAACATAATAATGTCTGAATGATATCAGCGATTTTTATGTTATCAACGAACGAAACTAAACATACCAATGTGAGCGTCATTGCTACGTCAGTAGTTCAGCCCAAAATAAAGCAATTTTATTGGCTTGCTATCTAACTACTGTTACAGTTATTATTAGGTAGGCATTTATTGACCCGACTACATTTTTTTCTTGGTTTTACAATAATGTAACATTCAAAAGGAAAGTCCACCAAGAAATTACGATTACAGTCTCAAACCTTGATGTGCATTGAAATACCAATTTGATATCCCCCATGAAACTATTGTCCCTTTCTGATAATGTCAATTACTGTGGTTGCACATATAAAATTGTAAACTTATTGTACGTATTTGTTTATGTTCCGAAGTACATTGTGGCGTGGGTGTGCGATGTGTCTGGCGGGACGCCAACCATTTGCTCACCTGTACAAAATTGATAGAAACAATTGCAGCCACAATTAACATAAAGAGGGAGTTGACATTACACCAAGTACCTAAATAAAAAATCCTTTATAACAAAATGTATGCATGATGAAGCCAAATGTTACGTCTACAATAGTTACGTCAGAGGATTGTTAGCCCGGCCACAGACATAAACGGGTTTCAAACATTATGACAAAATGAGTATAAGAATAAGAAAGACAAAACCTGTCCTGATAGGCTTGTCTTGACCTGGAGTGCAGCTCACGTCTTTCGACAAATCCTGGGCCTTAGTAATAAAAAAAAAAACAACGAACAACTGTTTTAAGAAAAAATCATCAAGCTGCCGATCGATCACCTGATATCTCCAGAATATAGCAAATGTATCAATGAAGGATCATTCTAACTTCATCAGTCATCGACGCTGTGGCGTATGATGATAGATGCCAGCGCGTGTCGGCGCTCTCGTGACTTTAATAACGGATCGATAGATTCATCGATCGTCGATTAATTGGCTAACTTATCTGGAAACGTCACTGCATGATTTTTATCCAACCAACCAGCGCGTTGCATTAAATATGTTATGAGAAAAGTTTATATCTACTAAGAAGAATGTTTGAAAACTTTTTTTTTAAAATAGCGTGAAATAATTTACAATAATTTAAGTTTAGGTGTAAATTTTGTTTTGTTTTTATCTTTTGCATGAAAATAAAAAGAACATTAATTATAATAAAAAAGTTTCACATATAAAATGTTTGTATTTGCAACGAGTTGTGACGTATCTATTTTCTTCTTTTCATAATCCACACAAAATAATATTATGCACAAGATTTGTTTCTATCTATAAAATACTTTTAACTAAAAATATAATACATTACCAATTTTATTACCTATGTTTACATATTTTGTGTGTCTCAAATAATTATGTGGTATTTTATAAGTAATCATTTTAATACTGAATTTTGACAGAAAGTCTTTTAACAATTATATTAATTATATAATAATAATTTTATATCGGGTGGAGCTCCGAACGGTGTCGGGAATTAACAAAATATTTTTAATATCTACAAAGGGGTTGAAAATTTAAATCTGATGATAGATAATGATTTTTCTTACAAATTTTATCCAGAGCAATTTGATTGTGATACCTGCGCGCAGGTGCTGAGGCGGCTGGGACGTCGAGCGCTGCGCCCGCGCACGGCACTAACACCGACATCCTAGAACAGGAGCTTGGTGAGAAATGTTGTGTTACAAACTACGAGTTTTGATTGCTTGCTTGTTTATGTACTTGTGAAATGTTTCTTTTAGAACAGATAAGATAAATATGAGTGTTAAACTTTTAGTTTATCTAGTTCCAACTTAATTCTGCTTGCAGCTACTAACACAGTTTCCTTAGTCATCATCATGATCTCTATTCAACTTATAAACGTACAAAATCACGTCACCAGAAAATTCTAAAGAAAGAATAAAGGACTTCTTGGCTCATCATTAGAGAAATAAAATATAAGATGACAGTTTCAAACGTTTATGTTTTGTTTAATCATCAAAGGTGTGGGTCAGAATCACGCTCATCTGTTAAACATTCCAGTAAATAAATTGTATTATAGTAGGAACATTATATTATGAACACGGACATTGGCACGATTGGCAAAAAATCTAATTGTATTCTTATTTCGAACACGTCTATAAATATCTGCGCAGAAGCCGGCAGGACTTTCGCTGAAATCAGAGTGCAGGCCCACGGCCTAATTCGATATGTTCCGCATTCCAGTAGCACGACTCTCAACTTATCACTCTGGAAATTGTGCAATACTCACTGTGTTACGAGTATATCACTTCCAGATTTAATTAATTACTGGTTCGCAGCCACGGCGAACGTTTATTCTAACGTCAAACGAGCACACTGATATGTAGCTACTCATTTGTTACTGCTAAAAGGAACTCTTAAGAAATTCAAGCAAAGGTAAATACAGTTGTCGGTGTTAGCTTTTCTAGAAAAGAACAATGTAAACATACAAAATCTTTCCGTGAATTTGATGCAATGACTATACAGGTAAATTTGAAACTCCGAGAACTTGAAGACGGACAAAAGATTTATTTCCAATCAAGCGAGGCTTGCCAAGTTCTGACATTGCAAAAGGAACATTAATTTTAACAAATTGATGACTCACACTGAAAATAAAACGCGTATTTATGCTTTGAATTATTAAAAAATATGGAAATACACACACTAGTATGAATGTACACTTTTTTTTTCGTTCTAATGTAAATGTTGTAGTGAAAGGAGTCTAACTCCAACTCTATAAAGTCTATGGCACAATAAGTCTTCAGTCTCTTTTCGTGAAACCTATTCTATCTATAAAAAATATTTTTTAAAAAAACATTAGGTACCTACATGTATCCGAAACACCTACTATCTAAATGAAGATGGCCGAATTAAAATTATTTGTTTATACAACTCCTGACGACTTATTCGAATTACAAATCACTTATAAAAGATTCACAGAGAAATAGAACATAAACAAGAAGAGATTGGGTGCCTCTTGAATTATTGGTTACGGGCGCGTGTTTATTAATATGAAATGGGTTATATCATATGTTGTGTTATGAAAATGGTTATGTTTAATTTTACCGGTCATAAAAACATCGTATTTTAGAACTTTACTTACTTATTTATTTATCTTTATACGCAGTAAATGTTTAGCGGTAGGTACTAACTAAGTTTACCGAAAAAGCAAATACATAATTTATATAAATAGGAAATGAAAACTCAAGAAAATCGGAGTACCTAAATTATGATGATTGACTTGCGTAGCTACTTCATTTTGAGCAAAAAAAAATATTAAACTAATCAAACGGTTCTGACACATTTTCGCGGTGTTTATGTAGGATTCATCGTTCTGCGGATTGGTGTTCCATATTATATTATATTTTTCTGCAACATCCAAAGATCTTGCTTTTAAAATATTATCAGCCTCTTAACTGTTCAACTACACAGCACAGGCCTATTCTCATACAGAGAACGAAATCGCGTTAAATGCTTGCCCAAGGCGGATTAGCGATTTCAGACTTGAAGTCCATTAGTGTCTAAGACATAGTTAGCAAGTATATATTGGTTAGAAACTGAATCGAACACACTCACTCTTACTCTATAGTCCGGTGACCATGAGGCCATCGCGATTTTCAAAACATAATTGAACCTAAATAAGATTTTATAGAATAGTTCATCTTACCTCTTTGATGCCCTTTTCATGGTCCTTTTAAACAATCATTATGGGCCTTGGGGTTGGCTAAAAACATTTGACTCTGAAATAAGTAGTCAATTTTTATGTACTAGATTTCTCGACTACATATTCATAGACAGTTTATATACATACAAAGAATATTAAAAAAAAACGTCCAACTGGTTGATTTAAAAATATTATTGACAAAGAAGAATAACAGCAGCTGCTCTATCATAAATCTTCCTGAAATATACCAACCAAAATAAAAATACGAAACTCATTATGGAAAGCTGGAGTTTTTTCCCGGCGAGATCCCGTGATAACCACCGAATTAACCGCGACGACCTTGATATTGCTTCGTCTGAGCAAATATTTTTAGCGACGCTCGCGATCTCATACGAGGTGAAAGAGAATTAATATATCGTACATGCTGCTTTAATTATGTCATACTACTATACGCAACGTAAACATCCATGAACTTGAATTATGTTGTAATTCAAAGCGCCCGCCGTTCACGAGAACTGTATATATACTGTGCGTTCGACGACCGACAAAATGTGATACCATGCACTGATAGCAAATGATGACTATCAAGTAAGAAGTTTGAGCGATAGGATAACTTACCTTCTTCATGAAAGTAAATTTACAGATGCTTGGATAGTTGTAGGATCAATGAACTGTGAGCTACTTAATCAAGCCTTTTTATTTAATTTTGAACAGCTTAAGTATGTATCACATTTGATGAGACAAGAATGAAATACAACAATCAGGTACACAATGGCACTGCTTATTTCTTCAGAACTCTTTTCCGCTATGAGTAGGAATAAAATGGCATGTAGACCAGTGGCGTAGCTACCAAGGGGCTAAACGGGGCAGTGCCCCGGGGCCCTTAAGCTTAGAGGGCCCCGCATCCTCACCAGAAAATCCCATTAAATCAGTTTTAAAGTAGGTATTTGTATATTTTTATTTGACAATCAGTTTGGATAGCAGGGGCTCCAGTTTTTTATTTGCCCCGGGCGCTTGGTTATCTAGCTACGCCACTGATGAAGACAGCGTAAACTGAAAGACAGATATCCAATGTATGCCACCTCAAGAGTTTCATGTGCATAATTATAGTTTATGCAGTGAGTTCATGACATTATCAAAACTGTCAGAAGACAGAAAGTGAACCAGAAGAGATACCGTTTACGATTTCGTTCCGAAAGCTTAAATACTAATACATAATTTTTAAACTAGGTTGTATGGAGTCAGACCCTTGACCTAGCAGCCTAACGAGAACCTCTTGAGATGTTGACAGAGGCAAATATCTGAAAGAAAACCACGTTGTAAGGAGTCAATTCTTACATAACATTGAGGATAAAACTTTGTGTAAAACATAATATTTACACAAAATCTTGGGTGGACACAATAAATTATTTTTTAACGATCACAACTGTCATAAACACTTTGTATTTCCAGCCAGACGGATTATTACTTTTATGACTAAATAAATAAGGATTATTTCATATTTTTATGCGTATGATGAAAGGCAAGTATGCAAAGTGACCGTGTCGGCTGTCGCACTCTAAGTGTCATTTGATAAGGATCGGTTAGTGGCCCTAATGGCTTCAGCAAAGGATGTTTACAGATGTGTATCGGAACAGATGCATAAGTAAATGCCAACGCGCTCGTGCCAATAATTTAAAACACTACAAAACGCGTATATAGTGTACGCGTGTATACGCGTATGCGTATATAGATAATGTACACAAAAATACTTTGGGGGTGGAAATTAACTTTCATTTTCAGTACGAGTTTTCTGGCAAACTGCAGAGGTCGACCGACTAATATTTTCCCGTAATACAAACTGGTATCATTTTTGGGGTTATTATTACATTAGGGACTAATGAATCACATTCACAACGAGCGACCCACACCATATTTAAAAAACTCTGCTAAAAGAGATTACAAAAACAACATGTTCTTTTTAATTGTCTTTGTGACGTCTTAATTGTTGATTTGTCTGTTTAAAGTATATAAAGTAAAATTGGTGTTTGAGTTTAAAAACAACGCAAACTATTGTAGCTCAAGCACACAGTCCACTTTTAACATCGGGAACACTGAATTTCGTAACGGCTGCCAAAATAGACAGTGCTTGAGGCTCTGTCTGACGCTTTACATTTTAAAAAGTATTTGCATATTATATATTCAACTAATATTTTAGGGAATCTTGTTCAATTTAACCACGGAACAGAGAATTAAAGATATAGAATACTCTAATTTTCTGTTCCGTGAATTTAACACATAAAAAGTATGTTCTTTCAAGGGCCGTTTTAAATATTTGCCTTATTTCTTCACAACATGGTCAGCTACTTACAGAACAGACAAAATGCTATAGTCCTATTAGTTAATTATACCAGTATCAGTAGATACTAATAAAATTGTATTTTTTCTACCAAAAATGTGCTCTTATATAAATATTGGACGATTTATTTATCCTTCAGTATACGAAAAGTTCCGTGTGCTAAGGGTCCGACAGCTGTATATACTTAAGGCTACACTCGTCACCCATACACACATAAAAAAACGCGCCGACTACCAGGATATACTAAGGAAACGAATATTTAGGATACCTTTACCATACGCCAACTCTGAACTAGCCAGACGCTGTACACAATACTCAAACCCAAACACCTACAATAAGGTCAACAGAATTTGTGACCTACGAGATTGTACACTTAATATGTGCAAAAGAAAATTAACGGAAGCCCTTCTAAAATTATCATACACCGAAACTGAAGCTCTGTTATAGCACAATCCCGTCCATACCTTCCACACTGACACTTTTATACTAACAAAACACACCACACACACACACACTCACACACTACTCACACACACTCCATCACACACACCCTCACATACATTCTAAACTAGCATGTAAGCCCGAATACTCCATCTTGTTTTTTATTAGATTCTTTTTGTACGTAAATTTTAAGCTCTTACAACTTACTTATTAAGCTACGATAATTTCACTCCAAAGATCTTGTAACTTTATCCAATACATCAAATATCGCACTCAGAGCCACAAGATACAAGCTGTGCTTAGTTTGTGGCTCAATGTCAACATACGCACATTGTAAAGTTACTTTTAGTTTAATAAACATTATTTTATTTTATTTTATTTATTTATTTATATTCTCAGAGCAATCCACTGCCTACGACATCTTTAGGAAGACGGGTCGCTTCACTCCCCCCGCGCGGTCTATTCCTCGCTTCAGAAAATATACCGTTGAAGACTTCCAATTTATCAAAGTGCTGGGCAAAGGCAGCTTCGGAAAAGTAAGTATATAGTTCATTGAATTTATTGTTTTTGAATAGTTTCTTTTGGGGATTTTCCACATCATTGATTGGCTGCGGTATCGGTAAGCAATTAGCATTATTTTCTCTCGTTGACCCGAATCCGACTCAGATGAGGCAAGTGCCAGACTTTTGACGTGAAGCCTCGTTTCGTGGTTTAAAAATGGATCAATATATTACAACAATCAAACAGATATTCTAGCGGATGATATCAACGAGTCTTTTTAAAAGGTGCGTTTTAGCATTCAGCCGTTAGACTTTTTATATCAAGTAAAAAACTTTACTAATCCCGCTGTCTGCACTACCAGATTTAAAACATTATTCTTCCAAACTACTACCAAGAAAAAGCGATTTGTAAAAGTTCAAGGTGTGTACGAACTGTCCGTCCCAAAATACACGAAAATTGAAACAAGGGATTTTGCCAAGAGAAAAAAGAGCTCTCGAATACATACATAGATAAATGTTGTGTACACGTATTGATTTGCAACGGACAACACAGTGTATTTAGCTGCTGAAACACGTGTCTTTTAATACAAATTAAATAGACATTATGACAAAACCGACACATTCCGTGCCTACTAAAATAATATATCCATTAATTCATAAGTCCCAATAAAATGTGAAGTGATTTGTTGAATCCCCAAATCGTCGTAGTTATTTTCTTAAGGATTTGCGTAATGGGTACGGAAAAGTTATATTTATTATGGAAAATCTGTGATAGATATAAAATCTATCATGTTTATGTAACTTTGGCTCGATTTATTCGCGCCAGATTGCTTTACGCGTTTTTCCGACCGATTTCCAGATACCTATCTAGTATTATTAGTTCTGCAGTTCCTATAGTTTCTCGCTGTGAAGATATTGATCTAAATTGCATATAATGTATTATGTAGTACGGTATTTACATCTAACAATTCCTTCTCGACTTTCATAAATCATATCGAGAACACACAATGTCTATTCATAGCCAGTGACATAACGGCTGACTAGCATTTCTGAAACTATGTCAAGTTGTCAAAAGTTGCTTCTGCCACCCACGCTGGAAGAACCTTTGTCACACAAATATTGGATATCAATCAACTCCAACATTTCTAAAGTTAGGCCCTCTTATCTATGTCGTAGACAGTTCTATTATCACCTTTATTTAACTTTAGAACTGGTGTTGCAACACTTAAATATTCTAACGTCTTAAAAGCTTAGTTATTGCGCTTTAAACTGTGTCAAAGTGTGAGGAAATTATATGAAAATAGAATTAACTACCTGTGAACTCAAGAATAAACCCATGGAGAACAAAATAACGAGAATAAACCGAATGAAACTAGGTCACTAAAGAGTATTTCATATTCATGTTAATTATAATTTTCTGACACTGGCCGTAGCAACAATGAGAGAGAGAGAGAGTTCTACGCAAACAAAAGCTGTATACATAAATCAAAATAAAAAATCACAATTCCCCTTATCATAAAACGTGGTCCTAAAAAGTACAGGCTTGAAGATGGTTTAAAACCAGCACTAGAGGCGGTACTTTTTTAAGACCACGTTTTACAATAAGGGGGAAGAGCTTTCTCGCAGCCACAACTTATCTAGATAAAAAGAACATCATGGCTCTTTCGATACCTGACGCCTTCAATTCTAAGCGGGTAGACTAACAACGTCATAGTCGGCTACAATTTTCTAGTAGATGTTGACAAGTGACGATATAATGTTATTAATTTCTCGCATTCGAGACGCAGCGGCGAGAACGCCAGTTAATAGTGACGCACGACATCAAAGTGTTAGGAAATGTCAAATAATATTTTTATGTCGCACAAGGAGGGCGATGAACTCGTAAAGTACACTGCAGAACGGCCAGTCCGTTTATTGAAATGGTACACCAATGGAAAACTCGCTTATATTGGCGTGCTGGAAAAACCTTGTGCTGGAAATCCCTACAACCAGAGACCTATAGAATACCTGCGCCTTATTTAAATTTCAATGATCTCACAATAAATAAAAGAGACATAAAATCAAAGCTCCCATATAGCTGTCAGTGGTCTGCAATAAAGTCTTTTCATACGTCGCCAGACGCCCTTTCCTTTCAACTGGCCACAAAATTATCTACCAATATTGTGCAACAACTGTCTTTGAGCTCAAAATATACCTGAACCCTGAAATTTAAATAGAAATGTCGAATACACCTGTAGAAGACGTTTCGTACCTAGAGACGTGGTCAGTTACGAACTACTTAACATTATCCTATCGCCTGAGTAGGTGGTAGGCCCTTGCTACATAGGTACCTACCTACTCACATATCTATATTGGAACAACTTTTTACACCCTTATTTTTTTTTCTGGAATACTTTCTACGAAACTAATTTGTCTTGTCAACTTCTTACTCTCATGTTTATAACTGAAGATTTCATAGTTGTCAAAAACAAGGACTGAAATTGAAACAGAAATCAGAACACATGAGTAGACTGCACTGTTTAAAACTGTAATAAGTTAATTAAATAATGTTCTTCTCTATTAGAATCACCCGAATGTTTGACATGTTTAGTATTTCATTAGGCGTAGTGATCCACTAATTTCGAATAATGAATACTTTATTCAAAATTCGCGGTGAAAGTTTAACGTAAGGAGGTTCTTCTATTTAAAAAGCAGTCTGCTACATTTCTTGGAAAAAGAACCAGCGCAGAACAACAGTAGCAGTTTTCAAAGATTAGAAATACAAAGAGGGTAGGTATTTACCCCAAAGCTTGCATATCTGACGATGAATTTATCATTTTTATGTATATGCAGTGGTGACCGTAACCTCCGTGATGATGCGTGATGGCAGCTTGCCACCTGCAGCTTAGCGGTTCGCCGCAGTTTACCTGCCGTACTATCGTACTGTAACATTAGATTTATTCGCTCTATTTCGGGTGCCTACATCACTGGCCACCTTTCCAACGTCAGAGAGCACGTGTCATCGTCCTCTGCTCGACGCACTGTCGCCTATTAACTATTGTCTATCGTGGCTTAATAGTCTACCATTTACAAGTATTATGTTCTACGTATAGAGTGATATATTGTCATAAAGCCAAAACAACACGATTCTTTCAACGCATGTAGAGGCGCGCTATTTTTCTACAGCGTATTTTTATTCTCTAAACGAATGCGTCACATGAATGTGTTTTCATCGATTCCTTTATTTAGCACTCGGCACTGAAGCAAGCACTGCATAGGTTTCCTGGATCGAAGATATATTTTGGCTAGTTCACCTGGAGCACTTATTTAAGGATAACATTTTCGTGGAAATAAATTAGCAAATGTGTAACGGACGAATTGATTTACGGCTCTACCAAAAACACGTTTATTAGCAGGAGTAATACGTGCGTTACGTGAGCCAACGCGACATCTTCCTGGTTTCGCAGCGGTTGGCCCAATTGCCTTTGAGAATGGGCCAAGAATACGAAGAAAGCATGATATATATGAATTATAGAATGTAAACTTATGTCGAGCGAGTGTCGCGTTCGCTTCCTGAGACATTATATCAACATAATGATTTTACTTTGTTTTTGTCATATCATGCGGGTTATTTGCGGATTTACGAAATTAATTTCAAAGATCTTTAATACAATTTGATAACGTAGGTACTGTCTAGTTATGTAATAACAAACATGATCGAAGATAGAGCGGCTCGATTGTGATGTATGTCTGCCTAGCCGTCTATAAGACTTTTCAAAGACAAATCTTTCTCACAGTTCGTTTTCGTGGCATCCGTTAGCGATTTGCGTTTCTTTAAATAGCCCCGGTATCGATATCGTTTGTCTCTGTACTAACATCTATTTGTGTGTGGCCACACGCTGAACTGGAGAACTGTAGCCCAATGGACACTTATAGTGGGAAGAACTACTCTGAATAGTTCCTAAATATGTGCTAGGTATTTTACGAATATGTAGGACATCTACAGACTCTCTAGAACTTGGATTTACTGTAGTCTTTATATTTCCAGGTATTATTAGCTGAACTTCGCGACACAGAATACTACTACGCCGTGAAATGTTTGAAAAAAGATGTGGTTCTAGAAGACGACGACGTGGAGTGCACTTTGATCGAGAGGAAAGTTCTCGCACTTGGCACTAACCACCCCTACCTCTGCCATTTATTCGCTACTTTCCAGACGGATGTAAGTAAACTGAAACATTCATTACAATATTTCATGATCCGTGGTGACATTTGAAATCACTTCACTCCTACAATTTTTTGTGGAATTTATTAATGGTGGCGTTTATATTTTCAACGAATAAATCGTGAAGATATAAGTAGCTACACTTTGTAAATAGTTAATAGTGAGCTGATAGTATTTGGCACACAACGTGGGATCAAATAGCTGTAGGACAGCAGTTATCATTTCCGACGGAAATTAGGCAACATCATACACAGACCACACAGCCGAAACGTAGTAAGATGAGCACCTTCATGTAGGTGGGTGACTGGCGTGGAAGGTTTTTAAGAGCCTCTAATCCGTCTAATTCGTCCGACACAAAATTCATAAAGTCCAAATTTATAACATTTGCTGATCGTGAGCTTAATTTCAATGGCAAAGTCACAAAAGATAGACCCCCGAACTCCAGGTCTTTAGCGCATAATAGGTATACCTATGTATACATGCTGGGAAAATAAATGAAGGCACAAAATAGCTAATAACAATCTAAATAAATCTATAACGTAGATATTATCTTATTAATTTTGCTCATTTTTGATTTAGTCTCATCTATTCTTCGTGATGGAGTATCTGAATGGTGGTGACCTGATGTTCCACATTCAGCAAAGTGGTCGTTTCCCGGAGGCACGCGCGCGTTTCTACGCTGCGGAAATTGTATCAGGACTAAAATTCTTGCACAAGAGAGGCATTGTTTACAGGTAATTTTAAAGAACTTTTAGATTTTACGTAGGCATTTTTTTTAGCTTGGCTAATCACTAATTCAAATATACCGTTGTTTTCAGGGACTTAAAATTGGACAATATCCTTCTAGACTTTGAAGGTCATGTCCGCATCGCCGACTTCGGCATGTGCAAGCTCCAGATATACTTGGACAAGACAGCAGACACTTTCTGCGGAACTCCAGATTACATGGCACCGGAGGTCAGTTCAATATGACTACTATTACTAACTATTTGGACAATTTTACTTAGCAATGACACAACCAGAATAACACCCTACATGTAGCTATAGTGGAAACGTATGAACATACGTCCATCAGTTCCTCATACTTCATCATTCCAGTTGTAAATCTCTTATAAATTAAACAGATCTGTCTCCATAGATCTTGTCATAATTAATGATTATTGAATCATCCACACACCTGCCAATCTCGTGGTTGGCAGCCGTGTTGATGATTGTTTAATCGTGCGCCCGCCCGGTCAAAGGTTGACGCCTTATCTCTTTTAGTCCCTTATTCTTAGGCAGCTAACATCGTCGTTACTACATCCGTACCATTTGGATCACCTTGTATCTACTCGTGAATGGGGAAAACTGTCAGAACGGCTGTGATGTGCATTTTTGTGTCATGACACATTATGACTTAGTCCAATTTGCAGCCAAATATCTATCAACACTATGCAAAACAACAACAGGTTAGCGTATCGACGCTTGTATTCTGTCACGTGTGTATTGTTGCACGGAGGTCATACAGCATTCCTTCTTTGGAGTAAAAAACAAATCGCTATTAGTGATACTTTTGAAGAATACATGTTTCAGGTCAAAATATTTTCTCTTTCTTCATTCCAGATAATCAAAGGCTTAAAATACAACCAGACAGTGGACTGGTGGTCTTTTGGTGTCTTACTATACGAGATGCTGATCGGTCAGAGTCCGTTCAGCGGCTGTGATGAAGACGAACTGTTCTGGTCCATCTGCAACGAGATGCCGTCCTACCCGCGCTTCCTCTCACATGAAGCGCTCACCATATTGACTAGGGTAAGAATACTAGCAATGACCACTAAATAGACCGAGCAAATTCTTTAGGCAAAATAATTTTCTTTAGGTGCGTTCTGAGCCGGTCAAATATGTCTAAAATATGTTTAATTTCAACCCCTATTTTAGTTTTTGTAGCATATATCTAGTTATGATTGCCTTTTTGATTACATTGTATTATTGTAATTGTTTTCCTTTAGTTATTGGACAAGGACGCGCGGACCAGGCTGGGTGGCACCGAGTGCATGCACGGAGACATCAGGGACCAGGACTTCTTCCACCAAATCCACTGGGACCGGCTCGAGAGGCGGGAACTGGAGACTCCCTTCAGACCACGTGTGGTAAGTCTTCATTACGTCATCCTCATGAATAAAAAGGTGGATTTTAAGGCTTAACTCTTTTCGACATCAAGAGTTCAACTTAACCCTGAATTGTTTTCCACAGAGACATCCAATGGATACTCAATACTTCGACAAAGCGTTCACGGGCGAGCGACCCCGTCTAACAGCAGTAGAACCTCACGTCCTACGCTCTATGGACCAAGAGCCTTTCCGAGGCTTCTCTTACACCAACCCCAACACGACGGACCGCTAAACTCAACTCTAGTACATAGAGAGATGGTTGAAATTCCCTTGTTACATTTAGCAGGCGCAGGCGCGTTTTCGAGAACGTTCGATGATTGATCGTCAGTGTGAGTCCCGCTGGACGGTAGTTTTTTGGCAGACAAGTTTTTGTAGTGGTAACGAATAGGTACTTGAAACCCATGTCAGCAAACATTCTGAATGATGCTCAGATGCTTCTGTTTCAAAGGAATGCATGGGTCGAGTCTATGAGTTGCCTTATACGTGTTGTATTAAACGAATCGCTACCTACATGTAGAGGGGTACCCGTAAAACCAGTTGAAATGCATATCAAATAATAAAATATGTTGTGTCTGGTACACGAATTGTATTATTTAATGGACTAGGTGTTAGGTAAGGGCTGTAACACACAGGTTGTATTACAAAATAAAGGAATTGTTGTTAAAATTAAAAATAATTCTTCGTTTAGAGTTTATTATAACATCAGCATGTGTGTTACATAGGTATTTAAATAGAAAACAAAAAATATATATAATATTCACTCCATGAATTTCAAATTATAAAACTTTTATTTTGTATAAAGTACAAGAACTTTATCTATGAAATGTAAATAATCTACGTATTACAATACTTAAACATCTGTTTGGTTAATCAACTTTAGTTGTATTCAATTTCAGAAATTGAGTTAAATATTTCAATTATATTATTTAATTGTTGCAGGCTATTAATTGTGCAATATTTCAGTGAACTATGTAGATTTATTTTTATTATAATTATATGTATTGTCCTTGATATTATGAGTAAATTATACCAAAGATAGTTTCTTCGGATTGTACATTGTTTGTTTGACAATAAATTTGAAATTACAAAGTGTGTTTGAATATTTAATCAACTTTTATAAATATTTAATAAACAACAACACAAAAAATATAATTCAAACTCAAAATCATTTATTCAAACTTGGCTGTAAAACAGCACTTTTGAACGTCAAATATTACAAAAGACAGACCAGAAAATATATTTTCACCTTATCCTTATCCTAAGTACTACACGTCCTATTCATAATAGTTCACCTTAAATCTTATAATGAAAGGACTGTTTTTTTTTTCTTTTCATTAATTATTCATAATACTGTTTTATCTTGTGAGGATACGTGATTAATAACTGTATAACTTTGTGTCGCACGGCCACAAACAAATGATGTGACATGTTGTCTTCGAAAACGTCGAGGCCCAATATGGCGGGGTCTGTTACACTCTGGTCAAAGTCTTTGATTTGCAACAACCTTCGTGGCCCACTTTGATTAGGTTTCATATCTTTCGGTATACATATTGCAACCTGGAACAAACTATTTCAATTTTAATATGGTAAATGTTGTCTTTGATTATTATTAGCGATGGATATGAGGCCTGGATTTATTTTAGCGTCTTATAGCAAAGTTCTACTGCGACACAAAATGTCAATCAGTATTAATTTAACAAAATTGAAGAAATTTTTGTTTGCTTGACCGCGCTTATCTCAGGAACTACTGGAACGTTTGAAAACTATAGTGTTAGATAGCCCATTTATCGAGGAAGGGTATATTAAGTTCCTGGGTCGCAGGTGTAAACGCGGCCGGGAGTAGTGTACTATAAAATACGTTTTACTCACCGTGCCATCCTTGAATCCAATAAACAAAACTTCTCCGTGTTCGGTGGCGCACGTCATGTCCGCACAATGCACGATCATGTGATTCGAATCTGCGTCGTGGTAAACTTGAATTCGCTGGTTCTTACCACTCACTGAAAACGATACAAATGTTGGTTTTACTCCCACTGTATGAAAAAATCTTATGTGACTTTATCGAACCCTGCACTTATTGGCCTACTTCATACTTATTTAGTACAGACGCCAACACATACCTACAGCTTCCCGAAACTGTAATTTTTTCCCAATAAACTTTGAACCATATACCTCGGTGATAAAGTTGAAAATCTGTTGAGGAAATTTGACAGATTGTAGTAGCTTGTTGTGCTGACCTCCGTACTTTTTAACTTGGTGAATAACTTACCTGACACCACGACATCCGACTGATTGACCATCACGCATTTTTTGGGCGAGTGTGGCCAAACCTGGTTATGGGCTTGGCATACTTTGTTAAACTTCTGTGATTTTGGATCTTCACATAGTAGCAAACCACTCTTGGTTACCATGGAAACGATGTTATTAGTCACGTGCATAGCAGTTATTGTGTCATATAGACTGCCATAGTAGCGGCCCCGGAGTCTAAGATCCCATGATTCATATCTCCATTTGAGAGCCCATACTATATGTTTGCTTGTGATCATATAGCAAATGTCGGCTTCTAACCTGTAAATAAACGTTTTTTAATATGAATAATTGTACAGCATCCACCTTATTATAAATTGTAGGTTTAAATCTTAAACTTTTTTGAAGACTTTTAAGGCCATGTTTTATAATAAGGTGGTAATATTAAGCAAGTTTAATCCGCCATCAATTCCGTCATTAGTCAGTCATAAAAATCAAAACCTACCAAAAGAGTATAACACCATTCATGACATACATAAAACTTTCATTGAAACTTTTGTCATCAGGGTGCCTTTTACCAAACAACCGAAGATCAGCTTCATCATCTTCATATTTCTCCATAACAACAGCCATATAATCGTTCTCACAATAATCCCATATATTTACTGCAAATTATAAATAAGGAATAAATAAAAAATTATATTAATAATAACATACTCATAATAGTTCTCGCCAAACTTTTTGGCGTCTCGGAGTTCGCGAGTTCGAAACAGTCCGCGAATTGCTGCGCAGAAATAATTTAAGGTATCAGTAAGCGATAAGGGTGTAAGAGATGTACAGAAACTGTAAAATTTTCCCAATTAACTTTGAACCATTTCCTTTTGCAATAAAATTGAAAATCTATTACGGAAATTTGGCACATTTAAGTAACTTGATGTGTTTTTTTTTGTGGAGGTAGTGTCAGACTCTTACTGACTAAAACCCACTATGTTCCTTCTGGAAATCCCTGTGTGCCAGGGCCAGAGTAACCCTTACAAACAACCCGTAGCCCAGGCAGACGACTTGATGTGCTGGCGTCTGTGCTAAGCAGTTAGTTGTTTAGGCTGCCATCAAATTTGGTGAAATCTATTATAAGTATGTAGACAAGACATACTTACTTGAGGAATTATTAATCATCCGAAACACCTTTTTTTTAATATCAAAGTAGCTTATGATATTATCATCCATCAACAAAATGAGATTGTCTGAAAAGATTCCACATTTAGACCCCTTGCCCATGGCGCTTCTTTATAGTGATACAGACGCGATGCTGTCGCTTCTCGGTCGCGATGCAAACGCGATTTGGTCAGGATGCAGTTACACTGATATTCGGCACATTCCCTTCCCCTCTGTTCTTTCTCCGATGCCATCCAATGATGTCGCGCGTGACTGCATCTCTACAAAAAGTCGCCGTGGGCGAGGGGCCTTAAATATTATTAGTTTTATAACAAAACTATTTGAAGTAGTGGAAGGTATATTAATATATTTTTAAAGTTAACCTTTATATACATGTATCTTTATAATATTCTCCAAAACATGTGTGTGATAAAGATCTATCTGAGCTATATCAACTGAAGGCCAGAGTTTTGAATTAATCAACATTTCCTTGTAATTCAGTGTGGACCTTCTTTGGAATGTACGACCCATGTTCACCATTTCTTCTAGAGCAATCTTCTCCCATAGATCAAAATGCTGAAATGAAGGAATACATTTTGTATTTTAATGCCTTTATTTTTTTTTTACTTTCTCTGTAATTGGGCTTAGATACAGCCCTTGGCTGGATCACATTTGGAATGGAGATTTTAGATTTATAGGCTTTTGTCAGGGTGTAATGAGTTTCTAATAATGAAGCCTATGGAGATTATAATAATTTTCAGCATCAAACTAGCCAGGTTTTGTCAAACTAGTTATAGCTTTGGTATGCTGCATTTAATTTAATAATCAATCATTTTGTACAACTGATAAAATATTACATATATTTACCTCTATATAATCCATAACAACATCCTTCCACCTTTTGCTAACAGTCATACAAGCCAGCAAAGCTTTCCCATTCAAGTTTTTAAATATCATCGATAGAATTTCAGGAGGACACAGTTCCCAGCTGAATGCTAAATATTTTACAGAGTCAGATGCTCGCTGCCAAGGTAGTATAGCAGTATCAAACATTTCAGCTGGTTTTTTTCACATATTATTTTTTTATAACGCACGTAATTTCGTGGTTTATCTGGGGGCTGCGCGCAGTGCAAAATGAAATGGCAATTCTAATTCAAGCATTGGCAAGCATAAAACTGTTTTATTTTTTGAGCTTTTTCAAAAATAAACAAACAAACCACTAACTTCCCTAACTTCCACACTTTTCGTTCGTTTACTATAATGTCATTTACAAAAATAATAAATATACGAAATGACAATTGATTGACAGAGAACATAGACGGATCAAGTCAGATGTCTGTCACTGTCTATTTTTTCATGCCATATTTTTTTTCTCCCCATATACTATTTTTTTATTCTGTGGTAGTACTGTTGAGTTTGAGTTTGTGACGAGGTTATTCTTAAACTGTCATTCTTTAGGGTTATGTTGTGTTTATTCGGTTATTTTTGTTTGTAACAAGTAATATAATTGTTATTTTGTGCAAGTTACAGTGTGATTTTAAAAACTAAAGCTACTGAAAAAGGAGAAAATCAACAGACATGGTGAGTTTAATAAGTTTAATTGATAAAACATTTCGAGATTATGTTATACCCGTTGTTTTTCAATGTTCAGCTGTGTCTCCACCTGAGCCATCTTCCAAACTTCCATTTATGTACCAACATTTACCTGTCCTAATTTGATAGCCTTAGCTAGCTAGCTATTCACTGGATTCACACTACGTAAGTAATATTAACGGCCAGTTTCACAGGTTACGGAGAGCCACTATCTACCAGATATATCTAAAAACTTAACAGTATTTGTATGAATATATCTGCCAGATAAACTATCTGAAACTTATCAGCAATCTGTGAAACTGGCCCTAAGGTTCCGTTTTTACTAAAATTGTTATTGTTATTCAGCAATGCCATAAATATTTTGTTTCATTTCCAGGCCCGCAATGCAGAGAAGGCTATGTAAGTTTATCTTTTTAAATTTCATTATCATCATCATCTCAGCCATAGGACGTCCACTGCTGAACATAGGCCTCCCCTTTAGATCTCCACATACACCGGTTGGAAGCGACCTGCATCCAGCGTCTTCCGGCGACCTTTATAAGGTCGTCTGTCCATCTCGTTGGTGGATGTCCTACGCTGCCCTTAAATTTACCTCATAATATTTCTATTGGAATTGTTCAACAGTTCATTTTGAAACAAGGGTTATTACAGTTCACATCAAATAACTTTCTTTCTCACAAGTTGGATATTTAGTGCCTCACAGATGCGCTGGGGTTTTGTTTAGATGTTTTGACCATTGAGAAGTCACTAGTAGCAACCTTTGGACAAGCCTTCTCGACAAGAACTGTACTTTTCCTTCCTAAATAAAAATATTGTTTTCTAGTTGCAATTTTTTTAAAAGTCATTTTTTAATTGGAAGATAAAGAGAATGTAGTATAATACTAAATAGATAGTAAACAAACTTGAATATATATTCAAATAGAATTATATGTAAATGCCCAATATAACTTATGTTATACCGTATCATATTCACTATACTTCCAGGACCACACTGGCACGATGGCGTGCAGCACAAGTACAAGAGGCGGGTGGGCAGCGTGAGCGGAGACCATACCTTGCTTCAGAATGCACAGATCTACCCCAAGCTGAAAAATGGAGACTACAGATAGTTAGAGAAATCGCAAAGAAAGTTGCACAAATACAGAATGGTAAGTATCAAAGATAAATTGTAAATATTTGAAAAGGACAAATTAAGACATTACTTGCATATATTTCTATAGGTTATTACTGGCCACCACACTTACTATAAATGTTAGTTAGACAGTTTAAAATCTGTGTCATAAATCGTGAGGGCTATGGGAACCTAAAAATGGCATCAATCATTTAAAATGTGAAATTTTTGTTAAAACACAACAATATTTTGATATTCAGTATTTAAAACCAGTTACAATGGAAGATAGTGAGGCAACTTCTGTTAATAATCCAGAAATTGACATCAGATCATCTGTTAATAATCCAGATATAGACATCAGGACTTCTTTTAATAATCCAGATATAGACATCAGAACTTCTTTCAATAATCCAGAAACTGATATCAGAAATTCTTTCAATAGCCCCAGGCGTAACGAGACTCCACCCTTGCATTTCGCTCCCATTCCGACGCCACCGCCCAGTCCGAAACGTATCGCCACTCCATCTGGCGGCGTATCACTATCCCTACACTCCCCTGGAGGGTCATCACGCCGATTGTCTATCAAAGAGCACAAAACTTCAAAAGAACAAAGTATTAAATCTGGCCAACATGGTAGTGTCAAATCTGGCCAGCATGGTAGTGTAAAATCTGGCCAAATCGGGAGTATGAAATCTGGCCATAACGGAAGCGTGAAATCTGGTCAATTTGGAAACAAAATACTACATGCAATAAAGGAGACTCTCCAGCCGCATGATAAAACCACTGCCGAAAAGGTAGAAGATTTAAAAGATACTGTCAAAAGTCTTGCTACGGATATTGTGGGGTCCAATTCCAATCACTTAACAACCAATATAGATAAGATAGCCACAATGAGCAAAGCACTCACGAATGAAGCAAATGCTCTGAGACGATCTATAAAGTGTCTGTCTGAAGACATCGCGCATACTAAGCAACAGCTATGTTGCTGCGCTAAAGAAGAGGACGTTAACTTCCCATACCACTTATTTCTCATTGAAATTATTATAAACAAGATACATATGAAGTGTGAATGTTTCGACTTCAATTACAATAACTTAGTTATTTCGGCCTCATTTTTGGGAAAATCACCAATTGTTTTGTACGATTCGTCTTTCGGTGAAATTGATGGTTACAATAAACTGAATGTCGGAAAATCTACTTTATTCGCAATGACTTACGATAAAATTTGCAGCATTAAGGACTTTGAAATTGTATTACTACTGACAAAACAGCCTCCGTGTTCTACTTGTGTGACGAAAGTTGCTGAAACTCATATGGATTTTACATGTGAATTTATCCAGCTGAGAGAGGAACTTTGCAAAAAGTGGATGCAAGAACAGCCAACGGACAATATAATGTGCACAACGTCAACACCACTTTCCAAAAATATGTACTATTTGTCATGCTGTGATGGTGAAACTAGAGATTCAATAGGTGTTATTGAGGTATCCGTTCGAATGTCGTTTTTGGGCAAAGAGATTACTACCGCTTTTCGCGCAGCGCCTAAACCACAGGGGACTTCTCATTTACTGAAAGCAGATCACGGAATGACTATGTACTCGAGTCACAAGGTCGAGATGGATGACCAGGGTAAAATACTTCTAGACGAAGGAGTCATGGCGAATAATCGCATTCTGTGTCCATCAGAAAATCTCAGAAGATCGAACAGCCCACAATCCCAAATATCTAGCACATTATCTAGAAGATCTTACGAACCCCATCCTTTGCCTTATCGTGACACTGGTAAGTTGTATCCAAAATAATACTACTTTAGATGCCTTTACGTACGAAAAATATTATACCACAATGTTTTTTAGGTCGAGGTCCAAAATATGATGAAATATATACCAAAATGAATGTCAACGAGTTGAGGATCAAAGTTCCGAAGAGCAGTAAAGTAGAGAGAATGGGAAAATACGATAAGATTCAAGAACTGTGTTCATGTGAAAGTACCCCCTACAACAGTGGAGAACAAATACAGTTTGAACTACCGAAAGATGCTACATATCCTGAGAAGACATATACATCAAACTTGAAATATACAATGAAAAGTCTCGAAAGACCACCTGAGAGAAAAGACAAGAAGATTATAAACGTGACACCTACTAGTTGTCCTGTCCCCGTCAATATGGAGAAAGTTCTCCACCCGCTTAAAGATGTATTCATTCTCAAAATTGGCAAGAAGCTAGAAACTCAGGACAAAAAGACTGACCTTGAAATAGAATTAGTTACTCCTAAAGCTCCGTGTGATAAACCAGTGGATATCACCAATATCGGCCAG
This sequence comes from Heliothis peltigera, assembly GCA_958496145.1. Classification (NCBI taxonomy): domain Eukaryota; kingdom Metazoa; phylum Arthropoda; class Insecta; order Lepidoptera; family Noctuidae; genus Heliothis; species Heliothis peltigera. The sequence continues at coordinate 9,216,743 of OY292325.1, forward strand.
CAGTGTAGCGGTGGCGACATTCCTAAAGCTGACAAGACGAAATCGAAGGCCAAAGACAAGAAAGGGAAGGGTGGAAAGGGGAAAGGAAAGGCAAAAGCTAAAGGGGGCAAGAAAGGAAAAAAGGGAAAGAAGAAATAATATTTTTATCTACAAATCAAAAAGTTTTTCAGATCATTTCCTTCTTATGTTATAAACGCAGACTATCTTGTAAATTCAAAATCAAAATAATATACAAAAATTTTAACCGCGTGCTCTTTTAAAAGCTTTTATTTCCTACTAATATAATCACATGTTAGAACGGAAGCAAGAATCTAATAGTGGAAATTGCAACATATCTTCCATAATGGATATATCAGAGGTCACAATTTTATACAATTAGTGTAATAGTTTGTTATAACCTTACGATTTGTGTCTAGCTATGACCAAGCTTCAAATATTAATATAGCCTTTTTTGTCAGCTGGTCTTGGCGAGTTTCGAATACGAGACTTGAACGACGAGATCAACAAACTGATGCGAGAGAAGCGTCACTGGGAGGTACAAATAAAATCGTTGGGTGGTCCTGACCACGCACGCGTTGGGCCCAAGATGCTCGATCAAGACGGCAAAGAGGTCCCAGGAAACCGGGGGTATAAGTACTTCGGAGCCGCAAAAGATTTGCCGGGTGAGAATCTTAGTGTTTATTGTCCTTTAACTTTTGATTTCCCAAATTCTTTTACTCAAAACCGTTTTTAACTTATATGACCTTTGTTCAAAGCCTCTTCCATGCCATATGGCCCAATTAGTCGAAAATTTTGTGAAAATCAATATCAAATTAAATTTTAGCCTTTGAAGAACAATAAATTGAGAATGATATTTTATACAGGTGTTCGGGAGCTATTTGAGCAAGAACCGCCGCCGCCTCCGAGGCGAACTCGCGCCGACCTCATGAGAGACGTCGACGCTGACTATTACGGATACAGAGACGATGATGATGGACTGCTCATGCCACTCGAACAAGAAGCTGAGAAAGAAGGTTCGTTTATTTATCAAAATAAAATCATTGTGAGGGAAAATATACACTGAACTTTTCTGTAGGTAGGGTCCAAGACCCGATTATGCTAATGATGTATGTCTTGCTTCACAGCCATAGCGCGGGCTGTTGAGGAGTGGAAGCGAAATAAAGAACAGAATAAGGATCAAGATTTACCAGAGGAAGAAAATATTTACCCAGAAGACGTAAGTTACATCCCTTTACATAATATATAATTTGTAGAGAAGGCAACGTATCTCTATTGTTAGGATTCTTTGATCACCATTGTTTAATAATATCTATGTATTTACGTAGCCTGATGACAAGCGCGTAGAAGACGACGAGGACGGCGAGCCAATCCGGCAGTCAGTGACGTCACACGTCGCAGTACCCTCGCAGAAAGACATAGAGGAAGCGTTGCTCAGGCGGAAGAAACAAGAACTGTTGGAGAAGTATGGTTGTATGGATGTCAAAATGGAGACCAGCTGACAGTGATGTTATGTAAATAAAAGTAATAATAAACATATATACAGCAGCATTTATTTTATTTCACCTTTTGAACCCGCTGGAATAAATTGATGAAGGATTACAACGAAAAGACTGTTATTGCTTTTCAAATTACTTTATTTTCGAACAGATTTGTTATTTAGACATAGGTTATCTAAGCAAAATATACACGATACTGGTGACATGTATGTCTATTCACTGGCTCTACACCATAACGCAACAACAAATTTGACTTGTTATAGGCCTAGCTACATCCGTTTGTATAAAAATTAAGATTCCAAAATGAACTATTGCACGATCTGTAAAGTCGGAAAAACAAAAGCCTCTTGCTAACATCGAATACTGATTAAAATAATTTCATAAGACAGAAGATTCTAAACATTGTAAGATTTTAAGTTCACATCAATTATCAACCATAATTATTTACCGATAATGGACATCCGACTACACTTATTCAAATAGGAATGTATAAACTTAACATTATCGTAAGCTCTCAGAGAACTAATTAATTAATATCTAAACAACACAAGTCTTAAATTAAAACCCAGGAAAATTAAATAGGATAAGATAACCAAGGGCTTGTACACAAATAATCTGCGAATTGTTGCGACTCGATTTCGTGCGTTTACACGACTCCGTTGATCATTCCTTCGTAGAACTTCAACCATGCAAAACACATTCTTTACTAGTTTGAAAATGTTTAGCAGTCACTATCATGTATCAGAAGCTATAAGAAAAAAAAATTTTTTTTTCAATAAGTAACCTAACATCGCAGAATACGAAAAGATTCTAACCAATTCGCAAGTTCTTGCGATGCGTCGCCGCAACGCAGTTTCGTGTACAAGCCCTCACCAAGAGTTGATTAATTTCATGTACCAGTGACCCGTTTGCATTGATATAATTGCGCGACTTTCCTTTGTTTTACCTTGTATATTGGTATCATAAGATTACATTTCTGCGACTAACGGTACACGCAGCAAATATCCGAATTCAGAGTCGATACATAACAGAAGCAATAAAACTATGAAAGTAATAAAATAACATCGAATCTCAGTTCAGGAATCGTAATGCGTAGCGTTTTTTAAAGCTTTGCATTCCTGAATAGTTTCCCATATAAACTACGTTATAAAGTAGTAACACAATGAAGCGAAATCGAAGAGAAGATGACTTTCTGTTCTTCTCGCAACTAGGCAGACAAAGCGTAATGCTAGAGTAGATAACTTCGAGTCAAAGAATAAATTTCTTAACCATAATAAACTGTAACTTTAATTTTCATTTCATACATTTTATCTCTTGTGATATTTAATATCTAAAATACACTTTGTTCTATATTATGTACGTGAATGTACTAAAATACCACACTAAACACTATTAAGTAACGCCCACAAATTATTATTATTATTGTTGAATAAATCTGTAAAATAATCCTATGCTCCTCCCGTGAACCTGATTCGTATATTTATACTAAACCAACTAAAAAAAGGTACCATTCAGTAATATACAATTTTTGTCGTGTGAAATGAATGATGATAATATCGTTGTTTTACCTGTAATTTAGTGGTACGGGTTGGTAACTTACCAATGGCACTCCCAAGCATTTTTCTGCAATCTGTCCCATAGCATGATAGCACCGGAATTGAAACGGAATTGCAAGAGTTAAGAACAAATAGAATGGGCGAATATGGATAATAAAAAATATTTTTGCGTCGGTTTCTACAGCTACGGTATCTAATGAAATACAATCGGAAGACAAGACAAACGAATGAAACGTCTCTATGAATATCTTAGCTATATAACAGGGCTCGTAAATGCCAGTCCACATCAAAATAAACAGTATGCTGAAGGTTATGTAGGAACATACTAATCTCGATTGTGGACCTGTTTTTTTAGCAGATGTCGAAATTAGCTGGAGATCGACTTAGATACGTATGGGTATAGGTATAAGATCTATGTATCTTGTGCGAACAACAAACTAACATAATCAGATAGAGTTAATACTGTAAAGATGATTTATATCACGAAATATTTTGGTGTCGCCTCTTTTGCTAATCAGAACCATCCGCGGAGTTAATTGATTACTGTCGCGGCGCAACAGATTTGCAACAATGTATGTAGGAAATTCTTATACTGGACCAAAAGTGAAACTAGTAAAGTATAAAAAAAATGTAGTCAAAACACAAAATAATACGCTACATCTAGTGTTAGAAATACCTTTCCGAACAGCTGGACTTAAATCGACAACATTCATTTAATAATGCAATAAATATTTTCAATACGAGACATTTTAAAGATCTACTAAAAAGCCTTTATTAATTGGGGCTACGTCCAAATATGAATATAAGATGCATATCCACAAAGTTATTAACATCTGATTCAATAAACTATTTAAGAATTTATCACAATTCTAATAATTAAACTTACTTAGTGATTTCCCATTTAATTCTAGCGGTAAGACAAATCCGCGTTAAGCGTTTAGATTTTTATATTTCCAACTTGCACTCTGAATACACGCCGTTAGCTGGGTCTATCTAAATAAACATAATTTTGCTATTATTATACTGGATTAGTATCGTTTGTAACGGAGTAATGAGCAGATGGAGTGCGTATTGAACCGCAAACACGTAATTTCTCTCCCTCGAAAGTTCGGTGAAACAGAGGAACCATACGATTGAGTACTCCATAGTATTCACTACTCCGTGGTTTGCGGTAATGTTAGCTGCACCGTTACAATTAGGACTGGAACAGGTTCTGTTGTTTGGTGTCGTTCTCGAAGTCGCTCCACGCGTTATTCAGTTCCATGAAGATCATTTTTGCTATGTTCTCGTTGGATGTGCCCATTTGCTGTTAACAAAATAATTTTATGTTATTAAGTTTTTAAAAATACCCATGGAAAAGAAAAGAAAAAAGAAAAGTTTAGTAAAAGAACAAAGATGACCTTACGCAAGCCTCATTAAAATTACGTCATCACTTTTCATCCGATTAATTTAGCAAGATGACAATCAGCTGATCATCGAAAGGCAAATCCAGAAGAATTCATATGGGAGCATCATGCCACCTGGCGTCACGGCATGTGAGTATTATCAACCCCTATTTTTATAAATATTGGTCATTAAAAAAACAACCCAATTTCAAAACACCTAATCATAGTTACCTTATCAGGATGTACTGCGAGACAGGCCTTCCTGTAGTTCCGCTTGACGTCAGCGGGCGAGACGAGTTGCGACATGTCGCAGCGTGTCCAGCGGCAGTCGTCCCACACCACCGTGTGCAGGGAACATAGGAGCGCGCGGATGTTCGCCTTCTTACCCTCCGTCTGCGCAATGAGGACCAATATGAGAAAGTCTAAATATTCAGAACTTGGAAAAGCTTAATATGAATTCTTCTTTGTTTCGAGGGAGCTGCATGTTTGATCACCTAACAAGCTATAGTGTCAGAGTTTTCTCAAATTGTCGCCTGACGGCCTTTGATGTGAAATTGTAAAAAGAATACTACTGAGTAGCATTCAAGGACACCAGCTTTACATGCTCTCCCAGGCAAAGCACCAACTTTAAAACTCTGAGTAGCTTTGTGAAAGTTCCTAAAACTTACAGAGCTATTTTAGGCCCTACCTAGAAATGATCTGGGACTGTATATAATATGGTAACTTACCCATTCATGAATTTTCAATTTCTCTGGATCCATATCCTTCACCATTTCCTCCTTTCTCATGGCGTTCATGGTCTTGGGGCCAGTGTCTCTCTTGGCGGCGAAGTCGTAACCTTGACTGCCGAGGAGATCACCGAACACATCCATTGGCTTTCGAGGTTTGTCGTCGGCCGGAGTTTTCGCTGGTTCGAAGTGAGCTCGGCTGTGAAATAAATTCACATTAATATTGATACATACATAGTAATAAAAATAGTGCACCATATTTTTACTGGTCCTCTAGTATATTCTAAGGATTATGTTAACGACAAAAAAGTCGTGAAAACATTAAAATATTTTATTAAATTTATCATCACATGTTTTTACGAATAATGCTAGTCTCTATGAACGTGCTAGGTCATTCAACTTTTTTTGTGGTCAACATGATCTTTGACATGTCTTTTAAGTGGTAACTAAAACTTCTAAACTTAGCTTGGCAAATTTGCGACCCATGGTGATTTTTTTTATGTTCACAAAATATATAGTTTTTTTAGTGTGAGCGTGCAAAAAATGCTTACTTGTAGTCGGGCTGGTGCGCGGGCGCATGGTGGGCAGGCGTGTGCGCGGGGGTGTGTGCGGGCGCGGCGTGCGCGGGCGTGTGCGCGGGCGAGGCGCGCGGCGTGGCGGCGAGGCTGGGCGCGGCGCTGGCCGGCGCGCCCGACAGCGCGCCCAGCGACGCGAACGGGTCCGCCTTCGGCGCGCCGCCCGCCTGCGCGCGGTCCAGCGGCACGCTTTGTGAACGACCTGCCAACATACACCTCATTGTACCACCTCCTTATAGCAAACTTCAACAATAGCTAGTGCTGAGCTGAAGGTAAAAAAAAATCTTAAAATAAATATTTCCATACTAAAAAAACCCTACAAAATTGAATATTACAGCGGTAACATTAAAATACAAACCTTCTTCCTGTATGAGTTGCGGCGTAAGCAGCGGCTCTATCTTGGGCAATGGATCGTTGAGGCCGAACGGGTCGAAGTTGAGCGGGTCACTCGAGTTCACGTTGGCCTTTACCTCAGCCGTCTCCGTAGGGGGAGGAGGGAGATCGCCAAATATGGATTCCGATGTAAATGCCTACAATAATTCAATGTTTATATATCTTTTCCGTTAGTACCTATGTTGCAAAATAATAACTAACTTTACAAACCTCTAGTAAAGAAAGGAAACCTTCACATCAAACAAATGAGCTCACCTGAGTCTTCTCCTCCTTATTAACACTGAGAAAATCACCGAAACCATCATCAGTCTGCTTCTCCATCATTCCGAAGAAATCGAAAGAGTCATCGCTCTTCAACTTTTTCTCCGTCTTGGGTTCTTGAGGAGCACTGGAGCTTAGGTTTAGGAAGTCTGCTGTGTTGTCTGCGGGAGCGGGGTCGGCGCGGGCGGGGGGAGGCGGCCGAGCCGGCGGCGCGGGGGACGGCGGCGCGGGCCGGGACGGACGAGATGGCCGAGTCGGTGGTTCCGGTTCCCGTACTGGGTAGTCTGCTGTCACTGTGGATGGTAAATTAACATTGAAATATTATTGAACAGTTCTTATGTTATCGAAAACGCCCCGGTTGAAAATGAATGTTGGATATTATGCTTTTGACAGGTTAATTACTTGGGATGACAATGCAAATTAATGAAGGATTTTTGCGCAGAGAATTTAGCGCAACTGTCCTACTTTTGCGCTAAATATGAAAATGAGAATTAAATTAAATAATTTATAACATCGCATGCGGTCAGTTCTCAAACCATAATTTTTTTATACAAATATAAATAATAAAATTGTGCACGCTAAAATATGACAGTGATAAAAGATTATTATTATATGTGCAAACATAAATATGATTAGAGGTAAGTTATGGTTAGGAATTACACACATGGGAAAACCGGTACATCCATACACTTGGAGTTTTATAACCATGAAAATAAAGCCTAATTCTTTGTCACCCGATTCTTAAAAGAATGAATATTGACAAGCGCGTATAGAGACCACTCAATACATTTTTTTTTTACTTTATTTTCATTCGACGTTTGAAAATAGAATGAGAGTTTCGGGGCTGTATGCGTGCGGCTTTTAATGTTTTTTTTTTAATAATTATAATGTTGTGCTAATGTCTAAATGATATTATGCGTGACACAACACTACAACATACTTGTTTTTGGTACTCCTGCAGGATTGTTGCGGAGATTCGCTGCGTAAATAGATAAGATAGACGTATATAACGTTTCATATACATAAACATCATTAAATATGTATATTTATTACTACATATAAAATTTATTGAACATTTTAGCAAATTAAACCCTATGTCC